>CM065483.1:36722006-38096006 GCA_032873175.1 Leptopilina drosophilae
GGAATGGTGGAATCGAATTTAAATCAAGTTTGATTTGAATTCGATTGAACTTGATTAGAGTCAGAATTTTGCTAGTAATTGATGAAATTTGATGAAATAAAGCATTGCTAATGAAAGTGGGTTAATTTTTTAGTTGATTTGTGTAAGAATTAAGTTGAATTAATCGTTAATTAAAGTGTAATTAGTATGTAAAGTGAATTAGTACTCACCTGTCAGTTTGTAATGTGGGGAAGAGGTACCTCGGATAATCGAAAACTCGGATAACACGGAACCAATGAAAATTTCAAAATTTTAAATTATTTTTTATGTGTTTAAAGTGTTAGAATAACATTAAATGACAAAAATGGACGAAATTTTAAATGGAATGATCACAAATAGTGGATTTGTAAAATTTATTTTCCAAATTTAGTCGCTCGATCCGTTTTATCCGAGTTATTCCGCATTATCCGAGCATGTTTAGTGCCTCGGATAATTCGGAATCTCGGATAATCGAGATTCTACTATATAGAACTTATAATTTATCAATAATAAATCATACTGAAGACGGAAATAAGAAGAAATTTAATATATACAAAATAAAACTGTCGGGATTACCTTAAATTCTTAAAAAAAATTAAGTGATCGGGTTTACCCCGAGGGGTGAGCGGATTTACCCTGGAAAATTGTGTTTTTGAAATTTGGTATATGTGTAT
The DNA here is from genome assembly GCA_032873175.1 of Leptopilina drosophilae. Taxonomy (NCBI): domain Eukaryota; kingdom Metazoa; phylum Arthropoda; class Insecta; order Hymenoptera; family Figitidae; genus Leptopilina; species Leptopilina drosophilae. Next base: position 36,722,699 of record CM065483.1, read on the forward strand.
TAAAAATTTGCCCTAAGTAAAACTAAGAAAGATAAATCAAAAATTCTTTTTTATTTTGTTAGTAGAAATCATAAGCTTTCAAATTATATAAATAAACATGGATTTAGAGAATAATTTCCTGGGTTTTTACCGTTCTGAAAAAAAGTGAGCGGGTTTACCACAGTCTCCCCTACTGAGACACTTTTCGCCACTGAGAGTGTGCTCAGTGAAAGTGAGTCTGCGGTCACATAGCGAGTTTAGGCTCCCAAGTAGCACGCTGTATCACCTGAATGTCATGGCGATATCTATTGAGAATATTCCTGTGATATTGAGGAAGTATCATAATGTCCGCTTTTTTTAATATCCCTGGGACATTCCTGCGATATTGAGGGGATATTGCTGTGACATCGAGAAGATACTGCGGCGATATTGAGGCGGAATATTGCTGTGATATTGAGGGAATATTGCTGCGATATTGAGGGGATATTCCACAGAATTTTCGCTATAATATCAAATTTGAACTTATAGAAAAAATTCTGTGGAATATCCCCTCAATATCGCAGCAATATTCCCTCAATATCACAGCAATATTCCGCCTCAATATTGCCGCAGTATCTCATCACTTTTTTTAAAAACTTTTGTATTAAAAATATTAAGTTCACTTAATGTTTACACTTATTATTCAATATGAAGGAGATAATAACAAACTTGCAGCTGTTACAGATGTCAGATGGAATACATATATATAAAATACACACAGTTATGCATGTGTTGGGATGTTCAAAAGACTAGTGCGCCTCGGGGTAGTACGCCCAGTCGTCCGTTAAAATCGGGACCATCGGAAATACTCGAGTTGGCGAGACGCATGATTTTCCCCTAATCGCCAAGTGGTCGAATGTTCAAATGGTCGAATACCAAATCGTCGAATCGTCATTTTGTCGAATGCTTAAAACGTCGAATTGTCAACTGGTCGAATGCTAAAAACATCGAATCGTCAAATGGTCGAATGTTCAAAACATCGAATCGTCAAATGGTCGAATGCTAAAAACGTCGAATTCTCAAATGATCGAATGCTAAAAACATCGAATCAGCAAATGGTCGAATGCTCATAACGTCGAATCGTCATTTCGTCGAATCCTCATAACGTCGAATTGTCAACTGGTCGAATGCTAAAAACATCGAATCGTCAAATGGTCGAATGTTCAAAACATCGAATCGTCAAATGGTCGAATGCTAAAAACGTCGAATTCTCAAATGATCGAATGCTAAAAACATCGAATCAGCAAATGGTCGAATGTTCAAAACGTCGAATGGTCATTTCGTCGAATGCTCAAAACGTCGAATTGTCAACTGGTCGAATGCTAAAAACATCGAATCGGCAAATGGTCGAATGTTCAAAACGTCGAATCGTCAAATGGTCGAATGCTAAAAACGTCGAATTCTCAAATGATCGAATGTTAAAAACATCGAATCAGCAAATGGTCGAATGTTCAAAACGTCGAATGGTCATTTCGTCGAATGCTCAAAACGTCGAATCGTCAAAAAGTCGAAAAATTTGCTTGGTTTAAATTAATGTTAACTTACATCAAACAAATTTTTCGACTTTTTGACGATTCGACGTTTTGAGCATTCGACCATTTGACGATTCGACGTTATGAGGATTCGACGAAATGACGATTCGACGTTATGAGCATTCGACGAAATGACGATTCGACGTTTTGAACATTCGACCATTTGCCGATTCGATGTTTTTAGCATTCGAACAGTTGGCAATTCGACGTTTTGAGCATTCGACGAAATGACCATTCGACGTTTTGAACATTCGACCATTTGCTGATTCGATGTTTTTAGAATTCGATCATTTGACGATTCGATGTGTTTAGCATTCGATCATTTGAGAATTCGACGTTTTTAGCATTCGACCATTTGACGATTCGACGTTTTAAACATTCGACCATTTGACGATTCGATATTTTTAGCATTCGACTTGTTGACAATTGGACGTTTTAAGCATTCGATCAAATGACGATTCGACGATTTGGTATTCGACCATTTGAACATTCGACCACTTGGTGATTAGGGGAAAATCATGCGTCTCGAGTTGGCTCTCCTGTCTCTAGTCTTCTTGATTCATATCTCTGCAGGCTGTCTGTCTGCGCAGCCAGAAGCATTAAGAGTAAGGGAGAAGGTGTAATAAATTTGAATTTTCTTACTCTTTTACTCTTGTACGTTACCATGGCAACCTGCAGACAGACAGACTGCAGAGGTCTGGAAGCTCCATAAAGTTCCCTGGTAAAAATTTCGGACTAATTCCGGATTAGATACAGACAGATTAGTACGGATTAGTCCGAAAATTGTACTAAAAAGGTCCGAAAATGATCCGCGATAGTCTGATATCAATCCGAACGAAAACCTGAATCCGAAAACACTCCGGAGTAATCCTGAATGTCTACGAATTCAGTCCGTAATTAGTCCGCAAGAATCCGAATTTATTACCGGTGAAGAATTCTTCTAAAATAAGTACGGAATTATCCGATATCAATATGTAAAGAATGCGGAATCAGTCCGCAACAATCCGAGTTTAATCTAGTTAAAAAAAACTTAATCCGCAAAATGTCCGGAGCAATCCGAACTCTGTAAGCAAGAAATCCGGTATTAGTCCGCAACAATTTGAAACTAAGTGTGGCAAAATCCTTTTCAGAAAGAAGTACGAAACAATCCGAAAACTGTATGATAAGAATCCGAAAATTGTCTGCAACAATCCGGATTTAATCCAACTAAAAGGTATAATCCGAAACAAATACGAAATAATCCAAAATCAATATGTAGAGAATAGGAATTCAGTCCGCAATAATCCGAATTTAATCCAGTTAAAAGAATTTTAATCCGAAACAAGTATGGAACAATCCAAAATCTGTATGCAAAGAATCCGGTAATAGTCAGCGTCAATCCGAATAATATCCGATCAAAACACCCCAGTCCGAAAATAAGTCGTATTATTATAAGATTTTGTAAATATGTACAATCCACAGACAGTTCAAAACAATCCATATTCAATCCAATTCAAAGACTTAATCAGGAATGATTTTGGTATAATATTGAATTTGTATATTAAAAACAATTTGTATAAAATGCAGATAAATTCAAACTATAATTATAATTTCGTGTGACAAAAACCTGACCAAAACCAGATTAATTTCGGATTTAATAATTTCACATTTGCAAGTTGCGTATTATCAGACTAACTTCGGACTAGATCGAACTAATTCCGGATTCACTGGTTTTACACAAACCGCATTGCGTTTGAATTTATCCGGCAAATTCCGAGCGACAAAAACCTGTCCATAAGCAGTCTGTTTCGGATTAGCTGCGGCTTCACTGGTTAAACCAACCGGATTACTTCTGTATTTACTAGTTGCATATGATCTGACTATAACTGCAGACTAAACCGGACTAATTACGGATTCAATAGTTATAAAAAACGATTTTGATTTCAAACTTAATTCATGGTGAAAAAACTCCACAATAAACCGTACGATTCCCGTACAAAATCCCGAATACATTTCCCCGAATGTCAAAATTACCAAAATTTTTTTTTCCGAATACCGTTTTACCGAATGCATTTGTCCCGAATCCATTTCCCCGAATATTTTTTACCCGAATGCTATTTTTGCCGAAACCATTTTCCCGAACATATATTTTTCCGAAGACAGTATTTCGAAATTTTTAAAGATAAAAATGTTTGTCGAATGTTTTTAAAAATTGAATTCTTGTTACCTTAGCAACGATTGTAAATAAATAAATTCAGAAGTCGGGTTTGCAAGAACAGTACAACAATCCTCTTGATCGGCAGTTGAAACTGGAAAGTCACATGATTTTAGCCTTGGCTTATGTTCCTGTAGATCAAGTTATTCATGTCTTCAATCTTTTAAAAAACCATTCAAGTGAAACTCTTCTTCCGATTTTTGAATATTTTGGTGCAACCTATGTCATCGGTCATCCAGCAAGAGGTAGACGGAGAGGTGTAGCACCTCAGTACCCACCGATATTGTGGAATCAACATGTCGCTGCTCTCAATGATAGTCATAAGACCAACAATGTGAGCGAGGGTTGGCACAACAGATTCAGATTAGTAATAGGAAAGCATCACCCTGATCTTTATTCAGCTCAAAAAAATAAATTCAAATTATATGCATATAAGTCTGTAGCATCAACATCTTTGTACATTTTGCGAATAAAACCGGCGTGCATGTGTGCACGTGATGCTACTAGCTTATATATAATCATTTAACAATTGTTTTTCTTTTAATATTATTTTAAACTCAATGGAATAATATGTACAAAAAGAATTTTTTGTTAAATGTGATAAATAACAATAATCATTTGTTGTTAAAAAAATTTTTTTTTATTATTAGAAAAAATATTGTATTTTGAAAAAATATAAAATCATTCTCGGATTCAACATAAAAAAATACATCAAATTAAAAAAAGAAAAATTAAAATCGGTAAATAATTAACGAAGATATAACCATTTTTGTAAATTTGAACGGCTGATTTCAGTTGTAGCGTGGAAAACCACGCGCCACTGAGTTCCCCCACTCCGTCGTCCAAGAGTTAAAAAAACTATATATGTATTTTTACTTGATATAAATGGAAAATAAAAGCATAAAATATAACAATCAATTTGTTTTCATAAAATACATGTATTAAACTGTAGGTGGTGCAAATTTCATTAAAAAATATTAATTATTTATTAACTAGTCAGAAATTTTTTGAAAATAAAAAACTAACTCCCCCCCCCTTAAAGCTAAGTCGGATTTTTTTTGGAAAAGATTTGTGATAACAAATGAAATTTAATGCCCTTTAGACCAAATCGATAAAGTGAAAATTGGCTGAGTTATTCCATTTGTTTATGACTAAAAAACGTACCCTTTTTTAACATCCATTATTATGCATTTAAATAAAAAATATCGAATTTTCATTTAAGTGGGATGAAAGTTTGACTTCTCAAGTATTACTGGCGCAATATTACGCCTGTCGTAAATTTTTGCTTTAGGTATTTAGAAAAACTAATGAGGCGCTAAAGAGGCCCTCTAGTTAAATCCCCACATTATGCTTTTCTATTCAGGCAGTGACAAGGCAATCTAGTTAGAACCTCTCTATCTTTCCACATCATCACCTGATATTTTAAGCGTGACGAAATTAGAAGGGTCCTGACTAATTTTCCTAGTTTGCGCCTCACTAAACAAAAGGGCGTCTATTCAGGGCCTTACTAATTCCTACTTTCAATTTCTACCCGGGTATATAAAGGTCTGACCCTATTACAATAATTAATTGCATTATTTTAGAAAATAATTATTAATTAACAAATAAATTTAATCAATATATTAAGTAATTATTTATTGAGACTGTTTTTTAAAATTAAACAATTAAAAAAATTTGTCTTACACTTTTACTTTATAATTATTATAAATAAATTTATATTAATAATATAAATTTATTATTATTGAGATATTATTAATTAATATTATATATTATTAATTAGTATTAATATTATTGAGAATTTATAATAAATTATTAATATTAATATTCATGATAATTAATAATATCTCAATAATAATAAATTTATTACTATTGAGATATTAATTAAAATTATTGCTATTATTATGTTCAATATTATTATATTGAGAAAGAATTTTTTAATATATTATATAAAAATATAGCTGTAGCATTGACGCGTAGTAATTCTACAAGTTTTATTTCAACTCGTGACACTTGAGAGTATTTAAAATTTGAGTCTCATGCGAGCGTAGCATAGTGGTTAGCGTGCGAGATTTCGGTGCGGAAATATTCGGTTAGGCGTCGGTTCGTACCCCCAAGCGTTAGGATTTTTAAAGTCTCTATGTAATAAAAAATTGCGTTTAAGTGTATAAAAAAATAATGAAATTTGTAAAGTGAACTGTATCAGTCATCAGTATTTTTATTTTTTGTAATTAATTATTATTTTTTTAATTGATATTTGTTAAAATTATCATTTGGATCCGATCCGCTTGTCAGGCGGTAGAATGCCAGCTATTAAATTGAAAATTCGCAGTCGGTAGAGTGCCAGGTACCAGCCGGTTGAATTATACACGGAACGGCTTCTCCCGGCCGGTAGGAATGCCAATTCTGAGCCGGTTACCAGCGCTCTCCTGGCCTAGTCCCTATTCGGTAGAATGCCCGTTCACATTCGGTTGGCAGGCAGTTCCGAGCCAGTACAGTTACACCGGCGTCAGTACGGGCTAGGATCCGCGCCGGTTGAAAATTTCCGCCTGGGTTATTTTATTATTTGATTCAACTACTTTTTTGTTGGTCTGCCTATTTAATTAGTTACGTTATACTTTTGCTAAAGAGTAATATACCGTTTTGAAGCTTGTTCCTTCACCTACAAGTCGCACTTGGACTTTCATAAAAAACTACAGTGGGTTTAAAGATATATTGGTTGGAAGGAGACTACCTCAAAAACAAAAATCTCAAAATTGGTGGTTCTATGCAAAGAATATAATATACACTACCGGGAGAAATTGTTGGTACGAACGACGGGCGAGCTACGAAAAGTTGCTGCCGAAATTAAATTAACATATTTTATTATTGAAAAATGATAGGAACTTGGATCTTGGATTGTTTCAAAGCCAATTAAATTCTGCGTCGTTTGATATATAAATGAAAATTATTTGATATTTTTGAGAGATTTTATCGTCTAAAAGATTTTGAAAAAAAATTGATTAATTTTTCTATTTTTGTGCACCATGTTTGAGTGGATGAACATTCTAGAAAAATTTAGAGAAAAATTTTAAACTCTAGAAACATAATCTTTAAAGTCTCAGCTTTATTTGAGCCTTGAAAATTGAAAATCCGTTCAGTAGTTTTTGAAATATCTAAAAAAATGTCCAAGCATGTTGTTTTATAATTTACGCGGTGATACACACTTATTGCACTCTCGCTGCTCACCTGGTTCGTTGCGGCAGTGCCGAATAAGCGGCATATAGAGTGGGGGTCATATTTGGAGCCCTTTTTAAGTCTTTTATAATTTAAGTTTTAATATTCATTAACAATTTAATAATTGTTAAAGTTAATTATTATATACATAAATCAGTTATCATTTTACAAACTTTCATGACCAAATAGTCGTTTATTTTGGGAAAAAAGTTAGAAAAGTGAAAATTTGTACGTAGAAATAAACGACTATTTGATCATGAAAGTTTGTAAAATGATAACTTAATTATATATATAATAATTACCTTTAACAATTATTAAATTTTCAATGAATATTAAAACTTAAATTATAAAAGACTTAAAAAGGGCTCCAAATATGACCCCCACTCTATATGCCGCTTATTCGGCACTGCCGCAACGAACCAGGTGAGCAGCGAGAGTGCAATAAGTGTGTATCACCGCGTAAATTATAAAACAACATGCTTGGACATTTTTTTAGATATTTCAAAAACTACTGAACGGATTTTCAATTTTCAAGGCTCAAATAAAAGCTGAGACTTTAAAGATTATGTTTCTAGAGTTTAAAATTTTTCTAGAATGTGCAGTCACTCAAACATGGTGCACAAAATTAGAAAAATTAATCAATTTTTTTTCAAAATCTTTTAGGTGATAAAATCTCTCAAAAATATCAAATAATTTTCATTTATATATCAAACGACGCAGAATTTAATTGGCTTTGAAACGATCCAAGATCCAAGTTCCTATCATTTTTCAATAATAAAATATGTTAATTTAATTTCGGCAGCAACTTTTCGTAGCTCGCTCGTCGTTCGTACCGACAATTTCTGCCGGTAGTGTATTTTCATCAAGTTTCAAGTCGAATAAAAATTTTGTTTTGGAGTTCAACTATTTTTTTGAAAAATTAAAAAATTTTGATTTTCTCCAAAATCGCTTGACCGATTTTCTATAAAATAGTTGTCATCTTAAGAGTAATATATATATATATATATATATATATATATATATATATATATATATATATATATATATATATATATATATATATATTCGCGTTCCACGCGAAATCGGACATTATTTGACTTTTGCATCTCAGATTTTTTTCTTTTAGTGCTCATTGAAATAAGCTACCATGATTTTTTTCAAATTTTTTCATCAAGCCGTTTAAGAGATACAGGTTTTTGAAAAATCACGTTTTTTACGAAAATGTTTTTTTGAAATGGTTATAACTCGGTCAAAACTTGACCAAATTTGACGTTCTATTTATGAAAATTTTTTGTTTTTATACGTAGTTTTTGATAAGAATATAAAAAAATTTATATTTTTTTATTTATTTTTTGTTTTTTGGGTTGCTTTAATGGACTTATAAAATTGTTTTGGATTCGCTTGAAAATTATTACTCAAGGGTGTTTGAGGTTGCGGATTTTAATCTGACGTGCCAGAAACTTATAAAATGTTATAATCTGATGATTATATTCAGCGACCCTAAAAATCACATTTTTAATAACTTCAACCACATGTTTTGAAAAACTTTTAATCTTTTTTGGTTTTACGGATATGGGTCTTGTAGTGGACAATTCAAGCTTCAATTTAAGTCTATGTAGAAGTTTCTGGCGGGTCAGGTGTAGGATAATAAAATTTTGAAAACCCTCAAAAACACGTTTTTTGGGGTCTTTACCCCCACTTTTCTCAAAATCCTGACGTGAAGGCCAATTTTGTGTCCCTATTGTTTGCTATATTATATGGATATAAAAATTTAAAAAATTGATATAAATAGATCCCATCGTTTGCCCACAATCAGACAACGCCTAAAAGTTGATAATTTAGTTCTAGTTTCTTACAAAAAATTTTGAAAAAAGTCGATCAATACATACATTTTTAAAAATAAAATTTTTTTTTAAATTAAAAAAATTTTTCGTAAATTTAAAAAATAATTTTTTTTATATTTTTATTAAAAACTACGTGTAAAAACAAAAATTTTCATATATAGAACGTCAAATTTGGTCAATTTTTGACCGAGTTATAACCATTTCAAAAAAACATTTTTGTAAAAAACGTGATTTTTCAAAAACCTGTATCTCTTAAACGGCTTGATGAAAAAATTTGAAAAAAATCATGGTAGCTTATTTTAATGAGCACTAAATGAAAAAAAAATATTTGAAAAAAATCTGAGATGCAAAAGTCAAATACTGTCCGAGTTCGCGTGGAACGCCCCATATATATGACAACTATTTTATTTTATATATATACATATATATATATATATACCCAGGTGCGAATTTAGGTTGGCCGCCAGAGTTTGAAGGTTGGCCCACGGTTGGTCTAACTTTGGCAAGCGAAGTTTTGGTTGCCAGAGTTTGCCCAACTTTGGCAAGTACTAGTGCCCACAGTTGACCCGACTTTGCAAGCAAACCATTACATGCAGAGTATAATCAACCGTCGGCACAACTATGGGGAACGTATCTCATATGACTTACAAATTTAGGTTGGCCAAACTCTGGGCCACGGTTGGCCCGACGGTTGGCAAAACTCTGTAAAACGCAGTTTAAATAACTCAAACTTTATGGTTGGCCAAACTCTGGGCCACGGTTGGCCCGACGGTTGGCAAAACTTTGTGAAAAACAGTTTAAATGACTTAAACTTTCTTGGTCGGCCAAACTCTGGGCCACGGTTGGCCCGACTGTTGCAGCTTTAATATACATTTAACGGTATGGACTCCCATGTGAGCGTAGCGTAGTGGTCAGTGTATAAGTCTTCGGCGCGTTAGGTTAGGGGTTCGATCCCAGCAAGCGGTAGATATTTTCGAAAATGTATGTATGAGATTGTGTTTAATAATAATAGGTAAAGGTTATATCTGATGTTCTTGCTAATAATAACGTGTTAATTGTTTAAATAATTTAGTTTTTTAATAATTTTTTACCTTTGGCTGTTAAAGTTGGCCAAACTTACGCATTTAAAGTCGTGCCAACTTTGGCGTCAGTTTTTGGACCAACCATTGAAATGTATAGCTGGCACAACATATGCATTTTAAGTTGGGCCAACTTCCTTATGACTTGTCGGGCCAACCATCGTCGCCATTAGACGGCCAACCGTTATCATCTGTATGGTTGGCCCAACCTCTGGCACGAGAAGTTGGACCGAACTTGTAAAAGTTGGCCCAACTATGGGCCAACCGAAAATTCGCACCTGGGTATATATATATATATATATATATATATATATATATATATATATATATATATATATATATTACACAAGTCGATTGAAAGGGTACTTCATACTTTTAAAAAATTAAAAACTGACTTTTGGCTGCTATAAATAGTATAGTTTTCTACATAAATGAGGGGCCAACATATTTATATGTACATGGCAGTACATAACGTTAAATGTATTGGCGATTCCAACAGTTCAACCAGCGCTTCAGTGGTAAAACGTTGAACTAATATGTACGTGACACTTTCATAATAAACACATGGCAAAGAGAGCTACCGAAATTGAGATTTCGTCAAATTTAATTAATTATTTTATTATAGATTTTTTAAAATGTCATGTATATTAATCTTAAACATGTGCTTACTGTTCTTAAAGGTTTTTTCGCTTTTTTAATAGCAACAAAAGATGTTGCAAACACATTATTGTTCTCAAGTGTCAGAGAGAAAAGTTACTCTTTTATCAAAATTGACTTTAAGGGCTTAGGGGGTTAAGTATGCAAAAAGTGCCCCCGCTTCTATTTTTCTCAAATTTGGCCCATATGTTACTATCCATATGACTATAACTTTCTGCAATTTTGAACTCAAAATTCGCTGTTTTGGGGGAGTTATGGAGGGGGAAAGGAAAATCAGAAAACTTATTTTTCTCGAAAACTACTGAACCGATTTTAATGAAATTTTAAGAGGTTGTAAATATAGATAAGGCGATTTTAGAAAAAAAAATCAAAATTTTTTTTCCAAAAAAAAATTTCCAAAAAAAATTTTTGAAATTTTCAAAATTTTTTTTTAGAGTTATTTTTTAAAGTGACCACTTTCTCTTTTGTTGTAAAAAGTACCTTATAATGTCCCCTTTAACGTATATTTTTTTCAAATTTTTTAAAAATATAGTTTTTGAGTAAAATGTCAAAAACCATGGTCATGCTATTTGTCACGTACGGTAATGCACATATATACATATGGGCCATATTAATGTGATAGGGTATAGCTAAATAAGTATGGAAAAAATGACCCGAATATATTTTTCCCATTCATTCCTACCCACTTAAAAATAACTTTTTCAAATTTTTAACTCAAAATTTTGAGTTTTTTGGAACTTATGGAGGGGAAAAAATCGAAAAACGCATTTTCCTCAAAAACTACTGTATGTATTTTAATCAGCTTTGGATATGTTGAAAAGACAATTAAAGAGATTCCAAAAAAAATTTTCAAATTTTTTTTTTCAAGAAATTCCAAAAATCTTTTTTTTGAAAATTTTAAAATGAAAATTTTTCGAAATTTTCAAAAAAAAATTTTTTAGTTTTATTAAAGTGACATTTTTATGTATTTTCTCATTTCATTCTCTTATGTGATCTACTAATAAAAAAATTTTGCCCGACATGATTTCAAGGTGTGTCAACGTAAATAACTCAAAAACCCTACCCGGAACATTTTTATGTTGTATGCGAATGGTCAACTAATTAATTATTTATTTAATTACAAAATAATACTTAGGAGTTTTCTGAATACAAGCCTGAAATCGATGTAAAAAAATTATTTCCAAAGAAAAATCCAAAAATTTTTATTTTTACATTTAAAATTTTTTCTTTTTGGATTGTTGAAGCGGTACATCACACTTTTTTTATTTAACTTCTTTAAGTCTTACTTTTGAAACAATAATGGCCTAGATGATTTTAGAGTGCGACACGGTAAAGAAAACTCCAAAAATCCTAAAATTTGATTTTAAAATTTTCGAAATTTTTTTGTTTGTCTAAAAATATTTTTTTATGTCAACTTCAGATTTGTATTTATCAACCTTAATAAGCCACTAGTAATAAGTTGCAAAAATATTTGACAGTTTTTTTAAAATTAACCATTCGCATACAACATAAAAATGTTCCGGGTAGGGTTTTTGAGTTATTTACCTTGACACACCTTGAAATCATGTCGGGCAAAATTTTTTTATTAGTAGATCACATAAGAGAATGAAATGAGAAAATACATAAAAATGTCACTTTAATAAAACTAAAAAATTTTTTTTTGAAAATTTCGAAAAATTTTCATTTTAAAATTTTCAAAAAAAAGATTTTTGGAATTTCTTGAAAAAAAAAATTTGAAAATTTTTTTTGGAATCTCTTTAATTGTCTTTTCAACATATCCAAAGCTGATTAAAATACATACAGTAGTTTTTGAGGAAAATGCGTTTTTCGATTTTTTCCCCTCCATAAGTTCCAAAAAACTCAAAATTTTGAGTTAAAAATTTGAAAAAGTTATTTTTAAGTGGGTAGGAATGAATGGGAAAAATATATTCGGGTCATTTTTTCCATACTTATTTAGCTATACTCTATCATATTAATATGGCCCATATGTATATATGTGCATTACCGTACGTGACAAATAGCATGACCATGGTTTTTGACATTTTACTCAAAAACTATATTTTTAAAAAATTTGAAAAAAATATACGTTAAAGGGGACATTATAAGGTACTTTTTACAACAAAAGAGAAAGTGGTCACTTTAAAAAATAACTCTAAAAAAAAATTTTGAAAATTTCAAAAATTTTTTTTGGAAAAAAAATTTTGATTTTTTTTTCTAAAATCGCCTTATCTATATTTACAACCTCTTAAAATTTCATTAAAATCGGTTCAGTAGTTTTCGAGAAAAATAAGTTTTTTGATTTTCCTTTCCCCCTCCATAACTCCCCCAAAACAGCGAATTTTGAGTTCAAAATTGCAGAAAGTTATAGTCATATGGATAGTAACATATGGGCCAAATTTGAGAAAAATAGAAGCGGGGGCACTTTTTGCATACTTAACCCCCTAAGCCCTTTATGTCTCAGATAAATTAAGACCAATCCAAATCCTGTAAATATTAAATCGATAATTTTTATTGTTAAATGTTTCTAAGTAAACGTTTTGTAAAGAAAAAAGAAAAATCCAAACATAACCTCAAAAATAATAAATGAATTTTAATGCAAATAATTTAATTAAAATTAATTTTAAATTATTTTAAGATTTCTAGTTTTACAATTTTGGAAAAAACTATGTTATGTTTAAATCTTTTATGAAATAGTTATTTTCCATTGATCCAAGTCATTCCGAGATGAAAGAGAAACTTTTCTCTCTGACACTTGAGAAGAATAATGTGTTTGCAACTTCTTTTGTTGCTATTAAAAAAGCGAAAAAACCTTTAAGAACAGTAAGGACATGTTTAAGTTTAATATACATGACATTTTAAAAAATCTATAATAAAATAATTAATTAAATTTGACGAAATCTCAATTTCGGTTGCTCTTTGCCATGTGTTTATTATGAAAGTGTCACGTACATATTAGTTCAACTTTTTATCACTGGAGCGCTGGTTGAACTGTTGGAGTCGCCAATATTAAAGCTGCAACCGTCGGACCAACCGTGGCCCAGAGTTTGGCCAACTTAAATGCAATTGTTTATTTATAAACAATTAAAAATAAATAGTGTTCTGGATGATATGTTAAGTTGAAAAAATTACTAAGATGTTCTTTGTTAGTTAAAAACATTTAAAAAAAAATTTTTTTTTGCAAAATTCTGACTATTGGTTCTCATTTTTTTGCTCAGGTGCGAATTTAGGTTGGTCGCCAGAGTTTAAATGGTTGGCCCACGGTTGGCCAAACTTTGACAAGAGAAGTTTCGGTTGCCAGAGTTTGCCCAACTTTGGCAAGTACTAGAACACTATTTATTTTTAATTGTTTATAAATAAACAATTACATTTAAGTTGGCCAAACTCTGGGCCACGGTTGGCCCGACGGTTGGCAAAACTTTGTGAAAATGGCGGAGTTTTCAAAAAGCTTTTAAATTTTGACAAAAAAATCTGAGGGTTCTTGGCATCTCAAAATTTTATTTTTCATTCAATAAAAAAACTGGAGCCTCATTGTACGGCAAATATCTTCTAGTTTAATAATCTTTTTGGTTTTTTTTATTTTAGCTCATTGAGAAGGTCGCAATCACTGCAGCAGTGGGAGAACTTTTTTTTATATTCAGGAGATAGCGAATAACTCTTTAAAAAAAAGATATTTTTCTTTGAAAAAATTACAAAATGTTCACTATTTATACAAATATACATGTACAAAACTTAAAAAAAATTAGATGCAATAATTTCCTTGAAAAAAATTCCTGAAAATCACCGTTTTTTCAGTCACTCACACTAGGTGTGCCTCATTAAAAGAAAAATAGCAAAAAATATTTATGATGTAGTATAGTTAAATATCGCATCATATAGTTATTTAGAATATAACAGCATAGTAAGTTTTGCTATGCTTTATATTCAGGATAACTATGCAAAATATTTTGAAAAACTGGTTGATTCATATTTATTGCTGCTATTCTCAGTTATTATAAATATACGAAAAAGTAAATAGGACTGTATTGATCACACTGTCTTCAAATATTTCTTTGTAGTTTTTTAAAACATTAGAATTAGAATACATTAAATTTTACTATATGCTGTTAATTTGAGACAATTTTTTTTTGAATTTCGTACAACTTAATATGCAGTTAAAGTAACTTTTTTACACTCATTTGTCGCCAAAACGAACTATAATTTTCAGTTAACCGAACGAAATTTTTTTAGTTGCCTCAACTAAAAATTTTTCTCAGTGTAGTATGGGTATCGTTTGGATTCATCCAAAACGAGTATCGTCTCGGTAACGTCTCGAAAAACCGAGACGATACGATACAAGACCGAAACTAGTCTTCATAGCGTGGGCAGCACTAAATTTTTAAAAATGTTAACAGCCACATTGGATCCGCCATTTTGAATTTTGAAAAACTGACATCAGATTTGTAATCAACGACCCCAAAAACCCCCGAGTAACAAGATTGAAAGCGAATTGAATCTATTTTTAAAATATAACTTGTCACTTTTCATTTAAGGGTGGTTTTCACCCCTAGAAGCCACAAACAACTTGATCCAACAAAACGGCCAGACACGGGTATTTTTTTTGGTACTATAGTTTTCAAAAATGTTTGATTTTTTTGTGTGTGAAAAGAAAAGTTAAATTTTGTAGGACGGTGTATTAATTTGTTGTTAAATATGTTAGTAACCATATTTTCTTCCCAAAAAGTAGAAATAAGTTTAGTTAAAAATTAGAGCCATTTAAGCTGAGATTTGGAAAACATGCGATTTCAGAACTAAAGTACATTTTTCAGGGCTCGCAGTAGGTCCGTAAATCCTGAAATAGTTCGTAACTTTGCTTCAAGTCCGTATAAAAGTCCGTTTTTTTTTAAAAAAAAGGTCCGTAAAGTCTGTAATTTCATTCAAAAAGGATGAAAAGTTCGTAAATTGTACGATATAATTTGGAGAATTTTAGAAAAATTACAAATGATTGCAGAAATTCAATTATTTTTAAAAGTAATAAAGTTCTTCGCAAAAATTCAATTATGTTCAAAAAGTTTTTTAAATTCTCGTCAAAATTTCAATTATTTTTAGATAAATATTAAAATTCTTCTTCGAAATTCATATATTTTCAAAAAAACTAAAAAACATTGTCAACGTTTCAATTACCTGTATAAATAAATAGCAAAATTCTTCAACAAAATTCAATAAAATTCATTGCAAAATTTGAATTATTTTCAAAAGTAATAATATTCTTCGCAAAAAATTAAATATTGTTCAATATCTACCATTTTTATTAAATTTACCAAAAGAATTTAATTATTTAAAAAGAAATTTAATAAAATTGTACAAAAACTTTTAATTAATTCTATAAATTCAAATACAATATATACTTTATATATACCAATCGATACGTTTTAATGCAACGGATAAGATTATTGAAAAAAATGAGTAAAATATTATTGTACTGGAATATAATTTGGATGAAAGAACTGAATTTTTTATAAAAAAAGGTAATTTTTCTGCTTTAATTGTCATTAACTCTATAAACTCTCATACAATTTATACTTTATATATACCAATCAATTCGTCTTGATACAAAGAATAAGATTTTATTATACATTAACTTCAATATTCAAATAAAAAAAAATTTTTTGAAAAAAAGTAAAAAAAATTTTTTTTTAGATTTTTTAATGTCTATCAATCTATTTCGAGATATTTTTATGATAAATATGGCTAGCAATTTTCAGCCGAATTCGTCGAAACCTCTTCGAGTTATCGTGTTCACAAAAAACGGGATCTAGACACACACACATGCATACATCCGGACAATTGTTCAGGGCCTTAAATAACATATTCCTATAGAGAAGAAAATTTATTTGAAGGATTTTTAAAAATTTTATAAATTAAACGACTACAAAGCTTCTTCACGAGGAAGCAAAAATAATTGAATTTGGGAAATTGTTTAAAATTGTCTTTAAAATAGAAGAATATCTACCAAAAAATAGTTTTAAAAAACTTTTTAAAATGTTTGAATTTCTGCTAAAATTCTTAAATTTTTTAAAATAATTGAATTCTTGCGAAGAATTTTATGAAGACTATTGAAAATAATTGATTCCTTGCAAAGATTTTTATTATTTTACGAAAATAGTTAAATTCTTGCGAACATTTATATTAAAATTTCTGTAAGTAATTAAAGACCCGCGTGGAAGAGGAAGTTTGGGCGAAATCCAGCAAAGTATAGGAAAGCTTGGCAAAATTCGGCAAAGTGTGGCTAATGAGCGTTTCCCACACTTTGGAATGTACGTGATTAATAACGGTAGTTAAAGTACGCGGACACTTAGGAAAAGTATAGGAATCAGAAAATAGGTATGGGAGAATAAAAAATTTATTATTTTTAGTATTTTTGTCAAAAATTAAAAATTTTAATTTCTGGAGTTTGACAAAAGATGCGAAAAGTCGGCAAAGTATAAGAGAATAAAAAAACGATTTTTTTTCATATTTTTTAGAAAATTAAAAATCTCAATTTCTGGAGCGTGGCAAAGTTCGGCAAAGCTTGGCAAAGTGTGGGAGAATGAAAAATTTATTACTTTTTTCATATTTTTTTGGAAAATTAAAAATCTCAACTTCTGGAGCTTGGCAAAGTTCGGCAAAGCTTGGCAGAGTGTGGGAGAATGAAAAATTTATTATTGTTTTCATATTTGTTTTAAAAATTATAAATATCAATTTCTGGAGCTTGGCAAAGTTCGGCAAAGTTTGGCAAAGTATGGGAGAATAAAAAATTTATTATTGATTTCATATTTGTTTTAAAAATTATAAATATCAATCTCTGGAGCTTGGCAAAGTTTGGCAAAGTATGGGAGAATAAAAAATTTATTTATTTATTCACAAAGGTCCCGCAGTCCTTTCGGACCATACATGGGTAACTAGATAATGTATAAAGAAAAATATATAGTAAGATTTACAAAGAGAAAAGAAATATCTGCAATGACGAAAAAAATAAGTCTAAATCAGGTTTCATTTTTAAAAATATTTGGTTGATGTGATAACAAGGGAAGTAAATAGGGTCAGAATATGATAAGGAAACAGATGGAGTAGGTAAATGGAAGGGTACATAATTGCGTGAGGTAAGTCTCGGCACTCGAAAATTGATTTTAGATAATATATGAGGCGTGTAAATTTGGAAATTGAGCACTTTAAACAAAAATATAGTTGCAAATAAAATACGTTTTTTAGCAATAGTTTTGAAGTTAAATCTCCTACACAAAAGCTTGTAATCTGAACCCTGTTGAGGATAAATGCCGCCAGACCTGAACGCAAGATTTTTTAAGAATCGTTTTTGTATTTTCTCGAGTTCGTCGTTGTATTTTTCGAAAAACGGTATAACAATAGAAAAAGCATATGACAAGCGCGAAAGTACGAATGCATTATACAATGTGATCATCGTTGACTGGTTGTTAAATAATTTTGTAGACTTAAATAAAAAGCCCAAGGCTTTCGAAGCTAATGCAACAGTGTTAGTGATATGGTCTTTAAAAGATAGCTTGTTATCAAAGGTAACACGAAGGTCACAGGTAGAAAAAACTCTCTCAAGTTCAACATCGTTAATTTTATAAGAAAAATAGAAAGGATTAGTTCTTCTGGTGAAAGAGAGTACATGACATTTAGAGATATTTAAAGGTAAATGGTTAGATGTAGACCAAGCTTGAATTTTTAACAAATCATTTTGGAGAGAAGTAGAATCATCAAAACATTTTATTACACGAAATAGCTTCACATCATCTGCAAAAAGGAGGATGAAGGACTCGATATTGATATTAATGTCATTGACGTAAATAGTGAAAAGTGGAGAACCAAGAGAGGAACCTTGTGGGACTCCAGTACGTGGAAAAAATTTATATGATGAGAAATTACCCACAGTGACCTGGTGTGACCTGTTTGATAGGTAATCAAGAATCAAATCTTTTAGATTATTAGGCAAGTCAACATTAGATAATTTATTTAAAATAATTGCGTGATCAATTGTGTCAAATGCCTTGGAGAAATCTAAATAAGCAACATCGACTTGTAAGCCTTGTTGTAACGCTTCGTTGACTATGTTTGTAAAAATAATTAAGTTAGTTATTGTGGATCGATTTTTTATGCAGCCATGTTGCTCATCAACCATAATGGTACTCAAGGAAGATAGAATAGTATCATGTATTGAACGTTCGAAAACTTTAGCAAAATTCTGAATAAGTGCAATAGGTCTATACTTAGTCACGAGAGATTTCTCCCCGGCCTTATAGACAGGAATGATTTTTGCATTCTTCCATTTTTGAGGGAAAGTTCCCGTTTTTAAAGCTAGGTTGAAAATAGTAGTTAAAGGATCAGCTAACACAGTTGCACAATCTTTAATTATAAAACTGGGGATACCATCTGGCCCTGATACAAAAGTCGGTTTCAATGATTTTGCTGCTTTAACAATTTGATTACGGAGAAGGAAAAAATATTTATTGCCATAATAATTTTTGTTATTACTTGAATGGATGTTAGAAGAAGGTATTAGAGAAGCTTTACAATGTTTTGAAAACAAATCAGCAAAGGCATCAACAATAGTCAGCGGCGGCGTTTCAAGTGTGGTATCATTGAAGTACATAATGTCAGGTATAATAGGTTTATTATTCTTGTTAATGTATTGCCAAAATTCTTTTGGATTTGTTTTAAGTTTGTTTTCGATGGACTTGACATACAAAGAGTGATTTTATTATTTATTATTTTATTTATTTTTTTATTATTATTATTTTATTATTTCATTTATTTATTATTTTTTTCATATTTTTTTGGAAAATTAAAAATCTCAAATTTGGAGCTTAGCAAAGTACGGCAAAGCTTGGCAAAGTGTGGGAAAATGAAAAAATCATTTTTTTTTAATTTTTATTTGGAAAATTAAAAATCTCAACTTCTGGAGCTTAGCAAAGTTCGGCAAAGCTTGGCAAAGTGTGGGAAAATGAAAAAACCATTTTTAAAAAAATTTTTTTTTTGAAAATTAAAAATCTCAACTTCTTTAGCATGGCAATGTTCCGCAAAGTTTAGCAAAGTGAGGGAGAATGAAAAAACTATTTTTAATTCATTGAGATTTTTAATTTTTCAAAAAAAATGGAAAAAATGATAAATTTTTTATTCTCCCATACTTTGCCGACTTTTGCCAAACTTTGCCAAGCTCCAGAAATTAAGATTTTTAATTTTCCAAAAAAATAAGAAAAAAATAATAAATTTTTTATTTTCCCACACTTTGACGAACTTTGACAAGCTCCAGAAGTTGAGATTTTTAATTTTCCAAAAAAATAAGAAAAAAATCGTTTTTTTATTCTCTTATACTTTGCCGATTTTTCGCATCTTTTGTCAAACTCCAGAAATTAGAATTTTTAATTTTTGACAAAAATACTAAAAATAATAAATTTTTTATTCTCCAATACCTATTTTCTGATTCCTATACTTTTCCTAAGTGTCCGCGTACTTTAACTACCGTTATTAATCACGTACATTCCAAAGTGTGGGAAACGCTCATTAGCCACACTTTGCCAAGCTTTGCAGAATTTTGCCAAGCTTTCCCATACTTTGCTGGATTTCGCCCAAGCTTTCATTTCCACGCGGGGATTTGCTAAGAATGTTGTTATTTTCAATTTATGCAAAGAATTTTATTAAATTTTTTTAAAATAATTCAATTCTTGTTCATTTTTTACAAGAATTTAATTATTTTTGAAAATTTTAATAAAATTCTTTGCAAGAATTCAATTATTTTCATAAATAATAACATTCAATGCAAAATTTCAATTATTTTTAATACAATTTTAATCGAATTTCTCTAAAAATTTTATTAAAATTCGTTAATAGAATTTTAAAAAACTCAATTCTTCAATAAATTATTTAATTGCGTTTTATTTTTATTTAAATAATTGGATTCTAGTAGAATATTCTTATAAAAATTGAATTTTATTTCATAAAAATGAATTTCAGTTCAAATTTTAGATAATCATATTGAATAATAAAAGCAATATAGCGCGAATTTTAAAAAATAATTGAATTTTGTAATTAATTTTTTTAAAAAAGTTTATTGAATTTTTTTAATACTATTTTCATTTTCTTTTTTCAAATATTTATTTAATAAAAGAATTTAACTAATAAGTTATGTGAATTTGAAAATTGCCAAAGAACTTTTTCGAAAATTTTTAAAAATAATCGATATAAAGAAGAATTTTAGATAAAAATTCTGAAAAATAAAAGTTGAATTGATAATGATTTTAATTATTATAAATTATTTTTATTAATAATTAATATTAATTATTATAAAACATGAAGAAATCGATGACTTCGAGTCGAAGACTCTCGAAGTTATCAATTTCTAGTTTTAAGTAAAACGTTTTCTTATATTTGATTCGACCTGATTCTATTTTTGTCAGTTGGTCCGTAAAGTCCGTATTTTTAAATACTTTCACTGCTTCAAGACCTGATGTTTTTAAATTGATATATACTTGCCAGTACAGAAAAAGTTTGATGGAAAGATTATAAAGTTATACAAAAATGATTTTTATAGTTGCATTTTGCATAACTGTTGTTTTTCTTTGAAGAAGGAATATTTTTACTTATTTATTGAATTAATTTGTTGATTTATTTATTATATTTGATGGACAACTTTTTTCTTATACCTAAAATAAAAAAAATTCAGCAATATTTGTAAAATGTAAACATTTTAATTCTTATCAATTCAGCTCTTCTTTCACACTGCAAAAAGAAGTATCTTAATTAAGATGTTTTAGTAGTCATTTCTTAGATGTTATTGTAGTCACTTTTTAGTCATTTAAAATATCTTAATTTAAGATGTTTAAAGTATCTTCGTATACATTTCCCAACATATTTTTTCGGGAAAAAGTTTTGAGGTTAACTATGGGCTTATATGTAAGATATTTTATGCATCTTTGGTTTTAGTAACTTAAATTGTTTTCGCATCTTACAATTCATAAGTAACTTATCGCTAAACACCTTATTGAGACAGAAACATCTTAATTTAAGATACTTTAAAAAACTTACAGAAGTATCTTACTTTTTTAAGATAGAAAAAATATCTAAGACATATAAAGCATCTTAAAAATCTGTAAGATACTTTCGAAAACATCTTATTTTAAGATGTAAGATACCATTTTTCTATATTACATCTTATGTTAAGATATCAAAAGATACTTATTTTTGCAGTGCAACGAACCGACCAATTATGCAGAATTGAATTTATTTTTAAAAATTCAATTACTTCCACATTTTTTTTGTGTAGGCTTTTCTTACGATTCTGATTTATCAATCGTATGGATTTCGAACAATTTTAATTTCTTCAAAAAATAAAATTATCAAAATGGCAAAAAATTTTTTTTTAATTTAACTATACAGAATAAATTTAGATCCTATACAATGACAGATAAAAATTGACCCCTTTTTTAACAACGTAATAATAGAAGTGTTGAAATTTCACCCGTCTCTCCCCTGAAGGGTTAAAAATGTTAAATTTTGCAAAATTATGCTGAGTTTAAATAAAGTGTATGTAATTTGAAACATATAATATATTTTTAAACTTAATTAATGTTATACGAAATTTCGAAAATCACGTTGTCACTATTGATTTAATCAGAAATAAAGAGGAAGAAATAAATAAATTTCTGTTAATCATTTTTTAATTTGATTATCGGAAGAGTGATAAATGAAACAATGTTACATTTATCACTCTTCCCATAATCGAATTAAAAAAGGATTAACATAATAGAAACGGAAGAAAAATATAATCTATATATCAAATAAATTTCTTTTTGTACTTTATATAGCATAAAGAATTAAAAAAAGTATTTTAAAATATAATAACAGGATTGCTACGAATTCAGCATTTCAAAATTCTCTGACTTTTCCAGGTTTTCCAAACCATTTTTTGAAATTCCCTGGCCAAATAAGTTAGTTGTTGTTTGCTTCTTTGTTTTCTAACATTTTAAAAAAATTGTCTTTTTAAATATTTTCAATTTTAAAATTAATTTATTAAACATCATTGAATGCTTGCAAAGAATTTTATCAAAAAATTTGAGAATAATTCAATTTAATTAAAAATGAAGTTTCATCAATAATTTTAATTGATAATTTTCAAAATAATTGAATTTCAACAATTTATTTTAAATTTCTAAAATAATCGTGTTTCGTAATAATTGAAATTAAAAATTTAATAATTAAATTTTATTAAAATTTCTAGAAAATTATTGATTATGTCGACGTTTTTAATAATTATAATTAATAATCATACTGTAAACATTTATTAAAATTTTTGCTGGAAAATTTAACTCTTTCTTAAAAATTAAAAACAATTATTTCTTTCATGAAATTTTATTACAATTGTATTGAAAATAATTGAATTTTTCAACAGATTTAAATCTAACTTGAAAAAATAGTTAATGAAGTTTTTTAAAATTAGAAGTGAGAAGAAAAATGAAAAATTGAAATTTTCGCGATTCAGATACGTTTAATTAATTTTTGAAAAAAATATTTTATAAAATTCCCTGACATTTCCAGGTTTTCCCTGACCGAGAAAAAATTCCCTGACAATTCAAGGTTTTAAAGGTTTTTCCTGACCGTAGCAACCATGAATAAAGATACGAACAAAATTCTTTTTTCACGATTTAGTTAAAAAAGTACTATTTTGAAAATTTTGAGTGCATTATACAAATTATGCTATTTAAAGACGTGTGCTAAATGAAAAGTTGAAATCATAAATTAATCTTGGTTTAAAATATTTATCGTTTATAAGTTCTAGGTTATATTATGTTTAAAAAAACATGTGTATTATTTTTAAGTTTTAAATTTTATTAATGACGAAAATAAAAATACATTTTTCGTAAGAATATTTACGAACGGGGACGTTCCTTTTTCTCTTTATAAAGAGCCAACAAGGAAACGTTTGCTACCTTAACGACCTTAAATCGAACTCCGGGAATATCTCCCACGGCGTGACCTTTTCTACCGAATCCAGCGACCAAAACTTCGTCATTCTCCTCGATATTGTTGAGACATCCATCCCGAGGTACGAATGCAGTAATTTTCTTTCCGTTTTTAATCAATTGAACTCTCACGCATTTTCGAATGGCAGAGTTTGGCTGTTTTGCTTCTACACCACTGTAAAATTTAATCAAATGTAAACTATACTAAAATTAGTTTTAATTCTTTTTTGACAGAATAATACATTTCAAAAATAAGTCAAAAAAGTTTTTATTCATTTCTTTTATTCATGAAATTTAGTAACTACTCTTTATTTACATTTTTTTAAAAATAGTTAAAAAAAAATTTAAACTAATTGAAAGTAATATTTTTTAATTAAATGTCAGAAATGAAACTTAATTTATAAGTGGAGATTTAGTTTGAAAATTAAAAGGAAATTTTATTTATTGCAACTTCGACAAACTTTGAAGAAAAATATTAATAAAATTATGAGAATTGTTATTCAGATAGTAAATTAATTATTTTAAATTATGAAATATAAAATTAAAATAACTCAACAAAAGTTAATAAAATAAATGATTAATTTTAAGATTTATCATTAACTTGTTGAATACTCACACTTTTTCAAGGACAATTCCTTTTGCATGAGAAGCACCACCGAAGGGATTGGCCTTCCATCTTGTTCCAAGATGGGCTTTTTTGTAATCTTTATCGCACCAACGTTGGTCGCGTCTATGATTCACGTGTTTGCGAGCTGTTCGAAGACCACGAGGTTTACCTGCAAAATAATATAATACGATAAATCATTAATGAACCTGAAAAGACATTTTTTCACATTTGCTCCAAATTAACATTTTTATTTTACAGACATAAAATTAAAAGCACAAATACATTTTACTTTCAGCGGAATACTTATTTGGCAACCAAATCAATTGACCATGTAAATATATATGTGTGGAAAGATCTAACCTCACTTTTTTTGTTCCATGTATAAATGAGTCAAATGTAAAAATTAAAAAAATTAATTTCTAAATAGATAGTATGAAAAAGCAAAAAGCTATCTAATTTAAATAAACAAAACATGATTAAGTTTATAATTATTTTTAAAGTTTCAAAACGTGCATGCGTTTATCACACATTTCAACGTTCAAAATTTCTCTAAAAAAATGAAAATTCTGAACTATGATTTCAATAAATCGTAAATTTCGCATTACTTCTAAAACATTTTATGAAAAAAACATAAAAATTTTAACAACAAAGCACTTGAAAAATGTAAAATATACAGAATAAGGATAAACACGTACCCATCTTGACGGCGGAAGTACACGAAAAGAACTTTCGATAAATATCGATTGCTTCGAGAGATAATTTTATTCAACCGGAAGTAATAGACAAATTAAAAAAGAATCTTTTATCTAAAAAAATTAAACCTTTCTTTTTATAAAAATTTAAATAATTTGATTATTAATAAAGTAGATAATTTTAATAAAATGAATTTAGTGATTAATCATCATAAATACAAATTTATCAAAACAATCCACAATAATTTTGTCCTAAATTCCCTAGATTGAGAGTGTAGTCCCATGGTGATCAGGGATGGGTGCGTGTAATACATGAGGTTGCATCCATGGGATGCAGGAGACGCATGCATATCCCCTAATCGCCAAGTCGTCGAATGATCAAATAGCCGAATGCCAAGTAATCGAATGGACAAAACATCGAATGCTAAAAACATCGAATCGGTATTTAGTCGAATCCTAAAAACATCGAATTGTCAATACGTCGAATATTCAAAACGTCGAATTATTAATTCGTCGAATGTTAAAAACATCGAATCGTCAATACGACGAATGTTCAAAACGTCGAATAATAAAAACGTCGAATGCTAAAAACATCGAATGGACAAAACGTCGAATGATCAAAACGTCGAATGATAAAAACGTCGAATGCTAAAAACATCGAATGGACAAAACGTCGAATGCTAAAAACATCGAATCCTCATTTAATCGAATGCTAAAAACATCGAATCAGCAAATTGTCGAATGTTCAAAACGTCGAATGTTCAAAACGTCGAATGCTAAAAACGTCGAATGTTTAAAACGTCGAATGCTCAAAACGTCGATTCGTCATTTAGTCGAATGGTAAAACCATCGAATAGTCCATTCGTCGAATGATCAAATAGTCGAAACGCCATCTGTTCGAATTATCGAGTAGTAGAATGGTAAAGTTGTCGAATGTTCAAAACGTCGAATTATCTAATCGTCGAATGCTGAAAACATCGAATCTTCATTTAGTCGAATGCTAAAAACAACGAATTCTCAATTCGTCGAATGTTCAAAACGTCGAATTATCAATTCGTCGAATGTTAAAAACATCGAATCGTCAATACGTCGAATGTTCAAAATGTCGAATGTACAAAACGTCGAATGTTCTAAACGTCGAATGATAAAATCGTCAAATGTTTGAAACGTCGAATGATAAAAACGTCGAATGATAAAATCATCGAATCTTCATTTAGTCGAATGATAAAAACATCGATTTGACAATTCATCGAATGCTCAAAACATCGCATTGTTAATTCATCGAATGCTTAAATCATCGAATTTTCCATTCGTCGAATGTTCAAAACGTCGAATGATCAAAACGTCGAATGCTAAAAACATCGAATTCTCAAATCGTCGAATGCTCAGAACATAGAATAGTCAGTCCGTCGAATGCTCAAATAGTCGAAACGCCATCTGTTCGAAATGTCAAGCAGTAGAATGGTAAAGTAGTCGATTGGTAAAGTAGTCGAAGCGCCATCTGTTCGAATTGTCAAGTAGTAGAATGGTAAAGTAGTCGAATGTTCAAAACGTCGAATGATAAAAACGTCGAATGCTCAGAACATCGAACTGTTAATTCGTCGAATGATAAAATCGTCGAATGATAAAAACATCGAATCTTCATTTAGTCGAATGCTAAAAACATCTATTTCTTAATTCGTCGAATGTTCAAAACGTCGAATCGCCATCTGTGCGAATTATGAAGAAGACGAAAGTTAAAGTAGACGTACGGTGAAATAGACGAATTGTTAATTCTTCGAATGCTCAAATCGTCGAAAGGTAAATATTGTGAAAGTTGAAATAGACGAAACGCCATCTGTGCGAATTTTCAAGAAGACGAAAGTTAAACCAGCCGTACGGTGAAATAGACGAATTGTCAATTCTTCGAATGCTCAAATCGTCGAATGGTGAATATTGCGAAAGTTGAAATAGACGAAACGCCATCTGTCCGTATTGTTAAGCAGACGAATGTTAAAGTTGGCGATCGGTGAAATAGACGATTTGTCAATTCGTCGAATGCTCAAATCGTCGAAAGGTGAATATTGCGAAAGTTCATTTAGTCGAAACGCCATCTGTCCGTTTTATCAAGCAGACGAATGTCAAAGTCGTCGAACGGTAAGATAGACGATTTATCAATTCGTCGAATGCTCAAATAGCCGAAAGAACAATTGTGTATGTTAGTTTTCTTATTATAGTTTCCTCTCTATGTTGCATGTTGGTAAAGAAGATTAAAATTATGCGGGAAATTAGAAGTCACAATTGTAAAGTATTATTTAATTAACTGTATGTTATTGTATAATTTATGCAATTAAAAATTTGTTTCATAAATTGTGTTTTAATTTTGTTGAAATCAAATTTAAATATCTGTTTCTCATTTTCCCCAAAGTTGAATTTTAAGTTAAAATTTTTTATTTTTTTGCATTAGCCAATAGATGTCTATAGTTTCACCATTTAGTTTGTAATTTTAATTATTTCTGTGGCATAGATGCGTGAGCTTAGACTGTTTTCGTTTTGGTATACTCTACAGGTATTTTTTAATATATATTGATTTATTTACTTTTTACAATTTCCTGTACTTAAGATTTATATGTATAAATTACTATTTTGTTTTATTTTTTTTAATTAAATCAAAAAATTTAGTATTAATCTAAGAAGTTATTAAATATTTTCAATAATTATTTTATTTTGCTTTGTAAATCTAAATTGGTTAAAAATAACAAATTACCAGTAAAATCAAGACTGTCTTTTTACTTCAGCAATTATTAAAAAATGACTAAATTATTTTTACTCATTTCTGGTGGGACTAAACTATGCTAAAAGTGTTTATTGATTGGAATTCTAATATTAATGACGTTTTTAACCATCTTAATATTGCGTTGTGCTTTAAATTCTCAAGTCAATTACAAATTATAAACAATCATAAAGTAGTATCACCACAAAACCGACAAAATTAATGCTTTTTTCATTTTTAATTAAACTTATTTTAAAAAGTATTATAAAACAAAATAGTAATTTATACATATAAATCTTAAGTACAGGAAATTGTAAAAAGTAAATAAATCAATATATATTAAAAAATACCTGTAGAGTATACCAAAACGAAAACAGTCTAAGCTCACGCATCTATGCCACAGAAATAATTAAAATTACAAACTAAATGGTGAAACTATAGACATCTATTGGCTAATGCAAAAAAATAAAAAATTTTAACTTAAAATTCAACATTGGGGAAAATGAGAAACAGATATTTAAATTTGATTTCAACAAAATTAAAACACAATTTATGAAACAAATTTTTAATTGCATAAATTATACAATAACATACAGTTAATTAAATAATACTTTACAATTGTGACTTCTAATTTCCCGCATAATTTTAATCTTCTTTACCAACATGCAACATAGAGAGGAAACTATAATAAGAAAACTAACATACACAATTGTTCTTTCGGCTATTTGAGCATTCGACGAATTGATAAATCGTCTATCTTACCGTTCGACGACTTTGACATTCGTCTGCTTGATAAAACGGACAGATGGCGTTTCGACTAAATGAACTTTCGCAATATTCACCTTTCGACGATTTGAGCATTCGACGAATTGACAAATCGTCTATTTCACCGATCGCCAACTTTAACATTCGTCTGCTTAACAATACGGACAGATGGCGTTTCGTCTATTTCAACTTTCGCAATATTCACCATTCGACGATTTGAGCATTCGAAGAATTGACAATTCGTCTATTTCACCGTACGGCTGGTTTAACTTTCGTCTTCTTGAAAATTCGCACAGATGGCGTTTCGTCTATTTCAACTTTCACAATATTTACCTTTCGACGATTTGAGCATTCGAAGAATTAACAATTCGTCTATTTCACCGTACGTCTACTTTAACTTTCGTCTTCTTCATAATTCGCACAGATGGCGATTCGACGTTTTGAACATTCGACGAATTAAGAAATAGATGTTTTTAGCATTCGACTAAATGAAGATTCGATGTTTTTATCATTCGACGATTTTATCATTCGACGTTTTGAGCATTCGACGAATTAACAGTTCGATGTTCTGAGCATTCGACGTTTTTATCATTCGACGTTTTGAACATTCGACTACTTTACCATTCTACTACTTGACAATTCGAACAGATGGCGCTTCGACTACTTTACCAATCGACTACTTTACCATTCTACTGCTTGACATTTCGAACAGATGGCGTTTCGACTATTTGAGCATTCGACGAACTGACTATTCTATGTTCTGAGCATTCGACGATTTGAGAATTCGATGTTTTTAGCATTCGACGTTTTGATCATTCGACGTTTTGAACATTCGACGAATGGAAAATTCGATGATTTAAGCATTCGATGAATTAACAATGCGATGTTTTGAGCATTCGATGAATTGTCAAATCGATGTTTTTATCATTCGACTAAATGAAGATTCGATGATTTTATCATTCGACGTTTTTATCATTCGACGTTTCAAACATTTGACGATTTTATCATTCGACGTTTAGAACATTCGACGTTTTGTACATTCGACATTTTGAACATTCGACGTATTGACGATTCGATGTTTTTAACATTCGACGAATTGATAATTCGACGTTTTGAACATTCGACGAATTGAGAATTCGTTGTTTTTAGCATTCGACTAAATGAAGATTCGATGTTTTTAGCATTCGACGATTAGATAATTCGACGTTTTGAACATTCGACAACTTTACCATTCTACTACTCGATAATTCGAACAGATGGCGTTTCGACTATTTGATCATTCGACGAATGGACTATTCGATGGTTTTACCATTCGACTAAATGACGAATCGACGTTTTGAGCATTCGACGTTTTAAACATTCGACGTTTTTAGCATTCGACGTTTTGAACATTCGACGTTTTGAACATTCGACAATTTGCTGATTCGATGTTTTTAGCATTCGATTAAATGAGGATTCGATGTTTTTAGCATTCGACGTTTTGTCCATTCGATGTTTTTAGCATTCGACGTTTTTATCATTCGACGTTTTGAACATTCGACGTTTTGTCCATTCGATGTTTTTAGCATTCGACGTTTTTATTATTCGACGTTTTGAACATTCGTCGTATTGACGATTCGATGTTTTTAACATTCGACGAATTAATAATTCGACGTATTGACAATTCGATGTTTTTAGGATTCGACTAAATGCCGATTCGATGTTTTTAGCATTCGATGTTTTGTCCATTCGATTACTTGGCATTCGACTATTTGATCATTCGACCATTTGACGATTCGACGTTATGAGGATTCGACGAAATGACGATTCGACGTTATGAGCATTCGACGAAATGACGATTTGACGTTTTGAACATTCGACCATTTGCCGATTCGATGTTTTTAGCATTCGACCAGTTGACAATTCGACTTTTTGAGCATTCGACGAAATGACCATTCGACGTTTTGAACATTCGACCATTTGCTGATTCGATATTTTTAGCATTCGACCAGTTGACAATTCGATGTGTTTAGCATTCGATCATTTGAGAATTCGACGTTTTTAGCATTCGACCATTTGACGATTCGACGTTTTAAACATTCGACCATTTGACGATTCGATATTTTTAGCATTCGACCAGTTGACAATTCGACGTTTTAAGCATTCGATCAAATGACGATTCGACGATTTGGTATTCGACCATTTGAACATTCGACCACTTGGTGATTAGGGGAAAATCATGCGTCTCAGGTCTCTTTCCCAGATTGAAAAGAGCATAACGACTATTAAGTCTAATTCACAACTAAAGAATTGCAAGTTTCACTAATTTCATTTGAAACGAATTGTAAATTGAACGAAATTCGATGTTTCAGAAATGACATTTAACCTAATGGGAATGTAAACAAATAATATTTATAAAGAATTATAATAATAAATACTGTTAAATTACTGTGATTTGTGTCAGTTTGATTATTTATGTAACCAAATTTTTAAATCTTATAAATTTCTAGTTTTATAAAGTAGATTAAATCTAAGTGTAGTTTTAAATAAATTAATTTCTTCAGAATAAATATTTAATATAATAATTTTGTAAACGAATCAATAATGAATATTATTATCGAATATGTAAACGTTTATTATTGCGAATTTTCGTAATGGAGTAATATTTATTGATATAATTTCAATTTTTGTTAAGTAATAATGAAAGTAATTTTTAAATGCTGAATTAATTAAAGATTTCAAATTTAATTTTAAAGAAATTTGAATTAACTTAATAATAGTTGACACTTTTTTCCTTGTAATATAATATTATTTTTGACAAAATCTAATGATTTGTAATTTACAATAAATCGAATTCTCTCTAAACCTAAATAGCAATGTTTCATTTACTAAATTAGTTGTAACTTAATTTTAGAGAATACATTTTTACAGTAATAATTATATTAATGAATTAGAAATTAACTTAATTTTTAAATGCACAAATGACATTCGGTATGAATCTTTTTAGATCATATAGAAAAGTTGGAATAATATCTGTTTGCAACAATTAATCATTGAGATAATTTATAAATGTCCAATTTGTTACAAATTCTATTTAAAACTTGTTTGAATATTGATTTAATCTTTTTTTTATTTTGTCAAAATATTTTTTAATACAATGTGAACTTTTATGAAATTTAAAATTGCATATTTCTTTAGGAATCGAAAGTTTGTATAACCTAAAAAGAATATTTATGAATCTGTGTTTTTAATAAATTTAATATTTTTTAATTACTTTATTATAAAATTATTATATTAAAAATTAAATTTTAATGTAATGTTTAAATATACATTATGTAAATTAATATAAACTAATTTTTATTACTAATGAATGTAATTCAAAGTATAATAAACTGAATCGTTGTATAGTGCAATTTTTATTTGTTTTATTTTATATTTTCTATATATCTAAATATATTAAATAGTTTTTTATTCAAAAACTACCTATCAGAATGTATTTCTGACATAACTTTAGTATCAAAAAATTTTCTTTTGAAATTTTTTTTTTGTTAGAATTTGAAAGTTTTACAATATTAATTCATCTAAAGTACACTTTGAAATAAAATCAGTTTTTTAGAATTATTGTTTAGAGTAATTTCAATATTGATGAAATGCAAACTAACCTATTTTTAAAATGTATTAATGATATCTTAAACCAATTCTTTTACTTTATAATTGTAGTTTAACAAATTTCTTGTTTAATGTAAATTAAAAATAGCATAACCTTAAAATATTTGATTTATGATTTATGAGATTTTTAATCTTGATATTATTTAATTTAACTTAATATTTAATTTATTTTATCATATTTTAATCTAATGTTAATATACAAAAAATCTAATTTTATATATTTAGTAATTAATTCATCTGTTAAATAATCAAAAAATAATGTTCCAGAATTTCTATATACGATAAATTGAATAGTACTAAACTGATATACACAAGTATTTTATTAAACAAAAACAAATTTTACACTAAAGTTTAATATAACAAATTATAAATTTATTTATATATTATTTTTTACTGAAATTTAATAAAAAATAATTTTCCATATACCGAATTGTAATTTGGCATTATTTTTAATTGTCTTATTTTAATTTTTTTATAATTTGTTTTATATCAAAGTTTTATTTATTTGAATTCTCCCGCGTTAGACATCTCATTTCATCTAAAGGCGCCCTCACACCTTTTCTTACTGCCTGCCTGCCTGCAGGTCGTCATGGTAACACATAAGAGTAAGAGAGTCAGAAAATTCAAATTTGAATTTTCTGACTCTCTTACTCTTATGTGTTACCATGACGACCTGCAGGCAGGCAGTGAGCTGTGCGAGCGCCTTTAATTGAAAATATAAAGGCGCTCGCACACCTCTACTGCCTGCATTAGAATAAGAGAGAAAAAATATGAAATTTGAATTTTCTGACTTATTTACTCTCATGTGTTACCATGACAACTATGCATGCATGAGCATGCATGCAGAGGTGTGCGAGCGTCTTAAGAATTCCTATTTATTGGAAAATCAATAATTTATTGAAATTTCTCATCCCTGGTATTTACATAGAATGTTTCCGTATAATCGGTAAAGTAGATGCAGATGTCGCTATTCTTATTTAACATATGTCAGTCAAATTGCTATATGTTTGTAATTTTAAATATGACTGTCAAATTTATAAATTACTAGAAAAAAATATGTGAAATTCAATATTTTTTCATTAAAAAATAAGGAATTATTGGTAATGGAAAAAAAATAAATACAATTGTTTTATAAATAAAATTTTTTATGCGTGTGTATGTAGTCCATAATGTGCTATCCTCTAGTGACCATTTTAGGTAGTAAAATATGTACATATTTAAAAATTTTGTATTGTTAGTTAGATTAATTTTATGTAAATTCTAATGTAAATAATTCCTGAGAAATTTTTATTATTTTTATGAAAGAATTGCATCTATTTGCAAATTTTATGAAAATAGTATATATACTGAAAATCATTGAATAGCGAAAAGTTTTTTAAAATAATTCAATTTTTCAATGAATTTTTTAAAAATGTTTTGACAATAACATAGTGCAACATTTTTTAAGTTAATCGAACATACACTAATTAGATTCTGAAAGTAGTTATCGAAACTTGCAACAACCTATTTCAGTTTTTCTAAATTACCTCGTATATAAATTTTATAATAGCCTGCGTTCCCACCCGCCTGATCAAAAAATGTGAAAAAGTAAAAAAAAATATATTTTATAAATATAATAAACTTTAAATATTCAGCGTTCCTACCCGCTCGTATTTGTAAAACCGTACAATTTTAAAAAGTACAAAAAAATTTATAGCTTGAACAATTTTCGACCAAAATTTTTTTTCCATAGTCATTGTTCCCACATGTCAACATTAGAAAACTAAAAAATGTGAAAATTAAAAAAAAATCCATATTTCGGTGTCGACTTTGTATAAAAAATCTGACTACTTTTGAAGCTTTCTAATTAAACACGAATTATCAGAGATTCTGCCTAAATTTATTTCGTTTTTGTAATTTTATTTTTAGTAGGGTTTTAGTAAATGAAGTATAAAGCTTGTTGTTTTATTGACAAATCAATTTTATAAACAAATTATTTCTTTATTTCTAAAAGAAATTAAGATTTTGTTAAAAACTTGTTATTGTGAAATAGAAATAACACACAATTTGAACAAAAATTTAAATATCAAAATAGGAATTACATAATTTTTTTTTTCTTTTCTAAATAACAAAATTGTAATTTTTTTATCAAGCTTCGATCACTCAAATTAGTTTATTTCGTTAGGAGAAAATAGTATTTCGTATGAAGACAAGGGTTAAAAAGAACATTAGAACAAATATGTTATAAATATTTTATTGAAAACTAATTTAATATTTATAAAACGTTTTTATAATTATAACAATAATTGAATCCTTACGAAGGGTTGTTTACGATAATGAAAATTAAATTCTTACAAAGAATTTTTTTAAAATTTAGAAAAATTTATAAACGAAGATAATTAATTAGCAATTTAGTTAAGGGGGCAACCCTAGTTGTAGCGCGCAAAAATTGACCATCTTTATAAATTAAATAAAAAAAAGTCCCAAACATTTTTTAATAAAAAAAATATTTATTGTCAAAAAGTATACAAGTTAAACTACAAATTTTGATACATAATTTTAAAAAACATTTAAAAATGGAGGCGTGATGCGTGATCTTGTCGAGGTCTGCATATTTTGCGGTGACTATGATTTTAAGGAGCTTGTTCATCTGAAATACTAAATTTAAACGAATTTTTTTATTTTTAAAGTAGAAGATAATATAGTCTTTAATCGAACGATTTATTTTTGTTTTTATGAAAAACTCACTTTTTTTAAACAGCTAAAGAACATTTTTCTTTTCTTTTTTTTTTAATTGAAAAATTGAGTTTAAGCCATTGCTATTTTATCAGAAATGAATTTTTTTAAATAGTCGATCAAAGACTAGATTATCTTCTACTTTAATTACATTGATTTGAATTTTGTGAATTCGCACCATACCTCCATTATTAAATGTTTTTTAAAAATTTTTATCTAAATTTGTAGTTTAAATTCTATAATTTTAGAGAATAAATTGATTTTTTTAAATATTAGTGGACTTTTTTTTATTTAATTTATTGAAAATGGTCAATTTTTGCGTGATGAAACTAGGGTTGCCCCTTTAATAATCAAATTTTTCAGTTTGCATCCACAAATAAAAATAGGAATACTAATAATTAATTGGACATTACATGCGTAACATTTGCCTGTGCAATTAGTAAATTTTAATTTTAAAAATGTTATTTTCATTGCAAACAGGACACCTTTCGACTGTGGCACATGGATCACAAACGCATTGATGTCCACATGGCGCAAAACATTTTGTTGGAGAAGTTTCCCCGCAGATACAACATATTTCGGATAATATTATTTCTACAACAAACAGGAATTCTTCCCTACATATTGGACATCGGGCTCTGCTACCATTTTCTATCATCCTATCTTCTGATGTGTATTCTCGACTGCAGTCGACGCATAAGCATTTGTGTCCACATGGCACAAAGCAATATGTGGGATGAATGTTTGTTTGACAAATGATGCATGTAGATCTATTAACTGAAATGATTAAGAAATTTTTTCATTATAAAATTGTTATTAGAAAATTCTATTAGGTTTCAATTATTTAAATATGAAAAAACATAATTTATTGAATATTTTAACATTTGTAAAAAATAAATTGTCATAAAAAATTTTATTAACATATTTTTAACTTATTGAATTGCTGTGAAATTATCATTATTTTATGAAAATAATTAAATATTTGTGTAAAATTTTATTAATTTTTTTTAAACAGTTTAATTCTTTTGGAGAATTTTATAATTTATAAAAAAAATTGAAATTTTGATGACAATTTTTAAAAAATTTTGAATATATAATTTATTTTTTGCTAAGAATATTATTACTTTGAAAAATAATCGAATTTCTGAAAACGTTTGTAATTTCTTTAAAATCCTTCAAATTGGTAAAGTCCGCCTCAAATCGATCAACATTTTTTTTTATCTAATGGATTTGGCTAGAAATTATAATTAAGAATTATATTATAATAATCATCTAATTCATCATTTTCTAATTCAGGGAAATTGGAATAGGTCAGGTAAATTATGGAAAAGTTGGGGATTTTTAATAAAAATACTGTAAAAAATTTAAGTTTTAGAATTTATAAGAAAATTCTGAATTTTGGTGTCTTTTGTCTTTGTCTCACAAACAATGAAATTGACAAGAATTTTAATACAAAACTTTCAATTATTTCTGTTTCTGACAATAATTTCTTTTTAAATAACTTCATTCTTCAAGTTAAGGGGTCAATGAATAATCAATATAACTCTTCTTGAAAATTCAATTATTTTCAAAAATAATACATTTTTGTATTGAAATTTAATTATATAAAAAAAAAATTTGAAAAAAATTTTTTGTCAGAAATCATTCATTTTTATAAATAATAGAATTTTTCTCAAGAATTCAATTATTTAAAAAATTTTGATAAATTGCTTTATAAATTTGGAAAATTATAATAAAATTGACTTTAGAATACAATTGAAGCGTTTTGTGCAATTGTGATATTCTTTAATAAATTTAATTTTCTTGTGATATTCTTGATGTGTATTAGTAATTTGTATTAAATAGTTTGTATTATAAATAAAATTTACTTAAAGAAAGCACAATGTGATTACTTTTATAAATAACAACGTTTATAACAGAGTTTAAATTATTTTGTATGTACAATTTTACATAAAACTGATAGAAAATTGCATTTATTCTTTATAATTTTTTTAAAATTCGCCGAAAGAATTCAATTACACGGAAAAAAAAAGTTCACGAATCTCTCGTGAACTAGTATATCACTTTTGGATGGGACACAAAATTCTTCAAAATCTATAAACACAGTTCATCAAAATTTCATCAACTCCTTCACTAGAAACGTAGTACGGTTTCTGAACTTTTCGTCAAAGTTGACGAAAAATTCGTGAACTTTTAAAAAATGTTAAAAACAAAAAAAAATAATTTCTAGACACTACTTTTTTGATAGTATTTCACTTAATTTGATAACTTGACGCCTATACGCAACCAACTACACAGAAAACACAATTTTATCGCCATTAAAATTCACAACTCGCTTCACGGGATTCGAACCTAGTACCCTAATAATATTCTTAACAACTAACCGACACGGCTAAATCTATATACACTGACAATACTCCTGCAAACGACACGATTAGCTTTGTCTGCTACAAAACTCAGGACCGTGCAAAGTATAAAAC
This sequence comes from Leptopilina drosophilae, assembly GCA_032873175.1. NCBI lineage: Eukaryota > Metazoa > Arthropoda > Insecta > Hymenoptera > Figitidae > Leptopilina > Leptopilina drosophilae. Next base: position 36,759,890 of record CM065483.1, read on the forward strand.
GATCCTTGTCGTAACTTCTAATTTATTTTATGAATTATTTGTTTCACAAAAGAAATTAGCACACAAAAATATTCAATGAATAATAAAAACATTGATTCTAAATAATAAATTTAATCAAACAAAGAATTTGTCCGAGTGTAAACACTGATGACACCGACTGAATTATGACAGATGAATTCTTGATCAGCCATATTTGATGCGCATTGCGAACTGCGCATACTACTGAGACTCGCGAGTTCACGACTTTTTCGTCAACTTGTACCTCTACTTTTGACGAACTACTCATCCTTAACTCGTTCATCAAAAATTCATTAACTTTGTTTCAGTTTTTCGTTGACGTTCGCCATTTCTAATCAAAAGTGAATGAAAATTTTGAAATTTTGTGTCCCATCCAAAAGTGATATACTAGTTCACGAGAGATTCGTGAACTTTTTTTTTCCGTGTATATTTTTATAAATAAGTGGATTTTGAAAAGGATTCAAAAATTAAAATCTTTGAAAATTTGAATTTATAGTTTCAATATTTGTATAATGTTAAATAATGACTTTTATCACTCTGTCATTTTTAATTTTCTTATAAAACGTAAAGAAATTGATTGCTCCGAGTCGAGGACTCGGAGAGATTGATTTCTTCATGTTTTATAACAATTTTTTACAAGTTGTTTAATTTCAGAAGGTTTTTATTTGAAATCTTTAATTCCTATAGAAAAATAATAATGTTTAAGTACTTATTGAAAAAAGAGGTTATTGATGTCGAATAAATTTTAAAAAATTCGGACGTATAAAAAATTTTGATCGATTTGAGGTTGACTTCATTAATTGAAGACCTCCACAGAACAACGATATATGGCACATTTTGATATCAATGCAATTGTAATGAAAATATGTGCAAGTATTATTGAATTTCGAGCCTAAATGAATGAAATCGTGTAGTTAAATAAATAGAGAATATATTTATTGCTTCTCATTAGATATTGTGATAGCAATAATGATTTATGTCAATTCAAATTTGAAAATTGTAAGCATTTTTTCAAATGTGCCATACATCGTTATTACGTGGAGGTCTTCAATTATATTAAAAAATTTACTAACTTTTTTCCTTTTCAATTAAATTATATTAAACAAACCATTTTCCTCCAGTTGAACTTCTCCTTGAATATCAAGATTTTCTTGAAGCAATTCTTGTTGGGGATGCTCTTGGATTGGTCCAACGTATTCATTGATTGCAATTCCTCGTTCTTCAATATTTCCTTGTGTAAAAATGTTCAATATTAGAAAAATTCTTTACTATATTAAATTAATTTATTAAAAGAAATTAAAAATACTATTTTCTTATTATTTGTAAAAATAATTAAATTTTACAAAGAATTTTATTAAAATGCCCCAAAATAATTGGATTTTTGGTAATAATTTTGTTATTTATCGACATAATTGAATTCTTTCGACAAATTATTTATCAAGGATGCCACAAATATTTTATTTTATTCTTCTCTCACGTTTCCCTGATTTCCAGACAAAATTCTCATTTTTTTCCTGACACTAAAAAATATATTGATTCACTCTAAAAAATTATTAGAAACTCAAAAAACTATTCTATTATTTCATTAATCGTAAAATTATTCAAAAACCTCAATATTTTTTTTTTTGAAATTCAACAGTTTATAAGAATATTATTACAAAATATGAAGAAGGCGATCACTCCGATTCGATTTGGCTTCTATTTTGAAATTATTGAACTGTTTTACCAGCCGTTTAAAATATAAGTTTAATTAAGTAAAACTCATCTTTTGATTCTAGTTTTGCTGACGTATCGATTATATTATAGTTGTCTTAATAATTTGTATTTTTTAACTGCTTCTTTGATGACTGTGAATTACTTTGAATTGAATTGTAGTATTTTTAACTAAAATTCTTTTATCAATCTAGTATTTATGAAAACATTTACTAAAAATCCTTGACTTTTCCCTGACTTTCCTGATCAATTTTACTTTCCCTGACCTGTGGCAACCCTGTTTATGTAAATAACTGTATTCTTGGGAGAGAATTTATTAAAATCTAAAACAATAATTGAATTATTTCAACAACAAAAATTTAATTAAAATTGTATTTAAAATAATTGAACTTTTTAAAAATAATTTTATTAAAATATTTGAAAATAATTAAATTGCTGTGAAAAATTCCATAATTTACCTGACCTATTCCAATTTCCCTGAATTAGAAAATGATGAATTAGATGATTATTATAATATAATTCTTAATTATAATTTCTAGCCAAATCCATTAGATAAAAAAAAATGTTGATCGATTTGAGGCGGACTTTACCAATTTGAAGGATTTTAAAGAAATTACAAACGTTTTCAGAAATTCGATTATTTTTCAAAGTAATAATATTCTTAGCAAAAAATAAATTATATATTCAAAATTTTTTAAAAATTGTCATCAAAATTTCAATTTTTTTTATAAATTATAAAATTCTCCAAAAGAATTAAACTGTTTAAAAAAAATTAATAAAATTTTACACAAATATTTATTTATTTTCATAAAATAATGATAATTTCACAGCAATTCAATAAGTTAAAAATATGTTAATAAAATTTTTTATGACAATTTATTTTTTACAAATGTTAAAATATTCAATAAATTATGTTTTTTCATATTTAAATAATTGAAACCTAATAGAATTTTCTAATAACAATTTTATAATGAAAAAATTTCTTAATCATTTCAGTTAATAGATCTACATGCATCATTTGTCAAACAAACATTCATCCCACATATTGCTTTGTGCCATGTGGACACAAATGCTTATGCGTCGACTGCAGTCGAGAATACACATCAGAAGATAGGATGATAGAAAATGGTAGCAGAGCCCGATGTCCAATATGTAGGGAAGAATTCCTGTTTGTTGTAGAAATAATATTATCCGAAATATGTTGTATCTGCGGGGAAACTTCTCCAACAAAATGTTTTGCGCCATGTGGACATCAATGCGTTTGTGATCCATGTGCCACAGTCGAAAGGTGTCCTGTTTGCAATGAAAATAACATTTTTAAAATTAAAATTTACTAATTGCACAGGCAAATGTTACGCATGTAATGTCCAATTAATTATTAGTATTCCTATTTTTATTTGTGGATGCAAACTGAAAAATTTGATTATTAAAGGGGCAACCCTAGTTTCATCACGCAAAAATTGACCATTTTCAATAAATTAAATAAAAAAAAGTCCACTAATATTTAAAAAAATCAATTTATTCTCTAAAATTATAGAATTTAAACTACAAATTTAGATAAAAATTTTTAAAAAACATTTAATAATGGAGGTATGGTGCGAATTCACAAAATTCAAATCAATGTAATTAAAGTAGAAGATAATCTAGTCTTTGATCGACTATTTAAAAAAATTCATTTCTGATAAAATAGCAATGGCTTAAACTCAATTTTTCAATTAAAAAAAAAAGAAAAGAAAAATGTTCTTTAGCTGTTTAAAAAAAGTGAGTTTTTCATAAAAACAAAAATAAATCGTTCGATTAAAGACTATATTATCTTCTACTTTAAAAATAAAAAAATTCGTTTAAATTTAGTATTTCAGATGAACAAGCTCCTTAAAATCATAGTCACCGCAAAATATGCAGACCTCGACAAGATCACGCATCACGCCTCCATTTTTAAATGTTTTTTAAAATTATGTATCAAAATTTGTAGTTTAACTTGTATACTTTTTGACAATAAATATTTTTTTTATTAAAAAATGTTTGGGACTTTTTTTTATTTAATTTATAAAGATGGTCAATTTTTGCGCGCTACAACTAGGGTTGCCCCCTTAACTAAATTGCTAATTAATTATCTTCGTTTATAAATTTTTCTAAATTTTAAAAAAATTCTTTGTAAGAATTTAATTTTCATTATCGTAAACAACCCTTCGTAAGGATTCAATTATTGTTATAATTATAAAAACGTTTTATAAATATTAAATTAGTTTTCAATAAAATATTTATAACATATTTGTTCTAATGTTCTTTTTAACCCTTGTCTTCATACGAAATACTATTTTCTCCTAACGAAATAAACTAATTTGAGTGATCGAAGCTTGATAAAAAAATTACAATTTTGTTATTTAGAAAAGAAAAAAAAAATTATGTAATTCCTATTTTGATATTTAAATTTTTGTTCAAATTGTGTGTTATTTTTATTTCACAATAACAAGTTTTTAACAAAATCTTAATTTCTTTTAGAAATAAAGAAATAATTTGTTTATAAAATTGATTTGTCAATAAAACAACAAGCTTTATACTTCATTTACTAAAACCCTACTAAAAATAAAATTACAAAAACGAAATAAATTTAGGCAGAATCTCTGATAATTCGTGTTTAATTAGAAAGCTTCAAAAGTAGTCAGATTTTTTATACAAAGTCGACACCGAAATATGGATTTTTTTTTAATTTTCACATTTTTTAGTTTTCTAATGTTGACATGTGGGAACAATGACTATGGAAAAAAAATTTTGGTCGAAAATTGTTCAAGCTATAAATTTTTTTGTACTTTTTAAAATTGTACGGTTTTACAAATACGAGCGGGTAGGAACGCTGAATATTTAAAGTTTATTATATTTATAAAATATATTTTTTTTTACTTTTTCACATTTTTTGATCAGGCGGGTGGGAACGCAGGCTATTATAAAATTTATATACGAGGTAATTTAGAAAAACTGAAATAGGTTGTTGCAAGTTTCGATAACTACTTTCAGAATCTAATTAGTGTATGTTCGATTAACTTAAAAAATGTTGCACTATGTTATTGTCAAAACATTTTTAAAAAATTCATTGAAAAATTGAATTATTTTAAAAAACTTTTCGCTATTCAATGATTTTCAGTATATATACTATTTTCATAAAATTTGCAAATAGATGCAATTCTTTCATAAAAATAATAAAAATTTCTCAGGAATTATTTACATTAGAATTTACATAAAATTAATCTAACTAACAATACAAAATTTTTAAATATGTACATATTTTACTACCTAAAATGGTCACTAGAGGATAGCACATTATGGACTACATACACACGCATAAAAAATTTTATTTATAAAACAATTGTATTTATTTTTTTTCCATTACCAATAATTCCTTATTTTTTAATGAAAAAATATTGAATTTCACATATTTTTTTCTAGTAATTTATAAATTTGACAGTCATATTTAAAATTACAAACATATAGCAATTTGACTGACATATGTTAAATAAGAATAGCGACATCTGCATCTACTTTACCGATTATACGGAAACATTCTATGTAAATACCAGGGATGAGAAATTTCAATAAATTATTGATTTTCCAATAAATAGGAATTCTTAAGACGCTCGCACACCTCTGCATGCATGCTCATGCATGCATAGTTGTCATGGTAACACATGAGAGTAAATAAGTCAGAAAATTCAAATTTCATATTTTTTCTCTCTTATTCTAATGCAGGCAGTAGAGGTGTGCGAGCGCCTTTATATTTTCAATTAAAGGCGCTCGCACAGCTCACTGCCTGCCTGCAGGTCGTCATGGTAACACATAAGAGTAAGAGAGTCAGAAAATTCAAATTTGAATTTTCTGACTCTCTTACTCTTATGTGTTACCATGACGACCTGCAGGCAGGCAGGCAGTAAGAAAAGGTGTGAGGGCGCCTTTAGATGAAATGAGATGTCTAACGCGGGAGAATTCAAATAAATAAAACTTTGATATAAAACAAATTATAAAAAAATTAAAATAAGACAATTAAAAATAATGCCAAATTACAATTCGGTATATGGAAAATTATTTTTTATTAAATTTCAGTAAAAAATAATATAAATAAATTTATAATTTGTTATATTAAACTTTAGTGTAAAATTTGTTTTTGTTTAATAAAATACTTGTGTATATCAGTTTAGTACTATTCAATTTATCGTATATAGAAATTCTGGAACATTATTTTTTGATTATTTAACAGATGAATTAATTACTAAATATATAAAATTAGATTTTTTGTATATTAACATTAGATTAAAATATGATAAAATAAATTAAATATTAAGTTAAATTAAATAATATCAAGATTAAAAATCTCATAAATCATAAATCAAATATTTTAAGGTTATGCTATTTTTAATTTACATTAAACAAGAAATTTGTTAAACTACAATTATAAAGTAAAAGAATTGGTTTAAGATATCATTAATACATTTTAAAAATAGGTTAGTTTGCATTTCATCAATATTGAAATTACTCTAAACAATAATTCTAAAAAACTGATTTTATTTCAAAGTGTACTTTAGATGAATTAATATTGTAAAACTTTCAAATTCTAACAAAAAAAAAATTTCAAAAGAAAATTTTTTTGATACTAAAGTTATGTCAGAAATACATTCTGATAGGTAGTTTTTGAATAAAAAACTATTTAATATATTTAGATATATAGAAAATATAAAATAAAACAAATAAAAATTGCACTATACAACGATTCAGTTTATTATACTTTGAATTACATTCATTAGTAATAAAAATTAGTTTATATTAATTTACATAATGTATATTTAAACATTACATTAAAATTTAATTTTTAATATAATAATTTTATAATAAAGTAATTAAAAAATATTAAATTTATTAAAAACACAGATTCATAAATATTCTTTTTAGGTTATACAAACTTTCGATTCCTAAAGAAATATGCAATTTTAAATTTCATAAAAGTTCACATTGTATTAAAAAATATTTTGACAAAATAAAAAAAAGATTAAATCAATATTCAAACAAGTTTTAAATAGAATTTGTAACAAATTGGACATTTATAAATTATCTCAATGATTAATTGTTGCAAACAGATATTATTCCAACTTTTCTATATGATCTAAAAAGATTCATACCGAATGTCATTTGTGCATTTAAAAATTAAGTTAATTTCTAATTCATTAATATAATTATTACTGTAAAAATGTATTCTCTAAAATTAAGTTACAACTAATTTAGTAAATGAAACATTGCTATTTAGGTTTAGAGAGAATTCGATTTATTGTAAATTACAAATCATTAGATTTTGTCAAAAATAATATTATATTACAAGGAAAAAAGTGTCAACTATTATTAAGTTAATTCAAATTTCTTTAAAATTAAATTTGAAATCTTTAATTAATTCAGCATTTAAAAATTACTTTCATTATTACTTAACAAAAATTGAAATTATATCAATAAATATTACTCCATTACGAAAATTCGCAATAATAAACGTTTACATATTCGATAATAATATTCATTATTGATTCGTTTACAAAATTATTATATTAAATATTTATTCTGAAGAAATTAATTTATTTAAAACTACACTTGCTTATTTTCTGGAATTAACATTTTACCGAAAATGAATATGAGATAATAATTTATGATCGAATCGACATGTGCTGTAATTATAAATTATCATAATTTCTGTTTGTCTGAATTTTTACATAACCTAATTTTAAATGTTAGAATTCCTAAAGTTTGTAAGGAAGATGGAACCGAAATTTAATATAGAGTAAAGGCATATTCATAGAATTAGTTTTGGTCGAATATTAAAACGTTGAATTATCAACTGGTCGAATGCTAAAAACATCGAATTCTCATTTCGTCGAATTATCAACTCGTCGAATGCTTAAAACTTCGAATCGGCAAAAAGTTGAAAAATTTACTTGATTTAAGTAAAAATTTGCTTGGTTTAAGTTAATGTTAACTTAAATCAAGTAAATTTTTCGACTTTTTGCCGATTCGAAGTTTTAAGCATTCGACCAGTTGATAATTCGACGTTTTAGCATTCGACGAAATGAGAATTCGATGTTTTTAGCATTCGACCAGTTGATAATTCGACGTTTTGAACATTCGACGATTTGATAATTCGACGTTTTGAGCATTCGAGCATTTGAGAATTCGACGTTTTAATATTCGACCAAAACTAATTCTATGAAAATGCCTTTACTCTAACCGGAACCGCAATCGTAAGCGTAACCGTAAGAATGAGTTAAAGAAGGATAGGTATATTGTTTATCCTTCTCTAACTCATTCTTACGCTTACGGTTACGATTGCGGTTCCGGTTACAGATCTATTCTGCGTTGGCCTTTAGGAATTCTAACATTTAAAATTAGGTTATGTTAAAATTCAGACAAACAGAAATTATGATAATTTATAATTACAGCACATGTCGATTCGATCATAAATTATTATCTCATATTCATTTTCGGTAAAATGTTAATTCCAGAAAATAAAATTTCCTTACATTTAAAAATCGATAAAAATAAATTTCTAACAATACAGATTCTGAGGTTGTGGATTCGGGGTGCGACACTCTGTACCAAAAACATAAGGGTACAGTCACACGATCAATGCATCTGCATGATGCATGTGTCAAGTCCCATGTACGATAATATAGGGATTTTTAGAATAATTAAAGGTTTGTGGAATTAAACTGCTAGAACACTAAAGTGTACCCTGTAAATAGGCGGGAGATTCAAATAATATTTTAAATGATAACAATGGGAAAACTTTTAACTTGTTACTTTAATTAATAAGAATGATGGAAAAGGTTACAATTTGGAGCCGTGAGATTACAACAAGTAATCGGTAAGAGAGCTCGGAGATATCTGCCGAGATGAGATGCTGTAGTCCATGGGTCCCCATAGGACCCTGCGTGCGTTGAGTAGAGGGGATAGCTACCCCTTCCTTTGAGCGTCTATGTGACCAATACAACCCTAACGAAGCGTTATTTTACAAGTTATACACACACATACCATTCTTTAATTATTTAAGATTTACATTAACAATGAACTGCGTTTATGAACATTTTATATTTGTTCCGTGAATATTATTGTTCAGTAAGGTTATTTTATCCTAATAACATTAATTTCGGTCTTATATTATTTATAATTTATCATTAATCTTAGGATTCATAATTTTTACAATAACAAATACATAACATTTAATTAATAGTCGATTTACCTAATGAGAGACATTAATCGATCATCGATTAAATTCGTTTAGAGTATTACTTGTAATATTGAATCGTTATTATTATTTATATAACATGATGGTGATATTGAGTCAATATTAAGATATCAATTAATTATAGAAATCTAATCAATTTATGAGTGTTATTTAATATAGATTTTTAACGTCGTACATACAATTAAGATATAAAGTTTCGTATCAAATTTAGATTATAATCAAATAGAAAATTCATTTTCCCCTTTTTTTTATATTTGGATGATGAGTCATAGGTTTTTCTGGAGGGAACAATAACTCCTTTTTTTATATAGCGGGGACTCGAGAAAGGCCCGAGTCCCACGGTCCCTTTTTTTATTGCCACCACATGGTTGAGTTTTCCCAAAAGTTTCGAAGTTTGGAAATATGTGTTTTTCAAAAGACTATTTTTTTATAGTAATAAACTCTATTTTCCTCGACTCTAATTTTTTGTATCCTACGTGACATTTCCCTTCTTCGCAGATTATTTTAACATCTGTAATTTTAACTATTATTCCTTTTTTTGAAGAGCAGCACATGTATAGAAACTATTCTATTTCGTTTCTCATATTTTTTGCATGAAATAAAATTCTTTATGGAAATAGACAAAAAAATGCGTAGATTTAAGTTTTATATAAATATTTCATTTTTAAATTGAAATTGAATTTGAATACTGGCGCTATTATTTAGTTTCTTAAGGAGCATTCAGACCTCTGCAGACTGCCTGCCTGTGCAGCCAGAAGATTGTTCACACCTTAAGGCGCACTCACACCTTTTCTTACTGCCTGCCTGCCTGCAGGTCGTCATGGTAACACATAAGAGTAAGAGAGTCAGAAAATTCAAATTTGAATTTTCTGACTCTCTTACTCTTATGTGTTACCATGACGACCTGCAGGCAGGCAGTGAGCTGTGCGAGCGCCTTCACTTTTCTCGTTGAAAAATGAGGGAAGATTTAAATATCTATTAAAATTCAAATCTTCCCGCATTTTTCAACGGGAAAAGTAAGGTGTGAAAAATCTTCTGGCTGCACAGGCAGGCAGTCTGCAGAGGTCTGAATGCTCCTTTATATTCAAAGAGTTACGTATAGTGTTTCTCCCTAGTGGAGAATTACGTGAATTTAGGCCTGCCGTCACACATGCATGCACAAACATTTGACTGTTCACACCTCAATTTTTCGCTCTCGAAAAATCATTTTTCTGGCGGGATATTTAAAATTGATTAAAATTTAAAAATAACGTATTACTTATTATTACAATAAAAAATAGAAAAATTGAACGTTTATTATAAGGAATTAATTGTAAATAAATTTCTCTTAATTTGTGGGCATATTTTAATATTGTGAATTTTTGTAATTTAAAATATGCCACAAATTAAGAGAAATTTATTTACAATTAATTCCTTATAATAAACGTTCAATTTTTTTTATTTTTTATTGTAATAAGTAATACGTTATTTTTAAATTTTAATCAATTTTAAATATCCCGCCAGAAAAATGATTTTTCGAGAGCGAAAAATTGAGGTGTGAACAGTCAAATGTTTGTGCATGCGTGCATCATGCAGATGCGAGACGCATGATTTTCCCCTAATCGCCAAGTGGTCGAATGTTCAAATGGTCGAATACCAAATCGTCGAATCGTCATTTTATTGATTGCTTAAAACGTCGAATTGTCAACTTGTCGAATGCTAAAAACATCGAATCGTCAAATGGTCGAATGTTCAAAACGTCGAATCGTCAAATGGTCGAATGCTAAAAACGTCGAATTCTCAAATGATCGAATGCTAAAAACATCGAATCAGCAAATGGTCGAATGTTCAAAACGTCGAATGGTCATTTCGTCGAATGCTCAAAACGTCGAATTGTCAACTGGTCGAATGCTAAAAACATCGAATCGTCAAATGGTCGAATGTTCAAAACGTCGAATCGTCAAATGGTCGAATGTTAAAAACGTCGAATTCTCAAATGATCGAATGCTAAAAACATCGAATCAGCAAATGGTCGAATGTTCAAAACGTCGAATGGTCATTTCGTCGAATGCTCAAAACGTCGAATCGTCAAAAAGTCGAAAAATTTGCTTGGTTTAAATTAATGTTAACTTACATCAAACAAATTTTTCGACTTTTTGACGATTCGACGTTTTGAGCATTCGACCATTTGACGATTCGACGTTATGAGGATTCGACGAAATGACGATTCGACGTTATGAGCATTCGACGAAATGACGATTCGACGTTTTGAACATTCGACCATTTGCCGATTCGATGTTTTTAGCATTCGACCAGTTGACAATTCGACGTTTTGAGCATTCGACGAAATGACCATTCGACGTTTTGAACATTCGACCATTTGCTGATTCGATGTTTTTAGCATTCGACCAGTTGACAATTCGATGTGTTTAGCATTCGATCATTTGAGAATTCGAGACGCATGATTTTCCCCTAATCACCAAGTGGTCGAATGTTCAAATGGTCTAATACCAAATCGTCGAATCGTCATTTGATCGAATGCTTAAAACGTCGAATTGTCAACAAGTCGAATGCTAAAAATATCGAATCGTCAAATGGTCGAATGTTCAAAACGTCGAATCGTCAAATGGTCGAATGCTAAAAACGTCGAATTCTCAAATGATCGAATGCTAAACACATCGAATTCTCAAATGATCGAATGCTAAAAACATCGAATCAGCAAATGGTCGAATGTTCAAAACGTCGAATGGTCATTTCGTCGAATGCTCAAAACGTCGAATTGCCAACTGTTCGAATGCTAAAAACATAGAATCGGCAAATGGTCGAATGTTCAAAACGTCGAATCGTCATTTCGTCGAATGCTCATAACGTCGAATCGTCATTTCGTCGAATCCTCATAACGTCGAATCGTCAAATGGTCGAATGCTCAAAACGTCGAATCGTCAAAAAGTCGAAAAATTTGTTTGATGTAAGTTAACATTAATTTAAACCAAGCAAATTTTTCGACTTTTTGACGATTCGACGTTTTGAGCATTCGACGAAATGACCATTCGACGTTTTGAACATTCGACCATTTGCTGATTCGATGTTTTTAGCATTCGATCATTTGAGAATTCGACGTTTTTAGCATTCGACCATTTGACGATTCGACGTTTTGAACATTCGACCATTTGCCGATTCGATGTTTTTAGCATTCGACCAGTTGACAATTCGACGTTTTGAGCATTCGACGAAATGACCATTCGACGTTTTGAGCATTCGACCATTTGACGATTCGACGTTATGAGGATTCGACGAAATGACGATTCGACGTTATGAGCATTCGACGAAATGACGATTCGACGTTTTGAACATTCGACCATTTGCCGATTCGATGTTTTTAGCATTCGACCAGTTGACAATTCGACGTTTTGAGCATTCGACGAAATGACCATTCGACGTTTTGAACATTCGACAATTTGCTGATTCGATGTTTTTAGAATTCGATCATTTGACGATTCGATGTGTTTAGCATTCGATCATTTGAGAATTCGACGTTTTTAGCATTCGACCATTTGACGATTCGACGTTTTGAACATTCGACCATTTGACGATTCGATGTTTTTAGCATTCGACTTGTTGACAATTCGACGTTTTAAGCATTCGATCAAATGACGATTCGACGATTTGGTATTCGACCATTTGAACATTCGACCACTTGGTGATTAGGGGAAAATCATGCGTCTCGCAGATGCATTGATCGTGTGACTGTACCCTAAGTTCGGAATGCTCATTATGCCGAATTTACAATTTAGAAATGACTAAATACGCTAATCCTCAATAACCTAAATTGTATATTGAATGAAATTTAAAAGTCGGGAATAATCATCTGATATATTCACTGATCTCTATTATAACTGGATGGGCGACACGTCTAAAACTGTGATAAAATTAGAAGCCCGGAAGGCGCCATATTTTAGACACCCACTTTACAAAAGCAGGCGGGAATTTTAAAATTACAAAGAAGGTTGAAATACATTTAACTACGAAAAAAATACTTAACTTATTTTAATAATTATTAAATTATTTTATTTTTATTAATAACTATAAATAATAATAAATAAATAAAAATTATTAAAATTAACTTAATTTACTTAAAAATAATTAAATATTTGACAAGTTAAATTTAAGTTTCGTTTAATTTTTTTCACTTGGTAAGATTAATCATTTCACAAAAATACTTGCTTCTTAATTTAATTTGGTAAAAAAACTGAAATTATTCAGCATTATACATATAATGTTTATAATAAAACAACAGTGAGTAAAATATTACGCCTCGGCAAAGAAGCAAAATATAACCTAAAAATACACAATTCAATAATATATACACATTTTTTGAATATATACCTACTTGTGAAAAAAACACCTTTCGCTTCCTTTTTCCCACAAAATAAACAAATTAAAACCATATTGGTATTTATATATTTAAAAAAGTTACAAATTATTTAATTTAATTACTTGAAACATACGAGAGAAGTGTCAAAACATCGAACAACACACACTATATGCAAAGCACACTTACACGGCAACTCACACAATCAAGTCGCTCTACGCTGTTTCACCGGTGTCTAAAACATGGCGTCGATGGTTTCAATTATTTTCACACCGGAAGCTACTTTTATATAGGAGTCGCCCATCCAGTTATATATAGAGATCAGTGGATATATTCTGCATAATGAAGAATATTAGTTTAAACTAATTCTTTTTTTCCACAATTTGATATTATTGTAATTTTCATTTTTGGAATTTCCACTTTACCTATATTTTAATAGCTCGAAAAGAAAATAAAAGAATTGAGATTTAATTGAAATATAATAGAGAATAAATATATATTTACTGAATTAAAACATTAAATAATGATTAAATGTTTGAATTTAATAAGAACGTATTATTCAAAAGTTGCAGTGCGCATTGTACAGAATTTTTATTGATAAGAAAGATGATTAGGCAGTTGACAATTCGACGTTTTAAGCATTCGACAAAATGATGGCACGGTCACACCTCAGCTGCCTGCCTGCCTGCGCAGGCAGCCGCCACGAGAGTGGGAGAGAGGAGACGAATAATTTAAATTGTCTGACTCTCTTACTCTTATGTATTGCCATGACGACCTGCAGGCAGGCAGGCAGGCAGCCGAGGTGTGACCGTGCCATGACGATTCGACGATTTGGTATTCGACCATTTGAACATTCGACCACTTGGCGATTAGGGGAAAATCATGCGTCTCCTTTATACGCGAGGTTTTCTACATTCCCATCTCTGGTCTCACGTGACAGTAGTTTAGGTAAATGAACCAACCCTAATAGGAAGAGAAAGAATATGTGCCGATAATCATCTTTCTCGCTGTGCATTCTACAACAGCAGAACGCATTCTTAATTATGATATTTGAGAGTGTTTTCTTAGTTTTCTCATGTATACCTATATGTATACACCCAGATAAATTAATGCTGGCTTTCCGGTGAGGTTCTGCGCATCAAAAATACATAATGTATATTATCTGATATATTATAAAAATTTGCCACCCCCTGAGTTGTAGGCAGGTTTTATAACATGTAAACTGAACTGTGTACACGTGCGTGTTATGGATTTAGTGATAAGATGTGCATAGTACAATAGGAAATGTAATGTTGAATCCCCGATAGTCAACATGAATATAATAGTTTAAAACATAAGATAAAACGAGGAAAATCCTGAGCAAACTGCCTTTGAAAAGTTGCACCCACTGTCCCGTTCACGGTTTCGCGTCCACCGGCTGACCAGCCAAGTTCTGAACCTCAAATACTCTTCTTTATATGTCAATAATAAAATGTCTGGAACATCACAAAGAATGCGGAAGTCTTCTCCGTGTTCCACATCAAAACAAGGTCCAATGCGTGCTACTTTACCTGTAAGTTCACTTCTCAGGCACAGCAGACAAAGCAATACTCTGAGAAAAAGCAATAACAGTAGTCCGACAGTATCACCCACCAATGTCCACACTTGGCGTTCACGCATCTCACCAGAAATATCGTTATCTGGACAGAGGAGTCCTGGCTCTCTTTCCTACAAAGGTAAATTTAATCTCTTATTATTTACATTATTTCATTTAACAAATGTAGTCTTCACTTTATAACCATTTACAACTGCTCTTCATTCCTTCTTCAAATATAATATCTTTTGCTTTTCATGCTTCCAATTTCGAAAAAACCTTACTTGCATTCTGATTCTTATTATTCGCAAAACATGTTTGTTTCAATAAGATAAGTAAGGAGGTTCTTTAAAACAGATTTCGTAGTATAACCTCAAAGAATAATATTCTTTCACCAATACATAAACAAAAAATAATTCATTTTTTAAATGTCAATAGATTTTTAGGTAAACATACTGTAAAAACTCTGGATAAAGTGTTCCACCGATGGTACTTTATTTTCATTTATTTGTGAAGAAGTAGCAACTTCTTTGTTTGTCAAGTTTAAATGTTGTTTAGAAAGTAGATTTAAAAAATGCAATTTTACTATTTTTAATCATTGGATTTTCTATTGCTTGGTGAATATATTCATTAGAGTATAATTAGTGTGTAGAAATGTTTCAAAGTGTATTGGAAAAATCCTCTCGGCGAACATAACCTTTAGCACTTGTCTGTATATGAAGTTTGTAGTTTATTAAAATCATGACACTTTGAAAATGATAAAATTCACCCTCTACTTTTTATTTCAAAAAAAGCAACGTTCTTTATTATTCTTTGTTAGTATGTATTAATTAAGATTTAAATAATTTTCATCACAGGCATCTTATATAAGTAGTCTCCTTTTTATAATTTTTTCACCTTTTGTCCATTTTTTGTGAAATGTCCCCTTTTTCACCTTCTTCTTCTAAAAAATTAACAAGTTTAGGTTCAGTTTTTCAGTTTAGTTTTTAATTAACAAATTTAGGTGATTTATTCAACAGAATACAGACCTAGAAAAATAATTAAAATTTTATTAATATTTTTTTCTAGAAAACCAAAAATTTTAATTTTTGTGAAATAAATTGTCTATCAAGGTATTGATTTATTTTTATATAATTTATACATGATCAAAATTTTTTTTGTTATAGCGCCTCTTTAATTTTTCTTAAATATTGACATATTTATAAATAAAATTAAGCATATTTTTAACACCATTTTTTGAAGAAAATAACGAAATTCATAAAAAAGTTCTGAATTATGGCGTCTTTTTGTTTGCTTTATATTAAACGATGAATGTTCTAAAACAACACATTCAATTTTTTCTATTTTAAACAATAATTTCTTTTCAAATAATTTAATTCTTGAACAATTCAATTTAATGAATAATTTTACTTAATGTAGTTCACCGGCTGGTACTCTTGTAAAACTAGGTTTTCGATAGATTTTCTTCAAATTTTGAGAAATGTTCTTTAGCGTTGGTGGACACATTTCCCAATCCATTTTTCCCAATAGTTAAAATCCCCAATCTTTCTTTTTCCCATAGTCAACTTTTCCCAACCTATTATTTTCCCAAACATATTCCAAAACCAGGGGAGACCGGGGCGTAATGGATCACTTCAATTTATTCAAAAGTAGTAAATCAGAGTAATTTCGGTTTTTGATCAGAATAATGTACTTGGCATACTGTAAGTTTGTACCAAGTTTCAATGTTATTTATTTATTATTGTTAAAAATATGCTAGAAAGAGTGATTTTGACGCTTATGAAAGTAAATTTTTGAAGTCTTTGTTTTTTTGTTATATCTTTTTCAAAATTACTTGTAAACAATTTTTGTTTATCAGGTTTTGAGCTTTAAACATTTGTTCTTAAAGAACAATTGAGAATTTTTGTTTAATACTTATGGCATTGATAAAAAATAATAAAATTTTCAACAAAAACCGCCGGGGCGTAATGGATCACTTTGGCCGAAGCGTATTGGCTCGCATATTTTATTAAGAAAAACCTGTTATATTTAAAATATTAATAAAATGATTACCAATGATAACCCTTTATAAAAAAATAACTGGAGAATAGATTTTTTTAATTATACAAAAATTTTGAGTTTTATTCTCTATTGGGAAAAATTTAAGCTTTGGGAAATTTAGGTAATGGAGAAATCGTTCTTTGGGAATGATTGGTTGCGGGAAATATGTCCATCGGGAAGGTTGGACTGGGAATAATGGATTGGGAAAAGTGTCCTACAATCGTTCTTTAGGTGCTCTTTAAATATGGTAAAAATTGCAAAACCCTTTTCCATATCAAAAAACGATATATTATTGACATTTTTTATTTTTAACATAATCTCATGTAAAAGTGAAGGTTTGAACTTAAATAACTCAAAATTTATCATCACAAAGGGTTTTGTAATTTTTGCCACATTTAAAGGGCACCTGAAGAAACATTTTCTCAAAATTTAAAGAAAATCAATCGAAAATACATTTTTACAAGAATGTTTACTAATTCAAAAGCAAAAAGGCAGTCACGAATTCAAGTTAATAAACATTATTACTATTTCAAATTTTGAAAGATGATCTTATATCATTATGTCATCTTTAATTACTGTAAAACCTGAAGAAATCGATCACTCCAAGTTGAAGGTTATGGAAAAAAAATAATTAAATATTTTTTTAAGTAAAAGTATTGATGTTTTTGAATCATTTTAAAATTAAAAAAATTGGTAAATAAATGTTATTTTATATCAAGTCTAAATTTATTGAACTTAAAAATGATCCTAGTTTGCTAGCTTTTACGTCAATTTTAACATAAAATTTGAATTTTAAGTAAAAGGAGCATTTCAAATTAATCGGTTCAAATATGCTGAAATTTTGCGATCCGAGTGTACAATGACGTATAAATTTTTATAAATATTAAGATGGTTCATTCAACAAAATGCAGACCTCAAGAAAAAAGTTGACAGTGAAAATGTTTATTTAATTTTATACAATTTATACAAATGATCCAAGTTTGTTGTCATATCACTTCTATACAATTGTTTCCATTAAACAATTATTTTCTACAAAATGTTACCTTTTTAAACTGCCTCGACATTTTGAAAATATTATTTGTTTAAAAGAAAATTTTTCCTTGTTTAAAATAAATAATCAAATTTTTAAAATATGAAGCTGAAACTAATACACAGTTACCAGCACCAACTAAATTTTAAAAACTAAATATTAAATTTAATATATAATTTATTTTTTGACAAATAATCTAAAACTGTAAGCAATTTGAGTATTAATATATTTTTAATATAAATGTTTTCATATTTTAATTTTTTGTTTCGTACATTTTTTGCCCCTTTTTCAGGAAAAAAATTCACCTTTTTTGAGGATAAAAGGTACTGATATGCCTGAATCCGATCAGAATTCGCTAAGTTTTGGTTAAGACTTTATATTGTCTAAATAAAGATAAAAATATAATTTATTTATTACAACAGAAACTTTAATATAATTTTTAAATACTGCTTTAAGAAATTTTAGTACAATAAGGAGTACAACGGTAAATATTGATATTAATATTAATATATTAAAATGAATAAATATTAAATTAAATGTTAATTTTTTTATCACTCTTCTCTTTAAATATTTAATAAATTTGAGCTGAAATTTTGTAAGAAAGTCTAAATGTAATATATAGGAGACCGGGGCGTAATGGATCACTTTTCACTTTTTGTTGCTTAACTTCGTCATTCTTTCTTTAATAAAAATTTCATCATGTGGAACACTTACCCTAACATCTCAGCTTTCAATTTAAAAATGTACGCCCTAATATCACTCATACTTTTTTCTAGAACAATGTTTTTGGAAAAATGCAAGGTGAGAAATTTTGCCACAGGCCGGGGCGTAATGGATCACTACCCGGGGCTTAATGGATCAGCAATGAAATTATAATTTAGATCATCAAATATTATTACAGTATTGACAATTTTTGTTTCTATTGTATATTTATAACAAAGAATATTGAAAATGGAACATATTTTATTCAAACTTTAAACATTTTCATGCAATTTTCAAATTTTAAAAAGTTGTAGCGAAATGCAAAATCCATTTACTTAAAAAAATCTATTCTCCAGTTATTTTTAATTCATATTTTAAATATAATGTTTTTCTTAATAAAATATGCAAGCCAATACGCCCCGGAGATTTTTGTTGAAAATTTTGTTATTTGTTATCAAATTTGTTATTTGTTATTAAACAAAAATTGTCAATTGTTCTTTAAGAACAAATGTTTAAAGCTCAAAACCTGATATATAAAAATTTTTTACAAGTAATTTTGAAAAAGATATAAAAAATAATCAAAAATTTACTTTCAAGCGTCAGAATCACTTTTTCTACCATATTTTTAACAATAATAAATGAATAACAATGGAACTTGGTACAAACTTATATTATACCAAGTACATTATTTTGATCAAAACCAGGAATTACTCTGATTTACCACTTTTGAATAAATTCAAGTGATCCATTACGCCCCGGCGGTTTTCCCTAAACAAAGTCAGTAATGTATAAAAGTTTTAATAATTAAAAAATAAATTATAATAAACCACTTTGAAATCGGAAAATACGAGAAATTGATTATAAATGTGTTTTCTGCTCATCATGGGACCGTACCCTTAGTGCTAACGTAATACCACATTGATAAATTAAATGCTCTTATTTAAAACTGAAAAACTACTAATTACGATGGCTTAAAATTCAGATGACGTAATCATACTTTAAAGTACATCAAATTCATAAATTGACACTTTTAGAATTCTTCAACGTGTCTTTTAAAGAACCTTGTTTCCAACGCACGGAAAGAACAAACGAAGGCGGGCGAAGCCCGCCGTCTCTTGTGTCCTTGCACACTTTTAACGTAGAAAGAGAGTCAAAATGACTAAATAGTTGGTACGAGAAAGTACCAAACTCAGATCTAACCCCCCTGCAACGTGTCTTTAAAAAAATCAGGCAGAGAAGCAGGCTCAACGCGCCTACATCATAGGGTTTCGTGGCCTAAAATGACAAAAATGATGTTAATGATAATGAATGAATAAAAAAAAAATAATAATTTATTTAGAAATTTTTTTTTAAATTAATTGTTTTAAAATTTTAATGAAGTAATTGGTATACCATAGCAACGGTTGTTATGGCAAACATTAACATAGCAACGGTTGCCATGGCAACGGCTGTTATGACAACCATTAACATAGCAACGGTTGCCATGACAACGATTGTTAAGACGTAAAACTTAAGACTTAGGACTTAAGACCTTCTTATACCGAAGTTTCCATGGCAACGGTAAGTCTTAAGTCTTAGGACATAAGAACTTAAGACTTAAGACTGAATACTTAACACTTAAGACGTAAAAACTACGGACGGACACCGAAGTCTCGCTATAAGGGTTTTGGCCCTTGGCCACGAAACCCTAAAAACCTTTTTTCAACGCACGGAAAGAACAAACAAAGGCGGGCGAAGCCCGCCGTCTCTTGTGTCCTTGCACTTGCACAGTTTTAACGTACAAAGAGAGTCAAAATGACTTACTAGTTGGTACGAGAAAGTGCCGAACCCAGACCTAACCCCCTCTAACGTGTCTTTTTAGTAAAACCGTTTTTTAGTGTCACGGGAAGAAAGAACAATTGAGGCCCGCCGCCTTTTGTCTCCTTGCACGCTTTTAGCGCAGAAAATGAACTTGTCTTCCAACAGTGGAAGTCATATTATTAAAAGAATATCATTCAATGTTAACAATAAATGTTTACTGATCCCTTACGTCAAAAATCAATTATTAATAAAACATAACCACCAAATTAAGACCAATAGCTATATGAAAATGTTCGATAATGTCTCCATAGGTGGCGCAAGACTATTTCCGTTACCAAATTTAACTGTATTTATTTATTCACTTGAGAAATTAGTACATATATTATAAAAAGAAATTATAATTATATAAATTAACGATTAACAAAAAAATTTGTTTTCCTAACACCTCGATAGAAAATACGTACTTCTTTCTTTGATTTCACAGCAGAAAGTCGCACATTTGAGCTTTTGTTGATCTACGCACACGCCATCTGTTAGATACATTGGGAGTAAAAATATTCTTTGTTCTTATGGCATGGTCACACCTCGGCTGCCTGCCTGCGCAGGCAGCCGCCACGAGAGTAAGAGAGAGGAGACGAATAATTTAAATTGTCTGACTCGCTTACTCTTATGTATTGCCATAACGACCTGCAGGCAGGCAGCCAGGCAGCCGAGCTGTGACCGTACCATTAAAATCACAACTGTCGGTAAATAGGGAAATTGCGAATTCCATGAAAATTATGGTAAATGCGTCAGTGCTTGTCAGTGCTTTAGTCGTCGGCAGGTTGTCACAACTTAACCAAAAAATAAGACTTTTTGAGTTTCGAAAGGTAAATTTGTGTTTATTGTATTTATTATTATTCTTAGTATTATTTAATTATTTGTTTTACTATTTTTATTTTTACAATTTTATATAAAATAGCAATGACGGTGACTAAAGCAAAATTTGCAGCTTGCTTGTGAAATCGGCACGACTGACGGACACTAAAAATTGACATGGGCCAATTTAATTGCATATTCTAATAACATAACGTTAATAAGACTTGTTTTCTTTGCAATATTAAATTCTTTATATATTAATGGTTGTAAATTTTAGTATTCGTCAGGCAAAATCTCATTGTTAAATAAAAATAAACTATATTTAAATTTGCTGCCGATAACTAAAGCAATTGAATAAAAAAGACTAATATTTTAGTGTTCGGCAGATAAAAACTGTTTGACAAAACAGCATTATAATGGGTGTTTTCGACGTTGTCGGTCGTACCGGTCAGTTGCCACAACAAGGTGCTTATTTGAGACAATTTAGGTTTAACTAAATAGTATCAAATACACAGTTTGAGCACCTTTATGTGGCAACTGACCGGTACGACCGACGACGTCGAAAACACCCAATGTTTTCCGTTTGTACCAAAATGGATTTCACGAGTGACTATTACGTCGAATCCATAGGGGTGCGACACTCTGTACCAAAAACATAAGTTCGGAATGCTCATTATGCCGAATTTACAATTTAGAAATGACTAGATACGCTAATCCTCAATAACCTAAATTGTATATTGTATATTAAATAATATATAAAATGAGAAAAAAAATTAACAAGAAATTTTTTTATATACGTTCTAAATTTATTATCTATAATCTTTAAACATTAAAATAAACGAAACCTTTTACTGACATATTATTTTCAAAAATTATTTGAATAAAACATTAAAACAAAAATAAAATAATGAAATATTTTATAATTTATTTTTTAATACGTGCGACAATGTTAAAACAGAATTCTAATAATTTGAAGAAATTATGAAATTTCGTTTATTATACATTCAGAATTTCAGAAATTTTGTATGAATATGAAAATTGTGTGGAAAATTTAATATGTTCAATTTGAACTAAATTCTTACAAAGTCAATTTTTACAATTGATGAGTTTTTAAGGTATGATTACGATAGGTTAACATTAAGGTAGCGTAATCATGATTTTTGCTTTCTTAATTAAGAGCATTAAATTTGTCAATATGGCATTACGTTAGCACTAAATGAGCACTAAATTCTTACAAAGTCAATTTTTAAATTTGATGAGTTTTTAAGGTATGATTACGTCAGCTTGACGTTAAGCTAGCCTAATCACGATTTTTGCTTTTTTAATTAAGAGCATCAAATTTATCAATATGGCACTAAAGTAGCACTAAATGAGCATTAAATTTTTATATGAGTTTTATTTACATGTATCAAAGTTTTTATGTTAATTTAACGTACCTCCATAATACGCCTGAGTTGTATAAAATTTATATATGGGGAAATCTCACCAAATGGGGACAAATTGGGTACTGAGATATCGGTGCCACAAAAAGTCTCCATATTGCCAATTCACATTTATATATTTTTGTTAACTTTCTTTCACGAGTATGAGATTTAAAAATAATTGTTTTTAGGCATAATTAAAGATTTTTGCAACTGATTTCTTCATTAAAATCGTAGAAATTGATAAATTCCTGGCGTAACTCGCATTTATTCGAATTTTTATTAAGCGATAACTTTTTGAGCAATTTATTTTTTATGTTTTGAGTTTTTCGTCATTCATCCATGGGTTGTGAAAATTAGAAAAATATAAATTGGACAAGTGTGCCAATTATAATATTCCAGATAATGAGCTCTTAATAAATGTAACTGTTTTTACACCAAACTTTAAAAATCATTAATTTTCTTATAATACTCGTTGAGCGATCATCATTTAACATTCGCTCATATACTATTTACATTTTTAGGTATTCAGAAAAAGAATTTTGGGTGGTAGAATATTGTGCCACTTGATACATCTATGAAATCGGCCTTGGAAAACGCGCAACGAGTGCGTAACTCGTTGTCAAAATATGATTTTTCGACGAGTACAAGAAATCACTTTTAAAAAAATGGATACACCTTCGCGTAATATCTTGCTTTAGTGTAAATAAATATATGTGCAAAATGCTCACCCCTAAAAATAATATTTGGGGTTGATATTAAATAATTTTTCACCTAAATATATTAGTTACTCTGTTTATAGGGCCATTGCTGAAAAACATTTATTTGAACTATATTGCGGGTGGATTTTTGATGAATGTAAGTTCAGGTAAATAAAAGGAAATGTGTTTTGAAGGGTTTTAAAATATATTAAATTTTTTAGAATAAGTGAAGTGACTGATAGGGTGGTATCCATCCCTATTTTGAAAAAAATTTTAAATAATCGAAAATTAATTTTAAAAAATTATTTTACTTAAAATAAGACTAATTTCTTTCCTTAAATTAAAATTCAATTTTAATCATGCTCACGTTGTTTTATCAAAAACAAGAGTAGTGGAATTACAATCTTCATTTGTAACTTTTTTCTCTTAGAAGTAAGTTTAACCTGCACTCTTAACCAAAAATATGCCACTAAATTGAAAATAAAATTTTTTTAAAAGAAAAAGTCCCCACTTGGTGAGATTTCCCCATATTCGCGCTCTTTTTAAATAACAAACGACTGCAGCGCCACCTTCAAAGTCAAAATCTCTCCCCTACGTAGAATTTAATATTATTGTAGTACTTATAATTATAAGAGTTACTTATATTACATTTAATATTTTTAAAATTATTTGTAGTATTAGAACCAATTTTTTTCCAAAAAAATTTATTTATTTCACAACAGGGTTGCCACAGGTCAGGGAAGTCAGGGAATTCAGGAAAAGTCAGGGATTTTTAGTAATAGTACTGGAAAAAATCGAATTTCAAAAACTTGAAAAAGCTCTAAATTTTGATGTTATTTTTGTTTGCCTTGTAAACTATAAAAATAACCACGAATTTTAATACAAAACCTTAAATTTTTTCTATTTCAAACCGTAATTTCTTTTTAAATAACTTGATTTTTAAAGAACTATCATAAAATTATGACTTATAAATTATGTAATGAATAATTTTTACAACTTTCATAAATACTATATTGATAAAAGAATTTTAATTAAATATACTAAAAAAATTTCATTTTGGAAAAGTTACAAATAATTACAAAAATTCAATTATTTTCAAAAGTAATAACATTTTTCGCAAAAATTCAATTATACTCAAAATTTTTTAAAAAATTCTGGTTATTTCAATTTTATCTTTAAAAATAAAAAAATTCTTCTCCAAAATTCAATTATGTTCAACATTTTTTTAAAAATTCTAGTCAAAATTTAAATTATCTTTATAAATAATACAATTCTTCTTCGAAATTCAATTATTTTTAAAAACTTTAATAAAATTCTTGGAAAAATTTCACAGGAATTCAATAATTTACAAAATTTTTGATGCATTTCTTCTAAATAAACCAATTATTTTCATAAATAATAAAATTTTCACAGAAATTCAATTATTTAATAAAAAAAATTTCAAATAATTTTTTGAAAAATATCAATTATTTAAAAAAAATTAACAAAGTTCTTTATAAGAATTTAATTATTTTTATAAATAATAAAATTCTTCGCCGAAATTCAATTATTTTAGAAAAATTTTAATATCATTTTTGGAAATTTTGGATACAATATTTTAATCAAATTCCTCAAAAAATGTAATTATTCTTAAAAATTTAATTAAAATTTGTCAAAAGAATTCGATTATTTTAAAATTTGTTAATAAAATTCTTTTATGAGAATTCAATTTTAACAAACATTCAATTATTCAATAAATTATTTATTTTTCAAATTAAATAATTAAATGTTTCTAGAATTTTCTAACAAAAATTGATTTAAAAAATCAAATTACCGAATAATCCATTTATTGTTTATGAAAATAATTGAATTATTGCAACGAATTTTATTACAATTTTTTCAAATAATTTAATTTTTTAAGAAAATTTACTACATTTAAAAATAATTGAATTCTTGAGAAGGATTTTATCAGGATTTTTGTAAATAATTAAATTTTTGTTGAAAAATTTCATGGTTATTTAAATTATAACAAAATATGAAGAAGGTGACCTTCTTTATGTTTTGTAATAATATTCTTATAAATTGTTGAGTTTCAAAAAGGTTTGAATTTGAATGTTCTGAAGAATTTTAATTCCTGTGAAAAAGTAATACTTAAATACTTATTTAAAAATTTAGTTACTGATGTTTTTGAATAATTTTACAATTAATGAAATTTGTAAATAAATTTAGTAGAACACTCTTTTTAGTATCTAATAATTTTTAGAGTGAATTAGAATATTTTTTATGGTCAGGGAAAAAGTAAGAACTTTGTCTGGACATCAGGGAAAAGTCAGGGAAAAATTAAATTAAATATTTGTGGCAACCCTGACAATGTAATTTTTGTAGTTAATTTTAAAGTATTAATTTTCTAATTATAAAATAAAAATATTTCTACTTACACATACACACAAAAAAATTTTTTTTTCTCCAATCGTAGCAAAACTTGGGGCTTTTGTAATACTAATAGATAGTAATTTTTCGTGAAAATATTTTTTTACCTAGTCCAATATTTTCCGAGGGGGGGGGGGGGGGTTAAATTTTTGGGTTTTTCAGTGCACCCTAAAAAAAGTCATCTTATAGTTAGAGGAAAAATCCTCTTCTAATATCCTCTCACGTTTTCCTCTCAAAACAAAAGTATTTAACTTGAATGTATATTATTTTTATTCTTTGGTGGTTATTAATAAAACAAAACAATTTTTCGAGGTTCAAACGTCAAAAACATTGAATTTAAATGAAATAAACAAGGGGAGAAATACATTAATTAATGTAAGTAATTAACTATTAATAACTAATTATATTTATCTAATTAAAAACGCTTAATTCAGTGCATAAAAATATCTTTTTATTATCTCAAAACCATAATCAGCAAATAATATGTGAGAGGAAAATCCTCTAAAGTGAAGTATATTACTTTTGATACCATATATAAGAGGAAAATATGCATTCAGTTTAGAGTAATCCGCATCAAGTCAAGATTACTTTTTTAGGGTGTACAATGCTTATTTCGATAATTTTTTTACTCTTAAACTATTAAACATAAAAACTTGGGAAGGTACATTTTGGAAAGGTTTTTTCATGCTCTTTTGATTGAAAATAAGCATTTAAAAAGACATTTTTTTTACCCAAAAAAAATCAAAATTAAAAATAAATTTTAATTTTTTGGAAAAAAGGTCCCATTTTTTTTAACGAAAGCTGAGGTTTTTTCCTAAAAGGACATATAAATGAAAAAGTGGGACAAGAATGTTTAAACATTAAAGAAATGAATTTTCTCGTAAACAGAGCTAAAAACCGGGTTTAGAGCGCTCCGGTGAGTAGAAACCTCTGTTTTTCAATGGTTAAACATTCTTGTCCCACTTTTTCATTTATATGTTCTTTTATGAAAAAACCTCAGCTTTCGTTTAAAAAAAATGAGACCTTTTTTCCAAAAAATTAAAATTTATTTTTAATTTAAATAAAAAAAAAAATTTTTTAAATGTTTATTTTCAATGGAAAGAGCATGAAAAAATTTTTCCAAAATGTACCTTGCCAAATTTTTATGTTTAATAGTTTAAGAGAAAAAAATTATGGAAATAGGCATTACACCTTAAGACACCTGGATCACTTAGCCATTCTGACTCTGTGGCGGCGAAATGTTTTTATATAATATGGATATATATATATATATATATATTCCCTATATTTTGTAAGTCTGAAAATATTGAGTTTAGGAAAAATTTGTCAATGAATGAAAGTTTTAGTTTTATTTCGACTTTTAAGAAATGTAAAAAAAATTTTTTAATGAACAAATTAATTTTTTTAACTGTAGGTTATATTATATTAATATAAACTGATTTAGAACATGTGCAGTACCGGAATCCAAAAATAAACGTTTATTTTATAAGGAAAACATAATTTGTTTATAAAAAAATTCTTTTTTACATTTCTTAAAAGTCGAAATAAATTTAAAACTTTCATTCTTTGACAACTTTTTCCTAAACTCAATATTTTCGGACTTATAAGCTACTAAATATAGGTCTACAATTGGGGTTCCCAATTCAAGAACCTGTCGAACGCTCCGACGAGACGCGCTAGTACCAGTCGGGTAGCAATGAGTGGCCCAGAGGAGCTCACTGCAATTAATATTTTTTTTTACCCTTTCCACGAAGTTGAAGTCTGCAACGTTTTTAAAAACGAAAAATCAAAAAAGAGTTTTTTTAATAATAAAATTCATCTCTAATTTTCATGTGCCTTAATTTTTAAGAAATCAGTTGTTACTAAGGATTCAATTATTAAAAAATAACACTATTTACAATCAAAAATTTTAAGTATCGTCCCATTATTTTTTTGTTTTCGTTTTTAAAAACGTTGTGGACTTCAGCCTCATCCCTTTCCCATGTATAAACGTAACGTTACAGTAATATTATAGTCATATTAATCTGTCTGATGGGTAATATTATCCGTAAGGTTATACAGTAGAACCTCGATAAGTCGAATTTCAAGGGGAACGCTAAAAACTTCGAGTTAATGAGTTTTCAACTTAACGAGGATTTCGAGATATAAAGGTTTTATTGATCACAAATTCGACTTACAGAGGCATAATTATAATGTACATTTTTCGTCTTGTAGAGTAATATAATTTATAAATTCGACTGAAATGTCTTGAAGTAATAATTATAAGATACAAAAATTTAATAATTTAAGTTAAAAAAATAAACTTGATAAAAATATAATAATGAGATAAAAATTTTTAAAAAAATCTGTAATTTTTTTGCGTCACAGAATGAAGGAATTCTGTATCAATTATCTTTTCTAGATCAAACAATGAACCGAATGTATGATCTTCAATATTAGAACATTTTTCAATGTAGCTTCGCAGTTTGTGGAGAGCTTCTTTGGCCTGTCTATTTGATACTTACTGTTCATTATCTATTGGATCGTCGTCATCAATGTTGTCATCCTCTTCAGTTTGATGTACTCTGTTAAGGATTTCAGAATCAGATAGTGTTCCAGTAGTCACTAGTTCATCATCACATGACACAAAATCCTCAAATCGAACGTTTACATTTTCAAGTCTATTCCAGTCGGCTTCTAAGTTGACGTCTACATTAAAAGTATCTTCTGGTATTTCTTCTGGAAGCATAACAAAGCCACATTTTTTGAAGCAATTAGAAATTGTAATAGACGTTACATATCTCCAAGCTTTGTCTGTAAATCTAATCGCATGTAACACGTTTATACGAGACTCATTCCTTTGTTCCATGTCAGTTATCATTTTTCTGACATTTCCTTTCTGTAAAACGTTTTGAAGTTCTTTATTACTCCTTGATCTAAAGGCTGTAGCTTAGATGTTGTAATAGGTGGCAAACATTTAACTTTCACTGCTTTCAATGACAGAATCGCATTATGTGCTGTACAGTTGTCAATGAAAAGCAATATTTTTCGTCTCTCTTTTATCATAAACTTACTTGTTTTCGAATTTATTATTTCCTATTTAACAGTTGCGTTAATTCTGAATTGAAAACACAGACAAAAATAAGATTTGTGTATTGCGTGCTTACAAGTAGAAAGTCTAATTAATACTAATTATAGCTTTGAGTTTGAAAAATTAAACTTTTCACGTGCTTATATACAAAATTCGACTTACCGAGTCTGATTTTCGAACTTCGAGTTATAAAGTCTAAAAATTCACTATTAGTACCTCAAGGGACATTGCTATTTTCTTTGACTTAAAAATTGTAAATAATTCGAGATATTGAGTATTTAAGGCTTCAACGGGAGAGGAATGCTATTTTTTCGACTTAACGAGGTTCGACTTATCAAGGTTCTTCTGTAGTGACATCACTGTAATATTACACTGGAGATTCGTAATATCCACTCCCGTGTGGACCCGTGTAGAAATTGACCTACTTTTTCCCATTTGAAATAGGGCGTTGGTGAGGCACTGGCTAGAAAAATCTGTCAAGTAAAAACTAGACAGGTAGTATCAGGAAACTAGATAGTAGGGCAATTTCTGCACGGGTACTGCTGCTGAAAACAATAGTGAGATTCTGGTAAGGTTCTTATGAGGGCCTTCTATTCTGGTCGGGGATTAGAGAGGCAATCTAGTTAGTACCTCGCTTACTTAAGCGATACAGAATTGATTGGGTCCGCGCTATTTTGCCCCACAAGGACCCTATCTTTAATTGGGAAATAAACAAATTTATTTATTTAATAATTAACTCATCAAGGTAAAACGGTTTTTAATAAATTTAGATAATTATTTAAACAAATAACAAAAATCACTTACAATGAAAATGGTTAATTAGTATAATTTTTCTTTAATATTTAATAATAAAACTTTGATAAAACTGTGGTCATCTTCGTACATGAATTGACAATTGTTATAAATAAACAATAAACTGTAAAAAAAATAATTGTTAACATTTTTCGGAAGTATTTTAGATTTTGTCTATGGACAAAATTTCGATCAGGCGAAATAATATTACAAGTTAGCGTGAGCTGGGCCTTACCTAGGCTTCCCAGTTTTTGGGGATCCACATCAATAATTATATGAGCAAAAATTTTTGTAAGTCCAAACCTAAAAATTTTTTTTTTTCAACAAAAAATTAATAAATATGAATATTTATCGTTTATTATTACATTACTAATATTATTATTTTTATTATTATTAAACTATTTATTTATTTGTTACAGTGTAGTGGTGTCAATAAGTGCTTTATTGAATCATTAAAGCAAATCAACAAGTCACTGACAATAAAACGTTGGTATTCAGTTAGGTTCCGTAGCATAGTGGTTAGGGTGTTAGTCTGGTAGTCTGTAGGTCGTAGGTTCGATTCCCGCGTGCGTCTTAGATTTTATTTGTTTCGTAGGTTATCGACTATTCCGATTTTTCTGCATTGTATACGTATAAGTATGAACTTTAATAATTATATATGCCATAGTAATTTTTGTTTGTTTGACCGTATTAAATATTCATTTGTAAGATAATGAAAAGGCCTATTTTACGGTTTTTAAAGATGACATTTATTATTTTAATCCCAACTAGTTTCAAGCCATATATGGCTCCTCATCAGGGGATGAATATTTCACAAATACATAATCCAAAGAAAACAAAACAGCACACAAAAGATTTCAAAAAGGATTAAATTTTTAAATTATCCTTTAAAAAAATATAAGCATGTAACAAAAAAATTTTCAAAAAATTTCTTATTATTTTCCATATTATTTTTTTATTTAATTAATTCGGAAAATTTTGTAGAAACACATTTTTTTAAAGAAATGTGCTTCTATGATTAGAGAGATTTGACTTTGATTTTGATTTGTCAAATCTCTCTAATCATAGAAGCACATTTCTTTAAAAAAATGTGTTTCTACAAAATTTTCCGAATTAATTAAATAAAAAAATAATATGGATAATAATAAGGAATTTTTTGAAAAATTTTTTGTTACATGCTTACATTTTTTTCTAAAGGATAATTTAAAAATTTAATCCTTTTTGAAATCTTTTGTGTGCTGTTTTGTTTTTTTGGATTATGTATTTGTGAAATATTCATCCCCTGATGAGGAGCCATATATGGAGGTAGGTAAACTTGCAAGTACCACTTTCACAAAAAAAATTTTTTTCAATGCCAGAATTTAGAACTAATTTAGTGCTAATTTAGTACCGAATTTAAAAATTTAGAGCTGTTAAACTTTTTTAAAAAACATATGGTACTGCTAGCTTGACGTATAGCTACAAGTACCGTACCCTTAAAAGTAAAAGTTTTGTAAAATTTCTTTCACGAGAATTTAGAGCTAATTTAGTGCTCTAACATAGCTTAAAAACAATTTTTCAAAAACTACCCATAAACTCAAAAACTACCTAACTAAAATAAAAAAACGTTTTTTTCGAAAAACTTTTTCATAGGAATTTAAAACTAATTTAGTGCTGTATCATAGCATTAAAAACAATTTCCCAAAAACTACCCTTAAACTCAAAAACTACCTAACTAAAATAAGAGGCATATTTAAAAAAAAAAAAATTTCATGAGAATTTAAGACTCATTTAGAGCCCTAAAATAGCATTAAAAACAATTTCTCAAAAACTACCCTTAAATTAAAAAACTACCTAACTAAAATAGAAAAGCGTTTTTTTTAAATTTCTTTCACGAGAATTTAGAGCTAATTTAGTGTTCTAACATAGCTTAAAACTATTTTTCAATAACTACCCATAAACTCTAAAAATACCTAATTAAAATAAAAGCGTTTTTTTTTAATTTTCATAGAAATATAAAACTTATTTAGTGCTTTATCATAGCATTAAAACAACTTTTCAAAAACTATCTGTAAACTAAAAAACGACCTAACTAAAATTAAACAAAATTTTAAAAAAAATTTATCATATGAATTTAAAACTCATTTAGTGCTCTAATTTACCACTAAAAACAATTTTCCAAAAACTACCTTTAAACTTAAAAACTACTTGGATAAAAAAATTCAAATTTTTTTAAAAAAATTCTTTCACGAGAATTTAAAACTAATTTAGTGCTCTAACGTAGCATTAAAAAAAAGTTTCAAAAAAATAGCTTATTTTGAAAAAAAATTTAATTGGAATTTAAAAGTAATTTAAAAATTTTTTAATCTACACTTAGACTCAAAAACTATATAACTGAAATAAAAAATCGATTTGTTTATAAATATTTCAAAGGAATTTAAAACTAATTTAGTGCTCCAACATAGCTTAAAAACAATTTTATAAAAACTATACGTAAATTAAAAAACGACCTAACTAAAAAAAACGTATTTTTAAAAAAATGTTATCATAGGAATTTAAAACTTATTTAGTGTTCTAATATAGCACTAAAAACAATTTTCCAAAAACTACCCTTAAACATAAAAACTACTTGGATAAAGAATTTAAATATTTGAAAAATTCTTTCACGAGAATTTAGAACTAATTTAGTGCTAATTTAGTACTGAATTTAAAAATTAAGAGCTGTTAAACTTTTTTAAAAAACATATGGTACTGCTAGCTTGACGTATAGTTGCAAATACCATACCCTTAAATGTAAGATTTTTGTACAATTTCTTTCACTAGAATTTAGAGCTAATTTAGTGCTCTAACATAGCATTGAAAAATATTTTTAAAAAATACCTAACTAAAAATAACTTAATTTTTA
This sequence comes from Leptopilina drosophilae, assembly GCA_032873175.1. Lineage (NCBI taxonomy): Eukaryota > Metazoa > Arthropoda > Insecta > Hymenoptera > Figitidae > Leptopilina > Leptopilina drosophilae. The sequence goes on from CM065483.1 coordinate 36,792,522, forward strand.
ATAAAAATTTTTATAGGAATTTAAAAGTAATTTAGTGCACTATATTAACATTTAAAAATTTTTCAAATTACACTTAAACTAAAAAAGTATCTGCTAAAAGAAAAAGCGTATTTTTTATAAATTTGTTTCCTAGAAATTTAACATAGCATTAAAAACCATTTTCAAAAACTACCCATAAATTCAAATCTACCTACATTCACTTTTTTCTACCAGGATTAGACATGTTTTGCAATACTTAAAATAAACGTTAAAATAACAAAAATGAAAAAAAAAACTGTTATTTAAAAATAGAGGAAAAAAAATTCTTGAGAATATATAAAGAAAATGATGAATTTTGGTGTTTTTAATGTTTGTCTCATAAATTAAAAAATTATTGCGAATTCTGATACAAAACCTTCCAATTTTTTCTATTTCTGACAATAATAATAATAACAACAGCATAGACAGATAATGTTAAAAAGGTTTTAATTTAAAATTATTTCAATTTTGGATAAATTTAATTAAAAATGTTAAAGAACTTTGATTTTTTAAAAATATTAATTATTCAAATTTTTCTAAAAGTATGTAAATTTTTCGTGTTTATAAAATCTCAAAAATAGAATTTTGAAGTAGTTACAAATTACTGTAAAAATTAAGTTATTTTAAAATTATATTGAAATTATTGAAAATTGTTAAAATAATTCAACATTATTTAAAATTTTGTTGATAATATTTCTTATGAGAATTCAATGTTAACAAACATTCACGAAGAAAAAAAGTTAGCTACTGCAGCTAAATGTTAACTACCTAATGTAACTCAATTGCTATTATACTCTCTAAAACGGTATCAGTGAAATTTGACTGATTTTCAATGACTGATTTTTCGCCATTTGAATCAGTAAAATTTCATTGAAGATCAGTTAAAAATGATTAACGTTTTAGTCATTTTTAACTGATTTTCAGTGAAATTCTACTGATTCAAATCGCTGAAATTAAGTCCCTGATTTTTAGTTAAATTTCATATATTGTAAGTAAATTTCCACTATTTCAGTTTTAAATTTAAATAATTTAATTCTCCTGTAATTGTCTAATAAATTTGATCTAAAAATGAATTTGGATTAAAATTTTATATAGAAATTAAATATTAAAATCATTATTTTTATAAATAATTTAACTTGGTTTTAAATAACAATTTTTGAGAATTAAAAATTTTTATACTTCAAACTAAAAATTCTGTTTAATTAATTGTTTTACAAAAAGTTTAATTCAAGTTTCTTAATTAATTATATCGTTCTATTTGTTAATATATATTATTTAAATTGAAAAATTTCCAAATAATACAAATTTTGTAGAACTGAATTGTAGAAAACAAATTGGATTTGCACGGAGAGAAATTTATAGTAGTGGGTAACATAATTGTGGTTAGGGTGACCATCTTTAATGCTACGTATAAAGACAGCTATCTAGATAGTCACCGTTACCATCAATATCATCAGGAGTAACATCTTGGTAGTACGGGGTAGAATAACTATATTTTTTTTAGCATCTGTGATGGTTGGCAGTAGCATAATGATAGTATCGTGTAACATCATCTTTTTAACATCAAAATCTGACTATCCATTTCTCTCAGTGTGAAAATTCTCAAATAACTTTGTAAAAAAATTTTGAAGATATAATATATTAATATGGAAGAATTTTAGTTAAAAATTCTAGAGGATTATAATTGCATTGAAATGTTGAAAATAATTTTAAAGAATTATAGTAACAATGTTCTTATAAAATAAAATATTGATTTTGATTACTTGTTGTCAGGTGGTTAATAAACCCAAAAGTTTGTGGGTAGTTTTTGGAAACTTTTTTTTTATGCTACGTCTGATCACTACATTAATTTTAAATTTTTATAAAAATATTTTTTAAAAACAACGCTTTTTTCTTTTAGCAGGTAGTTTTTAAGTTAAAGTGTAGATTTAAAAAAAATTTAAATTCTCGAATAGAACACTAAATTAATTTAAATTCCTATAAAAATGTTATTAAAAAATACGCTATTTTTAGTAAGGTAGTTTCTGAAATTTTTTTTAATGCTATGTTAGAGCACTAAATTAGCTTTAAATTCTCGTAAAAGAATTTTTTTAAAAATATGCATTTTTATTTTATCTAGAAAGTTTTTGAGTTTCTGGGTATTTTTGGAAAAATTGTTTTTAATGCTATGTTAAAGCACTAAATGAGTTTTAAATTCCTATGAAAATTTTATTCAAAAAAAGTTTTTTAATTTTAGTTAGGTAGTTCTTGGGTTTAAAAGTAGTTTTTGCTAAATTGTTTTTAAGCAATGTTAGAGCACTAAATTAGCTCTAAATTCTCGTAAAAGAAATTTAAAAAAACGCTTTTCTACTTTAGTTAGGTAGTTTTCGAGTTTATGGTTAGTTTTTGGAAACTTTTTTTTACTGTTACATTAGAGCACTAAATTAGTTTTAAATTCTCGTGAAATTTTTTTTAATAATACGCTCTTCTGTTTTCTTTAGGTAGTTTTTGAGTTTATGGGTAGTTTTTGAAAATGGTTTTTAATGCTATGTTAAATTTCTAGGAAACAAATTTATAAAAAATACGCTTTTTCTTTTAGCAGATACTTTTTTAGTTTAAGTGTAATTTGAAAAATTTTTAAATGTTAGTATAGTGCACTAAATTACTTTTAAATTCCTATAAAAATTTTTATTAAAAATTAAGTTATTTTTAGTTAGGTATTTTTTAAAAATATTTTTCAATGCTATGTTAGAGCACTAAATTAGCTCTAAATTCTAGTGAAAGAAATTGTACAAAAATCTTACATTTAAGGGTATGGTATTTGCAACTATACGTCAAGCTAGCAGTACCATATGTTTTTTAAAAAAGTTTAACAGCTCTTAATTTTTAAATTCAGTACTAAATTAGCACTAAATTAGTTCTAAATTCTCGTGAAAGAATTTTTCAAATATTTAAATTCTTTATCCAAGTAGTTTTTATGTTTAAGGGTAGTTTTTGGAAAATTGTTTTTAGTGCTATATTAGAACACTAAATAAGTTTTAAATTCCTATGATAACATTTTTTTAAAAATACGTTTTTTTTAGTTAGGTCGTTTTTTAATTTACGTATAGTTTTTATAAAATTGTTTTTAAGCTATGTTGGAGCACTAAATTAGTTTTAAATTCCTTTGAAATATTTATAAACAAATCGATTTTTTATTTCAGTTATATAGTTTTTGAGTCTAAGTGTAGATTAAAAAAATTTTTAAATTACTTTTAAATTCCAATTAAATTTTTTTTCAAAATAAGCTATTTTTTTGAAACTTTTTTTTAATGCTACGTTAGAGCACTAAATTAGTTTTAAATTCTCGTGAAAGAATTTTTTTAAAAAAATTTGAATTTTTTTATCCAAGTAGTTTTTAAGTTTAAAGGTAGTTTTTGGAAAATTGTTTTTAGTGGTAAATTAGAGCACTAAATGAGTTTTAAATTCATATGATAAAATTTTTTTAAAATTTTGTTTAATTTTAGTTAGGTCGTTTTTTAGTTTACAGATAGTTTTTGAAAAGTTGTTTTAATGCTATGATAAAGCACTAAATAAGTTTTATATTTCTATGAAAATTAAAAAAAACGCTTTTATTTTAATTAGGTATTTTTAGAGTTTATGGGTAGTTATTGAAAAATAGTTTTAAGCTATGTTAGAACACTAAATTAGCTCTAAATTCTCGTGAAAGAAATTTAAAAAAAACGCTTTTCTATTTTAGTTAGGTAGTTTTTTAATTTAAGGGTAGTTTTTGAGAAATTGTTTTTAATGCTATTTTAGGGCTCTAAATGAGTCTTAAATTCTCATGAAATTTTTTTTTTTTTAAATATGCCTCTTATTTTAGTTAGGTAGTTTTTGAGTTTAAGGGTAGTTTTTGGGAAATTGTTTTTAATGCTATGATACAGCACTAAATTAGTTTTAAATTCCTATGAAAAAGTTTTTCGAAAAAAACGTTTTTTTATTTTAGTTAGGTAGTTTTTGAGTTTATGGGTAGTTTTTGAAAAATTGTTTTTAAGCTATGTTAGAGCACTAAATTAGCTCTAAATTCTCGTGAAAGAAATTTTACAAAACTTTTACTTTTAAGGGTACGGTACTTGTAGCTATACGTCAAGCTAGCAGTACCATATGTTTTTTAAAAAAGTTTAACAGCTCTAAATTTTTAAATTCGGTACTAAATTAGCACTAAATTAGTTCTAAATTCTGGCATTGAAAAAAATTTTTTTTGTGAAAGTGGTACTTGCAAGTTTACCTACCTCATATATGGCTTGAAACTAGTTGGGATTAAAATAATAAATGTCATTTTTAAAAACCATAAAATAGGGCTTTTTCATTATCTTTCAAATTATATATGCCATTAAATAATTTAATTAACAAAAGTCTAATTTTTTTATAAATTTTCAATTTATAAATAAAAGGATATATATTAATTCCCATATATACATACGGGAATATATATATATATATATATATATATATATATATATATATATATTATATATATATATATATATATATATATATATATATATATATATATATATATATATATATATATATGGGCATATCTCTAGAACTTTTAAACATTATGTTTCCGTTTATTATTATTTATTTATTTATTTATTTATTTATTTATTATTATAAACGGGTTTACAAAATCATACCCTTTATAAAAGAGAAAAAGACACATATTCATTACAAAAAAAAAAGAATAGCGCTGTAAATATTACTCAATCAATAACAAAACGTGTATGAAAAATTGAACAAAGTTAGTTAAGTTTTGCTATTTAAGTGATTTAAAAGCTCCTGCGCAAATCGACTTTTAGAAACATTAAAAAAGTCTACACTTTGGGCATGATTAGCCTCTCGACAAAGCCGAGTAAGAGGTGAGTTGCTTCCCAAATTTGTGCGACTGAAAGGCACTTTAAAAATTGCTCTGTTTCTTAAAAATATGTAAGGAACTGACAGCGAAATTCCAGACAATAATGATGGACAATCTATCTTTCCATTTAGGATTCCATAAAAAAATTCCAAATCGCTCTTTAAAAATCTACTACGAATTGAAGGAATCCTAAACTGCGACCGCAACTCCTCATAATCATGACTAAAATAGTCATAAGGCACACTAAGCTGTCTAGCAGCAAATCTCAAGAAAATGCTCTGAACTCTCTCAAGCCTCACCTTCTGATATTCGTACTGGGGAAAGTATATTTGTGATAAAAAATCCATGTGTGGCCTGACAAGAGCAAAGAACAGAATCCTGAGAACGCGCAGATTAAAAAAGACTGAACCAGATCGCACAATCTGACCGAGAGCTTTCAAAGATTTACCAATAGCAAAATCAATGTGATCATTATACGTGAGAGCAGGGTCCAACATCAGTCCCAAATCTCGCTGTCGATGAACCTTCTCAAGTGGTGCTCCACTAATATTATATTTTAAAAATTATAAAAATAATTTTGCAGTACCATAATTTGATAAATTATTGTGCTCTTTAAATATACCTTGTGTATAATAATCATTTTAATTAGGTAGGGAACGACAATAGTGAGTAATAAAAACCTACATTTTTAAAGGGCACATGTTGAATTTGACTTCTAATCACTTTTAACTCATTGTAATCTCTTCTCGTATATTATAAAAGTATACAAAAAAATCGTTAACCTCGACACTATTCCTAAAAAGAATTTATCTACACTGAGAGAAGAAAAACACAGAGTTTGAAATGTGAAAGTTCAGCATCTGTACTCTAATTGAACGCAGCAGTAGTGCCACTATGTGATAGGTGTCGTGCTAAAATGTGAAACGTATTTTGACTTTGGCTTGAGGTACAGCGCCTATGTAGAGTATACGTGCAGCACCTCCCAATACTGGTATAACTACACGGCTCGCATACGAGCGTAACTGGGAGAGATCACGCTCTCCAACGCCGATGGTCAACAAGTGACCATCTTCCGATCTCCGCAAAGTTGGTAAGAACATTTGCGACCCTTCGGTGAAGGGCGAGACCTTTCCAATCTCTGGTTACTCTGCAGGTAATCACCCGAGTTGGCACCACAACTCACATATCGAAGCGCTAGTTACTAGGTCCGTTACTCTGTTTTTGCGAAGCTCCGGTCCGTTCATAGCGCCCCTAGCCTCAAGCGATGTAGGCTATAACCACTGCCCCCACGAGGCCAACCCAATGACCGGAAGGAAACAAGTCTTTCGGCAAGTCCCCCGGGCTCGGACCGGTCCCCATGGTACCGTTTAGTACTCTGGTATGAGTACCGATTAAGAGTCTTACCACCCTTGCTTCGGCAAGTGAGGTCGATGGTCTATAATTAGACTTGCTGGGCCGTCACGGCACTGCCCATCATCATCGTATGCCACTGCTCTATAAGAAAGCCTGGGACGAACCGAGTACTAACCGCAAGCAGTGGCGCCACTCCGAGCCTCGTATGATCGCCTTTTACGACCTGTAGCCGGTCAAAGGGGGCCTATTCTGCACCCGGGCACCCCACGGGTATGGCTTGAGGTACAGATGTTGTACTTCAAATGCTACTGCTTAGAAGTACAGTATCTGTCAGTCGCTGTGAAACAGATCCTGTATTAATTAGTTCGTACCGCCGCCGCGCTTCTTGAGCATAGTATCTGAACTATGAATGACACCAACTGAATAAAATTAAGAACGGGTACTAACACGCATTTTACACGGCCGATGTCTGTCACAGTATGAATTCTGTGCTTTTTTCTTTTAGTGTAAGAAATAATATGCGCTTCTACGGCCATAATAATTGCTTCATGGAAAAAGAAAGCATTAAACTCGTAAGTTTGCCTAAAATTTATTATTTATAGGTTTCTGGGGTCCTCTGATTACAAATCTGAGGTTAGTTAAAAAAAATTTTTAATGGCGAATCTAAAATGACGAACGAAATTTTAGAAAAATTATCAGATTTTTATATCTTTTGACATTTAAGAATTTTTTCCATTTTTATTCCGTCTTTATTAATAGGCAATTTTATTTAACCTTTATTGTTCGTGGCATTTCGTCAGAGCAGTATCGTGACAGTTCTGTAATGGCTACAGATAAAATGTTCTCCGTGTACGTTAGGGTGGTTTTTATTTTGGAAAAGTTGGAATTGAAATTTGAATTAAAATGTGAAAAAATGAGCTACCCACAAAAACCGCCCATTCGATAAATATAAACACATGCCGAAAAAGGGTTAAAGTTTAAATGAGGTTTAACATGGGTTTGGTACAATTTCAGTTTATATTTATCAATTTAATGCATTTTGACAGTTGGCAGCTGTCAAATGAGTTGTCAACTTTTAAAAAACCAGTTTTTAAAGAGTTTTAAATGAATTATCACAAAAAACGGTTTTGTGTGTAAATTTAGTTTATATAAGGTAGGTAATATATTTTGTCATTTGACAGCTGTCAATTTAGTTGTCAACTTCTTTAAATTGGATTTTTTAAAAAATTTATAATTATTTTTTATAAATGATTTTTCAAGAAAATTTAGTTTATATCTAGAAATGTAAAATATTTTAGCAGTTGACAGCTGTCAACAACAGAATTTTTTATAAATATTTTTATTTAATTTACATTTTCTTCAGAAATTTCTTCTTGAATTTCTTGTCTCCATTAGGGAACTGTGGAATAGGATTTTTCATTTTCTTTCCTAATTCTATATTTTTTATAGAATCTTCGATTTCTAGATCATTATTTGAATCTACGATATCATTAGCACTTTCTGATACTTTTGTTTTGTCATTTTATTATTAATTCTCAAGCTTCTTAAAATGATGTTTTTTTATTGTTAGAACCAAAAACAATGGCAACTTAAGCACCAATTTTTGCTGCAGTGTAAATGTCTGTTTTGTGGATTAAGATGAAAGAACATAATCTTTGAGATTTTCTGCACTAATCTCATTCGTTGTAAACGCCCTACAATTTTGATTTCCTTTCAGATAAGATTGGCTGTATAAATATGCAGAATCTATTCCTAAATTTGATTCCATCTTTTCCAATTTCTTTTTTTACATTTTGCCATATTTTCTTTAAATATTGAAGAAGTGACATACCATTAAAAGATCTGCAACACTCTTGGATTAATGCTTCAGTTTGCAATCATAATGACTACAGAGAATGGAACTGGATAAATATGAACAACTTAATAGAAAAGGAATTTATTAAGATTGCGGACAAAAACGGAATTGGGTTGGAATTTAAGAGCATAAAACTGCCAATCCACTTTAATTCAGCCCTTATTCCTGGGAACTTACGAACAGATCAAGACAATATGAAATATAATGTACTTTGTGGCTTGATGAAAGAAATTCCAATAAAGGAAATGCTGGTTTTTCGCCAGGAATAGAAGGCAGAATAAATGCATAATAATATGGTCTTTTTGACAATTGGATAGGTCTTGAATAATTGTCCCAGTTGCATAAAATTACGCAAAAATAATAATTTCATTACGGCTAATATCAACTACATACTTAACTTTAAGTTCAGTGAAAAGTAAAACAAGGAAAGGGTGAATTAGATAGGCTTGTATAAGTCCCTGCACATGAATTCTTTTGTATGTATTGTCATTTAAGTATTTATCTTTTAATTGAAAAATAAAAGTATGAAAATCTTTATCCAGATCTTCGTTCGGCGCAGTTTTACTGGATATTTTACGCTATACATCACTGGCCGCATCATTCCTAAGGTTTCCTTGTTTAAAAATATTTTCTGAAACATTGGACAACATTTCAAATTTCACTACACTTGGTGTAGTATACTTTAACCTTTCAGAAATTTTCTTTCTTTTATCACCATGAATAAAGCGTCGAATAATATACGCATGTACTGCGCATGCGTGCAGAGTATAATTTTTTCATTCTGCGAGTATAGTTCCTCTACAGAAAAAGGTTTCATTTCTGAGAGACTTCACACAGTCAGTGTAGTCTCCTTAGTCTTACTCTCTGGTGTAAGATAAAGAGATGAAACGGCCTATATTTATTGGCTACATGGTTGTTTATGACATTTATGAGATGACAGCTGAATGAATCGGGTTTTATTTAAAGTTTAAACGAGTTTTATGACTGAAATTGGAAATAATAATGAAAATTTAGTATAAAATAGTAAATTCATGAGGAAATAATATTATGTTAATATAAAAATTCATTCTTCCTGTCATTTCACTACAAAAACATTTAGGTTATATTAATGTTTTTCTCCTTAGATTACGTGATAAAATAGTTAAAAAAAATTGCCACTGTGAGCGCTGTAATCAGTAGGGAGCAGGGTTGGGAACGTAAACTACCTAAGGTAATCTACGTAGTTGTTTACATGTAGATTACTTGGTAATTTACGTCAAGAGTTTTCTACGTAATTTACTTTAATGTCTTTTGTCACGTGATATAACCTAAAAAGCAAACTTTTCATGAGATTATGTTATGTTTTTTTAGTCTTTTAATGGCCGCCATCTTGAAAATGTAAATTACATGGGTTTTCTACATTGTCTACGTAAATTACTTATTCTACATAATCTACATCAGAAACCAAAAATGACGCGTCATTTTCCAACCCTACTAGGGAGAGAAAAACCGCACTACTCTGACCCCCTATTTTCGTGTCAACTTTTTCTGCTATATACTGTGCAGGCGTTTCATCTCCTTATTCTCCTTCATGATTAAACCTTTAAAATACGGTAAATTGAGCCAAAAACACAGCGGCTTTGCGATTTTTTAAGTAAAATGTGTATAAAAAATTAGAAAATACATTCAAAAAATCGATTTTTAGGTTTGTTACCTAGAACAAACCGTAATGAACAGAATCCAGTTTGAATTTTTTAATTTATAAGTTACCGATCGTCCAGGAAAGTTACTCCTTATAGAAAGGTACTTTTTGGAAGACGCCACCTATAGCTGCGGTACGTAACTAAATTTACTTCAAAAAGTTTTAAAAATTTTTTTCCACATAATGTATAACAATGTCCAAAAAGAATTTTGGGGAAAACTGTAATTTTTTTCACAATAAAAGTTTTCAAAAGTGTGTTTTTTGTCAATTCTAGAGTAGAGAGTCCCCTTAATAAAATTTCAAATTGCTGATAACAAATATGACCTCAGAAATTCAAAATGGTGGATCCAATATGACCGACTCAAAGTCGTCAATAACAGTATATAATTTATCATGATCGAAATCACGAAGACTTATCCGAGATTTTTTTCTTGTTTGTTGACGAGTCCTAATCTTTACTTATGGCACTAAATGATTGAATTTCACGAAAATAGATTAGGTACTTTATCAATAATTTCAAGTTAGTAAGTTTATTTTCCTTCCAAAAATTTTTTTTTATTTTATTTTTCAACATAAACGAGTTTCCAAAAAATGAATTAATGTAAAAAATGTAAAAAATTTATAGTAAGAAAATGTCTTATAATTAATTAATGCAAATATCATGTCAAAAGTTACATATAAAACCTGAATGCTTATGCTTATCAGGTATACTTTTTTTGGCAACACGTAAAAAATATCTATCAATAATTCGCTTGAACAAATTCAAAAATCACTAGGGTAAATGTGCCAATTATGACGCGGTTCTGGTTTAATTTCTGTAATTTTACAGCAACTGTACAGTACAAATGTCCTGCGAATTTACAGTTTTTGCTGTAATAACACATAAATGTAGTTAATTTACAAAAATGATCTGATTTTTACAGTAAAACCTTAAAAATACAGCAAAAATTCGTTGTATTTAAATGTTTTACATCAAGAAAAAATTGTACTTCTTATTTACAGTAAATTATTTGCGAAATCACAGTATCAAACTCCAAGAATTTTACAGATATTCATTTTGTGGGTTTAGCTGCGGTTTTTTTACATTACAGCTAGTTTTGACTTCATTTTAACCTTAAGAATATGATTTTAAGTCCTAAAACTGTAGCTGAATCAATTGAGTACAATAAATCAATCAATCAAAACAGTTTCAATAAAAAACATTTTTCAATTACCTTGCTTTTTAGTTATAAATAATTTCAGATTGTTTTTTCTGTGATGTATTGAAACTTCATAGGTTTCATTATAATAATACACAAAACATACACATAGAAAAATTTTAAAATATCAGGAATTTATAAAAAAAATTGGAACTAAATTGCAAATTCAGTTGAAAATATTTTCAAATTTCATACTTATAAGTACAATAACAATCAACTTGCTATTTATTTAAATTTTTTCCTGTACTTTTTCTGTAAAATCACAACCGAAATTTCTAACAGTTAACATGTTAAAACATTATAATGAAAGTAAATTTGTGGCTTATCAAATTAAAAGCTCTTATCATTTAGTATTTTAGATTTATGAAAATATGTAAGAATGTACATTGTTTATGAAATGAGTTTCTCTGCACAGTAAAAACAAAGTCTTAATTTTAAGAAAGGCTGATTTTAAACTTTGCCTTAATTTAAGCTACTTCTTTAAATTAAGTCAAAAAAGGATTTGAATGAAAGCACTTAGAGTCTTCAACGAATAAATATCCATTATTATGGATGAAATTAAACATGCAGGTCTTGAAAGAGGTCTAAAATTTGCTGAGAAATGGAAAAATCTTATAATCTGAAAAGAATAAACTTGTCCAACGGATTTTCAGACTTCGAGATCTGAAAGTTAAAGTAACGTCTGTCTTCTTAATATGGCGTCATCTATTTACCGAAGTGAAGTGTCTGTTAAAATTTGCTGTCGACAATAAGTGTTTTACGAAAATAATAAGTGCATATATTGTTTAATTTTGGGAACAAATACAAGTGAAAATAAAAAGTAATATTCCCAATAATTTTAACAAGTGTTTTAATTAGTTATGTCTCAAGATCAACCAGTTATTGAAACAATTACTTATATATATATAGTGCTTATTATAAGTTTTTAATCCCTATTGATTCATGAAAATATTAATTAAAATAAATAATTTATATTGTTAAAAAATTCAAATATTCTCCAAGTGTTGTAAAAGAAATTTTTTTTTATGTGTAAAGTCATGAAAGTAAAGTTAGTTGTGTTAAGTGAATTTATTGTTGTGAAATTTTCACCTCCTGCTATATAATATATATTTTATGAATTCAGGTACGACTATAGTTTATTTGAAAACGATTTTGAGACTGAATTTCAGCCCATATAGAGATTCATGAAATAATCAGCTCAATCTACAGTTAAAATTCAGCCTATCTGTCGTCTGATAGTTACTTTTCAGCACACGTAGCTGCTTATTTCCAGAATTGTGCTTAGATTGTTTTAAAGTTTATTTCCCATACTGAAATTAATCGCATTTGGTCTACTTTCATTTACATCTAGAAAGAAGGCAAATCTTGAGATTAAAGGAAGACTTTGTTTTTACTGTGTGTTTACAAAAATATATATTTTTAAATAATAATAGAATTATGTTTTCAGCAAAATCAAAAACCTTAAGTGGTCGCTGCAGCAACAGCTTGAGTGGGAACCAAAATATACGTCGGACAGCGTCTTTAGACACGATATATTTGAAGGGACAATGGCCACGAGATTCGTATTATATTCATTCTAATCTTCTTGTGGATAAAGCTACACAGGTAAGAATTTTGTTATTAAAATCATTTAATTTCTTGAGAATTGATAGATCACTTATTTTTTTCGGACTGTTGAGTGTAAAAAGGAACAGAGAAATTTGTAGATTAGTATTATTATTCATTCAAATGAAAAAAATTAACTACATATAAATTTACATGATAAACATTTTGGGACATCAGATGTGTTAAAGACAGTGTCGTTTTACAATACTTTTTTACTAATAATATATATATATATATATATATATATATATATATATATATATATATATATATATATATATATATATATATATATATATGACGTGCCGCGACAAAAGGGACCTTACCTCTGAAAAAATTAATTTCGAGTTATGTATATCATTCAATATTTATTGAGTTGCTCTTTCACATACAAGCGTCAAAAATACTTTTTACTTATAGATTTTTTTGTTATTAATGTTTAAAAATGAGCTTGTTGAGTGTTTACACGTGGTTGTACAGTAAAACACCCATTCCACTTTCCAATACAACTACACTGGTCATATACATACAATTCGTGCGCTTCGTGTAACGCGGACAAATATCAATGTGTAGTGAGTAGTGGGGCTGAATTCTAGTGGAACGTCTCCACCAATCAGAGACGCTCTACTTCAATCGCCTTTCCTGCAAAATTCACTATTGGGAGCTAAGGTCCCTTTTGTCGCGGCACGTCACATAAACCATTTTTGAGGCATTTCATTTCAAACAGTTCCACCGACAAAAAACAATCGCAAGGAGATGATTTTCTAACAATTTTTATTATATAAAACTTTAATTGTTTATAATATATTATACACTAATTCAATAGAGAATTTCATTAACTTTTTATTGCTATTTTTATTATTTTAAATTTCTGCCAATTTCGTAGAGAAATTTCTGTTTGAAATGTTAAACTCAAACAAAACACCCCCCCCCCTGACGATTTTGATTAAAATTATATGAAAATAAAGCGTAAATTCTCTAGTTTCTATTCCCATTTGATATATTATGGACATTTGATGGGATTAATAGAAAAAAATTATTTATAAAATTTGTTTTTTAAAATTTCGACAAATAGTACGAAATTGAATGTAAGTTGAATGGGTTAAGGATCAACTTCATACTATTTGTCAAATTTTTAAAAAAAATTTACAAAATTAAAAAATTATATAACAGTATTGTAAATAAAAGTCTTTAAAATCCCTAAGTTACTTCTAAATATAATTTTGTTTTGTATTTGCCATCGTAGTTTATAAAGTAATCAATCCTTAGATAAGATCATCCGATCCGGACGATTTTTTAAAAATCGTTGAATTTTAATGAAACTTTCTACTCGAAGGTTTTTGGGGTCGCTCATCACTAATCTGAACTCAGATTTTCGAAATTTGAAACGGCGGGTCCAATATGGCAACCGAAAAAAATTTAAACCATTATATTTGCACAGAAAAACATTTTACTTAAATGCAATAGTACACTCTTACGGAATATAAGGTGTGATGTGAATCAGTACATTCTGCGTGAAAGTCAGTATCAAATAAAAACCTTAAAATAAGTTCCGTGTCTTGACTGAAAGTTAGCTACTCTCGGTAATAAAGTATGACGTTTTAAGATACTAAAGCACATGTCCTTATGCTTTAGGAAGCAAGGTTACTTTATAAAGTAATAGGGTAAATTTAATTAATAAAATATAAATAAATTTTGCAGTAATTTTATAATTTCAGTATTAATAATTTTTTTTGTGTTAAAGTTTATTGATAACTATAATTTGAAATAACATATTAAAATATTAATGTTAGTAAAATATTTTGAAAATTTAATTTTTATCACATCAAGTTATTTAACATTCTAAACTATCCTTAGATATAAATTCAGCAATCTTTAATAAATTGAAAATGATTTTTACACGAGTATAATCTACAATGTTTAGGCTAGATGCTTCCTCTTTTAAAAAATCTTTATTATACAATGATTATGTAAAAAGATTTTTGCCTTACCCTTACCTCATTCTTGTAAAGAAATCAATTTTTCTAATTCTAGATCTTTCACAAATAAAATATTACGAATTTTTGGAAAAAACATGTGCTAGTCATCGAATTACGTCACACACATACACTGACGTTTTATATCCACTCACGCTTGCGCTTTAACACAGAGCGACTTTCATTTCAACTTTCGTGATTTTCAGTTCATTGAGTAAACACATCCCTGTAAAAAAAAGAATTGTGTCGTCCGGGATTTCGAATTGGGATGTCGTTTCTTGAATTCGAGAAAACGACTTTTTCGAATTGGACTGATTTCTGAATTCAGAAATGTTTGGTTCCGCGATCAACCCAATTCGACAGATATTTTAAAGATGAAAATAAAGAGTTTTACACTTCACTGTGTTGAATGTATCTTACAAAAAATTAATTTTATAAGGAATATTTTCGATTTTAAACAAATTTTATTTTCGTTTTGATACACCGACGGTTATACTAAGAGTGACTGTAAAGTTACAAAATCTTTATGGTCTCGAAGGATAATAAAATCCCAAAGACTTCGCAGGTATACAAGGGCGTTATTACAATAGATATATTTACAATAATTTAATAAGTCGAATATTGAACAAATGCAAAGGCGTCGAAAGAATTACAATATCGTAGAACAAAATAAACGTTAAATATTTAACACACTGGACTTTGAACAGTAGTTAATTGAGACGGTGCACGTTATTTACGTAGGTGAATACATTTCTTTAAGCAATAATGTTAATTTTCAATAAAATAGAGAGAATTAAAAATTTGATGTGGTGTTTGTTTACACTAGAAAAAGTTTTCTACTTTTAGGGTTATTAAAACAGCTTACTTACCGACAGCTGATAAGTATTATGATAACAAATCAAATAATGATTTCTATAAGAAAGTATTATTTACGTCGGTAATTGAATATTAATAAATTAATTTTAAATTTTTAAACGGATTAAAAATTTGTTATTAAGAATTTTTTTAAAAATTTACAATAATTACTGAGAATAATATTTTTTTCAAAATATAATTATATGTTTGTTATAAAAATAATAATTTTAAAACAATTTATTTGAATGAACAAAAAAAATAATTTCTTTTCTTGATTTTCATAATACGTTTTTAAATTTATTCTTCAACTTTATAAATTAGGATTAAATTAAGTATAAGTAAATAATGTTAAAATATTTCGTTTATTTAAAATCTTGTTAAACAATTAAAATGACGTTTTTATATAAATTTTAAAAAATTTCTGGATAAAATGTTAATTCATAAATTTTCTCCTCCTGGTTCTTGTAACACTGAAGTTTTATAAAATTAAATTTTATTCAGTATGAAAAAAATATTTTATTTTAATACATTTTGATGACAACAATGATGCTCTCTTAAATATACTTAATATAGATGATTCCTAAATGTAAATATTTACAAGAGAAATAAAGAGTAAAGAAAAATAATTCTGCTTTAGCCTCATTTATTTTCACGATACAATTATTGTAATTTGCTCCATTTGAACTAATGAGAAATTTATATTTAATTTAAAATTTCTTGATTAACATAAAGAAATCAAATTAAGCTGCACAATAAAGCAAATTCTTTTTAAAGAATAAGGTTTTGTTAATCAAATTTAAAAAAAATTATGGAGACTAAAATGAGCACCAAAGTTGAAATCGAAATGTCCTAGAACATGGTCAACAATTATTATTTAATGAGTTTGTAATTGATGATTTAAAAATGGAACATATTTTTGAAATACTAAAATCTCCTTTATCTAGTGTAACATTGCCTATTGCGGAAGTAAAATCTAAAATGGTGGTATTAACTTTCGCAGATAAACAGTATGTTTGTGCTATTCCAAATTCATTCGAAAAGCAATAATATATTTAAAAAAATATTCACTTAACATTGTCACTTTTCAGTTAAAATTGTAAGATGAAAGTTCGTAAACGATTTGTTTATATTGTAAATATTTATATAAATATATTTTATAATGATAAAAAAATATATTATAAATATTTAAACAAATTTAATAAATTTAAAAAACCTTAATCTAAAAGTAAATGAATTTAATTTTCTTTATTTCTAATTATAAATTAATTTATATATTTTTTTGTTTTCTTTTGAAAAAATATGTAAATAAAAATTATTGACGAATATTTTACACATTTATTAATAACATTACAAAATTTATAAAATTTTAACATTAATTTGTTAAATTATAATTGAA
The DNA here is from genome assembly GCA_032873175.1 of Leptopilina drosophilae. Lineage (NCBI taxonomy): Eukaryota > Metazoa > Arthropoda > Insecta > Hymenoptera > Figitidae > Leptopilina > Leptopilina drosophilae. The sequence goes on from CM065483.1 coordinate 36,809,336, forward strand.
AAACAAATATCCTAACTACTTTTAACATTTTCAAATCCTATTTTCAATTTAATATCAGCTGACAGTATTTTAAACTCATTTTTTGTATTAATTAATTTTTTCAATTAAATTAAAATTTACTTTAATTTAGAAAATTTTAAATTAATATTAAGAGCATTAATAATTTTTAAAAAATATGTTCAACAAATCTACTATATTTTAAAATATTAAAAATGGAAATGAAATTAATTCCAAGTTTGATTTGATTACAAAATTATATACTTAAAATCATTAAAAACTGAAATCAAGTTTTTAATTATATTTTATAAAATTATATTGTAATTCTTTACACTTTACTTTTAAATACATTTAAAAAACAAAAATTTTAAATTAATTTATTAATATTCAATTACCGACGTAAATGATACTTTCATATATAGAAATCATCATTTGATTTGTTATCACAATACTTCTCAGCTGTCGGTAAGTAAGCTGTATTAATAACCCTAAAAGTAAAAAACTTTTTCTATTGTAAACATAGACCACATCAAATTTTTAATTCTTTCTACTTTATTGAAAATTAGCATTATTGCTTAAAGAACCATACATTTCTGAATTCAGAAATCAGTCCAATTCGAAAAAGTCGTTTTCTCGAATTCAAGAAACGACATCCCAATTCGAAATTCCGGACCACCCAATTCTTCTTTTTTTACAGGGATTATACGATATTTAATATACGTACTAAAAGTATTACCACTGGCACCCTTTTTAGTACGCTTTTTGATTTAAAGTGCTATAAGTTATATGATACTTACTTTCTGTAAATCATAGTATCTTATTTTTCGTTACTGTTTTAATTTAAAGCTAAAATTATAATTAGTTAATTTATATTTTAAGTAAAATGTTTTACTATGTGCTTGAACCTTGTCATTTAGGGGTTTTTAGGTCACCAAATTCGAAACTCGAGTCAGATTTTTAAAATACAACGTGTCGGTTTTAATACTTAGGACAAATTGATGGCTCCTAAATGAAAACATATTATTCGCAAGAGGGTTTATTAAACACGTAACTCACGAAAACAAATAGAAAATCCTTTCATTTAGGATCCATCGAAATGTTCAAAGAGGTATCACATTTTAATAAAATTCGTTACTTAAAGGTTTTTGGAATAGCTGATTACGAATCTAATCTGCGATTTTTATAATTATAATTTTGAGATATTTAAGAAAATCATATTAAAGTCAAAAGATTCGACTTTTCTTGCTAGTATACTAGATTGGTGTATTTTCATTAGTGAAAATGAGCACTTTTTATTAAACTCAAAATTTTGAACCACTTTGAGAATCTCTCTCCATATTGGATCCGCCATTTTGAATTTTATATTTTAAAGAAATAAAAGCCGAATTTAATATTTAGGAACAAAAACTTTTAATGAACATTAGGAAAACAATAATCTTGTTTGCTTACTTCGCAACAGTTTGCGGAGTTTGAAAAGTTTTTTTTTTAAAGTTTCCCTATTTCACCAACATTAATGCAAATGAAAACTAATTATATTTTTTTGTAGCTATTATGGTATACATAATATGGTATACATAATGATATCCTAAGAGGATTTAAAAACATTGTTTTGATTGAAAAAGTTATAAAAAATAAAAATTTTATGCATCATTTTTCGAAAAAATTCGTAGTTTTTAGAGATTATTAAAAAAATTATATCAAAACCAAGATTTACTTGACAAATATATGTACTTTTGAGAAATTTTTGTTAAATTGTAAAAAAATAATTTTTAATGCAATATTCGGTAATTTTTTATAAACAAATGCAGTTATTTTAGTGTTCCAAATCGAAAAATAAATTTTTTTTACATTATCAAACTCTCAAGAAGAAGTACGTTGAAACAATTTTGGTATTCTCTGATTTTGAGCCAATGGTAAAAGTTTTTGTTGCACGTCTTACCGGTCCCCGCGCGAACTCTGCTGCGTCGAACTGCATGCAGTGGAATTTTTTTTACCATTCATTGTATACCATAATACCTGCAAAAAAATATAATTGGTTTTCATTTGCATTAATGTTGGTGAAACAAGGGGGCAGTTCACGGAGCCTGACTATATCAATAAAAATTAAAGTAAATGTCAATTTCATAAAAACGAATTAATGCAAAACACTTTTGTTTGGTTTCATAAGAATATTCCTGTTTTGACAAAAATTTCCCTTTTTTCCTGTTCAATTTCAATTCCCGGTTACTTTTTAGCTTTCCCGCGTGATTGGTATTGTATTAGTAGAAACGAAAAGCAGTCTTTGATTTCCACTATAGAATCTATAACAGAAACCATGAAGAAGCTCTTTTCATAAAGGAGACCGTATAAATTCTTATGTAAAACCGTATGGGAAATTCACCAGGGAACGGGTGCAGATGTATTTACATAGGTGCCAACACAACAAGTAACTTCGCTTCAAAATATTAAGGTAAACACTAAGGTTTCTATAAATTCAGTGAATTGTTGGGTACATTCGATGGGAATGCAGAAAATTTCGACAGCTGGTCTCAGCAGTTGGAATTAATTCGCTCTTCATATAGTCTAAATGACAATGTAACTAGAATATTAATTAGTAGTAAACTTAAAGGAAAGTCATTAAATTGGTTTCAATCACGACCAGATCATTTAACAATGCCGGTAATGAATTTAATTGCAGAATTAAGAAAAATGTTTTTTTCGTTCACGAGTAAAATTAAATTGCGAAAACAGTTTGAAAATCGAATCTGGAATCAAAATGAGTCATTTAGCGAATACGCGTTTGAAAAAAATCACGCTCGTATGCAACGTTTTTATTCAAAAGAAAGTTTAATTAACGCGTTCGAGAAAATATCATTATCTAAAAATTCAAATATGCCGAATAGAAATAAAGAGGTATACAAAACGGAAAATGAAAGTTGGATAATCAAGAGTGAAACCAGAGATGCTTCGAAATCAGTAGATAGAGATAGAAAGCGATGTTATAATTGCGGAAAGGTAGGACACATGGCATCCGAATGTAGGAAAGAGAAAAGGCCTCGTGGTTCTTGTTATCGCTGCGCATCGATGTGTCACACTATTGCTAATTGTCCTCAGAATAAACAGAAATCGAATAGTAAGGAAGTATCAAATGTTGATAAAAAGACGACGCAAAGTTCAGAATATTATCCGGATATTTGTAACGGGTCTTTCTTTAAATAAATTACACAATTAATTTATTTAACAAAGTTTCACAATATTATTTATTCACTTATAAATTGTACATTTGGATACAAGAGTGTTTATTGGTAACATAAAAGTTCTGCCGCAGCCTAGACGCAGTTATACACTGAGTTAACTGTGCATAGGAAAAACGCAGGGGACCTTAAGGGCCTCAAGTTCGGCATGAATTGGTTTTTACACGTAATAAATTAATACATAAATTTCTACGAACTAATGAAGATAAACATTTGAAAATACCTATACAGTAGCTAGTATAAATAAGTACAATGCCTATCGATGTATATCCTACATATCGCAATATATCGCTGCTGGTTTCTATCCACGAGTGTTTGCGTCTATCATTTCTTACATTCTGAATCGATGATTCTATGCTGTCCAAAGTTGTTCTAAGTTCTTTTATTTTATCATGTGTTAATGATTTTTGAATAAAAGGTAATTTGTTATTTAACATTTCTAAATCGGTAACATTCATGGGTAGCGAGACATTTTTCTTATAAAATACATTTCTTGTCATAGACAATAATCCTGATAATTTTAAAACTGATTTCGGTGTTTGTAACATGAAATTGCTTCCTGCTATATGAGTAGCGGAACTGATTTTAATTGTTTCAGGAACACCTTCGCATATGCTACTAATTTCTATTGGTACCTCTGGTACTAAAATATATTGGTTTTCAGCGTACAACGGTATAAAAACAATTTTTTCTACTTGAAAAATAGATAAGTTGCAAATTTTACTATATAATAGTTTTATACTTGATCCAAGGACTTCGCTTTCCCATGAATGCATTCCTCTTAAAAATAGGTAGGTTGCGTTCTTTTGCAAATTCTAACACTACCTGCATATTTACAACCATCTATAAGAACTTTGTCACTAGGAACGTAGAATGTATTTTCTTCGTTTATCAATACGAATTCGTGAATTAGAATTGCAGTAAGGAATGTCTTCCTATGTGATACAGGAATAGGAATAAGGTGTAGGCAACGTAATATGTCACTTTCGGGTACAGGAATTTGTAAGGTATACGTCAATCGTCTGTTAATTATAGAGACTGAAAGCTCTGAGATGTTGATTATAAATTGGTAATTTTTGTCTATTAGTCTTATGGGGTATTTCACGTTCTGTTCATCTTCTAAGGTTTTTAATTCAGTCATTAAAATTCTTGGGGTAAGAAGTTGTGGATGAACAATTCCATGCTTGTAATCGTTTATTGCGTCTATGATAAGGTTGATGTCTTCACCAATTTCTTTTATGGTGATAGAAAGGCTTAGTAGTTTTTCTGTTAAATGTAAATTTTGCTGTTGTACGTTCGTCTTGTTTATTAATTCATTGATGTTCTTTATTGTTTCTCAGTTTAGGGGAGACTGGGGTAAACCCGCTCACTTTTTTTCAGAACGATAAAAACTTAGGAAATTATTCTCTAAATCCAAGTTAATTCATATAATTTGAAAGCTTATGATTTCTATTAACAAAATAAAAAAGAATTTTTGATTTATCTTTCTTAGTTTTACTTAGGGAACATTTTTAATATACATATACCAAATTTCAAAATCACAATTTTCCAGGGTAAATCCGCTCACCCCTCGGGATAAACTCGATCACTTGATTTTTTAAAGAATTTAAGGTAATCCCGACAGTTTCATTTTGTATATATTAAATTTCTCCTTATTTCCGTCTTCAGTATGATTTATTAATGATAGATTATGAGTTCTATCAACAATAAATATTGGTTTATTAAATAATAAGTATAGATTTCATGAATTGCAACTGTGAATTTAAAAAATTAATTTATTAAGAGAAAATTAAAAAATAGTTACAATTTTTGATGTAACAAATTATAGATTTTATTATTGATAAAATATAACAAATGAAATTCGAAATTTTTAATTTAAAAATAAACAATGATAAAACGTGAACTGAACGAAGGCTACAAACTTAGATTTGTCTAAAAAAAGATAGCGACAAATTTTGATTATTTGTTTGTGTATTTGTTAGAATCGTTATAACCTAATAATCGCTAATAATGACTAATATAGACATGATTCTGCTGAATGTTGCCAACAAATATTAATAGTACGGCACCATCTGTTGAAAAAAATCGCCACAAATCGCGAAATGCGGGACATTCAAAATGTTAAATATTTAACTAATTACCTAATAATTCAATAATATTGTTAGAAAATGAATATTATTTATCTTTTCATAAATATTTTTAATATGAAAAATTTTAAGATCGCAAAAAAAAGAAATACTGTTAATACTGATTCGGCTTCCTAGACAAATTTAATAAGTGAGCGACTTTACCCCGAATGTATTTCTCAAATTTCGGAATTAATTTAAATCAATCAACTTGTACTATTCACAGTACAAATATCTCCATCTTAAGTTTAGTTTATAGCGTCAAATCGCTAGTGAGCGGGTTTACCCTGTGCGCGGGTTTACCCCAGTCTCCCCTACTAAGTTTATATTATGGGATGCAGAATTAAGTAGAGTACGTATAATAATTGTTTAATTTCTAATGCCCTTTGAAAGTTTGGAATTATCCTCGAAAAGTTTATCCATGTTGTCATTTATTAGGTTGAGGTCAGCTTCATTTAGTGTTCCGAAAAGTTTCTTAGCAATAGTTCCTATACCGTTGATCCATCCTCTTCGTTGTCGTGAATATCCCAAAACATGATCGAGAGTAGTGTGAAGGGTTTTAAGTCTATCCAGCCTTTTTGTAATTAATTCTATTTCCTTCTTCTCGTAGCATCGACTTCTGCATTGTTTTCTTGCGTAGTCTAAACCCGAACATATTTGGGTCAGTCGGATGTATACATTTTCACTGTCTATTACGTTAATTATTTTCCAGGTTTTATGATAAAGTTGGACTGGTCCTAAATTTTCTGCGAATATTGTTACTCCTTCTAACGGCTCTATTGTTAGCTTTGCATTACAAGTTGCAGCGAGTATCAAATACAAAATGGATATCATCTGTAACATTTAAAATTGTTTAACTTTATTAGTTATGGGCAATGGTCTGAAGATGTCCATTGCAATTTTATCGTTGGGATTCGTTGGAGTGTCCGGTATAATTCCTTCAACCTTTCTGTTAACACGAGTCAGTTTTTGTGTTTGACAAACTTCGCAGGCTTTTACATACTTGATGATGTCATCCTCCATATTGGTCCATGTTCCTAATTTTCTGGCTCTAGAAATTGATTTATTTTCTCCAAAATGTTGAGCCATTATTGATCTGTGACTCTCTTGAATAATTTGTTGTTTCTCAATTGGAGTTAACTCAGTGGTGGATCGATAGCACGTATGGATTTTTAACTGTGGATACTTGTAGCTGATAAAAGCAATAAATGTCTGTAATTTTACTTTATCTGTACTAGTGATAGTAGGATCGTTAAAATGTAAACGTAAGATTCCCAATTTCCGTTCCAATGTTTGTAGAACAATCGTGTTAATAGTATTTAACCATTTAGTTTCATGATAATCCCCCATACTGAGAATACTCTGTGAAGTAGATTCTCTTTTTATAAGTTGTCTCCAAAGTTTTCTAATTGCATTAGGTTTCTCGACTTCTCTAGTTTCAGTGGACTGAAAAAACCATCTGTAATATTCGTTGTTTAAACATTTTCTACTTTCATTATTAATAACAACCTCAGGCTCTGGTGAAGGTGGTAAAAGTGGTGATATTGAGGGTGGTGTAGCTACTCTTAGTGGTTGTTGTTCCATGGGCTCTAGTGTTGACAATTCTCTTCTATTTTCTTCGAGGACTTCTATGCCTGGTAAGCTGGCTTCTAAGTCACCAATCTTTTTCTCCAAGTCATTTGATGGCAAATCTTCAATAGGGAAGACCCGAGATAGTGCATCTGCAAATTTGATTTTCCGAACCGTTTTTATACGTCCGTCTGGTGTGGAAAAAGCTGTAAATTTTTGGCTATCTGGATCCATGGGAATTTGGTGGAACCCTGAACTAAGGTCAAAAGCTGAGAAAAATTTTGCTTGTCCAAGATTTGAAATAATTTCATCGATAACGGGTAATGGGTAAGCGTCTTGATCCGTGTATAGATTAAGATTACGGAAGTCGATCACTATTCTCCATTTCTTCTTTCCAGAAGCATCCAATTTCGTCGGTACAACCCAGATGGGTTAGTTGAACGGTGAACCGGAGTCAATTATTATATTTTTAACCTTTAGTTCCGATATTTGTTCATGAATTTCAGTTTTGTGATGTTCCGGTGGCCTGTAACTTTTAGTGTTGATGATTTTATCTTCTTTAAGAATGATTTTATGTGTTGTTAATTTTGTGCAGGGTAAAGGCTCTCCTTCCAAAGCGAAAATATCGTGATACATGGAAATAATCTTGGTAATTTGTTCTTTGATTTCTGGTTCCAGGTGGTCTGGACTAGAACACCCTAGCACCATTCGGCTCCTATCTAACTATTCTTTATTATTAAGATGTTTTACCTGCATTCCTCTTAGCTTCATTCCAGTAGGTCTAATTTTGAATTCGTGTGATTGATACGTTTTATATTCACTAGTCGTCAATCAGTGCATGGCGTATGTCATTAAGTCGCAGCTTGTCATTTGTTAAAGTGTATTTGTATCGATGAAGAAAAGGTAGTCCCATGATACCATCTTCAGGTATAGGGAAATCATTGCCTACAAGATGAAATATGTGTGAAATTCCTAAGTACCGTATAGTTATTTCTTGAGTAGAAATATGTTCATCGTTCCCCATGCAGAATCTCTTGATTTTTTCAGTTCTTAAAAAATTGTCAGAGATTTTATTGGTTTTTAAAATGTTTATAGATTACCCTGAGTCGACCAGTAGTCGAGTGTCTCCCAATCCGTCTCCTCGGATGATGGCTGATTGTAGCCTTCTTCCGGATATAGTGGATACTCGTTCTGGTTTGTCACTTTCTCTTAGTCCTCTCCAATCATATTGTAAATTTGGTGGTTGTTTGTCACTTCTTGTTCTTGTATTGTGTATACTCGTTGAGGAGGTCTCTTCGAGTTTTTACCTGTGGTAGAATCCTGGTTTTGTCTAGAGTTAGGCCATTGATTTTGCATGTAGCCAATTTGTTTACACTTGAAACAAGTTAGTTGCATCCTTTGTTGTAATGGCATATATTGGTTTGGTACTTTCAAAGTTTCCGACTGTCGATGCGTGTGAGTACCGAAGTTAGAAGGTTGGATTTGATTTGGTGTGGTTTTTGGAAAGTGTCCCGGGGTCCGACAGCAGGTCTTAAAATAGGATTAGTTGATTTTGACATTAATTTACTGAACATGGTAGATCTATTTCTTAATCTTTCGCGGTGCCAAGCTTCTGCTTCTAGTGCTTGTTGTTGAGCTTCAGGGAATGTTTTTGGTTTTAACGGTTGTACTTGAGTGCTTATTTCGTCGCGTAGATTCATAATGAATCTTTTAATGGCAACTTTTTCTTCTAATTTAAAGGCTAAATTCCTTTCTGATCGTCTAGAATACTCTCCCTGAATTTCATAATTTAAGTCGTTTAATAATTGTCTGTATTTTAGATTGTAAGATTGTACCGTGTCATTTCCCTGGCGGCAATTCTCTAAACGACTTCGACATAATTCTAAAGAGCTAGTGGGACCTAGATTAGCTTTTAAAGCATCGAATAATTCTTCATAAGTTTCGATTTTAGCGTACCTAATTGCTCGTTTTGCATTGTCTGTGATTTTTTCCGCAATGATGAACCCCAAGAGTAATGATGGTTCTTAACAATCTTGATGGGCTAATTTTATACTTCTAATAAAACCTTGAACTACCATGTCATCGCGTCCATTGAGGGTTTCTATTGTCCTGATCAAATCCTTAGCAGGGGAAAGTTGTGTTATATGGTTACTTAAGGTGGTAAGATTTTCTCTCTGTGGTTGAGATGTTAAATTTCCATTTTGAGTAAAGGTGGTGGGATTTTTAAAATTCTGGTCCTTCTTATTCTTCTGAATCGATGTTATATTATTTCTATCTATACCCAAAGCTTCTTCGTCTTCCGTTAAAAGTTGACCGTTCACTCGAGCTATTGTTTTTATATCATCAACCCTTTTTGTGTTTTCAACATTTAACAAATCTATATTTTTTCTACTACATCTATTTTCCCCACTACTAATTTAAGCTGTCCCAGAATTTGTTAAAGAACATTAACATCTCCGTTTTTTGGTGGTGTTGTCATCTTAGTATTTGTGCTTATAGTACTGTCAGTTGAAAATTCTGTCTCAGTACTGTTAGTGTGAGGGGATGGAGTTTGGCGGAGGTAACGTATATATGATTTAAATGCCAGCTTGATTTTATACTAGTGACAATGCGATAAAATGAAATGAATGTATTTATTGTAAAATGACACTTCACAAAGTCACTCCAAAGATCACACAGCATTTGAATCCGCGGAATCGTTCTGTTGATCCTGGCAGGATCGCCAAAATTGTAACGGGTCTTTTTTTAAATAAATTACACAATTAATTTATTTAACAAAGTTTCACAATATTATTTATTCACTTAGAAATTGTACATTTGGATACAAGAGTGTTTATTGGTAACATAAGAGGTCTGCCGCAGCCTAGACGCAGTTATGCATTGAGTTAACTGTGCATAGGAAAAATGCAGGGGACCTTAAGGGTCTCATGTTCGGCATGAATTTTTTATAGGGACAAACCGGTTTGTTCTATTTTGGGAAACTTTCTAAGTTACTAACGCCCAGCGTTGTTACATATTATTTTAAAATTCGAAATTGAGGATTGTGTTTATGACGTTCATATTGTAGCCCTTTTAGATAGTGGTAGTCCGATTTCTTTTATTAAAAGTAAATTTGTTAATCCAAGTATTATTTTACCTATCGAGAGTACAGACTTAGAATATCACGGAGTAAATAACTAAAAACTGAGAATTTCGGGTAAAACGAAAGTAAAATGTCAATTAAAAGGTTTAGTAGAGGAAGTCGAATTGCTAATTGTCAACGACGATATAAAAATATAAAATTTTAGAAATTAATCCTCAGATTCCTTTTGAAAGTAAACAACAATTAATTGATTTATTTACTGAAGTTTACATTAATTCCAAAAAACCAGAACAACCTAAAACAAAAACTACATTTCGCTTAAGACTGAAAGAACATAAAACATTTCATTGTACACCTCGAAGATAATCATTTATAGAAAAAATTGAACAAAAACGAATGATAGATGATTTGATAAAACGAAAAATTTTAAGATTAAGTAACGCTGAGTATTCGTCCCCAATTGTATTAGTTAGAAAAAAGTGGCAAAATTAGAATGTGTACAGATTATAGAATTTTGAATAAATACTTCGAGTCCGACAATTACCCCATACCACTGATAAGAGACCAAATAGATGTTTTGACAGGAAAAAAATTTTTAGCTCGCTTGATTTGAAAGATGGTTCTTATCATGTGGATATGGAGGAAGAATCAGTAAAATTTACGTTATTCGTGACACCCTTTGGTCAGTATGAACTTTTGAAGATGCCATTTGGATTGAAGGTTGGGCCTAAACATTTTCAAAAGTTCGTGAATACAGTGTTAAGAGAGCTTATAGATTCAGGGGATGTTGTATATTTAGACAACATATTGATCGCAACTAATTGTAAATGTTAAAATGTAGATTTTTGCTAACAGAAATAAATCACTTAGGATACAAAATTTCCGAGAGGGCCATAAAATCCACAGATGAAGGCTTAAAAACGGTATTAGATTTTCTAGTTCCAAAGGATATTGAAGGAGTACAAAGTTTCCTTGGATTGATGTCGTATTTCAGAAAATTCATAGAATCGTTCTCGTTAATCTCTAGACCACTTTATGAATTATTAAGACAAAAAGTTGCGTTAACGTTTGGAAATGAACAATTAAGAGCCTTTAATGAGTTAAAAGATAAATTAGTACAGTCACCAATATTAGCAATTTATGATGCAAGTGCGGAAACTGAACACCACTGCGACGCAAGTTCGCATGGTTTCGGAGCAATTTTATTACAGCGCGGGAGTGATCGTAGGTTTCATCCAGTTTTTTATTTTTCTAAAAGAACGGCAGCTAGTGAGAGTCGTTACCACAGCTTTGAATTGGAGATGCTGGCAATCATTTACGCGTTGAGATGTTTTAAAGTTTATTTATATGGTTTGAAGTTTAAGATCGAGAACAGATTGTAATTCTTTGGCTTTGGCATTAAAGAAAAATTGCATCAATCCGAGAATTGCGCGATGGGTACTCGAATTGCAAAATTTAGACTACACAACAGAACATAGATCTGGTTTGCGTATGACTCATGTTGATGGTTTGAGCCGATGTGATTTTGTGGCTGTTTTTATCGATAATAGAAATGAGAAACGGGGTTGTTTATAAAAAAGCGGCCGATAAACTGTTATTTTATGTGCCCTTGGAAATGGAAAAAATATTCTACTTAAATATCATGACGAACTTGGTTATATAGGCGCTTGTGGAGAAAAGCTATGCCATGAAAATTTTTGTTTATTGACGATACCATTGTTTGTGTGAAAAATGTTCATAATTTAAAAATGCGTTCGAGGACAAATGAGTGTCAGGACTGGCCGAGCTGTAAGGTTACATGTGAGAATGAAGTACAAGTGTGCGTGTATTTATAAATGTAAGAATGATGATGTGTTTGTTTTTGGGGTTTGAGAGATAATAAGAAGGAGAATTGAGTCAGTCTGTACTGAGGTGTGCGAGCGAGGAGATGATTATCATTTGACCTGACAAATAAATTTGTTTAAATTAATTTAAGTTTTATATTTTTTATTGTCACTATCCTGATCTCACATTATATTTCGTTTTTATCGTGAAAATTAGTTGTACTTAAATTAAAAAGTTGCTACAAAAAATGTTACATCAATTTGATAAAAAATTGAAAATTTTGCATTTTTTTTATTTTTTTAATTTTGTGAAAAAAGTTCTGACTTTTGTTCCTTTTAATATTTTTTAATGGGATATGGCTAAGATTTTAAGTTAGTCTAATACCTAACAGACTGCAAAGTTTCGTTGTAATCAGTAAAGCTATCTTTGAGTTATTGACGGACAAAACATTGCGGACAGGCATATATACATACACACATACATACATAATTTTTTATTGTCATTTTTGGAATTCTTACTACTTAAGTAGATAAACTAATCATGAATTTACAAATTCTAAGCCATGTACAGACAAAAGTCTGCTTTTATTTATAAAGATACTGTTAGATTATTTTTTAATTTTGTGTATTATATGTGTCATATATAGCCGCCATTTTGAAATTTTTAAAATCGCCACATTGCATTTGATAGTATTTGGTTGTACGAACAATTTGATACCTCGAACATAAAATTCTGTTGCGCTGATATTTGGATCTGCGAGTGATCCAGTTGATTGCCCATATGAGCGATTCCATGTCAAGTGATCAAGGTGAAGAAAAATTTTCTCCAATCGTAGCAAAACTTGATAGCTTTTGTAGTACTAATAGATAGTAATTTTTCGTGAAAAAATTTTTTTACTTAGTCCATTATTTTCCGAGGGGGAAGGGATTAAATTTTTGTGTTTTTCAGTACAATTCTTATTTCGATAATTTTTTACTCTTAAACAATTAAACATACAAATTTGACAAAGTACATTTTGGAAAGGTTTTTTCATGCTCTTTCGATTGGAAATAAGCATCTTGAAAAGCATTTTAACCCAAAAAAATCAAAATTAAAAATAAATTTCAACTCTTTTTGGGGGGATACGATTTTTTTTCGAAAGCTGAGTTTTAGTTGACAATTGTTTGTGAACTTGAAAAAGAACTTGAATTAGAACTTGGAATAGAACTTGAGAGAACTCTTAGTTTTAGTTGACAATTGTTCGAGAACTGAATTTTTCTTAAGGAACACGTGAATTTATGTAACTGTTCCCACTTCCGATTTTCTTAAGGGAGGAAAATTTGAGGAAGAAAATGTCAAAAGAAAGGGAAATAGAGGTTGGGTATTTTAGGATTGGTTTAAGATAAAGAAAATGGAGAGAAAATGCATTTAGAAATGGGCCTTATTGGTGAATTTTGGGTCCGTCCCATTTTTCAGGGGTTTAACGCGTAGGAGGATCTTGAAAAAGGGGCTGAGTCATTACCTATCTCAACTTCATCTCTCCCTTCCAATTCCAATTTCTAGAATTTAGAGAAATAGCACTTTTCTTTAATTTTAACATATTTTATAAATTTAACATAATAATGTACGGTTGTTTATAACAATTAGTTTAACAATTGCAATGATTATTATTAACAATTATGAAATTATTATTTATTTAGTTAATACAAACAATTCGAGGAAATTTACGTTATTAAATAATTGTTTAATCAATTTGTTAATTAATACAATATTAAAATGTAAATTGTCAATACTTTGTTTAAACATTTATATTTATTAAAGTTAACAACAATAAAATCAGTTATTTCAATAATTTTCTATTTATTATAACTAATTCGATAAAAATTCTGATTATTAGTTTATTATTTAATACTTACTATAATAATTTGTTAATTAACATTTTATTTGACAATAAACTATGGATAATTTGTTTAAACATTCTATTAATTAATAAAACAAATAATCAAAATTGTTATTTAATAATTTCGGTTTTTAATATTTTAATTGATCAACAATTAATTCTAATGGTTGTTAATTGTTTATTATTTGTTCATAATATTCAAAACATCAAAATTAAATAATAATTACTTTGATAATAATTTTTATTGTTAATTAATGATAATTAATTAATTTGACATTTCGAATTTTATTAACATTGTTTTAATTTAAAAAGAATATGTTTTAAAAGAATTTAATATTATTCATGTGAAAACATATTTCGATAAAATTGTGTAAAAAGGGACTGGTATAAAATAAGGTTTATCCTAATAGAAATTTATCTTCCTTTTGACGGTATAGACTAAAAAGACAAAGTTTCGAGAAATCTCTATTTGTGTGTGGAGACGAAGATAGTATACTCTAAGATTAAAACTCAAAATTTTAGAGTATTTACTTTTAGGCTTACAACTATCTTTTTCAGTTAAGATATTTTCATGAAAATATGTTTTTGTATAAAATACAGAATTTTTGGAATCGTTAAATATGACGTCATCGTATCAGGACGTTACAAAACATTCTAGTCCCACTTTTTCAAATATATGTCCTTTTAGTTAAAAAACCTCAGCTTTCGTAAAAAAAATCGTATTATTAGTGGAAGTGTAAATATTAATTTTTTTAATTTGATATAGTATATTGTGCAACGAGTGGAGAACAAGGGCGATTTCTTGCGAGCTTGAAGTTTGCTGCTCGAGCGCAGCGAGAGCAGCAATCATGCGAGCGAAAATCGCTGTTCGCCACGAATTGCACATATTACTTTGTCCAACAACTGAAAAACACTTTCTATTAATTTTTCATACTAATTATAATAATTTTATTCATTTATTGTCAGAACTTAACATACACGGAGAGAAGAGAATAGTGAAGACGACTGTCGGTTCAGTTCTGATAACTAAACAGTTTAGTTAATTTTCGACGGACAAAAATAACAGTCGCATCTACTATATAATAGTAGGAACGACTGTACGTTCAGTCAGAGTAACTAAACAGGAACTAAACCGCCAGGGGCGCTACTATCGCTCTCCATGTATTTCTGCTACTAAACGTGTTTAGTTGTCACAACTGTAACTCTTCTCTCCATGTATTAATAATACAATTAATTTTTCAAAATTTTAAATTTTAGTTATAAATTACTTATTTAGGACAAAATTTAACAAAGTTAAAGCAAATTAGAATAGATTTTTATGATTTATTTATAGTGATATGGAACCGAAATAACCACACATAATGTGCCTTTACTCTTTTCACCGCTCATTTCTCCACTGGACAAACGGCCAGTGGAGATATAAGGTACATTTCTCCACTGGACAAACGGCCAGTGGAGATATGAGGTACATTTCTCCACTGGTGCCTAGTGCACAATGACTCCATTTCCCCGAAGGCGTTGGACAAAAATATTTTTTGAGATATAGAGTTTCAAAATTTGGATTTTTTTGAAAATATCTTTTTTTCGATTTAATATATTGATAAGTAAAATTAATCAAATTGAAAGTATGAATAGTGATTTTTAAAGGGGTTTTCACGGGCTAGAAACTGGTGACCTTTTTCTATAGGCCATGTAAAAATCAGAGTGGGACCATAAGAATTTTTGAGGAAAATAATAATTTATCATTATTTTACATAGAAAATAATTATTTATAATTAATTTCTTCAAAAAGTTCCAGTGTCCCACTCTAATTTTTACAAGGCTTATATGAAAAAAAGTAAGCTTTCGATTGGGATAGGTTACGAAAAAATAAAAAACACCGATTTTGAGATACAGTAGAACTTGGTTAATACAATTTTGTAGTACCCGTACTAAGAATGCGTCTTATGCGGGAAAACATATAAGGTGGGATATAAAATGTATTATGTTTAATTGCAGAGACTTCCATAAACGAGCGTCTTAAGCGTGAAATCGTACTAAACGAGATCGTATTAACCGGGATCTACTATATATTGAAATTAAGAATTTGACCTTGAATTTCAAGGTTAAATTGACAGAAAACAACTTTTTTTCATCACCAGCTTCTAGCCCGTGAAAACCCCTTTAAAAATCACTATTCATACTTTCAATTTGATTAATTTTTTTTTATTTTTTATATTAAATCGAAAAAAAATATTTAAAAAAAATCCAAATTTTGAAACTCCAAAACTCAAAAATATTTTATCAAATTAAAAAAAATAAAATTTATATTTCCACTAATAATAGTAACATTTTAGCAAAGTTTAGAGAAAATTCATTTTTTACCTGGGCAGTTAAGGAATTTTGCCCCATATGTTCGTAATTTGTGGTTACGTTTTATTTTTTTACTCCGAATCCCTTTGAGATCCCAAGATGAAACTTACAGGACATTTAAAGCACATTTGCCCTAACATTTAGTAAAATTTTGAAAAAAATCGAAGACGATGTTTTTTCAAACACAGATTTTTAATTTTTTAAAATTTCAAAAAAAAACTTTTTTTGAATTTTTCTTTTTTATATTAATTGTATCTTAAAATATACTTAAAACCAAAGAAATCCTTTTTTTAAAATCCAAAATCGGTTAATTAGAACCGAAGTTATAGCACTTTTTAAGAAAAAGACAAAAATTTTGAAAATGCCATATTCTTGGTAATTTTTAAAATTTTGAAAAAATATTTGGTGGAGTTGTTTATCACTATAAAAGTAATAAATTTACAAAAGTACAGCCAAATCCCAACAAGTCATAAAAATAAGTGTGTTGAACTGACGTGGAATCGACCGCAGTAAATATACAAAGAATGTTAATTTTTTAGACTGAAGAATGGAACAATGAATCACGAAAAGCTTATGTCCGCCATTCCAGTGATCAAAGTACTACAGATGAAAAATTGGAAAAATACTTCAGGCATCGGTTAGTTAAAAAGCTTATTACAAAATTGTATTCAATACTTTTATTAACTGTAAAGTAATGGGTTATTATTAATACCATCTTATAATTTAGATTACAACGGTCAAATAAAGAAGGAACAAGTAGTAGGGAAAGAACGGCAGCTTTTGGTCTTATAATGCCTGGTGGGTCTTCGGTTGCACTTCCTGGAGATCACACTGTTATTTTACCCAGCATCGCTTCTCAGACGCCGTTACGTAAGTAGATTTATTAATCCCTGCTCTTCTCATGTTCTCTTCTTTGAATTTTGAAAAAATTAAACTACTGATCATTATTAATAATATTCCCTACTTAAAATTTGTGTACGTTTAGATTTAAAAATGTTGCATCACTTATTTAGTTATATTAAATTTTCACAGATAATCAGTTTAATTTAAGTACGAGACCAAATCCTTTAAGCGTGCCGAAAGCGATACGACCACCTATGCGTTCTTCAATTGAAGGTCTTAATCAGGAAATCGAAGGACTTGTACTTAAGTCAACAATTTGTTCTAGTGACTCTGATCACACTGTTGAAGATAGGGTAAGTGAAACAATGTTTTTATTTAAATAAAGACCTCCACGGAATAACGATCTGTGGCACATTTAAAAATGCTAACAATTTTCAACTTTGAATTGCCATAAATCGTTACTGCAACCACAATATCTATAATGAAAACCAATAAATTATATTCTCTAGGTTGAATCCATTTCAAATCAGGCAAGTCGACTAACTTCATGTTCTATAATTATCAGAAAAATAAAATTAATATATAATTAAAAATAAATAATACGTCAATTTCCTCAGCGTGTCAAAATATCTGTCACTTGAGTAAACATTAATAACAATTTTGGTTATGAAAAATCTTATCATATATACCTAACAAACTTTCATTTGTTATTGTTCTTTGTTTTAAACAAATTACTTCAATAATTTTGAACTAAAAAAAAATTTCGAAAAAAATTCTTCTAACTACGAATATTGTTTAGCCCATTTGAAAGTCATGCAATTTCTTCTTTATATTAATACGAAGTCACTCTAAAAATTTGAGCAAAAAAAGGTGGTGTTTTCGAGAAAATTAAGTTTATTTTTTTTAAATCTGCCGCCATTTTTTTAATTTTGAAGTTTTTTATAAATTTTAAACGGGGTTTCGAAGAGAAGAAGACCCCCAATAAGAATCAAGAAGAAAAATTTATTAAAACACAGTAGAAAAAAAATTACACAAGTAAAAACATTTGTTTCTCTAATTTTTAGGGTTTTACCGCTCAAAATTCAAATGTGGCTAACTTCGTTAAAAAACATTTTTACGAAAAATAAAAAAATACGTGTCTCTTTATTTTTCATTTAAAATAACATATTTCATCGACAGGTAATTCTACGACATGAAGTTAGTCGACTTGCCTGATTTGAAATGGATTCAACCTCTATTTAAGTACACTATTTCACTCATTTAGGCTCAAAATTGAATAATACGTGTACGTATTTTCATTACAATTGCACTTATGTCAAAATATGCCATGGATCGTTATTCTGTGGAGGTTTTCAAATATCGTCAATGGTCACTGAATTTTCTTTTTTATGTGATTTATTATATGCAGACGTTTCTTACAAAATCAACAAATAAATTTTAAAATTACCAGGATTATTTTAAGTAATAATTTAATATAATTTATTAATATAATTTTACTTTATTAAGCATAGATATTTGTAATTTTCAGTATGCAAGATATCGAGAGCAAATTACTCCAGAAGGACATCGTGCACCCTTAGCGGATTTATTAAGATCCACTACACGCAGTGTAAATACCCAAACTCCAGCCATCGACATACCTTCAAGTTCATATTCTTCTGGTAATTGATAACACCGTTCGGCACGATTTTGCACTCATGAACGAACCACAGATTTTCGGAAACTAGAGATAAAAAAGATACTCGTTTCTGGACGTTTTTCGAAAACTTTTTCAAGTCGTTTACGGTTTTTAGGGGTAAAAACAACCCTTAAATAGAAGGTAACCAATCGTATTGTAAAAAATCAGGCAGAGAAACAGGCGCAACGCGCCTACATCATAGGGTTTCGTGGCCTAAAATGACAAAAATGATGATAATGATAATGAATGAATAAAAAAAAATAAATAATAATTTATTTAGAAATTTTTTTTTGAATTAATTGTTTAAAAATTTTATTGAAGTAATTAGTTCTTTTAGTACTTTCGAGTATTTTCATGTCGCATATATTTTGAATGAAAATATGGAATAGGAGTGATTTAAAATATATTATCAAAAAGTATAACTTTGACAAATTAAGGATTTAATAATTTATTTTTAGCAATATACAAAAATTGTAGAACAGTTGTTATGACAACCATTACCATAGTAACGGTTGACATGGCAACGGTTGTTATGGCAAACATTAACATAGGAACGGTTGCCATGGCAACGGCTGTTATGACAACCGTTACAATAGCAACGCTTGCCATGGCAACGGCTGATATGACAACCATTACTATAGCAACGGTTGCCATGGCAACGATTGTTAAGACGTAAGACTTAAGACTTAGGACTTAAGACCTTCTTATACCGAAGTTGCCATGGTAACGGTTGTTAAGACGTAAGACTTAAGACTTAGAACTTAAGACCTTCTTATACCGAAGTTAAGTCTTAAGTCTTAGGACATAAGAACTTCTTATACCGAAGTCTCGGTATAAGACTTAAAACTTAAGACTGAATACTTAAGACTTAAAAACTACGGACGGACACCGAAGTCTCGCTATAAGGGTTTTGGCCCTTAGCCACGAAAGCCTAAAAATATAGAAAAATGAGAAATTTTTGTTTAAAAATTCTTTAAACGTTATTGGGACTATTAAACATACCCTTACTAATATTTCAGGTCGAACCGTCAACCCCAAAAACTACCCCTATTTCGACTTATAAAAAAATTTCTAAAAACTAAAAAATTTTGGATTTTTATAAAAGTAATCGTCAGTCAATTGTAATATCATTCTACAGCCTATCATTTTCAATTTTTTACTCCGACCCTTATCTCAAAACCTGCCCTTAAGCTAAATCAATATATTGAATACTGCCTTATAATTTTTGGAATTTTATAAAACTTCTTATTTAAGGGTTTTTGGGGTCGCTAGTTACACATTTGAAGTCGTTATTTAAAAATTCGAAATGGCGTATTCAAAATGGCGGACAAATTTAAAAATCATCCGATTTTTTTTAATAACCGTGGTATTTCAAAAAACTGCAAAACAAATTTGAAATTAAAAATGTGTTCTTTATTTTTTTAGTTGTAAGCATTTAAATTATAAATAATTTTTTAAATATCTAAAACAATGTATTGAAAAACAATTTAAAATTTTTTAAAATAACTCTAATTTTTCGGAAATTTTGGTCGCTCATTTTTGCGGTTAAATGATTCATTATATTCCACAAGTCCGAAATACCGCGGTTATTAAATTTTATAAAAATCGGATGATTTTTTTTGATTGTCCAACATTTTGGATAAGCTATTTTGAATTTTTAAATAACGACTTCAGATTTATAACTAGCGACCCCAAAAATCCTTAAATACGAAATTCTAAAAATTGTAGGGCAGTATTCAATATATTGATTCAGCTTAGGAGCAGATTTTGAGATAAGGGTTGGGGTGAAAAATTGAAAATGATAGACTGTAGAATGATATTACAATTAATCAACGATTAATTTTAAAAAAATTTAAAAATATTAATTTTTATTGTTATTTTTTTAAATAAATCGAAATAGGGGTAGTTTTGGGATTGACGATTCGACCTGAAATAATATTAAGGGTATGTTTAATAGTCTCAAAAATGTTTAAAGAATTTTTTTAATAAAAATTTCCCATTTTTCTATATTTTTTACAATACAATTGGTTACCTTCTATTTAAGGGTTGTTTTTACCCCTAAAAACCGTAAACAACTTGATCTCGAAAACGGCCAGACACTGCCATCTTTTTTAGCTCTTAATTTCATTTTTCAAGTCTAATGTAGTTGTTAATTATCAAATGTACTTTGATTATTGTTTTATGTTATTATATTTATTACTTTTCATTTCTAAAACAAAAACTTCTTTTTACTAGTATATGAAAAAAATACATTTTTGTAGGTGGCAGTCGTGGTTCAACTCCAGAACAAGAAAAGGAGAGTCGTCTCGGTACATCACCCCATATTAATAGGTTTTTAGCCAGAGAACCACCAGATGGTTGTGAGAAAGTAAATCTAAAATTCGTCGAAGACGCCAGGTATTTACTTTTTTGTATACTTCCTACCACTGATCTCTATTATAACTGGATGGGCGACACGTCTAAAACTGTGATAAAATTAGAAGCCCGGAAGGCGCCATATTTTAGACATCCACTTTACAAAAGCAGGCGGGAATTTTAAAATTACAAAGAAGGTTGAAATACATTTAACCATGAAAAAAATACTTAACTTATTTTAATAATTATTAAATTATTTTATTTTTATTAATAACTATAAATAATAATAAATAAATAAAAATTATTAAAATTAACTTAATTTACTTAAAAACAATTAAATATTTGACAAGTTAAATTTAAGTTTCGTTTAATTTTTTTCACTTGGTAAGATTAATCATTTCACAAAAATACTTACTTCTTAATTTAATTTGGTAAAAAAGCTGAAATTATTCAGCATTATACATATAATGTTTATAATAAAACAACAGTGAGTAAAATATTACGCCTCGGCAAAGAAGCAAAATATAACCTAAAAATACACAATTCAATAATATATACACATTTTTTTAAATATATACCTACTTGTGAAAAAAACACCTTTCGCTTCCTTTTTCCCACAAAATAAACAAATTAAAACCATATTGGTATTTATATATTTAAAAAAGTTACAAATTATTTAATTTAATTACTTGAAACATACGAGAGAAGTGTCAAAACATCGAACAACACACACTATATGCAAAGCATACTTACACGGCAACTCACACAATCAAGTCGCTCTATGCTGTTTCACCGGTGTCTAAAACATGGCGTCGATGGTTTCAATTATTTTCACACCGGAAGCTACTTTTATATAGGAGTCGCCCATCCAGTTATATATAGAGATCAGTGTTCCTACTGTCTTCTTAATCAGAGGACTTATATCAAAAATTTTCCAGGTAAAAATTTCAAACAATTTTCATATTTTTGTTATATAGAAATTTTCATAAATTGAAATAGTTTTTTAATTCGATGCAACTGTTCGGTTACTTGATAATTGGGAAATTTGCAAATTTTTGATTTTTAGAGAATATGCTTGGGTTTTTTTATATCTGAAATTTCGTAATTAATTTATTATTTATTGGTTTATACACCTGTCTTCAGCCTTACATACTTGGCTATACAAGTGTTTCTTGCAATTTCTTGCTTTTACAAATTTTCTTATATACAATTCCTAATACTAAGTTTGCGCCTACAGAACGTCTTTTCGAAATTAGGAGTACTCGCATTAGCCTGGACTACCCGTCTAATGGGTTTTCTCGCCAGAGAAGAGGGAAACTGTAGAAAACCTTCTCCTGAGTACAACCAGTTTATCGACAGTCGAGTTCTAATGGTGTGTACCGGACAATAATCGACAGTGCACATCATTATACCTCGACGTCAAACCTCCCGCTCGGATTATCTCACATGCCGCAAAAATCCAAGCCAAATGGGCGCGAACCAAGTACCCTTGGTCCTAGAACGTCTGCCAAGCGAGGCATTTATCTTTTTTTTTTTTTTTTCATTTATTTTAACAACATAGTAAATACATTTAAATTACGACGAAAACGAACAAAACAGTCGTATAAAGAGAAAATTAGTAACATTTTTATAAGTCGAAGACGGGCTTATCAAAAGCCATATAAAGTACTCGTCGACCTCTCCTTTTTTTTAATAAAATTATAATATATTAAAACATTTTTTGTTGTTGTTGAAATATTTTGAAATGCACAATCTTATTTAATTTAAAAAATTTATCAATAGAAAAGTCATTGTTGGGTTAACGAGGCATTTATCCGACCGAGCTAATCTGTCGGTTAATTTCGTAATTAATTTGTCAAATTAAAACATTTTAATATTTCTAGGAGACCTTTGGTGGATCTCAGCAAACTTGATTACTACTCGAAACCGTGTGTGGCGTTCCAATTAAAGCCCAGTTTAGGTTCTGCATTTTTGCCACTGCAGCAAGCAGCAACTTCGACAGTTATGTCAAGTGTATCACCAACTTCATCGGCAACTCCAACAACGCCTCCTCCGAGTTCATAGTTCTTAGTTATATTTATTCTTTACAATATGACGACATGCTTAAATTTTATTTGTAATCCAATACAAAGGTACATGTTTGCTATTGACAAGAACTTTTAATGTTTCTCATGCTCACATTTACTGATAAATCTACATGTCTTAAAATAAAATATTTTCTCAGGAGATTATATAGATAAACTTTTTGAAAAAGTTTTTAAACTATTTTTAAATTGAAAAAACAAATGTTAACATATTCTTTTATTTTAAACTATTCCATTGCGGAATTTAAAATCTAAATTTAACGATAAAATATTGCATAATCCAAAATATCAATCAATTTTTTATAAAAATGAAGCAAAAAAAACTTGATTTTTGCTGCAATGAAAGTAGAAATTTAGTTCTTAATTATACTTCGTACATGAAATATTTGTTGGAAAGCAAAGTTAATATTAAGAAAACAAATTAAAAACTGTGAGCAAAATTGTATGTGCGTTGTGCAATTATTTTGTTACAGTCCTTAATAGTGCATATGTTGTAAAGTAGTGGAATTTTTTTTACTGGTCTATGTTGGTTTTTTCAACCAAGAGTTTGACATGGAACGCCGTAAGCTAATTATTTTATAATGACGTTTTTGTAATAGTGTTTTTTATTTTACGAAGCTGTTTTAACGTTTCTAATTATTTTTAGTTCTAGTGTTTTATTTTTAAAATATATAATGAAAGTGTTTAAAAAATTGAAGTAATGTAATAAATGTAACATGCTTCGTTGAAAGATACCTTAGAAGCATTAATTTTATGGCTGCATTTGATTTTTTTACCTTCATTTAAAGTTTCTTTTTAATGATTAAAAACTATTATCATTTTTTATTCATTATTTTTAATGTAATAAAAATTAAACGTCAGTTGTTTGTATTAAAAGTTAATACTGCATTTTCATTCTAAAAATTATAAACATAAACAAAATTTTTTTCTTTTAAGGTACCGATCTTCGAAGTGAGTTACAAATATTATTTTGTAATTAGTTTTAGTTTCTTCTTATAAAATTAAATTTTAGTGAATATATTTTATTATCAAGACAATAGTGTTTTTTAGTAGATGCAAAATATAAGTGTTCTTATACACTATCTCAAGGAATTGTCAGGCTTTACTGTCTGTTTGTCAGAAAGCAAAATTTAATATGAAAACTATAGAAACAAAAATTATTTGTTTTATGCCTATAAAATTTCAAAAGGAAATATGTTTAAACGAATAGACTATATTAATTTTTCTGTCAGACATTTAATTCTATTTTTATTGCTTTTCTCAATTTGTAATTTTTTTTTTAATTACGAAAAGCCTTAAAAATTATATTTTTATTCATTGACTAACAGATGGATTATCATAAACTATTGACGATATTCTTTTTAAGATTTCAGAAAATAATAAGAATATAATTTGAGTTTTTATGTTGTTCATGTTGAAAGATGTTTTATTATCATAAATGGAGGTGGTTAAAAAATTGTCAACTAAAGTATATTTTTTGTCGATAGATGATAATATGTACCTTTGTACACGCATATACATGATTATACATACATGTATATAAAAAAATCTCTTTAGTGTATTTAGAATCACTTAATTAAGAAAATGGCAATGTTCGAATATTATACAGTTGCATCAAAAAAGTGCGTTACACTTTACATTTAGATATTAAGCAAATGACTCCCAAATTATAAGCTTTATTCGCTTCAGAAATTACGTAATTACATTACGTGTTTATTAAATTATTCAGAACTAAAAGTATTGAACAATATATCCACATACACATTTTCATCAATGTGTTCGACTGGTAACAATATGGAGTCCATAATATACTTTTAGTAGTATTTAAGTATAACATATTTTTTATAAGAAATGTATTTTCCAATTTATGACAATGACTGTTGATTAACGTTATCAATTTCATATCGTTCAATTAAGTATTATTTTTAAAAAAATTATTATTTTTGTTTTCTTATTCTATAAAACAAAAAAAATAATTTAGTTTTTTTATACTGAAAAAAATGTATTCTTAAAATCTTTTAATTTTACAAAATTTATTTTTATTTAAAAAAGAAGCAGAGAGAAGTAGGATGAAAACGTCGTTATAACATTTTTACAGCTATAGAGAAAACAATATGAACTAAAAATATTAGATCTTTTTAAGGATAGGAAATCAATGGCCTATCAGTTTTTTTTATTAAATAGATATATTTTGCCGACATTTCGGTTAAGATCTTAGCCCCCATCAAATATACAAAAGTATTTTTTACATATGAATATATAAAACTGTTACGTAATTACAGTAGAAAGTCACTGAATGCTGAAAATTCAACTCTTAGCAGTTTGGTAAAAGTCTACTGTAATTATATTAAATAAATCATCAAGTATAAGCTTACCTTAGGAATATAACAGTTTCACAGATTACATTTTCAAGAAATGTAAGGTAATTTTATAATTTGATGGGTCTTTACAAATAGTATTCTATTTTCTGTTCGAAAACAAAAGCAGTCACTACATAGCTTTTGTTTTCGAATACTTAAATAAACTATTATGGAGGTAATAGCTCAATATGTGTACTGTCAGCAAGTGTAATGGCTTTTGCTGTTAGAACCACTCTAAGCTGTGACCACCATTATTCAAAGGATACATAAAATTAATGTGAATAATCAATGAACTATTTCATATAATTAATTAAATAATTAATAGAGGATCATTCGTTTTAGTTTCAAACCGGAGCCTGAAAGTAGTTCTAGGTTAACTCCCGAATGTGAGACAGGGATTAATTATTTTTAGTTCTGAACTGAACTGAAATGTTAGTGGTTGATTTTAGTTTCGTATTCAAACATGTAACGAAAACCTTCTAATTGTTCTCTTATTTCTTATGTACTGAAATAAGCGTTAAAGTTATTGTTTTACAATTCGCTGTATGTTATAGTCACAAGTAAAATTTAAATACTAATATTTAATTATGATTTTTATTTCTGTTTCGAAATCTAAATTTTCATTTACAATTAATTCTCGTTTCAAATTTACTCCGCAACCTAGATTAATTTTTGTTTATATTTTCGGTTACGATTCCAGATTTAGACACATATGTATGAGTCACGTAATAAGTATTATATTGCACTACCGGCGTAAAGTACATATACATTTAAAGCTAGCCATTATAAATTAATTTAAACTTTGAAAATCTATTTCTTTAAAATTATTAGAAAATTATCATTCATTACACAGGTCTACAAAACACGACTTTTTTTAGATATCGGAGTGGTTTCCCACACGGAAAGAAAGTTTCACCTATAAACACGGTGTGTGACACATAGAAATAGGCTGCTAATGGCACGGTCACACCTCAGCTGCCTGCCTGCGCAGGCAGCCGCCACGGGAGTAGGAGAGAGGAGACGAATAATTTAAATTGTCTGACCCTCTTACTCTTATGTATTGCCATGACGACCTGCAGGCAGGCAGGCAGGCAGCCGAGGTGTGACCGTGCCATGAGATTGCAGATTCTTTTTCAATGCCTTTTACCGCTCTCTGACGGTGCATGTTTGAAACTTTTCGGTGCACGCATCGAAATTTTCAGTGCGTGCACCGAAAAATCCCGTGCCAACCACGTCCTTTCTTGGTTCTCTACACTGTTAGGCCAGTCGTTGGGTCGAAAAAGTGCAAATAAATGCAACCTGAAATGTTTTTGCAGTTTATTATAGTTTGGGGGCTCTACATAAGAGCCCCAGAATTTGCTCTCGATTATCAGTTGCGAAAAATAGCGTAAACAATTGTCAAAGTTTGGAAAACGTGGTTTTTCGATTCCACTTAAATGGAAATTCGATATTTTTTATTTAAATGCACAATAATGGAGATTAAAAAAGGGTACGTTTTTTAGTCATAAACAAATGGAATAACTCAGCCAATTTTCACTTTATCAATTTGGTCTAAACGGCATTAAATTTCATGTGTTTTCACAAATCTTTTCCAAAAAAAAATCCGACCTAGGTTCAAGGGAGGGAGAGTTAGTTTTTTTATTTCAAATATTTCCTGACTAGTTAATTATTAATATTTTTTAATGAAATTTGCACCACCTACAGTTTAATACATGTATTTTATGAAAACAAATTGATTGTTATATTTTGTGCTTTTATTTTTCATTTATATCAAGTAAAAATACATATATAGTTTTTTCAACTCTTAGTCGGCGGAGTGGGGAAACTCAGTGGCTCGTGGTTTTCGACGCTACAACTGAAATCAGCCGTTCAAATTTACAAAAATGGTTATATCTTCGTTAATTATTTACCGATTAAAATTTTTCTTTTTTTAATTTAATGTATTTTTTTATGCTGAATCCGAGAATGATTTTAAATTTTTTCAAAATACAATATTTTTTGTAATAATAAAAAAAATTTTTTTAACAACGAATGATTATTGTTATTTATCACATTTAACAAAAATTCTTTTTGTACATATTATTCCATTAAAATGAAAGTAATATCTCAAAAAGAAATTAAAATTATATGTATATAAGTGTGTAGCATCATCATCTTCGTACATTTTGCGAATAATACCGGCGTGCTTAAGTGCACGTGATGCTACTAGCTTATATATAATCATTTAACAATTGTATTCCTTTTAATATTATTTTAAACTCAATGGAATAATATGTACAAAAAAAATTTTTTGTTAAATATGATAAATAGCAAAAATTATTTGTTAAAATTATTTGTATTTATAAAATACATGTATTAAACTGTAGGAGATGCAAATTTAATTTAAAAATATTATTAATTAACTAGTCAGGAAATTTTTGAAATAAAAAACTAATTCCCCCACCTTTAAAGCTAGGTGGGATTTTTTTTGGAAAAGATTTGTGAAAACGCATGAAATTTAATGCCGTTTAGACTAAAGTGATAAAGTGAAAATTGACTGAGTTATTGCATTTGTTTATGACAAAAAACGTACCCTTTTTTAATCTCTATTATTATGCATTGATATAAAAAATATCGAATTTCCATTTAAGTTGGATGAAAGTTTGACTCCTCAAGTGTAATTTAAAAAAAAGAAACTCTCAGGTCCAAAGTGTGGAAATTTCGTTGCAAAATTACATGTTTTTTAGTTAACAAATGGAATTATGCATAAACTATTTGTCCGATCGAGTTGAATTTTTTCGGGATTTATTCAGCTTTGCAAGGAGAATATTTCTGGTGAATTATAAACAGATTTGATAATTATTAACAAAGTTATTAAACAATTAAAAAAGTGCTTTTTTAATGGTTTAAGTTCAGTTGCAACTAAACTAATTAACCTTTTTTAACGTACGACCAGTCATTTGAAAGCTATTTCCATGCTCTAGAAGTTTCAATAACAACTTTTCCCTCTAAAATGTAACCCGTAGCGTCGGTCATCGAAAAACCACGTTTTCCAAACTTTGACGATTGTTTACACTATTTTTCGCAACTAATAATCGAGAGCAAACTGTGGGGCTCTTATGAGGACCCCCCAAACTACAATAAATCACTGAGACTTTTCAGGTTGCATTTTTGTGCAATTTTTCGACCCAACGACTGGCCTAATAAACTTCTATGTAATTTAAATTAAAGATTAAATCGTTCACCGAAAAAAAATATTCTTGTTTTAAGAGGATTCCTCTTATTTCAATGCATATTTTTCTTTTGTATATTGACCAAAAAACGTCTTCTTATTTTAAGAGGATTATTCTCCACTTAAGAGTAATTCCTCTTAAAAGTAGAGGAATAGTCTCTAATGAAGAGTAATATTCTTAATTTAAGAATAAAATGTAAGAGGATTTTAGAAGAGGAATTGTCCTCTTAAAACAAGAATATTTTTTTTCGGTGTACACTTTAAGACCCATAATGCCAAAACAAAATACAAGCATTCCTATAATATATAAATATTCATGTAAATTCTTATTGGAAGTGATGAAACTTCTAAATATGTACATTATATATTTCAAAACAAATTTTATGTTGTGATCGCAGACATAATTTTTTTTATATAAAATGCAACATATTTCGATATTCACAGTGCGAAAATTATCACATGTCAATTTTTTCCTATGAAGAGTTATTTTTTTGAAAGTCTTTTTAGCATATAAAATAAACGTTTATCCTCATTTAAAAAAATTGTCAAATTACAATAATTGATGTTAATTACCATTAATTATTGTTTAATTACAAAACTTTCGAAAAATCAACATTTCGTAATATTAAATTCAAAACAATTAAAAAAATTTGTTTAAATAATTAATTTAAAGAAAAATTTTAGTTAAATATTCTAGAAAAAAATATTTTATCGAAGTTACAATAATAACAATTCTTAGAAATAATGAAATTTCAAAATGTTTCAAATAAAAAATTATTTGAAAAATTTAAATATTCCATTTTGTCCGAGAACTCCGTGTTTTACCTTTGACAATTGTATTTACTATTTTTAAACACGGTGGACTAAAAAATGTACACTTGGTGTTTCTTTTGTATTTTTTCGTACTCTTTCAGGATCTACAAAAAATTTAATTTTTGACCTAAGGATAAAAGGTTGTGATTGTTTAAACAAAAAAAAAAAACAAAATTAACAAGTAAAGGGCCACTCACTGCTACCCGACGGGTATTAACGCTTGCGGTCCGAGCAAAGAGTCGGTTCTGAAATCCAGCTCCTTAATTCTTAAATTATTTGCATTTAAAATTCGATTCAAGGCTTGCAATAAATTTACATAAAATTTCATAAAAAGTTAATGACCAGCAACTAAAATTTGATTTTTTTAAAGAAAATTTGACCTAAGAAAAACTACATTTTTTGGAAAAATTGTAAAATGGAACTGAATCGTGAAAACAGTAAATTGAACTTCATTCTATTATTACGTAGTATATTTGAAAATTGTGTTTAATATTAATTCGTTTGCTTTGTATTTCATAAAGTAATTTCTTGTCATGGTTTAAATTTATTTTTAATGACGTAAAATTGCATATTATTTTATGCCGGTTAATTGATATTTAGAAGATGAAGATATATATATATATATATATATATATATATATTTGTGTGTGTGTGTGTGTGTTTAAAATCTGCATTTTTAAAAGGCCAATCAGTTTTAAATATACAATTTTAATTTTGACAACCATTTAATTAAGTTATTTCTAGACGGAATCACCAAAATAAATTTTTGAGTTTAAGTTCAATATGATTCACCATGCGGTAAGAAGTTAAGATGTTTTCCTCTCTCTATTTTCTGTTTAAATATTTTAATATATTGTTGCAATGTTACCTTTTATTTAAAAAATAAACTTTCATTTATTTAAATTATAAAAATAATAAAAAAATTTATAAGTATAGTACAAATTCTAAGACAAATGAGCAAATAAACAATTTTACTTTTAATCTATCAAGTACTTTTAGGATGTGAAAAACTTTAAACTTTTCTAAAGCAAAAAGATGAAGTTGATATCAAATTAACTTTTAGTTGTACGTTTGTTTCTTAAAGGCATAAAAAAATTAGCTTCAAAAAGCTAAAATGTTTATTTGCTTATCATAAAATATTACGGAAGTTTAAGGCTAAATAATACATTTTCTTTTATCAAGTTTACATTACAAAGTTGTACAAAAAGAATATAGAATTTTCTCCAAATTTCCGTATTATCTTGATAAGTAGAACTTTCTTTGATTGATACATATTTGGCTCTTCTATTGAGTATTCAGTAATTTTTAAAATATCAATAAATAAAATATAAATAATAAATAGACTACAGAAACAATGTATGTTTGAATGAATGTGTAAAAGGGAAAAATGTTCTAAGAAATTTTGAGGTATTGTTTTTTATCGTCATTTTTATAAGAGAAAAGAGAAACTTCAGATTATTTTCTCTAACGAGAAGAAATGCAGGTTTTAAAGCGGCTAATATTAGGTATATTTTGATGTTAAAAATATGTAAGCTACGTAGTTTTTAAGAATATGGAGGTAACAATTTTTCTGTACACTTTGTTAATATATAGAAATTTAATGAAAATTATTTTAATAACAATTTAATATTCGTAAGAAGCCTATGTCAAATTATTGGCTTTTCAGTTTGTGCTATTTTAATACCTTTCGATGACAAAAATGGATTTTATAAAATTGTCTATTTTGAGAGCAATTAAGGTAAAAAGAAGCATTTTATTAAGTTAGAAGTTGTGAAATTTGTTATTAGATGATAATTTTTGGAAATAATACTTTTTTAGTTAAACCATTATTTTTCCTTTAATACTTTTTCATTCAAAAAGTAAAAATGAAAAAAGAGACTTATATCTTTAATGTTTTTTTTTTTAAGAAAATGATGAATAGAATAGGATTTCTTTTTGGAGGTTTTATTGAGTACATATTATTGAAGAGTGAAATTGTTTTTAGTATATAACAAAATTGTGACAGTAAATTTCATATTCAAAATTGACTATTTTTTACGGCCAGACAGATTTTTTGAAACGTTTAAGTCCTGGAACAAAAAGTAAAGAAATTTTATAACCTACCTACTTTTTACATACTCATGATAAGAATGGGGATAGAATAAGATAGAGAAACTTTTAAATCTTTCTATCTTAGATATAGTGTGGACGAACTTCTCATACTACACTGAAAAAAAAATGTAATTGAACCAAGTAAATGCATTTACTTGACAGAATTTACTTAAATCAATCCGATATTTATTTGAGGAGAGAAATTAATTTTCTTGTGCCAAGTAATTATTAGCATTGGATAGAGTTCTTGAATTAATAATTCAGTATTTGGTGGAAGTAAATATATTATTGATCAAATCAAATATTTTACTTATCCGAAGTACCAAAAAGGATTGAATCAAGAATATTATGTTCTTAAGCGAAATAGTAAAGTATTGTCTGGAGAAATCGTTTTTCTTAAATCAAATCATTTCATTCATTTGTTTTGAAACTTTTTTTTTACTTAACACAATGCCGGTGTTCTTGATCCAAGAAAATATTTTTCTTCAAATGGATGTGCAACTTAAATAGCAGTTTTTGAAAACTATCCATTAAGGCTTGGATGGCATAGTGGCAACGGTACGGATTCTGACGCGTGCAACCCGGGTTCGATTCTTCCGACCGTGGAAAATTTTCTTTCAAGGTATATTTGTTGTATTTGTGATAAGTATTAATTAAATGTAAATATTATGTAAAATAACAATTGTTTAACTATTTAAATAAAAATATAAATGTTAATTAATTAAATACACTGTAAAAAAATCCTAAGGATATTACCCAGACAAGGGGAAAAGTGACGCTTTAAATAAGGTTATGTTGCCACATTAAATGCGGCACTTTTCCCATTGTCTGTAAAATAGCCACATTTAATGTGGGTAATATTCTTAGGATTTTTTACAGTGTAATAAAAATGTTTGACCTAAGTATTAGAAATCATGGGATGAGGGAAAGGGGGGGGGGAATTCAAGTAAATAATTTACTTGAATTGAGAAAATATTTTTTTGATTGAAATCTATAATTTTCTTAAATCAAGAAAATATTTTCTCAATACAAGTAAACCATTTACTTGATTTGATACACAAATGATATTGAATTAATACATTCTGAATTTCTTACAAGTCACTTAATTTCTTGATCGAATTCCATATTTTCTTGGATCAAGAACATATGCTCTCCAACTAAGTATACTATGTCAAGAAAATCATTTTCTTGAGTCAATCGCATAATGGGATTGACCCTATGCAATCCCGATATTTATTTGAACCAATTCAAATTTTCTTGATTCAATTAAATTTTTTTTTCAGTGTATAAAATATACCAATACCAATCAATGAAGATTCAACATGAAATATAACTTACAAGCGGGTCTTAATTAACTTCAACCCAGAAGTTCTTGCCCAGATCGGTTCTTTCCTGGTTTTGTTTCTCGGATGCCCCCTGATGATTTTAAGCATAACATGAAAAAATTGGTTGGGCCGTTTTTAAAAAAACTGATTTTTAACATTTTTGAAAGAGGTTAATCAACTTATTTTTTCTAAAATGAGTACAAATAATAAATCATTTTTTTTAAATGGTTACATTTTGCAGGATGTTAATTGTAAAAATGCTCTTATCATATGGTATTATTTTATATTTTAAAGAAATAAAAGCCGAATTAAATATTTACGGACAAAACTTTTAATGAACATTAGGAACTTAAAAAAATAATTTTTGAGATCTATAAAAAAATAATTTAAATTCGAAGTTTGATTAAAGAAATAGGTATCTGTAATACAGATTTTTAACTCTTCATATAGTAATCATATACTTATGGTAAAATTCAATACTAGGGGAAGAGGTTCGTTTGTGGACATCCACGCAGAACTTGACAGAAATGAGATTTGTCTAATCTGACAAATATCACATAAGGTAAATGCGTCAGTGCTCGTCAGTGCTTTATTCGTCGGCAGGTTGTCACAACTTAACCAAAAAATAAGACACACAGTCATTTTATGCACGAAGTAGTATAAGGAGACCTCACGCGACAAAAAAATCTGCACATATTTGGGGGGACAGAGATCTCAGAGATTGCACCACTAGCAGAGGTTGCGCCTCTGTGGTTAAAGTATTGTACTAACATTTTTCGTCTGCTACTGTATATGAACATAACCTACAAATTAAAGAAATACGACGAAGTGTAATGGCGACCATGGTTTACATTTCAGCCGCAGCAGCGCTGACTCTGTTAGTGGTGCAAATACTCATAACTCTAACACCCCTAAAATGTGTTGGTTTTTGCGCTGCAAAGCATTGGCGTGAAGTCTCCTTATACTACTTCGTGATTTATGCATGAATAAACAATATTTCTGGTAAGTGTCAATATCGCGACATCGGATATCAACAATTGTTTTGACTTATTATTTCATTTTAATTGAAAATTAAAAATATTTTCGTGATAGGTACGCGAACGCGACATAATGTAGCAAAAACCTTAAGTTTGAGGTTAAGAAACGACGAAAAACTAAAAACATTGCCTTTGACAACTTTTTGCGTTTCGAAAGGTAAATTTGTGTTTATTGTATTTATTATTATTCTTAGTATTATTTAATTATTTGTTTTACTATTTTTATTTTTACAATTTTATATAAAATAGCAATGACCCTGTTAAAAATCCCTGCGAAGGATCTTATACAGGATCCTGTTCCAAGAATATTCGTAAGATCCTTTGCAAGTTCGTACACAAGAACGCTACTACCCAGGGTTCCCTAATGAACCTTAATAAGATCAAGCATGTTATCCTTTGTACCGAAACAAACAACAACACAGGATCTTGGGCAGTTTCCTTTGTAAAATCATTTGTAAGATCTTGCATTAACAATAATCTGGAAGTAAAAAACTCAGCTTAAAATCCCCGTACAGGATCCTCTAGGGATCTTGTGCAGGTTCCGATGCAGAAACTTAAGCTATTAAATGTTCCTGCAAGGGTACTGTACAGGAATACTTGCAGGATCCTCTACATGAAACTTTTTAATTTTTTAAATGTTAAGTTTTACATGTTTTTTTAATGTTACGCAGCATTTGACAGACATAAACTTCATACTTTAATATGTTAGGCCCGTATAACACTGTTGGACAGAAAAATGGTTTGCGCATTTTAAAAATTCATAGAAAACTACTGCGCAGGAGTTAAAAATATAAATAAATTAATTGAAGAAACCGTATAGGATCTTTTACGGGTCCCTTACATGATCATTTACACTTAAGTACCTGCAGTTTACAAAACTGCAAAAGTTCCTGTACAGAAACCTCTACAAAGTTTCTTATACAGGTTCCTGCAAGTGTTCCGGTACAGAAACCTTTACATGAACCTTTAATAGCTAAAGTTCCTGCATCGGAACCTGCACAGGATCCCAAAAGGATCCTGTACGGGGATTTTAAGCTGAGTTTTTTACTTCCAGATTAATAATGCAAGATCTTGCGAATGATTTTACAAAGGAAACTGTCCAGGATGCTATGTTGTTGTTTGTTTCGGTACAAAGGATAACACGCTTGATCTTATTAAGGTTCATTAGGGAACCCTGGGTACATAAGAACGCTATTGTGACTAAAGCAAAATTTGCAGCTTGCTTGTGAAAACGGCACGACTGATGGACACTAAAAATTGACATGGGCCAATTTAATTGCATATTCTAATAACATAACGTTAATAAGACGGGTTTTCTTTGCAATATTAAATTCTTTATATATTAATGGTCGTAAATTTTAGTATTCCTCAGGCAAAATCTCACTGATAAATAAAAATAAACTATATTTAAATTTGCTGCCGATAACTAAAGCAATTGAATAAAAAAGACTAATGTTTTAGTGTTCGCCAGATAAAAACTGTTTGACAAAACAGCATTATAATGTAACTGACGGTAACTGAGGCACAGAAGTGACGACCACTGAACCAACCAATCAGAGCGCACTGCCGGTAACTAACGCAAACAGCTGCCGATTACTGACACAGTCAGTTTTTGTACCTGCCGATTACTAACGCATTTGCATATTTTCGACTTTAAATGCAAATAAATATTACATAGTATTTGATTTCATAAAAAGTGATGTTAATTACTCTTCTTTATAATCCTCTTTAATCAATAAAATTTGTTTCACTGGAAAAAATTGTCTTTGAAACTGCTAATTAGTCATTTTTAAATTGAAAAATTCCTTAACCTGACGAGCAATAACGCATTTACCTTATGTGTTATGACCTAACGTAGTTTTCTACACTGAGAGAAATTCCTGGTTGTACTGGCATTCGTCCGTCTGACATCCCGAGAGGTACAGACATTCTACCGACTGAGAACTAATATCTTTTATATTGTTATTATTAAGATTTCAATTAATAATAATATGCTAAGAATATGGTTATTGTCATTGTTTTTTTTAAAACAATTAAATGTTTTCTAGGATAATTATTATTTTTAATTAACACATTATTTAGAATCTTTAGAAATAGTTTTTTTATAATGCAAAAATTTAGCTATAGTTTTATTGCTTTCAATAAAAGTTAATAAATCAAAATGAATAAAATAATAATTCTAGTAATAAAAATTTTAAATCCATTAGGTTGTAAAACATTTTTGTAGAAGAATTGTTTAAAGTTTAAATATTAAAAAAGAATTAACAATAAAAAAATATAAAATTTAATTGTAAAAATTAATGAATTTGAAAATAGGTTTTAATTATATTTTTTATTTATTAATTAATAAATAAATTAAAGAATTAAATTTTTTTGTTATATTCAAAGGGCTTAGGAGGTTAAGTGTGCAAAAATGCCCCCGCATCTATTTTTTTCAAATTTGGCCCATATATAACTATCCATATGATTATAACTTTCTGCAATTTTGAACTCAAAATTCGCTTTTTTGGGGGAGTTATGGAGGGAGAAAGCAAAATCAAAAAACTTATTTTTCTCGAAAACTACTAAACCGATTTTAATGAAATTTTAAGAGGTTGTATATATAGATAAGACGATTTTAGAAAAAAAAAATCAAAAATTTTTTTAGGGTTATTTTTTTAAGTGACCACTTTCTTTTTTGTTGTAAAAAATACCTTATAATGTCCCCTTTAACAAATATTTTTTTCAAATTTTTTAAAAATATAGTTTTTGAGTAAAATGTCAAAAACCATGGTCATGCTATTTGTCACGTAATGCACATATATACATATGGGCCATATTAATGTGATATGGTATAGCCAAATAAGTATAGAAAAAGTGACCCGAATATATTTTTCCCATTCATTCCTACGCACTTAAAAATAACTTTTTGAAATTTTTAACTCAAAATTTTGAGTTTTTTGGAACTTATGGAGGGGAAAAAATCGAAAAACGCATTTTCCTCAAAAACTACTGTATGTATTTTAATCAGCTTTGGATATGTTGAAAAGACAATTAAAAAGATTCCAAAAAAAAATTCCAAATTTTTTTTTTCAAAATATTTTAAGATTTCGAAATTTAAAGAAAAAAAATATTTAGTCCTATTAAATTGACATTTTTATGTATTTTCTCATTTCATTCTCTTATGTGATCTACTTAATAAAAAAATTTTGCCCGACATGATTTCAGGGTGTGTCACGGTAAATAACTCAAAAACCCTACCCGGTACCTACATTATTATGTTGTGTGGAATGTTGAACTAATTAATTATTTATTTAATTACAAATTAATACTTAGGGTTTTTCTGAATACAAGTCTGAAATCGATGTCAAAAAAAATTATTTCCAAAAAAAATCCAAAAATTTTTATTTTTGCATTTAAAATTTTTTTCTTTTTGGATCGTTAAAGCGGTACATCACATTTCTTTTATTTAACTTCTTTAACAGTCTTACTTTTTAAAAAATAATGGCCTAGATGATTTTAGAGTGCGACACGGTAAAAAAACTCCAAAAATCCTAAAATTTGATTTTAAAATGTTCGAAATTTTTTTGTTTGTGTAAACATATTTTTTTATATCAACTTTAGATATGTACCCACACAGCACCAAAATTTTCCTGAAAATTTATTAAAGATTTACTTGCAAACCTCGAAAAATTTACTTACAAAGTTTAGTGGAAATTGTGTAAAGATTCAAATGTCCCACTTAAATAAATGTTTATAGTCAAATTTTCTTAAAAATTTAACTTAAAACTTTACTGAACATTTAAATGAAATTTTCGACTTCTCTCTTATAAGCGAAAATGTAACATAAAACTTTCCTGAAAATTTAAATTAAATTTTCGACTATATACAGTAGACAAAATTTTTTTTTAAATTTTCAGGAAAGTTTCACGCTAAACATTTATTGAAGTAGGACATTTAAATCTTTACAAAATTTTCTCTAAAATTTTTATGTAAATAATTCGAAGTTTGCAAGTAAATCTTTAATAAATTTTATAGAAAGTTTCGGTGCTGTGTCGGTATTTATCAACCTTAATAAGCCACTAGTAATAAGTTGCAAAAATATTTGACAGTTTTTTTAAAATTAACTATATTTACACACAACATAAAAAAGTTCCGGCTAGGGTTTTTGAGTTATTTACCGTGACAAACCCTGAAATTATGTCGGGCAAAATTTTTTTATTAAGTAGATCACATAAGAGAATGAAATGAGAAAATACATAAAAATGTCAATTTTTATTTTTTTTGGAATCTTTTTAATTGCCTTTTCAACATATCCAAAGCTGATTAAAATACATACAGTAGTTTTTGAGGAAAATGCGTTTTTCGATTTTTTCCCCTCCATAAGTTCCAAAAAACTCAAAATTTTGAGTTAAAAATTTCAAAAAGTAATTTTTAAGTGCGTAGGAATGAATGGGAAAAATATATTCGGGTCACTTTTTCTACACTTATTTGGCTATACCATATCACATTAATATGGCCCATATGTATATATGTGCATTACGTGACAAATAGCATGACCATGGTTTTTGACATTTTACTCAAAAACTATATTTTTAAAAAATTTGAAAAAAATATATGTTAAAGAGGACATTATAAGGTACTTTTTACAACAAAAGAGAAAATGGTCACTTAAAAAAATAACCCTAAAAAAAATTTTAATTTTTTTCTTCTAAAATCGTCTTATCTATATCTACAACCTCTTAAAATTTCATTCAAATCGGTTCAGTAGTTTTCGAGAAAAATAAGTTTTTTGATGTTGCTTTCCCCCTCCATAACTCCCTCAAAAAAGCGATTTTTGAGTTCAAAATTGCAGAATGTTATAATCATATGGATAGTTATATATGGGCCAAATTTGAGAAAAATAGATGCGGGGGCAGTTTTTGCACACGTAACCTCCTAAGCCCTTTCTTTAATAATGATAAATAAAGTATACAACTAATTATTTATAAATATAAAAAAATTAATAATAAAAAAAATAATTATAATAATAATAGAATAATTGAAAAAATTCAAATTCAAAAATATTGTATTAAAACACTAGATTGATTTATTTACACAATATTCATAAAATGCTAGGATATTCCAAAGTATTTGTGTAATTATTATTTATTGTTGTATATAAGTTGCAAAAATTGTTTGCTTATATATGGGCCGGACAAATTGTTTGTATTTTTTGTATTTTTTAAACAAAGTAACTGTTCACGCATCCATATAGCCATAGTTTTGTTATGTTAACGAAATTGATAGTTGAACTGATAGAAATTGTTTTTTGTTTAATTCAGGATTTAAAAATTTACTACAGGAAATTTATGCAGTAATTTATGGTAATTTATAGAAATTTTATGGTAATTTATACAGTCATTTATAAAAATTGTGAGGTAACTCATAATATTATTACAAAATATAATTCAAGATTAGAAAAATAAATGCAGGAAATTTATAGTAATTTAAAAAATTTTGAGGTACCTAAATACATTTTTTTGAGTAAGTAAAAGAAAATTTTAAAAACTATTTTTTAAAATTTATGGAAATTTATAGGGTAATTTATGTAAATTTATGGAAATATATGTTGTAATTTTATAAATTAATTAAAAATCATTTATTGTAATTTATTAACATAATTTAAATGAAAATGAATTCTTGGCAACTTTCAGAAATTAGTACGTTAATTTATGAAAATTTATAAAGTAATTAATGTCACAACTTACTAAAATTATAGTTTAAACAAGGTAACTTTTATTTGTTTAATTTTATTTAGAAAAAATTACAAAAATTGTAATTATACACTTGTTTAAACCACAAGTTCAATGAAAGACAAAAAAGGCTTCATCATGACGCTGACGCTTCACCATGACGCAAAATGAATACTGTTTTGTAAAATAAATTATTAGCAATTTTCAATCGGTTTCATATTCCTATCTTTTATATGACGATTTAGCTCTTAAATTTGCATTTAAAAAAACATTTAATCTTAGAAATTAAAGTGGCTATAGGTTTTTGTTTGTAATCACCAGAGTTACTTTTTTACGTTGGATTCATTATTATATGTACAATCTGTTTCTTAAAAAACACTAGGGACATGAAATTGTCGGTTTCGTGGAGAATCACCCATATATCTACATTATACATTAATGTGTTGTAACGAAGCAGTTCGTTACTTGAATCTTGTGTGGTTGCTGTCATTGGGAATATAGAATTTTCATTTAGTCAAGGGATTGATTCTCTTTGGAGATCTCTAGGAAAATGAATTGCGCATGCGAGGTTGCGAAAAGTCTCCGATCTTCGCGGTCCTTCCCGACTTTTCTTTACAGGTTGTCGCTGTCCATTGGAGAGAGCGAGAGGGTCATATGTGGGTCCTTATCAGGAATAGAAAGAGAGGTCCAAAGAAGGAAGAAGCCGCTCAACGTGACAATCCTTTTTAGTTGCTCGTGGGCCATTTCGGGACAGGACCAAGTTTTACTCGGGGTTTTCACCATTTTGGGAAACCTCAGGGTTTTTAGTAGGGTTGTTTTTTATGGTGTAATAAATCGAGTTTTTTATAATTAATAAATGGGCCAATTGTTTAGTGAATTCTTTGTGTTATTTATTTTAATTGTTTGTGTCGTGTAATTAATTCGTAAAGAGTCGCCGTTGGCCAGTTGAGTGTCCAATTTTCATCGTTTATCTCGCCGTTGTATGCATCAGTCGTTTTTGGGTCCAAGGTGGAATCTCCTCTAAGATTTCTTTGGTTTGTTGTGAACATTGTGCAGTTGATGCAGCTTTAATGTATTTAAAATAATATCTGTTACAAATTTGGCGCCCAACGTGGGGCGAAGCGTTGGATTTAGAGGCACTGATGAGGATTGGACATTTTCAAATGTGAATATTGGCTTATTGGTGGTTAATTGGTTAACGGTTTGGGTTTGGTTTGAATACTGAACGTTTTGCCTTTCGAACGGTGGTGAAATTTGTCCATATCAGGAATTTTTTATGTGAAAGATTTGAATTTGAGGATTTGTGAAAAAACATGTACTTGTGCGTATGTAAGTGGACATTGTGAATTGGCGCGTAAAGTTAGGCGTTCAAAATGTCGGGTTTTGAACAAATTTTTTATTCAATTTTTGGTTTTATTTGCGAAGGGCAAATAATTAAAGAAAAATTTGTCAATTTAATTTCATTTAAATCCGTGAGTAGTCCGGTATGAAAAAAAAATTGGCACTTAATGGGTTAATTCATATTTAGTAGGAATTTGGTCTTGGGAATTTTGGCGACGAGTATACTCAGTGTATGGTCAGTGACGCGGGATAAGTATTGATGGGGCAATACTTTTGAGTCCATAATAATTAAAATTTTATTTATTATTTTGGGCCATATTTAATTTTTATTTTTGTGGTTTAAAATATCATTATTTGAAGATAAAGGGTTTGTGCCCGGTCAAGGAATTTTTTGCGTGTGAGTGATTATGGAATTTTGACCAGGAGGAATTTTCGCAGAGAGAAAATTAAGTTTTATTTTATTGTATGAAACAAGTGCTCGAATATTTTGGCAGACATTTTGGTTGGGCGCAAGAAATAAAAGCGTTTGAAAAATGCCACGCTTCGGACAATTATTGTTTTGCCAAAAATTAATATTGGGGTGTTGCAGTGCAAAAAATTGGAAAATTCGGTAATGGATTTTCATAAATAGTGGATTACTTGGACAAGTGTAGCGCGTATCTGCTGTCCAAAGTAAAAACCTAGTAAGTCGCATTTGCCGTTAAGACGAAAGTGGCTTAAACGGTAAGCGAGTTTGAACCTTACGGCAAATGCGACTTACTAGGTTTTTACTTTGGGCAGCAGATATATTATAATTAGGTTTTTTTTGGAAAATTTTTAATGGGATATTTTTGGCCGTCAAGTTGTTGGGTTATTATTATCGTTGGGTTATTATTGACAGGTCAATATTTTCGCGTTCAGGTCGAAAGTAAATCTCGGTGAATTTTCTTGGGAAGTTGCTCATTAATACTTTTTTTTGGTTCAGCAATTAAATTAATTAGTCTTTATTGGGATTGAAAGTATATTTTAGGTGATATTTACAATTGATGGTTAATTTAAGTTTATTTGACGGGAAATTCAAATGACGCGAGTGTTGAGTGCAAATGTACTAAAGCACATGGCGAACAACGCCGGCTAAGTATTGTGGACAATACATTTGCGTTTTTAAATGAAATGTGATTTTCTAGAATTTTCTTTTGGTCATTTTTAATTGTTGAGATGAAATTTTAAATGTGTCAAATCCTGTTAAATTTTTAAGTGTGTAGCCCTTTTTGATGTGATTTTATTTTTTGTTTTCGTGGGTTTTTGAGAAAAATAATTATTTTCATTTACGTTCTTTTATTAGAACAAATCTCGTAAAATTAATTTGAGGATTTGGTTGTCGAAACGCGGTGAAATTTTTAAACGGCGGTTTTAGGGCCGTAGGGAAAATTTTGTGCGTTGGTGGCAGCCATTTGAAATTGATCTTAATTAAAGAAAATTTTTATTAGTTTTAATTTGTGGTTTAATTATTGTGATTAGTTTAGAAAAATATGAATATTTTTGTGTTGTTTGTCCTTTTTGATGGGTAGCGTTTATCACGACCATATTGAATTTTACGGTTCTAGAATTTTTTTAGTTTTGGGTAAAAAATTTTTGTGATAAAGCTCATTTATAATTGGTTTATTTTAGTGGAAATTTTAGCGGATAAAATTTATTGAGAATTTACGTTTTCCGTTTCTTTGGGTGGAAAACCGTTTCTATTTTTGGTTTGCTAAATGTGACATTTTTCATAATTCTCAGCGGTCAATGAAGCTTTTCTTCTTCCTGTAAAGATTATAAGATATTTTTCAAAGGGAAATTTGACGCGGTATTATGGGCTACAGGGGTCAAATAAAAGTTGAAAAATATTGGTTACTTTTTAAATCGGTTAAAAATTGACAGTTGGAAAGTTTTCTTGAATATAAGTTTATGGAACTTTAAATTATGAAAAATATTTGAGTTTTTTTATTTGTAAGATTTTGATTTTATTTGACTGTACAACATTTTGGAGTTGTTTATATTTTGTTTATTTTATTTATTTATTTTGGGCTGATTGGTTTTTGGGTCTAGGTTTTGATGTATGAAATGGGTCTTTTAAAGTGTATTTTTGTGTAAGCCAATGAAGGGTCTAATTAGGAAAATTTATGGGTCATTTAATTGCAAAACTGACCAGGAAATGCTTGTAGAATTTAGTTCTCGTGGTGGTAACCTGACAGGAAAATTCCCAAGTTTGGCAGAAAATGATTTGGATTTGATGGGATTTTTGGAAACGCGCAGAAGAGTGTTGGGACAATCTCTTCTCTTCCCACTCCAAATTGTAGAGATGTTGGAAATTGTCTCTTTTGTCTAAATTAATTTTGTATTGTTAATTCATGGGTAATTTGTGTTTCGCGAGTAAGGAGAACTCACTCTCCTAATTTGTTGAGTTTTTATGTGATGAATGAGGAGAACTCGTTCTCAAAAATTGGGAAATGTTTTGACACATTTGGTAGGCCTAGGCGTGAACCATGCTCAGGTCGTCGTGGTATTTAAGTTGTTTTTGGTAGAACTAATGGTTCTGGTATCTCGCCTGTATTGGTTACCGAAATGAGAGTAGTGATGTAGGTCATAAAAATGAGGTGTACTCATTCTTAATGTGAAAGAGGTTTGTGTTGTGAGTGAGGAGAACTCACTCTTTAATTTGAGAGTTTAGTGGATTGACCCTGGTTAGAAAAAAATTAGTCTTGTAAGTTTGAGAAAGTGGTCCTTTCTCTGCAGAGATAATTTAGACTAATAGTGTTGACTTGGGTATCAACACGTATAGTCCTGGAGAGGGGAAAAGTGCATGAGATGCAGTTGGTACCCCATAAGCAGTTGGTTTTTAGAGGACAGTTTTTCTTTTGGTATTGAAATTTTTTAGGATTGATGTGGTCCTTTGGAATTTAATTTTAATATCATTGGAATCTCACTTTGGGTTTGGCTCTTTTGAGAGACTTTATTTGTTAACGATTCTTTAATTAGGAGATATGTGAAGAGTGGTATTTCAATTTCCAGATCTTGGCTATGTAAAAATGTGGTTTTCAATAAGCGGTTCTGAAAAAGAATTTATAAGAAAGGAAAATTGATACTCCCCCCTGAAAGTTTATATTATCAAGGAATATTTGTTTTGGTTGAAAGTGGGTGTCCACTAGTGGTTGTGTTGGGATAATTCTTTCGAGTAAGTGTGTATGAAAATTTTGGCTTGATTTTTATGGAGTGTTCCAGTCACCAATGAGGAGAACTCAGCGAGGGTGATAATTAGGTCATACTTTTATTTTCTTTGTGGAGATAATTTTGAGTTGTGGGAACTCACTATATTATCATCGTGGATGAGAGGAAATTTGAGTGAAGTTATCAACTCAATAATAAGTTGTGTGTGATTTTCCCTTAGTCGGTTGTGCAATTGACTTTAGGATCATTTTAAGACACAAGACAAGTGGAATAAATTTGAA
This sequence comes from Leptopilina drosophilae, assembly GCA_032873175.1. Lineage (NCBI taxonomy): Eukaryota > Metazoa > Arthropoda > Insecta > Hymenoptera > Figitidae > Leptopilina > Leptopilina drosophilae. The sequence goes on from CM065483.1 coordinate 36,853,720, forward strand.
GAGTCAAATGGATCGTGCTGAGAGTATTTAGTACTCAGAATCAATTTTGGTCATATAAATGATTATAATCTGCCTCCAGTAATCAAGGGCCAGAGGAAAAATAATTTTGTTTTGGGAAAATTTTTTTGAGTGTTGTAGGTTGTTTTGTTATTGTGTAATATTGTTTTTGAGGTTTCAAATGTGTAAATCAGATGTGTTGCAAGATTTAGTGGTCACATTCATGGTTGGGAAACTATTCGAATTTGAATGGTTTGTCCTGTAGCGAAATGAAATGTTATTTTAGGATTAAGGCTTTCAAATAGTTAAGATTTTGTGTTTTCAAAAATATATTTCTAAATTAGTTTTTTCCGAAACACTTTAACTTTTATTACTTTTTGGCATATGTTTTTAGGGATTAAGTTTATATAGTTTTTATTGCGGTACATTGGTAGGTCCCAATGCTGGCCGTTTGCTTAATTGCGGTACCCGGATTATCATCCGGGTTACAATTGAATAACCTAGGTAAAAAGTAAAAAGCAAGCCTTCGGAAAATTGTACACACTTTGCGAAAAACATCTCATTCGCCTCCCACCATAATTAAATTTGTACTTCAACCCAAAGAGGGCTTTTCGACTATTTTTTGTAAAACAGTACAGCTTGGATTCTCGTTTGGAAAAGACGTTTTTCCCCAAGCATCAACTAGAACTTCTTTTTCGAATAAATCTTTTGTACCTGTCAATAAATTAACCGAGTACCTATTTATTTATTTTTCCCTCAAATTTGTGACCCCGACGTGATTTTTAGAGTCTGTGAGGTGAAAATATTACGGTACTTCGAACAAATATAAGTGTTTTTTTAGTATCGAAAATGCCAGACCAAATGGGTGATAACACCAACGGTGAACAAGTGCGAATGGTGACTCAACACAGTGTGCGTGTGCCCCAATTTTGGCCGCAAAAAATTGAACTGTAGTTTAAACTTCTCGAGGCACAGTTCACGACGGCAAAAATTAACGATGACGCGACAATGTTTAACATCGCGATAGCTCATATTAGTGAACAATATATTGAGCAAATAGAAGATGTCGTTCTCAGTCCCCCCGTGACCGAAAAGTTCAAGTTTTTAAAAGGCGAATTAGTAAAAAGATTAACTGAATCAGATAGTACGCGTGTGCGAAAATTGATGGAAAGTGAAGAGATGGGCGATCGAACATCCTTTCAATTTTATCGAGATTTAAAGAAATTAGCTCTTCCATCAATCACCGACGAGGTGATTCTTGCTATCTGGCGGTCCAGATTACCTGCCAATTCACAAAGAGTTTTAGCAGCAACCACAGAAACAAAAGCGCAAGCTTTGACGGAAATATCAGATCGCATTCACAAAATTAAATCGGAAAGCGGACGAATCGTGGCAGTGTCACAAGATTCTGAACTAAGTGCTTTACGAGAAGAAATTAAACAGTTAAAGTTACAAATAAGTGAAGTGAAAAGTGCCCGCCATCGGTCCGTATCGCGCGGTAGAAAACGCGAGGCATCTAAAAATCGCAGCGCTACGCCAGAGCCGGCCCATGCCTCAGACGACGGTCGGGTTTGCTGGTACCATTGGCGATTTAAAGAAAAAGCAACCAAGTGTCGTCCTGAGTGTCCTCATTGGAAATCGGGAAACGAATAGAGCCGTGCGAGGAAGCGGTGCCTAATGACGGTTCAAAATCTCGCCGCATATTTATAAAAGATCGACGTTCAAAAATTTCTTTTCTCGTAGACACGGGTGCCGATGTTTGTGTATATCCTCGGAAACTAGTGCGCGAAAATGTTAAAAAGGACACTTACGAACTTTTTGTAGCAAATGGCACTAATATAGCGACATACGGCACTATCGCGTTAGAACTCGATCTTACGTTGCGACGTAATTTCAAATGGATTTTCATTGTAGCTGATGTGAGTAAACCGATAATAGGAATGGATTTTCTCTCTTATTATGGTTTACTAGTGACTTTTACTTGCGCGCCCCCTTTCTTTCTGCTATTCAATATGAAAATATTTTAACATTGAAAAAGTTTCTAACATTACTCGGGGGTTTTTGGCGTCGCTGATTACGAACTTGAAGTCTGATTTCAAAAATTCAAAATGGCGAATCCAATATGGCGGACACGTTTTTGAAAAATTTATCGGATTCGCTTAAAACTCGTTACTCAGGAGTTTTTGGAATTGTTCAATTCTTTTAATGAAATATGAGAAAAAACCAAGAAATAAATTTATGTTTAATAATTTTTGGCACTCTCACCTTCTTGTTCAAACTTTAAAACTTAGTACTTTAATGAATAAAATCATTGTAAACAAATTGGCTGCCTTTATTCCCGTGTTACTTACGATATATTTTATTCCTAATGCACAAAAGTGGCGATTTCAGATAGCAGACGACAGGGAGTAAAAGTCATTCACTTGTTCGACTTATATGAAAATGGCGGTCGTTTTCTCCTTTGGGCAAAAATAACGCATGGGAACAGCGGTTATGTTTGCACATGGGAGAAAATGGACGCCATTTTCATATGGTCGAACAAATGAGTGACTTTACTCCATATCGTCAGCTATCTAAAAGCTCCATTTTTGTGCATATGGGATAAAAAACAAATTTTTATACATGTTTTTCGAAAAATGGCCACCATTTTGTCAGTTTTGCAAAAAGCAAAAATCGTGTAAAACTTCATACTCCAATACTTATTATTTAAACCTGAAAAAATGTACAAAAATAACCTTTTTTAGGGCGTTTAAAGTGGGTAGATCTCTTAATAAAAAACATTAATCCTGAAGCCTGTACTTACGCGACTAAAACACTCATAATTCCGTTAATTTTGCTATAATTAACTTGAAATTTTTATACAATATTCTGGAGATATTATACAATCATTAAAAAAATTCTAAGAAAATGCAATAAAAAATTTTGAAACCTAACCCCCCTTAAGAAAAACTGAGAAAAGGGGAAATCTTAATATTTTAGAAGATTTTTATTACTTTAAGGAGATAGAAAACAGATAATAGAATTATTAAAGAAGAGGACTACAATAAGAATGGTATTTAGTTACATTCAGCGATAGTTTCAAACAGTTATACAAATTAACAAATAATAATGGTGGTCATTTTCTTCACTAATAACCCTTCGTGATTTCGATTAGCAGTCCAAAAATTCACATATTCTATTTGCATGATAATAAATTTATGCTAATAAATATTATTCTCAGCTTTTTTAAACATTTGTATATAAATCCATTTGGTTGTTGAATCTTATTAAAAAAAAAAATTTTTTTAATTAAAACATATTTTTTTATATTACATATGTATACCGAAAAAAGTTTAGTTTTCATAAATTTTATGTTACAAAATTTTTTTCTTTCCTTTGAAAATAGATGAACTTACATTTTGACCAGTACTGTAAATATTTCACATTAAAATTTCCGATAAACATAAATATAGCAAATTAAACTTGATTAAAATTGAAGGACCGGATGTATCAACTGCCGCTACGCGCTATTACAAAAAATAATACCAGTCAGGTAGCAGTGAGAGGCCCAGAAGTGCTCACTACTCACTTACTGGTATGGTCCTTTACGGCGGCGCGTAGCGGCAGGTGTTACATCCGGCTCCTTAATTATTCAAAAATTTCACTATAAACATAATTATTTATATACTTATTATTTCTATTATCTCCTAAATATATTTTTACGGATTCAAATGAACGTACTCTCGATAATGCAACATATATCTGACCGTGATTAAATACATCTCTTCTTAAATCAATAAATATTCTGTTAAATGTTTGCCCTTGAGATTTGTTAATACTCATTGCAAAAGCCAATTTTATAGGAAATTGTCTTCTTTTAAAAGTTTGGAGGAAAGTGCAACAAACTGAAATTTTGATATAAGAAATACTCATTATTACAGTTAAACTTTAAAATAAATGTGTAAAATTTAGTAACATTATATTTATATTCTTAATATTCTTCGAGTTCAAGTTTCAAAACGTTAATTTTACATCATTTTTAAAATTTGCTGTAAAATTTTTATTTTTAGTCAATTTAAATTCTTTTTTGGTCAAATTTGTAGCTTTATAGATCTCTTTTCAAAATCATATAATTTATTTTACATAATTTGGATATTCAAAGAGATTTAATGATAGAAAATATTAAAAGATTTTTTAAATAATTTATTGATAACAAATATTATATGAATTTTACATTTTTGCTCATTTCATGAACACATTGCTTCTTCGGCATAAAAATAATAATTATTTTTAAAAAAAAATTACTTTTCATAAGTAAGTTGAAAATTACTAAACCTTGGTCAAACAAATGTATTTTTATGTGCTCTATAACATTTTTTTAATAGTTTGATAGTCACACAACAGTTTTTGAAGAAAAAATGGAGATAGTAATAAATATTTGGATTCAGCGACCCAAAAAAATATGATTATATCAAGTATTAAAAAAAATTTAGCACATTTGGGTCACGAAATCATTATTTTAACTACACTGCTCAAGAATTAAGCAAAAAGAATGTTTTTTATAAAATTACAAATGCAAAAAATTATAAAGAGATTTACGAATCGGGATAAAAATACTCTTATTTTCGGTCACCCAGGAAACCTATAATTTAAACAAATTTAAATCTCTAGCTTTTGCTGGTTCTGAGATATGGAAGCATATATAACCTTGATATTACATTTAAGCCATTTTAAAGTAAAATTGTTATTTTCAAATTAGTACAATTTTAACCACATTTTAAAAGTTTTAAAATTTTAAACAGAAATCAATTAATTCTTTTAATGAAATATGTGAAAAATCAAGAAATAAATTTACATTATATATTTTTGACACTCTCATTTTCTTGTTTAAACTTTAAAAGTTTTACTTTAATAAATAAAAAATTCCTATTCTAAACTTAATTTAAATGGCTAAAAAATGTCATTATAAACATAATTTTTTATATACATATTACTTCTGTTATCTCCTAAAAATATTTTTACGGAATCAAATGATTTTACTCTTGATAATGCAACATACATCTGACCATGATTAAAAACATCTCGTCTTAAGTCAATGAATATTTTATTAAATGTTTGACCTTGAGATTTATTAATGGTCATTGCGAAAGCCAATTTTATAGGAAATTGTCGTCTTTTAAAAGTAAATGGATATAAATTTTCACAATATAAAGTTACTCGATGTAAAAAACAATATTTCCACTCTTATCTCCGGTTAATATTTTACATTTAATAACATTATGTGATAAATCTAAAACAATTAACCTTGTTCCGTTACATAACCCTTAATTAATACTAAGATTTCCAATAAGCATTACAACAGAATTAATTCTTAAATGTAATTCATGTGGTGGTAAAGAAGGTGGAGAGAGAGTATTTAAATATTCTGGTAATAAAGTTTCAGAAAATTTTCCATTATCACAATTTCCAGTAGAATCAATACTTTTATATATTTTTTCACCTTTACTGTCAATATTTTTTAAAAATTGTCCTTCTTTTGACTGAACTTTAATATTTGAAGATGAATCATTGTACAATGGAATAGGTAAGCCTAAGACTTTATGTACAGTTTTCACATTAGGAAGCAGTGTGGCAGCTATGCCTGTAAATGCCATGTTGCAAACATTTATTCCTTTACTTTTTAATAAATGCCATAAGGTAGTATATAAAAAAGTTTTTCCAGATCCTCCACAACCATTAATATATAAGCATTTAGAACTATTAGAAGAAGAATCTTTTATTACTTCAAGTATATAATCAACTATATTTTTTAGTTTAACATTTAATTTAGTATAATTCTGCTCTCTTATTTTTATATGTTCAAAAATATTTATATCATCAACCTGCGCAGGAAAATTTTCATCTATATTTAATAAACCCTGAAAATCAGTTAAACAATATCCTTCATTCAATAACATTGATTTTATATTTCTATAAGCTATTTTTTCAGCTTTAATATTGTCAATTTTTGAATAGTCTTCTGACATTTGACCTTTAAATTTCTCCCAAAGTTTTTCCGGATGTACAGGATGACAATGAATTAGAATTCTTACAAATAATTGTCGAAGTGAATGAGGCATTATCCATAAAGTAGCTTCTTCCATTGTCCTAATCCACTCACTATCATCTTCTATAAGTCCTAATGCCAAACAGGCAGATGTAAAAGATTCATGAATAACTCCGTTAACTGTTTTTAAACTTTGGAAAGAAGTTACTCCTTTTACTGTGAGTAACAATAATCTAAGGTAAAATAATTCCAATTGGCGTGGATTAACTGAATACATTCTTCCCAATACTTTTTCTTTACGACTCCTTTTTTGCCATTCAAGAGTTTTTTTTATCCACGTATAATGTTCTGGTATTTGTGTATAATAATACTGACGAACAGTACTATCACGCTCATTAACGGTGTTGCAGGTCGAGAACTGGTTAGTGTTGCCAACCCACTTTCCCTACTTTCCTTTATTTTTCCACTTTGATCACTTTTTAAAAAAAAATTAAGCACTTAATCGAAAAAGTGGGCCTTTACTGGGGAGCGAAATTAAATAAAGAATTAGTAAAACTTTATTTTGTCTCGGTACGATGTTTCTACGAGCCACAATCCTATTTCTACGATTGCAATTGACAGATGTAGGTGACTTGATCTGGGGATAAAATGGCCGCACAACAGAAAGGTGTAGTAAGGCGGGTTGCCTACGTAAAGGCATAACAGTATGATAAAACAGGGCAGTAACTTTTTTTGTTGAGAATGATTAAAACAATATTTGGCAATAATAAAAAAAAGACAAAAGACATAAATAAAGGGATTTTTGTTTATAAAAATGTACATAATATAAAATATGTTAAATTAGAACGAAAAATATGAAAAACATTTTTTTAAACTTTGTTATTCATTAAAATAATTTTTTAAAAAGATTAAAAATTAAATTGTTAATTAATAAAAATATTGGAAATGACAAATAAGCAGAATTTTTTGTCCACGAGAAAACGCGGCTTTGTTCCCAAGCGTGAATATCACAGGGCGAGCGATTGAAATAGAAGCAGAACGTAGGAATGCATACAAAATAATGTTTTTAAAACTTTATATTGTCGAAAGCAATTGACTTTAACAACTTCTGTCTTTTGCATTCATTCAACAGCATATTAATTAATTTGAAGGTTTTTAAATAAAAAAGATAAATTATGCAAATTACTGTCCTCATTTGAAAAAAATAATATTGCAGTAAATAGTATAAAAAATTATAGATATAAACAAATCAAAATCATGTAATATTTTTTCATTTCATTCTATAATAAGCCAAAAGTTTTTCTTTAAAAGATTTTATTTAACAAATGTCGAAATGTGAGATTTTCTTATTTGTGTAAAAAAACTGGAAAATTATTAAACAAAATTTTACGTATATTATTTTGCTAAAAGGTTTGTAATTATTTGCAAAAAGGATAATAATTATCACAAGAATGCAATTATTTAAAATTTTAAAACTTTCTTAAATTCTTGTCAGAAATTCAATTATTTTCAAAAAATCTAAAAAAAATGTGGTCAACATTTCCAATAACCTATATAAATAAATAACAATAATCTTGGACAAAGTTCAATTATTTTGAAGAATTTAAATAAAATTCATTACAAAATTCAATTATTTTCATAAATAATGGTATTCATAACAAAAATTCAAATATGTTCAAAAATTTTGATAAACAAGTTGTATATCCAATTTTTCCAAAATTTTCTAAAAGTATTTGCTCCATTTACAAGCTTGATGAATATATCGCTATATCACAGTTAACACGGAGAGAAGAGTTACAGTTGTGACAACTAAACACGTTTAGTAGCAGAAATGCATGGAGAGCGATAGTAGCGCCCCTGGCGGTTTAGTTCCTGTTTAGTTACTCTGACTAAACGTACACCCTCTGGGCACGGAAACGTGTTTGTTCTAGAAACGTTCCTAAAACGTTTTTAAAACGTTTCATGTCCTCTACATAATGTCTTTAAAACGTTTTATGTTCTAAAAACGTTTTTAGAACATTGGACGTTCTTAAGCCGTTATGTAGTAGACATGAAACGTTCTAAAAACGTTTTAGGAACGTTCCTAGAATAAAGACGTTTCCGTGCCCAGAGGGCAGTCGTTCCTACTATTATATAGTAGATGCGACTGTTATTTTTATCCGTCGAAAATTAACTAAACTGTTTAGTTATTAGAACTGAACCGACAGTCGCCTTCACTATTCTCTTCTCTCCGTGAACGGGACTATATATTAACCCTTAGATGCATACATTTATTTATTCATTAAAATTTGACCAAACTCGGTACTGGGGGGTTTTTCGGGTCTGTCATTACATAAAAATGAAAAGTCGTTCAATTGAACTGAAAAGATATTTTGGTTCCATTTTGTTGTTTTAACTTTTTTGCTTTCTCATGTAGAGAAAGTATTGTAATACCAACATTTTTCGAGTTCGATTTTTTGACATATCTCATCTACGAACATAAAATGAGAGTACTTTGATATAGATTAGTAAAGTTTAATTATATATATTTTTTATTTTTCAAAAAAAAACGTTTTCTCCCCATAACATTAAAAAAATGTTATGACACCTGTAAATGTTTCACTCTAATTTTGTACAGTTTTTTAAAACGCATCTTTTAAGCCCTCAATGAACATTTTTCGTTCATATGTTTCAAGTGAACCAGATGAAGTTTTGAAAAAAAAGTCTGCCATATTGGATCCGCCATTCAGAATTTTTGAAAACTATTATCATATTCATAATCAACGATCCTAGAAATCTCCAAATAATCAGTTTCAAGTGATTCTATTAAGTTTTTAATAAATGTGCACCTGGTGTATATTATTTATTAAAAAGTCAACTTTGAACGCCATTTTTAATCCGCTATTTTGTTTCTTTTTAATTTCTATGTTACTATATTCTAGGTTGGACATTTTTGAGGCGATATTTTACCTTTATGAGATGTATTCCTTTGACATAAATAATAAAAAAATTTGATTTCCAAAGAAAAATGTTTAAAAAATCGTGTTTTTTATTAATTAATTGTACGTAATTTGTTTATTTATGAATTTGCAATATTTTTTGTTGCGGCATTCGAAAGAGCAATTTCAGAGCTTTAAGAAATGTATATTCTAAAATTTTTATCTTTCCGTTTTCGTACTAAAAAGTTTTGTCAAAGTTCATGTAAAATTTTTGTACATTTGCACTGTAAAAACAGTGTCTCAATATAAGACGTTTGTGTCCCCATTTTTGAAACATTTGAGGTGTTTTACCTTTATAATTCTGAGATAAAACACCTCAAATGTTTCAAAAGTGGGGACACAAATGTCTTACATTGAGACACTGTTTTTACAGTGTGGTCCTTTAAAGGGTTAATATATATTGTTCGATTTGCTTCAAACTTTCAGAAAACAATTTTTTTATACCTTCATTAATATTTTGGGGTGAGTCCGAAGATTTGCAAACACCGCCCAAATAAGAACAACCCTAAAGCGTACATATATTGACAATAGTTGTTAATAAACAATAAGAAAAAAACCGCTGCCAAATTATATATTTTTGTTATAATTTTGGTGCTTATTACATTTGTTTTCGTAAATCTCGTTGTGTTCATTTCATGAACACTTTGCTTCCTCATAGAGATGTTAATAATAATAAAGTATACATTTTGAAGAATTATTCTCAATTGCTGTAATATTTTTTTCTCTTTATTTGATTAAAAATTCAGTTTCGATACATAAGCGATTTTGATTTTTATTGTATATGATGACTTTAATTATTTTCCAAATCATTTCTAAAATTTTAAAAAAGAAAATAATTAAAGTCATCATTTAAAAAAAAATTTTTTAATGTGGAAGTCCACATTAAAAATTCTTTTTTAAAATTTCCATCACAATTTGTGTTTTTTAAAATGTCAATAATTTCTTTATTTCTAATCGAATTGGCTAAAAAAAGTAGGTCAATCCTTAGATAAATATACTAGATGCGGCGAGGGTCGGTGGTGGGGACTACCGATATATATAGCACACTAAATTTTCAGAGCATGTTAGTGTCGCCCTCTTCAACTTTTCGCCGTTTCCAAGGTTATTGGATAATGCGCTTGGAAATCGCATTATTTCAGTCAAAAGGCTAGAATTTCATTTCTCGCCAATATCACTACTTTTCTTTTTTGAAAAAAGTTTTTTTTGTGATAACAATGAAAATTCATAAAACAATTTTTTAAAACAAAGTTATAAAAAATAAAAAACTTTTAATTTAAAACCAAAAAATCTAATTATTATTTTTAATTTATTTTCTTAATTAAAATAAAATATTTTTATTATTAATTGTAATTCATTTTATTATAAAAAAATAATCAATTAGTTTTTTTAATTGAAACAAAATTTTTTAATTATCAATTAAAATTTTTTTTGAAATTAAAATAAAATATTTTTATTATTAAATTTTTTTAAGAATGAATTTTAATTTTAAAATTGTGTTTGATGGAATGGGAATGGGGGAGGCTGAAAATACATAAAGTGAGACTTTGATAAGTTCGTATAATATTTCTTTTATTTTTACTTTTAACAAAGTTAATGTAACAATTACATTTAACGAATATGTAATTATTTAAAAAGATTTTGATTAATTGCAAGGATGGTTTTGTTAAATTTATCGTAGTCTTGTAAATGGTTGTCAATCTTGATCTGAAAAAAATTTTTGTCACGCACTGAGAAAAAAATTTAATTGATTCAAATAACTGATTAATGAACTATTATCAATTAAATATTTAATTGAATCAAATATTATTTATTAGAGTCAATTTTGATCAAATATTTGATTTGATCGATTTGATTCAAATATCCATTTAATTGACAATTGAGTCAAACCATTATATTTCGAATAAAGTCGTTGCGGCCTAATTTAAAAAAAAATTGATACTTTTAGAAATGAATCTGTATTACCTCTGAAGAACGAAATGAAAGAATTATATTAAAATATTTATTACTTTTCTTAAAATATGGGTGTAAAGTGGAGATTGTGCGAAAAAATGGCACTTTTTTAGCAATTAGAAAATATTTTAAAAATTATTGAAAAATTTCTAAAAGTGCAAAAAGAGTTATTGATTCATGTTTTAAATTAGTTGATTAATTATTCTTAAATAAAAAAAACAGTAAAAATATAAAAATAATAGATAAAATATGTTTTTAAAGTCGATCGTCAAACAACCTAATTTTGACGTTTTTATCAATTAATTACGAGAAGGGGGAATTATTGAATTAAATAAAAACTCACCGAATATAGAGTATTTTTGATGAACATTCAGGATTTCTTTGCACTTTTTTAATTTTTCCTTTAAATATAAAAGAAATATTGAGTTGAAAGTACGCGATTTCCGAATAGTTGCGTACTTTACAACTCAATCACTTTTACAACTTCTAAATCACAACGATATCTACCCAGCGGGCACAAAGACAAAAAACGTTCTTTGAACGTCTGTAGAACGTTTAATGTCTGCTGTTTTAAGTTTTAAGAACGTCTGAACGTTCCAAAAATGTTTCGGAACGTTCGGACATTCTTAGAACGTAAATTGGCAGACATTAAACGTTCTACAGACGTTCAAAGAACGTTTTTTGTCTTTGTGCCCGCTGGGTAGATATCGTTGTGATTTAGAAGTTGTAAAAGTGATTGAGTTGTAAAGTACGCAACTATTCGGAAATCGCGTACTTTCAACTCAATATTTTTTTTATATTTAAAGGAAAAATTAAAAAAGTGCTAAGAAATCCTGAATGTTCATCAAAAATACTCTATATTCGGTGAGTTTTTATTTAATTCAATAATTCCCCCTTCTCGTAATTAATTGATAAAAACGTCAAAATTAGGTTATTTGGCGATCGACTTTAAAAACATATTTTATCTATTATTTTTATATTTTTACTGTTTTTTTTATTTAAGAATAATTAATCAACTAATTTTAAACATGAATCAATAACTCTTTTTGCACTTTTAAAAATTTTTCAATAATTTTTAAAATATTTTCTAATTGCTAAAAAAGTGCTATTTTTTCGCACAATCTCCACTTTACACCTATATTTTAAGAAAAGTAATAAATATTTTAATATAATTCTTTTCATTTCGTTCTTCAGAGATAATACAGATTCATTTCTAAAAGTATCAATTTTTTTAAAATTAGGCTGCAACGACTTTATTCGAAATATAATGGTTTGACTCAATTGTCAATTAAATGGATATTTGAATCAATTGAATTTTCTTTCAGATCATATTAAAAAATAAATGTACATTGCTACTTAGCTTCAACTATGAAGTTCCTAAATGTTTTGAATATCATACATATATAATTATATATAAACTTATTGATTTCTGAAACTCATTTTCAAATATCAAAAAAGGAAGAAATAATTTTTAAATTATTTACTGGCCACCCTACATAAAAACTTCACAATTTACTGAGCCCTCTCACCAGATATATATTTAATATTTTTTATATATTTATAAAACTTAAATAATATATCATATGTCAAGGTGAGCAAATGTCGAGAGGGAAAACACGTAAGTTTATTAACCCTAACAGAAGTACATTTTTTAATGATAAAATTAAAAATTCAATACTTTATACAAAATTTTGAAGTACAATTCAACAAAGGCAAATACATTAAACAATTAAACAGACTATCTTTTATGTTGCTCAGCAAATGATACTTCTGAAAGGATTAAATCCACATAACTTACGGTAGCACAAGAAAAAATGTTTAGTATAATATAAAATCGCAGTATATGTACAGATAAAAAAACCTTAAAAATAATAATAAACCTTCTTTCTGATGCTTTTCTGCTGAAATAAGATATGATTAATAAGCACAGTAGTAATTTAAGTACAATTCTTCGTTGCCTTTTTTAAAAATACTAATCGATCCACAAGTTATAATTTTGCACATAATATTATAATACATACATACATTTTGTTAAATTAGTTTTCTCGACGCAAAATGATTTAAAACGCATAATTAAAAAAGTGTATTTCAACATGCTGAATGTATTTTTAAGAATAATTCTAAAACGTTTTTTTAAAGTTCAAATTCTCTGAGATTAACAATGTTCAATCACAACATAACTAAAAAATTCTTTGGTTAACAGTAAACTTTGGTTTAACTCTTTGGTTTAACATAAATAATATCACAATTACTTATAGTAAAGTTTCACACTTGATATATAATATAGCTAATTTAATAATTTATATTATAGAATATTTATGACGTTTACTCAAATTTATTACATTGAAAATTAGATAAAAATTTGTATTCATTTTTCGTGCGCATTGCCGCCAGAAACACATTTACCGTCTTAGGACTTAAAATGAAATAGTTCACAAAATGAAAGTTATAAAAATAAAGAACGGTCTTCTAAATTTGTTAGTTTTATTTAATAAATATAAAAAATTTAATAGTATTTTGTTAATCAAAAAATCTTATTATGCATATATCCAAAACAATTTTTACCATACAAAGCAATAAAATAATATTTGTAATTAAAAACTAATTTTAGGTATAAACGAAACTTTACTATAAATTTGTAAACCATACTTAGTGTTAAATCCAGGAATCGAGGTGCACGGTAATAACATTTTTACAAATCCACATACTGTTTTATATACATGTAATTAACACTCCGTTTGTAAACTGGGTATTCTGTGCATTAAAGAAAAAGTTAATAATTTCCTGACAATCAAATCAAGAGGACTAGTATTCTACCTAAAAAAATATACAAGAATGAAACTAACGTCAAAACCTAAAACTCTGTAATCAAAAGAAAAAGTAAAAACAGCTATAAATTAACCCTATTTACAGACAAAGTGTTAAAATTCTAATTCACAAGTGCAATATAGTTTTCATTTTCTTTGAAGGTTTGTCTCCTTGTTTAAGAAATGAATTACTCTTGCGCTTAACCTCACTGGTTCTATTTGGAGCTGAAAGATTTTTCTTCGTAGCATTGTCACGGCGTTTTTGCAAACTTTCAACTCTTGTCCGACGATTGTCTTCAGTACATACTTTATGCAATTTAGCTGTAAATAAACAGCGCATTGCAAAGAGTTTGTGGTCATAACACGAATCTGACTCTTCATACCACGTTGGGTATATTTTTTGAATGTCTCGAATAGCTTTTTTTCAATAGTTTCTTTAACGCTAGGTTGGTGCCGTATTTTTTCAATAGTTTTTTCAAACGAAATTAGATTCGTGGTTACAACTTGTCGAAATTGATCCGAGGGTCTCTTTAATAGTGTTACTTTATATGACGTTTTAGTTTCATATTCGCGACATTCAATGAAAGTGTCATCTTGATCACCTTCCGCCTCTGGGGGGCTTTCTACAACAGCTTTTTTTTATCGACAAGAGCAAAATGCACCATGTAAAATAGTGTGAAAACGTTGCGCGCGCAACGTTTTTACACTGATTTCGATGAAAAAAAGCTGTTGTAGAAGCAGTCTGGAGGTTTCAACAGTACTTCGTAACAACGATCACAATTGTATTTCTTGGTTGTTACGTGATAGGTACCACTATACGATTGAAAAGGCAAAATCGTTTCCACCTGTTCAAGGTTACAAATTACGTCAAAGGGGTCATCGTCATTAACGTTAGCATTAGAGTCATTAAAATTGTTATTAACAGGGTCCTCTTTGTCTCCGTCATCGTTATCTTTGTAGTCATTGTCATCTTCGTCAGAACTACAGTTATCACTATCGTGATCGTTATTTTCGGTGATGAAATTCGCATCAGTAGAATCAAGTTGCAAATCATTAGTAAGAGCATCTTCTTCACAGAAGGCACGATCTTCTCCATATGAGATTGCTCTTACAGCTGCAACATCATTCTGGTCGAGCGGTTCTTTAACTTGAGCGTTAAAATCATCTACAGTAATTTCATCGTAACCCACGCTGTCATCATTTTCTTCAGAGACATTTGCTCTGCGCGATGCAGCAATGTTATGCTTCACCGAAAGCATATGACGAAACGTTAATCGAAGCATACGACAGGTTGGGTTATTATTGAAACCTCCTCTCCCTCGTAATCGGGAGAAAAGTTGCTCCACTGAGTCTTGATTGCATAGTCTAGTACACAATTTAAACTCAGGGATTTCTTTTGACAAATCTTTGAACAAATCCAAAAGACCTCGAACTGTCATTTCAAAACCCTTGAAACATGGTAAAGTCTTAAACTTTCCCCCCTTAGTCTGTACTTGCATGCTTGAAACCCATGATAAAAAGTCTTCGAAGATCTTTATGGAATTTGCATTTTCAGTAGAAAGAGCACTTTTCAATGGATTAGGACATCTAGTTCGCGTACTGTCAGCTACATCGCAAAGATCATTCATGATCAAAATACATTCCGCGGATTCCCGAAGAGTTTTTGAAGAAATTAAACCCTTTTCGTCGGCCTCAATCATCGCTTTACCCATTTTTCCACCCAGTAATTCTCGTGCTCTTTGTACATTCATTTTCTGAAATGAATTTTGATAGAAATGCACATCAGAGATGTGTCTTAAATTATTTGATAATTGACACCTCCGATCTGCTTCCCATGTCGCTTTCATATCAGAAAGATACAAAGTTTTGCCATTCATAAAAATCTTACCATTATTAAGAAGGGCAGTAACAAAATTTTTTATTTCATGTGAAAAATCATGAGTGCAAAAAATTTTGTTCCCTTTGTAATAAAAGTAAGGTTTTTCTGGTGTTACAGACAAGTCACTGTAGCATTTAGCATTCGGCTTTCCTTGATCACACACTGTGATTTTAACACTAAGTCCATATTGGTCGGCTTCGTCAAGTAGCATTTTAAGCAGGGTTGCGATCATATCTCCCTTCATGGCGTGGCGAACAAGAAAAAAGCCCGCTATTATTCGCCAGCGATGAGAGGGATGTATGCCATTCAAAGTGAAAACAAAAACGTGATTAGCACGGTTTTGAGTTCTTCCCAATGGCCCAAAGTCTTCGAAGCCCTCTATATAATCATACTTTTTAGAGTATTCCTCGAATTCTTTGCAGCTCATTTCGTCCCACTTTGCTACGCACCATTTGGCTTCAGATGGTGCATTTTTTAAATCTTCTTGCAAATCTTCAAACGATAATTTAATAAATCCCGTAGTGACATCATTCTTTGCCACCCATTTTTCGACTGTTCTACTATGAGGCAATTGTATCCCGGTTTGACGCATTCTTTCATAAGCTGAAGCCGACCAATAATGGATTTTCATGCATAAAAGTTTTTCCTCATTAGTGTATGGTTGAGTACAGTTATCTGATCTCAATTGTAATTTAATCATAGTTTTTCGCGCATCCTGTTTTACATTATTAGAGTTCAAAAACTCTTCAACATCGATACTATTTGTAACACTATCTTCCGGAATATCTTTAATTGTCGTTTTTTTTATATCAGATAACTGTTGACTCATGTTTTTAATCATCGCAAGCAACCTCTCATTTTCAGCTTTTAAATACAATTCATTACTCGACGGCAAATTAAATGTCTCAAAATCATACGACTGAGTATGAGGAGGAGTAAGAATCTGCAATGAAGAAGTTTCTTGTTCCTCCTCAACTTCAGACACGAAATCGGAAAACTTGTCAATAGTCACAGTCTCATTCTTTTCAGATGATTTTTTTTATTATTACCGTACACTCTCGGGATTTTTTCAGTGTCAAGTGACACAGGATGCCCATCTTCATCCACTGGATTTTTATGATCGATTGGTACTGCATTTGATGCAAGTTTTTGTCGCTCGTTCGTCAGGAAATCTCGAATCCGGAAGTGAGCATTACAGCACATCATTCGCCACTTGAGATCGTTGTCACTGACTCCTAAGAAATTTCAGAATATTAGATTTTAAAAAGATTTACCATTTATAAAATGTGAAATATTAATAAAAAACATTCTGTTGTTTGTAAAAATAATAAATTTGACCTTGAAATGCCTCAAAATAGCCTTGGTTTTGATTCATAACTATGTTTAAAAATTTGATTCATTCAATTTTATTAAAATGTATTGATACTAATTGATTTTCTGCAAAGAAGTTTATTATTTATCAAAGTAATTATTTCCTTCCGAAAAATGTTAATATCTATGAAAATAAGTAAATTGTAGAGAAAAATTTAATTATTTATAAAAATAATTGAAATTTTGAGGAGAATTTTTCAAAACCAGCAAATTTTACCCGCATATGGCGAAATCCAGCAAAGTATGGGAATGCTTGGCAAAATTTGGCAAAAGTCGACAAAGTATGGGAGAACGAAAAAACTGTTTTTTTCATATTTTTTTGGAATATTAAAAATATCAATTTCTGGAGCTTGGCAAAGTTCGATAAAAGTCGGCAAAGTATGGGAGAATAAGCAATTTATTATAATTTTGGAAAATTATAAATCTCAATTTTTTGATTTTGGTAAAGTACTATTTTTCTCCCTAGATGCAAAATATACGATTTTTCATTCTCCTATACTTTGCCGACTTTTGCCGAACATTGCCAAGCTCCAGAAATAGAGATTTTTAATTTTCCAAAAAAATATTTAAAAAAAAACAAATTTTTTTATTCTCCAATACTTTGCCGACTTTTGCCGAACTTTGCCAAGCTCCAGAAATTGAGATTTTTAATTTTCAAAGAAAATATGAAAAAAATAATAAATTTTTCATTCTCCCATACTTTGCCGACTTTTGCCGAAATTTGCCAAGCTCCAGAAATTGAGAATTTTAATTTTCCAAAAAAATATGAAAAAAATAATAAATTTTTTATTCTCCCATACTTTGCCGACTTTTCCCATCTTTTGCCAAACTCCAGAAATTAAAATTTTTAATTTTCGACAAAAAATACTAAACTAAATACACGCGGGCTATTATTTAAAAAAAAATTCAAGCAAATTCTTAAAAAATAATTAATTAAAATTCTCAAAAATTTTAACAAAATTATTTTTCTAAATAATAAAACTTTCGAAGGAACTAAAAAAAGTTAAGAAGCCAAAAACCAAAAAAAGCTAACGTCAAATTTCGAACATATTACCGGAATACAACGATCATTAATATCACGGTAAATCGTTAGGTATTAAAATAACACCAAAATGGATTAAAATTACACTAAATTGGATTATTTTAATCCTTTTTGGTGTTATTTTAATACCTAACGATTTACCGTGATACATTTTTAAACATAATTGATTTTCTACAATGAATTTTATTTATTTTGAAAATAATTGAATTGTTTTATTAGAATTTTATGGAAATTTATGAAAATTATTGAATTCTTGTGGAAAATATTTTTAAAAATAATATTCAAAAGAATTTAGTAAATCAGAAGAATTTTGCTATTTGTGAAAATAATAGAATTCTTGAGAATTTTTGTTTACAGTTTCGATAAGTTTTGAAAACTTTTAAGAATAGTTACATTTTTCGCGGAATTCGATTAAAATTGTATTAAAAATAATTGAAATTCTGCAATGAGTTTTACTATTTATGAAAATAATTGAATATATTACGAAGAAATTTTTTAAAATAAAATTATAATCACGGGACTATCAATTATCAAATTAAAATATTTTGAAAATTTGATGTGTCAAAAAGTTTTTAATTAAATTATTTAACAAATTTAATTATTTTCAGTTGAACTTAACAACATTTTTTATTAATTCGATAATTTTTTTAAATTTATTTGCGTAATACTATATTTGAATCAGTGACTGATAATTATTATAAAATTAATTATTTTTTTTTAATAAATTAAAATAATAAAACTTTCTTTAATTTGGTGAAAAAATTTCCGGTTTGACATAAGTACAGAATCGTTTTAGGACAATTCAAGGGCAAATTTCCTGTTTTTTTTTAATACAAAATTACTTATTGAACTTTTTTTATTTTACAGTCATGTATGGCTTTCAAAAAACGACAATTTTTCAAAAAAATAAAATTTTTTTAAATTAAAAAAATTTGTATATTTAAAAATAAATTTGTTTATTTTTAATAGTGGAATATTTACCAATTGTATGGATTTTAAAAGATTTTAATTTTTTTAAGAAGAAAAAAATATATATGGGCACGTGAGGTTTTAGTCGACCTCTTAAAATCGGCCAAAAATATTTTTTTTCTATTCTGTATCAAAAAAAATAGATACGTGTTTTTTTTATTTTTGTTTAATTGTCCAAATTTTCGAGATATGAATTTTCGAAATTTTGCACTTTTAATAGTGAATTGTACAAAAATCCCATTGTGCCGCGTGCGTGCGACCTGCACGGGCGCTTAATTATTTTTTTTAACACAGTAAACTTGTCAGGACCACTCCGAAACTTTTTGCAAAACCTTCTTATCATTTCCAGGTATGTTTTGAAAAAATAAAATAAAAAATTTATCATACCCAAAGTTAAAAAAAATTAAATTGTTTATAAATTTTTTAAATTTTTTTAATAAAAAATGAAAAAATAATTTTTTGTTTTCATTTCCTAAAAGTCGAAAGAAAACTAAAACTTTCGTTCTTTGACAACTTTTTTCTAAACTCAATATTTTCGGACTTATGAGCTACTTAATATAGGTCTACAATTAAAAGTGCAAAATTTCGAAAATTCATATCTCGAAAATTTAGACAATTAAACAAAAATAAAAAAATACGTATCTATTTTTTTGCGATATAGAATAGAAAAAAAATATTCTTTTTTCCGATTTTAAGAGGTCGACTTAAATCTCACGTGGAATGCCCATATATATCTAATCTGTTAGATTTAAAAGAAATGTATCGGGGTTTCCCGAATTCCCAGCTCGCTAGACATCCTACTATTTGAGTTTTTACATATTTTTTTATTATATTGGAAAAACAATTTGTTACTTACCTGCATTTGCACACCATAATTTGAATTTTTCCGTACCCTGTTGTGGAAAACAGAATAAAATGACATTTTCGTCTCCCCGTCGATTTCGACAATCCTTGTAGGCGCACCGATTCTGTGGCTTATTCGGATACATTTTTTTGCGAAAAAAACACCCACACTACAATTTTTCTTTAAATTGTCACAATAAGCCACAAATACGCTTTCAAATAGTTTTTTTTTCACTTCTCAATATCGCATACGAAAATCGCTTGACTTTTCGGTAACAGCGTTTTTTGGTTAAAAACAAAAGAACGATGTAAACAAGTCCGTGATCATGCGCTTTTTTACAAACGTCGAAAGAGATAAATTTTCAAAATTCTCACAGATTTTTCTTACCTTGTTATTCAAAATGCAATTGATTTTTATTCAATATAGTAAAATCTAAAACTAAATATTACTTTAGACAATGTCTTAATTAGAGATATTTTTATTCAATTGAGAAGTTAAAATGTTTTAGAATAAGTAAAAATTATATTTTAGAATAAAAAGTTAAAATAAAATCGTAGTGGAAAAATCCAATTTTTTATATACAAAATTAATTTAATATAAGTTAAAAAAAATAGGATTTAATATTATTTCTAGAAATTAAATTTAAAATAAAAATCAATTATTTTTGCTGAGTGACTATCGGTAATCACTACTGAAATAACTTAATATTTTTTTCAATAGTAACTACTAAAAAAGTTGCATTTTTATTAGTCTTTTTCTATTTAGAAAAATACTAAAAACTTAAAATAAAAAAATAATTTTTCAAAAATACAAAAAATTTGAAAAAAGAATAATATTTTGTATCAAATGATCCAAAAATTTTTTTAAACAATTTTTTAATTTTTAAAAACATTTTATTTTTGTATTTTTTGAAATAACTTTTTAATTTATTAAAATTTTTATTAATTCTTGTCAAAAATATATTCCTGATTTATCAATATTATTTATAAAATTAATCGATATACTTATTTTTCACAAAAAATTCAAATTTTGTATTTTTTGAAATTTTATCTTAATAGTTGGAAATAATTATTCACAAATATAAAATTAAACAATTTTTATATATTATATTGAGAAAGCTCAATGATCACGAAATTGAACAACTTATTTTTTAATATTTTAGTAATCTTTATGTATACTAATTGCGTTATTTTCTATTGTAAAATACTTATTTTGAACCGTTAAAATATATTTATAAAAAATTACAAATTTGAATTTCTGTTTAAAATACAAATATTGATTAATTTTATAAATATTGATAAAATATACTTTATGTATACATCAATCGATTCGTTATTGTGCCAGGAATATAATTTTGCCATGAATTGATGAAAATTGCAATAAATAAAAACTTATTTCAAAAAATACAAAAATGTATTTTTTTTTAAATTAAAAAAATGCTAAAACAAATTTTTTTTTAAATTAAAAAATTGGTAAAACAAATTTTTTTCAGATATTTTTGATATCTAAAATTTTTTATATAATTTTTTTTCCTTCTGAATGATTTTTGGTATTCATAACCGTATTACTGAAAGAAAAATTTATTTGATTCAAATAACCGATTAATTGACTATTATCCATTAAATATTTATTTGAATCAAATAATATTTATTGGAGTCAATTAAATGGTATTTGAACCAATAATTTCAGTATTTGAAGCAAATGCCATTTAATTAACTCTAATAATTATTATTTGGTTTAATTAAATGTTTAATTGATAATAGTCACCCCCCCAACACCGAAATTTTCCTAAATATTTATTAAATATTTACTTGCAATATTCGGCAGATTTAACTGAAAAGTTTAGTGAAAATTGTGTAAAGATTTATATGTCCCGTTTAAATAAGTGTTTAGTGTGAACATTTTCTGAAAATTTCCTGAAGATTTTCGCCTGATTATAATTATAATTATAATTTGGCGAAGATTTCATAGAAATGTTCAGGAAAGTTTCGCGCTAAACACTTATTTAATCGGGACATATAAATCTTTATACAATTTTCACTAAACATTGCAATTAAATATTCCGAATATTGCAAGTAAGTATTTAATAAATTTTTAGGAAAGTTTCGGTGCTGTGGGGGCAATTAATTGGTTATTTGAATCAAATAAATTTATTTTCAGTGTCACATACCAAAATTTAGGGAAATCCTTCAAAATGTGTACGAGAAAATTTGTCCACAAGAATCAAAATAATTGAATCTGCAAAATGCGGAAATCAAAATCACAATAAGGCTTTCTTTAAGAGGAAGCAATAATTATTATTAATATTATTATTGAAAAAAATTATTAATAAAGTAATTAATTTATTATTTATGATTACTTATTTATTTTTTATTTATTAATTTATTAATTAATTTATTATTATTAATTATTAATATTATTATTTCAGTTTGTTTAAGATATAAATACAATTTGCTTTTTTAAAATTAAATTCAATATTTAAAAAATGTTGCCATATTCGGAAATATACGAATTTCCGGATATACATAGGACGTCTGTAGGATATTCAGAATATCTAGTATTTTGTAATCCAAAACTGAGAAAAAAGTATTTCTCATCGTCTTCCTGTAAATTTTTCTTTTGAAAATTGTTTATCAAGAAATGTTTAAAAACGTTTGTTTCAACTTTTTTAAAAAATAAAATCACACATTTAAATATACAACGAAATAAAAGAATTTAATTTATTATATATATAATTAAGAAAAACAACAATTTTTTTATAAATTGGGTACAATTATAATCTTAAATTTGAATAAGAAATTATCGCTTTGATAATATTTTCAAATACTTCCGCCATTTATAAGAGGCACAAGAAAGGCACATGATGCACACTAACGCCGCCCTGGATCAATGTGCCTAAACTAACGCCTCGCCGCATCTAGTATATTTATCTAAGGTCAATCGAAGCGTTTTTTAATGTTCTACAAGATGATAATGATAGTTTTAAAGTTACTTCTACATTTTTCAACAAAATTTTCAAAAAAGTCTTATTTTCCAAAATTTTTTATTTTTAAAAGTTTAATATCTCTAATGAATATTGACAAAAAATGTTCATTGAGGGCTCAAAAGATGCGTCTAAAAAAACTCTACAAAATTAGAGAAAAACATTCATAGGTGACCTAACATTTTTCTAAAGTTATGGGCAAAAAGCGTTTTTTTGAAAAATTAAAAATCAAAAAGATAAATAGTTAAACTTTATCTATCTCAAAGTACTCTCATTTTATGTCCGCAGATGAGACCTACAATTTAAAAAAAATTCAGCCCAAAAGCTCTTTATAATTTGGAGATATGTATGAAAATGTGATGTTTACACACACACACGGAATGACATTTTTTAAAATTGTCATTTTCCTGAGGTCAAATAACAAAGATATGTCAAAAAATCGACGTCGAAAAATTTTGGTAATACAATACTTCCTCTATATGAGGAAGCAATAAAGAAACTTTTTAATTCTTTATTAATTTGTTACTGTATTCAAAGCAGCTACGCAGAAACTTTTAGTTACGAGAATTACTCTATCGTATTTCGATATTTCTAATAAAATGTAAGAATTTAGGGATAATCGATGGACGATGATGATAGTTTTTAATATTAATATTCAAAGAAGTAGTGTTATTTTTTATCTACCATTGTAATTTTTAGGCAACAAAAGTTTATAATAAATTCTGATATTTTCAATTGTAAACTCATTATTTGCAATACTATAAAATGTCAAAAACTTTTAAAAACTAATATTTTTATATTTCGATAGGGAATCAAATTAAACGCTACCTTTAGTTGTCATTTTGTTGCATTGGATTTCAAGATAGCATTATCTTGAATTGGAGAATGAAATAGAATTTTCTTGCATTAATTTGTTAGTTAACTTTATGTTACACTTCTTTTAGAAATAGATTTATACTGAACTGACGTTTGAAATATATGTATAACACAGTGCAACAGTTTTTTTTATTTCTGAGAGCGGATAGGGTGATTCTTATAGGTTTTTTTATGCTGAACGCAAATCTATTAACAAAACTTCTTCATTTCCATAGGTTTTCGAGAAATTTGAACTTGAAAATTTTAAAAGTGCCGTTTTTGAGGTACTTTTTGGTTTTCATCAAAATACAAACATTTTTCCTAAGGGTTTTATTATATACGTACGAAATCTCATATTCTCCTAAATAATTTTCAATTTTTAATTTTAAAAAATATTAATTTTTCTAAGAGAAAATCATTGAATTGTAGAAATTATTTGAAAACAATAAGACGCTTATTTACATAAAACGTTTATGAACGTCTTAACGACTTATTTTTAAACGCCTTTTTTTTGCAGTGCAATAATGTTTAAACATTTATCCTAAAATGTTCTTAATGTTCAATTATATTTAAAATCTATATATATATAAGATAAGACTCTTGTCTCTACAATGCTCAGAACTTAAAATTTTACACATACTTATTCATTTTGAGCATCCAGGATTCCATAAATGCTAATAAAAAATTTCGTGTATGTATGTATGTATGTCCGTATGTCACAGAATCTTTGTTCGTGATTCACTTAAAAACGGCTCAACCGTTTGAAACCAAACTTGGCAGAATGTTTGACCTTAGGCCAAGGAAGGTTATTAAATTTACAGATTTGAAAAATATTAATTAGAACAGGAGATATTAAATTTTTTCAAAAAATTCAAAAATAAAAAATTTTCAAATTTTACCTTTTTTTAAAAAATGCTTTCAAACTTTGTATAATTGAGTATAACATGTTATTTAATCACATTCTAGAATAGATTTGCAAAAAAATGTCCTAAAACTAAGATGAAAGTATAAACATGATTTTAAAAAAATTCAAAAAATCGCAAATATCAAATTTTTATATTTTTTAATGATTTGATTTTAAATGATCTGTAATTGATTGTTACATGTCATTTGGTCAAATTTTAGCATAATTTTTCCAAAAATTGTGTCCTATAACTAAGATGTAAAGATAAAAATGTTTTCAAAAAATCGAAAGTTTTTAAAATTTAGATTTTTTAATGTATTGCTTTTAAACGATCTATAATTGAGTATAACATGTTATTTAGTCACATTTTAGCATAATTTAGCAAAAAATACTATTCCATATTTCAGATGTAAGTATAATGTTTTCGGAAAATTAAAAAAAATGAAAAAATTATCTATTTATAAGAGACAATTTTTGGAAAAATTATGCCAAAATTTGACCAAATAACATGTAACAATGAATTATAGATCATTTAAAAGCAATTCATTAAAAAATATAAAATTTGAAAAATTTCGATTTTTTAAATTTTTTGAAAACATTTTTATGCCTACATCTTGGTTATAGGAAATTATTTTTGGCAAAAAATTTTTACATTTTGATAGATTGCAGTAAATTAATCAGTTATGACTTTTGTGAGATATATATATAAACAATAAATTTATAGATTTTAAACATATTAATTAGAACGGGAGGTATTCAATTTTTTCTAATCATTTAAAAAATAGAAAATTTTTAATTTTTTAATATATATCTTTTAAACTTTTGACGTCAAAATAATGGAATTTAATGGAATTTAATTTCATTAAAAATAATCCTTAAAATGAAACGAGTAAATATGCAAATTAGGTAAAGAGAGACATTCTTATTGACATTGCCTTTAGAGAAAGAAAGAAAGGTAGCCGTTATCTGAGAAAGCGTTATCGGCGCCGTTATCCAGACGTTATCGAGACCGTTACCTTTGGAGTTTCTATTACTATATATATATTATATATATACATATAATTGACTTTTATCTATAGTTTCCCTTGCGATGAAGGAAGAAAGAAAATATTACCTGGGTTCTCCGAGGTTTATATCCCCATTACAAAGGCTATTGTTTAAGGGTTCGTAATCCTTCTTAGGGTCGAATACAGGCCTCTGTATATATATATATATATATATATATATATATACATCAATCTATGAGTGCGAAGAAGACACTCTTATGCGTAAAGACGCATAAGAGTGTCTTCTTCGCACTCATAGATTGATGTATATAGGGACGCTCGCTCGCACTCACACTTAGCGCTTACCCCCAAATAAGGACGAAATTTTCAGTTTATCGAAAGTGATAATATTGTAGAATATTTTCTAAGTATATGTGACACGTTTCTTATACGTTACGTATAACATTAAATTAAAATTTTTTTTTATTCACTGTTAAATTCACTCACTATACGTGAGTGAATATAAAGTGTAATAAGTGAATTAGTAAATTGTGATTTAGTGAATAGTAAGTGTTAGTGAAAAATTTTGTGAATATAAGTATAGTTAGTGTTAATTAATTAAGTTAAAAATTTTGTGTAATTTGAAATTTGGAATAAGAGATAAAATTTGAAATTGGTTAATTTGTATAACAGGAATATTGGATAAAAGAAAAAATTATAAATTGGTTATGTTGCGTAAAAGAAAAATTTTGAATTTGGTTATATTTAAGTAAATTAGTGAATTTTGATTTAGTGAATAGTAAGTGTTAGTGAAAAATTTGTGAATAAGTATAGTGTTAATTAATTAAGTTAAAAATTTTGTGTAATTTATTGTGATTTAGTCAATAGTAAGTGTTAGTGAAAAATTTGTGAATAAGTATAGTGTTAATTAATTAAGTTAAAAATTTTGTGTAATTTGAAATTTGGGATAAGAGATAAAATTTGAAATTGGTTATATTACGAAAAAGAAAAATTTGGAATTTGGTTATTATTGGATAAAAGGATAATTTGGAAATTGGTTATAATAGATAAAATTGGATTTATTGGATAAAAGGATAATTTGGAAATTGGTTATAATAGATAAAATTGGATTTATTGGATAAAAGGATAATTTGGAAATTGGTTATATTGGATAAAATTGGATTTATTGGATAAAAGGATAATTTGGAAATTGGTTATATTAGATAAAATTGGATTTATTGGATAAAAGGATAATTTGGAAATTGGTTATATTAGATAAAATTGGATTTATTGGATAAAAGGATAATTTGGAAATTGGTTATATTAGATAAAAAGCAAATTTTGAAAGTGATTATATTGGGTAAAAAGCATACTTGGAAATTGGTTACATTGAATAAAAGGAAAATTTATAAATTGATTAAGTTGGATTAATAACATTTGGAAATTGGTTAAAAGGCAAATTTGGAAATTGGTTAAATTGGATAAAAGACAAAAATTTGGAATTTGGTTAAATTGGATAAAAGGAAAATTTGGAAATTGGTTATATTGGAAATTTGTTATGTTGGGTAAATAAAGCTGGAAATTGGTTAAATTGGATAAGATACGAAATTAGAAATTTGTTAAATTGGATGAAAGGCAAAATTGGAAATTGATTATATTGGATAACGAAATATATGTAAATATTTCTCTAAAATAAAAAGAACAATGACTAACAAAGGAGAAACTGTTATTTTGACTACTCGTGATTTAAGCATAGTTGTCACTGAAGGAGCAATGCTAAATAATGATCATATGTATGAATTTCAAAAGCTATTGGGAAGACAATCAAATTTTTTTTATAATATGCAAAATACTTTGTGTTTACAAACACTTGGTTTGATAGTTCCAATCCAGAAAAGTAAGCAGCACATTCAAATACTTTTTAGTGGATCTTATAAATCTGGTCATTGGATTTGTACTTATTATGATGGAAGATGTCTTTACATTTTTGATAGTCTTAATAAAAAATGTTTAAATCATGATCAAAGAAATTATTTAATTAGATTATATACTTTTGAACCACCAGTAGTTTTCACCACTGTTGATCAGCAACCAGAATACAGTCTTTCTTGTGGAGTATATGCAATTGCTTTCGCAACATCGTTATTTTTTAATATTATGCCCCACTCTGTCCATTACTATTATTGTAATATGAGAAATCATTTAATGTTAATGTTTAAAAGCAATAGTTTAAGTGAATTTCCTTCTGAACAACTTTCTAATAGTAGATCTTGCATAGTTGTGAATGACTGGAATTTCCTTTTAAATGAAAAAGATATTCAACTTAAGTATGGAGAATCAAACTTTTCTAAAAACTCTATGAAGAAAGAAATTTCTTTCCCGAGAATAATAAATAAAATAAATAAAGGGAGTATTGCATCAACAACAGTTAAACAAAGTATGGCTGAAATTCAAAGAAATTATCGCGAAAGGCAAAAATTGAAGCGTAAAGTTGATAATCCAAATTATTCAGAGGAAGAAAACAATTCCCTTTCTTTTCCGAGAGCAATAAATAAAATAAATGAAGGAAATGTTGAATCATCAACAACACCTAAACAGAGTAAGGCTGAAATTCAAAGAAATTATCGCGAAAGGCAAAAATTGAAGCGTAAAGTTGATAATCCAAATTATTCAGAGGAAGCAAACAATTCCCTTTCTTTTCCGAGAGCAATAAATAAAATAAATAAAGGAAATGTTGAATCATCAACAACACCTAAACAAAGTAAGGCTGAAATTCAAAGAAATTATCGCGAAAGGCAAAAACTGAAATGTAAAGTTGATAATCCAAATTATTCAGAGGAAGCAAACACTTCCCTTTCTTTTCCGAGAGCAATAAATAAAATAAATGAAGGAAATGTTGAATCATCAACAACACCTAAACAAAGTAAGGCTGAAATTCAAAGAAATTATCGCGAAAGGCAAAAACTGAAATGTAAACTTGATAATGTAAATTATTCAGGTGAAGTGCACACTTCAACTAAGAAAAAACTTCAAGTTGAATCTAAAATAGAATATGCTCAAAACCTTAAATTAAAAAATATAAACAGTGATAGAAGTACATTGTCAAAAACAAAAAATACTCTATGTCCAAGAAATTATTGTGAAAGAGTATTAAATCATCAAATTCAAAATGAGTTGAAACTGGTAAATAATAGTATAAATTTAAATTTGAATATTTCTGTTCTAAAGAAAATATTAAATATAGATTTAGATGATAATGAAACATTTAAGTCAAATAATGTTGAAAATTATCTAGGTCCAATGAATTATTATTGCACACATTGTCAAGCTAAACATTATAAAGATGAACAAGTTGCTGGTAGAAAAGTTAGTTTTAATGATTGTTGTAGTCATGGAGGTGTTGTTTTAACTTCCATACAATATCCAGATGAATTAAAGCTTTTGCTAAAAGGGCTTCATGAAAAATCTGGTCATTTTAAAAAGAATATAAGGCTGTACAATAATTCTTTTTCTTTTGCATCTTTAAATGCTAATGTAATTAATTTTAATGGAAGAAGAAGAGGACCATTCTGCTACAAAATTCAAGGTCAAATTTACTATCAAATTAATAGTGCTTTATATCCGGATAAAGGTGAAGATCCATGTTTTGGTCAATTATTTATTTATGACCCTGAAGAATCAATCAGATACAGATTGAAAAGTAACGACAATTTGGATGAAGATATTTTAAAATCTATATAAAATATTATGAGAAATTCTAATGCATACACAAAATCTTACATGATGATGTCAGAGGTAATTAGAATAGAAACTGAATTATCAAGACAAAAAAATGAAGAAATTCCTGAATTACAATTATTGTTCACTTTGAAAAAAGGCTTTGATAAAAATAGATATAATTTTCAAAGTTTTAATGAAGTTGCTGCAATTTTTAATACAAACTCTGAGGGAAAATACCAGAATCTTATGTAACGGTTTATAATAAATCTACAAAGAAATTAAAATTGGTTAGCAATTTAGATCCCAATGTTGAACCTTGGATTTATCCTATATTTTATCCACTTGGAAATAAGGGTTATAATATTAATATGATTCGTAGTGATAGTGATTACAGAAGTAGAAATCATACTATTTCTAGATCTGCCTACATTAAATATAAAATTGCTATAAGAGATAAGGAATTTAATCCATTTTTATATGGGGGTAGATTGTTTCAACAATGGGTGGTTGACAATTATGTAAAAATAGAAAAAGATAGATTAAGATTTTGTGCAAATAATCAAGCTCAATTAAGAAGTGAAACATATAAAGGATTGATCGATTATTTACACAATCATGAGTTGGAAAATGATGTACACGTGGGAAAAACCTCTTATATTGCCTTCCACTTTTATTGGATCACCTCGCAATATCAAACTGCTGCTGATAGACCTGATATTGTAACTAGAGTATTCGCATTAAAAGTAAAACATTTACTTAAACATATTGTTGATAACAAATTATTTGGAGAGGTCAAATCTTATGTTTATGTTATTGAATTTCAAAAGCGAGGACTGCCACACATTCATTTGTTAGTTATATTGAAAGAAAATTCTAAAATATTAACAGTTGAAAGTGTCGATCGTTATATTTCTGCAGAGATTCCTGATGAAAATAATAATCCTATTTTACATAAAATAATAATGCAAAATAATATTCATAGACCTTGTGGAGATTGGTGTTTAATTGATGGAAAATGTTCAAAAAAATTTCCAAAAAGTTACCAAGAAGAAACTACAATTGAAGAAAATTGTTATGTTCATTGTCGTCGAAGAAATAATAATAAAGTATATGAACGACCAAATGGATTTATTGTTGATAATTCTAATGTTGTTCCGTATTGTCCTAAACTGTCAGAAATATTTAATTGCCATATTAATGTAGAAATAGTTTCGAGTATCAAGTCTGTTAAATATTTATATAAATATATTCTCAAAGGGCATGACGCTGCATCTATTATTATCACAAATGCGAATGGTGATGTAACTATTAATCATAATGGAATAAATCATTATGAAGAAAATAGATATGTTGGTCCAGTTGAGGCAGTTTGGAGAATTCTAAGTAAACCTTTAGGAAAAAAGAGTCATAGCGTTAATCGCTTGCCCATACATTTGCCAAATGAACAGAATGTTATTATTCGAGAAGAAAAAGATAGTAACGGTATTTCTTTCGATTTAAAAAAAAATACAAAACTTCTGGATTACTTTAAACTTAACCAACGGGATAGTAATGCTCAAAAGTATTATTATTCAGAAATACCAGACCATTATACATGGGTAACAAAATCTCTTGAATGGAAACAAAGAATTCGTAAAGAAAAAGTTTTGGGAAGAATGTATTCAGTTAATCCAAATCAATTAGAGTTATTTAATCTTAGATTATTATTGCTTACAGTAAAAGGAGCAACTTCTTTTGAAAGTTTGAGAACAGTTAATGGAGTTGTTCATGAATCTTTTACATCTGCTTGTTTGGCATTAGGACTTGTAGAAGATGATAGTGAGTGGATTAGAACAATGGAAGAAGCTGCATTATGGATGATGCCTCATTCACTTCGCCAATTATTTATAAGAATTTTAATTCATTGTCATCCTGTACAACCGGATAAACTTTGGGAACAATTTAAGGGTCAAATGTCAGAAGATTATTCAAAAACTAACGACATTGATGCTGAACAAAGGGCTTATAGAAATATTAAAACAATGTTATTTAACGAAGGATATAATTTAACTGACTTTCAGGGATTGTTAGATATACAAGATGAAATTCTTACTCAACAAGTTAATGATATAAGTATTGCAGAACATATTAACATAGGAGAACAGAATTATGCTAAATTAAATGTAAAACAAAAACTTGTAGTTGATTATGTACTTGATGCCCTAAAGGATTCTTCTTTTGATAGTTCTAAGTGCTTATATGTTGATGGTTGTGGAGGATCTGGAAAAACATTTTTATACATTACGCTATGGCATTTGTTAAGAAGTAAAGGAATAAATGTTTGCAACGTGGCATTTACAGGTATAGCTGCGACTCTGCTTCCTAATGGAAAAACTGTTCATAAAGTTTTAGGCTTACCCGTTCCATTATACAGTGATTCATCTTCAAACATTAAAGTTCAATCTAAAGAAGGCCTCTTTTTAAAAAATATAGATGTCTTTATTTGGGATGAAGCACCAATGGCTCCAAAATATGCTTTAGAAATTATGGATTATCTATTAAGAGATATAATGAATTCCAATGAACCTTTTGGTGGTAAAATTGTAATTCTAGGCGGAGATTTTCGACAAACTTTACCAATTAAAGAACGGGGTACTAGATCAGAAATAGTTAATTTATCAATAAAAAATAGTAAACTATGGAAACATTTCAAAAAATACACATTAACAGATAATATGAGAGCCTTACCACAAGAAACGGAATTTGTAGATTTTTTACTTAAAGTAGGCAATGGTGAATTAAATGATGCAGATGATAATGTTATATTACCAGAACATATTATTCAAAAAGGGAATGTAGATATTGCAGAAGAAATGTATTGTCAGTTCATACAACAGAATAAATTTCAGGAGTTGTCAGAGTGTGCAATTTTAGCACCTAGAAACGTTGACGTTGATGATATTAATAAGAGAGTGGTGCGTCTCTTAGACAGTAAAGGTGAAAAAATATATAAAAGTATTGATTCTACTGAAAATTGTGATAATGGAAAATTTTCTGAAACTTTATTACCAGAATATTTAAATACTCTCTCTCCACCTTCTTTACCACCACATGAATTACATTTAAGAATTAATTCCGTTGTAATGCTTATTAGAAATCTTAGTATTAATGAAGGATTATGTAACGGAACAAGGTTAATTGTTTTAGATTTATCACATAATGTTATTAAATGTCAAATATTAACGGGAGATAAGAGTGGAAATATTGTCTTTTTACATAGAGTAACTTTACATTGTGAAAATTTATATCCGTTTACTTTTAAAAGAAGACAATTTCCTATAAAATTAGCTTTTGCAATGACTATTAACAAGTCTCAAGGACAAACATTTAACAGAATATATATAGATTTAAGAAGAGATGTATTTAATCACGGTGTGACGTCCCCCACAAATACAGATAATAAAAGAAGGAAATATTTCCTAAATAAATAACGATATTTTCGAACCTTGTCGCGTTTTCTTGCCAACCCTAAATAAATTGTATACGAAAAATAATCTAGAATTAACAAAAGATAGCGGAACGATTGCTTTAAGTGTATTTACTTATTTTTCAAAAGATTGAAATATTTTCAAATTCTAAAGCACAAAAATCAATAGTTGTAAATTATAAAGATGAATGAAAGAAAATTGCACTTAAGGTTAACCCTCCGATACCTTCCACAAACAAGTATACACATATTCGTAATCTTACGTAATGATCTTAATCCCTCTGACGCCGATGCACTCTCACATTCAAATAGTCCTAGATAAATTAGCAAATAGAGTGTGCCTGTTCATTGCGTAAAATTCCAAAAATCTCAATTATTATTATTGTACACATTTTATAATTATTGTTTAAAATTCGACATCTTTTTATTATTAATGTAATTTAATGTTAAAATTAGTTAAAGTATAAAATATAAGAATGAGTGAGATAACCTATAAATAATAAATAAGAATTATTCATAAAAATAACAATTATAACAAACTTAACCTCAATTCTTTCAAGAATAAACAAAAATTATTGTTTATAATTACTTTCATAAATATTTAAATAATTCTTATTTAATATTAATTAATGTTAATAATTAATTCATTTATTTTTAACTATTTTCCAAACTATTAATAATTATAAGGAAATTTCTATACTTTAATAATTAATATTAAGTTTTAATAACAATTACTAATATTTTTAATGATATTCAAGTTATTTTTAATTATTTAAGTTATATTGTTTATAAAATAATTATTTCAGTATATAAAATTCTTTATATCATAAATTTATTATTATTAATTAGATATTATTGTTTAAAATTATTGTTAATAATTTTCTTTAATAATCCTAATATTGTTAATTCATTAATTTACATAAATTATGTAAATTTACAGGAACTTGTTGAAAAAGTGAATTTTGGTTCCATCTATTAAAAACGGTAAACACTTTTAAGCCCCTTCCACATGAAAACACCCCTGTTTTAAACTACGCCTACGCAACTCCTATTTTCGCAAGGCTGGGCCTGAAGGACCCAATACCGTCCTTGACCTAATGAGTTTTTCGCCATTTTCCTTTTCACGGATCCAATCATTAGAGTTTTCCAACCTCTTTTCCTCCACCTTGAGACAATATATTTTCTGAACCAACCCTAACTCCAAAATTAGGAAGGGACAAGGGTATAAAAATATGATCCTTGCTAAAATAACTCAGTTCAATTCTACAAGACTTCTCTACTTCAAAATTCAAACATTTAAGTTCTCAGTTCGCGGTTAAAATTCTCAAAAAGTTCTAAATTCGAAATAACGCGAGTTTTTAGTTTGGTGAAACTTTCTTTAAAAAAAGAGACTTTAAGTTTTTAATATTTCGTGTAAATAATTATTAAATTTTAATAAAAGGATAAAAAGTTCAATCCACACTCGTAAAGAAGGAAGCCAAGATCCAGTCTTTTCATCAAGTTCCAGTCGTTGCCGTTCCTAATATTGTCATTTCTACAGTTTTGATTTTATAATAAAAGTAAGTCTTTAAAAATTTTCTTGCTATCTAACTTTTTCTAAAATCTATTTCTTGTCAATTCTCTCAAAGAATATTAATTGGTTTATTCGGTTAATATATCTTCCAAATTCCATTTGCAATATTTTTTGTATTTAACAATATTATTTTTGAATTTTCCCGCCTAGAGAACATTAATTAGTTTATCTGGTTAGTGATTCTTTTATCCTTGTCAAATAAAATTCCTCAAAACAACAATCAATTTGAATCGTTCCTGAGTTAGTGGACGCAAGTCTAGACTCAAAAATGTTCAATTAATTTAATTTATACGAATGTTGCGTTTACGGACGTAACATCGGTCAGATGTATGTTGCATTATCGAGGGTACGTTCATTTGAATCCGTAAAAATATATTTAGGAGATAATAGAAGTAGTATGTATATAAAAAATTATGTTTATAGTGAAATTTTTGAATAATTAAGGAGCCGGATATAACACCTGCCGCTACGCGCCGCCGTAAAGGACCGTACCAGTCAGTGAGTAGTGAGCGCTTCTGGGCCTCTCACTGCTACCTGACTGGTATTATTTCTTGCGATAGCGCGCAGCGGCAGTTGATACATCCGGCCCTTCAATTTTAATTAAGTTTAATTTGCTATATTTATGTTTATCGTAATTTTCAATGTGAAATATTTACAGTACCGGTCAAAATGTAAGTTCATCTATTTTCAAAGGAAAGAAAAAAATTTTGTACCATAAAATTTTTGAAAACTAAACTTTTTTCCGTATACATATGTAATATAAAAAAATATGTTTTAATTTAAAAAATTATTTTTCTTTTAATAAGATTCAACAACCAAATTGATTATATACAAATGTTTACAAAAGCTGAGAATAATATTTATTAGCATAAATTTATTATCATGCAAATAGAATATGTGAATTTTTGGACTGCTAATCGAAATCGCGAAGGGTTATTAGTGAAGAAAATGACCACCATCATTATTTGTTAATTTGTATAACTGTTTGAAACTATCGCTGAATGTAAGGTTTTAAAATTTTTTATTGCATTTTCTTAGAATTTTTTTAATGATTGTATAATATCTCCAGAATATTATGTTAAAATTTCAAGTTAATTATAGCAAAATTAACGGAGTTATGAGTATTTTAGTCGCGTAAGTACAGGCTTCAGGATTAATGTTTTTTATTAAGAAATCTACCCACTTTAAACGCCCTAAAAAGGTTATTTTTGTACATTTTTTCAAGTTTAAATAATAAATATTGACATATGAAATTTTACACGATTTTTGCTTTTTGCAAAACTGATAAAATAAACACAATAACAATAATAATAATATAATATAATATATAATATATATATATATATATATATATATATATATATATATATATATATATATATATATATATATATATATATATATATATATTATAATAATTATAATAATTATTGTGAATTGGTGTCTACTCAGCGATCATGGCCCGAAGTTTACTTCTGGTCCATGGGAGAGATACACCGACCTTCGAGGTCCGAGTTTCTTAGCTCACCTGACACTGGATATCATAGACGTCGCATCAATGCTTCGGCAATGCTATAACGTCTATGTAACTAACGGAGGCGGTTCAGGGCCCATCCTGGCCAGATGGTAGTACCCTGTTAAGGCCCGATTGTCCCTCGATACGGGACAAACACCCAGTATGAGCGATTGTAAAAACAAGGAAGAGTACCTGCGGAGTAATGCTTCGGCTGAATCTCTCACTGGTTCCGATCATCAAGCGCTTTCGAGCGTGAGGATGATGGCCAGTGGCCCAAAGATGTAGGAGGGCAACAACGCGTTGGCAGTTCCACAGATCATCGTGGAGAAGGTGGAGAGACGAGGGAGTACGAGCAGTGTGACAAGTCAGGCTAGCTGCATTTCTGTCTTCAGTAATGCTTCAGCGAATGACATTGCTAGCTGCAACAAGGACCGAGATGAATGCATAAAGCTGCGGGAAAAAGAGGCGGCATGCATTCTAGCAATAGAAGAAGAGGTCAGTAAGATGATAAAGTCCTGCGAAGTCCAAAGAAATGTCAATATGACAATCAAGGATGGACTTAAAAGCATAACATCGCTCATACAGCAGACCAAGGTGAAGCACGCAGCGGCTACAAAAAAGGACGAGATTTTCTACCAGGGATTAACCTGGTCGGAAGAAGCTAGACAAGATCGCAGAGTAAGAAGAGATCGTTGTAACGCAATCGTGTTGAGAAACGTCGTCTTAGATGCTCAGAAGAGGAAGAGAAGTGATCCTGAGCCTGCGAAGGATCCAAAAAGGAAAAAGGAGGAGAGACTTAAAAAGACTGGAAGTAAGGGGATCAAAACGGTTCCAAAGCTAGACCAGGTCAAGAAGGGAAGAGCCACAGTGATTGTTAAAGTGGCAGAAGGAAATACTTTCGCCGAAGTGCTGGCGAAAGTTCGAAAAGAGGCTGACCTGGAGGCCAGCCAGACAAGGGTTGTGGGAGCTTTACCCACAAAAAAGGGAGACCTTCTCATTAAAATTGGAAGGTCTTCAAACAAGAAGATGTTCACCGAGGAGGTGACTAAGGTGATCGGTGACCTGGGTAAGGTGCAGATGGCGGACCGGCAAACTACGCTGGAAATCCGCGATATGGATGCCCTTACCGAACAGAAGGATGTCAAGGAGGCCCTAGACAAACTATCTACGGTTCCAGCAGGAAGCAGGAAGGTGACGGTCCTCGGACCAAATAAGCGAGGCATGAAGCTCGCTGTCGTGGTCACCACCCAGGAGGACGCTGCCAGATTGGAGAAGATGGGGCACATTAAAATCGGTTTTGTGTCCTGCAGAATCAGTAAGAGAGTTATGGTCACAAGGTGTCACAAGTGCCTTGACTATGGCCATATAGGCAGAAACTGCCAAGCAGTAGATAGGTCGGCTGCGTGCTTCAAGTGCGGAGAAGCTGGCCACAAGGCAGCAGATTGTAAGAAGAGCCCATGCTGCTTCTTATGCAAGGCGAAGTTCGGCGAGGAGGAGAGTATCCAACATGTCGCCGGATCAGGAGGATGCAAGGTCTTCAGATCTGCCCTAGAGGAAGCCAAGAAGACTTTGTCAAGGACAAGGAGGAAATAAGGCCAGAACAAGAGCGGCACGGAAGAGTCGCGTATGCGACTAAGTGGGACCATTCATCTACGAAGTCTGAAGCCACTAGGTAGTTCCGTAGGTGAATAATAGGTCTAATATAAATGGGTTTTTAACATGGTAATTATTGTGAATTATTATTATTATAACATAACACAATGTCTAAATATTTATAATAAATATTAAAATAAGTTAAAATTAAAGAAAACTTATTTAATAAATTAAATTATCATTTGATTGAAACAGAACAGTTTTTACTATTTTTTCATTTTTTTCGTTTGTCCTTGACAAAATG
Source organism: Leptopilina drosophilae (assembly GCA_032873175.1). NCBI lineage: Eukaryota > Metazoa > Arthropoda > Insecta > Hymenoptera > Figitidae > Leptopilina > Leptopilina drosophilae. The sequence goes on from CM065483.1 coordinate 36,891,482, forward strand.
TCAAGCACAGTTTTAAAATGTTTTGAATCAAACAATTGAGAGCATGCTTTTATTTAAAATATTATTAATTTAAGTATTAGAATACTTTTTTTAAAAAAGTTAAGTGAAATTTTTGGTATTTAGTGAAGTGAATTGAGATTGTTATATTTAATTATGGAAAATCGAGAAAAAACAAGAAAGAAAACAGAAAAGGAGAGAAGAGACATGGAAAAGAAATGTTCGAAAAGCTAAGAAAAATAAGATAAAAATGTAAAAAATAATATTAAAAACAATTGAAATTTATATACCCATTTTAAATTAAAAAATTAGTTATTTAAAATAATATGTTTGATTCAAAATACTTTCTGGTCGGGTTGAACCAAAACTATTTTTCTCTGCTTATTGTGTATTTAATTTTAACTTATTTTAATGGTTATTATAAATATATAGACATTGTGTTATGAAAATGTGTAAATAGAGATGACGGCCACGATGACTCAGTTGCAGTGCGAAACATGGGAACTTTAAGGTTAGGATGCGCTCGGATCTTTAAATGTTACTAACTTTTAAAGTTTTTATCAAATGTTAATAAAATTTTCCAGAAAACTTCTTTACTTATTAATGAACAACTTTCTCACTGGAAGTATGTCAGGTCTTAAAATTTTTCAGATAAACGAAGCGCTTTAAAGTGTAAAACTATATTTTTTACATTGCTTTGAAAAAAAATTATTATTATTTTTTGTTTTAAAAAAATGTTTTTTTTCTATGCATTATTGTTCTCCCGTGGGGGTACCGGGCGCAGAATAGGCCCCCTGCGATCGGCTGCATGTCGTAAAAGGCGACTAAATGAGGCTCGGAGTGTTGCCACTGCTTGCGGTTAGTTCTCGGTTCGTCCCAGGCTTTCTCGCTGAGTAGTGGCTTACGATGATGATGGGCGGCGCCGTGTCGGCCCGGCAAGTCTAATATAGACCGACAACTTTCGCCCATTGTTGGTGTCGTCGATTCGAATGGGACACGCCGACAATGGGGCCGTGTTTGACCCGGCAAGAGAATAGGCAAACCGCGGTCACAACTGCGTGTCGTAAGAGACGACTAAGTGACTATCGAACGCATTACGCCCGTCTCGTACGGGCCTGGTGAGACTTCGGTCTGGAAGCAGAACCTCCGCGTGGTCCCCGCTGGTAGTGCACGAGGCTTGCCCTCGTCAATCTCCAGCAAATGGGGCATTGGCGGGGTCAATACGACTGCAACTAACTGCTTCCCTCTTTCATTGGGCACCGGTCTTCTTGCATTTCAGGCATTGCCTATCTTTATCAGAGGTGGTAAAGGAATTTAATGCTTTGAAAGCGTTTTTCCATTCCCCTCTTGTCAGTGGTTGAAAGCTCGCATGCTGAGCTAGAGGTGTGTTCAACGCCTGCCTGAGTGAGTTCCAGGTCCTCAACTCGGGTGGTTACCTGCAGAGTAACCAGGGATTAGAAAGGTCCCGCCCCCTACCCAGGGGTCCCATAGGTAATCCGTGTTGGTTACCATGGGTGGGTAGGCGGTTGGTTGTTTAACGTAACAACCTTCTGCCGCGATTTGTACGAGCGTATCTCGGACTCCGACGCTCGTAGGCGAGCCGTGTGGGTATACCTGTATAGGGAGGCCCTGCACGATAAAGACCCAAAGGCCGCTATGCTTTATTGTTTGTTTGTTTTGGAACATTCTGCGGTTTCATTTCGTTTTTTTATCAAAAAATAATAAAAATTAACCAAAATATTACGAGTTGAAGTTAAAAAATATTAAAATTCTACGATTTTTAAAAATGCAGTTTTTTTTTATTAACTTTAAAAGTAAAAAAGATAGAAAAAATGTGTGTAGAAAAAAAAAGATGTAGAATTTTATTCTCTACAAGAAACAATGATTAAAATTGCAATTTGAAAAACTTTTTAAAATCGACCTATTGGACAATAGTTATTCGTCAGAATCCACGCGTATCCCCTTATAGCATCCAGCCCCTCAATTGTAAAAATTTAGTGCTTAATACTTTCTAGCTTGAGTCTCTCAGAAGGTGGAGTCGATGGTGCAAAATTTTAATTTTTATTATTTTTATAATTATAAAAGTTATAAAAATTTTCATTCATTTAATAGAAATTAAGATTTAGTTGATCCAGAACTGTTGTAAGTTTAAGCAAACAATTTTGTATTTCGATTAAATAATTAATTATTTGATTCAATTAATGAAATATTAATCTTAATTAAAAGAATTAATTGTGATAAATAATTAAATATTTGATACAAATAAAGATTTAGTTACTTGAAAAAATTATTTTATTGATGTAAATAAATATTTATTTCATACTGTCAAATAAAATAATCAGATCTAATAAATATTTACTTGGTTCAAATAAATATTTATTGGATAATAGACAATTAAACTATTTAATTGCGTCAATTAATTTTTATTTGATTCAATTAAATTATTTTTAGTGTAGAAATTATGCAAATTATTTCCTGAATGAAAAGAATGAGTTGGTGAACAATATTATTATTGAGAAATAAAAATTATGCAATTTAAGTGCAATTTAGGAATACAAAATTTAAAACAAAATTTAATCCTTTAAGATAAAATTCTTTTACTAAACATGTGTTCATCTTTAGAATAATGTTAGAAACTTTTTAAATGTTAAAATATTTTCATATTGAATAGCAGAAAGAAAGGGGGCGCGCGTAGCGCGCAAGTAAAAGTGACTAGTGGAATAAGTAATTTGACTTTACTATAACTCCAAAAACTGGTGGAAATTTAGGATTAACTTATAATACTATAATTAAATTTCTACAAATAATTGACAAACATTGTTTTCTGCATTTTAATAAATAAAAATGAATTATTTGATGATAAAAATTTAATCACTGTTTTAAAATAGTAATATTTTTATAATGAAATAGTTAATGGTAGCTAATTATTATTTCTCCAGACAAATTAAATTTCCCACTATTTCCTATTTTTTGAGACTGGTAGACACACTATTAAATGTATCCAGAAGAAATGTAGAAACTAAAACCCGTCGAAGACGAGTACGACAGCTAGTTTTAAATAAAATTCGCACGGAGAGAAATCTGTTGCAAATAATGCATAGAGTAGAGGTTATGTATATGGGGCGTTCCACGTTGAATCGGAAATTATTTTACTTTTGCATGTCAAATATTTCTCAAATATTTTTTTCCTTTTAGTGATCGTTAAAATGAGCTACCATGATTTTTTAAAAAAATTTTGTAAGAAACTTGATGAGAAAATTTGAAAAAAATCATGGTAGCTCATTTCAACGAGCAATAAAAGAAAAAAACATTAGTAAAAAATTAGTAAAAAAGATTAGTAATCCTTTTTACTAATTCACATTATTTATTTATTTAATTTAATTCACACTCACAGGGTGTCTATAACATCTGGGAAACCCGGAAATGTCAGAAAAATTAAAAATATCTTGGAAAAATAGTAATAATTAACATTGCCTTTTCAATTTTACAATTCTATTCTGTTTTAAAAATCAATATGAACAACAGACATACAAACATATTACAATCAAATAGAAAAATTAGACAAGTGCGAGTTGCACTCGCACTGCAGTGGCGGGTTCCGTACACAAATATTAAAACAATATTTGCAACATTTATCGATAATTGGTAGAATTAAAAAAAAATTTTTAAAAACTCGCAGTTGTTCAATTTTTTTTATATTAGTTACAAAATTAAAGGGAGAAAACAATCTCTCATTTATTCTTTTAAAATTGTACTCTTCTTTAAAATATGTAATGCCACTTGTTTTAACTAAAAAAATCAAAACAAAATTTTTTTGAAAAAAAATTAAAAAATTTTTTTTAAACAATTTTCTTTCAAAAATTTTTTAGTTTTTCCTTGACAACGCTATGGCCATTATTACATAGCAAGTTGTCTATATTTTTTCTGTAATATTCGCTTTAAAATACACCAGTATGCCAAATTTTATCCCTCCATGTTGAATAGTTTAGAAGTTAAGGGGTAGCCAACATTTTTTTACGCGGGTAGTTTAGCCACTAGGGGGGAGGACACGATTTGGCTATGGACACAAGAGTCTCACCAATAGGGTTCCGTCGGTACACCGTAGGTGTACGGAACCCTAAAAAAATGTCAAAATTTAAATTATATTTATAAATAATAAAACTATTCAAAAAAATTCTATTGTTTTCAAAAAATTTTAATAAAATTCTAGGCAAAATTTCAATTATTTTCAAAAATGTACCTCACTTCAATGTTTTTCAATATCTACTATTTTAATAAAATTGCTTCCAAAAGAATCTAATTATTTAAAAAAGTTTTAATTACATTTATAGAACAATAAGCATTTTACAGGAATTCAATCATTTACAAATTTTTTCTATATTTTTTTGCAATAATTTAATTTTTTATTTTCTTGATGACAAACGTTGTGAATAATTCTCCCACGTAATTTATAAGTGTTATGGAATAAAATTTGAGCAATGTATTTTTTTGTAATCCCTTAAATATAAGTCGATTCTTAAAACCAGGAAAAAAATTTTAGAAGGCCTGGAAAACCAGGAAATGTGAGTGAAATAAATAATTAATTAGTAAATAAATATATAATTAATGTAAAAATTTCATTTTTTTGCTATCGGACACAATAAATAAGTTACTTTTTCATTGATTAATATTTGACCCTCAATGTCGAAATGGCGGTGGATATTAAACTGAGTGATAATTAATGTAAAACTTGAATTTTTTGTTGATAAATTTTTTTTGTACAGATGATGTGAATCTATTCATTCAGTTATTTTACTCTAACTGTCCAAATGTCGGTGGACAGTAAGCTGACTGTCGGACATTTAGCTTACTGCTTACCCAGATAGACGATATAATAATAATAATAATAATAATAATAGTAATAATAATAATAATAATAATATAATATATATATATATATATAACTATCTGCAGTTAGCTAACTGTCTGGACAGTTAGCTTAATGTAGGATTCGCCTAAGTGGCGACGACATATACATATATATAAAATATAGCGGAGACCGGGGCGTAATGGATCACTTAAATTTATTCAAAAGTGGTAAATCAGAGTAGTTTCGGTTTTTGATCAAAATAATGTACTTGGTATACTGTAAAAGTTTGTACCAAGTTTCATTGTTATTCATTTATTATTGTTAAAAATGTGGTAGAAAAAGTGATTTTGACGCTAGAAAGTAAATTTTAGAAATCTTTGTTTTTTGTTATATCTTTTTCAAAATTACTTGTAAAAAATTTTTGTTTATCAGGTTTTGAGCTTTAAACATTTGTTCTTAAAGAACAATTAACAATTTTTGTTTAATACTTACGGTATTGTTAACAAATAACAAAATTTTCAACAAAAACCTACGGAGGGTAATGGATCACTATGATTATGAAAATCATAGTGAAAATTGGCGACTAGGTCATCTTCATGGTGAAAACCATAAAAACACCACTTACCCCCGTTCTATTACAGAACAGAGAGAGAGAACACGGGGGTGGCGGGCTTCGCGTGAAGGAAGGTCGGGTCTACGTTAGAATGTCAATTTTACCCACGTTCTACTACAAAACAGCGAAATTTCTAAATTTTTAGGAGTTAAATGCAAAAAAAAATAATTTTTATGGTGTTTTTTATGGTTTTTATTATAAAATTTTAATTTTCAAAAATTTTCAATGTGATTTTCTTGATCAGCACCCTGAATTGCATAAATGTTACTGTTTTTCTTTAAGAATAATTCTGTTTTATCATTCATTCGTATTCTAGACAATTTTATGGTATTTTATGGTTTTTTACGATTTTCTCGAGAACTATTTAGTATTGCAAAAAATGTGTAGAACAAAAAAATGTGTTTAACTAAGATACAATTTTTGTTTGAACCATTTTTTGCAATTTTGGGTTTTTTGGCACTTAAACACAAAAAAACACATTTTTGTGGTGTTTTTTTAATGGTTTTCACCATGAAGATGACCTAGTCGCAAATTTTCACTATGATTTTCGAAATCAGGGCACAAAATTACGTAAGTATACCAAGTTTCAAAAAAATTGGAGCTATGTTGCTTTCGGAAGTGCACCCAAAATATGTTCCATTTTCAATATTCTTTGTTATAAATATACAATAGAAACCAAAATTGTCAATACCGTAATAATATTTGATGATCTAAATTATAATTTCATTGCTGATCCATTACGCCCTGGCCTGTGGCCAAATTTTTTACCTTGCATTTCTTCAAAAACATTGTTCTAGAAAAAAAGTGTAAGTGATATTAGGGCGTACTTTTTTTACTTGAAAGCTGAGATGTTAGACTAAATGTTCCACATGATGAAATTTTTATTAAAGCGAGAATTATGAAGTTAATCAACAAAAAGTGATCCATTACGCCCCGGTCTCCCCTATATTGTATTTTAATTTATGAAATTAATCACAATTTTATAAAAGACGAAAAGTTCGCACTTTTATTAGAAATTTATTTTTTTCTTCAATAATAAGTTGTCGTATAATAAAACGTTATTCTTTACTTGAAAACAAAACAAAAATCTTATTATTTTCATCAAGACGAATCGATTGATGTATAAAAAGAATATACTATATGCACTCATAAAATTAAATAAAATTAAAATTAAAAAATCCACTATATTATTAAACATTTTTTTATTTTTTAAATTTAATATAAATGCTTTCTCCCCAAGGAAGCAAACGTTTTGCTTATAGTAAAAACGAAGAAAAATGTTTATGTAATGAACATCTGGATATATACAACTTGTTTATCAACATTTTTGAACATATTTGAATTTTTGTTATGAATACTATTATTTATAAAAATAATTGAATTTTGTAATGAATTTTATTTAAATTCCTCAAAACAATTGAACTTTGTCCAAGATTATTGTTATTTATTTATATAGGTTATTGGAAATGTTGACCACATTTTTTTAGATTTTTTGAAAATAACTGAATTTCTGACAAGAATTTAAGTAATTTTTAAAATTTAAAATAATTGCGTTCTTGTGATAAATATTATTCTTTTTGAAAATAATAATTGTTAAATAAAATCTTTTAAAGAAAAACTTTTGGCTTATATATAAATGGAGCAAATACTTTTAGAAAATTTTGGAAAAATTGGATATACAACTTGTTTATCAAAATTTTTGAACATATTTGAATTTTTGTTATGAATACCATTATTTATGAAAATAATTGAATTTTGTAATGAATTTTATTTAAATTCTTCAAAATAATTGAACTTTGTCCAAGATTATTGTTATTTATTTATATAGGTTATTGGAAATGTTGACCACATTTTTTTTAGATTTTTTGAAAATAATTGAATTTCTGACAAGAATTTAAGTAAGTTTAAAAATTTTAAATAATTGCATTCTTGTGATAATTATTATCCTTTTTGCAAATAATTACAAACCTTTTAGCAAAATAATATACGTAAAATTTTGTTTAATAATTTTCCAGTTTTTTTATACAAATAAGAAAATCTCACATTTCGACATTTGTTAAATAAAATCTTTTAAACAAAAACTTTTGGCTTATTATAGAATGAAATGAAAAAATATTACATGATTTTGATTTGTTTATATCTATAATTTTTTATACTATTTACTGCAATATTATTTTTTTCAAATGAGGACAGTAATTTGCATAATTTATCATTTTTATTTAAAAACCTTCAAATTAATTAATATGCTGTTGAATGAATGCAAAAGACAGAAGTTGTTAAAGTCAATTGCTTTCGACAATATAAAGTTTTAAAAACATTATTTTGTATGCATTCCTACGTTCTGCTTCTATTTCAATCGCTCGCCCTGTGATATTCACGCTTGGGAACAAAGCCGCGTTTTCTCGTGGACAAAAAATTCTGCTTATTTGTCATTTCCAATATTTTTATTAATTAACAATTTAATTTTTAATCTTTTTAAAAAATTATTTTAATGAATAACAAAGTTTAAAAAAATGTTTTTCATATTTTTCGTTCTAATTTAACATATTTTATAAACAAAAATCCCTTTATTTATGTCTTGTCTTTTTTTTATTATTGCCAAATATTGTTTTAATCATTCTCAACAAAATAAAAGTTACTGCCCTGTTTTATCATACTGTTATGCCTTTACGTAGGCAACCCGCTTTACTCCACCTTTTTGTTGTGCGGCCATTTTATCCCCAGATCAAGTCACCTACATCTGTCAATTGTAATCGTAGAAATAGGATTGTGGCTCGTAGAAACATCGTACCGAGACAAAATAAAGTTTTACTAATTCTTTATTTAATTTCGCTCCCCAGTAAAGGCCCACTTTTTCGATTAAGTGCTTAATTTTTTTTTTAAAAAGTGATCAAAGTGGAAAAATAAAGGAAAGTAGGGGAAGTGGGTTGGCAACACTAACCAGTTCTCGACCTGCAACACCGTTAAGTTTAAAAAATCAAGCAATTTTGTATTTTTCTGTAAATCAAAAGAAACATTGTTATTATCTTTCCTTTCGCGAATAACATTCTGTTCATTTGGTAAATGTATGGGTAAACGATTTATACTATGGCTCTTTTTCTCTAAAGGTTTACTTAAAATTCTCCAAACAGCCTCAACAGGACCTACATACCTATTTTCTTCATAATGATTAATTTCATTGTGATTAACAGTAACCTCACCATTTGCATTTGTAATAATAATGGATGCAGCATCATGACCCTTGAAAATATATTTATATAAATATTTAACAGATTTAATACTTGAAACTATTTCCACATTTATATGACAATTAAATATTTCCGAAAGTGAAGGTCAATATGGAACCACATTAGAATTGTCAACAACAAATCCATTTGGTCGCTCATACGTTTTATTATTATTTCTTCTACGACAACGAATAAAACAGTTTTCTTCAATTGTAGTTTCTTCTTGGTAACTTTTTGGAAAATTTTTTGAACATTTACCCTCAATTAAACACCAATCTCCACAAGGTCCGTGAATGTTACTTTGCATTATTATGTTATGCAAGGAAGCATTAATATTTTCATCAGGAATTTCTGCAGAAATATAACGATCAACACTTTCAACTGTTAATATTTTAGAATTTTCTTTTAATATAACTAACAAATGAATATGTGGCAATCCTCGCTTTTGAAATTCAATAACATAAACATAAGATTTCACTTCTCCAAATAACTTGTTGTCAACAATAACATTTAAAAGTTGTTTCACCTTCAATGCAAAAACTCGAGTTACTATATCAGGTTTATCAGAAGCAGTTTGATGAGGCAATAAATTTTCATGTATTTCTTTCCCATTTGGACTACGCGTCATTGTAATAAATAAATCTGGTCTACCATGACGACCAACAATAGCTATGGCATCCTGATATTGCTGCATCATATTACGAGGTGATCCTATAAAAGTTGATGGCAATATAAGCATTTTTCCTACATGTACATTATTATCTAACTCATGATTTTGTAAATAATCGATTAGCCCTTGATGTTTCACTTCTCAATTGAGCTTGATTGTTTGCAAAAAATCGTAATCTATCTTTCTCTATTTTTACATAATTGTCAACAATCCATTGTTGAAATAATCTTCCCCCATATAAAAATTGATTAAATTCCTTATCTCTAATAGCTATTTTGTATTTACAATAGGCAGACCGAGAAATAGTATGTTTTTTACTTCTAAAATCACTATCACTACGAAGCATATTAATATTATAACCTTTATTTCCAAGTGGATAAAATATGGGATAGATCCATGGTTCAACATTCAGATCTAAATTACTAACTGATTTCAGTTCCTTTGTAGACTTATTATAAACTGTTACATAAGATTCTGGTATTTCTCCTTCTGAGTTTGTATTGGAAATAGCAGCAACTTCATTGTAACTTTAAAAATTATATCTTTTTTTATCAAAACCTTTTTTCAACGTGAACAATAGTTGTAACTCTGGAACATCTTCATTATTTTGTCTTGCTAATTCAGTTTCTATTTTAATTACTTCTGACATCATCACAAATGATTTTGTGTATGCGTTTGAAGTTCTCATAATATTTTCTATATTTTGTAAAAGTTCTTCGTCCAAATTTTCGTTACTTTTTAATCTGTATCTGATTGATTCGTCAGGGTCAAAAATAAATAATTGACCAAAACATGTATCCTCACCTTTATCCGGATATAAAGCACTATTAATTTGATAGTAAATTTGACCTTAAATTTTATAACAAAATGGTCCTCTTCTTCTGCCATTAAAATTACTTACATTAGCATTTAAAGATGCAAAAGAAAAAGAATTATTATATAGTCTTATATTCTTTTTAAAGTGACCTGATTTTTTATGAAACCCTTCTAACAAAAGCTTTAATTCATCTGGATATTGTATTGAAGTTAATACAACACCTCCATGACTACAGCAGTCATTAAAACTAACTTTTTTACCAGCAACTTTTTCATCTTTAAAATGTTTAGCTTGACAATGTGTGCAATAATTATTCATCGGACCTAGATAATTTTCAACATTTAACTCATTTTTAATTTGATGCTTTAATCGAGTATTCTTTGTTTTTAACGAAGAACTTGTATCACTATTTATATTTTTTAATTTAAGGTTCTCAGTATATTCAATTTTGGATTCGACTTGAAGTTTTTTCTTAGTTGAAGTGTGCTTTTCACCTAAATAATTTACGTTATCAATTGTACGTTTTAATTTTTGCCTCTCACGATAATATTTTTGTATTTCAGCCCTACTTTCTTTAAGTGTTTTTGATGCTATATTTCCTTCATTTATTTCATTTATTATTCTCGGGAAAGAAATAGATGTGTATGCTTCCTCTGAATATTTTTCATTGTCAATTTTACCTTTTAATTTTTGTCTCTCACGATAATTTTTTTGAATTTCTGCCCTACTTTGTTTAAGTGTTGTTGATGATTCAACATTTCCTTCATTTATTTTATTTATTGCTCTCGGAAAAGAAAGGGAAGTGTTTGCTTCCTCTGAATAATTTGCATTATCAACTTTACGCTTCAATTTTTGCCTCTCACGATAACTTTTTTGAATTTCAGTCCTACTTTGTTTAAGTGTTGTTGATGCAATATTTCCTTTATTTATTTCATTTATTATGCTCGGGAAAGAAATTTCTTTCTTAATAGAGTTTTTAGAAAAGTTTGAATATCATTTTTATTTAAAAGGCAATTCCAGTCATAAGCAACTATGCAAGATCTACTATTAGAAAGTTGTACAGAGGGAAATTTACATAAACTATTGTTTTCGAACATTAGCATTAAATGATTTCTCATATTACAATAATAGTAATTGACAGAGTGGGGCATAATATTGAAAAACAACGATGTTGCGATTGCTATTGCATATACTTAACAAGAAAGACTGTATTCTGGTTGTTGATCAACAGTTGTGAAAACTACTGGTGGTTCAAAAGGATATAATCTAATTAAATAATCTCTTTGATCATGATTTAAATATTTTTTATTAAGGCTATCAAAAATGTAAAGGCTTATTCCATCATAATAAGTACAAATCCAATGACCAGATTTATAAGATCCACTAAAAAGTATTTGAATGTGCTGCTTACTTTTCTCGACTGGAACTATCAAATCAAGTGTTTGTAAACACAAAGTATTTTGCATATTATAAAAAAAATTTGATTGTCTTCCCAATTGGGAATGGCTAAACTGCGATACGCTATCTGGTGGCGGAACTTTAAATTAATCGAAGTAGGTAAAAAACTCAACAATCCCATTAGAAAAGTTGGAATTTTTGTGTTGTAGAGTATTTTCTCAGTTCTATTTTTAAAAATTTAATTTAATTATTCGAGATATGGAGAAGGAAGAAACCGAAGTGTCGTTATTTACAAAAAAATCGTCAGCAAGCAAAATGTTTTGCTGTTTTCATGGGTGTAATAGTTCACCGCGAAAAAATCCCAACCTCAGTTTCCACTACTTTCCAAAAAAAACCCCAAAATAAAGTTAATAATGTTAGCAAAATAGAAATTATAGGACGAAATAATAGAGAGGAGAATGTTATGAGAAATATATCATTTAAATAATACATTTTTGACACATATGAATATTTGTAAACATAACCTAAAAAACGGAATAACAATTTTTCACTTAGTCTAGCTTTACAGGAACAATTAATTTGTATAATTTTGCCTGTTGATGAAATTGAATCGTCAATTTCATGTGGGCAGCAAGTCATATTTGATGTTTGTAAGCAAAATACAAAAAACGTAATCGAATTCCCATTGCCGGTGTTATTTCCTCGCCTACAAAACATAATGTGACCAGCGATTAGAACTTTTTCACCCTTCACAAAATTTCTACACACGGGTGTCGATTTCCTAAAAGAACAAATTTCACTTAAAGTGAGAAGCATTTTAACTTTTTCTTTATTTAAATTGAAAAAACACACATGTCCCTTGCTTTAGTAACAAAAATTACCTACTTCGTCAGCCATCTTTGCTTCGTGACGTCACAACCGTCAATCCCAATAGCTTTTAAAATTCATACATATGATCATTATTTAGCATTGCTCCTTCAGTGACAATAATACTTAAATCATGAGTAGTCAAATTAACAGTTTCTCCTTTGTTAGACATTGTTCTTTTATTTTATAAAATTTACTTATATCAAGAAATTATATAAAAATTTAAAAATAGTAATATTACATTAGAATTTTAAGATCAAGTTTTATACATTTAATTATAAATTTTATAATTTCCTTTTATTCAATGTTATTACCAAATTTTGCCACTTATAGGAAATAAAAACAAATTTACAATTCTCTCCTTATTCAAAACTTTTAAATTTTTCCTTGTATCCAATATAATCAATGTCTAATTTTGTCTTTCATCCAAAACTAATTTCCAATTTTGTCTCTTATCCAATATATAATCAATTTACTATTTTTTCTTTAATCCAATTTAACCAATTTCCAGCTTTCTTTTTATCCAATAATTTTCAATTTTGCTTTTTATCCAATATAACCAATTTCCATTTTTGCCTTTTATCCAATATAACCAATTTCCAGCTTTTTTTTATACAATATTACCAATTTTCAATTTTGCCTTTTATCCAATATAACCAATTTCCAATTTTGCTTTTTATCTAATATAACCAATTTCCAATTTTGACTTTAATCCAATATAACCAATTTCCAATTTTGCCTTTTATCCAATATAACCAATTTCTAGCTTTTTTATCCAATATAACCAATTTCCAATTTTGCCTTTTATCCAATTATAGATGATTTATAAATTTATAACAAATTTTTATAAACTTATTAATAAACATAAAAAATAAACTTTATTAAAACTAAACACAACTCAATTTAATTATTTTAATAAATAATGATTGAAAAAAATTTACAAACAGTATGTTAATGTAATTCTATTATTAATTTACTATTCACTTATTATCACTAATTATATTCACTAATTCACGAAGTATTCATACTTATAATTCACTTATTTATTTAACTTTATATTCACTCACATATAGTGAGTGAATTCACCAGGAATTATAAATTTTTTTTTAAACTTAATTTTTTCGTTGAAGACACGTAGAACGTGCCCCAAGGAAAATAATCGACGATATGATTTTGAAATTAAATTTTCGTTCTTTATATTTAAGAACGTGGTGGTAAGCCCTAAGCGTGAGTGTCCTCTTCGCACTCGTAGATTGATTCTGAGGCCATATATGCCTGTATTAGACCCTACGAAGGATTACCACAAACAATACGAACCCTTGAACAACAGCCTTTGTAAATGAGGGACCCAGGTATCTTCCTTCATCGCAAGGAAAATTATAGACAAAAGTCAATATATATATATATATACTTTCTAATTGAAACACAATAGGTAACGTCTGGGTAACGGCGCCAGTAACGCTGGCTTTAGTAACGGCTACCTTTCTTTCTTTCTCTAAAGGAATATAAATATGAATGTCTCTCTTTACCTAATTTGCATATCTGCTGATTTTATATAAGGATTAGTTGATCCGCGAAATACACGGTTAATTGACTCAATTATGAATCTTACGACAACAACACAATTAATACACGCGGAAGTGTCAACGATTAAAACGGTTTCTGAAAATTCGAGATATCACAAACTATTAAAAAAATATCCTGATATTACTCGACCACCAGCTTTCGGAAAGGAGCGAGTGAAACATAGTGTCCAACATCACATTAGAACGACTCCTGGACCACCTGTTTTCAGCCGACCTCGTCGTTTGGCTCCTGATCGTTTAAAAACGGTAAAATCCGATTTTGGCGTTTTGGTTCAACAGGGAACTCTTCGTCCATCTGATGCAGATTGGGCTTCTCCGTTACATCTGGTACCTAAGAAAGATGGAACTTTACGACCGTGGGGCGATTACTGAGGTGTCAACGCGCGAACCATACCTGACAGGTATTCTCCACCGCATATTGAGGACTTCTCACAAAATCTATACAACAAAAAGGTATTTTCAAAATTAGATTTAATCCGGGCTTATCATCAAATCCCCGTTGCACCGGAGGATATAAAGAAAACCGCGATTACTACTCCTTTCGGTTCATTTGAAGCGACAAACATGATGTTCGGTTTACGTAATGCTGCTCAGACGTGTCAAAGATTTGTTGATGAAATTACCCGCGGTTTAAATTTTGTGTTTGCTTATATTGACGATTTTTTAATAGCTTCCTAAAATGAAGAGCAACATTACGAGCACTTGGACATTTTGTTTAAAAGGTTAAACAAATACGGCGTTGTAATTAATCCATCAAAATGCGTTTTCGGCGTCGACGAAATTACTTTTTTGGGTTATACAGTAAATTCAGTGGGAATAAAACCTTTAGCCGAGCGTGTCGAAGCAATACAAAATTTTCCACAACCAGAAAATGTTAAACAAGTTAGAAGATTTTTAGGCATGATAAATTTTTATCGACGATTTATACCCAAAGCAGCAGAAATTGTTCAACCTCTTAATAATTTTCTAAAAGGTTCAAAAAAGGGAAATGATAAAGTAAAATGGGACACAGAAACGAAAAATGCTTTTCTTGCGACAAAAACAGCATTAGCAAACGCAACTTTGTTGGCCCATCCCGCTCCAGTTGCACCGATAAGTATTGTTGTTCATGCATCTGATTATGCGATGGGAGCCGCTTTGCAACAATTCATAGATAACACATGGCAACCGTTAGCTTTCTACACAAAAACATTCAATCCAGCACAACGAAAATACAGTGCTTACGACCGCGAACTTTTATCTATGTACTCGTCTGTTAAGCGCTTTAGCTACGCGGTTAAAGGTAGAAATTTTACAATTTTTACGGACCACAAACCACTCACTTTCGCTTTCAACAAAAATCTCGAAAAATGTTCGCTACGTCAATTTCGACATCTCGACTACATAGGACAATTTACGACTGACATACGACACATTAAAGGACAAGACAATTTTGTTGCTGACGCTTTATCTCGATTTGAAAACATTTCACAATCTTTTAATCACAGTGAACTCGAAACAGCGCAAAAAGCTGATAAAGAATTACGCGAATTATTAAATGCAGATACGAATTCTTTAAAATTGAAAAAAGTACATTTTCCGGTTTTCAACGTTTCCCTTTACTGTGACGTCACAATCAATACGGTCAGACCTTATGTACCTGAACCCTTAAGAAAAGCAATTTTCAAATCATTACATGAACTGTCTCACCCAGGAATAAAGGCCACACAGAAACTTTTAACTGCTCGCTTTGTTTGGCCAACAATAAATAAAGATGTAAGAGAATGGGCACGAGAATGTATAGCTTGTCAACGATGTAAAGTTTCCAGGCACGTTTCAGCACATGTTGGAAATTTTGAAAATTTAGCAGGTCGTTTCGAACACATCCATATTGACTTAATTACGATGCCATATTCACAGGGTTTTCGTTATTGTTTAACTTGTGTAGATAGATTCTCGCGTTAGCCAGAAGCTATTCCTATTGTTGATATGGAAGCTTCCACGGTTGCAGCGGCATTACTTTCCACATGGATTTCTTGTTTCGGCGTGCTATTAAGAATTACATCAGATCAAGGCCGTCAATTTGAATCGGATTTGTTTAAAGAACTTTGCAGGTTACTAGGAACAAAACAAATTCGAACGACTGCTTATCACCCCGCCGCGAACGGTATGGTTGAAAGATTTCATCGTCAATTAAAATCCGCGGTAAAATGTCACAATTCAGATAATTGGGTTCAAATTTTGCCTATTGTTCTATTAGGAATCAGAACGGCAATAAAAGAGGATTTAAAAGCGACTGCCGCGGAAATGGTTTATGGTACGAGTATTAAATTACCTGCAAAATTCTTTGTAACAAATAATTCAAAGCCAACCTCACACTTTGTAAAGCATTTAAAAGAAGATTTATTTATTTACATTTATTTAAAGATTTAAACAATTCAGAATTTGTATTTCTACGTCATGATGCAGCCAGGGGTCTATCCAGGGTGTCTACTGTAAATGAGATTGAAAATTCCAGGACTTTTTCAGGACATTCCAGGACAAATTTCTTATTTTTCCAGGACATTAAAATAGATAAGTGTATTTTGTACAATAGTTAGAATAATTGATAATAGACAAAGGACTATCAAAATTACTTTCTTTATAAATTATATTAGGGTCAGTCCACTGACTTTCGTCTGAAAGTCGTTGCGACCATATTTTTAAAAAATCTAATTTTCATATATGTAAAACTCGATGACTTGCTGAGTTCATTAACCATAATACACGGAGAGAGATTTTGTATTAATATTTGTTAAAATTGGTAATGGAATTAAATATATTTTTTTTCAATTTAGGGAAATCGTGTTTTATATTAAAAATTAATATTGTCCATATTAGTAGGCAGCTCTTAATATATTTTACAAAAATTAGTAAAAGAATTATAATTTTTAAAAATGACTATATTAAAATTATAGTCCGGGAAAGTATGGAAAGAATACCTTTAATATAGCCAATACTAAAAATTATGAGTGAGTCGAAAAGGATAGAAAATAAAAAAACGTAAGAAGGAGAAATAAAGTATTCCTATTAAATTAACGTTTTGTTTTTCCAAAATTGAAACATTGCTTTCAGTAATTGTTTTTATCCATTAGAATAAAAGCAGACAATATTTACAATTCAAATAAATTTCAATATCTAACAATGAGAAAATAATTTTTTTTTTAAATAAATTATAATTAATTTTATGAATTAATTATGCGTTTAAATTTAATAAAAAATTTAATTTGTATGATTACTGAATATCTAATTTAATATACTTTTTCTTCTACTAGTTAGGCATTTAATTTCTATTAGAAGAATTGATCAATTTAATTTATTTAAAATTAAGACATATTCTTAAATAAAACTTTAATTAAAATCTTTTGTAGGGATTTCTAAAAATTAGATTGCTAAACATTTTTTTGGTAAAAAAATATAACCTGAAAATAATATAAAACGTTATGAATTTAAGTGCTAAAAAATTCATTTGTTTATCACTTGTTTCACAATGCTAAGGTTATACATAGTGCTAATAAAATTTGATTAATAACAAAATTTAATACAAAAGAAAAAATCATTTTTAATTGCCTTATCGGAAGTGCCTTCGAATTCTTCTTCAAGGAAATTGTTAGTTGTGATTCAAGCTTTCACTTGATACCAGAAACAAAATTCTAGCACCTCTTATTTTTCTTTTAATCATAATCAAATATAGCCAAAAACATGCCTTTTCCACTTTTTAACACTAATTTTCTCAAAAACTCGACGTGGTGGAGCATTTTTCTTTTCAGATTCGTATTCAGAGTGGAAAAATCTATTGAAAGTGACTAAAATTATTGAAAGGGCAAAATTAGTGTCGAACAGTGTAATTCATATTATTTAACGAAATAAAATTTCTACCATTATATTATGGTTAATGAACTCAGCAAGTCATCAAGTTTTACATATATGAAAATTAGATTTTTTAAAAATATGGTCGCAATGACTCTCAGACGAAAGTCAGTGGACTGACCCATTAACTTTGTAGAAACCCATATTTCTTCAATCAAATGACGAATTTGAATTTACTTTTTAATAGATAAAAGAATAGATTTTAACTGATAGTTTTTATGTAACATATTCAGATATGCAAATATTTAGATTTTCCGTTTTATGCTATCAAAGCATATAGTGTAAACAAAATTTCACGAGTGCAAGAGAGATCACTATTTTTCTTGCACTTATGAAATTTAATTTATTTAATTTTGAAATTATTGAGTATTAGAAAACAAAATATAAAAAATTCAAGGACGATTGTTAAAAATTCAGGACATTTCAGGACATTCCAGGACATTTTTTCAAAATCCAGGACATTTCCAGGAATTCCAGGACGAGTAGACACCCTGTCTATCTCAACCGCCATATGATGGCCCGTACAAAGTTATTGAACGAAATGACAAAAGTTTTGTAATTGAAATTAATAACAAAAAAATTAGAGTTTCAATCGATCGACTTAAACCTGCGTTTTTAGCTTCCGATACTACGGATCGAGATTGTAATGTTGATAACGACGACGAAGAACAAATTATTGTTCAAACAAATACTAATAATAATCTTGACAATAGAAACGAAGCTCACCAACAAAATAATGTTAATGATGATCGTTAACGAGTATGTACTCGTTCAGAAAGAGTCGTGAAATTTCCTAACAGATATCAAGCTAGTTTTAATTAGAATCATTTACTACATTCCCCTTTGTATATTATAGTATACATTTTTTTCAATGTATGTATGGATGTATGCTTTTTGGTATATTGTATTGTACTTTCGCTTTATTGTAAACATGAATGATTTTAAATAGGTAAAAAGATATTTCTATTTTAATTTATATATCGTTGTCACTAGTGAAGGGGTACTGTAGCGAACTGAAATGTTATTTTAGGATTAAGGCTTTCAAACAGTTAAGATTTTATGTTTTCAAGAATATATTTCTAAATTAGTTTTTTCCGAAACACTTTTACTTTTATTACTTTTTAGCATATGTTTTTAGGGATTAAGTTTATATAATTTTTATTGCGGTACCCGGATTATCGTCCGGGTTACAATTGAATAACCTAGTAGGTAAAAAGTAAAAAGCAAGCCTTCGGAAAATTGTACACACTTTGCAAAAAACATCTCATTCGCCTCCCACCATAATTAAATTGGTACTTCAATCCAAAGAGGGTTTTTCGACTATTTTTTGTAAAGCAGTACAGCTTGGACTCTCAATTGGAAAAGACGTTTTTCCCCAAGCATCAACTAGAACTTCTTTTTCGAATAAATCTTTTATACCCGTTAATAAATTAACCGAGTATCTATTTATTTATTTCTCCCTCAGTGCTATTTTGTGTTAGACCATCTTAAATGTCTGGTTTCTTATTTATTTATGGTTTTGAAAATTGGTCTGTGTAACAAAAGAAAGAATTGGTTGTTGTTTTTGGTTACCTGTGGAATAAGGTACATTGTTAGAACATGATTGTGAGTAACCTTTTTGGTTTGGGTCCAGTCATGAACTCGGATATAAATGTGTCCCTAAGATTGAGAGAAAGGAAATCATTGTCAATCAGCTGTTGCAACCATTGTTGTTTGTATGGTTTCGTTTAGTGTTATAATGGATCGGCAAGAATACCAAGGATATTGTTGGCCTACCCAGGCAGAAAAGTCGGTGGTGTGCCGATGCCTACGACCGGTTCGACACCGGCCCGGTGGTAAAGTCGGACACCCTGGCGAATGTGTTTCATACGAATATACGACGAATTCGTCGTCACTTCGTCGTCAGTTCGTATTACGTTAGAATATTTGAATAATTAGGCAAAAACAATTAAAGAAAACTATTGAAATGAATAAAGGAATACCTAAGGATAAAATTGACATATTTTTTAGGATAAATTAACGTTAAATTAATAAGAAATTAATGTTAAAAGTAGGAAATGTCAGTTTTAGTGTAGGATGTATGTGTGTGTAAGATCGATATTGGAATAAACTGTTAATATGTCGCCGCACATTCTACGCGACAGATGGCAGGGGTGACATTTGTCCATGGCTTTATATTACATGCTCATTCATTAAGAAAGCTATTTTTCATTTGTTGGTAGATTTAAATAAAATGGAGAAAAAACATTATATTTAAGAAATAAAACATATAATTCCAACCCTCAAAAGAAATAATGGATGTTTAAGACCAATAAAAATAAAGTTGAAACTCCTCCTTCATTAGGAAACCTTTTTTTTATTTGTTGGTCAAGATACACAAAATGGAAAAAAAATTATATTTGAAAAATAAAACATATAATTCCAACCCTCAAAAGAAATAATGGATATTTTAGACCAATAAGAATAAAGTTGAAACTCTATCTTCATTAGGACATCTATTTTTTTATTTGTTGGTCAAGTTACACAAAATGGAAAAAAATTTATATTAGAAAAATAAAACATATTAAAGAAAAAATGGATGACTTATACGTCACTAATTATTTCTTTTGAGGGTAGGAATTATATGTTTTATTTTTTAAATATAATTTTTTTTCTCCATTTTGTTTAAACCTAGCAACAAATAGAAAAATTGATTTTTAAAGTAGGAAGAGTTTCTTAATTTTTTATTGGTCTCAAACATCCATTATTACTTTTGAGGGTTGGAATTATGTTTTATTTTTCAAATATAATTTTTTTCTCCATTTTGTTTAAACCTAGCAACAAATAGAAAAACTGATTTTTAAAGTAGTAGGAGTTTCAACTTAATATTTTTGGTCTAAAACATCCATTATTTCTTTTGAAGATTGGAATTATATGTTTTATTTTTTTAATATAATTTTTTTTCTCCATTTTGTTTAAACCTAGCAACAAGTAGAAAAATTGATTTTAAAAGTAGGAGGAGTTTCTGAATTTTTTTTTTGGTTTAAAACATCCATTATCTCTTTTGAGGGTTGAAATTATGTTTTATTTTTCAAATATAATTTTTTTTCCATTTTGTTTAAACCTAGCAACAAATAGAAAAATTGATTTTGAAAGCAGGAGGAGTTTTAACGTAATATTTTTGGTCTAAAACATCCATTATTTCTATTGAGGGTTGGAATTATGTTTTATTTTTTTAATATAATTTTTTTCTCCATTTTGTTTAAACCTAGCAACAAATAGAAAAATTGATTTTTAAAGTAGGAAGAGTTTCTTAATTTTTTATTGGTTTGCAAACATCCATTATTACTTTTGAGGGTTGGAATTATGTTTTTTTTTCAAATATAATTTTTTTCCTCCATTTTGTTTAAACCTAGCAACAAATAGAAAAATTGATTTTTAAAGTAGTAGGAGTTTCAACTTAATATTTTTGGTCTAAAACATCCATTATTTTTTTTGAGGATTGGAATTATGTTTTATTTTTTTAATATAATTTTTTTTCTCCATTTTGTTTAAACCTAGCAACAAATAGAAAAATTGATTTTTAAAGTAGTAGGAGTTTCAACTTAATATTTTTGGTCTAAAACATCCATTATTTTTTTTGAGGATTGGAATTATGTTTTATTTTTTTAATATAATTTTTTTTCTCCATTTTGTTTAAACCTAGCAACAAATAGAAAAATTGATTTTTAAAGTAGTAGGAGTTTCAACTTAATATTTTTGGTCTAAAACATCCATTATTTTTTTTTGAGGATTGGAATTATGTTTTATTTTTTTAATATAATTTTTTTTCTCCATTTTGTTTAAACCTAGCAACAAATAGAAAAATTGATTTTTAAAGTAGGAAGAGTTTCTTAATTTTTTATTGGTTTGCAAACATCCATTATTACTTTTGAGGGTTGGAATTATGTTTTTTTTCAAATATAATTTTTTTCCTCCATTTTGTTTAAACCTAGCAACAAATAGAAAAATTGATTTTTAAAGTAGTAGGAGTTTCAACTTAATATTTTTGGTCTAAAACATCCATTATTTTTTTTTGAGGATTGGAATTATGTTTTATTTTTTTAATATAATTTTTTTTCTCCATTTTGTTTAAACCTAGCAACAAATAGAAAAATTGATTTTTAAAGTAGGAAGAGTTTCTTAATTTTTTATTGGTTTGCAAACATCCATTATTACTTTTGAGGGTTGGAATTATGTTTTTTTTCAAATATAATTTTTTTCCTCCATTTTGTTTAAAC
The DNA here is from genome assembly GCA_032873175.1 of Leptopilina drosophilae. Taxonomy (NCBI): domain Eukaryota; kingdom Metazoa; phylum Arthropoda; class Insecta; order Hymenoptera; family Figitidae; genus Leptopilina; species Leptopilina drosophilae. The sequence goes on from CM065483.1 coordinate 36,913,653, forward strand.
CTAGCAACAAATAGAAAAATTGATTTTTAAAGTAGTAGGAGTTTCAACTTAATATTTTTGGTCTAAAACATCCATTATTTTTTTTGAGGATTGGAATTATGTTTTATTTTTTTAATATAATTTTTTTTCTCCATTTTGTTTAAACCTAGCAACAAATAGAAAAATTGATTTTTAAAGTAGTAGGAGTTTCAACTTAATATTTTTGGTCTAAAACATCCATTATTTTTTTTTGAGGATTGGAATTATGTTTTATTTTTTTAATATAATTTTTTTTCTCCATTTTGTTTAAACCTAGCAACAAATAGAAAAATTGATTTTTAAAGTAGGAAGAGTTTCTTAATTTTTTATTGGTCTCAAACATCCATTATTACTTTTGAGGGTTGGAATTATGTTTTTTTTTCAAATATAATTTTTTTCCTCCATTTTGTTTAAACCTAGCAACAAATAGAAAAATTGATTTTTAAAGTAGTAGGAGTTTCAACTTAATATTTTTGGTCTAAAACATCCATTATTTCTTTTGAGGATTGGAATTATATGTTTTATTATTTTAATATAATTTTTTTTCCATTTTGTTTAAACCTAGCAACAAATAGAAAAATTGATTTTGAAAGTAGGAGGAGTTTTAACTTAATATTTTTGGTCTAAAACATCTATTATTTCTTTTGAGGGTTGGAATTATATATTTTATTTTTTAAATATAATTTTTTTTCTTCCATTTTGTTTAAACCTAGCAACAAGTAGAAAAATTGATTTTGAAAGTAAGAGGAGTTTTAACTTAATATTTTTGGTCTTAAACATCCATTATTTCTTTTGAGGGTTGGAATTATATGTTTTATTTCTTAAATATAATTTTTTTCCATTTTGTGTAACTTGACCAACAAATAAAAAAATAGGTTTTCTAATGAAGGAGGAGTTTCAACTTTATTTTTATTGGTCTAAAACATCCATTATTTCTATTCAGGGTTGGAATTATGTTTTATTTTTTAAATATAATGTTTTTTCTCCATTTTATTTAAATCTACCAACAAATAAAAAATAGCTTTCTTAATGAATGAGCATGTAATATAAAGCCATGGACAAATGTCACCCCTGCCATCTGTCGCGCAGAATGTGCGGCGACATATTAACAGTTTATTCCAATATCGATCTTACACACACATACATCCTACACTAAAACTGACATTTCCTACTTTTAACATTAATTTCTTATTAATTTAACGTTAATTTATCCTAAAAAATATGTCAATTTTATCCTTAGGTATTCCTTTATTCATTTCAATAGTTTTCTTTAATTGTTTTTGCCTAATTATTCAAATATTCTAACGTAATACGAACTGACGACGAAGTGACGACGAATTCGTCGTATATTCGTATGAAACACATTCGCCAGGGTGAATCCGAATCTGACCTCAGAATTGCCCCACCACGTCAGGTTTTTGAGATATTCTAACCTAAAAGTGCCGAAAACACGTTTTTTGGGCATTTTTGAAGTCCTGTACAATCAAGAGAAAATTTTTTTCCTGAAGTTATTTAAGGCATCTGAAAGTACTATCCTTCCCCTTTATTACCTTTTATTTTTTTTTTTATTTTTTTTTCTTTATTTCCTTTTTTTATTTTTTTTTATGTATTTACCTTTATTTCTCACTGAGATATCGTTATTTGAATTTTTTGAATGTGGTCACTAAACGAATATTGACCAATTTAACACATTCAAAAAAATTCAAATGACGATATCTCAGTGAGAAATAAAGAATTTTTCAAGTTTCAAAAGGCCTTTTAAAGGGGAAGAATAGTACTTTTAGATGCCGTAAATAACTTTAGGAAAAAAATTTCTCTTGATTGTACAGGTCTTCAAAAATGCCTCTCGGCCTCCGAGTAAACTACCGCAGGCTGAATATAGGCCGCGGAGACAGTTGGCTAATGGAATCGTGACTGCCGAGAAGGTCAGGTGGGCCGTGGAATCCTTTAGCCCTTATAAGTCTCCCGGACCAGACGGCGTTTTCCCCGTCCTTTTGCAAAGGGCAATGGATCAGGCGGTCGGACCGTTGGTAAGGCTTATCAGGGCAAGTCTAACTCTTGGATATGTCCCAAAAGCGTGGAGGGGCACTAAAGTCGTCTTCATACCAAAGGCTGGCAGGAACGGATATACCTCACCAAAGGATTTTCGTCCAATTAGCCTAACATCTTTCATTCTGAAGTTGGTTGAAAGATTAGTGGATAGATACATCCGCAGTGAGATCTTAAAGCAAAATCCTTTGCATAGAGATCAGCATGCCTATAGAACGGGATGTTCTACAGAATCAGCCCTTGCCAGAGCTGTTAACTTAATAGATGGACAGCTACAGGATAAGGGTTTCGCAGTGGGTGTTTTCATGGATATAGAGGGAGCTTTCAATTATACCTCCTCGGAGATTATAAAGGAAGCCATGATCTCTCATGGTATTCCCACAACCATTGTTGACTGGACCTGTCACATGTTGGGTAACAGGAACCTATTAACAACTAAAGGGAGCTCAACCCTTCGAGGAACAGTTAATTCTGGATGTCCTCAGGGAGGAGTTCTATCGCCCTTACTTTGGTGTCTGGTAGTGGATGAACTGCTAAGACTCCTCAGTGAGAAGGGATATCATGCGATTGGTTATGCGGACGATATCTTATTAATCGCTCGCGGTCCTCATCTGGATGTATTACTAGGTGTGGTGCAGCAGGCGTTAAATATGGTAGATGGATGGTGCGGACAAACTGGTTTGTCAGTCAATCCAGCAAAAACGGAAGTTGTTATTTTCACCAGACGATACAAGTGGAAAGCCACATGTATGCTAAAACTGGCTGGAAAAGAACTCCAATTCACAGAGAAAGCGAAGTACCTAGGAGTCATCTTGGATAGTAAGCTTCTTTGGAAAGAACACTTGGATGAGAAGTGTAATAAACTCACAGCTACTCTATGGCAATGTAGGAGAGCTATAGGATGTAGCTGGGGTCTTAAACCGGATACACTTTTGTGGATCTACGAATCGATTCTGCTTCCTAGGCTGACCTATGCGTCTGTGGTCTGGTGGAGCAGAGTTGAACTTAAAACGGCAAAAGACCGGTTGGAGGGCGTAAGGAGGCTGGTCCTAAGGAGCATCACTGGTGCTGTGCGCACTACGCCCACGATGGCCCTTGGTGCTCTTCTGGGACTGGAACCTTTACCCCTGATTATTAAAGCAGAGGCGGCGAAAGCTGCCCTGAGATTAGGTGGGGACAGAGGCCGTAGGGAAGTTGGCAGATGGCGTCTCCCCAGCAAATTGGTGGAAAAACCCATTCTCAATATGATTAGAGATAAGGTGACTCCACTTTACCTCTTTGACAAGAAGTATAGAATAAGTATACCTGATAGAGAGGATTGGCATGATGGGCCTGCCCTTCTTCCCAGAGATGCTATTGTCTGGTATACGGACGGATCGAAGGGAAGAATTGGCGCGGGCGCAGGTGTCTATCAAGAAGCAGTGGGGGTGGCTCTCGCATATAGTTTGGGAACCATCACTACTGTTTTACAATCCGAAATTGTAGCGATTCTCTACGGTGCTTCTGAGGCTCTAGAGCGCTGCCAAGATAGAAATATCTATATTGCTTCGGACAGCAAGGCAGCTATTTGCGCTTTGAAACGATATGTTACGACATCCCAACTGGTCGGAGAGTGCCACGAGGCGCTCAACAGGCTAGCTGGAATTAACCGTGTTACCCTCATCTGGGTCCCAGGACACTGTGGAATTAAGGGTAATAACGTAGCGGATGAACTAGCCAAAGAAGGTGCTAGGAAACGATTTATCGGACCAGAACCAATAGTTGGTGTCTCCAACAAGTGTCTGACTTTGGAATTTAAACAATGGCGGACACTAGAGCACCAAAAAGAGTGGCGGGCAGTTGCAGGTTGTAGACAGGCCAAAGCACTCATTGGGGAAAACTTAAATCCTAAAAGAGCGGCGGATTTCCGCAGGCTTAATAGGAAAGAGGCGAAAATCATAACAGGCTTGTTAACAGGCCATGGAGATTTACGCTATCACAGGCATAAGATGGGCATCGTCGAGGATCCCAAATGCCGTAGATGTGGTGAGGAAAACGAAACCTCAGCTCACATTCTGTGTCGATGCCCTGCCTTGGTAAGGGAACGATATCAGATCACAGGTTGTTACTTCCTTGAGGAAACAGCAATCGCTACTAAAGAACTGGCCGCGGTCCTGTTTCTATGGAAGGGGCTTTGGGCTTAGGTCAGGCGGTTTAGTAGGACTTTGGGGACGTAAAGGGATTATCCAAGCGTCAGCGGCTGCCAAGCGGCTGCAACCCTAATAGTTAATAATAATAATAATAATATCCTAAAAAATATGTCAATTTTATCCTTAGGTATTCCTTTATTCATTTCAATAGTTTTCTTTAATTGTTTTTGCCTAATTATTCAAATATTCTAACGTAATACGAACTGACGACGAAGTGACGACGAATTCGTCGTATATTCGTATGAAACACATTCGCCAGGGTGAATCCGAATCTGACCTCAAAATTGCCCCACCACGTCAGGTTTTTGAGATATTCTAACCTAAAAGTGCCGAAAACACGTTTTTTGGGCATTTTTGAAGTCCTGTACAATCAAGAGAAAATTTTTTTCCTGAAGTTATTTAAGGCATCTGAAAGTACTATCCTTCCCCTTTATTACCTTTTATTTTTTTTTTTATTTTTTTTTTCTTTATTTCCTTTCTTTATTTTTTTTTATGTATTTACCTTTATTTCTCACTGAGATATCGTTATTTGAATTTTTTGAATGTGGTCACTAAACGAATATTGACCAATTTAACACATTCAAAAAAATTCAAATGACGATATCTCAGTGAGAAATAAAGAATTTTTCAAGTTTCAAAAGGCCTTTTAAAGGGGAAGAATAGTACTTTTAGATGCCGTAAATAACTTTAGGAAAAAAATTTCTCTTGATTGTACAGGTCTTCAAAAATGCCCAAAAAAACGTGTTTTTGGCACTTTTAGGTTAGAATATCTCAAAAACCTGACGTGGTGGAGCAATTCTGAGGTCAGATGCGGATTCAGGACGTCAAAAACCTTCGAAAAAGTATTATCCGGTTCTTGATTCTGAGATTCGACAAAATTTTGTCGGCCTGTGAAATCAATTTGATATAAAAAAATATGACTAAAAATGTCCCGTAAATTACAGAAGAATGCTGAAATGCACTTGAAAATGGAAAATAAAATATAAAGGTTAATCTAAAAACGTTCTCAGTACATGAAACGTTTACAATACGTTATCGAAGGAGATGGGAAATGAGATTTTTTTAAAAGTTTTACGAACGTTTTTCGAATATGAATATATTTTTCCCACTATAAAATGTCGTTCTTCACACATCTCTACGTCAAAAAATGAATTTCCGATGTAAGAAAGCACGTCGTTTTGATATTTTTAGCACACAGACATAAACGAACGATATAAAAACCAAATAACAAACCAAAGTATTAAAGCACTTTCTAATGAATAAATTTCATCATCTTACTTTATTGTTTGCATCTTCTCTTTAGTTTAATTAATCTTTCTCGACACTAATAAAAAGTTTTGCTTTAAAAAATCACCACACATTTGCGTTTCACGTTTGTACTGCTCGCGTACTTAATTGGAACTTAATAAAAGTGACGTGAAAAGTTTTCTACAATCTCTGACAAGTATTGACATGCAATGGTGAATGACACCAGTTTGTTACAACTAAGAAACCCGAGGTGCCCCAACCGTAAAGTTGTCCGACCGTAGTGAGTCTCCCCCAATGATTCAGTACAATTTTATTGTGTCATATTCTAAGAAAAATAATATAATTAATTTATTTCATATTTTTTAACAGTTTCTATTATGAATAATTTGACGAAATATCGAAATCTTCATTTTAACAACTACGAAAACAAAGATTTTAACATCAATATCTCTGATTTTTCAAGGAAGTCTTTCAGATAAGAATTGCTTTCAGTCCAGGACACCTTTAGGTAACGCACTACATTTTGCTTCCTCGTGAGGAAGCTTTGTAGTCGTTTAATTTACAAAATTTTTAAAAATCCTTTTGACAACTTTTCTTCTATATGGGACTATGTTATATAAGACCCTGAACAATTGTCCGGATGTATGCATGTGTGTATGTATGTGTGTGTGTGTATGTGTGTGTGTGTATGTGTGTGTGGATCCCGATTTTTGTGAACACGATAACTCGAAGAGGTTTTAACGAATTTGGCTAAAATTTACCAGGTATATTTATCATAAAAATATCTCGAACTGGATTGATAGACTTTAAAAAATTCTCAGAAAAAAAATTTTTTTTTTGACTTTTTTCTAAAAAAAAATTTTTTTCAAAAATTTTTTTTAAGTTGGTTATTGAAGTTAATATATAATAAAATCTTATTCTTTGCATCAAGACGAATTGATTGGTATATAAAAAGAATAAATTGTATGAGAATTTATAGAGTTAATCACAATTAAAGCTGAAAAATTCGCATTTTTCTCAAAAAATGAGTTCTTTACGCAAAATTATGTTGCTGTATAAGAAAATCTTACTCACTTATTTCTAAAATTTTATTCTTTGCATCAAGACGGATCGATTGGTATATATATATAAGTATATATTGTATTTAAATTTATAAAATTAAAACCAATTACAGACACAAAATTTGCAGTTTTAATAAAAATTCATTTTTTCTTAAGAATCATGTTGCTGTACAATAAAATATTATTATTTATTGAAAATTAAATCTAAAATCTTATTCCTTGCATCAAGACGAATCGATTGATGTATGTAAAATATATATTCTATTGAAAATTATAGAATTAATTACAATTAAAGATGAAAAATTCATTTTTTTATTAAAAATTTTATTTTGTTCATTTAGGATTAAAACAAATTTTATAAATATTTTTTTGATTTTATAAATATTAGATCGTATCGTATTTTTTGTTAGTGCTTCCTCCACGAGGAAGCTAATTTTTTTGCTGATCGTATAGTGGAAGCAAAATGTTCATGTAATGAACATCTGGATTTACAACTTGTTTTCCCTTAAGCTCTTATACTTTTACATGCAAAAATCGCAACTTTCATAGCGAATGTCTCTGTTTCCAAGAGGTGAAAATTCTTCAAATTTTGCAAATTTTTCAAGAATGATAATAAAAACGTATGGTCAAATTTTAAAAAAAATCTATAGAAAAGCGTTTAGGGGATGTAATACCTTGAAGATGAAAAACCAACAGGTTTTAAATTTTTTCTCCACTCCAAAATACGGAATACTTTTCGAAAAAATGAGCCCTTTTCCTTTTTCTAAAGAAACAATTATATCAAATACTTAAATGAATGAAAAACGCATGATTCGACTTGTCAAAACATATAGATTATTGAAAATAAAAAATTACAAAAAATTGAGAACTTTAAAAAGTTACTTTGAAATGTTAAATCTAGTTTATCTTTGATATGTTTTACAATAATAAATAAATAATAATAAAACTTTGGAAAAATTTGCAGAATATCAAGCACATTAATTTAAGAATATAGCGAAATTATTTCAACTTATAGCTTTTAAATAAATTGAAATAACAATTACAATTACAATTACTCCCCGGTCTCTTCTATATTTACATAGATCCACATACATACTCAAATAACATCGAAAAAAATATATTTAGACATTCTTAATACAGTCGCCATTTTCATTCCAGTTCAAAACAGGCAAAAAGAAGGCTTTTTTAGTATTTATTATTAAAATAACTATGACATTTATTTAAAAATTTTCTTTTACATGTAATAAATAATTTATTTAAGAATTTGCAAAAAAAATTTATTTAAGTTTTATTTCAAAATGGCAGCGATATACGCAATTTTCGAAAATGCCCGTTTTTGGTGGTAAGATCGATTCCAAACTTTCTAAAACAGATAAAACCAAAAACGAAGTGACCTTTTCTTTGTTTGATATTTCTTTAGGTGTGAAATCTCAAAAAAGTGGCATTTTCATCTCCCCCTTTTTTTAGAGAACTTTTTCCCCAAAATATGCAAAAAAAGGTGTTTTTATTCAGAATTTCTCTTATAAAAAAAGGGGAGTTGGAAATTTTCCAGTTTTTGAGGTTCCAATTATAAGCATGATAACGCTGAATCAAAAGCCGTTTGATTTTTTAAAATTGCTTTAGAAGAACTCGAGATATCACTCTTACCAGATCAAAAAAGACATTTTGAGAAAAACGCATTTAAAGTTTTTGTTCATAAGTTTCGAATTTTTTTTTAAAATCATCGGATTTCCTTAAATATCGTTACTCGAGGGTTTTGGAGGTCGCTAATTACGAATATGGAATCAGATTTTTTAAATTCAAAATGGCGGATTCAATATGGCGGCTATTTTTTTCAAAATCATTTGATTTGCTTGAAAATCGTTGCTGTGGAGTTTTTGGGATTAAAATAAAAAAATTTTCTTTTCCGCCATATTGGATCCGCCATTTAAAATTTTTAAAATTTGGTATCTTATTTGTGATCAGCAACACCAAATACATTTTTTTTGTCTTTTTTAAAAAATGCAAATGAGAAAACATTTAAATCATTTGTCACGTCTTAAATAATAAAACTAAACACAAACAAAATTTATATTTTTAATTTGGCGGGCATCGGTGATTGAACCTGATTTATTCACAGAACTTGAAGCTCTGATCTTAAGGGACAGGTTTTTAGAAAGAGAATCTATTATTATATTATAATTATTAAATTTATTAAATCCTTTACAAGAACGGTTTGAGAGAAAGGGGTAGATCCAGATGTCATCAGGCACACTGAAACAAAATTAGAATTTTGTGGAATCAAAGAAAATAATAACGGGGAGAAACTTATATGCATTAATGATTTACCTTTTAACTTATCGAATAGGTAAAGGGTGACCGAGCGAATTCCACCTTTTGTGTGAAATTGACAAAACGCTGTTTGTCAAGCGGAAAAACGACAGCGGTAGATTCCCTTGGATAGTTGACGGGCCAGGCAGGGTGTATGGTCCGGAGTCCAGGTGTCGAAATTACTATGCACCCCTTCAGTTTAGAAGTAACCTAGTGGTGGCTTTGAAGGTCGCTGTTGTGGTAATGCAGTCCTTGGAAATTTAGAATGTGGATGGTTGTAGAAAATCTCTTCGATGAGTTCAAGTAAGACGAAAGTTGAAATAGACAATTGATACTCGAAGATATTTTCTGAGCTGGAGACTAAGTTCAGATTCGTCGTTACCACACGACTTGTACTTTGCGATGGTCACTGGACTGATACGAAAAACACTGGTTGTTGACTCAAGGGTGAAATTTAGACTGGCTAATTCGGCGAGGGTGGCACCTTTTATACCTTGGCTTCCAATGCGAAAAAATGATAATGCCACCCACTTTTATTACCTTTGGGTCAATTTTAATCTATTGATTAGTTACACGTGTGCTTTTGTCCCTGTATCGGGCAGGTGCGCGACCCTAGAGAAGGGTGACAATCGTGGATAACCATATATGGAAATGTCTGTCCAGGTGAGACACACCTTGGATCAATATTTTTTGGGTTAAAAGAAAAGGGGAGGATTCAGATTCTGCGTTTACAAATATCGAACAAACAAGTCGCGATGACGTGACACCTCCCCCCTTTAAAATTCGAAAATTGGAAAATGTAATTTGAACAATTTTCGAATTCAAATGCTGGAAAGAAGTGTCATATTTTAGATTCACAAATGTTTTGTCGTTGAATGTTAGTATTTAAGAACATAATTGGATTCATCATTACATTTTTTATAACATACGCATACGTAATCTCGATATAATTTTAATGTAGTACAATTGTTTAATACATTGTTTGAAACACACGTTAATTGTTGAAACACACTGTAAAATTAGCAAATTTGATCGGACACAATTTTAAGTTGATTCATTAGTAAGCACACACATACGCATACAAGATTTTAATAGATTAAATAGAACATTTGTTTAGCTAGTCTGATTAATACAATTATTTTGTTTAATGAATTTTAAGTTTTGTTAAAGTAAGAACACGCATACAAATATACGATTAACTAATACATTTGTTTAATAAATTTGGTTAGTACAAGTATTTTTGTTTAATGATTCTAAGAGAGCTTGATTAGTAAATGGACTCATACACATACAGGATTTAGCAAGAATAATTAGTTCATTGTTTAACAAACACAATTTGTTTTAGAATAGTTTTGATTCATAAATACACACATACAAATACATTGAGATTTTATAGAGTTTTAAAAATTAATTTTATTGTTTCAAATTGTTAAAGTTTGATGTTGACATTTATTATTTGTTAATTGAAATACATTTTAAGGTTGGAAATATTAAGTTCGACTTTCACACATAGATTGATTGTTATTTTGAAAATTGCTTACATTTCAAAGGCAAGAGGTGTTAATTTAAAGTTAAAATTGTACATAGAATTTTAGTTATTTTGAAAATTTAAGGTGAACATTTAATGTTTGAAAATGGTAGTTTGAAATTTCACACATACATTGCAGTTTCGCTTGAGAATATACATATTAAGGTAAAAACTGTTAATTCGCACAACATTTTGAGGTTAAAAGTTTTAGTAAAAATTTTGAATCATACTTGCATTCATTGTTTAACCATTTTAATTTTAATATTCAAGGATTGATATAACAATTGGCACAGAGATTTAAAGATTACCATATTTATTTTATATTTTGGAATTAATTATGATCGTTATCGTTTTTTTAAATATATTCATTTGTTATGCTATTTTTTATAGAAGTAGAATGATTTTTATGAATTGCTTTTGATTTGAGACAAAAAATATTGATGATAATTATAAATATTATTTAGAGAATTAATTTCTTTCAGATTTTGCTTTCTTTCACAATTGTTGTCACCCTTCCCTTCCCTCAGAGAAAGAATACGAAAAAGAATTTTTAGTATTCTTTCTATACTAAGAATAAAAATTAGAACATTTTTTTTACGTTTAGATAGAAATTTCATTTTTAGAGAAACAGATGTGTCTAAGAATTTATAGAGAAATCTGTTTTTTTTTAAATACGAAGTTGTAATATTTTTTTGTTAATTTAGTTATTTGACAAATATAATTTTAAATAACTACTTGTTTCACATTTTAATTTATTTTAAAAAAATTAGTCTGAATAAGAGGTGATAAAAATTTATATTAGAGAAAAGAAATTTTTTTTTACACTTGTAAATTATTTATTATTTTTTTTAAATAAAAATTAATTTATTTCTGGTATTATAAAATTTAATTTACATGACATGTAATTTTGATTAATTTAAATTATTGAGTTTATTTTTAAATTTTGAAAATTGTATCGTTATTATTTATTTTATCTTTAATTAATATTGATCAGTTAATTTTCTCTTTGTTTCCTTTTAATAAAAACACAATTTTAGAAAACAGTTATCTTTGATTTTTATAAAATTCAATAGATTATTTTTTAAATTTGTTTACAATTTATTAAAAGAAATTTGTTTATTTTTAAGATAAAAGATGAGAAATGGAAAGGTTTATTATTTGATGCTTTTTAGGATTTTCTGAAAATATAATTATACATAATTAAAAATGAAGATTATATATCGCTTCTAAGATGATCCTGAAACATAGCAAAACTATATTAGAGTTTGTTCAATGATTTAACGATTAACGCAATTTTTTAATTTAATAGGAATGCTTATTTTATTAAGATATCAAGTATTTATAAAATGAATTTTCTTTAAAAGTAAAGTTTGTGTGTTTTTGTTCAGGGAGAAAAAATTATTTTAATTAGATTGTGTTGGTATGGGTAATATGAGACAAACAAAGTTTGTTAATGTGTACAATTTTAGGGGTTTTGTTTATTTTTATTTTAATATTTCCCTTAGATAAAATTTCTAGAACCTCATGTGGGCCTGTGTATTGATTTCCTAGTTTCTTAGGTTTAGGACCTTGAAGTAAAAATACGCTATCTCCCACTTTGAAATTTTGAGGGTTAGTTTTTCGATCATAATATGTTTTTGATTTTTCTTTAGATTGAATTAAGTTATTTCGCGCAAAAGCCTGAATTTCATGTAACTTTGTCACTAAATTTATAAGATAATCATCGTATGTTTCTAATTTTTCTTCTTGCTGCAAAGGTAAACTTGACGGTAATCGAGGTAATCTTCCAAAAACTAACTCATATGGAGTACATTTAGTTCCTTCATGAACACTTGTATTGTAAGAGAACATAGCTAATTCGAGTAAATCATCCCATTGAGTATTTTTATTGATGAACTGTATAAGATATTCGGCTAACACGTGATGAGATCTTTCTAATGAACCATTTGACTGTGGATGAAAAGAAGTGGTTTTAAATTGACGAATACGAAAACGTTTTGCAAGTCGTTTCATTAAATTACTTAAGAAATTTGTTCCCTGATCTGTTAAAACACCTTTAGGGGATCCGAAAATGCAAATAAATTTTTTAACAAATGCATCTGCGATTGTACTAGCTTGTTGATTTGGCAAAGGCACTGCGACCGAGTATTTTGTTAAGCAATCTTGTATAGTTAAAATACATTCGTTACCACTTTCAGTTGCTGGTAGAGGTCCTACAATATCCATTGAAATTTTCTCAAATACACTTCCTGGGGTGTCGGTAATAATCATTGGATTCTTAGTTTTCACTCGAACTAATTTCTTTAATTGACATTGCAAACAGATTTGTATATATTTCTAAATATCAAGTTTCATATTTTCCCAAAAATATTTTTGCCTAATTCTGTTGTACGTTTTAGTCACACCTTTGTGACCACCTAGGGCAGAAGAATGCGCTTCTTCAATCAAAATTTGTCTCTGTTCTTTTAATGCATATTGCACATAACCTTTACAAATTATTATTGTAGTACTAGAATTCTGAAAGGTTTCTTTCCAATTAACATGATTAATGACAGCTGTTTTTGCAATACTAACCGACCGTAATTTAAGTTTTTCAGTTAAATTTTTAAATGATTGGATTGTTAATTTTATGTTATTTGTTATTTGAGTAATACTTTCTCTTGAATCAGAGGTAATTGGCAATGCAATGTGCAAAAAATTATTTCCTTTTTTAATTTCTTTAGCTTCGTTTAGTAAAAGATTTTTAAATTGTGGAAGTTCATTTTGTTTAAATAGACTTGAAGAACCATTGTCCATAGGGGCACCTGATGTCGATAAAAAGTATGCATAATTATCTTTTCGCATTCTTAATTGATCTTTACATTCGACTACATTACTATTAAAAGGTCGACTTGTTGAATTTCCTGTGTCACCGTATGTTGTGCATTTTGAAGGGAACCACTAGAAAATTCAGGAGGGGGTTCAGGTGGTGGACGTTCCTCTTCGTCCAACAGCTGTGTTTTCGTATAAAAATCAATATTCTCTGTATTTGCGATTTCCCCTAATTCATAATTATTTTTAGCTTTATTTTCAACATTATCGTAATCATCGAAACTATCATCACTGAATTCTTCACTGGAACTAGTATTATTTTCGCGAAAATCATTTTTTAATTGATTACGTTTATCGTTATTTACAAATTCTAAATCGCTTTCACTTGATTCACTGTCGTTATCTTCAATACTTCTCTTCGTTTTCTTATAAATTTTTCCACTTTGCGAATTATCACTTGAATTACTTCTTTTCTTTTGATAATTTTCAATATCGTTTTTACGCGGTCTGCCTCTTTTTCGTTTAGGCATATCTTCATTACTATCTTCATTATAATTTATTTTTCATAATTTTTCACGATTTCGTAGATTTCGAACATTTTCTTGAACTGAACTTGATTTTTGATTCTTAGAATGCTTCATTTCATCTTGAATTTGACTTCTTAATTTTTCTTCGTTTTGCACACTTTCTTGAACTTGACTTCGTACATTTTTTTGATTTCGAATTAATTTTTGATTTTGTAGATTTCGCTTAACACTCCGTAAATTTTTTACGCTTTTTGACACTGAATTTCGCACTTTATCTTGAACTGGATTTCGTAATTTTTCCTCACTTTCTTCACATGGATTTAGTAGATTTCTCTGATTTCGCAAATTTCTCGTATTTTCACCAACTTGATTAAAAGTTTTCGATTTCGAATTTTTCACTTTTTCTTGTATATTTTTCGAATTAAAATTTATAATTTCTTGAGTCATTTTCTTTGATTTACCTTTGGTAACAACATTGAATTTTTCACTTTTCACTGGTAATTTCACCGCACTAAAGTTTTCACAAATATTTTTAATTTCTTTATTTTTCGTAGTATCAGAAATTACATTAATTAATTTTTTAATAAGATTCAATTCTCTTACCGCAGACACTGTGTTCACATTTATATCATTTGATTTTTCTTCGATTTCGTCATAACTAATTTCTTCATCACTAAATAAATCATCATTATTATTTTCACCATTGTAATCACTTTTATCATATTTATCTTCATAATAATTGTCGTCATCGTCTTCTTCATCATAATAATCTTCTTCTTCATCGTCTTCTTCTTCGTATAGTTGAATTTTGTTTTTGACACTTTTGACAATTTTTACTGGGTTTCGAGATAGTGCATCCGCATTAACGTTCATTTTCCCTGCTTTATATACCATATCAAAATCGTATTCTGCTAATTTAAGTTTCCATCTTGTTACACGAGAGCAAGGAGCACTTGAATTTTGAAACCATAATAGAGGTTTATGGTCAGTCACAATTTTAAATTTTCTTCCGTAAAGAAAATGTCTAAAATGTAAAACACAATACACAATCGCGAGAGCTTTTTTATTATAAGTATCGTATTTGACTTCATGTTCGTTTAGAGATCTTGATGCGTAAGCAATAGGTTTATCTTTTCCAATTTCGCCTTGAGATAAAATTCCACCGATAGCAAAACCTGATGCGTCGGTAGTTAGAATAAAGGGTTGATCAAAATCTGGTCTTTGCAATAAAGGTTCTTCACAAAGTTCTTCTTTTAATTTTTCGAAAGCTTCTTGTTGTTTTTCACTCCATTTGAAAGTTACATTTTTCTTTAATAATTGTGTTAAGGGTCCCGATTTTTTAGAGAAATTTGCAATAAAACGTCTATAGTATCCTGCTAAGCCTAAAAATTGTTTTATATTTTTAACGCTCTTAGGAGTTGGAAAATTTTTAACTGCACTTATTTTCTTCGGATCTGGTCTAACTCCATCTTTATCAATAATATGTCCTAAGTAAACTACTTCAGGTCTGAAAAATTCCCATTTATCTGGTTGCAATTTTAAATTAGCTACTTCCAATCGATTCATAAAATTCTTAAATTTTTCTTGATGTTCTTCTAAAGAATTTGCAAAAATAACTATGTCATCTAAATAGACAAATAATTCGGTACCAATAAGACCTGACAGACAAGAATTCATTAATCTTTGAAAACAACTTGGGGCATTTTTCAGTCCAAAAGGCATGCGGTCAAATTCATACTGACCATAAGGTGTTGAAAAGGCAGTTTTGTGTGAATCTTTTGGATTCATTTTTATTTGATGAAAACCGGAAGCTAAGTCAAAAACGGAAAAATATTGGGCATTGCCAAGAGTTTCAAGTACCTCATTAATATTTGGAAATGGAAAAAAGTCAGTAATTGTTTTTTCATTTAATTTGCGAAAATCGAGTACCATTCGCCATTTTTTATTTCCTAAGGAGTCAGCTTTCTTTGGCACAATCCAAACTGGAGTATTATATGGAGATTGAGAAGGTTTAATAATTTTATTTTTTAAAAGTTCACTTGTCTGTTTTAAGAGTTCCTCTTTATGCACAGGTGGAAATCGATATTGACGTGTATTTTTTATTTATATTGTTTTGGAGAACGTTAGTAGATGTAAGATATTCACCAGGTAAATGGAAAATTTCTGCATATTCTGTAATTAATGTTTCTACATGCTGTAATTCTTCCGGTTTTAAATGATCTAATCGAAGTAAATCTAATATCTGCTCAATTCTTTCTTTAGCTGTCAGTGTATAAAACCCGATTTTTGAAGTTTGTGGGTACACGAAATTGTCTAATAATTTTTCTGCTGTACTATTTTCAATATTTAATTTATTTTGTTCATCTTTATTTAATTGGTCAAAATTATGTGATATTTGACATTCTTCTAAAATGACTTTAGGGATTTGTAACTTTACAGAATTAGATAACGTGTTTGCTGCTTTCACATATGCTTTACCATTATTATTTGTGACTAATGCATTTCCAATGTAAATTCCTGACTCGGTGTCTAAAAGAGGGATATAACCTTCTTTTAAATCAGTATTTTAAATAAATAAAAATATATCTGATATTGATCGAGGTGGTAAAATTATAAAATCGTTTGATGCAAAAGGGTAAATTTTATTTTTAACCTCTAAACATTTTTCTGCATAATTAATTTTAACATTGTTATCAGTAAAAAATTCTGAGCCTAAAACTCCATCTTCTTCAATAGGAACTTCGTTAGTTATAATATTAAAAATAGTTGGGTAATCAAAAATTTTTAATTTTATCTGACCAATTGTATAAACTGGATGCTGATTTATTCCTGTAAGTTGCAATTTTTTTAATGTATTAACTGTCATTGAGGAATCAAGCATTTTTTCTTTTAAAAGATTTATTCCTGCACCGGTATCAATCATTAAATGAAGCGGTTTTGAACAATTTTGAATAAAAATAGATGGAATAACACTACCTTTAGTACAATTAATTTGAATCACTTCTAAATCAGTAGATGCTTTTTTATTAGGAATTTTTATTCCACTACTACCTGTCCCAGCGCACCTGTTTTGGGAAGGTTTTACTCGTTTCCCTGATTCACTTGAGATTGTTGATTTTTGTAATACTGATTATTATATTCTCTGCGTCTACATTCATTGATATTGTGCCCTATTCTTTTACAAAAATTACAAGTATTTGGATTTTTAAATTGTTGAAAATTATTTTCATTTTGAAAGTTATTTTGACTTTTAATTTTTTGAAAATTATTTTTGTTTTGAAATTGCTGGTTTCTAAAGTCATTTTGGGGTGAATTAGAAAAATGCGGGTGTTCATTGCGTTCCCATGGTCGTCTAAGTGAAAGGGAGTTCCCTCTTCTTGTAAAATCGATTGGTTCTCTCCAGCCTTGAAGAGATACGCAACGTTGAGTTTTACACTGCGTGTGGTATTGATTTTGTTCTGACCTACGACAACTCTGTCTAGTATGACCTTTAATTCCACAATTTTCACAAATTATTATTTTTTCTGTAGCAAAAGTGATTTTACTTTGATTTTGTCTACAAAAATTTTCTTTTCTAAGATCTGCTATCACTTTTAATTTTCTTTTAGCTTCAAGAGCTCTATTTGTTGCTTCTTTTAAAATTAAACAATCTCCAACGCGAATTTCTAATTCTGGTGGTAATCCACGACGAAAACAAGAAATTACATCTTGTTCTAAACTTTCAATTGTTTCTTTGTCTAAAATGCCTTTATTTTTTAATTTAAGTGCATCATAAATTTGATCTGATAAATATTTTATTCTATTCGCGTAAGAAATAACAGATTCGGTTTCCCACATAAAAATATTGCCTAACTCTCCCTGCAATTGATAAAGACTTTTGCTCGGTGCATAGATTTTTTTCAAATGACTAACGAGGTCTGTGATTGTACTAAAACTATTCCCTGATATTGATTTTCTTGCTTCGCCTATTAATTTTGACCGAATTAATTTCACTAAATTTTCTTCAACTTGAACTGATGCGGGTAACATTTGTATTGCTTCGTTACAACCATCTATGAAAACTGACAACGGAATATTTGATCCGTTAAAAATCGGAACTAACTCAAGTGCATCTCGGAGAGACACTTGCTGGTTATTTGGGAGTGACATGTCTTGATATGATTTTTGCAAATTTGGGAAAGGTACCAATTTTGGTTTATTTGGGGTTGAAGTATAAAAAGTGTTTTTTGTGAGATTTGCAATTGGGTTGAATCACTTCCTGTAGTGATATCCGATTCAGAAAAATTTCCTACTTCTACGAATTGTAAGTTTGTTTTTATTGTAGAGTTTTCCCCAAAATCTGATAAACGTTTACTTGTATCTGATTCGTTTATTTTAAGAGTTGATGAACTTGCTTCGATAGTTGAGAGTCTTGGAAGAATTGGACTGTGTTTAATTTTTGGATTTCTACCAAAGATTTGATTTTCACTAAGATTAGGATCTACTTGTGTTTTTGCAAAACTACGAGTATTGGGATAATGAGTATTATTGTCAGACATAAATATATATGTGACGTGCCGCGACAAAAGGGACTTTAGCTGCTTAGAATTTTAGGTTATGTTTAGAGTACTTTTAACTTCATTAAAAATTTATTATTGATTATTTAACATCAAAAACATATTTTTCTGAAAATATTGCACATAATAGTGAATTAAATATTAATAGTTTGTAAAGAAAATTGGTCATTTTTATTTATTTATACTTCTAATTTTAGTTCTGTCAAATACAGCTAAGGTCCCTTTTGTCGCGGCACGTCACATATTATAAAAGGATTAATTAAACCTCTGGAAGTACCTGTTTCTCTCTTATAAAAAATATTTTTAAAATAGTTTCTCTCTCCTTGTTCACAACGGCCGATGCACCAAAAATAATGTTTATGTCACGTCTTAAATAATAAAACTAAACACAAACAAAATTTATATTTTTAATTTGGCCGGCATCGGTGATTGAACCTGATTTATTCACAGAACTTGAGGCTCTGATCTTAAGGGACAGGTTTTTAGAAAGAGAATCTATTATTATATTATAATTATTAAATTTATTGAATCCTTTACAAGAACGGTTTGAGAGAAAGGGGTAGATCCAGATGTCATCAGGCACACTGAAACAAAATTAGAATTTTGTGGAATCAAAGAAAATAATAACGGGGAGAAACTTATATGCATTAATGATATACCTTTTAACTTATCGAATAGGTAAAGGGTGACCGAGCGAATTTCACTCTGTGAAATTCGCTCTGTGAAATTGACAAAACGCCGTTTGTCAAGCGGAAAAACGACAGCGGTAGATTCCCTTGGATAGTTGACGGGCCAGGCAGGGTGTATGGTCCGGAGTCCAGGTGTCGAAATTACTATGCACCCCTTCAGTTCAGAAGTAACCTAGTGGTGTCTTTGAAGGTCGCTGTTGTGGTAATGCAGTCCTTGGAAATTTAGAATGTGGGTGGTTGTAGAAAATCTCTTCGATGAGTTCAAGTAAGACGAAAGTTGAAATAGAGAATTGATACTCGAAGATATTTTCTGAGCTGGAGACTAAGTTCAGATTCGTCGTTACCACACGACTTGTACTTTGCGATGGTCACTGGACTGATACGAAGAACACTGGTTGTTGACTCAAGGGTGAAATTTAGACTGGCTAATTCGGCGAGGGTGGCACCTTTTATACCTTGGCTTCCAATGCGAAAAAATGATAATGCCACCCACTTTTATTACCTTTGGGTCAATTTTAATCTATTGATTAGTTACACGTGTGCTTTTGTCCCTGTATCGGGCAGGTGCGCGACCCTAGAGAAGGGTGACAATCGTGGATGACCATATATGGAAATGTCTGTCCAGGTGAGACACACCTTGGATCAATATTTTTTTGGGTTAAAAGAAAAGGGGAGGATTCAGATTCTGCGTTTACAAATATCGAACAAACAAGTCGCGATGACGTGACACATTCGATTGCTTATCCGCATACAAAAACATCTTTGACATGGCGAAGAATTAGAATGTATAGATTTTGTTTTACTTCGAATTTTACAATAATATTTTAGGAGAGTATTCTTGACACTATAAGAAATCCCAAAATAAAAACAAAAAACGATTTTTTGCTATTTTAAACTGGAATATCCCCTTAAGATATTTTACATTTAAAATCTGTCGACAAAAAATCGATTATTTCAAGTTAATTACGTGATATGAATCTTTAATAAAATTAAGAAAAATAGCAATTATGTGTTTGAAAATTATGTTTTACTTTTTCAGAAAAAATATATGAATAATTAAGTTGTATACATTTTAAAATGTTTGTGTAAATTTTATTTGTGTACAATTTTTAGACTTTCAAACGTTATTGAGTTTTTTTGGAAGAATTTTTTAAAAAGAACTTATTTATAATAAAAGATTTAACAAAAAGGAAATATAAATTTATTATACTGTTCACAGGGTTACAGCAACATATGTTATACTTTTAACACAAAAGTTAAAGTAATTAGACTTTCTCCGACGGAGGGGCTAATGATCGATGTAATTTAGTTACTGCTGTTTGTACTATCTGTCGTAATGTTTCATCTTCTTTACTGGTTACTTCAAGATTAATGAGATCGATGTGAGCTTTCTTTCCATCAACAGTTACATACAGTTTTTCACCTTTGAAAATTTTGGGTACAGAATCTTCGCCAAACATTTCTTGTAATAATTCTATAAGACATTCCTTGAAGTGCATTCTATCCATTTTTGTCGGTGCGGGTAATGTTTTAGGAAGCTGCTCCATCATCTCAGTTTGCAGTAGTGCAGTAAGCACGGAGTCTGCGTACATGTCATTGACCGGCGTTGCAATCCACTCGAGCGTAACTATTTTTCCCTCCACATTAACGTCAATACTTTTAAAGACACGTAATCTCTTATCGTCGAGAATTTCTAAATTACCAGAAATTTGGGCTAGTAAATGCCGAAGCAGCGGTAAGGAAGCAGAAAAATGAATGCTTTGTCTTTGCAAAACTTGACTCATACTCATGTCGGTGTACTTTGACAAATCACTTGGAGCTAGCATATGATAATTGAAATTTCTTTTGACTAACACGCCCGACAACTTTTGACCAGATTTAGGTGTTTCCATAGCTAAAGCACCCATCACTTTTGATGTCTTCTCGCCTCTAAAATACAATTCAACAGCTACAGTATTTCGTGGATTATGAATTTCCATATTTGTACTTGGATCGTCTTCGTATTCCCGTTGGAGAGCAGCTTTCAACCGACCCATTTCGTTTTGTTCACCATGAACTAATATAACGTGTGGCGGTTTCAAAGCTCGCACAAATTCTGAAGTTTGCTGGTAATCCGTATGAGCCGAAAAAGAAATATAATCAACTGATATTTTCAAGGGTAACTTTTGTCCAGACATTGTTGTAATTTCTTCAGGCTCGGAAAGAATTGCCTTGGCTAAAGTACCTTCAACGCAATATCCAGCAATAATAACTCCGTTCTTTGAGTCAGTGCACCACGATTCAAAGAGTTCCCGCGAAAGTCCACTTTGCATCATTCCAGGCGACGCCATTACAACACAAGGACCGATGTCATCGAAATGATCTATGCCTTTCAAATTTGATATGTGCTTGAATACAAATGGATTATTTATTGCGATCTGCCTGCGAATCTTATCGTTCATTGCATTCACGTACGTTTGATAAACTGCCATACATTTCTTCGCGAGCGATGACGCGTAATAAATTGGTATCTCCTGCAATTCAGGATGCTGGCTCCAGTATTCATCCAAAATAAGCAGTAGTTCTTGCGCTCTGCCAAGTGCAAATACAGGTATGAGACATCGACCACCTCTCGTCACTATTTCACTCACTAAACTTGTAAATCTTCCTTCACGATCTTCCCGCTTTTCATGAATGTGAGTGCCGTATGTTGATTCAGTTATTAGAACATCTGGATGAACGTTTGGTATTTCAGCAGCCATTAAATGTCTATCTTCTTGACGACTAAAGTCTCCAGTGTAAAGAATTTTCACACCAGCAATTTCAATCATAAACATAGCAGCTCCCAAAACATGACCTGCGTTATATGCCCAAAATTTAACTCCAAAAATATCTTTTTCTTCGTGAAAATTAATTGTTTCTATTTTATCCATACTTGCTTCTAAGTCCGACTCTGTGTATAACATTTGTTCTGTTGCTATATTGCTAACCTGTAATGATACGAAAAAATGTGCTAATACGTTTATTTAAAAAACAATTTGAAAACGTCTATTACTTCTTTATTAAATAAATATTTAATTAGAATTAATTTTTCCGTAGGAATTAGGATTTGCAAAAGTTTCAAATTCTACGATTTTATAAAATATTTCCCAAAACGAATTCAATTATTTAAAAAAAAATTAATTTGAAATTTTAGAAAGTGACAATTTTGAATGAATGAATTAAATAATAAAAATTTTAAAGGAATTCTACCATTTACAAACTTTTTATAAATTTCTTCGCAATAATTCAATTATTTTAATTAAGAATAACATTTTTTAACCGGGAATTCAATTATTTTTATAAATAATAAAAATCATCTCAGAATATCAATTGTTTTTGGTACAATGTTAATGGAATTTCTCGAAAAATGTAATTATTATTAAAATTATTATTAAAATTAATTTTCAAACATTTTAATGATATAATTTTTAACAATTCGATTTTTTTCAAAATAAATTTAATTAAATTCTTGGTGGAATTAAATAAAGTTCAATTATATCAAAATTCAATTATTTTTAATATCTACAATT
The DNA here is from genome assembly GCA_032873175.1 of Leptopilina drosophilae. Classification (NCBI taxonomy): domain Eukaryota; kingdom Metazoa; phylum Arthropoda; class Insecta; order Hymenoptera; family Figitidae; genus Leptopilina; species Leptopilina drosophilae. The sequence continues at coordinate 36,936,190 of CM065483.1, forward strand.
TCAATAAAAATTCACAAAAGAACTCAAATATTTAAAAAGAAATATATTATTAAAATTCATGGTAAAAATTAAAGTATTTTTTATAAATAAAAAAATTTTTCTCAGGTATTCAATTATTTTCAATACAATTATTAAAAAATTCGATTGTATTCAATAAATTAAAGAAATATTTCAAAAAAATTCAATTATTTTCCAAAAATTTTAAATAAAATTCAAGAATTAAATGCTTAATTTTAATTATTAAGAAAGAGGATTATTAAAAAAATTGAAAGAAACTATTCATATAGAATTCAATTGAGGGGCTGGATGCTATAAGGGGATACGCGTGGATTCTGACGAATAACTATTGTCCAGTAGGTAGATTTTAAGACCTGACAAACTTCCAGTGAGAAAGTTGTTCATTAATAAGTAAAGAAGTTTTCTGGAAAATTTTATTAACATTGGATAAAAACTTTAAAAGTGAGTAACATTTTAAGATCCGAGCGCATCCTAACCTTAAAGTTCCCATGTTTCGCACTGCAACTGAGTCATCATAGTCGTCATCTCTATTTACACATTTTCATAACACAATGTCTATATATTTATATTAACCATTAAAATAAGTTAAAATTAAATAAAAAATTTATTTATTAACAATTAAAAATACAATTCTTTAATAAATTTATTTTAATATTATTTGTATTTGTAACAAATATTATTTAACAATCACAATTCACTTCACTAAATACCAAATGTTTCAATTCACTTTTTCTAAAAAAGTATTTTAATACTTAAATTAATAATTTTTTAAATAAAAGCATGCTCTCAATTGTTTAAATCAAAACATTTAAAAACTGTGCATTGACACTTTGTCAAGGACAAACGAAAAAAATGAAAAAATAAAAAATAGTAAAAACTTTTCTGTTTGAATCAAATAATAATTTAATTTATTAAATCCATTTTTTATTTAATTTTAACTTATTTTAATGGTTAATATAAATATATAGACATTGTGTTATGAAAATGTGTAAATAGAGATGATGACCACGATGACTCAGTTGCAGTGCGAAACATGGGAACTTTAAGGTTAGGATGCGCTCGGATCTTTAAATGTTACTAACTTTAAAAGTTTTTATCCAATGTTAATAAAATTTTCCAGAAAACTTCTTTACTTATTAATGAACAACTTTCTCACTGAAAGTTTGTCAGGTCTTAAAATTTTTCAGATAAACGAAGCGCTTGAAAGTGTAAAACTATATTTTTTACATTGTTTTAAAAAAAAATTATTATTATTTTTTGCCTTAATAAATGTTTTGCCTATGCTTTATTTAGTTTCGGAACATTCTGAGGTTTAATTTCGTTTTTGTTTTATCAAAAAATAATAAAAATTAACCAAAATATCACGAGTTGAAAATATCATATTAAAATTCTACGATTTTTAAAAATGCAGTTTTTTCTCATTAACTTTAAAAGTAAAAAAGATAGAAAAATGTTTTTAGAAGAAAAAAGATGTAGAATTTTATTCCCTACAAGAAACAATGATTAAAATTGCAATTTGAAAAACTTTTAAAAATCTACCTACTGGACAATAGTTATTCGTCAGAATCCACGCGTATCTCCTTATAGCATCCAACCCCTCAATTACTTTGAAAACTTGTAATTAAAATGATTAAAGAAAGTCCATTATTTTAAAGAAACTCAAAGAAATTCTTCAAACGAATTTAATTAAGATTGTGTAAAATTTTAATAAAATTCTTCCTAAATTCAATTATTTTCATGAACAATAAAATTCTTCGAAGAAATTCAATTAGTATCAAATTTTTCGATAAAATTCTTTGCAAGGATTCAATCATTTGCAAATGTTTTATAAATTTTTTCGCAATAATTCAATTATTTAACAAAAATTTTAATAAAATTTGTTGCAAAAATTCAAGTATTTAAAAAAAGTTTGATAAAATTCTTCGCATCAATTCAATAATTTAAAAAAATTTTGAAAAAATTCGCGGCAAAAAATTCAATTATTTTCAAAAATTTTCCTCAATTCAATGATTTTTATAATATCTACTAAAATTTTTCAAAAGAATTCAATTAGAAAAAATTTTTTTTTGAAATTCTGGGCAAACATTTAATTGTATTCATAAAATAATTAAAATTTCACAAGGCATTCAATTATCTTCATAAATAATAAAATTTTTTAAGGAATTCAATTATTTTCATATAAATTCTTCTGTAAATAAATAATTAATTAAATACATATAGTATCGTCGGGAATTATAGTACGGCTGTACGCGCACGGCTCAAAAACATACCAATCTTAAATCACGATTATTTTCTAAATACAAATGACAGAAAATTAACAATTGTACCATTCGAAAGATTAGTAAATTCTGCAATTAATGATACACAACTGAAAATTTCAATAATTTATACAAAAATTTTAGCAACAGAGAAATTTGTCAAAAAATTTTAAAAAATAACATTTTTTAAAACTTTTTTTCAACCCCTGCCTATTTTTTAAAAATTGCATAAAAAATTTGAAACTTATATAGGTGCGATCATTGAAGTCTCATCTTTAATATAAGACTAAAAAGTTCAAAAATCCTAATTGGTTCATGAGATATATCACTATAAACGGCCGAGCATTTTTAGCCAAAAACCGTTCAAATTCAACTAATTCAGTGCATTTGTCAAAAAACATGTTCGGACATTTATATCTCACGAACCAAATAAGATTTTTGAACTTTTTTGGTCTTGAATTAAAGATAAGACTTCAATGATCGCATCTATATAAGTTTAATTATAAAAATTTCTAATTAATTTTGAAACATTTAAAAAGTAAAATTATTCATTAAGTTTATGATAGTTGTTCAAGAATATAGTTATTTAAAAAGAAATAAAATTATTCTCAAAAATAGAAAAAATTGGTGGTTTTGTATTAGAATTGGTGGTAATTTAATAATTTAGATTTCAAAAATAAACACATTAACTTTAGAAAAACAACAATTTTCCGTGATATTTGCAGGCTTTCAAATTGCGTGGCAACCCTGTTTTAGCTGCAATTCATGAATGAGTGTCAGTATTTTATCCGCAATAATCTTTTTTATGTTTAACATAAATCTACTAAAAACTACGATTTAGTACTTTTTACGGTTCACAACTATTTACTCTACTTTAAAACAAATATTATAATCATTGAAATTAAAACTTTAAAGTATTACTTCCGTAATATGTTTTTGTCAAATTTTTTTAAACTTTGCATAATTGTTCTTAAATTATTATTAATCAATCTTTACGTTCTAAAAGTATAAATTATTTTATTTTTATTTTATATGTTTACATGTTTACTCCAATGTTTTGAAATCTACATGATTTCAGTGAGTCTTTAAAAACTATAAATGTTTAACATTCGCCAATCATTATAATAGAATATAAAATTATACAATATGAAAAATATTACAATTTAAATAAATCAATCTCACATTCATTAATTCATCACGGTGCGCCAGAAGGGAGATTAAATAAAAATTAGTTGGCAGTTAAAAATTCTTTTTGATTACGATTCTCAGATGAAAAACAATCATTTTTCAATAGGTTTTAAAATCCTTTTACATGGCCGATTTGAAAAAATTAAATAATTATTCAGACCGGCAAAAATCACTTGAATTTATTCAAAATTGGTAGGTCAGAGTAATTTCGATCTCCGATCAAAATAATGTAATTGATGTACTGTGAGTTCGTACCAAATTTTATTGTCATTCATTCATTATTACAGAAAATATGATAGAAAACGTGATTTTGACACTTGAAAGTAAATTTTTAACGTTTTTGTTTTATTTTTTTCAAAATTAGTCGTAAAAAATTTGTGTATATCAGGTTTTGAACTTAGAACATTTATTTTTAAGAAACAATTAACTTTTTTTGTCTAATACTTACGGTATTGATAAACAATAACAAAATATTCAACCAACACCTCCGGAGCGTAATGTATCACTGTGACCGGGGCGTATTGGCTCGTTTATTCCACTAAGAAAAACCTAATATTTTTGAAAGTTTAATGAAATAATCCTGTTATGTTTAATTTCTTGCAATTTATACATTAATAAGTACAAATGTTAACTTTTTAGTTAAAAAAATGGAGAATATATTTTTTAAATAAATGTAGTTTGTACTTCGCTCCAACTTTTTAAAATTTAATAATTTTACGAAAATTGTTTAAAGTTCAATATGTTCCATTTTCAATATTTTTTATTATAAATTGACACTAAAAACAAAAATGGGCAACATTATAATAATATTTCATGCTCTGAATAATAATTTCATTTCTGATTCAATACGCCCCGGGCCGGGGCGTAATGGTTCACCTTGCATTTTTCCAAAAAAATTGTTCTAAAAGAAGTATGAGTGATATTAGAACGTACTTTTTTGATAAAATTTTAATTAATGCAAAAATGACGAAGTTAAACAACAAAAAGTATCATTCAAATTGATGAATTATTTATTTGATATTTGCAGTTCATAAATGATAAAGTTACTTTCTTATTTCATTTTTATATTTATGAATTAATAAATTTTTTACTCTTTAAATCGCTTTCCTTGCATTTAATATTAATTTTTCTAAATCACGACCATAAATACTACTGTATTGAAATTATGTATATACATGTATATGTAAAATTAGAAAATACGTAATTATTTTATCGTTTATTACAGCATGTATACATAAAATTAATTTTTGGTCACAAGAAATCATTATTTTTACAGAAAATCTCAATTTTTTTCAAATCGGCCACGTAAAAGGATTTTAAAACCTATTGAAAAATGTTTGTTTTTCATCTGAGAATCATAATAAAAAAAAAATTTTAACTGCCAAATAATTTTTATTTAAACTTCCTTCTGGCGCTCCGTGTCATTGGTTTATTAAAATTTTTATTTTTTTTCATCTTGTATAATTTTATATTCTGTTATTATGATTAACGAATGTTAAAATTTTTTTGTTTATTATTTAGGGGAGACTGGGGTAAACCCGCTCACTTTTTTCAGAACGGTAAAAACCTAGAAAATTATTCTCTAAATCCAAATAAATTTATATAATTTGAAAGCTTATGATTTCTACTAACAAAATAAAAAAGAATTTTTTATTTATCTTTCTTAGTTTTACTTAGGGAAAATTTTTTATATACATATACCAAATTTCAAAATCACAATTTTCCAGGGTAAATCCGCTCACCCCTCGGGGTAAACCCGATCACTTGATTTTTTTAAGAATTTAAGGTAATCCCGACAGTTTTATTTTGTATATATTAAATTTCTTCTTATTTCCGTCTTCAGTATGATTTATTAATGATAAATTATGAGTTCCATAAACAATAAATATTGGTTTATTAAATAATAAGTATAGGTTTTATGAATTGCAACTGTGAATTTAAATAATATTTTACTAAGAGAAAATTAAAATGTAGTTACAATTTTGAATGTAATAAGTTATAGATTTTATTATTTATAAAATATAACAAATGGAACTCGAAATTTTAAATTTAAAAATAAACAATGATAAAACGTGAACTGAACGAAGACATCAAACTTAGATTTACGTCTTTTTTTAGCCGAAAAAGACAGCGACAAATTTTGATTATTTGTTTGCGTTGTTTGTTATAACCGTTATAACCTAATAATTACTAATAATGACTGATATAGACATGATTCCGCTCAATGTTGCCAACAAATATTGATAATTCGGCGCCATCTATTAAAAAACATCGTCAGAAATCGCGAAATGCAGGACATTCATAATATTAAATATTGAACTAATTACCTACACTGAAAAAAAATTGTAATTGAACCAAGTAAATGCATTTACTTTACAGAATTTACTTGAATCAATCCTATATTTATTTGAAGAGAGAAATTTATTTTCTTGTGCCAAGTAATTATGAGCATTGGGTATAGTTCTTGTATTAATAATTCAGTATTTGGTGGAAGTAAATATGTTATTATTACAATCAAATATTTTACTTATCCGAAGTACCAAAAAAGATTGAATCAAGAATATTATGTTCTTAAGCGAAATAGTAAAGTATTGTCTAGAGAATTCGTGTTTCTTAAATCAAATCATTTCATTCATTTGCTTTGAAACTTTTTTTTACTTAACACAATGCCGGTGTTCTTGATCCAAGAAAATATTTTTCTTCAACTGGATGTGCAACTTAAATAGCAGTTTTTGAAAACTATCCATTGAGACTTGGATGGCATAGTGGCAACGGTACGGCTTCTGACGCGTGCAACCCGGGTTCGATTCCTCCGACCGTGGAAAATTTTCTTTCAAGGTATATTTGTTGTATTTGAGATAAGTATTAATTAAATGTAAATATTATGTAAAATAACAATTGTTTAATTATTTAAATAAAAAATATAAATGTTAATTAATTAAATAATAAAAATGTTTGGTCTAAGTATTAGAAATCATGGGATGAGAGAAGGGGGGGGGATTCAAGTAAATAATTTACTTGAATTGAGAAAATATATTTTTTATTGAAATTTATAATTTTCTCAAATCAAGAAAATATTTTCTTGATTTGATACACAAATGTTCTTGAATTAATATAATCTGCATTTCTTTCGTGAAACTTAATTTCTTGACTGGATTCCATATTTTCTTGGATCAAGAACATATACTCTCCTACCAAGTATACTATGTCAAGAAAATCGTTTTCTTGAATCAATACTATAATACTTTTGGCCGTATTCAATCCCACCGTTTGCTTCGACCAAGAAAAATTTTCTTGGTTCAATACTATTTTTTTTTCAGTGTAATAATTCAATAATATTGTTAGGAAATGAATATTATTTATCTTTTAATAAATATTTTTAATATTAAAAATTTTAAGATCGCCAAAAAAACGCAAATAATGTTAATACTGATTCGGCTTCCTAAACAAATTTAATAAGTGAGCGGCTTTACCCCGAATATATTTCTCACATTTCAGAATAAATTTAAATAAATATTTTTGAAACCAAACAAAACTACATATATATTTCGAAAAAGGACATCTAATAGCATAAAAAAAATTTATCGAATGAATTAAGTCTCAAAAATAATAATAGAAAAACTTAAAAATCCGAAGATCATTTTTCTTTTTTTGCTCTTCTAAAAACACTTGACCGCCTCTGATTCTATGACGAATTCATGAAACTAAACGAAAGTTCGTTAACATTAGTTGTATGTTAAGTACCATTCACAGTACAAATATCTCCATCTTATGTTGAGTTTGTAGCGTCAAATCGCTAGTGAGCGGGTTTACCCTGTGCGCGTGTTTATCCCAGTCTCCCCTACTTTATATTATTATAGACTCCCTGAAATCATTTAGATTTCAAAAGTTTGGAGTAAAACATTTTTTTAAAAATTAGTTTGTCCGAATGTGTTTATTTTCCTTCTTGAAATATTAATCTATAGAAAGGAGACCAATATTCATTCAGATGAAAGAAATGATGCTTTCTATTTGAAAATGATGTCTCTCATAAACAATTATATAAAAAATTAAGTTTGAAAGCTAGAATACTTAAACATTCTAGTTTTATTCACTGTAAGCTATGTCTATATTAAGGCCCATAACCATTTTGACGAATAAAAATTTATTTTACTAATATACGAAAATTCTATGTTTCACTGGTATACAAATAAAATAGTGAACATTTTTTAATTCCTTATTAGACTAGATTCAAAGATAATTGAAATGTAATTTTTTATTTAAATTTATGAAAAAAATGTTAAATTATTGTTTTATAATTTTAACTGCAATTAAAGTTTTTTTTAACAATTAAAGTTTTCTGTTGTTTAAAATTTAGAATTTGATTAGTTAGCTCATTTATTTTTGCCATGTCGTTGACTGACTGGGTTAATTGAAGAAGTCAATCAACTGCCTCGATCTGTATTCGGCTGAACGCTAAGAAAGCATTCAGTGGTGTGATAAAATAAAAAATTAGAATTTTCTTTCGTTGAAAACGCTAGTTTGTAGAAAATATTGAAACACAACTTTGTATAATTTTTTTTAATTTATGTTTTGAAACTTAATTAATTTTTAGGAGGAAAGATTGTAACCATAACGATAACGATATAAGTTATTTCAAACATTTTTTCTCCGCTATTATCATAATTTTTTCAAACCTAAGTGTACAAAGACGAATTCTGGTGCTTAGTTAAATCGATTTATTCTTTTGGTTCTCTGTAAACAGCCAATTACAAAAAGGTACCCCATTTTGACCCACACTCTTTCTTTTAAAATGTTAAAGGATAAAAAGTTTTAATCTTTTGTCAGAAATAAAAATAGAAGTTAATTGTATAAATATTGATAAAATGTTTACACTGAATAAAAATGTATATTAAATTTTGTAAAAGTATTTTACAATTTGGGGAAAACGTGCAACAAACCGAAATTTCGACATATGTAAAAAACTAAACATTAAAAAGAATTATGTGGAATTCAGTATAATTATATCAAATATAAAGAATTTTAATTTAATTTTAATATAATTCGATACTTCAGTGTGATACAGTCCTATCTTCTGGTAATACTTAGAACAATCCCTTCTTCAGGTGATGCTTTGTATCGTTCTGTCAAAAAGTAGGGTTAATGTCTTAGCTGTTTTCTAAATGCATTTAAGTGGTTAAATTGTATTAATTAACACAGAATTTTTATATATTACCATAAAAAGTTGTCTTAAAATATGCAAAAATAATTGTTATGAATGGAATAAACAGTACCGTAATTTATTTTTTTATTCACATTACATGAAGTAGGATAAGGAGATGAAACGGCCTTTATTTATTGGCCCCCAAATAGGGGGGTCAGAGTAGTGAAGTTTTCATCTCCCTACTGTCTCGAGCGCCCCTTGAGAGAAAATACAGAATTACAATGTATCGTCTGCTACACGGTTGTTTATGACATTTATGAAATGACAGCTGAATGATTCGGGTTATATTTAAGGTTTGAACGAGTTTTGTGACTGAAATTGGAAATAAAAATGAAAAGTTTGTATAAAATAATAAATAATAAAAAAAAATATAAAAATAATATAAAAATTAATAAAAAAATAAAAAATATAAAAATAAATAAAAAAATATAAAAATAATAATAAAAAAATAATTAATAAAAATAATAAATAATAATTAAAAATAATTAATATAAAAATTAATTCTTGCTGTCATTTCACTACAAAAACATTGAGGTTATATTTATGTTTTTCTCCTTAGATCACGTGACATAATAGTTCAAAAAATTACCACTGTGAACGCTTTAACCAGTAAGGAGAGAAAAACCGCACTACTCTGACCCCCCAATTTGGTGTCAACTTTTTCTGCTATATACTGCAGGCGTTTCATCTCCTTATCCTCCTTCATGTCAAATTAGAGATAGCACGGTACAAAGCATCACCTGAAGATGGAACTGTTTTAAGTATTACCAGAAGATAGGACTGTATCACACTAAAGTATCGAATTTTCCTGAATTCCACATAATTTTTTTTAAAGTTTAGTATTTTTTACATCAAAATTTTTGTTTGTTGCACTTTTTTCCTAAATTGTAAAATGCTTTTACAAAATTTAAAACTTCAACAACGAGATGTGCTGCTTTTCAACATGAATTTCAATCTCTTACAATTATCAGAACAAATCCATAAAAGTTTTCAAAATTCCATATCCTACTATTTTTAGGGTCGCTCTTTCGAATGGCATGGTCACAATTTTCAAAAAATAATATTTAACCCTTTTTTCTTTCAAAAATACTAAGAAAAAAATTAACTAAGCTTTCTATATGAATAAAATTACTTCGAAAATTATATAAAACATACTAGTTAATGAATTCGTTTTAATGAAAGAAACAAGTCTTTTTAAGAAACAAATTAATTTTAACTGCATTGAATTCTTTGACAAATTTTTAATCGACTGGTACTTTTCCAATTTTTTAAAACTAAAATTTACATTTTTTTAAGTGGAAATAGATTTTTCAATTTTGGTTTTGAAAAATGATACTTTTTACGAAATTAACAGTTGTGAATATTCTTAATGAGATAGTAATTTCACAAATTTCAAGAAAATAAATATTAGAAATCATAACTTTTTTCAGAAATCAAATCTTATTAGAAAGACTTTTTAAGAAAACAAAACTTGTTAGAAAACAAATTTCATAAGAAAACGCTTGTTTAGACACAAAGGATTATAATTATTTTTAGAAAAATGACCACCTACCGAGCAAATTCGCAATAAAAAGGAAAAAGTAGTTTTTAGTGTTACAAATCTAGAAAAAAGTATCCAAATAGTGACAAACAGTAGGTTTTAGTAGATGAGGACGAAACTGGCAGTAGATTTTTTCTATTCTGCTTAAATTATATTATATTTTAAATTTAAATTATTTTCCTCTTATAGGAATTAACAATTGAAAGTACCAACCTTAATATAGTCAGACAATAACCATCTGTAAATTGCTTTGGTAGCATGAGTCATAAAGCAGCGGCCTTTAAAGCTCGTCTTTTGTAGAAACCATGGTAATGCTCCACAGTGGTCAAGATGAAAATGTGAAATCAACAACAAGTCTATTTCGTCGGCTTCAATTAAATCTACAAATGGTAAAGCATCCATTCCTGTTAGACCTGGGTGAATGCCACAATCCAACATTATTTTCTTTCCTTTGAAGTCCAACACTATACATGATCTGCCAACTTCCTGGCCAGCTCCCAAAGGTCTAATTGACATTAAGTCACTCTCCTCTGCAGGAACTTGAACATCCAACTTCCTCTTCAGTGACATTTTTAATTCTTATTTATTTTTTACATTCGTCAAACAAAATTAATACCACTTTAGTATCTCATTAGTTTCGTTGTCCTACACATTCAAAATGTGACATTCTTCAAAAAGTTAGGTTATTCTTCTTCTTTTTTGATGACTTTATAGGCTGTGCCAACTGTCAGAACTATAAAGTTAGGTTATTCAAAACAAATTATATTGTAATGGCATGGTCACACCTCGGCTGCCTGCCTGCCTGCGCAGGCAGCCGCCACGAGAGTAAGAGAGAGGAGACGAATAATTTAAATTGTCTGACTCTCTTACTCTTATGCATTGCCATAACGACCTGCAGGCAGGCAGTCAGGCAGCCGAGCTGTGACCGTTCCATAAAGGAGCATTCAGACCTCTGCAGGCTTGGAAAATATATGACCACCACTTGCGTAGTTCTAGCATTTACCGCCAGTTGGCATTGCTGCGCTTCTGCCCTGGTTTATCACAGTATTGTATACAAAACTTATTTATTTATTTATATTTTTAAATTATTTGATATTTTTAATGGTCAATATTAATATTGAAGATACAAAAATACATTTATAAAAAGTTAATTATTTTTCTGGAAGAAAAAATAAAGTGTAAAATTTATAAACGTTAAATTCTGCACAAGACTGTCATTCTTTGTTTTGTTCTGTTTTTATATCTTTTATATGGACTACAAGTGTTTGTGTTTATTTTAGTTTGGTTTATTATTTTATAATAGGTTCATTTTTATTTAAGTGTTTTTACAAACAATTAAATTATACCTCAAATATAAGTGCAACAATTGTCATCGTCCCATATAGTTCAAATCTGTATTTTAGGTTATGTGCGAAATAAAATATGAGTAAAATACTAAATGAATATTAGTGAATTTTTGTGCAAGTTGTTTAAAAAAACTATATATTTAATTAAAATTTTAAACTGCATATATATTTATTTATTTGAATAAAGTGTTGAGATTATTTCAAGTGTGTAGTAAACATATTGTAATATATTTAATCATTAATGTGAATATTGTTGTTTAAAATAATTTAATAATATTAGTTGATATTATAATATTGCGTAAAAAATTTTCTTAAATTAAAGATAACAAATTTTTACAAAATACTTTAATTAATAATTATAAATAAGCAGTCTGTCAGAAAGATGTAATATTTATAATATAAAATTACTACTTTCTGTGTCAAAATCTTTTTATTTAAATAATTATGTTGTATGTTTATCATTAATATTTACGAAAAGACGGGCAGAAGCGCAGTGCCGCCGTCCGGTGGTAGAAGTTAGAACTAGTCAAGTAGTGGTCATATATTTTCCTACACGTCCTATAGAAAATTGAGAGAGTCGGACGGGGCTGGTTAAGGCCAACGCAGAATAGAATCTTTAACCGGAACCGCAATCGTAAGCGTAACCGTAGAATGAGTTAAAGAAGGATAGGTATGTTGTTTATCCTTCTCTAACTCATTCTTACGCTTACGGTTACGATTGCGGTTCCGGTTACAGATCTATTCTGCGTTGGCCTTTACACCTCTGCAGGAGACGCATGATTGAGACGCATGATTTTCCCCTAATCACCAAGTGGTCGAATGTTCAAATGGTCGAATACCAAATCGTCGAATCGTCATTTGATCGAATGCTTAAAACGTCGAATTGTCAACAAGTCGAATGCTAAAAACATCGAATCGTCAAATGGTCGAATGTTCAAAACGTCGAATCGTCAAATGGTCGAATGCTAAAAACGTCGAATTCTCAAATGATCGAATGCTAAACACATCGAATCGTCAAATGATCGAATTCTAAAAACATCGAATCAGCAAATGGTCGAATGTTCAAAACGTCGAATGGTCATTTCGTCGAATGCTCAAAACGTCGAATTGTCAACTGGTCGAATGCTAAAAACATCGAATCGGCAAATGGTCGAATGTTCAAAACGTCGAATCGTCATTTCGTCGAATGCTCATAACGTCGAATCGTCATTTCGTCGAATCCTCATAACGTCGAATCGTCAAATGGTCGAATACTCAAAACGTCGAATCGTCAAAAAGTCGAAAAATTTGTTTGATGTAAGTTAACATTAACTTAAACCAAGCAAATTTTTCGACTTTTTGACGATTCGACGTTTTGAGCATTCGACGAAATGACCATTCGACGTTTTGAACATTCGACCATTTGACGATTCGATGTTTTTAGCATTCGACCAGTTGACAATTCGACGTTTTGAGCATTCGACCATTTGACGATTCGACGTTTTGAACATTCGACCATTTGACGATTCGATGTTTTTAGCATTCGACTTGTTGACAATTCGACGTTTTAAGCATTCGATCAAATGACGATTCGACGATTTGGTATTCGACCATTTGAACATTCGACCACTTGGCGATTAGGGGAAAATCATGCGTCTCTCATAAAAAAGTGGTTTGAATGCACCCTTAGGTTTCTATTGGAGACACACCATTAAGTCTTAACAGACAGCATGCTTATGTTTATATTTTGCTTATTTTGATGAAGAAGTAAAATTTTGTAATAGAACATTTTTTGTGAAAAATGAGTGATGCTGAAGCTCAAGAAGAGGAACGAGAAGCTTTACTTTCAATATATGATGGAGATTTAGCTTTTAAACAACTAAATGCTACTACGTACCAGTACAAAGTATTTTTTTTAATTACAATTCTAATTTTTTATTACTAATGCTCTTGTTTATTCTTAAAAACTTATATTGATTTGTTTATTTATTTATTATACAACGGTTAAATAGATCTGAAAATTAGGAACTAATATCCTAAATCTTAAATTTTCATTTTTTGCTATTCACTAGTCGAATTTTACACGAGAAGAGCTTAATAAATTTTGTAGCACAATTGAGATATTTAATTATTTTGTAAACGACCACTCTTATAAACAATTGCCAATGTAGGAAAAGTTTTAAATAATTGTTTTTCCTATTTAATAACCACGAACTTTATTTATTATTAGTGGTTTTAAAACAAAAATTTCTGCTCTTTACAATAGAAATTTTTTAAAATTATATCTGAAATATACATTTTTTTGTAACTTATGTCAAAATACCTAAGTGAAAATAATTCATATGAAAATTGTTCTCAATTGTGTTAAACATCTATGGGAATTTGTGTAGTGTTTTGACAAAATTTGTTTAAATTTAATAGTAATTCGTGCTAATTCTATTTACCAAGTTTTTTGTATGGAATTTTTGACGTAATTTTTGCTATAATTTTTTTTTAAATTGTATCACTTTTCCGTGCGCCTTTCATTGGATATTTGTGCAAATTACTAACGAATTGTTTTATACATTTTTTTAAAAATTCCACAAGTAATTTATCCTTTAATTTTTTTTGTAAAAATTGCACAAATTTTTCTTACACATTTCGTAATATATTCACCCAAATTATTAATTAATTGAATGAATATTTTAAAAATACCACATGTAATTCAAGAAGGATATATAATTTAAAGTATGTTTATTTCCAAATTGTGTCATTTTTCAATCGAATTTCGTATGATATTATTTGTATAGAATTCTTTTTCAAAATACCACAGGAACAGGAATTCCTATCGTTGTTTAACAAGAATTCTAAACGAATTTTCACCTGAGTAAAGCTTAACCCTCCGTCACACACCTAGGGAGGGATTCCCTCTATGGTTTCAGTATTTTTTAAATAACTTTTGTTTTCCTTATTGCAAAATAAAATCATTTTCTATACCTTTCGACAATTTACTCCTCAACACATTTCTAAAAAAAAACATTTAGTTTAAACATAATTAATATTTAATTATGAAGCTTCAAAGACAGAAAAAACACGAAAAAGTGAGGTTATGTTAAATAAAAAAATCAAGTTTTCAAAACATTTTTTGTTCCACTGTTGGTTAATGACAAAATTATATTATAAATATAATTAAAGTAAATTATTTAATGTTTTTTCGATGCGATTTCCCCATTGAGCTTCAAAGGGAAAATAGCATCGACTTTGACACCGCCTTAATGTTACATTATTTTTACATGTAAAGTGTAATTCTTTCGAAGATGTGCATTCGTGTAATTAATTTTTATTTTTGAGACCGAAAGTAAATTTTATTAATTTTATAATTTAGAGGGAATCCCTCACCACATTGTAAAGTAAGCGACATTATAACATAAACAAAGAAATCAACAAAAATTTAATTTTAAAACAAACTTACAAATATGTACGCTTACTTTACAATGTGGTGAGGGATTCCCTCTAAACGTGTGTAAAGTCGTAATTTTTTCCAAGGTGTATGACGGAGGGTTAAATATTCTAATTTCAATCACTGTAGGATTATAGTAGACAATCAATTTTTTTAAACATTGATTTACTCCAACGTTTCAAAATCTAAATGATTTCCTTTTCAAGGAGTTCATGAAAATATAGTCATAACTAAAATGAATGAAGATAGAAATTATAAATAAATCGCCATAAAATTAAAAAAAATTAAAAGTCCTAATACAAATACAAGGCGGTTTCATATACTTTTTATTAGAAAATATAAGAAAGTCCTAGAATGTCTCACAGGTCGTGAAAAATTTCACCATGTGGTATATAAGAACAATTCGATACGTACTTTTAAGTGTTAAGTGTGTGTTTATATTTAAGCTATACGCGAATATACACTACCGGCAGATTGTCGGTACGAACGACCGACGAGCTAAGAAAAGTTGCTGCCGAAATTAAATTAACATATTTTATTAATGAAAAATGATGAAAACTTGGTTCTCGGTTTGTTCGAAAGCCAATTAAATTCTGCGTCGTTTGATATATAAATGAAAATTATTTTATATTTTTGAGAGATTTTAACACCTAAGAGATTTTGAAAAAAAAAATGGATTAATTTTTCTATTTTTTGCAACATGTTTGTGTGGTTGCACATTCTAGAAAAATTTGGAGAAAATTTGTAAACTCTTGCAAAATAATCTTTGAAGCCTCAGATTTTATTTAAGCCTTGGAAACTGAAAATCCGTTTACGGTTTTTGAAATATCTAAAAAAATGTCCAATAATGCTTTACTATAATTTAGGCGGTGATACACACTTATTGCACTCTGGCTGCTTACCTGGTTCGTTGTGGCAGGGCCGAATAAGCGGCATATTGAGTGGGTCATATTTGGAGCTCTTTTAAAGTTTTTTTTAACTTTACATTTAATATTCATTAAAAATTTGATAATTGTCATATATATATATATATAAAATTTATCATTTTACAAACTTTCATGATCGTCGTTTATTTTGGGGAAAAAGTTTAGTTTTCAGTTTTTTTCTACGTACAATTATTTATACTTATTTATTTATTTATTCAAAAATTATATTCTTACTTAAATTTCTTTTAATTGAGTAAAGTTAAAAAAACTTAAAAAGGGCTCCAAATATGACCCACTCAATATGCCGCTTATTCGGCCCTGCCACAACGAACCAGGTAAGCAGCCAGAGTGCAATAAGTGTGTATCACCGCCTAAATTATAGTAAAACATTATTGGACATTTTTTTAGATATTTCAAAAACCGTAAACGGATTTTCAGTTTCCAAGGCTTAAATAAAAGCTGAGGCTTCAAAGATTATTTTGCAAGAGTTTACAAATTTTCTCTAAATTTTTCTAGAATGTGCAACCACACAAACATGGTGCACAAAAATACACTGAAAAAAAAAGTGCTGTTGAATCAAATAGCTCCATGCTATTGAATTTCCCGTTATTAATTCAATAACACATTTATTAATCGAACAGTATATTGCTTAAAACGAAAAAATGAAACTGTTTAAATTAAAAGTACGGTACTCTTAAATTAATGATATTCTACAAATTGTTTCTATAGTTCATCTATATATAGCAACAGAATAATTTATTGCTTCTTTGACATTATTCATTTGAAACATCTAATAGATAAACTTGAAGAAAATGCGTGTAAATTTGAATCAAATGAAAAGTTATTTGCTCCAAAGAAGCGCGCTATTGAAAATGAAAGCATATGCTTTCGTTTCAATGAGTGGTGCTATAGCGGACTGCCAATAGCATATGCTATAAAAATAAGGACACTATGTATTTGAGACATTGACAGGTGCTAAATTTATTGAAATACTTATTCACACATATTTATATGTTTATTAAACCTGTCGTTTTTGAAATTCTTATATAAAAAACTATTATTTAAATTGTTTTAAAGAATTAAGGACTAGTTAAACATAAATTCCCTATATAAATTCCCTTATTCACGAGAAAAATCTCGCGCACGGTATTTAACTACAAAGTAACTGCTCAATGTAAGAAGCGAATGTATTACATTGCAGCGCGGCAGTTCTCGTCTATCACGAAAGTTAAGCACGTTTTGTCGCGGTTACTACCTGGATGGGTGACCGATTGGGAACAGCGTATTTTTCAGACTCAAAAAAATACAAAGTGTGACGTGCCGCGACTTCTTCTTCTTCTTCCTGCAGAGAGGCTGCAGTTAACTAATTAGTGGCTTCGTATATACAGGCCAATTCATAAACGTGCCGCGACAAAAGGGACCTTAGCTCCCAATAGTGAATTTTGCAGGAAAGGCGATTGAAGTAGAGCGTCTCTGATTGGTGGAGAAGTTCTACTAGAATTCAGCCCCACTACTCACTACACATTGATATTTGTCCGCGTTACACGAAGCGCACGAATTGTATGTATATGACCAGTGTAGTTGTATTGGAAAGTGGAATGGGTGCTTTTCTGAACAACCACGTGTAAACACTCAACAAGCTCATTTTTAAACATTAATAACAAAAAAATCTATAAGTAAAAAGTATTTTTGACGCTTGTATGTGAAAGAGCAACTCAATAAATATTGAATGATATACATAACTCGAAATTAATTTTTTCAGAGCTAAGGTCCCTTTTGTCGCGGCACGTCACAAAGTGTGTTTTAATGTGTATGTATGTGTGTTTGTCGTTAGAAAAAATGAAAAAAATAATAAAGATGTGTATGTTAGTGTGTAAAATTGAAAAAAGATGTATATAAGAAGTATTGTGTTTAAGGTGTGAGAGTTAATTATAGTATATAAAAAATATATGAACAAAAATTTCATTTTTTTAATTTATCGTTGGTATATCTTTAACCACATAAAAGAATTGACTTAACAGTATGGTGTTATTTAATCGATAGCAACAACTAAAAAAATTAAAAGTACAAATTTTTGAATCATAAAAATGATGCTTTTAAATTGTAAAACTATAGTCACCCACACAGCACCGAAACTTTCCTAAAAATTTATTAAAGATTTACTTGCAAACTTCGAATTATTTACTTGAAAATTTTAGAGAAAATTTTGTAAAGATTTAAATGTCCCACTTCAATAAATGTTTAGCGTGAATCTTTCCTGAAAATTTAAAAAAAATTTCGTCTACTGTATATAGGCGAAAATTTAATTTAAATTGTCAGGAAAGTTTTAAGTTAAATTTTTAAGAAAATTTGACTATAAACATTTATTTAAGTGGGACATTTGAATCTTTACACAATTTCCATTAAACTTTGCAAGTAAATTTTTCGAAGTTTGCAAGTAAATCTTTAATAAATTTTCAGGAAAGTTTTGGTGCTGTGTGGGCATTGACTCAAAAGCATATACTGTTAAATTAAAAAATTTTGATCGTTGATTCAAAAGGAATACCTTTAAATTAACATAGTATGCTGTCAATTTAAGAAATATGCTTTTGTTTCAATGAAAGTGATACTATCGAATCATTAGAATCGGTGCTTTCAAAACAACAGCATATACGTTTGGCAGCCCGTTATGACACTATTCAATGAATCAAACTCATATGTCATTGATTCAACAGCATTTCTTTTCCGTGTAGAAAAATTAATCAATTTTTTTCAAAATCTCTCGGGTGATAAAATCTTTTAAAAATATAAAATAATTTTCATTTATATGTCAAACGACGCAGAATTTAATTGGCTTTCGAACAAACCAAGAACCAAGTTTCTATCATTTTTCAATAATAAAATATGTTAATTTAATTTCGGCATCAACTTTTCTTAGCTAGCCCGTCGTTCGTACCGACAGTTTCTGCCGGTAGTGTATGTGTGTGTTATATGAACTTATGAACTAACGTTCATAAGTGTTGAGAAATTTCGAAAAGTGTTACAATAATTATTCTTTGTTTGTGTGATTAATTATTCAAATATGTGAATTACTGAGTGAATTTCAGAAAAACTGCGTGAACAAGTGGAAATAATTTTTTTATTTTACAGAAATATACAATTTTTTTGAAAGTCAATGAAATTCTCAAGCAAGTGACTAGAAATGTTTATTGACTGCTTTTGAAACTCTTATGCAAAAGTACTAGACTGTTTCTAGTATTTTGTGTCGTATCCAAACATCAAGCACCGAGTCAATGAAAATTTCACGTATTTTTTTCCGTATGTACATATAGGCTAGTCGTTGGGTCGAAAAAGTGTA
This sequence comes from Leptopilina drosophilae, assembly GCA_032873175.1. Classification (NCBI taxonomy): domain Eukaryota; kingdom Metazoa; phylum Arthropoda; class Insecta; order Hymenoptera; family Figitidae; genus Leptopilina; species Leptopilina drosophilae. The sequence goes on from CM065483.1 coordinate 36,955,424, forward strand.
CAAAATGCAACCTGAAAAGTCTCAATGATTTATTGTAGTTTGGGGGCTCCTCATAAGAGCCTCACAGTTTGCTCGCGATTATCAGTTGCGAAAAATTGTGTAAACAATCGTCAAAGTTTGGAAAACGTGGTTTTTCGATGACCGATGCTACGTGTTACATTTTAGAGGAAAAAGTTGTTATTGAAAGTTGTAGAGCTGGGAAAGAGCTTTCAAATGACTGGTCGTACGTTAAAAAAGGTTTATTAGTTTAGTTGCAACTGAACTTAAACCATTAAAAATAGCACTTTATTAATTGTTTAATAACTTTGTTAATAATTATCGAATTTGTTTATAATTCACCAGGAATATTCTCCTTGCAAAGCTGAATAAATCCCGAAAAAATTCAACTCGATCGGACAAATAGTTTATGCATAATTCCATTTGTTAACTAAAAACATGTAATTTTGCAACGAAATTTCCACACTTTGGACCTTAGAGTTTCTTTTTTTTTAATTACACTTGAGAAGTCAAACTTTCATCCACCTTAAATGGAAATTCGATATTTTTTATATAAATGCATAATAATGGAGATTAAAAAAGGGTACGTTTGTTTGTAGTTAGAAGAATTTTTTTTCGAAAATTTTTTTTTAAGTTCAAAATTATTGAAGTTATTTGTTTAAAACAAAGAACAATAAAAAATGAAAGTTTGCAAAGCTTCGCTTCGTCTACAATTTATTCCAAAGAAAGTCCTCATTCAAAAATTACCAACTGCTCGCACAACTTACGAACGATATTTTTCATAACAAGGTGCAAAAAAATGACCTTTTTAGCACCGCGTTATGAAAAAAGATTTTTGCATTAAAAAAGAAATTCTTCAATTAAGATCTAGATTTCCATGTACTAAAAAAGTCCACCAAAATTAAGCAAAATCGGTGCACTTGTTTTTAAGAAATCGTTATCACCGATTTGGAAAATGCTGTTTTGAGAAAAACGAGTTCAAAGATGTAACGTAATCTTTTATTTAGACGAAAAAATTTTTCCCGGCTACAAGAAGTCAGACTTAACTAAACCTTACTTCAGATCTTTAAGACTGTAAATATCTCACTCAATTTTTAAAGTACACTGAAAAAAAAAGTGCTGTTGAATCAAATAGCTCCATGCTATTGAATTTCCCGTTATTGATTCAATAACACATTTATTAATCGAACAACATATTGCTTAAAACGAAAAAATGAAACTGTTTAAATTAAAAGTACAGTACTGTTAAATTAATGATATTCTACAAATTGTTTCTATAGTTCATCTATATATAGCAACAGAATAATTTATTGCTTCTTTGACATTATTCATTTGAAGCATCTAATAGATAAATTTGAAGAAAATGCGTGTAAATTTGAATCAAATGAAAAGTTGTTTGCTTCAAAGAAGCGCGCTTTTGAAAATGAAAGCTTATGCTTTCGTTACAATGAGTGGTGCTATAGCGGACTGCCCATAGCATGTGCTGTAAAAATAAGGACACTATGTATTTGAGACATTGACAGGTACTAAATTTATTGAAATACTTATCCACACATATTTATATGTTTATTAAACCTGTCGTTTTTGAAATTCTTATATAAAAAACTATTATTTAAATTGTTTTAAAGAACTGAGGACTAGTTAAATATAAATTCCCTTATTCACGAGAAAAATCTCGCGCACGGTATTTAACTACAAAGTAACTGCTCAATGTAAGAAGCGAATGTATTATATTACAGCGCGGCAGTTCTCGTTTATCACGAAAGTTAAGCAGATTTGGTCGCGGTTACTACATGGATGGGTCACCGATTGGGAACAGCGTATTTTTTAGACTCAAAAAAAATATAAAGTGTGTTTTAATGTGTATGTATGTGTGTTTGCCGTTGGAAAAAATGAAAAAAATAATAAAGATGTGTATGGTAGTGTGTAAAATTGCCAAAAGATGTGGGTGATTCTCCAAAAAATCTCATTTTGCATGTAGTCAAGATTTTCTAAATAATTATAATCATTTGGGAAAATACCAAGTCATATTTCTCTATTTTATCACTTTTTCTAAATGTTCTGCAAGAAAAAGTTGTAAAATTTTATTGTTTAATACATTTTTAAAATATTTTACCACCTCAAAATCGATTTTCTAACCTGTCATCTAAGTGCTTTTCATTTTTTCAATACGTAAAACAATTATTTAAAACATGGAAATAGGTACTTCATCAATTTTTTCTAAAAGTTATGATGTTTAAGAATAATTTTCTAAGATATGAATAAAATATGTCGTGTAGTTTTTTTAAATATAGAAAATGAAATTTGTCATGTAGTACTGCGTCATTCCTCTCACTCGTTCAATAATATCCAATATTTTTGCTGTGGGTAGAGATATTGATTGATTATTGTGATCAATATTTAAATTAACATCTCTAATATTAATTTCTTAAGTTACTTTTTAAAAAATGTAATTATTTTGCGTTAAAAAAATTAAAATTGAGACATAAGCAGAGATTCACAACCTAAAGCGTCATTCCTCTCACCCCTAATAAAAACAATATTAATATATATAAATTGATCGCAAATTTTTTTCACATAAAGTTGTTCTTTATAAACAAGATAGGGCATTCTCAGCTGGAAGAAAATTATTTGGCAATTAAATAAAATTAAAAAGTGTTGAAATTGTCATTCCTTTCACCCGTCATTCCTCTCACTTTTTTGAATAAAAATTTAAAATTGATATGATTGTCGATTGTTTACAAACTGCCAGTGAAAAGGGAACCTAAAATGTATGAAAAATCATTTTTGACAATTATTAAAAGAGATTTTTGATAACTGTAAGTATTTCAAAATCTATCAAATTTATAGATAATATTAATAAATTATCACTATTAAATAATTTTTAGTAAATAGAAAAATATATATAATAAAAAACGCCGGCGCCAAATTTTAACCTCTTAATTTTTTTGTAAATTTTAATTTAAAATATATACTTTAAAAGCTAAAAGTTAGCATGATCATGCTATAGAGGTGGTAGATTTTTGTAAACTCAATATAATTGGCTGCATTAATCCATAAATCAAAATTTTTTTCTTTTCTGTTTGTAACTCACAAAAAAGAGTATTTCGGGAGAATCACCCATGTATATAAAAAGTGTTGTGTTGAAGGTGTGAGAATTAATTGTAGTATATAAAAATATGTAAACAAAAATTTCATTTTTTCAATTTATCGTTGGTATGTCTTTAACCACATAAAAGAATTGACTTTACAGTATGGTGTTATTCAATCGATAGCAACAACTAAAAAAATTAAAAGTTGAAATTTTTGAATCATAAAAATGATGCTTTTAAATTGAAAAACTATAGTCATTAACTCAAAAGCATATACTGTTAAATTTAAAAATTTTGATCGTTGATTCAAAAGGAATACCTTCAAATTAACATAGTATGCTGTCAATTTGAGAAATATGCTTTTGTTTCAAGGAAAGTGATACTATCGAATCATTAGAATCGGTGCTTTTAAAACAACAGCCTATACGTTTGGCAGCCCGTTATGACACTATTCAATGAATCAAACTCATATGTCATTGATTCAACAGCATTTTTTTCCGTGTATCAACTTAGCATTTCATGAAAATATTTCTGAGACCCTAAAGTTAGAAAAATGCAGAAAACGATGTTTTGAAAATATATGCTGTGAATAAATAAAATTTCACTAAAATATCAGTTAAATTTTACTGATTTATTAGTGCAAATATGACGTGCTGCGACAAAAGGGACCTTAGCTGCTTAGAATTTTAGGTTATGTTTAGAGTACTTTTAACTTCATTAAAAATTTATTATTGATTATTTAACATCAAAAGCATATTTTTCTGAAAATATTGCACATAATAATGAATTAAATATTAATAGTTTGTAAAGAAAATTGGTCATTTTTATTTATTTATACTTCTAATTTCAGTTCTGTCAAAAACAGCTAAGGTCCCTTTTGTCGCGGCACGTCACATATAAGCTAAATGAAATCTGTGGAAAACTTATCGTGGGGATCCATTGAAATTTCACTAATTCGGATTTAGAGTTCTATACTTTTTTTTTATTTTTTGCACAAATAATTAAATTATGCGTTTCGATGCGACGTTTAATTTATTATATTTTATTCATAAAAATGATAAAACGTGAAACTTGCAACTTTCATTCAATTTTTGAAAATTATGCGATTATGCGCTTCGCACAAAGTGTATGTCTCTAGTCGTTGAAGCTATGAAGGAATGTGAAGGATGTGGACCTCTGTGGAAGAGCAATCAAACGGTAATTGATAGGTCCTGGGTTTCGAGCCCCAGCAGAGTAAGTCCCCAATTTTTTTCATAGCTTTAAGGTAGTACGCTCGCGACAGTCACTCTCAAAAGTAAATTTTAATAAAATGTTATAGTATGATGCAGTTACTGTAGCATATTTTTGCTTGGACTGTACTGAATACATAGTCAGCCCTATGTACAGACACACTCACACACAAGTACACTGTAAAAAATTTTTTGGGGAAAATTCCCAAAAAGTTAGTGACGCAAAAGACACCAAAATGTTTGTGATTATTCACCAGAAATTTTTGGGGAAAAATTTTTCCCTAAAATTGTTGAATATTCCCTAATATCTTTCAGGAAAAATTTTCCCCAAAATGTTTTTAAATATTCCCCAAACTTTTACAGAAAATTTTTTCCATAACTTTCTTAAATAATCCCCAAACGCTTGGGGAAAATCTTTTTTCAATAAGTTGTTGGATTTTCCTCAAAATTTTTGAGAATGCATTTTCCAATAAAAATTTTCAAAATATTTTAAGAATTTCTCCTTTTTTTGTGAATTTTATAATTAATAATAAATTTTCCTAAGATTTAAAAAAATAATTGTACTGTATAGAAGTTCTTTATATTCCAAAAATAATTTTTATTACAAAACTGTTTTACAAAATATTTTTTCACAACCAAAATAAACAATTGTGAAGAACAAAATTATAAAATAGTCTACATATTATATTAAATTCATTATAACTCACACTTATAATCAAATGCAATTCCGAGTCAAAATAACTATATATAGTAAAAATAACTAATAATGCACAAAATTAAATTAACTAATTAAAAACATCTCTATTTTTGTTCACTATATATTTACACAATATAACATTTTACACATATTTATTTTGAATTAAATTTAAAACTTTTATTTTTTATTCAAAACACTTTAAAAACAAGAAGACTTTCACGCGCGGATCTAGTTCCTCTGGCAAATGCTGTACAGCAACTGACGCTAAAAGGACCTTTTGTCGAAAATTTCTAAGATATTATGGAAAATTTCGAAATACTTCTTTATTCGAAAAATTTTACAAACTTTCGGTCTGAAGAAGCCTATGATAAAAAAATCGGTATTTGAAAAGTCATAAAATAAGATCTCTCGCAGGGCGAAACCCTTAGCTGGTCATCTTAATGCAAACCAGATGTGACAACTAATTCAAAGGAAAAAATACTTTACGAAATTTATATTTTTAGTTGAAAATAAAAATATTTTAAAGTACATGCATACAAAATTCAGAATTCGTTTCACAAATTTGCTTTAACATATTTTTAATTTATTATATATTAGGAAATTATTATTGTAGTTAACTTTAGAACAATGCTTCTAAAATAACAAAACAGTTTTGTTCCAATAGCGCAATAATATATTTTAATTAAATATCACATCAAGTAAATTTAATGTAATCATTTTAATTTAATGGAAATTTTGTTAATTTTTGAGTGATATTCACCTATTTTGTGAAAAAAATTTAGGTCATTATAATTTTCTGGAATTTTTCATAACTTTAGAAATAATATTCACTAATTTTTTTGGGAAAATGTATTCATTAGAATTTTCGTAATTTTTCACTAACTTTTTAAATGATATTCAATAATTTTTTGGGGACAACATATTCACCAGAATTTTAGGAAAATTTCATTAAATTTTTTAGTAATTTTCACTATTTTTTTAAGAAAAAGCATTTTCCCAGAAAATGTGGAAAATTCACCATAAATAATTGGTGAAAATTCCCAAAAATTTTTACAGTGTATACTAGTCAGGTTAGAATATTATATTATATTATATCTTTTAACTGAAACGGTTAATATTGTTAAATCTTTTTGTTATAAATTTCTCAAACATTCATTTATAATATATTAGTTTTTTAAAACAATCTATAGAAAATTTTAGAAGTTATTAGAAGAAATGTGCCGTTTACATGCACTTTTCATAGGTTAACCATGTTAAATAACAAACTTTGAACTTAAATATCTTGTTTTAGAAACGGTCAATTTTTTTAATATTTTGCAAATACATAGATCTTGTTATTAACTATTCTGATTTCAAATTTCATGAAATTCTATAGAAAAGTGCGATCACGAGCGTACTACCTTAAAATTATTTTTTAATTATTATTATTTGGCGGGTGAAGTCTAGGTTTACATATACCGATACTCTTAAAATTTGAAACTTGGACGATATAGTAGGTCTCAGCTTCACAGTTAGTGAAGGGACTTATTATTGAATTGACAATTGTTTCGTGAATTTATTTATTTATTCTTATGCTCTTGAGAGTAGAATAAAGTAGAAAAAGCATATTATACCCCAAGACGCGTACAGCAGTACGAAAAAAATAAATTTTTTTAATTTCTATTTTTTACTGAAAATAAGTGGTGTACTTATTGAAACCGCAAAGCTGCATTGGCCCTCTGGTATCGACCTACTTCTGATAGTTGTCTTTTCATTTCGTCTCTATTTAACATATGTAGAAAAAAGAGATAAAAACCAAGATGTCGAGCACAAGTGATTAAACGGATGGGTCAGTTTCACATGATTTCGGATCCCAATTATCTTTGTACTCCTGGTAGTAGAATATAGTAGAATGCATTAGACCGCATAACCTCCCACATTGGTACCAGAGAAATAATTTTTTGGTAAAATTAGAAAAATTTTGTAAAAAATTAATTTTTTTCCATCTCTAAAAATAAGTGGTGCACTTTTTTCTATTGCTCCTGGGAGTAGAATATAGTAAGAAAGGAAGTAAGACCACATGACGCGCATAGTATTACGAGTGAATTATTTTTTTTGCATAATGTACTATTCTTAAATTGAAAATTTTATTTTAAATTTCTATTTTTTTCCTTGACTAGAAATAAATCGTGTACTATTTTTATATGTTCTAGAGAATAGAAGAAGTAGAAAAATAATTTATTTTCTAATTGATTCTACTCTTAGAAGCATAAAAAATAGTGCACTACTTATTTTTAGTCAAGAAAAAAGTAGAAATTAAAAAAATTGTTTGAGAATATAATGGTCAATTTACAGTGCCGCTCAATAAATTTTGCCCACCCTTCAGCGATTAAAGACTTTATAAAAAGTTTTGTATTTTGTTTACTATTGAAGTTACGAAGCTCAAAAAAAATTGTTTAAAAGCTCATTTCCTCAGCGTTAACATTACATAAAATCGAAATTTAGAAAATAATTTTGTTAATGAGTAAATAATGTTATTGCAAAATAAAATATTCTGTTTTTTTTTAATGTGATACAGTTTCATTAGACATCATCACAATTTAATGCCATTTGAAAGCTAGTTTTATCACCTTTAAAACGCATACTTTAAAACTTTTATACGATAACACAGCCACACAAAAAAAGAAAAGTGTCTTGATCTGGGATCGAGACATATATATTTCGATGTATTTCGATGCGCTGAATCCGAATCCGCCATCAGAATTTGGCCAATGGGTCCTGGTTTCGCCCAAACCTCAAAAAATACCTTAAAATCGCTAAAATGGTCGCTTTTGACTGATCAAACTTGAATCTAAGTGCATATTAGTAAGTTTCTAAGGTCCTTTATTTTTAATAAACTATTCTATAAGCTTTTCAATTGAAAATTCATATAATACATTAAATCTATCGAACATAACCTCAAAAATGCATCTAAGCTTCCAAATAAACAAATTATATCATATACAGCGCAATAAAAATTTTGTAAGCTCAGGAAATTTAATATTCAAGTCTTTCTGTGATTACTAATTACGGACCCTATGTCAAGTTTCTAAAATCCAAAATGGCGGATCCAATATGGCGGACACAATTATAAAAATTTGTTCGGATTTGCTAGAAAATCGTTACTCAGGGGGTTTCCGGAGTCGCTGATGACGATTTTCCATGTCCGTTTTTAAAAATTCAAAATGGCAGATCCAATATGTCAGTCTTTATTATTTTAACGATTTTTTTAGATTTATTACTTGCGGTTTTTTGGGAACATCTCTTCAGTTCATTGTCTTGCTACTATACCGTGTTCTTTTTTCTTCAAATGTCGGATGTAAAGGGTTTCGCTTACGTTTTTTTCCTTTTCTACTCGTTTCTCTCTTCAACATCTAACAAAAGTCAGCCATCATTACCTCATCCCATCTTCCCTGATATCGTTCTTCCATCAATTTAATATCTTGATGAAATCGCTCTCTTTGTTCCTCGCTGTAATGTCCGCAATTTTCGGGAAACTTATTCAGATGCGAATCGAGGATGTGTAGTTTTAAACTCATTAAGCATCCTAATTTTTGAAAGTTTTTAAGCATTTGGGCTACAATTTGTTTAGATTCGGGACTCTTATTGTTTCCTAGAACATTTGTTGAAACTTCTTTGTAACTTTCCCGAGCTGCCCTTTCAGTGTCGGTTATTTGAGAAACGAAATTCGTGTCTCTAAATAATGCTCGAATCTGTGGTCCATCAAATATCCCTTGTTTTAATTTAGCATCAGAAACAGTTGGAAATTTTTTCGCAATGTACTTAAAGCATAGACCGTCCTTATCTAACGCTTTCACGTATTGCTTAATCCCATCTCTTGAAGGACAATTTTTTTTCTTGTAATGATTAGCACGATCTCTGCTATTCCATAGACACAAGAAAATCACCACAAATTAACCATTTTTGTTTTTGGCAATTCACTTTCTCTAGAAGCATTTTTATATTATTATATTCTTCTTTGATTTGTGTAGAATGAGCTATTGGAACAGGAGCGTAGACATTTGTATTGTGTAGTAAAACGGCTTTTATACTACGTTTGGAGGAATCGATAAAAAGTCTCCAGTCTTCATCTCTATACACATTTTCTTTTAAATTGTCCATCAAACCTATTATGTCAGTACAATACACCTAAGATGTCTCTTCATCTTTCTTAAAATATTTTTGGAACTCTTTATCTCTATCTCTATAAAATGACACTTTCGTATTCGGATCCAAGAAGTTTCTTTTCTTCATAAATGAAGCAGCAAATTCTGCACCATCTTTTGGTAAATCTAGATCTCTAATAAAATCATTTAGCTCCGGTTGCGATACTAATATTGGCTTTTTTCTTTATTGTAATACGCGGTGAACTCATTTTCCTGATCATCATTGTCATTTTCATCACTGTCACTACTAAATTCTTCTGTTTCATTGTCGACTTCTACTTTTTCGACATATTTTTTTAAAGTAATATCAAGTTTTCGAGCTTTTCGATCAATTTCAGTAGGTCTGATTACTGTTGACATATTTATATATGTAATGGAACTCTTATTTTTTGAGGTAAATCCTTTGATGTAATTCATACAAAAATAGCAGTCTTTTAAATTTCGTGGTTTCTTCCATATCGTGGGTGTAGAGAACTTTAGATATTTTTTATCTTTCGAATTTTTTGAACGATACAACATAAGTCTGCAGGTGTTACAAACAATATGAGGAACCCAATTTGTTTCTTGGTGTAATAATTTACGACCAAAACAATTTCCGTACAGATCTTCTACTTCTTTATCTATTTTTTTCCGCAGGGAGCTGACTTCATATTTGCTACAAATGTAACAAAAGGAATGGGGACTTTTGTTACAATTATGTAGTCGAGAAGTCACTTTTCTTGTAGCATTGGACTCTTTATCAACCAAGTTACCCATCAATGAAGAGCTACGGTTGCCGGATGACGACGTCGGAGGGCCCGCTTTCCCATCCTGGACCAGACGCCGATACTGGGGTTCCTAATCCCTACATCGTAAAACATTTTCTTCCTGTATCTGCCATGACGGCATGAACGCCGATAACCCAGGGACTCTGCCAGTATGGATCCGTTGCCCACCGTCACCACGTGGAGGTGCCCTGGTTACAGATACAGTCGAAAAATGCTAACAAGGAGAGATTCTGAACCATGAAGTAGCAATAGCATACATTTAAAGATTGAATACACACAATAAATATATCGACATGAAATTAATTACTAGAAATATTTAAGGGTAAACAATTAAAAATTTAATGTCAGATTCGTCATCAGCGACCAGGAAAACCCCCTGAGTAACGATTTTCAAGCAAATCCGAACAAATTTTTATAATTGTGTCCGCCATATTGGATCCGCCATTTTGGATTTTGGAAACTTGATATAGGGTCCGTTATCAGTAATCACAGAAAGACCTAAATAGTAAATTTCATGAGCTTACAATATTTTTATTGCCCAGTGTATGATATAATTTGTTTGTTTGGAAGCTTAGTTATAATTTTGAGGTTAGGCTCGATAGATTTAATGTTTCATATGAATTTTCAATTGAAAAGCTTATAGAATAGTTTATTAAAAATGAAGGACCTTAGAAACTTACTAATATGCGCTTAGATTTAAGTTTGATCATTCAAAACCATTTAAGTTTTTTGTGCAGAAACTCGCTTTTTACACTCATTATAACAAGCAAACATATTTTTCTTCGTATTTATTTAATTTTTTCAATAATTTCATCTCGCCAATCTATTAAATAAGTTTTTATACGTTTATTTATGATATTGTTTAAAAACGGAAATTATATCAAATGTTCACACCCCAGACCTGCAAGACGCACATTTTTACACTCGTGTAGATGTCAACTGTCGATTTCTAAAGGTTTTAATCGGTATGAAATAGGGCTTGCAATCCCACACTAACGTCAATCTCGCGGGACTAGAATGCGGGATAGCCCTTAATTCCGCAGAATCCCGCAAAATTTCATGTTATTAACTATATCCTAATTTTTTAATAATTATTAGATAAAATTTTATAAAAAATTTTTATTTTTTTAATTGAATACAATGACAATTGTTACAATGACTTAGAAACAATTTTAAATCTAATTTTTATTTAAAAAGTTTTGTGAACTATTAAAATCCTATTTTCGAAGAAATTCTTATATAAGTTTGGCTATGTCTATAAATAAAACTTTTATTATTGCACAACTTCACTTGTTAAACTTAGTTTGAATGTAAATTAAGGTAAATTTTTTTTAAAATGAAAGTTTTTAATTTTTATTTTGAAAGTAAGATCTTAAAGAACAAAGAGTATTGATGGTATTATCTGCTAAACTACTTCTTAGTTTATTACAGAGATATCCTGGGGCAGAAAATGCTCGTTCAGATTCCACACTAGTTGGTGTAATAGTCATTAAATAATCGTACGCTCTACGCAAAAATTGTCCTCTAGAACCATTTGTTTCAAGAGCACTCATCTCTCTCTTTAAAATTGTGTCAATGTTTTTTTCTGCAGATGAATCTATGAACTGTGAATCTTCTACTTCCTCACAGTTTTGCTGCAATTTAAATTCCAATTCCTCTTGCAAGGTAAATTGTTCTTGGATCTACATCTGCGCCTCTTCCAAAATCGTCGATTCATCTGATGTATTTAAATTATTCTCTTCGTTCGGAGCAACTCTACGAAACAAATTTTTTATTTCTTTTCGGATTGTCAATTTTTTGGCCATAGCAAATGTATCGTCTATTGTACTTTTCGAATCAGTTTCGAATGTTTTTGGATTTTGCAAATATGACAATATTCCTGTCAAATTTGTGCGTCGTTGCTTTATGCTAGTGCTAAGAGCTGTGGTCAAATCATCACTCAAAATAGAAGTCTGCTGTTTTAATTTTTCCACTACAAATCGAAGAGTCGTTTCTGCAGAAATTAAAGTTGAGTCTCTTCTGCACAATACTTCAACACCCAATTTCACCGGTTCGAGACACAAGATTAAATCTTTTATTTTTAACCATTCTTCATCAGTGAAATAAACGTCAGATTTGGAATCTATTAAAGCTTTGCTTACACATAGTCTCAGTTTATAAAAACGCTCTAACATATTATTAAATAGACTACTCCAACGAGTTTTGCGGTCTAAAATTAATTCTAAATTTTTACCGCAATCTTCTTTTACATATTTTTGTAAGAAAAGATCATTTTTTGTAGGAGACTTTCTGAAAACTTTCACAGCTTTTCTGACTTTTGAAACGAAATCTGTATAATATGAAATTAATTCCACTTCTGTTAATAAAGGACTCACAATTAGATTAGAATCTTCATCTTTAATATCAAATTCTTCTTCGTCCTTGGACAATTCAAGCTCAAGTGGTTCTTCGACTTGTATTTGATCTTCTTCTTCATTTTGAACATAGGATTTTTTTTGTATAAAACTTCAACGAAGGCAAGCTGGATTCCATGAGCATAGCATAGTTGTTGATAACATGGGACAAGTTTACCAAATTTTACCATCACACTTGCTCCATCAGTTGTTATACAAATTATATCGTCCTTAATATTCAGGTGAAAACTGTTTAGACGTTCTTTAACTAATTTAATGCAATATTCCGCTGTACAAGATTCAGTTATTCGAACTAAACCAAGATTGAAAAATTTTTCTTTGCAATGAATGTTAACGTTGATGTATCTTTTATTTTTCAGAGATGTCCATTCATCGAAAGTCACTGAAAATTTCTGATTTTGTTCTCAAAGTTTATCAATTTCACTTATCCTGTTGTTTTTGACAGATTCCGCAAATAAAAAACAATGGATCTTATTGTATTGGATGAATCTGGCAGTTTATAGCAACTTTTTAAGAAAAGTTTTCTTAAATCTGAAGATTTCGAAAAAACATTAAAAGAAAAGCCATCCTTCGCAACTAATCGAGATACCGTTTTTTCCATACTATTTTCTTTGATAACAAAATCATTCATTGTTTTATCTTTTTTCTTTGAGTTTAAAATCTTTATTTCTTCAAGTTTAGAATCTGATTTTAAATCCACACTGTGCTTACTTTTCAAGTGTGTAAATAATCCTTTTTTCGATCTCTGACTTATTTTCAACACAGCAGAACACAGCTGACACTTTGCATTTTCATTAGTATCACTTTTTACAAAATAATCTCATACAGTTTTTATACCATTATCTTCTTCAAGAGAAGCAAAACTTCGTTTGGAACTACTCGACATATTGAAAATTTACACTATTCAACACGATTACAGAAATATTTACATTTGCTTATGACAATCGATAACAACATTAACAGAGAGCAGCCATTTTGCATTTAAAGCGCCACGGGTCGATAAACTAAATCTCTGTACACTTATACTCTAGCGCCATCCTAAGGATTTTTTAGCAACTGCGTTAGAAATTTGAAAAAGAGATAAATTGAATAATTTGAAATCCCGCGAGATTCCGTTCTTTGTTTATAAGTATGTTAGATTCAATAAATAGTGTGGGATCCCACGGGATTGCGAGCTCAAGTATGAAATGAGACGTGGGTTTCTGTTATTTACATGTCTTCAGTAATCTATACTCAAATTTTCAGCCGGTATGAAATGAGATAGTTGTTTTGGTCGCTAGCTCCCGGACTATTGGTACATATTTTAGTATGTATTCTGAAATAAAGAATATTTTTTTCAGTGTATATTATTAATATTTCTCTTGAACTAGAATTGAAGCGTTGGGTGCAAGAAGGGCTTATAACAAAAAACTACGAACAAAGATATTTCAAATTAAAGTTGTAATCTTTAATTATTTTAAAACTGTAAATGCAAAGTAAAAAACTTTTTTTCAATTAAACCGTTATTTAGCTATTAATTTCAAATGTTAACAAAACGTCAGTTCTTTTTGCATCTTTGATCCCTGAATGTTTTACTAGCTGTAGACTGTTTTACCTTATCTTTCGATAATTTTTTTTTCAAAAGTAAGCTTATAATCAGTTGAAGTATAACTTTTTAGCTCGTTATTGTTACATGAGAATCGTACGAAAGTTTTACATATGGCGTTTTTCACGTCAAATGTCCATCCAAAATAAAAAAGTAGATTAATCAATTCCAAATTTTTTTTATGAGTTGTCCTATATGTTAGTAATTTATCTGCCAAATATTTTTGAATTTTATAAAAAATTATAAGAAGAGGAGGGGGTAAAAGTTTTGACTTTTGATGCTACACGCACTACTTTGTTTATTTATTGTACTTAAACGAAACGATGAAAAAAAATTCGCGTATATGGGTTTTTTAGATTTTTTCATTAGCTTTCGAATGCCGCAGTCCGTTTTAAAAAAAATTTTTATTTTCACCAAAATTTTTGAAAATTAAAATAAAATTTAACTTTTTTCATCTTCGGGCCCGTTTTTTTTATTTTATTTTTATTGGAAAGCTGAGGTTTTTTCCCAAAAAATACTTAATTTCCAGAAAACCGATTTTTTTTGTTTTCGAGAAATTAAATATTGAAAATAGCGCGTCAGGTTTCCGCGCGGACGCTCTGCGCTGCGCCGCTGTACTGTATGGTGCATAATGAATTTCATATTACTGGCGACAGGTGAGTAAATATTATAAAAGTTATAACATAAGATTTGAACTACTCTCTGCATTTTACAGGGTTGAGACTGTCATTAAAATAGAATAATGCCTGCATTATTGTTCTTTTTTTAATTTTTTTTATTTTATATTTTTTTTGTAATTTTTAATATTTTTAAAATTTTTTTTATACTTTTTTATTTTCTTTTTATTATTTTTTTGTTTCTGTGTAATGCTTGCATTATTGTTTTTCTTTTTTTTATATTTTTTGTAATTTTTAATATATTATTAATTTTTTTACACTTTTTTGATTTTTTCTTAAAGTTAAACTATTTACTATTTTCTGGTTCCTTTTTGAACTTTTTTATTTGAACCAATTTTTAGAACTTTTTTCTTAGGAACCTTTGACACCGGAAATACATCATATTTTGTCTCTAATGAAGTTCTCTTTAGAAGTAACTTACCATCTTTCGTAGGTATAAAGGCATGATATTGTTTTGTTCCATTTATTGTGACGGCGTTTTTGAATCGTTTTTCTATTTTTTTAAAATCTGATTCCTGATCTGCTTTCTTACTGAAAAAAACTTCTGTTTCCTTACAATGTTCTCTGCTCCATTGAAATAGAGATTCAGGAGTTAAAATATTATTTGTGCCAGAACTTTGCAAGCTTGCTCGTGCAGCTCCTCTTTTCAAATTTGCCCCTACCCCATCACAAGCTCCTTTTCCATGAGTCGTGGCATGGAAATGACATTCTGCTGAAATTTTAAAATCTGTTTCGTGTGCTAAGAGATTAGCAAACATACTTTTATTTTTAAATTGTTGTCCAGCCCCATCAGTTACGTAATAAACTTTTTTCACCTCATACTTTGATTTTAAATAATCAAGTATTATTTTTTGATATGAATAAACCGCCGCAGTGTCGTGTGTTAGATTATCTGAGATAATCGCCATACTCTTATGCTTGGTTTCATCGTTCATTTTATAATAACAAACTACAGTAAATACTGTAGCTTGGTTATTAGTTCAATGAAACGATTGTGTTGAATTTTGGAAAACGAATGCATAATTTTCAGCAAAATCACAGGATATCACGAACTCACCAGGAGACAATTTTGCTTTTAATTCTTTAAAAAAACGTGATTGTTGATTTGCTATAAAATCATGAATTTTTAATTTCTCCAATCGTTTACAAAAATCTTCAACAAATTCCTCGGATGTCATAATAATAGTTTGCAGTGTGCATCTGTCTGTCTGCAGCCAGGAATTGAATTTTATTTCATCTACATCATGTTCGTCAAGGAGTTCAATTAGAATTTTCTTAATTTCTTTAGTTCCAGGACAGTTTTTGCAGTCACCTAAAAAGCAAGAACTAGAAGAATCGGAGCATACAATGGAATTTAAACAGTCACGGTAATTCTTTAAAACCAGTTTTGAATTTTTTGTTAAGAATTCAATATCGATTGCATTGCATTGCAGCTTAAAATTTTCGTGATATAAACACACACAAACTGTGTGAGTTCCACTGCTTCCAGCAAAAACACAATGTAATGGCCTAAGCTGCGCAAATTTAGTGAAACCAATCTTTACAGCTTCATGTTCTTTTTTAAACTCTGCATATAATTCGTTTAAATTTCCGAGTAGTAATCTTTTTTGAACATGTTCCCGCTTTCCATTATCTTGCTTTACGGACACAAAATCATTCATGCCTGGCATCAATCGACTTCTATCATCATTATTATAAAAGGTTTTTACTAAAGTCACTGTCTCGTCAGATAAACTTTTACCTTTTTTTTTACTTGGACATGTCAAAATTCCATGCTCATTTGCCAATTCAATAGCTCTTCTTGCTTCTCGTTCAGTGCAGTTAAATTCGTTCATTAGTTTTATACGACCAAAGTATTTTGGTGCAAGTGTTAGTAAAGTTATTCTTTCAGACCTGGAATTTGATTCCATGAACTTCTGTTTAATTTGATTTAGGGTTGTTATTCCTGCTTTGCAATATTCATTATTGCAGTTTTCTATTTTTCGTTTTTTATTTGGTGTAGGAAAATCATAATCTGAATCACTGCCTGTTTCTAATTTTTCATTAGAAGTGATTTCCTCATTAATAGACTGGGAAGGAATTTCTTCGTCTATAGATTGAGAAATCATTCTTTCATTTGAAGATGGAATTGTACATGTAGCAGATAATTTTGAAAAGTCAAAACGACATGCTTTACAAATTTTTGAGCCTTTCGGTAACTCTGGGAACTTGTCTTGCAAATTCTGAGAAACAGAACACAAATTCGTCTTCTTGTTGTGATTTTTCTTTTTAAATGGATTAATGCACTTACTTCTGAAAACATTTTCTTTTTCTTTAAAGTCCATAATTTAATATTACAGAAAAAAATGAAACCAATAAAACAAACAATTTATGAAAACAATTTACCTATAAAATGCAATTAAATCTAAATAAAATTTTATCAACAAAAGAAAATATACAACCTCTATTTAACTTTATCTGTATGTAACTATGAATTTAATGTAGTATGAATAAGACTACGCTGTGCTGTTACTCACCTGTCGCCAGTAATATGAAATTCATTATGCACCATACAGTACAGCGGCGCAGCGCAGAGCGTCCGCGCGGAAACCTGACGCGCTATTTTCAATATTTAATTTCTCGAAAACAAAAAAAATCGGTTTTCTGGAAATTAAGTATTTTTTGGGAAAAAACCTCAGCTTTCCAATAAAAATAAAATAAAAAAAACGGGCCCGAAGATGAAAAAAGTTAAATTTTATTTTTAATTTTCAAAAATTTTGGTGAAAATAAAAATTTATTTTAAAACGGACTGCGGCATTCGAAAGCTAATGAAAAAATCTAAAAAACCCATATACGCGAATTTTTTTTCATCGTTTCGTTTAAGTACAATAAATAAACAAAGTAGTGCGTGTAGCATCAAAAGTCAAAACTTTTACCCCCTCCTCTTCTTATAATTTTTTATAAAATTCAAAAATATTTGGCAGATAAATTACTAACATATAGGACAACTCATAAAAAAATTTGGAATTGATTAATCTACTTTTTTATTTTGGATGGACATTTGACGTGAAAAACGCCATATTGTTGAATCGAGAAACGCGTCTTAGTATTTTTTGTTGTGGGAATTTTTGAAATGAATTTTTGTAAGTCACTAGTCATAAGGGCACTTGCATTGATCACGTTGAACGAGCTAGGATTCTTCCTTGCTGATGATATTGCATGAAAATAATTATCTACAGTTTTGACAGTTTTGCGATTTTTAGATATTTTGTTGTATTTTCCAAAGATCCGTCAGATTGATTGTACGAATGTCCTCGCACTAAAAATATGTGTTCAATGGTGGTATTTAAACTACTTGCCAACCATGTGAAGTACATAACATTTATATTTTTATTTTGCCCTCCGCAGGAATCTGAATAAAATACAATTTTTTTATCGTTGGAAAATCCTCTAGTTTTTTAAATAAAATGATTAAGGAAAAAGCAGATAGTGTTTAAATCTTTCTTGGCTTCTGTTTCTAAACAGCAATAGAATGAACTTAATCCATTATTATGTCAGTGAACGTTGAAATTTTAAAGACACAATAATCTTTTGTAAACTCGTGAAGTAATGTTTAATTTAGGCAATGGCAAATTTTGTGCATAATCAAACTCGGTTATCAGTACATCTTTGGTAAGATCATTTTTTCAAACATCTAAATATTTTTTTTATCAAAATTGTAGATTTTGATTTTTCCTAATAAATAAAATATTTATGCTTGCAAGGATCTTTAGCATTAACCTTCAATTTAATTTTGCATTCTGTGCAAAAATCGCACACATTTGTCCTTGGTTGTCGAAATGAATAAAATATCTATGATCTGTATTATAACTCATCTCCAAAGTAGTTTTAGTCTGACTAAAGTAATTCTCTATAAAGGAAATTTAAAGCTTTTGTACATTCAAGTCTGGATTTTTAAAATATTTTCTATTGCTGACTGGTCTACAATGTGAACTTTCGCTTCGAAATGTAGCCAATGTTCTTGAGCATGGCATAAACATTTTGAGATATTTTATTAGGCCGGTTGTCATGTTTACCTCCTGTATTTTTAATTTCTTTACCTACAAAAGTGATTTACAAACTATAATTTTTATTTATTTTTTTATTCCCGGGGAGAAGAAAAAAAAGCGTTTAATGCATGTCCAGGAAGCCCCCACTTGCACTGGGGTCTGTCGGGCTCATGCACAAGATGCAAGGACAAAAACATAAACCTTGCGTAGCTGCTTTAGGCAGTCACGGATATCGACTATAAAAACTTCTTTATCCCCTGGGTTTCAAACCTCCTATCCACCTACGGAACAACCTTACAGATTTAGACTTCGCAGATGAATGGTCCCATGCAGTCGCCTGCTGCCCTATGGCCGACTTCTCCGCACTTGAAGAACGCAACCGACCTGTCTATTGCTTGTCAATCTCTACCTACATGGTCATAATCAAGGCACCCAGTACGTCTTCTTCTGTAAGGACATTCATATCGCAGATCTCTAACATAGTTTGCCGGGCTGCCATTTGCACCTTACCTAAGGCTCCAATTACCCTTGTCACCTCCTGGGTGGAAGACGCCTTACTTGAAATCCCTCTAATTTTGGTAAGGAGATCTCCCTTTCTAGTGGGTGTTGGCCTGGCTGGCCTCCAGATCAGCCTCTTTGCCAACTTTCCTCAGCACGTTGGCGAATGTTGTTTCTTCAGCCACTATAACAATCATCGTTGTTCGTTGTTGTGTGTTGAAACTATCACGTCTCATCCTACGGTCTTTGCATGCTTCTTCTGACCAAGTTAATCCCTGGTAGAACTTCTCATATTTTCTAGCCGCTGTTGAGTGCCTCTCCTTGACATCCTTGTTCACGATGATCTGTGCGCTCCTAACGCGTTGCTGCCCTCCTGCATCCTTGGGTCACTGGCTACCGCCCTTACGCTCGAAAGCGCTTGACGATCGAAACCAGTGAGGGATTTAGCTGAAGCATTCCTGGTAAAAAGGCTAAAATAGAAAGGTATTAGAAATTACTTTATCATCAATAGGAGGACTAAAATTTTAAATATTTCTATTAAGGCAATTTTGTTTGTAAAGCGAATGCTTTTGAATACTCAAAGTTTACAATACTTGAGTGAATACTTTTTACCCTACTAAAAAAATAATAAGGAATCATGACAAAACATCAGACATTCTGATTATTTATCAGATTTTCTTATGCTTTTTCTTGACTGTGATGATTTGTCATTTTTTGATTATTTCTGACAGAATTTTATAGTATAGATTTGATGTTTTGTGGAAACTCTGACAACTTCTCATTTTACTTCATAAACCTGGCTGACCATATTTGAAGGAATGATGAAATAACACAGATTCTAAATTTCTTATTTATAAACTTTAATTAGTTAAATTAAACAAATTTTAAGTCATAACATTTTTGTTTAATAAAATCTTGAACCTTAAAAACAATGCCTTTTTGCCCCCTCGACACAACTCAGTCACAATAACCGATTCGATACGCAACTTTCTTAGACAATAGATTTTCAAATCTATTATGAAGACTTTAGAACAAAAATTTTATAACACAAAACTTCTGCATTTTAACTAATTCAATTTTGTAACATAAAAATTTAGAATCCATGGTATTTTGCGATTCCAATTATCTAAAATTTATTTAAAAATTGTTTTATTTAATTATTACTCGAACCTTTAATTTATTTTAACAAATGTTTTTTAAAATAAATGTTCGATACTTTGAATCGTAAAATACTACAGATTCTAAATTTTTATATTACGAAGTCCAATCGGTTAAAATGTAAAAGATTTGTGTAATAAAATTCTTGTTTTAAATTCATAACAATAGATTCGGATACCATTTGTTAAAGAAAGGTGCGTATCGAATCAGTTATTGTGACCGAGTTTAGTCGAGCGAGCAAAAAAGGCATTGTTCTAAAGGTTTATGATTGTTTAAACAAAAATTTTATTGCTTGAAATTTGTTATTTAACTAATTGAAGTTTAGAATTAAAAAATTTAGAATTTATGGTATTTTATGTCTCTAAATATATAAAAGTTTTATTTTCAAAAATTATAAGCTATCTCGTACACTATAACTGATATCATTTTTGAATTTTAAGATAATAGAATATAATGTATACGTAAAAAAGTTTTCTAAACATAATCTGAGTTTTTAAACATGAAATGTAATGTTGAAATAAACAAAAATGACTTTAAACATTAAAAAAGGTATAATGGTTTTTCGATTTTATACCTAAGTTATAAAAAAATACTGCCCAAAAACACCAAAAATATGATTATTTTTCTGATATTCTGTCATTATTTTTTTGGTAGGCTGAGTTTAAAATAATATTTAAATAAAATAAATTATAATTAATTGTATATAAGCTAGAAGCATCACGTGCACATATGCACGCCGGTTTAATTCGCGAAATATACACGCTTATATACGAGGCATTTCATTTCAAACCGTTCCACCGACAAAAAACAATCGCAAGGAGATAGATTTTCTAATAATTTTTATTATATAAAACTTTAATTGTTTATAATATATTATACACTGATCAGAAGAGAATTTCATCAGCTTTCTATTGCTATTTTTATTATTTTAAATTTCTGCCAATTTCGTAGAGAAATTCCTGTTTGAAATGTTAAACTCTTAATATCTCAAAACACCCCCCGTCGATTTTTATCAAAATTATATGAAAATAAAGCGTGAATTCCCTAGTTTCTATTCCTATTTGATATATGTGACGTGCCGCGACAAAAAGGACCTTAGCTGTTTTTGACAGAACTGAAATTAGAAGTATAAATAAATAAAAATGACCAATTTTCTTTACAAACTATTAATATTTAATTCACTATTATGTGCAATATTTTCAGAAAAATATGTTTTTGATGTTAAATAATCAATAATAAATTTTTAATGAAGTTAAAAGTACTCTAAACATAAACTAAAATTCTAAGCAGCTAAGGTCCCTTTTGTCGCGGCACGTCACATATTATGGATATTTGATGGGATAATTAGAAAAAAAATTGTTTAAAAATGTGTTTTTGAAAACTTTGACAAATAGTCCCAAACATTTCTTCTCTGATCCACTTGCATTTCTGAAACTCGAAATGATGGCTGATGAATCTACCACGATAAGAAATTGTCCTTCCTTTAAAACTTCTTCATCGCGATTTTGAGTTCCTATGTCATCATTTTCTCTTTCACAAATTGGTGAATTTGGATCATCATCTTCTAAGACTGATAGGTCACCTAAACCGACGCTGCTTCCTGGCGCAACTTTCAACTTTTTCCCTCGTTTCTTTTCTGTAGTAGTCTTTTGCCATCTATTTTCTATCAAAAATGAGAGAAGAGTTTCATTCCATATTGATGGCTCTTTGGAGTTGTTGACATCAGGTTGAGAAGGCATTCTTTTCAAAACTTCTCTTCGATTTACAGGTATGATACCACAAGCTCTGAAGCTAGAAATTATATTCTTCTTTATGTTGACTCCAATGTTCTCAATACTTTCCTTAAGCAAGCTCGGAAATGTCGATTTTGGAAGAACTCCTTTGTGCTTCGTTTTCCAAATTTCAAGAACATTTCTCCAAGAAATTTTCATTGGACGAAAAAAGGCAACGTCTAGAGGTTGAACAAGATGTGTTGCATTAGGGGACAGGAGAACAAAAGAAATATTGTTCTCAATACAAGTTTCAATGACCAGTGGAGATATGTGACTTGCTAGATTGTCTCCGAACAGTACTTTGCGACCAGGAAGATTCTTAAAGTATGGAAGGCATGTATTCAAAAACCAATCTTCGAATAATTGCATGTCGAACCATCCACTGACACTTCTATTGTATCTCGCACCTGGAACATCTCCTTCTATCCACGTCCACCGACTTCGCCAAAGAACAATGTCTATGTTTGATGGACAAAATTTACCATTATAAATTTTTATTGAAAGTTGCTTAGAAGCAAAACCTATGCTTTCTGAAGTGCTACAAGTTCAAGCAAATTTAGTTAAATTAATTAGAAGTCGAATTTCAGGAGAAGCAAGAAGAATTATAATTGGAAATAATTTTAACACAGTAGAACAATTAACAGAAAGATTAAGACAAATTTACTCGGCAGCAAAATCTGCATATAAACTACTAGGAGAAGTAGGAGCATTATTTATGTGGGAAAATGAAAATGTTATTCCTTACAGTGCAAGAATTAGACATAGGATTAGTAATGAAAATAGAGTAGATGTAGCATTTAGAGAAAATTTAGATAGATCAAGTATCGATTGTTTTTCGCGAGGACTTATACCAGAAATTTAAATACGAATAGAAACAGCTGATATATTTCAAGAGATAGTTCACAAAGCAATTGAAATTGAAAAATTATTATTACGCCATGACCTAAGCAAAAGTAATAATAACACTGGATATAATTTACATTCTTAAAATGACAAAGAGTTTGCTAAAACAATTAAAATTAATGTAGCCCAAGATAATATAATAAATTGTTTAGCTTGTAGAAGAAGCGGTCATTTTGCAACAAACTGCTTTCAACTTAACAAAATGCTAAGATCAAAACGAGAAAACTCTTTCTATCCAGGTCCAGGACAAAATCTTTCAAATCAATATCAAAATAGATTTAATAACCAAAATCCATTGTTCAATAAATTATAAAATCAAAATTATTATTACCCACAACAAAATGAATTTAGAAATGTACCACAGAAACTTCAAAAACACAAGATCAGAGAAATTCAAAAATTCCTCTTCAGTAGGATGCTGTGAGGAAGAATATAAAAGAGTCACTTCACATCCAGGAACATTCATTTGGCAAAAACTAATACAATACCATATATTCGAATAGATAATAAAGAATTAAAGGTCCCAATAACAATGATGATCGATACAGGAGCAGGACCAAATCTATTAAAAATAAGCGCATTTCAGTCTGACACAAAAATTTATAAAAATAAATATCTTAAATTAAGGGGAGATTCCACAGAAATTAAGGTTTTTTTTTAAATTTTTTTATAGGTAGTAAAATAAATATTTCTTAGTTAAACTTTTTTTACAATAAAATACTTGTGTTACAGTAATAAAAACCATTTTTTATTTATTTATTTTTTTAATGGAGTCTTAGAAAATGGCTGCCGAAAGTGGTCCCCTCTAAAAGTTGTTTACATTTTTTCTCTGCGACAATTAATCTAAACTAAAAAAGTCAAAAATTTTCTTAATCTATACCATTATGGCTATCGTGTAAACTAGAACAAAAAAAATTTATTGAAAAATAACCAAATGGCAGACTTTTTAATTTTTCGACCATAATTTTGCAACTTAAATTGTTTATAACTTTTATAAATATTAATGGATCTTAAATATCCTAGTTTACACGAAAACTACACATTCAAGGAGCATGCTGTCCAAATTGCAAGTTATTTCGTTGAAAATTATAAAAATGATAGTGTAAACAAGTTGAAAATGTGTAGTTTCGAGAAAAACGCGTTTAAAGTTTGAAGGACCAAATATACAAAAATTTAACTTAAAGTTATATACATAACCTTTGATATGTAACAGTAGACATTTCTTATTACTTAAGAACTACTCTTTCAAGCGGTGCGAAAAGAAAAAATGTAAATTTAAAAATAAACAAATTGCAGTTAGGTAATTAATGAAAAAACATGAATTTTCGAGGTGGAAAGGTGATGTTATTCCTACTCTCCTGCTAGCGAGTCTTTTCTTATCGCTTCAGACTATTTTTCCCGTATTTTTAGATAATCATACTAACCAAAAATTAAAAAAAAATAATTTCGGTATTCAAAAAAAAATCAGTGGAATCTCCCCTTAATCGGAATTAATGATCACGCAGTATACACCTTAGGACAAGTGGATATTAATATTTTCGGAATTCCAACTACTTTTAATTTACCATCTAACGAAGTTCCTATTGAACGTGAGGGTATTTTGGGAACAGAATTTTTTGTCAAAAATAAAGGGGAAATCAATTTTGAAGAAGGACA
Source organism: Leptopilina drosophilae (assembly GCA_032873175.1). NCBI lineage: Eukaryota > Metazoa > Arthropoda > Insecta > Hymenoptera > Figitidae > Leptopilina > Leptopilina drosophilae. The sequence goes on from CM065483.1 coordinate 36,980,081, forward strand.
TCAACTCTTAATGAACCAATAGATATACCAATTTTTGAAATAATATTAGAAGATTTTGATGAAATAAAACAAGAAACACAAATAGATAAATTTGAAGACACATCAATTACACAAATTATTGATATATTTTCAAAAAGTTATAAATCAGAAAATGTTTTCAATATTACAGGCAGTGATAGAATTGAAGAAATTAAAATATTACTTTGTCTCGATCATTTAAATAAAGAACTGTAATAAATTATAAATTTAGTAAAAACATATTCAGATAGATTTCATATACCTGGGGAATATTTAGAAGGAACAGATCTCATAAAACACAGAATAATAACTACATACGACACTCCAATTATTACTAAACAGTACAGATTTCCACCCGTTCATAAAGAAGAAATGTGACTACAAGTTAATGAATTATTAAAACAAAAAATTATTAAACATTCGGATTAACCATACAATACACTAATATGGATTGTACCCAAGAAAGACTTTTCACAAGAAAATAAAAATGGATATTAGTTCTAGACTTCGGGAAACTCAATGAACGCACAGTAGGTCAATTTTTTACCCCCTTTCTAATATTACGGACTTACTAGATCAACTCGGAAATGCTCAATATTTTCATTCCTTGACTTAACGTCAGGTTTTCATCAAATCAAAATGGATCCAAGAGATTCCTATAAGACAGCATTTTCAACACCATTTTGACACTATGAATTTGACAGAATGCCGTTTGAATTAAAAAATTTACCAAGTACATTTCAAAAACTAATTGATCAAGTATTATTGGGTTTACAAGGATCAGAATTATTTGTTCATTTAGACATTGTAATTTATGCAGATACCCTAGAAGAGCACGAAGAAAAATTCTCGAAACTCATGGAACGATTACGATTTGCTAATTTAAAACTGTAGCCAGATAAATGCGAATTTTTGAGGTTAGAAGTAGGATACTTAGGGCACATAATTGATAAAAATGGTGTACGACCCGACTCGTAAAGGTAGTGATAAAGAAATTTCTAATACCGAAAAATGTTAAAAATATAAAGCAATTTTTGGGACTAGCAGGTTATTATCGAAAATTTATAGACGGATTTTCGAAAATCGCAAATCCATTAAATTAACTTTTAAGAAAGGATATACTTTTCTTTTGGACTGATAAACAACAATCTGCTTTCGATACGTTAAAAAACAAACTCTACGAGGTAGGCAAAACAAATGTAAATGCTGATGCCTTATCTAGAAATCCAGTTGAAGATATTATTAAACATAAAATACAAGGAATAAAAAAAGAAAAAATTGAAGAAACTAAGGAAATCCAAGAAAATATTACTCAAAAATATATTTAAAGATAAAATTTAAAGATACTGAATGTTATGAAAATTCAGAGATAAATAAAGGTCTCCAATCTATTAAAAAATTATTTAAGGGCAATGAATCTTATATGAATACGGAGATAATGAGAATTCTCCAAAATGTCAAAACAAAACTCTGATACACGTCATGAAACTTGTAACGTTATTACAAGAAATTAAAGCTAAAGACAAGAAAAATAAATACAAGAAAAGAAAAGTGAAGAAACTGAAAATGAAGAAATAAAAGTACACAAAACAAACAAACGAGGTAGAGCAAAGAAACAAAGCACACGTTTTAATACTTCCTTAAAAAAGAAGAGAGGAAGACCGAAAAATTGCCAAAGTTTGGTAAGCTTCAATTGAATATAGTAGAAAAAATAAATAAAGGTATATATTATCATATTGTCCTCTCTATAGAAAATGAAATGAAAGAAAATTTAAATTATACAACGCAAAAAATAAAAAATACAATACTTTCATTAAAAAGTTTTTGCGAAAACAGCAAAAATAAACAATGTGCCTTGGGATGAAATCTTATAAACGATAAAATCAATTTTTGAAAGCTCATGTGTAAAAGTTATTATATGCATCGGATATACAAAATACCCCACTAAAGAAGAATATTTGCAATTAATTGAAGTAGCTCATTTTAGTTCTTCAGCTCAATATAAGTATAATAGTAATAGGGGAGAGTGGGGCAAAGGCACTAGGTTTACAATTATTGATGTGTATTTTTTAAATGAAGCAATTAATTTATGCTGTCTTTGTTTTCAATTATTCAAAAACTAATCAACAAGAAATTGTAATAGCAAAATCTATTAAAGTACAGAATTTTATAGTCAAAGTACAGTAAAGTACGGCTTTTAAGGCATTTTCCCTATGTGACGGTTTGAAAAAATCGATTTTTTACATGTTTCGAAAGTACAATATCTTAGAAATATCGTGTAAAAGTTTTAGGCAGATATTTGAAAAACTAACAAAGTTACAGCGCGTAGAATTAAACAATGCACGGGCGCGAGCTACAGCTACCAAAACTTCAATCCCGTTTTTCTCAAAACCACTTTTTCTAACTGGTAAAAAGGATTACTCAAAATCTATTTAACCGATCGGTCTGCAATTTGGAGGCATTATTCTACACATGAGAGGCTATAGTGTCAACCTCGGTGATGATTTACATAACAATTTTCCTATTTTTTTACAGTTTGCTTACAAAAAACAATCACATAAGCGTTTCCCATACTTTGGAATGTACTTGGTGACAACGATATTTAAAGTACGGGGACAGTTCGGCAAAGTACGGGAGATTTAAAAATTATTTTTTAAATATTAAATATGGAAATTGAAATTCTACATTTTTGGAGTTCGGCAAAGTACCGGAAAGTACAATAAAGTATGGGAGATTTAAAAAATAATTTTTTTAATATTAAATATGAAAATTGAAATTCTACATTTTTGGAGTTCGGCAAAGTACCGGAAAGTACAATAAAGTATGGGAGATTTAAAAAATAATTTTTTAAATATGAAAATTGAAATTCCTTAATTTTGGAGTTTGGCAAAGTGCGGGAACGTACAGCAAGGAATAGAAGATTTTAAAAATAGTATTTTGGAAAACATTAACTATGAAAATTCAAATTCTGAATTTTCTATGTTCGGCAATGGACTACCCGTGGGGTGCCCGGGTTCGTCCCAGGCTTTCTTATAGAGCAGTGGCATACGATGATGATGGTACCATGGGGACCGGTCCGAGCCCGGGGGACTTGCCGAAAGGCTTGTTTCCTTCCGGTCATTGGGTTGGACTCGTGGGGGCAGTGGTTATAGCCTACATCGCTTGAGGCTAGGGGCGCTATGAACGGACCAGAGCTTCGCAAAAACGGAGTAATGGACCTAGTAACTAGCGCTTCGACATGTGAGTTGTGGTGCCAACTCGGGTGGTTACCTGCAGAGTAACCAGAGATTGGAAAGGTCTCGCCCTTCACCGAAGGGCCGCAAATGTTCTTACCAACTTTGCGGAGATCGGCAGATGGTCACTTGTTGACCATCGCCGTTGGAGAGCGTAATCTCTCCCAGTTACGCTCGTATGTGAGCCGTGTGGTTATACCAGTATTGGGAGGTGCTGCACGTATACTCTACATAGGCGCTGTTCGGTAATGGACGCGAAAGTACAGCAAAGTATGGGAGAGTAAAAAATGGTTTTTTAGAATTATTAAATCTAAAAAATTAAAATTCTAACTTTTCGGAATTACACAATGTATGGCAAAGTGCAGCAAATTATGCTCAATTAAAAAAAGAGTTGTTTGAAAATATTAAACCAGAAAGTTTTTTTATAAAAATGGGTCAGAATTCGTGAAATTTTCACAGAAAACAAAAAGTATTTTTTTTTAATTTAAAATGGTGAAAAAACATTTCTATTTGGTCTTAGGTATGTGTCCACCAAAGAACAGAAAAAATATTATTTTTTATAAAAGTTATTGCAAAATTAATTTATTTGCAACTTTTTAAACAAAATGTCATTTCTCCCTAAATGAATGAACCGATTTAAGTGAACCAAGCGGGAATATAAAGGGAATAAAAAATACTTTTGTTTAGAATTAGAAAATTTTAAAAAAGTTAATATTTTGATAATTATTTAATAAATTTTTTACAAACAATTAATTTTTTTTAATGTTCTACGCCTTTAAAAATCTTTTAAAAAATATCTACATACACTTAAATAAGAAGAAATTCCTTTCTTAATAAGAAATCAAATTCTGTTGAGAAAATTTTGAAGCAACAATTATTTTAAAAGTTATAATGGAAATTATATCGAACGGAGATGCGATTTTGATGATTTTCAGAATTAAAACATTCTTTTAACTACGAAATGAACAAAACACTGTCGAATTAACATTTTTATTCAGTTATATAACCATAAAAATTATAAAAAACTAAGTTCAGTGTTGATTCACCACACCGCGCCAGTATAATTTCCATTATAACTTTTAAAAAAATTGTCGCTCCAAAATTTTCACAACGGATTTTGATTTCTTATAGTTTTAAGTGTATGTAGATATTTTAAAAAAATTTTTTAAAGGCGTAGAACATTTAAAAAAATTAATTGTTTATAAAAAATTTATTAAATAATTATTAAAATATTAACTTTTTTAAAATTTTCTAATTCTAAACAAAAGTATTTTTATTCCCTTTATATTCCCGCTTGGTTCACTTAAATCGGTTCATTCATTTAGGAGAAATAACATTTTGTTTAAAAAGTTGCAAAAAAATTAATTTTGCAATAACTTTTATAAAAAATAATATTTTTTTCTGTTCTTTGGTGGACATATTCCTAAGACCAAATAGAAATTTTTTTACCATTTTTGATTTTAAAAAAATACTTTTTGTTTTCTGTGAAAATTTCACGAATTCTGACCCAAATGTCTTTTTTTAATCTTGCATACTTTGTTGTACTTTTCCGTACCTTACCGAACTCTAAAAAGAAATAATTTTAATTGTCATACTTAATATTTCGCAAAAAAACTATTTTCTAAATCTCTTATACTTTGCTGTACTTTCCCGTATTTTGTTGAACTCAAAAAGTTCAGAATTTTTATTTTCAAGGTTAATATTTTCAAACAAACTATTTTTTAGTTCTTCCATACTTTTCTGTACCTTCCCATACTTTGCTAAACTCCCAAAAAACTATTTTTTGAATCTATTATACTTTGCTGTACTTTCCATAAATACAGAATTTGAATTATCTTATTTAAGATTCCCAAAAAAACCCTTTCTTTCCTCTCCCATACTCTGCTATACTTTCCCGTACTTTGACAATCTCAAAAAATTCAGAATTTTAATTTTCATAGTTAATTATTTTAGCTCATGCGCAATACCCGACTAATGGAAAGATACTTAGATTCCCATTGGTTGAGTTCAAACAAAACCAACCAATCACGTCAATTTATCGAATTACGTCACCCACATAGGTTATGTCGACCAAAAAAAAATAATCGCGACACTTCGTGTCGAATTGCGTGGGCCATGTTCAAATAAGTGGGGTTTCGATGTATTTCTAAAAGAAAGCATTTATAAGTCTTAAAAAATTAACAAGTGTTATTTATCAGTATAATATTTACGAAAATTACAAAAATGTTAGAGCGACTTCTTTTTTGGTTTGCGTTCTTAAAAATTCGTTACATCAAACGATAACGTATACAGGGTGCCCCAGTCGAGGGTCTACATATTAAAGGGGCATAATCTACTGAAAAAACTGAGACGAAAAGTCCTTTGCACTTTTTAAAAATTTTCAGTAGTTTTTCCGTAAATCGCAATTAAAAAATCAAAAACTACGCTTTGCTATTGGACGTAAAAGCTCAGTGAGACGGTAGGCGGGGCGTACTATTGCAGCGATTGCTTGCCTGGGCGTGTACCAGCAGCGCGCGTAGTGTGTCAATTTAATACTTATTATTATTGGGTGTTTAATTAACACCAGGTTTGTTTTAAAATAACATTGTTTAAAACTAGAAACAAGAAATTATCGTCAAAAATTTATTCTACGCGCGCTGATGGTACACGCCTAGGCAAACAAACGCTGCAATAGTACGCCCCGCCTACCGTCTCACTAAGCTTTCACGTCCAATAGCAAAGCGTAGTTTTTGATTTTTTAATTGCGATTTACGGAAAAACTACTGAAAACTTTTAAAAAGTGCAAATGACTTTTCGTCTCAGTTTTTTCAGTAGATTATGCCCCTTTAATATGTACACCCTCGACTGGGGCACCCTGTATACGTTATCGCAGAACTTAATTTCTTACGGTGTTTCTAGGTGCGGTGCTGCTATTCACACTATTTATTTCATATTTCCGCTATAAGATAGCTTTAAAGCTCAGGTGGTCCACTCAAGGTGACAGTACCCTATTATGAAAAGAATTAAACTACTTAAATAAAAAATATAAACTTTTAGTGATTTTAACCTTATATTGTGAATTCAAGTCTTTATAGTTTTATTTAAAATAAGGTTATTAAATGAATTAATTCTCATTATTTTAATTTTTAATTAAATTTAATAATTTCTAACATATATTCGACTTTATATAAAAATTTATTAATTCTGGTTATAAATGGATTTTTTAATATTCATGTGAATAATTTAAATTTAATGTACAACAAAATTTTTTTAAAAATTATTTAAGTGACATTGAATTAATAAATAGTAATAAATAGAAAATTCGAATATTCAATTGTTTTTAACCAAATAATTTTCAATATTTTCTTTGCCTACATAACAAACTTTTTTTACTTTTTTCAAATATTTAGATATAAAATTAAAGTATAACATCACACCAGTTCGTTCAGTAAAATTATCATTTTATTTTTGCGAAACAACTTTTTTGTTATATTTCGTAAAGTATTTGATATTTTTAAGTTTTTCTTTTTTTAATCAATTGGTATGAATGCATTAAAACTAAATTTTAGTTGAGACAGGAAATAATGAAGATATTTTTAAATTAACATCTTTGTCTCGCATAGCGCCTTTGCCCCACTCTCCCCCAAATCATTTTTCACAGAATAATTTAATCCCAACAAAAACATATTTGACATTATAATATAATATATGTAAAAAAATAAAAGTTATAATAAACTGATAAAAAATCACAATTAGTGAAATAATCTTGTATTATTATTGTGTTCTTAAATTAAGGTTTTTGTTCGTCTCAAATGATTAGGAGTGGGCGCGCGACGCGCACCGTTTGGTTCTAGTCAATTTAAAAGGAGGACCTTAGGGAAATGTTTAGAAAGGCTCCTGTTTTGACACAACACAACTTATAATTTGTTAATTCAAAAATTATCTACAAAGTCAAGCCCTGGAAGAAAAATTTGAGGAACTTGGTAAATTTTTTGACTTTTAACCTTTGTTTTTATTCAAAGGGTTACAAAAGCAAATCATAAGTTTAATCAATATTCTTATGAGTTTTGTTCATATAGTAATAGACTATATCGATGTGGTAATTTGAAAGATTTAATAAATATTGATCCCAGATCACAAAAATTATTATTTATAATAGGAAATAATTAATGTACTTGAATTAATTATTTAGTTAATTTTCAATTGAGGAAAATTTATAATTTTAAAGAATATTTATTTATAGAATAGTTCATTTAAGGATTAGGGACCTTGTTTATTAAGCAGGATTAGTAAGAAATAGATACTAAAATTTTATTTGAATTTTGTTTATAGAATATCTTAAAGAACAATTTAACCGAAATCTATAAGTGTGAGAATTTACACACAACCCTAAGGTAAATGAATTTCTTTATTATTTTTTTTATTACTATTTTATATTAATTGAGTCAATTCATATAGACATTGCAAACCGAACTTATGAACTTATTTTATTAATTACAAAATGGTATCATACGAAAAGATTTAACAATTATTAAATTTTAATTATTATTCAAATTTTAATTTGTTAATTATTGTATTCTTGAACAATCCTACGAAAGAAAAATAACAGAAGTATCTAATTTAGTAGTGGATAATTTAGAAAGAATAAAAAGCTGAATTACCGAATAATGATTGCAACTATTTCCTCTAATTTGGTTACAAAGCAACACATTTTCTACAGAAGAAAATATAACATTAAATTAAAGGAAAAATAAGATAATCTAAGTTCTTTCATAAATTTAATGTGTTGTCAAAATATAATCTTATCAGTTGATACAGTTTGACGCGTGCCTCATTGTTAGAGGATTTTTGATAAAAATATAAAAAAATTTATTTTTTAAATTTACGAAATTTTTTTTTTAATTTTCAAAAAAAATTTAGTTTTAAGAATGTATGTATCGATTAATTTTTTTCAAAATTTTTTCTAAGAAACTAGAACTAAATTAACAACTTTTAGGTGTTGTCTGATTGTGGGCAAAGGATGGGATCTATTTATTTCGAATTTTTTAATTTTTATATCCATATAATATAGCAAACAATAGAGCTTTTGAGCTAAAGTTATTAAACACACAGGTCAACAAAAAAAGTTTTGCTTTTTTATGAGATACCATAGTGTCCATTAAAGAAGCTGAACACGATCCCGGGTCACAAAATTGGCCATTATAATCATCAGATTATAACATTTTATAAGTTTCTGGCACGTCAGATTATAATCCGCGACCTCAAACACCCTTGGGTAATGGCACGGTCACACCTCAGCTGCCTGCCTGCCTGCGCAGGCAGCCGCCACGAGAGTGGGAGAGAGGAGACGAATAATTTAAATTGTCTGACTCTCTTACTCTTATGTATTGCCATGACGACCTGCAGGCAGGCAGGCAGCCGAGGTGTGACCGTGCCATAACAATTTTCAAGCGAATCCAAAACAATTTTAAAAATCCATTAAAGCAACCCAAAAATCACATTTTTGGTAACTTCAACCCCATGTTTTGAAAATTTTTTAATTTTTTTTTTATTTTACGGATATGGCTCTTGTAGTGGACAATTCAAGCTTTAATTTTAGTCTATGTAAAAGTTTCTGGCGCCTCAGGTGTAGTATAAAAAAATTTTGAAAACCTTCAAAAACACGTTTTTAAGGTCTTTACCTTCACTTTTCTCAAAATCCTGACGTGATGGCCAATTTTGTGACCCGGAATCGTGTTCAGCGTCTTTAATGGACACTATGGTATCTCATAAAAAAGCAAGACTTTTTTGTTGACCTGTATTATTAATAATTTTAGCTCAAAAGCCCTATTTTTTGCTATATTATATGGATATAAAAATTAAAAAATGCTAAATAAATAGATCCCATCGTTTGCCCACAATCAGACAACGCCTAAAAGTTGTTAATTTAGTTCATGTTTCTACAAAAAATTTTGAAAAAAATCAATCGATACATAGATTCTTAAAAATAAATTTTTTTTTAAAATAAAAAAAATTTTTCGTAAATTTAAAAAATAAATTTTTTTAAATATTTTTATCAAAAACTACGCGTAAAAACAAAAATTTTCATATATAGAACGTCAAATTTGGTCAATTTTTGACCGAGTTATAACCATTTCAAAAAAATATTTTCGTAAAAACGTGATTTTTCAAAAACCTGTATCTCTTAAACGGCTTGATGAAAAAAATCATTTTAGCTTATTTCAATGAGCACTAAAAGAAAAAAAAATATTTAAAAAAATCTGAGATGCAAAAGTCCGATTTCGCGTGGAACGCCCCATATATAGAAGAAATATTTTTTATTAAAATTAACATATTTAAACCTATTGAGCTGAAATTCGTTATACATACGTATTTTATTACGTGTAAATTACAAGAAAAAACTATAAAAATCCATCTTAGATTCTTATGTTTTATTTACAAATTAAAGAAACATATATTTTACCTGATTAGAGATAATATTTAGTAATTAGTCCGAAACAGTCAAAAGTTAGTCCGGACAATTTAGTGAATGTTAATAAAAAAAATTATACAAGTTTTACATATTAATTATTATTACTTTATGCTACATTTATCATATTTTTCGATTTACCTATCGTAATTTTATTTATATTAACTTAAAATTTCTAACACTTGGGGGATTCGAACCTACACCTATCTAACATTATAACGCACCGAAATCGAATACACTAACCACTATACCACGCTCGCATGGAAGTTCAAATTCATTATAGAATTTATGAAGTACCACAAAAAGAAATGACAAGAAACTAACACATCAGTGTTAATTTTAATATTGAAACAAGATAACTAATAATACCTACTAGTAAATTTATAAAAACAAACTGACTGCAGAATTAAATATTTTATTTACCGTAAGTAAATACCCTGAATAAAAAGTGGGACCGGTTTCAGACTAATCCGGAATTTGTCCGCATCAGTACGGTTTATTGTGGAGTTTTTTCACCATGAATTAAGTTTGAAATCAAAACCGTTTTTCATAACTATTGAATCCGTAATTAGTCCGGTTTAGTCTGCAGTTATAGTCAGATCATATGCAACTAGTAAATACAGAAGTAATCCGGTTGGTTTAACCAGTGAAGCCGCAGCTAATCCGAAACAGACTGCTTATGGACAGGTTTTTGTCGCTCGGAATGTGTCCGGATAAATTCAAACTCAATGCGATTTGTGTAAAACCAGTGAATCCGGAATTAATTCGATCTAGTCCGAAGTTAGTCTGATAATACGCAACTTGCAAATGTGAAATTATTAATTCCGAAATTAATCTGGTTTTGGTCAGGTTTTTGTCACACGAAATTATAATTATAGTTTGAATTTATCTGCATTTTATACAAATTGTTTTTAATATACAAATTCAATATTATACCAAAATCATTCCTGATTAACTCTTTGAATTGGATTGAATATGGATTGTTTTGAACTGTCTGTGGATTGTACATATTTACAAAATCTTATAATAATACGACTTATTTTCGGACTGGGGTGTTTAGATCGGATATTATTCGGATTGACGCTGACTATTACTGGATTCTTTGCATACAGATTTTGGATTGTTTCATACTTGTTTCGGATTAAAATTCTTTTAACTGGATTAAATTCGGATTATTGCGGACTGAATTCCTATTCTTTACATATTGATTTTGGATTATTTCGTATTTGTTTCGGATTATACCTTTTAGTTGGATTAAATCCGGATTGTTGCAGACAATTTTCGGATTCTTATCATACAGTTTTCGAATTGTTTCGTACTTCTTTCTGAAAAGAATTTTGCCACACTTAGTTTCAAATTGTTGCGGACTAATACCGGATTTCTTGCTTACAGAGTTCGGATTGCTCCGGACATTTTGCGGATTAAGTTTTTTTAACTAGATTAAACTCGGATTGTTGCGGACTGATTCCGTATTCTTTACATATTGATATCGGATAATTCCGTACTTATTTTAGAAGAATTCTTCACCGGTAATAAATTCGGATTCTTGCGGACTAATTACGGACTGAATTCGTAGACATTCAGGATTACTTCGCAGTGTTTTCGGATTCAGGTTTTCGTTCGGATTGATATCAGACTATCGCGGATCATTTTCGGACCTTTTTAGTACAATTTTCGGACTAATCCGTACTAATCTGTCTGTATTTAATCCGGAATTAGTCCGAAATTTTTACCAGGGTTTCATTTCGCAAATATGTAGGCAAATCGTGCTCGCTATATTTTTCCTATAATCTGCACTTAAAACTGAAGATCTCTACCGAATTTCACCTCACAAGGTTGAGATTTGAAGAAGTTAAGGGGGCGGAGACAGGGTCATTTTTTAGAATTTTTTTAAAAAAATTCAATTTCTTTCCTTTCTCTTTCGCAAATATGTAGGCCAATCGTGTTCGCTATATTTTTCCTGTAATCTGCACTTAAAGGACCCCGCACTTTTTTTATTCAATTTGGCTCTCAGCCAATTTTGTTGTAATTTTGCAGATTTGTAGTTTATGACCTTCTGAACAAAAAATGTATAGGACAAAACTCAAAGTAATGACAACTTTTTAGCTACAGCGGTTCAAAGTTAAAAAAATCAATTTATGTGTAGTACTTGAATAATGTTTTTTTGACAAAAACAATTGAATTCGCTTGAAACTTGTTACTCGGTGGTTTTTAAGGGGTTACGCCACCCTGAACGCCTGAAAATTGGAGGGTATTTTAAGAATTAATTTTGACAAAACTATTAAAAATACAACTTTTTAGTAATTAGAACATCAAAGTACATATATTTAACTAAAAAAAAAAATTTGGAAGAAGAAAAAATATTAAAAAATTGCGGAGATATAGCGAGTCTCGTAAGTCACTTTTCTTAGCGCACGGCTATGCGGTGTACATCCTGGACAGCACAATTTTTATCTGAAACCCAAAAACAAAATTTTTTTAAAACTATATTAAATTACCAACAGAGTGACGTAGCCGTTTAAAAAAAAAATTTTTTTTGAGCAAATGGGAGCACTTTGAAAAAAAATTTTTTTTTTGGGTTCGAAATTTTTTTTTTTCAAAGTGCTCTCATTTGCTCAAAAAATTTTTTTTTTAAACGGCTACGTCACTCTGTTGGTAATTTAATATAGTTTTAAAAAATATTTTGTTTTTGGGTTTCAGATAAAAATTGTGCTGTCCAGGAAGTACACCGCATAGCCGTGCGCTAAGAAAAGTGACTTACGAGACTCGCTATATCTCCGCCATTTTTGAATATTTTTTCTTCTTCCAAAATTTTTTTTAGTTAAATATATGTACTTTGATGTTCCAATTACTAAAAAGTTGTATTTTTAGTAGTTTTGTCAAAATTAATTCTTAAAATACCCTCCAATAACGAATATGATATTGGATTCTCAAAATTCAAAATGGCGGCTCCATTATGGCGGAAAAACATTTTAAGAAAAAACAACGAATTCTACTGAAACTGGTTAATCAGAGGTTTTTAATACTAATTTTGCCTTAATTGGCTGAATTATCTGATTCCTTCGCTAGAAATTATTAAATCAGCTACTAACAATAAGTTTGCCTTTGACAGCTAAATCAGCTACTGATCTTGGCTGAAAATATTAACCAATCTACTGATTTTTCTTTGAACGGCTGAATCGCATACAAATGCTTTAAACTGATGAATAATTTTTTTATTTTTCCTTAATCTGCTGTATCACCTTATGTTATATATCTGTTTATCTTTATACGTTTCTTCCTAGGATTTTATTAATCTGTTGGTCTATTTTTATTTATCTAATTCTTCTTTACCTATCAATCTTCGTATTCGTTATCAGCGTCATTAAGAACCTCCGATTAACCAGTTTCAGGAGAATTCGTAGTTTTTTTTAAAAATGTGTCCTCCATAATGGAGCCGCCATTTTGAATTCTGAGAAGCCAATATCATATTCGTTATCAGCGGTATTAAAAACCCCCGAGTAACCAGTTTCAGTAGAATTGGTTGTTTTTTCTTAAAATGTTTTTCCGCTATAATGGAGCCGCCATTTTGAAAAGCCAATATCATATTCGTTATCAGCGTCATTAAAAACCCCCGAGTAACCAGTTTCATTAGAATTCGTTGTTTTTTCTTAAAATGTTTTTCCGCCATAATAGAGCCGCCAGTTTGAATTTTGAGAATCCAATATCATATTCGTTATCAGCGGCATTAAAAACCACCGAGTAACAAGTTTCAAGCGAATTCAATTGTTTTTTGTCAAAAAAACATTATTCAACAACTACTACACATTAATTGATTTTTTTAACTTTGAACCTATGTAGCTTAAAAACTAGTCATTACTTTGAGTTTTGTCCTATATATTTTTTTTCAGAAGGTCATAAACTACAAATCTGCAAAATTACAACAAAATTGTCTGAGAGCCAAATTCAATAGAAAAAGTGCGGGGTCCTTTGAAAATCTCTACCGAATTTCAGCTCACTGAAAAAACCTAGTCTCAAAATCAGTATCATACTCATTTTAAGTTGCAACAAAAATGAGACTCTTAGGTGGCGCCACGTTCTATGGCGTTTAATATAGGTGACGCTCCACGGTGAAAGGGACCTTAGCTGCAATAGACAAATTTTACAGAAAAGGCATTTAAAGTAGAACCACTCTGATTGGTCAAGGCGTTCCAATGAAATTCAGCCCCACTACTCATTACACATTGATAGTTGTCCGTGTTACACGAAGTGCATGAATTGTACGTACATGGCCAGTGTAGTAGTATTAGTAAGTAGAGGGGCAGATTTTCTGAATAACCACGTGTAAACATTGAACAAGCTCATTTTTAAACATTAATAACAAAAAAACCTGTAAGTAAAAATTATTTTTTACTTTTGCATATGAAAGAACAACTCAAAAACTATAGAATTACATAAGTAACTCAAAATTAATTTTTTTGCAGCTAAGGTCCCTTTCACCATGGGGCGTCACACACACACACACACATATATATATATATATATATATATATATATATATGACGTGCCGCGACAAAAGGGACCTTAGCTCCCAATAGTGAATTTTGCAGGAAAGGCGATTGAAGTAGAGCGTCTCTGATTGGTGGAGACGTTCCACTAGAATTCAGCCCCACTACTCACTACACATTGATATTTGTCCGCGTTACACGAAGCGCACGAATTGTATGTATATGACCAGTGTAGTTGTGTTGGAAAGTAGAATGGGTGCTTTTCTGAACAACCACGTGTAAACACTCAACAAGCTCATTTTTAAACATTAATAACAAAAAAATCTATAAGTAAAAAGTATTTTTGACGCTTGTATGTGAAAGAGCAACTCAATAAATATTGAATGATATATATACATAACTTTATGTATATATATGTGACGCTCCACGGTGAAAGGGACCTTAGCTGCAATAGACAAATTTTACAGAAAAGGCATTTAAAGTAGAACCACTCTGATTGGTCAAGGCGTTCCAATGAAATTCAGCCCCACTACTCATTACACATTGATAGTTGACCGTGTTACACGAAGTGCACGAATTGTACGTGCATGGACAGTGTAGTAGTATTAGTAAGTAGAGGGGCAGATTTTCTGAATAACCACGTGTAAACATTGAACAAGCTCATTTTTAAACATTAATAATAAAAAAACCTGTAAGTAAAAATTATTTTTTACTTTTGCATATGAAAGAACAACTTAAAAACTATAGAATGACATAAGTAACTCAAAATTAATTTTTTTGCAGCTAAGGTCCCTTTCACCGTGGAGCGTCACATATGTATATATGTATATATGATTATATACATAACTCAAAATTAATTTTTTCAGAGCTAAGGTCCCTTTTTTCGCGGCACGTCACATATATGAGTTAGTGAAATAAAGGAAAGTAATAAAATTAAATAAAGTTTAAGGCAAATTTTACATTTCTTGAAATTTTTTGAAACTTGACAGGAAATCGCTCAGTTTATATTAGTAGACGAGATTTTAATAATATTATATTTTAAACTTTGTACAGTCAATGAATATTTCCATTGGTTTTCTCGTCTTATTTTACCATTTCCTACACTCTCTGTAAGTTTAGCAACTTTTTCAAGACATGACATTAAAAATATATCTTGTTGTTCTTTTTTGCTAATCACTGGGTGCCAGCTTTAGTTTCATGTGTCTTGAGAATTTGAAATTAATATACAATATGTAATTAGAAGTCACTAATTAACCCTGTGCCTACGCAAGTAACCGATATCGACAAAAACGACAATTCAATCGCCTGGTGGCAAAAGCGCTAGAGTGAGGATAAGTCAGCGTGGGCAGAGGGTTAAAAAATGTTTTATTTTGGTTGAAAAGTTTCTTGTTTTACTTTACAACAGCCATTTGTAATCAGAAATGTAGCAATATTAGTTTTTACGAAGAACTACGACAGTCCAAGACTTTCTTCTTATATAAACTATTGTAATCAGTCACATACACTTTGTGCTTACCTATATTTAATTCGTATTCATTTCTAATAAATTTTTAATGAGTACACTCGACTTACATAATAATTAAAACAAAGATATGTTAGGCATTACAAAAAGTGGTCACATATCCGAACAATACTGTTCGACTGTTGTAATCATTAACAGAAAATTCTCTCGGTGTATTAACTTTCATATGTTTATCTACTTTTATTTTAAATCTAGCTACAGATTGCGAATCTGCGACTTTGAAACCCCTTGAGTAATAATGTCTGATGAAAAATATTTGCCAATTTAATTTACAACCCAAAACAGAAAAACTTATATATTACTTTATGAGTGATAAATTTTTTCAGTTTGGAGAAGATAATGATAATCAATCATTTTTACTTGAAATTTCTTGGGATTCTAATTATCCTACAATGAAGCCAATTATCAATATGAATACTTTTTATAATAAGCATATGTAAGTATAAGTTATATCTATAAATTTAGCCTTTATTACAACTAAAAGTGTTTCTGAAAATGAATACATAGTTCATTCAAAAGCTAATTTCATCACCATTATACCCCATTTTTAAATATTTTTTACTATAATATTCAGAAAAATAGGGTCAATTTTTAAAAATTCGCCTTTTTAAAGAGGAATCGGACATAGAACTTGTCAAAAAGTTAATGATGTTTAGAGAAAATCTCTATTTTGAAATCAACGCTATTTAGAAAAGTTCAAATACTTAGAAACAAGAAATGGTAACTAATTACGAGTAAAACATGCAATGTTCAGTCAACTTTAATGTCAAACATTAAATAATATCGAGCATTTAAATAAGAAAAACTTTAAGTTGCATGAACTTTGCACTAAAAGATTGCGAAGGTTGCAGTCAAGGTAATTTCAATCTTCAGGAAATTTGTTATGTTGTGTGGATTTAAACAAATAATTGGAAGAAAGTGTTCATTGGGAAAAAAATAGGTTGGAAAAAATAAACGTTGGTAAAATAAAAGGTTGGGAATTTAAACAAATAATAAACATTACCACCCCCGCGGGATACAACAATAGATTGTACCAGGTATAGGCCAGTCGTTGGGTCGAAAAAGTGCACAAAAATGCAACCTGAAAAGTCTCAATGGTTTATTGTAGTTTGGGGTTCCTCATAAGAATCTCAGCATTTTTCTCGATTATCAGTAGAGAAAAATAGTGTAAATAATCGTCAAAGTTTGGAAAACGTGGTTTTTCGATGACAGACGCTACGGGTTACATTTTAGAGGAAAAAGTTGTTATTGAAAGTTGTAGAGCTTGGAAATAGCTTTCAAATGACTGGTTGTACGTTAAAAAAGGTTAATTAGTTTAGTTGCAAATGAATTTAAACCATTAAAAATAGTACTTTTTTAATTGTTTAATAACTTTGTTAAACTCGATCGGACAAATAGTTTATGCATAATTCCATTTGTAAACTAAAAACATGTAATTTTGCAACGGAATTTCTACACTTTTGGACTTGCGAATTTCTTTTTTTTTTAAAGTACACTTGAGGAGTCAAACTTTCATCCCACTTAAATGGAAATTCGATATTTTTTATTTAAATGCACAATAATGGAGATTAAAAAAGGGTACGTTTTTTTGTCATAAACAAATGGAATAACTCAGCCAATTTTCACTTTATCAATTTGGTCTAAACGGCATTAAATTTCATGTGTTTTCACAAATATTTTCCAAAAAAAAATCCGACCTAGGTTCAAGGGAGGGAGAGTTAGTTTTTTATTTCAAAAATTCCCTGACTAGTTAATTATTAGTATTTTTAAATGAAATTTGCACCATCTACAGTTTAATACACGTATTTTATGAAAAAAATTGTTATATTTTATGCTTTTATTTTTCATTTATATCAAGTAAAAATACATATATAGTTTTTTTAACTTTTGATTTCTTTTTTTAATTTTATGTATTTTTTATGCTGAATCCAAGAATGATTTCAAATTTTTTCAAAATACATTACTTTTTGTAATAATAAAAAAAAATTTTTAACAATAAATGATTATTGTTATTTATCATAGTTAATAAAAAATTCTTTTTGTACATATTATTTCATTGAGTTTAAAAACATATTAAAAGGAAAAAATTTTTAATTAATTATAAATAAGCTAGTAGCATCATACGTGCACATATGCACCCCGGTTTAATTCGCAAAATGTACTAAGATGATGATGCTATATACTTATATACATATAATTTGAATTTCTTTTTGTGATAATATTACTGTCATTTTAATAAAATAATATGTACAAAAAAGCTTTTTGTTAAATATGATAAATAACAATAATCATTTGTTGTTAAAAAATTTTTTTTTTATTATTACAAAAAATATTGTATTTTGATAAAATATAAAATCTTTCTCGGATTCAGCATAAAAAAATACATCAAATTAAAAAAAGAAAAATTAAAATCGGTAAATAATTAACGAAGATATTACCATTTTTGTAAATTTGAACGGCTGATTTCAGTTGTAGCGTCGAAAACCGCGCGCCACTGAGATCCCCCACTCCGCCATCCAAGAGTTAAAAAATCTATATATGTATTTTTACTTGATATAAATGAAAAATAAAAGCATAAAATATAACAATCAATTTGTTTTCATAAAATATATGTATTAAACTGTAGGTGGTGCAAATTTCATTAAAAAATATTAATTATTAACTAGTCAGAAATTTTTTGAAATAAAAAAACTAACTCTCTCTCCCTTGAACCTAGGTCGGATTTTTTTTGGGAAAATATTTGTGAAAACACATGAAATTTAATGCCGTTTAGACCAAATTGATAAAGTGAAAATTGGCTGAGTTATTCCATTTGTTTATGACAAAAAAACGTACCCTTTTTTAATCTCCATTATTGTGCATTTAAATAAAAAATATCGCATTTCCATTTAAGTGGGATGAAAGTTTGACTCCTCAAGTGTACTTTAAAAAAAAGAAATTCTCAAGTCCAAAAATGTAGAAATTCCGTTGCAAAATTACTTGTTTTTAGTTAATAAATGGATTAATGGAAGTATGCATAAACTATTTGTCCGATCAAGTTAAATTTTTTTGGGATTTATGCAGCTTCGCAAGGAGAATATTCCTGGTGAATTATTAACAAATTTGATAATTATTAACAAAGTTATTAAACAATTAAAAAACTGCTATTTTCAATAGCAGTTCCCGATTATTCTGGAACTTCGTTCGTAACTCTTGGATACAACGGGTAGTTTCCAGAGAACTAAACGTTGCCTTGTTTAAATATGTCATTTACTGTTCAAAAAAATTAAAAAGTTAAACAAATGCAAGAAAAAAACTATTCTGCTTTTCCTTCTTGATACACGTGCGCGCTCATACACACACATACACTTTTATCCTTAAAGGTCACATACAATTTATATTAAATTTCTGAAATGAAAAAAAAACCATATTAGAGAAAAATCGACGGTGACTGGAACAGGATTCGCGTACCCAAGGATAGAAGTCCGGCGTCTTATGGCACGGTCACACCTCAGCTGCCTGCCTGCCTGCGCAGGCAGGCAGCCGAGGTGTGACCATGCCATTACTTAACTGAGCTAATCAGGCGAATTAAATACCTCAGCATTAATGAAATTTAAAAGGCACGCAAGTCTAATGGAGCGTTCAGTCCTCTGCAGTATGTCTGCAGGTTGCTATGGTAACGTACAAGAGTAAAAGAGTAAGAAAATTCAAATTTATTACACCCCCTCCCTTACTCTTATCGCTTCTGGCTGCGCAGGCAGACAGCCTGCAGAGTTCTGAATGCTCCTTTACTGGCTGTGAGACTTGTTGAGTCTGGTGCGCACTGGGTTTCTGCGCACAAGATTCCTTGACGAGTTCCCGAAAATTTTAGAAACAGTTGCGGCCAGTGCCATGAACTTTACATGAGAAAGTGATGAAAAAAAACTATTAGACTATTTATAGCTTTTTGTAATACAGTTCCCGAATTTCTTTCTTTCTAGGGGTTTTATGATCGCTGCTTACAAATCTGCTATAAAATATAAAAATTACAAATGGCGGTTTATGATTTTACATTCATTCAAAAAATGTTAAAAATGCGTATTTTACGTATTGAAACTGATTAAAAACTAGAGGCAATCCAATATTTTCAAGGTCAGATTCGTATTCTACAGACAAAATCCTGTAGGCCAGTCGTTGGGTCGAAAAAGTGCACAAAAATGCAACCTGAAATGTTTTTGTAGTTTATTGTAGTTTGGAGGCTCCACATAGGAGCCCAACAGTTTGCTCTCGATTATCAGTTGCGAAAAATAGTGTAAACAATCGTCAAAAATTGCAAAACGTGGTTTTTCGATGACCGACGATTCGGGTTACATTTTAGAGGAAAAAGTTGTTATTGAAAGTTCTAAAGCTTGGGAATAGCTTTCCAATGACTGGTCATACGTTAGAAAATATTAATTAGTTTAGTTGCAAATGAATTTAAACCATTAAAAATAGCACTTTTTTAATTGTTTAATTACTTTGTTAATAATTATCGAACTTGTTTATAATTCACCAGGATTATTCTCCTTGCGAAGCTGAATAAATCCCAAAAAAATTCAACTCGATCGGACAAATAGTTAATGCATAATTCCATTTGTTAACTAAAAACATGTAATTTTTCAACGGAATTTCTACACTTTTGGACCTACGAATTTCATTTTTTTATTTTTTAAAGTACACTTGAGGAGTAAAACTTTCATCCCACTTAAATGGAAATTCGATATTTTTTATTTAAATGCATAATAATGGATGTTAAAAAAGGGTACGTTTTTTAGTCATAAACAAATGGAATAACTCAGCCAATTTTCACTTTATCGATTTGGTATAAAGGGCATTAAATTTCATTTGTTATCACAAATATTTTCCAAAAAAAAATCCGACTTAGCTTTACGGGGGCGGGAGTTAGTTTTTTATTTTCAAAAAATTTCTGACTAGTTAATAATTAATATTTTTTAATGAAATTTGCACCACCTACAGTTTAATACATATATTTTATGAAAACAAATTGATTGTTATATTTTATGCTTTTATTTTTCATTTATATCAAGTAAAAATACATATATAGATTTTTTAACTCTTAGATGGCGGAGTGGGGGAACTCAGTGGCGCGCGGTTTTCGACGCTACAACTGAAATCAGCCGTTCAAATTTACAAAAATGGTAATATCTTCGTTAATTATTTACCGATTTTAATTTTTCTTTTTTTAATTTGATGTATTTTTTTATGCTGAATCCGAGAATGATTTTATATTTTATCAAAATACAATATTTTTTGTAATAAAAAAAAAATTTTTTTCAACAACAAATGATTATTGTTATTTATCACATTTAACAAAAAATTCTTTTTGTACATATTATTTCATTGAGTTTAAAATAATATTAAAGGAAAAACAAATGTTAAATGATTATATATAAGCTAGTAGCATCACGTGCACACATGCACGCCGGTTTTATTCGCAAAATGTACTAAGATGATGATGCTATATACTTATATACATATAATTTGAATTTCTTTTTGTGATAATATTACTGTCATTTTAATAAAATAATATGTACAAAAAAGCTTTTTGTTAAATATGATAAATAACAATAATCATTTGTTGTTAAAAAATTTTTTTTTTATTATTACAAAAAATATTGTATTTTGATAAAATATAAAATCTTTCTCGGATTCAGCATAAAAAAATACATCAAATTAAAAAAAGAAAAATTAAAATCGGTAAATAATTAACGAAGATATTACCATTTTTGTAAATTTGAACGGCTGATTTCAGTTGTAGCGTCGAAAACCGCGCGCCACTGAGTTCCCCCACTCCGCCGTCCAAGAGTTAAAAAAACTATATATGTATTTTTACTTGATATAAATGAAAAATAAAAGCATAAAATATAACAATCAATTTGTTTTCATAAAATACATGTATTAAACTGTAGGTGGTGCAAATTTCATTAAAAAATATTAATTATTAACTAGTCAGAAATTTTTTGAAAATAAAAAACTAACTCCCGCCCCCGTAAAGCTAAGTCGGATTTTTTTTTGGAAAATATTTGTGATAACAAATGAAATTTAATGCCCTTTATACCAAATCGATAAAGTGAAAATTGGCTGAGTTATTCCATTTGTTTATGACTAAAAAACGTACCCTTTTTTAACATCCATTATTATGCATTTAAATAAAAAATATCGAATTTCCATTTAAGTGGGATGAAAGTTTGACTCCTCAAGTGTACTTTAAAAAATAAAAAAATGAAATTCGTAGGTCCAAAAGTGTAGAAATTCCGTTGAAAAATTACATGTTTTTAGTTAACAAATGGAATTATGCATTAACTATTTGTCCGATCGAGTTGAATTTTTTTGGGATTTATTCAGCTTCGCAAGGAGAATAATCCTGGTGAATTATAAACAAGTTCGATAATTATTAACAAAGTAATTAAACAATTAAAAAAGTGCTATTTTTAATGGTTTAAATTCATTTGCAACTAAACTAATTAATATTTTCTAACGTATGACCAGTCATTGGAAAGCTATTCCCAAGCTTTAGAACTTTCAATAACAACTTTTTCCTCTAAAATGTAACCCGAATCGTCGGTCATCGAAAAACCACGTTTTGCAATCTTTGACGATTGTTTACACTATTTTTCGCAACTGATAATCGAGAGCAAACTGTTGGGCTCCTATGTGGAGCCTCCAAACTACAATAAACTACAAAAACATTTCAGGTTGCATTTTTGTGCACTTTTTCGACCCAACGACTGGCCTACTGTAAGAATCGGCTGTAATATTTTTGGCAACATGCAGTTGATGGAATTTTGACGGTCTGTGTAATGATACTACCGGGTAAAATCTACTTTTTAAAATCAAAGTCTTATCATCCATTTATCTCAGTGTAATGTAATTATTTATTTATAGAAAGTTTTAATCAGATAAAAAACGTGACAACGTTGTAATTTAATATTTTTGCTTCTCAAACGTTGGTAGCAGTGTCTTAAACGGAAATGCCTTTCTTTACAACAACAACAACTTACGTTTCGACGGCGCTGCGCTTTTGAACTGCATAAATATCACTGCTTTGTCTTCATCTGCTTCAGTAAAAGATCTGTGTATTTTATAAAGTTGAGACAGTCATAAAAAAATATGCCCGTATTACTCTTACTGAATTTTTTTGAATATTTAATTATAAAAAACCGGACAAGTGCGAGTAGAACTCGTACTAACACCGAGGGTTCCGTACCCTTTTTTAAAACTTTTACTTTTTTGCTAAAATAATGAATGAATAATTTATCAAGATAAATTATAACTATTTCTACACTATTTTTATTGTAACCTGCACGCGAAAACACAAAAGTGTACCAATTTTTATTTCTTGAGATAAAAAAACTGTGGGTGCTAGGGCAAAAAACACTCTTTTTGACGCAATTTTTAAAAACTTTGAGTTTTTTGCTGAAAAAATATGAAGATCAAATCCAATCACGTTCGCTATATTTTAGGTGTAAAACTGTGAGTTCTAGGAGGGTACAACATGTGTTATTATTATTAACTCAGGTTTGAATTTAGAACGGTTGTTTTAAATTTAATTCGCGAGTTATCAAATTATTTTTGCATACTTTACTCTCTTTCTTGTTAAGAAACTTATGTATCAATTTTTTTATTTATTATCAAAATCATAAAAAGAATTTTTCAAACTTTTAAAGAACATATTTTATAGTGCTTAAACTATATACAAAGGACAATTTGATAACATGTTTTTATATTTACCTGAAATAATACGCTTTAATTAAAAAGACAACATTATTTTCTTAAAAAGGAAGACAAATTTTTTTTAAATTTGCTTGTAAAATTTTTAGAAAGAACATGAAAAATGCTTTAAATGCATTACAGATACAGTAAAATCTATAAAGTTTTATAAAAGCTGTATGTTTTTAAAAATAGTAATGTTATACTTAAAGTGTCGAAACTTTACCCCTCATAATTTTCTAAAATTTTTTTTGAAAGAGTTAATATTTTACAATTTTATTACTTTCATATAGGACAACAATTTCCCAAAATATCAAGTCAATTCCAAGAATTTCATTTTTTGGATGGGACGTTTGAGAAATAACGCCCCATGTGTAATCTGGTAAGTTAAAAGAGACCTTAGGTCAAAAATATCATTTTTATTTTTAAGGTGATTCTTATAGAAAAAGATTTTGCTTTTTTCATCGCAATAAACACTGAACCTCTATCTTTAATACTCTCTAAATTTGAATCAGCGAAAAGTCGCTGATTCACCAGCCCAGAGTATGCAGCTGAGTCAATCAGCTAATATACACTGATAAAACAGCGTATATGCACTGATTTTTTTTTTTTTTTTTTTTTTTTTTTTTAATTTAGAGAGTAGTTTTTTCAAACTCTGTGAGGTATTTTATAATATTATTGGATTCTCATCGTCAAAGTTTGAAGAGTTTCTGACATTTTTTGACGTGTGTCCGATTCCTCCTTAGTTATTGATACTAAAGAACCGTTACTTATTTCATAAAAAAGTAGAAGAATGTAATAGGGATGTAGTTCCGAATAGTTTCCCCATTCAAATTAACTCAAAGTATAACATACTTGCCATTTATATTTGGGCGATGTTTCTAAATCTTTGTTCTCTCCTCAAAATCGAATTAAGGTAGGTGAGAGGGCCCTAAGGTGGTCACCCTAAGAAAATTTTTGTATATTAGTTAGTATCTTCAAATGTTTTCTGTTATTGTTATTATTTGAGAAGACAAAGATTTTAGTAAAGTTTTGAGGTAAATAGTCGTATGAGTCTCTTTGTAACGTGAACGTTGTAAAATTTCTGTTTTTAAATGATCGAGAATTTTTTTTTCAGGGTGTTAAAATCATCGTAATTAACCATTTTAAATTAGTAAAAATAGTCATAATTATTATCTTTATATATCGTATAATAACATTCCAAATGAACATAATTAATATTGTGCTTTAAAAAATGTTTTTATTAACGTTTAAAAAATTGGGTCTTAGCCCTAATGTGGACACTTTTTTGGCCACAAGGTGGTCACTTTTGATTTTTTATGAAAATGTGCTTATACGCTATATTTATCAAAATTTATCACTGTGAATGTGAATTTTATCAATTTTTAAGTTTTATGATGAATATTAATGAAATATATATATATATATATATATATATATATATATATGGGGCGTTCCACGCGAAATCGGGCAGTATTTGACTTTTGCATCTCAGATTTTTTTCAAATATTTTTTTCTTTTAGTGCTCATTGAAATAAGCTACCATGATTTTTTTCAAATTTTTTTATCAAGCCGTTTAAGAGATACAGGTTTTTGAAAAATCACGTTTTTTACGAAAATGTTTTTTTGAAATGGTTATAACTCGGTCAAAAATTGACCAAATTTGACGTTCTATACATGAAAATTTTTGTTTTTATACGTAGTTTTTGATAAACATATAAAAAATTTATTTTTTAAATTTACGAAATTTTTTGTAAGAAACTAGAACTAAATTAACAACTTTTAGGCGTTGTGTGATTGTGGGCAAACGATGGGATCTATTTATTTCGAATTTTTTAATTTTTATAACTATATAATATAGCAAACAATAGGGCTTTTGGGCTAAAATTATTAATAACACAGGTCAACAACAAAAGTCTTACTTTTTTTATGAGATTTCATAGTGTCCATTTAAGACGCTAAACACGATCCCGGGTCACACAATTGGCCTTCACGTCAGGATTTTGAGAATAGTGGGGGTAAAGACCCCAAAAAACGTATTTTTGAGGGTTTTCAAAATTTTTTTATCATAAACCTGACACGCCAGAAACTTCTACATAGACTTAAATTGAAGCTTGAATTGTCCACTACAAGACCCATATCCGTAAAACCAAAAAAGATTAAACTTTTTCAAAAAATGGGGTCGAAGTTACCAAAAATGTGTTTTTTGGGTTGCTTTAATGGACTTCTAAAATTGTTTTGGATTCGCTTGAAAATTGTTACTCAAGGGTGTTTGAGGTCGCGGACTGTAATCTGACGTGCCAGAAACTTATAAAATGTTATAATCAGATGATTATAATCAGCGACCCTAAAAATCACATTTTTAGTAACTTCAACCCCATGTTTTGAAAAAATTTTAATCTTTTTTGGTTTTACGGATATGGGTCTTGTAGTGGACAATTCAAGCCTCAATTTAAGTCTATGTAGAAGTTTCTGACGCGTCAGGTTTATCATAAAAAAATTTTGAAAACCCTTAAAAACACGTTTTTTGGGGTCTTTACCCCACTTTTCTCAAAATCCTGACGTGAAGGCCAATTGTGTGACCCGGGATCGTGTTCAGCGTCTTAAATGGACACTATGAAATCTCATAAAAAAAGTAAGACTTTTTTTGTTGACCTGTGTTATTAATAATTTTAGCTCAAAAGCCCTATTGTTTGCTATATTATATAGTTATAAAAATTAAAAAATTCTAAATAAATAGATCCCATCGTTTGTCCACAATCACACAACGCCTAAAAGTTGTTAATTTAGTTCTAGTTACTTACAAAAAATTTTGAAAAAAATCGATCGATGTATACATTTTTAAAAATAATTTTTTTTTTAAATTTAAAAAAAAATTTCGTAAATTTAAAAAATAATTTTTTAAATATTTTTATAAAAAACTACCCCAGGTGCGAATTTAGGTTGGCCGCCAGAGTTTGAAGGTTGGCCCACGGTTGGCCTAACTTTGGCAAGCGAAGTTTTGGTTGCCAGAGTTTGCCCAACTTTGGCAAGTACTAGTGCCCACAGTTGGCCCGACTTTGCAAGCCAACCATTACATGCAGAGTATAACCAACCGTCGGGCCAACTTTGGCGACAAAGGTCGACACAACTATGGGGAACGTATCTCATATGACTTACAAATTTAGATTGGCCAAACTCTGGGCCACGGTTGGCCCGACGGTTGGCAAAACTTTGTGAAAAACAGTTTAAATGACTTAAACTTTCTCGGTTGGCCTAACTCTGGGCCACGGTTGGCCCGACGGTTGGCAAAACATTGTGAAAAACAGTTTAAATGACTTAAACTTTCTCGGTTGGCCTAACTCTGGGCCACGGTTGGCCCGACGGTTGGCAAAACTTTGTGAAAAACAGTTTAAATGACTTAAACTTTCTCGGTTGGCCTAACTCTGGGCCACGGTTGGCCCGACTGTTGCAGCTTTAATATACATTTAACGGTATGGACTCCCATGTGAGCGTAGCGTAGTGGTCAGTGTATAAGTCTTCGGCGCGTTAGGTTAGGGGTTCGATCCCAGCAAGCGGTAGATATTTTCGAAAATGTATGTATGAGATTGTGTTTAATAATAATAGGTAAAGGTTATATCTGATGTTCTTGCTAATAATAACGTGTTAATTGTTTAAATAATTTAGTTTTTTAATAATTTTTTACCTTTGGCTGTTAAAGTTGGCCAAACTTACGCATTTAAAGTCGTGCCAACTTTGGCGTCAGTTTTTGGACCAACCATTGAAATGTATAGCTGGCACAACATATGCATTTTAAGTTGGGCCAACTTCCTTATGACTTGTCGGACCAACCATCGTCGCCATTAGACGGCCAACCGTTATCATCTGTATCGTTGGCCCAACCTCTGGCACGAGAAGTTGGACCGACCTTGTAAAAGTTGGCCCAACTATGGGCCAACCGAAAATTCGCACCTGAGTACGTATAAAAACAAAAATTTTCATATATAGAACGTCAAATTTGGTCAATTTTTGACCGAGTTATAACCATTTCAAAAAAACATTTTCGTAAAAAACGTGATTTTTCAAAAACCTGTATCTCTTAAACGGCTTGATGAAAAAATTTGAAAAAAATCATGGTAGCTTATTTCAATGAGCACTAAAAGAAAAAAGATATTTGAAAAAAATCTGAGATGCAAAAGTCAAATACTGTCCGATTTCGCGTGGAACGCCCCATATATATATATATATATATATATATATATATATATATATATACATATACAGATATATATATATATATATATATATATATATATATATATATATATATGTATTTGTATTTATATATATATATATATATATATAAAATTAATAGTTGTATTATTATATTGTAATATTGTATGTAAATATCTTTTTTTAAATAAAAATACAAGTTTTATTGTGTAAAAATTGAAAGAAAGTGGAATGCCATTTGTTGGAAAATATTAAAAATAGCCGATTTAAACGTTCGGAAAAACGTTGAAAATCACAAAAACATAAATTTTTATTGTGATAATCTTGCTCTCTGATGTATAAACTATAGAAATATTTCTTTACAACAGTTAAATGTGGTGTACACTCTTTTAAAACAGAGTTTTTTAGGAACGCCATTTCGGTTTTTTGCCAGTCTGGGCCTCGGCGCGTGGAACGCCATTTGGAACGCCCTGCCAATGAAGTGATTAACAAGATAGGGAAAATGATCCTACATAGTAGAGGAAATCCTAAACTTAAATATTATGAAAGATGATTTACCAATATTCAAAACATCACCTTTATTTTAATCTACTGGTAGTGTTTTGGATTTAATAATGGTATCCTCTAATTTATCGATATCATGTATATCTGAAACAATGACAGATAATTTCGGTAGTGATCACTATCTAGTTTTACTAAAAATTTCGCTAAAATTTGACAAAACATGCGAAAGCTCTAAGTGTTAAAGATTAAAAATGTAGATTGCCTCCAGTTTCACACTATAACCACAAACAATTTTCTCGAACTTGATTAATTGAATTTCAATATATCTTAAATAAATAAAATATGACAAATGACTTCAATAATAATCGACAACTTGATTCAATTAGCAGCATATGTGACCGCGTCTGAGAAAACGAAGCTTATGACCAAAATCAACTTAAATTAAATGATTTGGAAATTTTTCACTGACCTTCCCTAAACACAATCAGAAATTTTCGCCGAAAAAAAATTGGTGGCAGGTGTTTGAACGACGATTTTTTATTACTTGGGGTAATAAGGCCCAATATGGCGGCCTTGCGGAAGTTGAAATGAGTTGGAAATTGTTGACTGACCTTCCCTAAATACACTTAGAAATTTTTGCCGAAAAAAAATTGGTGGTGGGTGTTTAAACGACGATTTTTTATTTCTTGGTGTAATAAGGCCCAATATGGCAGCCTTGCGGAAGTTGAAATGAGTTTAGGTTTAGGTCAATTTTGAAGGCAGTTTTGACCTAAACGTCAAAAGGAGGAGGGCCTATAAGGCCTATATTTGGGCCATCTGGCATTTGGATTTAAATGATTGAAATTTATTTTTTTTTTATGAGAAGTATATTTTAGATGATTTTAGGCGAAACGGGGGTGTTTTGGTCACGCTTACCCTTAAATATTAAGGGTTTTTTTCAAAAAAGGGGTGCAAAAAAGTGACAAAAAAAAATTTTTAATTGTAAAGCAATTGGCTTGAAACTTGTTACTCAGGGGTTATCGGGGTCGCTGATTACGAATCCGATGTCAGTTTTTCAAAATTCAAGATGGCCGACCCAAGATGGCGGACGACTTTTGCAAAAATTGATCGTATTTAGTTGAAACTTGTTACTCGGGGGTTTTCGGGGTCGCTGATTACGAATCCGATGTCAGTTTTTCAAAATTCAAGATGGCCGACCCAAGATGGCGGACGACTTTTGCAAAAATTGATCGTATTTAGTTGAAACTTGTTACTCGGGGTTTTTCGGGGTCGCTGATTACGAATCCGATGTCAGTTTTTCAAAATTCAAGATGGCCGACCCAATATGGCGAACGATTTTTGCAAAAATTCATATTGAACGTATTTAGTTGAAACTGGTTACTCGGGGGTTTTTGGGGTCGCTGATTACGATGTTCAATATTCTTGAATAATTGAAGGGATTGTTCTATACATTACGAAATTGGTTTTTAAAATTCAAATTAAATATTTCAAAATTCAAAATGGCCGATTGAAGATGGCGATCGAGTTTTATAAAAACTCAAGGGAATTACATGAAACTATTTTCCTAAACAAAAAAGATTTTGTGAATTTTTTGATTGTGTAACTACTCTTAGTATTAACTAGGAACTACGACGGGGACGTGGCAGATATTGTTCCCATCGGGGTGCCTAATTATAGTGAGTCTCCTTGCCTCTCACTTAGACCATAGTATATAGTCTTTTTAACTCATTATCGTATGCCATTTTGCGATTTACTCTTCTTCTGACTCATCACTTTCGGACCATGTAGTTACTGCATCTATTGCGTACTCTGGAAAATCGTCGCTGGTGTATTGTGGTTTACATTCTAGATATCTGTAGTATCCTAAATACCAGAGAACTGATGCTATATGAGCACAACATCCTACAGTACGCGCTCCAGTCTTGCATTGACAATACCAGCCTTTTATAGGATCAAAGCTGAGCTTGTCATACTGAATCCAGATTTGATACTGCTTAGAAGAAATGTGCCGTGATTGTAACTTTACACTCAATATATCATCTTCTTCTTTGTGAATATGCAATATGTATTCACCATTGTCAGACAGGTGTTCTCTCGTATACGATGCAGCTTGTTTCAATTGATATACACCTATTGTAATTCTTCGAAGATCTTCTAAAGTAAGACGGGGAAAGTCTGTAATCGACGTTGCCTCCATTTTTTGCCAAATAATTTTTTTTCTTGACCAGTTATTATCTTCGACAATCTTCTGTAGATTGTTGGGTCTCTTGGAGAAGGCAAGCATTCGTTGCGCAATTACGTCATCATCTGGCGATGTTGCACTTACTCGCGGAGGCCTGTAAGCGTTGCAGATAGCACAGACGATTTTGACGTAATGCTCAATGAATGGTATTTGACTATTTGGTACAACATTGGTCAATATTTTCCATGTTTTTATTAAGCCATTAACGGATTCCACAACCCACCTAATCTTGGTAACGAGTCGAGATTCATTCGCGCTTACAGTATCGTGTTGCTTTCCTTTATCTAAAAAATGTGGCATTTTTGGCAACAACCCGTATTCCTCTAGTGTAGTGATTGAATCTCGAAATCCTCGATCTACCACTAAAACATCTTCAGGACATAACCAATCTAAAAGCTGAGAGTTTTTTTCTTTGATCAAGCTGTTTAAAATGTTGGCATCATTGTTTTTTCCATCTGCGAAGTAGGGACCAAAAACTTCTAATATAAGACCAGTAGTGCTGACAAGCATCATTGGTTTTAATAAAGGTCTTCCCTTGTGCATCGAAAATGTCTTCCGTTGAAAACCGTAATTACTACTCTTTTCTATATAAATATACGTTCCATCGGCCACAAGAATCGCTACATCTTCTCCTCCAGCAAACAGACCTTTAGCAATATCTCGCGTATGTTTTTCTATGAAATCATTTCGTGAAATGTGTCCGAGGCCTAGATGAAAAGGAACAAAATTATTCATTAACGCCTCCCTTGCAGAATGAATAGCTTTTCCAACTGCTCGTCGCGACATACCAAATAACGTAGCAATTATCGACTGTGACATACCTGTTCTAAGCTTTATCAGACAAATAGCTAAGCATGTCTTTGCACTTCGAGTAGATGTATTTCGGATTTTCTTCTCAATGTATTGAAACATATTAATAAAGTCTTCTCCTGAGATGCCAGTGAGACGATAATAGTCTGTATCATTGAGAGCACCTGGCGTATCAAAATCAAGAGATTTTTTTTTTTGCTAAAACGCGAAGACTATTTAGCAAGTCTGTTATTTCATTAGAATTAAATGTAGTGCTATCAGTTGCAGCCTCTATTCGATTAACTTCGTTATCTTTCAGAAACTTACCTGACAAATGTCTTTTACAACAACGAACGTTTCTTTGAAGTATAAGTCCCCTTTCAATGAAGACTTGCATTTTAGCTTCCGAAGGGACACTGTACCTTGCAGTTTTACTTTTACAAACGACGCAACAACTTTGAGAATTCGAAGCTCTGCTAAATGGCAGATTGACAGTCTGACTTTCCGCAAAATCACATGGTTCGGGATCATTGATACTACTACCTTCACGACTTCTTTGCATTGTATTTCAAAAACGTTAATTACGTTATTTATTTTACCTACCTTTTTAAACCACTATTAGTAACAAAGAAGAAATCACTTGCAAATAAAAGTCTAAAGATTATAATCTTTAGAAATATAAAAAAAAGATTGTCTCTTAATTATTCTACAAACAAATGCCGAATACAACCAAAAATCACAAGAAACCAAACAAGTTGACTGACGTTACTGACTGTATCACGTTAAAAAACAATTGACTCTCAAATATCTGCAAACAATTCCTTAACGATTTTTCTAAAAGCCCTCCAGAACAAGAACACACTTAAATGAAAGTGTAAAAAAACAATTGAATGACGATAAATGCTCTTACATTTTCAAAAGAAAACAAACAATTGCTTGTCGTTTAATCTACAAACAATAACCTAACGGTTTAATAGAAAACTACAAGAAATGAAAAAACTTTACTGATGCTGTTGACTGTTCTATGCTAAAAACCAACAATTGACTATCGGATATTTGAACATAATCCTCTAACACACTTAATCTAAAGACTATACACAACAAGAACAGTATGAATATTATAATGTAAAAAACAATTGACTCTCAAATATCTGCAAACAATTCCTTAACGATTTTTCTAAAAGCCCTCCAGAACAAGAACACACTTAAATGAAAGTGTAAAAAAACAATTGAATGACGGTAAATGCTCTTACATTTTCAAAAGAAAACAACCAATTGCTTGTCGTTTAATCTACAAACAATAACCTAACGGTTTAATAGAAAACTACAAGAAATGAAAAAACTTTACTGATGCTGTTGACTGTTCTATGCTAAACAACAAACAATTGACTATCGGATATTAGAACACAATCCTCTAACACTTAATCTAAAGACTATACACAAGAACAGTATGAAAATTATTATGTAAAAAACAATTGAATAACAATTGCCTATCTCTTTGTCCAAAAACCAACCAAAACAGAAACAGAAGTTTCAACATTATAAAGTAAAAAACTACTTGCTGTCAGTTTTTTACTTTATAAATTCAAGATGGTCGGCCATCTTGAATTTTGAAAAACAGACATCGGATTCGTAATCAGCGACCCCGAAAACCTCCAAGTCACAAGTTTCAACTAAATACGATCAATTTTTACAAAAGTCGTCCGCCATATTGGGTCGGCCATCTTGAATTTTGAAAAACAGACATCGGATTCGTAATCAGCGACCCCGATAACCCCTGAGTAACAAGTTTCAAGCCAATTGCTTTACAATTAAAAATTTTTTTTGTCACTTTTTTGCACCCCTTTTTTGAAAAAAACCCTTAATATTTAAGGGTTAGCGTGACCAAAACACCCCCGTTTCGCCTAAAATCATCTAAAATATACTTCTCATCAAAAAAAAAATAAATTTCAATCATTTAAATCCAAATGCCAGATGGCCCAAATATTAACTGGTTCATGAAATATCTTAAAAAATGTGAGAGCATGTTTTTCTATTAGTCAATCATTGATGAACATCTCTCGTTCTCTCGCCTCCCTACTCTTTCGTTTCTCCAGGGCCGAAATGTTAGTTAAGCGGGACCTTTTTTGAAACTTGAAATAATATTAAAGATCTATTATTTTTATTATTATTGTTATTATTTTTATTATTATTATTTTTTTCATTACTAATAACATTCTTCAAGAAAATTTAATTATTTTTATAAATAGTAATTAATTAAATTCATTGTTCCTAAAATCCAATTACTTTTAATTTTTTTAACAAAAATTATGAAAGAAACTCTATTGTATTTAAAAAAAATTTTCAAAGGAATTCAATTATTTTCATAAGTAATAAAATAATTTAATAATTTTCAATAAATTAATTTTAAAATTGAAAATATTTGAAAAGAAAAATTATTTAAAAAATGAAATCCTCAATAATTATTTCCTTAATAATAATTCTTTAATGTTGTATATTCACTTTTAATTTAATAATAACAAAAATAATATTAATAATAATAATAATAAAAATAATATCAATAATAATAATAATAATGAAAATAATAAAAATAATAACAATAATAATAATATTAAAAATAATAAATCTTTAATATTATTTCAAGTTTCAAAAAAGGCCCTGCTCAACTGACATTTCGGCCCTGGGGAAACGAAAGATTAGGGAGGTGAGAGAACGAGAGATGTTCATCAATGATTGACTTATAGAAAAACATGCTCTCTCATTTTTTAAGATATTTCATGAACCAGTTAATATTTTTCAACTTTCAAAAGCTTAAATTGAAGCTGAGGATTGAAGGATTATGCTGCTAAAATTTCAAAATTTTCAATTCATTATTAAAAAATGTGCAGGGGTTCAAACTTGATGTACGAAAATGGGAAAATTATTGAATTTTTTTCCATAACATTTCATATCATATTATTTGTTCAAATGTTTAGAAAAATTCAAATTAAATGTCATTAGACGCAGAATTTAATAAGCTTTAAAACAGTCTAGGTCTGAAATCTCTATCTTTTCCCTACAATTAAATATCTTGATTTAAAGTCAGCGCTGACTTTTCACTGCCAGCAAGTCAATCGTACCGATAATTCCCGACGGTAGTGTACTTGTTTGAGTTAGTCGAAAAAATTAGTTCAGATATTGTCGATCGCGCAGAGTTTAAAGTCTCATTAAAAAATTATTATGCAACAAGGAGCATTAGTAATAGGTCTGTGTGGAATAAGGTGCATGAAGAAATTGTTATCACATCACTCCGGGAAAGTGCAGAAAAAAAACTAAAACAAAACCATCACTATCATTATTCGAAATTATATGAACTCATGACAATCGGTGATAAAACGCGAGTAATATTGAAAAGAAATGACCCTAGTGAACCGCTAATAATTATGGTAGCAATCGAAGACTATTATGAAAAACTTTTGGAAGCTCATGTTCGTACAGCTGCTTAAATTTGTCTACTGGCCTAAAAATGGTTAGACCAGTAGCCATCTCACAATTTTGTTGTCTAACTGCCTGATTTTGTCTACTGGCCGGCCATTAGCTAGTCGCCTAGGCTTTTAGCTAACCGCCTGATTCGGCCTACGACATATATATATATATATATATATATATATATATATATATATAATTATATATATATATATATATATATATATATATAATTATATATATTCTCATGAAAAAATTGTGTCAGAGTAAATTTTATTAATTTGCATAAACAAGTGAAAAAACGTTTTTCAATTCGGACTAAGGGCATAACATTTTTATGACCCTAAAATAGAAGAAACCGTCATATACCAAAAATTGATTTTTTTGATCATAAACACCGTTTTCTCAGACGCGGTCACATATATCCCAAAAAACTTTAGCCGAGCAAAGAAAAAAATCCTTTAGGGAACTGTGCAATTCAATTTTTTCTAACATGGATTCCAGCAAAATATGGGGTATAGTCAGGGCCTTTTCAGGAAAAATGTCCAAGAACTCATCAATTACAAATGATCCAGAATCAGTAGAATTAAAACAGTTACAAAAAGAACTCATTAAAGAAGACATCATTCCGATTCCATACATTATAAATACACACATTAAGGAACTAGATCCTTATAATAAACCTTTTTCAAAACTTGAATTCTACTCAGTACTGGCCAGAAGAAACAAACATTCTGCGCCGGGAATTGATGGAATCTCCTATGAAATTATAAATAAACTACCTCTAGCATGCTTGGATAAAATAAGAGAATTTTTTAATATCTGCTAACCTTAATTGTACCTTTCCTGATTCCTGGAGATCGACTCTTGTCAAGTTTATTCCTAAACCCAATGGATCTCACTGACATCAGCTTTAGGCAAGTTGATGGAGAGACTAATTCACACACTACTTGATCATTATCAAAGTAGTCCAAGTTATTAAAACTTATTACTAAATATAATTGAAGTAGTCAATGCTATTTGTTAATCAATATAGAATTAAAGTATAAAGTATGTGATTTTACGCAAGACCGTAAAATCACATCGATCAGATATGTAAATAAAAGACCTTCGAGGGTCGTGGTATATTACGTATCGGGTCGTATGAATTTTACCGTAAGAGTCTATGTAAAAGTCCATCATGGAATGAATTTTCATTCAAAAAATGAAATTTATAATGAAGTATGAGATTTTAAACACAAGATTATATTTTGAGGTTAAGGTTTGATTATGAGACATGAGGTGGATATGTGTTTTGTACGGTAAACACTACAACAAAATACGTAAAAATATATTTGTAACAAAAAATTACTTTCAATTATAAATGTTTAAAATTGTTTTTGTTCAAATATTCATTACATAACCCAGCACACAATTATATATGAATCCTAATTCATCAAAAAGTGATGACAGTCAATTTTATCATTTATTATATGGCTGCATTTCATTTTAAACTATAAATATGAAAATAATTATTTTCTCTACTTATTTCAAAGTGATATAAGTTTTAATATGTTCCTAATTCATATTTAAATATCATTTAACATACTTTACAAGTTAAGCAATTTAAAATTTATAAATTTAATTATATATACTAATAAATATAATAATTTAAATACAAATTGATGAATTAGTTTAAAGGCTTTTCTTTTAAACGAACACATAATCGTGAATAAACACAGAAACTATATTGTTGTTAAACTTGATAATAATCAACAGCTTTAATAAGTTGAAAGTTCTTTAATTTCACCATGAAGTGTCACATTTATGTCGGTTATTAAAAGTAGTTTCAAGCATATAACTGTCAGGGAGTAAGACTAAGGAGACTGAACTAATGCTATGGAAGTAAGAAGTAAAACCATTCGTCGCATTGAAACTATAAGTAAGAACGAAAATTATAGTTTTCGCGCATGTGCATATGTAATATATATGTCTCTGTCTTTCTCACTAATGGCACGGTCACACCTCGGCTGCCTGCCTGCCTGCAGGTCGTCATGGCAATACATAAGAGTAAGAGAGTCAGACAATTTAAATTATTCGTCTCCTCTCTCCCACTCTCGTGGCGGCTGCCTGCGCAGGCAGGCAGCTGAGGTGTGACCGTGCCATAACCCTAACGACTGAGAAAATCATAATAGACGTAGAGCTGGCTAGGAAAATTGGCAACGATAAGCTGCAAGGCAATTTTTTCTCTAAATGCCTTCCTCCTTAACACATAACCTAGCCGCCAGAAGGCGCTTTGGTCACCGTAAGTGGGGGTGGGCGATCAAAGATGCAAAATTTTGATTAAAAAAAATGATCAAGTGCAAGGCTGAATTTTTGTAAGATAGTAGATATTGTCTGTACAAATCAAGTAAAATTATTGCCAGAAGTCTAGATGTGCAATTTGACCTTGCCAGAAGTCGATAAAGTCGCAAGAAAATTGATGAAATTGAAATGATAATGTGCATTTCTGGCAATTTAATTTTCTGATTGTAAATGTCTTTAAAAAGCTGTATACCAATTGCCAGAAGTCAAAATGGTTGTTAAGTCGTTAAAAGATAACAATAAATTACAATATCAGCAGTAGTAATAGTTTTCCAATTAACTAATTGGAAAATGATATTTGGTGTTAAAATAAAGGCTTGGAGATTTGGTAATTGTTTGTTTTAATATTTGCGTCATTAACATTTTATATATAAGCCAATGAAGATTTAAAGGTAATAGTTTAAAAATGTAAAAAATCATACTGTTAACTGATTGGCGATCTCAAATATCGTATTACGTATTTTACATACTCTGTTAAGAAATTAATTACTTAGAATTTTATATCGAATCTTTAAGCGGATTCTACACAAATTGTAAGTTTCACATAACGCAATGTGTACTCCCTTTTCACGCATCCCAACGCATCATCTGACGATTTGGGAAGCTACATATATGAAAAGTTTAAGTTCGGAACACATTACAAGGGACATGTAGACACGACAATACTTTCGAACATAGACGGTCAAAATATTCTATTTTCTTAGCTCTAAATGACTTCAAACGTTCACATTCCAATGTACTTAATGTAAAACCGATTTTAAAATAGTAGCATATAGATAATAGTCGATGATGTATAGTCAATATGTATGTACATAAAAAGCATTACCGCAAATCTCCAAGACCTTATTTTCTAAATATCATTTTCCAATTAACATTTTCAGTCACGGTGGTCGATATATCCAATATGACGTACGAAATCATAAAAATTTTGAATTTTTGAAGAAGTTTTTAGTGAATCCGTTAAATTTTCTAAAATTCGTCCGCCATATTGAACCGCAATTTTGAATTTTTGACAACTAATAGCAAATTCGTAATCAGCAACCCCAAAAACTCCCGAGTAACAAGTTTTAAGTAAATCCGTTTAATTTTTAACAATTTGTCCAACATATTAAATCCGCCATTTTGAATTGTCAAAATTTAGTAAATCTTCATTGGCTTATATATAAAATGTTAATGACGCAAATATTAAAACAAACAATTACCAAATCTCCAAGCCTTTATTTTAACACCAAATATCATTTTCCAATTAGTTAATTGGAAAACTATTACTACTGCTGATATTGTAATTTATTGTTATCTTTTAACGACTTAACAAACATTTTGACTTCTGGCAATTGGTATACAGCTTTTTAAAGACATTTACAATCAGAAAATTAAATTGCCAGAAATGCACATTATCATTTCAATTTCATCAATTTTCTTGCGACTTTATCGACTTCTGGCAAGGTCAAATTGCACATCTAGACTTCTGGCAATAATTTTACTTGATTTGTACAGACAATATCTACTATCTTACAAAAATTCAGCCTTCCCTTATAGAAGGAATCGATTGATCACAATTTGTAACTATTCACAGTTAACAGTTTGCTTATTGTTTTTAATTGTCGCTAATTAAATCAAAATTTTTATGAGAAATTTTAATAGTTTTCAATCGTATTAAAATTTTAAAAGTTTGTGTTGAATCGTTTTCAATTGTAAGCTTGAAATTGATAAATAAATACTCATATAAACTTATGCGCGCATGCGTCGATCTTCCCAGCTGTTATGTATAATGGCGTCGCGTCAGTAGATCAGAAAGCGTGTGTTATGCACTGTGCGATTTTACATTTTTGTTTGAGTTTAACTTTCACTTTTTTGTACTTTATTGTAAATATATTTAACCAATAAATGTTTATCAGTAATAGACAACATGAATCAACCAAATTAGTTTAAACTCACACAGCACCGAAACTTTTCTAAAAATTTATTAAATATTTACTTCCAAACTCCAAAGTATTTATAATTAAAGGAAGTGAATTTATCATTCGGTACTTAAATATTAAATATGAAAGAATCTATCAATAAACCGAATCAATTTCTCGAAGTATTTACTTGCAAAGTTTAGTGAAAGTTGTGTAAAGATTTAAATATCTCACTTTAATAAATGTTTAGCGTGAAACTTTCCTGAAAATTTTAGCTAATAATAGAATAGGTGAAAATATAATTTAAATGTGCAGGAAAGTTTCAAGATAAATTTTCAAGGAAGTTTGACAATAAACATTTATTGAAGTGGGACATTTAAATGTTTACCCAATTTTTACTATACACTTAGCAAGTAAATTCTTCGAAGTTTGCAAGCAAATCTTTAATAAATTTTGAAGAAGGTTTTTGTGCTGTGTGGGAATTAATTGTCATTAAATTGACATTTTATTC
Organism: Leptopilina drosophilae; assembly: GCA_032873175.1. Classification (NCBI taxonomy): domain Eukaryota; kingdom Metazoa; phylum Arthropoda; class Insecta; order Hymenoptera; family Figitidae; genus Leptopilina; species Leptopilina drosophilae. The sequence goes on from CM065483.1 coordinate 37,019,484, forward strand.
AATTCCACTAATGTTTTATTGGTTTATACACCTGTCTTCAGCCTTACATACTTGGCTATACAAGTGTTTCTTACAATTTCTTGCTTTACAAATTTTCCTTACATACAATTCTTAATACTAGGTTTGCGCCTACAGAACGTCTTTCGAAATTTAGGAGTACTCGCATTAGCCTGGACTACCCGTCTAATGGGTTTTCTCGCCAGAGGAGAGGGAAACTGTAGAAAACCTTCTCCTGAGTACAACCGGTTTATCGACAGTCGAGTTCTAATGGTGTGTACCGGACAATAATCGACAGTGCCCATCATTATACCTCGACGTCAAACCTCCCGCTCAGATTATCTCACATGCCGGAAAAATCCAAGCCAAATGGGCGCGAACCAAGTACCCTTGGTCCTAGAACGTCCGCCAAGCGAGGCATCTTATCCGACCGAGCTAATCTGTCGGTCTAATTCCACTAATGTTTATTAAATCAACAAAAAAATAAATAATTTTGATACTAGACAAAAATAATCTTTTATTTTTTAAAATCATTTTTTTCTCATTCTGCTTTAATAATGGTTTTTAAAATTCCTTACAAGAATTAATTCCTTCTACCTTTCGATATATAATCTATTGAAAACAATTGAGAGCGATTGAAGGCATTTTTATAGTTAATCGTAATGAATTGGAACAACCCGATTAAGAAGCACAATTAACAACAATAGAGAAAGTTTTTAATTGATTTTAATTGAAATTAATCGATTTCTTCCATAAGGGTTGCATCTGATCATTTTTTTCAGCAAAATTTTGCATCTTTGATCGCCCTCCCCCACTTACGGTGACCAAAGGCCTTCTGGCGGCTAGGTAATGTGTTTATGTGTTAAGGAGGAAGGCATTTATAGAAAACATTGCCTTGCAGCTTATCGTTGCCAATTTTCGTAGCCAGCTCTTGGACTATAATAATCTACAAGTTGAGAAGGTTATGTTTAATGTTTGTGATTGTTGTGCGTTTCAGGAATATAATTAATAATAACTATTAATAAATTGAAAAAAATAAATTTAATTAATATATATGTGTATACAAAAATATATATTAAAGAGTGTATATTTTTCAGTGGTAAGTAATATATTAATATAATATAATTAAATATTTATAGGGGAGAGTGGGGCAAACCGGACTCCCTAACGGTTTTTTGACTCTTGTGACTAAACGAATCAACCGATTTTCTTTTTTGAGGGCTTGTTTGAAAGATCATTTAATTGCGCAACTTTTTCCCAGAGACACCTATACTTCATCTTTTATTGTTTAGTTGCTGTGTTAACTTTAAAAAATTTTGCAAACGGTCCGGTTTACCCCACCCCATGGGGCAAACCGGACCGTTTGGTTTTTTATTTATAATATTGCATTTACATAATCTACAATAATAAAAAACATAAAGAATCATGTAAACAATGGTTGTAGTAATGAAAATAATAATTCGAAATTAGATTTTAATTAAATAAAGATTTTTTTTAATAAATAAATAAAAATGTTTGTCATTATCAGAGAAACAATATCAAAGGGTCCAATTCTTATTGGAAGACAATTATTTTTCATTGTAAGTAAATATTTTAATGAAAGAAACATTTTATTTAAAAATAATTTTTATAAAACTTTAATTGAATGGAAATATCCTATGGCCGGTTTGCCCCACCGAAAACGGTCCGGTTTGCCCCACAGGCCCATTTTGAGAATAAATGTTTGTCAAAAAAAAAACGCTTTGCAAATTCATCAAAGTTTTTGGTCGTAAATATTCCTGAGGTGTGTACCTTCAAAACCCAAGACCTAATATTTGGAAATATTACACGATTTCCTCAGAATTTCCTTAAGAAAAAATTCGTAAAAGTGTAGAAAAAAAGTAAAAAAAAACTTTTACTCCCAGCGTTGCACAAACAAAAGTAAAAAATGACAAATTAAAAAAATAAGGTATACTACACATGGTTGTTTCAAATTTCTAAATAGAACTTTTGACAATTTCGCCATTTCGGAAATATTGAGGTGGGTCCGGTTTACCCACCGGTCCGGTTTGCCCCACTCTCCCTTGTGTTTAGAATAAATTTTTTTGGTATATAACTACAAAGTGTTTTATTCTATGTGGAAACAATTGCAAAATTCGTAAATAAATAATATTTACGACTTTGTAATTTACTTTAATTATATAATGGAAGTGCGCCGGTTGTGGGCACCCCTATGTAAACTTCGACGGCAAGCAGACTTTACTGATCTAAGTATTGCAAGTCGTGTTCGTTCACAATACGGACTTTTCGTACTGATAACGAAACAAATATATGCATTTGTGTAATAGCTGTGAGCATAATAATGAAAATTTGCATTAAATAAATAAAAAAGTAATTTTGTATTGTTTTCGAAGAGCAACATAAGGGTGTAGATTCGTTCAGAAAAAAAGGGTTTAATTTTTTTTTGCAGTGTTGTCATATTTTGTGATTTATCTTCGTGTTGAACTAAAACTCTGCTTCACAAAATGTGTTGGTCTTTTTAAAAAATGACTGTTATTCCCGGTTGTGAGCACCTTTATGTTAAGGAGGCTCTACCATCTGACAATGATGTAGACTACTGTCTCATCTATCTAAACTTTCAGTCAAGGAAAGTGACAGCCGCAAACTCCATTAAATGCGATAAATATAGTCGTTCAGTGCATTAGAAGTGCGTTATGGTGTGCGTATACTAGCTACTTCACATGTAAGTATTATGCTTTTGTTAGCGGTGAGCATAGTGTGAAAACGTGTCATCATTTTTGTTCTTTATCCCGGCAAAGTCTCTTAAAATAATAAAACTTTCATTTCTTCATTATTTAGGTTGGTTTCCTTTAATATTTTTCCATTTTTAGGGGATTTTTCAAGGGTGTTCACAACCGGGTACAAAAATTATTTTGTCAAAAAATTCCCATCTTACTAAATCTCTAATAAAACTTTTTTATTTAAAGGAATCAATTTAATTCCTTCACTGACAGTCACCTTAGACCTCTAGCTTTAACTTCGTACACATATTTTTGTATAATATGCACATGGACAAATGCTATGAGGCAAAAACAAAAGGGTGCCTACAACTGGAACACTTCCCTTACTTTATAATTAAGAAAACAAAACAATCATTGTAATATGATGTTTTGCATCCTGGGATGCAACAAGCCATAATTTTGTAATTTTATTCTCATACAAGAAAAACACTGGAAAATAAAATAATAAATTTGTTTGGAAATAATTCGTTCTATTACTCAAAATAATTTTATAAATCGTAAATATTAATTGTAATGTAATTAAATCTAATAATTGTAGTATTATAATATTATTAAATCCTACCTACATATAAAATTCTCCTCCAACAAAATTTTTTTGTTTTAAGAAACATGTGCCAAAACACAACCATAACCTTTTAATATGTTTTTGTTTTCTCGCGTACTTATACTTTACGATTTAAAAAGAGAGGGAAATATACGCATGTACTGCGCATGCGCGCAGAGTATAAGTTTTGTCATTTTGTGAGTATATAGTATATAGTTCCCCTACAGAAAAAGGTTTCATTTCTGAGAGACTTCACACAGTCAGTTCAGTCTCCTTAGTCTTACTCCCTGATAACTGTTTAGCTCATCAGAAACGTGCTCGTCTGTTTCCGTCAGAAAGTCAAATATCGCTGTGTTTTGAATCCTGCCATTTATAAATTTTCTGTTTCAGGTTATCAGAAAAAATAATTTTTTCCTCGCACACCAGATAGAGACTTCCATTTTGAGAACGTTAATTTACGTAAAGACGTCAAATCATAACGACGCTCGAAGGTCTTTTATTTACAACATGCGTCGTTGTAAAATTCATCAGATTTTTTTACGGTGCAATCTAATGGTTAAATTTTTATGCTTAACATCTTGTTGGCACTAAAGACCAACGAACAATTGGTTCGCGAACGCAATGCATGGATTAGAAAAGGACAGAGAGTTATATAGTTATAGTTGTGTCCTTTTCTAACTCATGCTCTGTGTTCGACATTCGCGAGGCAGTTGTGCTTAGGCCTTAAAGACCAACGCACAATTGGTTCGCGAACGCAATACATGGGTTGGAAAAGGACAGAGAAATATTTGTGACCTTTTCTAACTCATGCTTTGCGTTTGCGAATGACATTCGCGAAGCAGTTGTGCTTAGGCCTTATGGAGCATTCAGACCTCTGCAGACTGCCTGCCTGTGCAGCCAGAAGATTGTTCACACCTTACTTTTCTCGTTGAAAAATGAGGGAAGATTTAAATATCTATTAAAATTCAAATCTTCCCGCATTTTTCAACGGGAAAAGTGAGGTGTGAACAATCTTCTGGCTGCACAGGCAGGCAGTCTGCAGAGGTCTGAATGCTCCTTTAACTATAAGTTCATACTAAACAACAGAAGAAGAATTTCGGACAAATAAATTTTATTTTAAATGGTTATTCGAGTAAATGAAAATTATGACACATAAAATTTCTATAAATTGAAATTTCTGAAAACCGACATTTCAAAGATTTAATGGCTAGGTCACATGAGAATTCGGATAAATGTCTATTTTATCATTTAAATATTCGTGTTAATGAAAATTCTGGCAAATATAATTTAGAAAAATGAAATTTATGTAACATAATATGTCGAAGGTTTGAAAATTATGTTAAATGAAAATTTGGAGGATTAATAATTATGACAAATAGTTAATGTTAGAATTTTTCGCTGACAGAATATTGTGTAATATGAAGATTTCGACCATATCAGCACATAGTGACATCTGTTAGATGTCAATTGAACTCTTTTGGTTTAGAGTATGGTTGCGCACGTAATATACGCAGGGTTGCGCAGTTAAGCGTAACTCAGACTTTTTGACGTAATACACGTAAAAATGTATGAAACTAAAAAAAGGTGGCGAATTAAAATTAAAAATTTGAAAACACTACGAACATATCCTTCACAATTCCTTTCCGCTTGTTTACAAAATTTATAAATTGCAAATTAATTATTAGTATCTTATTCTATTCGGTTGATGATAAGTAAATTGACGAATTCTAAAAAAGAAGAAATTCCATGTAGCAATTTAAAGTTCGAACGACAGAAAGTTCGATCAAAGTCTGTAGCCAAATGTTTATTTTGTTTCAAAGTATTGCAAAATACATGTTATGATAGTCACGTAAGACACCCAGGCGGCACACGATAACTAAAAGGCATAAAAATGTTAACACTAACTCAAATCGATAACTAGAAGTTATCAAAAAGAAAAGTGTGCCCGCTGGGCATAGGTATTGATGGCTGTCATCTTGGATAAATTATACAATAAAATCTATAAAGAAAATTCTCTATTTGTTAGCGATTCCAGTGTACTAATTTTAGATGGTTGGAAGAATAAACAAAAAATGAAAATTATGTAGTGGCCCATGATTCATAATTCGTTTCAAAAAGAATGACGCGACCTTCCACATCTAAACATTTTTAAATGCAATTTGAATTTGTAATACTTTCTAACTGTCAATCCGGTAAGAAGCGTGGAATTGAAAATAATTCAAAAGTTGTATTCTTCTTAATAGGCGAATTTACCTCTGAGCTCTATTCTACGGGAACTACCAAAATTTCAAAAGAATCTATTATTCTGAATTGACTTCACAAAAATATGAAACGCTCATTTAAAAGAATCAGAATCTACAGCAAATCAGTAGAAATTTCTATTCCACTGACTACAACTCAAGATTCCACTAGAAAGTGAGGTTAGGTTTCAAAACTTGACGTTAATCATTGAACACATGAAAATTCCTTTCAGTAAGAGCATTTTATATTTTATCGTAAGCACTTTGCGCTTTTTAACCATATTTTCACTAGATTTAATATTTAATTTTAATAGTTTAGCACTCAAATTACAAGAAATTCACATGACGCGAAAAATAACTGTCACTACTGCGTTTTATTTTAAGACAATAACTAGAGGAGCTCCTACAGACAATTGAAAAGATTAGGATTTTCAAAATTAGTTGTCAAAAGTTGTATTTTTTTTTTTTTGTCGTTTATACTCCTGCCCTATTGGCCTTACGCTCTCGACAAGAGTCCCTGCAGATACTTTTTTGTGGATTAAGCATAACCATTCTACCAAATATTAGCAAATTTATCTAACCTAATGCGCCTACAGTGCGACTTTCGAAGATAGGAGTACTCGCATTTTGCCTGGACCACCCGTAATTGGGTTTTCTCGCCAGAGAAGAGGGAAACTGTAGAAAAACCTCTTCTGAGTACAACCGGTTTATCGACAGTCTAGTTTCGGCGGTAGGCATCGGACAATAATCGACAATGCATACCGTCGCACCTAGACGTCAAACCTCCCGCTCGAAATATTTCACCTGTCGGAAAAAATCCCCGGCTGACGGGGGGCGCGAACCTCGCTCGCACCACCCGCAAAGCCGGAGCTCCAACCAACTGAGCTATTCCGTCGGTTGTCAAAAGTTGTATTCCTTTTAATGCGCTTCTAAAATTCGAAGCAGTCTATTGAGAAGAATAAACATTTCATATTTACTCGTCGAACATTCTATTCTTTTGAATTGACTACTTAAAATCGTTAGAAGACAATCCAGTTAATTCAAAAGAATAGAACTCCATATATTTTTCAAAAACTTTTAATACCATAAAACTTTGCGCATTAAGAAAAGTAGAAAATTTGGATTCTTTTCTATCTGCAAATCGACGTGAGCAATAGAGAAGAATTGATTATTCTAAAATTTTTATGGTTCCTGTGGAATAGAGCTTCGAGGTAAATTCGTTCAAAAATTCATACGAAATTCCGAGCGAAATTTTTTTTTTTTAATATCCATACTTAAAATTTGGGTATTATTCGTACGAATGAAGAAAACCATGTAATTTTCGTCAAAAACTCTTGAGATACACGTAACTGCGCAACCCTGATTTAGAGTTAGGTGTTTCATATGATAATTACATCGATATGGTTGTCGCAAGAAGACTATAGAGACAGGAGGAGTAAGTTAGCTTTATTCCTACAGAGAACGGTGAGTGACAATATGAGGGAAATGCAGGTGTCGTACTTGGCAAGTAGATGGTGCATTCAGATTAACAAAATTTATGTCAAATAATTTTTCGACATTTTAAAAATTATGTTAAAGGATAATTCTAATATATAAATATTAGGATAAAGAATAATTCGAATAATTAACAAGTTGTTCATTCTACGACCATTTAGCTTCTTCAATGTAATATACACCAATTTCATAATTATTTATTGAATAATAATTATTTTAAGGTGGTACGCTCGCGACAGTCACTCTCAAAAATATATTTTACTAGCATGCTATAGTATGGTGCAGTTAGTGTAGCACCTGCTTCAAGATTCTTTTGCCTGACTGTACTGAATACATAGCCAGCCCCATGTACAGACACGCTCACACACAAGTATATTAGTCAGATTAGAAAGTGCGGCAACGTCGCAATTTTGTAGTGCTGTGTAATGAAGGTATACGAAATATATACGGGGAAATCTCACAAAGTGGGGACTTTTTCTTTTAAAAAAATTTTATTTTCAATTTAGTGGCACATTGTTTTTTACCATAAATTATTATTTTTCGACCAAATAGAAGTAAGGTAAATGTACATATTTACGGCATGTTAAGGCCCTTGCTGAGAATTTTATTTTTGTTATTTTAGTAAATAACTTAAAGTGCAAGAAAACATTTGCATCGTAAAAGTTAATTAATCATTCTCAGTTTTCCATTGGTTTTATCTGTTTTAAAACTAAATTTATATTAATTTTTATTAATTTTTTAAAACACTGAATTGAACGTAATTCCGTGCCAAAATTTTGTCATGTAGGTAATTCCGTGCTAGTTTGTCCATAATTGCGGTATATTCCGTTTTTACCCATTTTTATATAAAATATCAATCTTTTTGACAATAATTATTATTCTTAATAAAATTAATAACATAATATACTTCGCGGTTATTAAATATTACATGAAAATTTAGTTCTTTAAAAACATTTTGAGCATTGTAGATGAGGATGTCGTCTCTATCAATCTGCTATAGCAAATAAGGTTATAGCACGGAATTAGGAACGCATATAAAATGTTTTGAACCTAATTCCGTTCGTAAAATTAGAGTTATAAAACAGATTATAATTAATAAATGGATAGTAAAACACTACCACGTAATTACCTCATTTGTTTGTTTAGAATTTCATTTTTTATTAAAAAGTGTAAGTATATTAAATATTCTTATTAGATTCATTAAAACAAGTTTAATATAAAGCAATGTAAATCCATATTTACGTGTGTCACACGGAATAATGTACTTCGTGTGAGAAGAGCGAACGTAATTCCGTGTATTTAAAAAAGTGGTTTTTATGTAAAAAAAAACTTTTAAAAATTACTCAGCAATAGGAAATATCATTTAAATAGGCCTTAATTAATCAAAAAATGAAAACATAAATTAAAAAATATTCACACTTCACTTTTCTTTTCCTTAAGAAAATTACCTCTAGTCGTAGCTGTCACTTTAACCTAACTTATTGTACGACGCTTAGTCGTCGATTGACTAACAAAATATTTTATTTTGAGTACATAAACTAAACAGATGCAATTAAAACACAGAATATTGATTAAATAAATAGCAAAGTTTATGCTAAAATTTTTCATTTGTTGAAATATTTTGTCAATTTCTTATTCTACTTAATTTAAGAAAATAGCACGGAATTATGTACTAGCACGCAATTGTGTACATTTACCTTATTATTCATATTTTTGGTTAAGAGTGCAGGTTAAACTTACTTTTAAGAGAAAAAAGTTACAAATGAAGATTGTAATTCCACTACTCTTGTTTTTAGATAAAACAACGTAAGCATGATTAAAATAGAATTTTATTTTAAGGAAAGAAATTAGTCTTATTTTAAGTAAAATAATTTTTTAAAATTAATTTCGATTATTTAAAATTTTTTTCAAAATAGGGATGGATACCACCCTATCAGTCACTTCACTTATTCTAAAAAATTTAATATATTTTAAAATCCTTCAAAACACATTTCCTTTTATTTACCTGAACTTACATTCATCAAAAATCCACCCGCAATATAGTTCAAATAAATGTTTTTCAGCAATGGCCCTATAAACAGAGTAACTAATATATTTAGGTGAAAAATTATTTAATATCAACCCCAAATATTATTTTTAGGGGTGAGCATTTTGCACATATATTTATTTACACTAAAGCAAGATATTACGCGAAGGTGTATCCATTTTTTTAAACGTGATTTCTTGTGCTCGTCGAAAAACCATATTTTGACAACGAGTTACGCACTCGTTGCGCGTTTTCCAAGGCCGATTTCATAGATGTATCAAGTGGCACAATGTTCTACCACCCAAAATTCTTTTTCTGAATACCTAAAAATGTAAATAGTATATGAGCGAATGTTAAATGATGATCGCTCAACGAGTATTATAAGAAAATTAATGATTTTTAAAATTTGTTGAAAATACAGTTACATTTATTAAGAGCTCATTATCTGGAATATTATAATTGGCACACTTGTCCAATTTATATTTTTCTAATCTTCACAACCCATGGATGAATGACGAAAAACTCAAAACATAAAAAATAAATTGCTCAAAAAGTTATCGCTTAATAAAAATTCGAATAAATGCGAGTTACGCCAGGAATTTATCAATTTCTACGATTTTAATGAAGAAATCAGTTGCACAAATCTTTAATTTTGCCTAAAAAATATATAAATGTGAATTGTCAATATGGAGGCTTTTTGTGGCACCGATATCTCAGTACCCAATTTGTCCCCATTTGGTGAGATTTCCCCATACACAAAAAGTGATATCTGATATTATTACAAAAAAATTGCAACAGATGGAATAACATTCGAAAACCTTTTAAAAGTTAAGGTTGATTTTGGTACGACAGGAGTTATTCAATTATTTAAAGAAAAAAAGTCAAACGAAAAACAAAAAATTACGGGCGAAATAAGAGTTTTAAATAAGATTAGTCACTTTTTTAATAAATACTAAAATATTTATACAGTATTTTAAAAATACATTATTATATCAATTTTAGTATTATAAGTTGTCTGTTATAATATGATTATTTTAAGTCATTTAAAATTTTTAAGAGAAGAGAGTTATAAATACGATAAATGTTCTGATATATAAATTTTTTTATATTATCGACTTTAATATTAAAAGTTGTCTGTTAATAGAATCATTTTATTGCATTCTGAATATTATTAATGCAATATAAATTATCTATTTTCAAAACTTGTTTATAAATATGTATAATTATTTTTTAATCGTTTATGGCCATCGTTCATATTGTTTTAATTTATAACATGTATTGTTAATGTGAAAAAAATATATTTAATATTTGTTAAACACAATAAAAATTTTAATTTTACTAAATAAACAACATTTACAACATTAAATATCATTCCCTTCTTTTTCATTTTTCAAATTTTTCGCGCACTTTTCTAATAGCGTCATAATGCGACGTTGCCACATGTTTTCGTCAACAGTACTTACCATTCAAAATTAATAATTTTTAAAATACTATACATTTTAAACAAAACGGTTAATGTTGGTTTATCTTTTTGTTATAAATTTCTCAAACATTCATTTATAATATATTAGTTGTTTAAAACAATCTATAAAAAATTTTAGAAGTTATTATAAGAAATGTGCCGTTTACATGCACTTTTCATAGGTTAACCATGTTAAATAACAAACTTTGAACTTAAATATCTTGTTTTAGAAACGTTCAATTTTTTAATATTTTGCAAATACATAGATCTTGTTGTTAACTATTCAGATTTCAAATTTCATAAAATTGTATAGAAAAGTGGGATCACGAGCGTACTACCTTAAAGTAAAATTTTAACAATCTCAAGAAATTCAAAATTTTACCTTTCTTGAAAAATATAAATAGCGATTACTTTTATACACTCCCACAGCACCGAAACTTTCCTAAAAATTTATTAAATATTTACTTGCAATATTCGGATTTTTTTTTAATTTTGAAAAAAATTGTGTAAACAATTTTTTATATATATATATATATATATATATATATATATATATATATATATATATATATATATATATATATATTAGGGTGGCCGTTAAAAACGACATTTTGGAATTTTGTCCATTTCCGGGTCTCATATTGTCACAAATTGAAAAATATTAGATACGTATTTTTTTATTTTTTTTAAATTAATATTTAATGGTGCCTGTAGGCTGGTGAAATTTTGCATGTATTTTGCATGGGAAAAAAACTTTTTTTCGTAGATTTCCTGTAAAATCGTTGAAAATTAATATTTTTTGACCGGACTACTCTGTTTCTCTTCATAAATGTTCAAAGAATAATATAAAATTTTTAACAAATGAAATTTGTTAAGTTAACTTTTTTTTCCAGGACCCAAAAGTTGACCAATAAAAACCAAAATAGGTTAATATTAGCAAAAAATATTAATTCTAAAAAAACGAGAAATTTAAACTGCTAATCATGGTTTCTATTGTTTTTAAGGTCGCTGATTACAAATTTGAAGTCATATTTCAAAAATTCAAAGTGCCCCTTGGTTAATGAACCGGACAGATTGCGGTCTAATCCGAAATTTGTCCGAAACAATGCGGTTTATGGTCCGGTTTTTGTCATCCGCAATTAATCCGGAAAAATCCGAATTCTATACGGATTGTGAACAACTAGTGAAATCGGAGTTGGTCCGATGAAGTCTGAAATTAATCAGTTAATTTTAACTAGTGAATCCGGAATTAGTCCGAAACAGTCAAAAGTTAGTCCGGACAATTTAGTGAATGTTAATAAAAAAAAATTATACATGTTTTACATATTAATTATTATTACTTTATGCTACATTCATCATATTTTTAGATTTACCTATCGCAATTTTATTTACATTAACTTAAAATTTCTAACGCTTGGGAATTCGAACCTACACCTATCTAACATTATAACGCACCGAAATCGAATACACTAATCACTATACCACGCTCGCATGGAAGTTCAAATTCATAATAGAATTTATGAAGTGCCACAAAAAGAAATGACTAGAAACTAACACATCAGTGTTAATTTTAATATTGAAACAAGATAACTAATAATACCTACTAGTAAATTTATAAAAACAAACTGACTGCAGAATTAAATATTTTATTTACCGTAAGTAAATACCCTGAATAAAAAGTGGGACCGATTTCAGACTAATCCGGAATTTGTCCGCATCAGTACGGTTTATTGTGGAGTTTTTTCACCATGAATTAAGTTTGAAATCAAAACCGTTTTTTATAACTATTGAATCCGTAATTAGTCCGGTTTAGTCTGCAGTTATAGTCAGATCATATGCAACTAGTAAATACAGAAGTAATCCGGTTGGTTTAATCAGTGAAGCCGCAGCTAATCCGAAACAGACTGCTTATGGACAGGTTTTTGTCGCTCGGAATTTGTCCGGATAAATTCAAACTCAATGCGGTTTGTGTAAAACCAGTGAATCCGGAATTAGTTCGATCTAGTCCGAAGTTAGTCTGATAATACGCAACTTGCAAATGTGAAATTATTAAATCCGAAATTAATCTGGTTTTGGTCAGGTTTTTGTCACACGAAATTATAATTATAGTTTGAATTTATCTGCATTTTATACAAATTGTTTTTAATATACAAATTCAATATTATACCAAAATCATTCCTGATTAAGTCTTTGAATTGGATTGAATATGGATTGTTTTGAACTGTCTGTGGATTGTACATATTTACAAAATCTTATAATAATAAGACTTATTTTCGGACTGGGGTGTTTTGATCGGATATTATTCAGATTGACGCTGACTATTACCGGATTCTTTGCATACAGATTTTGGATTGTTCCATACTTGTTTCGGATTGAAATTCTTTTAACTGGATTAAATTCGGATTATTGCGGACTCAATTCCTATTCTTTACATATTGATTTTGGATTATTTCTTATTTGTTTCGCATTATACCTTTTAGTTGGATTAAATCCGGATTGTTGCAGACAATTTTCGGATTCTTATCATACAGTTTTCGGATTGTTTCGTACTTCTTTCTGAAAAGGATTTTGCCACACTTAGTTTCAAATTGTTGCGGACTAATACCGGATTTCTTTCTTACAGAGTTCGGATTGCTCCGGACATTTTGCGGAATAAGTTTTTTAACTAGATTAAACTCGGATTGTTGCGGACTGATTCCGTATTCTTTACATATTGATATCGGATAATTCCGTACTTATTTTAGAAGAATTCTTCACCGGTAATAAATTCGGATTCTTGCGGACTAATTACGGACTGAGTTCGTAGACATTCAGGATTACTCCGGAGTGTTTTCGGATTCAGGTTTTTGTTCGGATTGTTATCAGACTATCGCGGATCATTTTCGGACCTTTTTAGTACAATTTTCGGACTAATCCGTACTTATCTGTCTGTATTTAATCCGGAATTAGACCGAAATTTTTACCAGGGCCAGATCCAATATGGCGGGCATAATGTTTAAAAAATTAATAATTTTTTGTGAAACTTATTTATGGAATATCTTATCCCATTAGTCAACAAAATTTTTGTTTAAGTTCTATCCAAATTTAAGTTACTTAGAAATAACTATTTTGATAACAAAAAGTCGATCTCTGATTCAAATAGTAATATTTGTAATAAATCGATTAGTTAAAGTGAATTAATAATCAATTTTATGTTGTCTTTCATTATTCAAGATTAAAATTAACATGCAACGAACAGTGTTCTGCCGTACAAAATTAAAAAGTCTATAACTAACATTTGCTTTTAGTTTGTTTTTCCGTATACAAACAAGCTAACATCAACCTAAAAGCAAATGTCAGTTATAGACTTTTTTATTTTGTACGGCAGAACACTGTTCGTTGCATGTTAATTTTAATCTTGCATAATGAAAGACAACATAAAATTGATTATTAGTTCACTTTAACTAATCGATTTATTACAAATATTACTATTTGAATCAGAGATCGACTTTTTGTTATCAAAATAGTTATTTCTAAGTAACTTAAATTTGGATAGAACTTAAACAAAAATTTTGTTGGCTAATGCGATAAGATATTCCATAAATAAGTTTTACAAAAAATTATTAATTTTTTAAACATTATGCCCGCCATATTGGATCCGGCACTTTGAATTTTGGAAATCTGACTTCAGATTTGTTATCAGAGACCCCCAAAACCCCTTGATACGAAGTTTCCTAGAAATTGATTAATTTTAAAATTGTCATGGCCGCCATATTGGATCCGCTATTTTGAATTTTTAAAATCTGACTTCAGATTTGTAATCAGAGACCCCCAAAACCCCTTGATACAAAGTTTCCTAGAAATTGATTAATTTTAAAATTTTCATCGCCGCCATATTGGATCCGGCACTTTGAATTTTTGAAATATTACTTCAGATTTGTAATCAGCCACCTTAAAAACAATAGAAACCATGATTATCATTTTAAATTTCTCGTTTTTTTAGAATTAATATTTTTTGCTAATAATAACCTATTTTGATTTTTATTGGTCAGCTTTTGGGTCCTGGAAAAAATAGTTAACTTAACAAATTTCATTTGTTAAAAATTTTATTTTATTCTTTGAACATTTATGAAGAGAAACAGAGTAGTCCGGTCAAAAAATATTAATTTTCAACGATTTTACAGGAAATCTACGAAAAAAAGTTTTTTTCCCATGCAAGATACATGCAAAATTTCACCAGCCTACAGGCACCATTAAACATTAATTTAAAAAAATAAAAAAATACGTATCTAATATTTTTCAATTTGTGAGAAAATGAGACCAGGAAATGAACAAAATTCCAACATTTCGTTTTTAACGGCCACCCTAATATATATTTGGAGATCCTTGTTTTAGATTTTAGGTCTTAATGACTGCAATAAATCTGCAAAAATTCAAGACAATCAAATAAAATTTGTCCGAAATATTTATTACACAATATTTTGTGACATACATACATACATACATACCACACATACATACATAAAATTGGCGCTTTGATTATAATGCATTCTTTGCATTTTATGGTTTTTTTACATTTTTCTCGAAAACTCTCAAAGATTTTAGAGGGCCATCCATAAACCACGTAGCCTTAGTGCTGCTCACGAGACGAGACGATACGAGATTTTATGTAGTATCGTCTTGGTCTCGTTAAATATTGTAATTTTAAGTAACGGTATCGGTATCGCCAAATATAGTCTCGATATCGTCTCGCTGTCTCGCGAGACTTCAGTTAACCCTTTAACGCCGAGAAGGATACATATTTTACTCAACTTTTAGAGCCATCGTTCTTAACGATTTCGTAAGTTAAAAATTTGGTAGGTATCCATCTCGATAGAGTTTTTATCGCTCTTTCAGAATCTGAAGATCAAATTTGAAAAAACTTTAATTTGAGAAAGTTGTGAACATTTTTTCGACAAAAAACTGAAAAATTTTTACTTTTTTTGAACAAATGAATTTTTTTTAAGGTAGCAAGTAAGAATGCATGCGTAAAAACTACAAATATCGCGTCCTCAAATACCAACCATCAATATGACGAAATGTGCGTTTAAAAATTTCAAAATGGCGGCTTCAAAATGGCGATAGAAGACATTTTTTTAAATAAACATCAAAGTCTAGTATACGAATTTTAAAAAAAATTTGAATAATCTTGTCACTTTGTATTTAGGGGTTTTTGCGGTTGCTGATCACGAATCTTATATTAGTTTTTCAAAATTCAATATGGCGGATCCAATAAGGCGGAATATATTTTTTAAATTTGTCAAAATAGGTTTTTGGTATACAAAAAAATTAATGAAAAAGAAATATTGAAGTATGGTATATCTAATATTGTAAATAATAAGTAGAGAAACCAAATTTGCAGATTACAAATAATTAATTAAAATAAAACAACATTTTTTTAAAAATAAATTAGAGAAAGATTTTTTAAAATTAATTATGTGTGATTAACCTGTAAAAATACACTAGTGTACCAATTTTTAGGTAATTAGGTTAAATAATATAGAAGTTAGGGAGAAAAACGTTCTTTCAAAAAATTTCTAGTTTTTCCTTAACAATGCTATGGCTATCTTATAAAATATAAAACAAATTTATAAATAAATTATGAGTAATATTACTCATATTTCATTCTAAGTAATTAAAATGCTCACAAATATTTTCATTCATATTTTGTTCTGAGAAAACAACCGAGAAACCGAAACCTTTAAGCCAAAAAACCTAAATTCTTAAGAAACCGAAAACAAAGAACCGTAACCGTAATTATTTACTTTAAAAACCGAAACCCAAATACAGAAACCCTAATTCTTTAAAAACAAAACCGTAACCAAAATACCGAAACCGAATTTTTTTTAGAAGAATACCGAAAAGAGAAAACCGAAACCGTTAAAATTACGGTTACAAAAACATTATTCACTTTAAAAATTTTAAGTCAATGGCAACCGAAATTTTAACGGTTTCGGTTTTCTCTTTCGGCATTCTTCTAAAAAAATTCGGTTTCGGTATTTCGGTTACGGTTTTGTTTTCAAAGAATTAGGGTTTCGGTTTTTAAAGTGAATAATCTGGTCAATTTTGACATACATTTATGGTTAGAATGTATGGCTGAAACAGCAATACTGTATGTCAGTTCAATATCCACCAATATAATATTTGAGAATTGGCTATATTTATGACAGTACCATAAATATATTTTTCAGTGTACCAACTAGGACAGTGGAGCTCTTGAAAGGAAAATTTGTTTATTACTTTAGGCGCGATGTTTAAATTCATGAATTTTTTAATAAATACGCAAATCTATTATTTTTTAAAACAGTAGTTAAAAATTTTAATATAAAATATTGTTAAATATGAATATTTGACAACATCAATTATAAAAATGCAATAAAAGAAATAAATAAAACTACATCTTAGTAAGCGAAGAATTTTGAGCTGTTTCACTACATCGAGATGTTTCGACTTCGAGAATGACTTCAGATAGCTGGAAGGAAAACAAACAGACGGCACAATGCTATTTTTATGAGAGAAAGTAATTAAGATTCATTAAATTTGTAAACAATGAATATTTTTTGTAACTTTAAAAATCTAAATTTCAGTTCCTTAAAAATCTCTTCGAGAGTCTCGGTCTCGTGACACATAGTATCAGTATCGTTTGGATTCATCCAAAACTAGTATCGTCTCGGTATCGTCTCGAAAAACCAAGACGATACGATACGAGACCCAGACTAGCCTTAGTATCGTGGGCAGTACTACGTAGCCTCATGAGGGGGAGGGGTCAAATAATTGACTACGACAAGAGGAAAAAATGGCGCTAATACATGTAATAGCGTACTGCATGGGGGGAGGGGGGTCAAGATTCCCAAAAAATGGGGCTACGTGGCTTATGGACGGCCCCTAGCAAATAAAAAGACAGCATGAAATTTGTATTTTAGTGCGATCTATAACTTTTGTTAACTACATTTTTTAAAATTTTGCGTTTTCACGAGTTAAAATAAAAGAACCTCAATTTTATGTACATTGTAAAAAAATCTGATGAATTTTACAACGACGCAAGTTGTAAATAAAAGACCCTCGAGCGTCGTTGTGATTTTACGTCTTTACGTAAATTAACGTTCTCAAGTTGAGATTTTCCATCAAAAATGTAAATTTCATTCAAAAATTGAAATTCTTTTCATGCGAGGAAAAAATGGTTTTTTCTGATAACATGAAACAAAAAATTATATGTGTCAGGATTCGAAACACAGCGATATTTGAGTTTTTGACGGGAACAGACGAGCACGTTTCTGATGAGCTAATCAGTTATATATTTGAAACTACTTTTAATAACCGATATAAATGTGACACTTCATGATGAAATGAAAAAAACTTTCAACTTATTAAAGCTGTTGGTTATTATCAAGCTTAACAACAATATAGTTTCTGTGTTTATTTGCGATTATGTTTTCGTTCAAAAGAAAAACCTTAAAACTAATTAATCAATTTGTACTTAAATAATTATATTTATTAGTATATACAATGAAATTAATAAATATTAATATGCTTAACTTAAAAAGTATGTTAAATGAATAGAATAGAAGTATGTTAAATGATATTTAAATAATTCATGTCTCATGATCAAACCTTAACCTCAAAATATAAACTTGTGTTTGAAATTTCATACTTCCTTATAGATTTTATTTTTTGAATGAAAATTCATTCCATGATGGATTTTTACATAGACTCTTATGGTAAAATTCATACGACCCGATACGTAATATTACCACGACCCTCGACGGTCTTTTATTTACATCTCTGATCGATGTGATTTTACGGTCTTGCGTAAAATCACATACGAGGTCTATGTAAATTCGCAACGATACCGAATGTAAATTTCCGTTTTTCTGTAAATTTCATGAAATCATTTTTTACAGTGTAGTTTTTATGGTTTTTACAGTAATAAACAAACTTGCGCCCATTTTCAGTATCATTTTCGTTATCAGCGCACCAAAATACGTATTAGGGTGACCGTTATTTTGCAAAAGTTGGAATTTCTGAGGTCGCCGGGCAGAATTTGCTTTAGAATGTGAAAAAAATGAGATATGCACAAGAAAAGCCCAATCGATCATTATTAACCTGTGCCACTGATGGGTTAAAGTTTAAATGGGGTTTAATATAGGATTAGTGCACTTTTTTACATTTTGTATGAGAACTTTTTTTTTAATTAATATTTTGCCTTGGCGACATTCATATTAATGGTTTTTGATGTGCTGAACACGAATCCGATGCCAAAAATGAGTTTTGACAGCTTCCAGCTGTCAATCTTTGTAAAACGACAGTTTTTTGTGAAAATTTAGACAGTTTTTGTGTTATATTTAGTAAATAAAACCAAATTTTGCTCATATAAAAATATTTTAAAAAACAGCAATATATAATATTGACAATTAACAGCTGTCAATTAAACTTTCAAACTTTTAAAAATGAGAGTTTTTGACAGTTCTTACATTAATATACTGAGATATAAATATTTTCAGGGTATTGATGTAAACCTGATAAAGATGTCAAACTTTTGAAACCCTAGTACAAAAACTAATGTGAATCAACAAATTTATGGAGAAAAGGTACTTACATAAAAATTAAATTTTTATAGTTAAAAAGTAAAATTCTATTATTAATTTTTTGACAGCTGCTAATTGTCAATATTACATATTTCTATTTAGTTTGACCTTGTTGTTCTTAAAATATTATTATATGAGCAAAATTTGGTTTTATTTAAAAATTAAACACAAAAACTGTCTAAATTCACACGAAAATTGTAGTTTAAAAAAGATCGACAGCTTTTTTGACAGCTGGAAGCTGTCAAAACTTATTTTTGACATCAGATTCGTGTTCAGCACATCAAAAACCAATAATATGAATGTCGCCAAGGCAAAATATTAATTAAAAAAAAAGTTCTCATACAAAATGTAAAAAAGTGCACTAATCCTATATTAAACCCCATTTAAACTTTAACCCATCAGTGGCACAGGTTAATAATGATCGATTGGGCTTTTCTTGTGCATATCTCATTTTTTTCACATTCTAAAGCAAATTCTGCCCGGCGACCTCAGAAATTCCAACTTTTGCAAAATAACGGTCACCATAATACGTATGTAAAATTATTTAAAAGATTTTAATGAAATTTGGATGTGTTGTAAATATAAACAAGACAGTTCTAAAAAAATTGTTGAAAGTAATGTTTTAAAGTAACAACCTTAATTTTTTGTTTAAAATACCTTGTAATGTCCCGTAGGTTGTCCGTAAGATGCATGAGAAATTTATTTTTTCTAATTTTGTTTACGCCACACCCTAGTGTTACGTCCGTAACTTATTCTTAATACATTTACGTAATAAATTATTTATTACGTAAATATTATTATAATATTTATTATTAATTACATTTAATAATAAACATTTACGTATAATAATTACGTGTTTATTCTCTTTTTAAATATTGAATCTTACCTATATATTGTAAGATATTATTATTGTCATTAAAATGCATGTTATTTTATTAATACAATTTCTACGAATTGTTCTGTATTTTTATGGTCATTGTTATAATATATGTCATACAGCGAATATACAAATTGTATCAAATACAAGAAAGAAGAGTAATATTTAGAATAATGTAAAAACCTTTGCCACAGACAATATTACCCTTGAATAATATAATCAGAATAACGATTAAGTATCATTTCAACGACCTTCCTATAAGCAAGGAAATCAACGAACGAGCAAAAACTAATCTATTAGGCAACTTCCACATAGTTCCACTCCAGCAGTGAATTAACCTGTGAGGAACAGCTAACCAAACCAGTGGTACTTATCCCCACCTAAAATACATGCGACGGCACAACTTTTCACGCATAAAATTGGAAAAACCATAATAAGGAATAACCATCTCTCCACAATTCCAGTAGCATCAAAGGCGCTAAACTTATGGGAGAAGTTTTATAAATAAAGGGCACTAGCTCTGTTACATTCAGAGAGTAATTTTTTGAAACACCAAGTTATAGTCTTCTAACCAGCGAGCTGAACACATCGTCTACAAGTGAACTAAAAGTACAAAGTTAAAAGTAAACTCCCAAGTGTTTAAAATCAACCCAAGTCTACCAACAAGTATTAATTTCCAAACAAGTGTAATTTGAAGTGAACACAACTATTTTTCCAAGTGTTTAAATTTAAACGAACTTCGTTTTTAGACTTTTTCCCCAGTTCTTAAAATAAAACTTTAAATAATTCTCAAAAATTATCATTTGGGAGATAGATTCAAGTTTCGATAAAATCTATATTGAAACAAGACATTCCAAATTTTGAACCATCAAAATTAGCTCAACTAACAACAACCGTCTGGAAGGAAGAAAATATTTCCAAAGTACAAAACACTATCACCTTAGTGTAAACAACAGTGATAAAATCCCACAATAAGGACTATTGTGTATTATGCTTTTAAAACTTCGAGCTGTCTTATACGCATGTGTAATTTTATGAGCTATCGCGTCTGCGTACGCCTTTTTTGTTCACTTGAAAAGACGTTTTCTCCAAGTAAAGAGTTGAAACTGAAATCGTTAGCATTTTTTACTTGTATTTGACCTCAAAATTTCATTAGGTTATGGGCCCGGGACGTTACTAGGGCAAGTAAAAAGTGAATCAAGGGCCGCTACGGAGGTTATTTACGTGAATAGTGTGATACGCGAAATTTTCGTAAAAAAAACGCTTTTTTCTCGTGTGCGAGTGATTCGTTTGTGAAAGAAAAATGGCTGATCTGATTTCAACGCGGCACATGGACAAGTTCAATGGTTTGAACTATCAAATATGGAAATTTCAAGTAAAGTCGATTCTCACAGCGCACGGCATCGACGACATTATCGATGGAACGCGAGTGAAACCCGAGGTCGCTGGTAACGAGCTAAATGCTTGGAAGAAAGACGACGCCAAGGCCATGTATTTTATTTCCTCAACTATGGAACCCGCTCATATTGAAAGCATATTGACAAGCAGTTCGAGCCAAGAGATGTGGACGAAGCTCGCTTTAATACACGAGCAAAAATCGGAAACGAATAAACTAATCATGACGCAACGTTTTCACGAGTATAGGATGGAATCGAATGACACGATATCTCAGCACATTTCAAAGGTGCAAAATATGGCCGCCCAACTGAAAGACGTCGGTGAGACAGTTTCTGACGTAGCGATAATGGCAAAAATTCTAGCCAGCCTGCCTTTTAGATTCAACGCTTTGAAAACTGCGTGGAACAGTGTCGATCCTGCGAGGCAGACATTAGAAAATCTCCAGGAAAGATTACTGAAAGAAGAAACCAGATCCCTGGCAGATGACGGCGCAATGTCGGCTTTCGCAACTTTTTCGAAGAACACGAAAAAGTTTCAGAAGAAAGAGAAGAGAGATTTATCAAACGTCGAATGTTATTCTTGTCATAAAAAAGGACATTTCGCCTGGCAGTGTCCGCACAAGAAAAAGAAGAAAAATGACCTGGCAAAGAATAAAAATGACCTGAAAAACGACAAATCGGATGATTGTGCATTCATTATTACCAATGGAGAGAAATCCCGCCATTCAATCGAGCGATTCGATACGTTTGACGCTGGCGATGTATGGCTTCTCGACAGTGGCGCTTCCAGACACATTTCCTTCAGACGTGAGTGGTTCACAGACTTTTCTATTGCCTCCGGTGAATATGTCATGCTTGGTGATAACGCAAAATGTGAAGTGCGCGGCATTGAAACTATAAAGATTCGGAAATTTGTGAATTACGAGTGGATTTTTTCAACGATAGAAAATGTTCTGTACGTTCCGAAACTTCAGAAGAATTTATTTTCGGTTGGAGTGTGCGCAGCGCGAGGTTATCATGTGACATTTTCGGAAGGTCGTGTAGTGATCTCAAAACACGGAAAAATCGTCGCGGAAGGTGCGAAAAAGGCGATCGACATCTATCGAATGTTCTTTGCCATGCCTCCTGTTCGCGAGGACTGCACAACGGAGATAAATGTGATGGAATCATCAGCTGATTTAAGGTTATGGCACGAACGTTTTGGGCATGCAGGAAAAAGTATTCTTAAAAGGATGTTCACGAGCGAATTAGTAAAAGGAATCAAAGTGAACAATAAGGAGGATTTTTTCTGCGAGCCGTGACAACTTGGTAAATCCCAACGTCTTCCTTTTCAAAAATCTGTTCAACACAAACAGTGGCTTGTTGGTGAGTGTTTTCATTCCGACGTGTGTGGGCCGATGCACATTGAGTCGCTAGGTGGCGCTAGATATTTCGTTTTGTTTGTTGACGATGCTTCGGGATATAAAACTGTGTACTTCGTGCTTTCAAAAGATCAAGTTTTCGAGAAATTTCGCGAGTTTGCTACGATGATAAAAAACAAATTCAATCGATCTATAAAAGTTCTCCGAAGTGACAATGGACTAGAATATATAAATGCCAAACTTAAAAATTATCTCGCGAGTGAAGGAATCGAAATGACAAATTCAGCCCCGTATACGCCTGAGTAAAATGGTAAATCCGAGCGCGCAAATCGAACCGTTGTCGAGGCAGCAAGAACGATGCTGTTGGCGAAAAATCTTCCGATGATTCTTTGGGCAGAGGCCGTGAATACCTCTGTGTATCTCCAGAACCGCATCGTGTCTAGATCTCATCCTGAGAAAACGCCATTTGAGTTTTGGAACAACGAGAAACCCGAGCTTAGTCACCTTCGTGTTTTTGGAAGCGTTGCATACACGCATATTCCAAAACAATTTCGAAAGAAATTTAACGCAAAGTCGGAAAAACGCATCATGGTTGGATATCAAGGAAACTCGAGTAATTATAGAGTGTACGACCCGATCACAAAGAAAATATCTGTGTCCAGAGATGTTATTTTCAACGAGAAATTAGACAATGACATTATTTCATCAAAAGGTTATAATGGCGAATTCTTCTGGCCGTCAAATGAAAACTCGAACGATGAGGAGATTCTCAGCGAGGACGAGGAGGATTTTCGAGGTTTTCGCCAAAGTGAGGAGAGAACGCAAGGCAATGAAAACAACGATGGAGCGAGAGATGAGCGGATCGTAGAAGAGGAGCAGCAAAACGATGTACCATATCGATATAAACTTCGAAACAGAACCAATATCAGCGTGCCAGACCGTTACCAGGCAAACGTGGTGGAATACCAATTATTTTCATTTGAAGAAGCTGTAAATGGTCCCGACTCTAGTGATTGGAAGCGAGCAATCAAGGAGGAACTTGACTCTCATCAAGAGAATTCAACGTGGGAATTCGTTTCTCGAACACCAGATATGAAACTTATTGATTCGAAGTGGGTGTTCAAAGTTCTTCGAGATGAAAGTGGGAATGTTGTGAAGTACAAAGCTCGATTATGTGCCAGAGGTTTTCGTCAAATCGAGGGCCTTGATTATAAAGAAACTTTTGCCCCTGTGATCCGATACGATTCCCTTCGTCTTTTTCTTGCTCTCGTCACGCAATTGGACCTAGATTTAATGCAGTTCGACATCAAAACCGCTTTTCTCTACGGCGATCTTCAGGAGGAGATCTTCATGGAAGTGCCGGAAGGAATTCGCAGTGTAAAAAGTAAAAACAGTGTATGTCGATTATTAAAAGCGTGGTATGGTCTGAAACAAACCGCACGGTGTTGGAATGTGAAATTCACGAAAGCTCTCAAAGATTTAGGTCTTAAAAATTGCGCGAGTGAAAAATGCATTTTTCGTGGTTTCGTAAATGACGATGAAGTCATTGTTGCGCTATTTGTTGACGACGGATTAGTCGCCGCGAAATCGCAAAAATCGTTAAAAATTGTGATTGATGCATTAAGTGAATCGTTCGAAATTAAGCTGGGTGATTCAGCAAGTTTTGTCGAAGTTGAATTTGAGCGTGATAGGCGTAGTAAGAAAATGTTTCTCCATCAGAGCTCGTATGCATCAAAAATTGTGCAGAAATTTAAAATGAAAAATGCTAATCCAGTTTGCATACCTGCGGATCCAAATCAAATTTTATGTAAACCCGAAGGCAACAACGTGATCGAAAATGTGCCTTTTCGCGAAGCTGTCGGCTCTTTAATGTTTCTCGCAATAGTTTCGCGACCCGACATCGCGTATGCAGTAAACAATGTGAGTAGATTTCTTGAAAAACACGACGCAAGTCATTGGAACGCGGTTAAAAGAATTATTAAATACGTGTCAGGTTCCATCAACTTTGGAATTATTTATGACGGAACAAGTGAAAATTTAATTTTGACCGGTTTCACTGATTCGGACTTCGCAGGAGACGTTGACACGCGACGTTCGACATCAGGATTCGTATTCTTTTTATGCAATGGAGCTGTCACTTGGTGTTGTCAAAGACAGAGGAACGTCACACTAAGTACTACTGAAGCGGAGTACGTCGCAGCAGCATTGGCAGCGCGCGAAGCTGTTTGGCTGCGTCAAGTTTTGAAGGATCTTGCTCGCGAACAAACTAATGCGACGTGTTTGTTTATCGACAATCAAAGTACGATTAGAATGTTGAAAAACCCCGAATTTCACAAGAGAACGAAACATATTGACATAAAGTTTCATTTTGTTCGGGAGTTAATCGAAAATAATACGTTACTTGCAAAATTTGTGTCTTCGAATGAGCAATGTGCAGATTTGTTTACAAAGGCATTTCCGAGATGCAGATTTTGTTATTTGTGTGAATGTATTGGTATAAAAATGAAAAAAAAATTTTTGATACATGCGAATATTAAACTTTCAAATTTTTCGTGCTTTTTGTATTTTATGCAAAGTTATAAAGCAGAGAGGATATTGTGTATTATGCTTTTAAAACTTCGCGCTGTCTTATACGCATGTGTAATTTTATGAGCTATCGCGTCTGCGTACGCCTTTTTTGTTGACTTGAAAAGACATTTTCTCCAAGTAAAGAGTTGAAACTGAAATCGTTAGCATTTTTTACTTGCATTTGACCTCAAAATTTCATTAAAGACAACTGTCGGAGGCCCATTTTTGTGAAGTGCCCTTTCAAGATTGGATTAACAGATTATTATCACCAGCTCATTGATCACCAGTAATCGTTATTCTTAAAGTAAGATTTGTAAATTATAATTATATTCATTGTATTTTTGTCAATACTTTTCTTTCTTGTTGGTTTTTAAATAAATTATTCTCTCACAACATTTAGTAGGCTCATTGACTTATCCTCATCCCAAATTAGATTCAATTTATTTGAAACTAATTTAAAACGAGGAACGTTAGGTATATTTTATAAAGGTTTCTCGTTTTGACGTAACACTAGTTTGGTTTCAAGAAAATGAAAATATCCCTCAGTAAGAAAATTTGTTGAATTTCTGCGAAAATTTAAGTGTTAAAGCGTTGCACACATTGTGGTGCATTTTTTGGCCCACTTTAAGCATCCGACATATTTTGAAAATTAAATTTTTGTAAAATTACTACCTTGTAGTGCAACTTAAAATGAAAAGATTTGTAACCAGGAAAATTTTTTGCAAAAAATTTAAAAAATTATTATTTTTTTGGTTCCGTACATCGTAGATTCACCGACGGAATCCTAAAGAAATCACTCATGTGTCCGTCCCAGACACTTGGAAAAGGCTGCCTCACTCAACTCCTATATATCTCAACCCGATGAGTTGCAATTTGTTTCACATACGTATTTTCACGTCTAGATAAAAGGAAAAATAATGGTTTCTGTTTTGATTAGTACTTTCAAACGTCTGGCAACACCGCATTTCTTTAGTCGTTCTTTAGTCGAACTAGAAATGAAATAAGAAACTCATTTTTTAAATAAAAAATTCCAAATGTGACCCTGTCCCCCTTAACTTTGTAATGATCTTAATTTTTATTTGCCAAAGGATTTGCTCGCCGGATGGAGTCCGGGTTGAAATACAATTTTTTTTTATCAAATAAATTAATAAAATGGCGAAAAGCGTCATTACAGAATTTTAGCAAGCTAGTTAGTCAATTTAGTGATATCGATAGGAAGGGTGAAGTCAGTAACAAAGCAGAGTTTTAAAACCTTCGTAAGAAAATATATTCAAAATAAATAAAGAAATATTACAAAAATAATTATCTACGAAGATGAATTTAAAATTAACAAAACATAAAAATATTAAACGACTCGATATAATGCAAAAATAATCTAAAAAGAAATCAATCAAACCTAATCTAGCTAATAACAATTCAACAATAACTAAACTAACTAAAATGAAATTAAAAGAAATAGAGAATAATAAAATAAATAAAGAATAAAAGAAGTAAAAGAATAAAAGATTTAAAGAGTAAGAACAGAAAATGTAACGTGCGAAAAGAGAGAAAAGAAATAAGCAAGCGTTAGAGAGAGAGAGTTAGAGAGAGAGAGAGAGAGAGAGAGAGAGAGAGCAAGAGAGTTAGTGAGAGAGAGAGAGAGAGAGAGAGAGAGAGAGAGAGAGAGAGAGAGAGAGAGAGAGAGAGAGAGAGAGAGAGAGAGAGAGAGAGAGAGAGAGAGAGAGAGAGAGAGAGAGAGAGAGAGAGAGAGAGAGAGAGAGAGAGAGAGAGAGAGACTGTGCCGCTGTCCTGGCGAATAAAGAGCTCAACATACTCCCCTATGGCCACGCTGTCAAAATTAAGAAAGTTATTTCCCCAAAAGTAACGATAATATTCTACCCGAGACCGACGCTCATTTTACGCGAGGGTAGGCTCTAGAAACTACCCCTCGATACCGGTATGGACGATAACTAGGGGTCGTGCACGCTAGGTCGACTTAGCAAAATTGAAAAGACTAGATACCGCGATTCTCACGGTATTCTTGCCCGACACGATATAGAGTTGCATAAAGAGAGAGAGGGAAGGTTTAAGGGTAGAAATACAAGCTTCATCTTTCCCCAAGTTGTACCTTGGGTCGAAGAATCTACCTGGTACATCGTCTCTGTGAAGGTCGAGATGTACCTCTTTTTCGCAGGGTCGGTTCACATTCTCATGTAGGGAAAATCATTGCCTTGGTCTTACACGGCGTACCCCTGCTTAGACCAGAGCAATGACAGATGAGAAGAGAGAGAGAGAAACGGAGAGGCGAAGGGTGTTACTACTGCCCAGTTGTACCTGAGTCTTGAGTACAACTCCTTCTAGGATGTACAAGCAAGCAGCCCCAGCACCTGAGATACCACCGGCTTGCACTAGGTGAGAAAGGAACATCTCATTCCTCGGGAGAGTCGTACCTCAACCTCGGCGTTAGATCGTAAAGGTGGAAAGGAGAAAGAGAAGAGAGAGCTGCCGTCGATCTGCCTCGGAGCAAGCCCCGAGACCGGTTGACGGCGAACTGAGGAAATTGTACGAGTAACCAAGTATTATAGATCGCTGGGCCCACAGAAGGTGTAGCGTGAGGTGAGAGAAACCCACGTGATGCGCGGCAATGAGTGCGCCATCGGTACTCTCTACTTGTCCCCTGAGCAGTGAGCTCAGTAATATATATATAGATATACTACGCGTACAAAAATGAATGAATTTTACTCTTTCAGAAACTTTGAATTTAAACGTCAAAATAATACGATATCATTACAACTTGTACATGTCGGGAGCTATTGGGGTAAATATCAGTACATATATATATATATATATATATATATATATATATATATATATATATATATATATATATATATATATATTGTTTTACGTATAGATTACAGAATATTTATATTACTATATGTGGACGTCCACATGAAAAGGGCCCATTTTGGCACTATTGGACTTATCTATATGGGCGAATTCCTTGCAAAATTACAAAAATTTTTGAGTGGTCATACAACTTTTTTTGTCGAAACTTCGATGAGTTACAGAATTTAAAAGTTTATAGTGACAAGTACCTCATTTCGAGAAAAACGGAATTAAAGATTGTGATATCTCTGGTTCTTCTGGGAAGTTATTCAGATAATAATTGTTTTCAGTCCAGGGCACCTTAAAGATGAAAAACCAATAGGTTTCAAATTTTTAAAACCACCCCCCCCCCTTCATTTTGAAAATATATCAAACCGACAAAATGGGCCCTTTTCTTTTTTGTAAAGAATCAATGAAATCAATCATTTAAATTAACGATAAATTAATGGAAATCGCATTGATTTTATTTGTCAAAACATGTAGATTCATCATTAAAAATTTTTAAAAATTTACATTTTGCTCAAAAGTTACTAAATTGCGATTTTCTCGAAAACTAGAACCGACAAAATGGGCCCTTTTCATGTGGACGTCCACATATTAAAATTTTAAAAGTGCATTTTTCTTATGTACTTTCATTGTGAAATTTTGATCGATTACTGGGATCTGTTAATATTAATCAATCAGCTTTAGATTTTGAGAAATTTTTTTTTACTTCATTGGAACCAAACTGGGAGGTAGCGTAAACAAAATCCGAAAGTCGCATTGTTACGGACAGACTAATGTCCCCCCTAACATATTTTTGTCACATATTCTAAAAATATAATTTTTTAATAGACTGCATAAACCATGGTCATGCTAGTTGATACGAACGGTAATGCCAATGTGTAATTCAACGAGTAGTTGACCTTTTAAAATCGGGAAAATATATTTTTTTTCTATATATTGACTAAAATTTAAAAAATGTCCCACATTAAGTGTCCTAAAGAACATACATTTTGAGCAGGTAGGACAAAAATCACATTTAAATATTTGAATCTTAATTGTATGTTTTGTACACCTTTACTG
The DNA here is from genome assembly GCA_032873175.1 of Leptopilina drosophilae. Lineage (NCBI taxonomy): Eukaryota > Metazoa > Arthropoda > Insecta > Hymenoptera > Figitidae > Leptopilina > Leptopilina drosophilae. The sequence goes on from CM065483.1 coordinate 37,048,766, forward strand.
TTTTAAATATGCCATTGTAAATTTTGTAATCAAAACTTAAATTATATGAGAATGAATTAAAGTTTAGTTCTTGAAATTCACAGTATTCAGGAAGTGAAAGATAAAATAGTATCACATATTGAGGTTGAAGCTGACCAATGGCTAGGAAGTGCTATGACTTACACACTTTTTCAATCGGTGCAGGAGAATCTTCCAGAGTTATTAACTGATCAACCTACTGCTATTACTCACATAGAACCTTCAACGTCTAATCTTAAAGAACCAGTTATTATAAAGGTATAAATAAAATATTTTGTTTGAAAACAAAACGCTTGGTGAAAACCTAGAAAGCTGACATTAATCCAAATTTAAATTTAATACAAACACCGTAAAAACAATTGTCTCATTTGGAGACGTTTTGTCCCCATATTTGAATCACAGAAATGATGTCTTGTATCCACATATTTGAAACACATATGTGTCTTATTTTAAGACGTTAGAAAGTGTCTCACACATTTAGCACTTCATTTTGAAACACGTTATGTGTTTCGAGTATCGATCGATCTCAATTTTAAGATTAGCCGACGCGTTGTATAACAATGTTAGATAATACAGTAGAACCTGGATAAAAGAGAACTGGCTAAGCGAAAGTTATTTGATGATCCCGTCAATACAATATTCCTGTATTTGAAACTGGATAAGTGAGAAACCTCTTTAAGCGGGAGAAAATTGCCGGTCCCTTGAACTCTCACTTATCCAGGTTCGACTGTGCAATAACACGTTAAAATCAAAGCGTCGGCATTTAGAAAATTGCCAGGTGACTCGACTTGACTTACCTTTAATGTATTAAATCATCTTTAATGTTTTAAAAGTCGACACAAGATGAAATTAAATTTTTCAAAATAAAACAGTTTTTGTATCTCAATTGTTTAAATACTTAAAGCAACTCATTTTAAGACACGAATGAAATACCAGTTTTGGCAGTGAAGGTATTACATTTTAGTTTTAATAATTTTTTCTAATTAATCTACTAGTAAAAAAATTCAATTTTCAAAAAATCACCATTTGAAAAACTATTCAAAATGAATAGAATTTACTTGTTTCTCTTAAACATTCTATTACAGAAAATTTTTATTACACAATATGTCTTTTAAGAAAGAACTTACTTTTAGAATATGTAGCTGTTTAACTTCAATATAAAAAATTTGAAATATTTTTTAGAAAATTTGATTTAATCTCTATTTTATTATAGGAAGAGGTTGAGAAGAAACCAAAACAACAGTTAACTAAATCACAAAAGAAAAAGTTATGGAATCGTACAGATGGAAAGAATGAAAATCCTCGAGGTTGGAATTGGGTAGATGTGGTAAAACATTTGTCTCAAATTGGCTTCAAAGAAAAAGACGAATCATAATTTAAATTGTATATTATACTGATAGATGTCTGTGTTTTTTGTTTTCGCAATACTTAAAACAAATAACCTATCAATTTTTATACAAACAGTTGTACTTTAAAGTTAACGGGCTGTAATATTAATTATTATTAAACTTGTATATTTTTTGCCTTCAATTGTTTTATTTTATCTGGTTAACAATAAATTTTTTAGAACCGAATGTCCTCAACGAATAGGAAGGTGAAGTCTAATCTTTTGCGCGAAAACAAAAATTTTCATTATAAGAGCGTCTAATTTAATTAATTTTTGACCGAGTAATGAGCATTTGAAACAAAATTTATGTACAAAACGTGATATTTCAAAAACCTGTATCTCTTAAATCGTTTTATGAAAAAAATCATGGTAGCTCATTTCAACAAGCACTAAAAAATACTTGAAAAAAATTTAAGATTTAAAAGCAAAATAATTTCCGATTTTGTGATATATATATATATATATATATATTTTGTCGTAGGCAAATAGAAAAATCCGTCATTTAGCTAAACGCCTAGCCAGTTAGCTAAACGGCGCCGAATAGACAAACGAGCATCATTATTTCCTCAAATTCAATTTCGTTTACACTCATGATAAAATTATCACACTTAAATTTTGATGTAGAGAGTAAGAGAAGTATTATTATACTAAATAAAATTTCGTTCTTACATATTCCTCTCTAACATTTAATTAAGCTATTAAATTTATTTTGTTTAGATTATTGTTTACAATTTATCACGATGTGTATTTTTGTAACATTTATTAAAATATTAAATTTATTTTCTTTCAATCTTCTGTTTACAATTTATAGCTCATATTTAACGGAAAATACTGCAAACAAGACGTTCCAATATTTCAATAAATGAAAATATTATTTCAATAAATCGTTTGTTCTATAGGCCTAAACTGCGTTTGTCGAATAGCTAAATGCCTAGCCAGTTAGCTAATTGCCTAATTCTTTCAGGCGAATAGACGAATGACAGTAATAATGATGCTCGTTTGTCTATTCGGCGCTGTTTAGCTAACTGCCTAGGTGTTTAGCTAAATGACGGATTTATTAATTAAATATTAAAATAAATATTAAAGACGAAAAATTCGCAATTCTATTAGAAATTTATTTTCTTTTTCAAAATTATGTTGTCGTATAATAAAATATTATTTATACGAATCAATTGACGTATAAAAAGAATATACTATTAGCATTCATAAAGTTAATTAAAATTAAAATTGAAAAATCCACTATATTATTAAAATTTTTTTATTTTTTAAATTTAATATAAATGCTTTCTCCTGAAAAAAGCAAATGTTTTGCTTATCGTAAAGAGGAAGAAAAATGTTTATGTAATGAACATCTGGATATACAAATTGCTTACAAAATTTTTGAAAATATTTGAATTTTTGTTATGAATTTCATTTAAATTCTTCAAAATAATTGAACTTTGGCCAAGAATATTGTTATTTATTTATAAAGGTTATTAAAAATGTTGACCACATTTTTTTAGATTTTAATTGCAAAATAATATACGTAAAATTTTGTTTAATAATTTTGCAATTTTTTTACACAAATAAGAAAATCTCACATTTCGACATTTGTTAAATAAAATCTTTGAAAAAAAAACTTTTGGCTTATTATAGAATGAAATGAAAAAATATTACATGATTTTGATTTGTTTGTAACAATAATTTTTTATACTATTTACTACAGTATTATTTTTTTCAAATGAGGCCAGTAATTTGCATAATTTATCTTTTTTATTCCAAAACCTTCAAATTAATTAATATGTTGTTGAATGAATGCAAAAGACAGAAGTTTTTAAAGTCAATTGCTTTCGACAATATAAAGTTTTAAGTTGAGTTCTGCTTCTACTTCAATCGCTCGCCCTGTTAAATTCACGCTTGGGAACTAAGCCGCGTTTTCTCGTGGACAAAAAATTCTGCATATTTGTCAGTTTCAATATTTTTATTAATTACAATTTAATAAATAGTACCTCTAGAGGTATTAATTAACAATTTAATTTGTAATCTTTTTAAAAAATTATTTTAATGAATAACAAAATTAAAAAACGTTTTTAATATTTTTTGTTTAAATTTAATATATTTTATGTTATGTACATTTTTATAAACGAAAATTCTTTTATTTATGTTTTTTGTATTAACTTTTATTATTACAAAATATTATTTTAATCATTATCAACAAAATGAAAGTTACTGCCCTATTTTATCATACTGTTATCCCTTACGTAGGCAACCCGCTTTACTCCACCTTTCTGTTGTGCGATCATTTTATCCCCAAATCAAGTCACCTACATCTGTCAATTGAAATCGTAGAAATAAGATTGTGGCTCGTAAAAACATCGTATCGATACAAAATAAATATCCACTAATTCTTTATTTAATTTATTTTGCGGTTAAAGGCCCACTTTTTCGATTAAGTGCTTAATTTTTTTTTTAAATAATCAAAGTGGAGAAATACAGGAAAGTGGAGGAGAGTGGGTTGGCAACACTGACCTGATCTCGACCTGAAACACCGTTAATTAGTTTATAACAATATTTTGTAAAAACTCTAAAACGTGGAATAATGGCACGGTCACACCTCGGCTGCATGCCTGCCTGCCTGCCTGCAGGTCGTCATGGCAATACATAAGAGTAAGAGGGTCAGACAATTTAAATTATTCGTCTCCTCTCTCCTACTCCCGTGGCGGCTGCCTGCACAGGCAGGCAGGCAGCTGAGGTGTGACCGTGCCATAATATCCCTACTTAAAAAAATCAAAAGACAAAATCCCTACTTTCTGGAAATAGACACTAACCTAGGGTACGTCCCTTTAAGTCACACCCTACAATAGAGGAATGGGTCTCGAAGGCTCAATCCTGAAACGACAGACCCTAATTTTCCTTGCTTTTCTCCATTTTCTTCTGGAAAACCAATCCTGAAATTATCCACACTCTTTTTCCATCTCTCTAGAAATATTTTCCCAAAATTTGAAAACTCCCTAAAATTTTAGTGGGGACAATACTTTAAAAACAGTGTCCTCACAAGACAAGTTAGTTAGTTCTCAATTCAGAGTTAACTTCTCAAGCAACTATCCAAGCAACTATTCCAAGTTCTTATTTCTAATTTAAAGACATATCTCGAAACAACAAGTCTTATTTCCAATTGAAAAGTAGTGCGTATCAATATATTTAAACAAAAATTCCAAGTTCTAATTTCCAAGTATTTCAAACAAACAAGTCTTATTTCCAATTGAAAAGTAGTGCGTGTTAAAAATAATCGCAGCAAGTTCCAAGTTTATTTCGCAAGTGTCAAAAGTTCAATATTAAATCCAAGAATTCAACAATTTCAACTATTTTCTCAAAGCATATATCGATATATCAATTATTAATATCGATACTTCGATTTTCGATATATCGATTATTAATATCGATACCTCGATTTTCGATATATCGAGAGTATTGATCGATATAACACCAAATTCAAATTATTCCACGTGATATCAACTGAATATTATAAAATAAAAAGTGAGTACAAATAAATTATCAATTTTCTTTATTAAATTCATCTTTCTCTTCTCAACTTTACTCAAATCTTCTTAATTTCTCAAATCCTTTTATTCTACAAAACTGAGAATATCCTTTGTCAATACCAATTTTTAAAACCTTTGTGACTCACTTACCTATGTTATCGAAAGCTGTTATCTTACTTTATTGTGTTCGATGATTTGCTTTTATTCCTTCTAAATTAAATGGTCGAATCGTCAAAACGTTGAATCGTCATTTCGTCGAATGCTAAAAACGTCGAATTGTTAAATGGTCGAATGCTAAGAACATCGAATTCTAGAATGTTTTGAAACTTCTATCAATTAACGATTCGACGTTTTTAGTATTCGCTCATTTTAGAATTCGATGTTCGTAGCATTCGACCATTTGGCAATTCGACGATTTTAGCATTCGACGAAATGACGATTCGACCATTTGACGATGATTAGGGAAAAATCATGCGACTCGATAATGCATGATAACCCTGTAAAAAAAAGTATTGGGAGGTACGGGATACCTCATTGCAAGTGCCTACCTGTCAATGCGGTATTCGCGAAATAGCGCATTGGGTGTTGTGGTGAATGCGGTATTCAAGGGGTCCCAATGCGGTGCAAGTTTTAAGCTTTAAAAAAAAAGAAAATACGTGACAGAAGTATATAATTAGTGTCAGTGAATCAAAATACGAGTTAAAGGAATGAAAAAATACTAATAGTGAGTGTGAAAATGAAGTTTAAAGAAAATAAGGTAAGATTAACTGTTAAATGTAAGTCCAATGCGGCATAGGCTGTTTTCAATGCGGCGCATAATCTGTATATAGTTCGCGCAGTGCAGCGGCGCTCTCTTCTTTACTAATAGCGGAATCTTTCTATTCAAATGGTAATTTTGAAAATAATGAAAAATAATATTAACTAAAAGTTGATAATGTATTTCAATCAATAAAAAAATGTTAAGAGCGTTCGACGGTCTCTAAAATTTGTAGGTTATGTGCGACTTACAGTTATCGCCAAAGAAAAACGATGACACTGCCTGTTTGAAATTACGTGAAATTAGTAAACAACCGTTTTCGAACTAGTGTTTCTCTGCACACAAGCACTTTTTACAAAATCTGACAACGTACATTTGTCAGATATATTTTTTTAATTATCTGAATTGAAAAGATTTTGTTAATCTATACAGAAACACGGTTGCAGCATTGGAATTACAAAAGTAATGTAATGAGAGGCGGCAAGACGTGTGTTACAGCCATTTTGCCAGTAGAGGGCAGAAGCAAGCAGGGAGCGTAAAGGATCAGCTGTCAAAATGATTCGCATTACAGTGCTATGGTATTTCCAATGCTGCAACCGTGTTTCTGTATAGATTAACAAAATCTTTTCAATTTAGATAATTAAAAACATTTCTGACAAATGTACGTTGTCAGATTTTGTAAAAAGTGCTTGTGTGCAGAGAAACACTAGTTCGAAAACGGTTGTTTACTAATTTCACGTAATTTCAAACAGGCAGTGTCATCGTTTTTCTTTGGCGATAACTGTAAGTCGCACATAACCTACAAATTTTAGAGACCGTCGAACGCTCTTAACATTTTTTTATTGATTGAAGTACATTATCAACTTTTAGTTAATATTATTTTTTATTATTTTCAAAATTACCATTTGAATAGAAAGAATCCGCTATTGGTAAAGAAGAGAGCGCCGCTGCACTGTGCGAATCTATATACAGATTATGCGCCGCATTGAAAACAGCCTATGCCGCATTGGACTTACATTTAACAGTTAATCTTACCTTATTTTCTTTAAACTTCATTTTCACACTCACTATTAGTATTTTTTCATTCCTTTAACTCGTATTTTGATTCACTGACACTAATTATTTACTCCTGTCACGTATTTTCTTTTTTTTAAAGCTTAAAACTTGCACCGCATTGGGACCCCTTGAATACCGCATTCACCACGACACCCAATGCGCTATTTCGCGAATACCGCATTGACAGGTAGACACTTGCAATGCGGTATCCCGTACCTCCCAATACTTTTTTTTTACAGGGAAGCTGCTTCTTGGCTTTAGAGTACTTGGCCGTTGATAAAAACGTTGTCACTTTTTCTAAATTTATATATATATATATATATTCTTGTTTTGAAAGATTTAATTAAAAAAAATGTCTCCAAATGAGGCATAAGTGATTTCATCGAAAAAATTTTGCATTAAATTTTTTATATTAATTACATTTTGATTTATTTTTTTAATTTAGTTTTTCGCTGTCTGTAAGTGGATCAAGTATGCTGGTATGTGAACTCATTTTAATATAGAATTGTACTGTGAATTGTGCAGTGCTAAAATTTCTCCCCTCTCGCTTTTGCTTGATTTTTTCCTTGTTTCTCCTGTGCATTCTGTGAACGTTTATTCAGTATTAATCGTTTCTACAAATCTGTGTTTGTACTTTTAATCATCTTTCACTGTCAACACAATGGCCAACGATTTACCTACTTCAGAGGAAGGGAGATGGAATCTTTTTTTTTATCTATTGATGGTCTCAAAGAGGCAATATCAGACTTGAAACAACAGAGTCTTTCTTCGTCTCAGCAATTATTATCTATTGGAAATAGGATGACGAACAACGAGGAAAGAATGCAATCAATTATTGATTCAAACCGTGCCAAAAACATTATCCTTTTCAATCTTGACGATACAGAGGAAATTAATAGGAATTTATTTCAATCATTGCACAAAATTTTTTATGATGTTAACATACAAATTCCGGACGTTGCAATTGAGGATGCATTTCGTTTGAGTAAAACCGTTGGTAGACGGTTTTGATAAAATTTATTAGAACCAAATGGGTAAAATTACTTTTTTCAAATGTACAAATATTAATGAGAGGAATTTGATAATTTCTAATGATCACTCCAAAGAGGAGAGATTAATGCGTAAAAATAATTTTGTGTTAATTGGCAAACTTCGTGCACTTGGTTTCAAGGCTTCTTTGAGGAGGAATTCAAATGTTGTCAATGAAAAACGCATTAGTATCGAGGAAGCCAATAATCTTTTATCCTTGAAGGGTTCTAGTAACTTGCACGAGGAGAATCAGCAACGCAATTAGGATGCTTCGTCGAATGGTTTTTCGTCACCACAAGCTCCTGCCATAAAGCTTGTAGGTCGTCCTCGTGGCTCTACAAAGAAGAATAACAAATATAATTCTAACCTTCAGAAATTTTTAAGCATATGAAAAATACCAATCCCTCATCTACTTCAGACATATCTAAGAACAGTATTTTATGACGCTTAAATTTACTGCATTATGCGCTGAAAAACTGATTATTATGCGAAATTATGCGTTAAAAAATTAAAAAGTGCGAATAGATGCTTTTAAAATAAAAACGTTATTTAGGACCAAACTCCTGCTTTTAACATTAGGCTAATTTTAAGTTGTATTTTAAACTATTATTATAGCTAGAATAATTTATTATCTTTTTTTATTATACTATAAACTACATTATTTATACTTCATACATTAAAATAATTAACGGGGCAGCTCTAGTTATAACGCGCAAAAATTTATCATTTTTATGAATTTTTTTAAAGAATTTACAACATTGCTTGTTATTTTCACCAACATTTTTAAATATAACTTATTCTATAAAAATATACAACATAAACTAAAAATTCCAATAAAAAATTTTTAAAATGTGATGTATGATCTTGTCAAGGTCTTCATTAAAAGTATGGTTTGTTGTGACCACGATTATTTATTTAGATAAAATTTCTAGGGCTAAAGAGTCCTTTAAAGAACATTTACATAGTTACAAGGTTTCATCAAAAACGCCAAATTTAAACGAATTTAGTAAGATGATGATAAAATCGATCACTCCGAGTCAGGATAGATAGTCAGATCCTGACTCGGAGTGATCGATTTTATCATCATCTTACTAATTTGTCGACCGAGTGATAGCATCATTAATATATATATTAAACTAATTTAGTTAAAGTAGAAGATAATCTTGTCCATAATCGAAGGATTTAAGAAAAATTCTTTTTTGACAAAATAGCGACTATTCAAACTCATCGTTTTTATTTTCAATTAAAAAGCTGTTTTCTCAGGAGTAAAAAAGAGATTTTTGCATTAAAAAAGAAATTCTTCAATGCAGAACTAAATTTTCATGTACTAAAAAAGTACACCAAAATTAAGCAAAATCTGTGCAGTTGTTTTTGAGAAATCGTTATCACCGATTTGGATTTCGACGAAAAAATTTTTCTCGGCCACAGGAAGTCAAACTTAACTAAACCTTACTTCAGATCTTTAAGACTATAAATATTTCACTCAATTTTTAAAGTATCAACTTAGCATTTCATGAAAATATTTCTGAGACCCTAAAGTTAGAAAAATGCAAAAAACGATTTTTTGAAAATATACGCTATGTATAAATGAAATTCCACTAAAATGTCAGTTAAATTTTACTGATTTATTAGTGCATATAAGCTAAATGAAATCTGTGGTAAACTTATCGTGGAGAACCATTGAAATTTCGCTAATTCGGAGTTAGAGTTCTATACTTTTTTTAATTTTTGCACAAATAATTAAATTATGCGCCATAGTGCGAGAATAAAAAAATTGTGCGACGAAAAAAAACCATGCGTTTCGGTGCAACGTTAAATTTATTATATTTTATTTATAAAAATGATAAAACGTGAAACTTGCAACTTTCATTCAATTTTTGAAAATTATGCGATTATGCGCTTCGCACAAAGTGCAGGTCTCCAGACATATCTCTTCGTTCTGGTTCCTCAAAAAGACTATATTTCGCGCAAGCTGAATAGGAACGAGCAACCCCTTATCCAGCAATTGCTTTTACATCCAAGCCACCTTCACTGCTTAGTCATCACGCTTGTGGACGACTAATTTTTAGAAATATCCAAGGTTTAAAAAATTCTTCTGACTTGCAAAGTGACGTCTGTGATAATGATCTTTGTGCATTTCTGAGACTTGGGTGGAACACGACAACATCAACGTTCTTCAAAACGCTGGGTTCCAGGTCTGTACTTCGCCAGCGGTCAGAGACTTTGCCCATGGTAGAGCCAAGGGTGGTCTTTGTGTAGCATTCAAAAGTAAACACTATAATGTTAATATTGTTTCATCTCAATGTAATTTTATTTTTCTTAAAATTGTTTTTCATTCGGTTCATTTTATCTTAGGCTTAGTTTATGATCCGCCTGTTAGTAATTTTAATTTATTTATTGAAAATTTGTCGACTACTTTTAATAAGTTAATGTGTGTATACCCTAATATTCCTGTCGTTGTGGGGGTGATTTTAACTGTCGACTCTCGTATTTTAATCAACTCGATCCTGCGTTTTTTCAGTTGCTTGCCCTTTTCCACCAGAAAGATATTTATTAGATAATTGCGTAAATTCTCGTGGTAAAAATCTTGTGACTGTAACGAAAACTAATGAATTTATTTTACTTAACGGCCGTGCGCCTTCTGATTCACCTGCTAATTTTACTTTTGTTGGACCACAGGGTAGTAGATTTGGTTTTGTGTAATATTGGAGGTCTTAGTCTTTTCAATGACCTCCGAGTTCTGCAGATCACAACATTGTCAGATCAGTTTCCGGTTGTTCTCTCTTTCGCTAGGTTACAGCATTCTGATTTGACCAGTTGTCCTATTGCCTCTAGATGGAATTGGGACCCTGATAAATCATCTCTTTTTGTTGATGCCATGGCATGGAGAAAGGAGGTGTCATTTTGTGCCTGAATATCGATGCAATGAATGAAAACCTCACTAAAACTTTTAAGAGTGTTGCGTCACAACTGCATAAGCGTAAAAAGGTATCTAAATGTTGTAATGTTTACAAGAGACCGTGGATTGATTTAGAATGCAAAACGGCTAGGTGTAATTTAAAATCAGATCTAAATGCTCGTACGATGAGTGATTTCTCGGCGAATGCTTAATATTTTATCGCGAAGAGAGATTTGGTGAGAATTGAGAGAATTAAGAAAGGTAATTACAATAAGACTCAAATTAGAGATATAGAAAATTGTAATAACTCTTCTAGTATCTGGAAAGCTATTAATGTATTTCGACCCAGGCGATTCAACAGTTGTGGTATTGACCTTAACGTTTGGCATGAATACTTATTGAATTGCTATCCCAAAGTTAATTTTTCTGTAAATACTAAAGTATCCTTTCCTCTTTTATCTGTATCTATCCTCGACGAGAGCATCACAACTGCTGAAATGATGAAAGTCTTATGTAAGTGCAAGAGTAGGAAGGCTCCGGGCCTGGACGGCCTTAACTATGATTTCTACAAGAGTTTGCCACAAAACTGGATTTTGCCATTGAGCATTTGTATAAAAAAGTTTTATCTACGAAAAAAGTGCCCAAAGACTAATGCAAGTTTACCACCTCTATGCTTTATAAGAAGGGCTCCCCCTCTGATCCAGATAATCACAGGCCTATTACATTGGTTTGTAATATTGCTAAAATTTTTACTCAGGTTCTCTGTAATAGGCTTGTGCACTGGCCTTCGCAATTAAATTTGATTCTTGAGTCTCAAAACGGCTTCAGAGAGGGCAGTAGTTGCCTAGATCATATCTTTACTTTGTCTTCTATCATTCAGATACATTTAAGTAAACCTAAGTCAGCCTTCTTATATTTGTTTCGGATATTGACGACTTTTTTATTAATTTTGGTTGTAGAAGATTATCTATAGACAATAAAAGGGAAATATTGATGTTGGGTTATGCCGATGATTTTGGCTTACTTTTTGATACCCCCACTGAACTAAACAAAAGACATGAAGCCATACACCTCTATTGTACGCAAAATAAACTCACCGTAAATGTTGATAAGATAAAAGTTGTTATTTTTAGCAAGTCTGGAAATTCATCAGCTAAGAGATTTAAATCATTCAAATTTTCTGAGAAACGAATTGAGGATTGTGGTTTGGTGGATGTATAGCAGAACATTAGACTTGATGATGTTTCTTTTGATAGTGAACTCCTTCTGGAAACATATAAGAATTTTCTATCGGCGTGATATGGATCGCGTTTTCTTTGCTTCAGGAGTTTGCAAATATACCCGAATCTTTCTCTGGTGCCTGGTTCACAGTCATACTTGTGCATGAAAGTGCCGTTGTCCTTTAAAAAACGATTTGCACAAATTAGGCTGAATAATGTCCATGCTTGCAGGGTTATTCTCGAAAAAGCCAAAGTCTATCGTTTTCATTTAGATTTATTATGTGATTCTTGTAGGACTGAGAATGAGTCTTTGCAGTTTTGCTTAATGTTTTGTCTTCGAATGATTTTATTTATGTTAAAACATTTGTTATTACAAGTAGGAAAATCCTTTTGGATCGTTTTAATAGAAATACGCTTTAATCTTTTTCTTCTGACCAATTTACTACAGACTTTGGAAAGAATAAATTATCACAACAAATGCAAAATATATTTTGATCAATATTTCTCACTGTTATAAGTTTGTTTATTAATTTATACTGCTCATTAAAAGTGCCTTTTAAACTTCTCTCTTGTGAATTCCATCTTTTTCTTTGATAATATTAGAATTTTCTATGTTGTAATTACACTACCCTGCAAAATTTAATTTTTTTGATGCGAATAAGATCGGACCTACAATTTCCGAAGGGATTTTTCATGCTGAACACGAATCTGAGTTCAAAAATTTTCCATCACGTCATGACCATAGGTCCAATCTTATTCGCAAAACTCATGTAGGCCAGTGTTATCTTTATATATTACAGGCCAACAAAATTTTGTGGCCTAACCAATAGAAGATGATTTTTATAGGATTTTGTCCGTAGAATACGAATTTGACCTTGAAAATATTGGATTGGCTCTAGTTTTTAATCAATTTACGTTTCAATATACAAATACGCATTTTTGACATTTTTTGAATGAATGTCCAACAATACACAGAAACAGAAAATTTGGCCGCATAGCACTAAATGAAAGCTTAAACACTGCTTTTGAATATTCAAAAACAAAAAATGTAATTTATTTACACTTTAACCTATAATGTCAAAAGAAACATACGCTGCTCCATAAACGTATTAAAATTAATATTCCTTATGTAATGTAATTCAAGTAAAAATTTGTGTCTTTGGGGTTTTTTATAATCGCTGCTTACAAATCTGCTATGAAATATAAAAATTACAAGTGGCGGACCAAATTTTTAAAGATAATTTACGCCTTTTATGATAAAAATGTAAAATTTAAAAAAAATTCTTCCATATTGGATCCGCCATTTTTAATATTAAAATCTGAATACAGATTAGTAAGCAGCGACCATAAAAACCCCTAGAGAGACTAATTTTTATTTAAATTGCCTTACATGGTCAAAAGTACTGTTGTTTTCAATATGTTTGTGGAACAGCGAATGTCTTTTTTGACATTATAGGTTAAAGTGTATATAAATTAAATTTTTTGTTTTTGGATATTGAAGAGCAGTGTCTAAGCTTTCATTTGGTGCTATGCGGATAGATTTACTGTTTCCGTGTATTGTTGTACATTCATTCAAAAAATGCCAAAAATGCAAATTTTTCGTATATTGAAACGTAAATTGATTAAAAACTAGAGCCAATCCAATATTTTAAAGGTCAGATTTGTATTCTACGGACAAAATCCTGTAAGAATCGGCTGTAACATTTTAGGCAACATACAGTTGATGAAATTTTGTCGGCCTGTGTATTTTATGTTTTGGTTTTTCATTTTTGTAATAGTCTTTATCTTTCCTGAAACGTTTAATTTTCATAGAATTTTTAAGTTTCTCAATTTTAATATAATTTTCAGTTCGTAATAACTTATTTCTATTTTTTTCTAATTCTTTCAATTTATAATTGTAATTATTTCTTAATATTTTATTGTGAATTTTATTATTTATACTTTCGGTATTTATATATTTTTCATTTGATCGCAAAATTTTATTACGTGATTTATTTTTATATTTTCCGAACTTTTATATTCTTCGTTAGATGGTAACATTTTAATACGCGTCTTATTTTTTACATCTTCGGAATTTTTATATTGTTCATTAGATCGGAAATTTTTAATGCGTTTTAAATTTTCATATTTTTATTGTTCATATTTTTGGAATTTTTATATTCTTTGTTAGATCGCAAAATGTTATTACGCTTTTTACTGTTTATGTTTTTGGAATTTTTATATTCTTTGATAGATCCCAAAATTTTATTACGCACTATATTTTTAATATTTTGTGATTCTGGATATGAAGCATTAGATGATCTTGAGTGTTTTATATATGGTGGAAATCACGTAAAAAATCCACCCAAAAAAAATTTTTAGTTCAATTCATTCCAAATTTTTTTATGATATGCCCTATAGGTTAGTACTTTGTCAGACAAATATATTTGAATTTTTTAAAAATTTATCCTAGGGGGAGGGGGATAAAGTTTTGAACTTATACGTGACACACTTAACTTTGATAATTTTTTATACTTAAACGGAAAATTTTTTTAAAAAAGTAGGACATGGTTTTTCTAGGTATTTTCGTAAGCTTTCAAATGGCGTAGTTTATTTTCAAAAAAAAATTTTTTGACACGAATTTTGAAAAAATAAAAATGTTTTTTCACTTTTCTCATCTTTGGAAACTTTATTTTTTATATTTTTAAATGAAAGCTGGGATTTTTTCCAATGGAATACTTACTTTCCAGAAAACCCTTTTTCAGATTCTGGGGTCAAAATAGCGATTCAATTAACACAAAAAACACACCAAAAAATAAGTACATCTTTTTTAAAAACAATTTTTTCAGATCTAAAAAAATTTTTTTAAACCTTTCATAAGTATGCTGTCCAATATGGTGGACATTTAAAAAAATTTGGATTCGCTTGAAACTTGTCAATCGGGAGTTTTCGGGATCGCGCTGATGACGATCCCAATGTTAGTTTTTCAAATTCAAAATGGCAAATCCAATATTTTGGACATTTTTTTTTAAATTTGGATTCGAGTGACAAGTTTCATGCGAATCCAAATTTTAAAAAAATGTTCAAAATATTTGATTTACCATTTTGAATTTTGAAAAACTGCTATTGGAATCGTCATCAGCGACCCCGAAAACCCCCCGAGTGACAAGTTTCAAGCGAATCCAGAATTTTTTTAAATGTCTGCCATATTGGATCCGTCATTTTGAATTTTGAAAAACTGACATCGGAATCAACATGCGCTCATGTTGATTCCGATCCCCCAAAACTCCCTACATCTTATTGCTGCTAAAATTTATTGTCTATACATAGTTCAAATCGTGTATTGAAGTCCGCAAGTAAAAATTTTTGTCATTTGGGCGTTAATGGAATAAATAGTTGTTATTCAGATGAAGGATTCCAGAAATAATCTTACAAATTTTAATGTATGTATGTCTGACACAAAATCATTGTAACCCAATCACACGAAAACGCGTTTGCCGACTTAAACTAAATTTGGCATATTGTTAAATATTGACCCAAGGTAGGTTTATCAATTTCCGGATTTAAAGAATATTAATTAGAACGGAAGATATTCAATATTTTCAAAATTCTAAAAATTCAAAATTTTACATTTTTTCATGGATTCCCTGGTAAAAATTTCGGACTAATTCCGGATTAAATACAGACAGATTAGTACGGATTAGTCCGAAAATTGTACTAAAAAGGTCCGAAAATGATCCGCGATAGTCTGATATCAATCCGAACGAAAACCTGAATCCGAAAACACTCCGGAGTAATCCTGAATGTCTACGAATTCAATCCGTAATTAGTCCGCAAGAATCCGAATTTATTACCGGTGAAGAATTCTTCTAAAATAAGTATGGAATTATCCGATATCAATATGTAAAGAATACGGAATCAGTCCGCAACAATCCGAGTTTAATCTAGTTAAAAAACTTAATCCGCAAAATGTCCGGAGCAATCCGAACTCTGTAAGAAAGAAATCCGGTATTAGTCCGCAACAATTTGAAACTAAGTGTGGCAAAATCCTTTTCATAAAGAAGTACGAAACAATCCGAAAACTGTATGATAAGAATCCGAAAATTGTCTGCAACAATCCGGATTTAATCCAACTAAAAGGTATAATGCGAAACAAATAAGAAATAATCCAAAATCAATATGTAAAGAATAGGAATTGAGTCCGCAATAATCCGAATTTAATCCAGTTAAGGGTAAAAATAAAAAAATCGTTAATTTGTGCCTAATTTTTTTAATTAAAAAAAAACTTTAAAATATTGAAACAAATTTTTTTTTCGTTACTTATATTCTAGAATAAGTCAAAAATTATAAAACGCAAGATCAAGAAACAGTTCTTTGATTAATAAAATTTTTTTTAGAAATCGCATATTTTATCAAATTTTTTTTATAAAGAAATCATATTTAAAAAGTTCATATTAATAATTAATTTTTCATTTGTAGTTAGTTTAATTATTTATTACTTCTTTTACACGTATTTTAGAATAATAAAAGATAATAACGGAAATACTTTAAAAAGAAACATTTTTAAACACAGTTCTACTTTTTCTGTTTCTTCGTGTTCCTCGGCTTAGTTTCCCTCTGTTTTCTTTTAATAGGTTGTTTTACATTATTTTCATCCTCGAAAATCAGACTACCTTTTCCCAAAGAAAAATGCTCGCAGAAATCGGAACAAGAGAAACAACTCAGTTTTCTAATAAAAATTTCTTGTGGTGAATGACTTCTCCATAAAACCTGATGCACTTGCATTATATCTGGAACTGACTTTATATTTTTGCTCTTACTTTTTTTCTTTAAAAATTCATCTGATAGAATCTCGATTACTCGAATTCCAGGACACTCTTTTGATAACACGCGTACAAAAGTTTCACTTGATGTAATATCATTGCCGCGATCAACATAACAATCAGCCATTCTTTTCAATACTCCTCCTACACCATCCATTGGACCTTTTCCATGACCTGCTTCAGTGTAATTCCAAGTGCAAAACTTAATTTGAGGACAAATTTTTGGTAGCTGTTGAGTCATTAAATGCAAATTGTAACGGTTTTTATACTGAGCTGAAGGACCATCTGATGCAAAGTGAATTGTATCAATTATGGGATATTTTTTACACAATTGTAAAATTGGATCAAGATGCGCACAAATTGCATGCGCACCATGCTCGAGGTTCTCAGATACAGTGGCAAATGACACAATTTTTTCTTCATACTTTTCACTTTCTTTAGTACACTCTTGTAAATATTGCACACCAGTATGAAGGGACAATTGCTTTTTAGAGGCGCCAAAATGCATTGCCTGAATTTCTTGATAACAGCGACAGACATAGTTCTGTGAAAAGTCAATTCTAAGGAGAGTTTCATTTTCCTTCAAATGCTCACGCTTCCACTTGATCGCACTGCACTGATGACGTTGTATAAAAATATGTTTTAAAAATGGATTGATTTGTTCTTCAAAGTCATTCAAGAGTGTTCTAATTGTTGCATTAATCTCCTTCTTCTTCATTAAATTAACTGTTTTTTCTACCTCTTTTATTATTCTTTTTTTGTTGTTCGGTACCACTGGAAATAAGATATCGAGTTATTGTCGACATTTTCGTTTACAGAAAAAACAGATTTGTTAATGCACTTTTCACATTCTCTAAACATGCATGATCTATCTTTTGTATCACAGCATACTATTGAACATATGTCTTCTGCATTTTTAAATTTAATTAATGATGCTGAATGCAAAGCGTTAACGAGAAATTGCATATTAGAATGTTTAATGCATAGACAAGTTTCTCTGTCTGATGGTTTGGGGAACGTAATCCAAGAAGGCCGAAGTCGAAGAAAAGTTGCAAGTGATATTTTTGTAGAATATTTATTCTTATATTTTTTGTGCAATTCTTTCATAGATGAGAGAAGAACCCTTCTTTGTTCATTCTTTTTATGATCTTTTTTCCCAGGACACATACGACTGTTAGCATCTTCTTGTAAAAATTGTACAACTCGCGATTCCTCTCTTCTCTTCAAACAAAAGTTTTTTTTCGCTGGAAACCTGCATCATTTTCTTTGCTTATTGACTTTTTAATATCATTTGACGATATGATACCTTTACATTCGCTCATTATACGATACTTCTTAAAATATTTATTGCAAATTGTCTTTGCAACCATCATTTTAATATTGTGTTGTCTACTTTGTCTTCTTTTCTTCAATTGGTTCTTCACGACTTCCGAAAACAACAATTTTTTCTTTATTTCATTAGTAACTTTACCTTTTGAGTGAACTATTAATTTTTTAACTTTTGAAGATGGAAAATTTGATCTTTCTGTTTTAATTTTATACCTTTGCAATTTTTTCTTGTGCTTCTCAACGCTTTTTAAGGCATCAGTAAGCTGTGATTCAAGTTTTTCGATTCTTTTATATGCTTTTGATCGCTCTTTCCTTACAATTTTTCGACCCATAAGTTTCCGTGATGATCCAGCTTTTCCAATTATATTAGGTACACTATTACATGGATTTTCCACATTTGAATCGTCTTGGTTTTTAAGCAACTGTTCTGTCTCTTTTTTCTTTTTTTCTCTAGAATTTCGCTGATTTATTTTCCACCTTTTGCGCTGTTTATCTCTTTCGGTATTAGTTAAATGATTTTTCATTTTTGCATAATTTTGTCTCGATTTCTCTCTTCGAATTATTAAATCTTCTTCAGTCATCTTAGCTCGTTGTTTACGTTTTCTTTCTGCTTCGATCTTCCGCTTCTTCACATTAGAACAAACATTGATTTTCTGACTCTTTTTATTTTTTAAAGAATTCTTTGTATTTGACATTTTTAATTCATCCTCAAAAACACACCTGTAACGTAATCAATAAAAATCAATTATTGAAAATATATATTTAATTAAACAATTAATATAAATAATAATAATTAATAATAAATTAATTAATTATAATTATAATTATTATTATTATAATTCAGTAAAATATTTCTTTATTAAAAATAGATTTTTATTAACCTATGTGAAAATTAGTACAAATATTTTCTCTTATTTTTAAAACAATTTTGAACTATTCTTTAGAAATATTATAATTTATAGTTAATTTTATTATTTATTTAATTTTTATAATTAAATAATAATATTATGCAGCGTGTTAAATTTATTATTATAAATATCTAAAAATATTTTTTATATGTGATGAAATACATTTTCAAAATGTTCTTTTTACTTTTTATTTAACGACTGACTTCACTCTTTAAAAAAAAATGTCTAACTTGACACGATGACAAAAAATAATAAACATGACTTTTTATTTTTGTTATTACTCAAAAACTTCAATTTCGTTTCTCTTGTAAATTTACGTAAATAATATACACATATTAAACAAAATTTTCATGTATCACTTACCTTTTAAAAAACGTTCGCCTTTATAATAATCTTGCGGACACGATGACAATTAGAAGATGTACTCTTTTTTGCAATTATTAAAATATTATTTAATTGATTTTATATTCGATTTTGACATTTCTCTATACTCTCATATTATCAAATTTTCATCGTACTTCATTTGTTTCATAGTTTTTCAACTTATAATTGCGATTCCAATTGGGAAATCGGTAAATATGTGTGCGGGGACACGATGACATTAAAAAAATTCAAATCCAGGGACACATTAAAAATCCTTTAAATTTCGCAATTATTGTTATAAAAATATTTACCACTTTCACTATATTAAACCTTATACATTAGAGCACACGTACATAAAGAGAAATTTCTATTTATTTCATAAAAAATTGTATTAAAATACCTTTTATATTGGAAAATGTAAAAAGGGACATGGGACACGATGACATTTTTGGACTTTTTTACGATTTTATACCTGTTGTAGTAGAAAAAAAAATTAATTAAATAATGGGATATTATAGAAAAAAATATACTCTGTAAGATGGTAGTATTTAAAATCATGAATTTTTAACAACCAAAGTATTATTTACTCAGGACAAGAATTCAACGATTTTTTGATTTTAACCCTTAAAAGAATTTTAATCCGAAACAAGTATGGAACAATCCAAAATCTGTATGCAAAGAATCCGGTAATAGTCAGCGTCAATCCGAATAATATCCGATCAAAACACCCCAGTCCGAAAATAAGTCTTATTATTATAAGATTTTGTAAATATGTACAATCCACAGACAGTTCAAAACAATCCATATTCAATCCAATTCAAAGACTTAATCAGGAATGATTTTGGTATAATATTGAATTTGTATATTAAAAACAATTTGTATAAAATGCAGATAAATTCAAACTATAATTATAATTTCGTGTGACAAAAACCTGACCAAAACCAGATTAATTTCGGATTTAATAATTTCACATTTGCAAGTTGCGTATTATCAGACTAACTTCGGACTAGATCGAACTAATTCCGGATTCACTGGTTTTACACAAACCGCATTGAGTTTGAATTTATCCGGACAAATTCCGAGCGACAAAAACCTGTCCATAAGCAGTCTGTTTCGGATTAGCTGCGGCTTCACTGATTAAACCAACCGGATTACTTCTGTATTTACTAGTTGCATATGATCTGACTATAACTGCAGACTAAACCGGACTAATTACGGATTCAATAGTTATAAAAAACGGTTTTGATTTCAAACTTAATTCATGGTGAAAAAACTCCACAATAAACCGTACTGATGCGGACAAATTCCGGATTAGTCTGAAATCGGTCCCACTTTTTATTCAGGGTATTTACTTACGGTAAATAAAATATTTAATTCTGCAGTCAGTTTGTTTTTATAAATTTACTAGTAGGTATTATTAGTTATCTTGTTTCAATATTAAAATTAACACTGATGTGTTAGTTTCTTGTCATTTCTTTTTGTGGCACTTCATAAATTCTATTATGAATTTGAACTTCCATGCGAGCGTGGTATAGTGGTTAGTGTATTCGATTTCGGTGCGTTATAATGTTAGATAGGTGTAGGTTCGAATCCCCAAGCGTTAGAAATTTTAAGTTAATGTAAATAAAATTGCGATAGGTAAATCGAAAAATATGATGAATGTGGCATAAAGTAATAATAATTAATATGTAAAACTTGTATAACTTTTTTTTATTAACATTCACTAAATTGTCGGACTAACTTTTGACTGTTTCGGACTAATTCCGGATTCACTAGTTAAAATTAACTGATTAATTTCGGACTTCATCGGACCAACTCCGATTTCACTAGTTGTTCACAAACCGTATAGAATTCGGATTTTTCCGGATTAATTGCGGATGACAAAAACCTGACCATAAACCGCATTGTTTCGGACAAATTTCCGATTAGTCCGAAATCTGTCCGGTTCTTTAACCAGGGTTGTTTTTAAACTTTCTATACTTGAGTATTACATGTTATTTAGGCAGATTTTAGTATAATTTTGCAAAAAATACTATCCTATAACTAAGATATAAATATAAAAATATTTTCAAAAAATCGAAAACTACTATTAAACTTAAGTCAGTACTTTGTTTGGGATCTTTTGATTAAGATTTTAACGTCAAAATAATACAATTCAGAATTATTTATTCATCCAATTTTTTTACATACATGGGTCATTTAATTTAAATTGTTATAATCGTGTCCTTTGCCTTGATAACTATTTGTTATAGTTTTTAATAAAATTTATTTTCCAATGTCATTTATCACAAGTAAACAAAAATTTTGCAGTGAACTATGACTTACATATGTAAGGAAAATTAACTTCTCATAACTTTATTTAATTGTTTAACCCTTCTAAAAAAAATAAGAATGACGCGTCCCTCACTTTTACATTATTTTACTTGGAATGCAAAATTTTGTATTTATGCGTGTTAAAAGATTTATCCAGGGAGCAAAAGTGCTGTTTCACTAACGAATCCGCAGCATTTCAATCACGAATCAACTTCAAAAAAATTGAATGCCGTGTTTCGAATTGTAAAAGTTTTACGTTGTGGCAGAAACAAAAAGATTTGATTGTAATTAGAAAACTGTCATGAGTGTCCCGTCTTAAAAATTGGTAAATTAATATTTAATATTCAATATCAGAATAAAATTAGTAATAGTTTTCAATTCTCTTTCGAATGAGACCTGAATTGTCGATATAAATATAACCTGTTCATAGATATAAGCAAAAACGAGCAAAATGTCATGAATGTCCATATCATGACTGTCCCACAAAGGAGGAGGTCCCCTAAGGCTTATATTTTGGCTATTTGGGATTTTGATTTAAATAATTAAAATGTATATCTTCATAAATAAGAATTATATTTCTATCGATTTTTGTCGAAACGGGGGTGTTTTGGCCAAATTAGCCTTTTGATACTAATTTTTTTTCAAAAAAAGGATGTGGTTAAGGAACAACAAAATTACTAAATTATATTGCAATTGACTTAAAACTTTTTACTCGGGGGTTTTTGGACTCGCTGATTTCGAATTTGAAGTTGGATATTAAAAATTAAAAATGGCGGATCCAATGTGGCGGACCACAATTTTAAGAATACTTACTTATCTTCCCGTCTACCGCTATCTAGGAGTTTTTAATGTCGCTGATTACGAATATGATGTTAAAATTAAAAAATTCAAAATTGTGAATTCAAGATAAAGTCAAAATTATTGAATTTTCAAATTATTACAAAAAATTCAACCACTTTTTTTTAAATAAATATTTTTTAATTTTTCCAAAAACTACAACATTTTTTTATTGGAAAGTTGAAGTGTTTTTCAATAAATTATGAAAATTTCGAAATTGGTACAAGAATAGATTTACATAAAATTAAAAAGAAATTTTTATAGTTTTTGTATATTTAAATATTTTGGTGTTAAAAAAAATTAAACGTTTTTATGTTTGTGTAGCTCTGTATAAGGAGAAATCTTACGAAATTGGGACATATTGGGTTCTGACAAATAGGTGACACAAAAAGCTACCATATTGTTAACCCACATTTTTATACATTTGCTAATACTATATTGTGACTATGAGATATAAAAAAATTCTTGTTCGTAAAAATTAAAGAAGTATGCTGCTGATTTATTTATTAAAATAGTAGAAATTGATAAATTCTTGACGTAACTCGCATAAAGTCGAATTTTCATTAAACGATAACTTTTTAAGCAATTTTTTTAATGTTTGGGATTTTTTGCCATTTATCTATAGGTTGTGAAGGGTAGAAAAAGGTAAATTAAACAAGTGTGCCAATTATAATATTCGAGATAATGAGCTGTTTATAACTCTAATTGCGTTTTTGTACGAGATAATGTTACTTAGTAAATTATAGTGCCATTTTAGAAAAAAATATATTTGAATTATATCGCGCGTAGATGTTTGATAAATGTAAGTTTAGGTAGATAAAGGAAAATTATTTTTGAAGAGTTGTAAAATATTATAAATTCTTGAAGATAAATACGTTTTACCTGCACTCATAACCATAAATATGAAAAAAATAGTTTAAATAAAGTAGCAATTACTAAATATGAATTACGCCTGTTAAAATATACTTCTATTTGGTCGGAAAATAATAATTTATGGTAAAAAAATGTGCCACTAATTTGAAAAATATTTTTTTTTACAACTAAAAGTCCCCATTTCGTGAGATTTCCCTATAAGCGGGCCTGAAATTTTTTAACATTTTCTAAATAACAATTTTTATTTAATTTTTAAACAGCAATTTTTTAAAATTTTTTATTATTTAAATATCAACAATAATTAAATTTTACGTTAATCCTAATGAATTATTTACAAAATAATCCAATTATTATGAAGAATATTTCAATAATAAAAAATTGTTAAGGTAAAAAAGAAATCATATCTATATACATAAAAATTTTTTTTAGAAAATGAAAAATAATATTAAGGCCGGAAGTTAATAATGCAGCGCTGTACACATAATGTTTAAAAATGTATATATTTTAACTGTCAATTGTTACAAATAACTGGAAAACATTTTTTTAACATAGCATTGTATAAACATTCGTTTAAAAAAATAACACTTTATATTTATTTTTATGAATGATATTTATATGTTAATTAATTTTTTATAAATATTTATTTATAAAGAGTCAAAATATTCAAAGTACTTCACATAGGACTCGTTGGATGCGGATTGTTTTAATGCTTTACAGTAGTAAATTCAGAATTTCGTTAACTCTATTTTGTATAGTAAAATACTTCAATTTTTAATGAGTAATTAATAATTCAAAAACAAAAAAGAAATAATTCTTTTTGTGATATTGAAAGTACACATCTTAAAAGGTATAGCGAATCCTAGTTTTTAAACAAAAATATTTAGTTTATTTTTAAATAATTAAACAAATTATTTTTAGTTATTAATATACCACCAATCAAAAATAAAAATTTTATTAATTAACTTTGCCAAAAACCCTTAGATAGAGGTAGACGGGACAATTAGTAAACATTTTTTAAATTGTGATCCGCCATATTGGATCCACCATTTTTAATTTTTTAATTTTGACTTCATATTCGTAATCAGCGACCCCGAAAACCTCTAAATACCAATCAACGTAAAAATTCAATATTATGAAAAGTGTATGCATTTGGAAGCGACTTTTTGGGTAGAAACTTATGCGCAAGAGGGTTATGAAGAACCAAAGATAAATAATTTTTAAAAAAGATACAAAAAATTAAAAATCCAATATGTCCGTCAATTTTTGAAATTTTAAAAAATCGCTTGGGAATTTTGTTTATTATCAATGCAGAATATAATGTATCCATTTTTAACTGAATCCTAAAACCTTGTAAAAAATTTTGTGTTGAATTGACGTGGAATACACCAATTGTAATTATTTAGAAAGGAGGAAGAAAGGTCGTGGGTTCGTATCCCACCATGGTTTCGTTCTTTCTAAGTTATTCGTTATTTTAAAAATTATTAATGGCATTCGAAGAAATATTTTTCAGAAAAAGCATGCTTCTGTAATAGGGTAGTTGTACATACATTTCTAGGCTTATTCCCCTATGGCCTTTACTATCGACATTAGTTTTAAAAATAAAGATTCGGTTTTAAAAATTAACTTTATTGAACAATTATAATAATTATTATATGTATAAATAAACATTGTATATTAAATAAATTTATATTTGACACTGTTTTGTCTGATATTAAAAATTAAATTTTTCTCTAAAATCACAAAATTGAATTAATAATTTTTGTAGATATTTCCTAAAAGTACATTTTTTTACAGCTCACAATTCATAACTAATTGTTTCACAATTAATTTTAATCTTGTTCGACACATTGGTTTAAAGTATGTATATAAAATAATTATTAGAAATAATGTAATAACAATAATAATGAATAAAGTTTATAATAATTAAAAACACATTTATGCAGTGTTTGGACACGCTAGTTCCAAAAAACTAAACTTTAAAATAAATTCATAACCTTTCATTCGTACAGTATATCCTTGTTTTTTTTAACTAAACCTAAGATATAACCAATTCCGATTGTGTTGAGTACATATTTTGTTATCTGTATTTAAAAGTATACTAGTATACAAATGTTTATAACTTTGTAGGTTAAGATTTGTGTATAAATTATGTAAAGATTGTTTTAATTACGTGGTTTTTGTTAACAGTGTTTTAGCCATTTTATATAAGTTTTTGATAAAAGTCTTGATTCATAATTTTCGAAAATGATACAATTAAAATAAGACAAGGGAAAGAGATGTCCATAAGATGAGTCATCTCATCTGGTAGTTATTAACATTAACGTCGAATGGCTTACTTACACGCTTTTTCTCTCCACAACTTGTAAAAAATCCTTGACAAATATTTTATTTATAGACATAAAAAGTAAACATATATTTAACCCGTTGATTCATTTGATGGAAGTGGATTGAATTCTGATTAAATATTAAGATTATTATCATATATTACATGAAAATTGTGTGCAGTTTTTAATGTACCAAAACCTTAGTCAATGACTTCAACGTGATTTGCAGGAAATAGACCATATGTACCGTCTGGACCAAGTCCTTGCCACCATCCTTCGTCAATAGCGTCAATATGTGTAATAATATCACCAGGATCAAATGTGATTTCAGTATCGTCTGCAGCCTGATAATCATATAAAGCTCTCGCTTTCATTCCTTCATTATTAGGATCCAAATATAAATAATCTCCCTCTAATTGACTATATAATTGGTTTTCTGCTTCTTCAACTGCACTAGACGATTCTGCATTTGGAACCTTTGAAGCATTAATATCTTCTTTAAAGAAACTTTCTGTGCTTTGGATGTTTACAGCTTCTGATTGACTTTGTACAATATTTACGCATTCATTTTTCTTGAAATCTTCATGCTTAAATAGCTGTTGATTTGGACTATTTGAAAGTTCTTCAAATGATTCTTTCTTAGGCTCACCATCTTTAGTAATATTTCTTGATATGTTTACACTATTATCTTTTTGTTCAACTGGATGATAAACACTAGATGATTTCAATAGACCAGCACAAGTATTTTGTTCAAATATGGCCCGTGCATTTATAGTTCTTTGAGCAATTAATTTCTGAGCTTCATTATTTCGTTGTTGGCGTAATTCCTCGGTACGGGATTTTGGTTCAATCTGAGGAATACAGTTCTGAGTGTTCCGAATATTTTTTAAGTCTTCAGGATGTAGTTCAGCACTCCTATGATTAATGCTCTTTTCCGTGGTAATCTGAAACAATGTCACTTTATTTTATTATAGGATAAAAATTAAATTGAATGTTGGGAGAAAGTAGGTCCTAATTAACAGTAAACGATAATGCATATATATATGGGACGTTCCACGTCAACAGAAACAGAGCTGTGGCCAAAAATTGGCGCAATGAAAAAAAACGTTCAAGGGCTTAAAAAATACGTACACTCGTGCACTTTTAATAGCAGCTGGGCGTTTTTGAAAATCCAATATGGCGGCTAATTTTTCGAAAATTCATCAAATTTTTTTAAAACTTGTCCTATGAGGGTTTTTTAGGTCGCTGATTACAAATGTGACCTTAGTTTTTAAAAATTTTAAATGGCGGATCCAATATGGCTGTTGATTTTATTAAACATTTATCAAATTTGTTCAAAAATTTTCTTTTAGGGTTTTTACATGTTGCTGAGTACTAATTCATGGGTTTTCTACTAATATACTAAAATTTTCAAAATCTTGAAAGACAATTTATATAATCCAGTTGGCTAAATTTTTCTTAAACATTTCTGTCGTTTTGGATTAAATTCTAATTTTTCTAATTTCTTTTTAAATTTTTAAATTCAACTACATATTATTTTAGTATTTTAGTATATTAGAAGAAAACCTATGAATACTCAGCAACATATAAAAACCCAATATTGGATCCGCCTTTTCTAATTTTTAAAAACTTAGGTTATATTAGTAATTATCAACCTTGAAAACCCCCAAGTAACCATTTCTGAGCGATTTTAAAGAGATTTAAAATTTGTCCACAATTTTGCTTCCGCCATTTTAAATTTTTTAACTCTAATCAAAATCTGACTTCAAATTTGTATTAAGCGACCCCTAAAAAGTTTAAAAAAATTTCGTTCAATTTTTTTCCTTGGATTTTGTAATTTTTATTAACGATAGTATTTGCCGATTTGTGATTTTGTTGACTTTCTTCACTTGTAATTAAGCCGCCATATTGGATTTTGAAAAACGCCCAGCTGCTATTAAAAGTACACGAGTGTACGTATTTTTTAAGCCATTGAACGTTTTTTTTCATTGCGCCAATTTTTGGCCACAGCTCTGTTTCTGTTGACGTGGAATGCCCCATATATATATATATATCTGCTGCCCAAAGTAAAAACCTAGTAAGTCGCATTTCCCGTAAGGTTCAAACTCGCTTACCGTTTAAGCCACTTTCATCTTAACGGCAAATGCGACTTACTAGGTTTTTACTTTGGGCAGCAGATATATATATATATATATATATATATATATATATATATATATATATATATATATTTATATATATATATATATATATATATATATATATATATATATATATATATATATATATATATATATATATATATATATATATATATATATATATGGGGCGTTCCACGCGAAATCGGACAGTATTTGACTTTTGCATCTCAGATTTTTTTCAAATATTTTTTTGCTTTTAGTGCTCATTGAAATAAGCTACCATGATTTTTTTTAAATTTTTTAATTAAGCCGTTTAAGAGATACAGATTTTACCAAATTTGACGTTCTATATATGAAAATTTTTGTTTTTATACGTAGTTTTTGATAAAAATATAAAAAAATTATTTTTTAAATTTACGAAATTTTTATTTAATTTAAAAAAAAAATTTATTTTTAAAAATATATGTATCGATCGATTTTTTTCAAAATTTTTTTTAGAAACTAGAACTAAATTAACAACTTTTAAGCGTTGTCTGATTGTGGGCAAACGATGGTCACAAAATAGGCCTTCACGTCAGGATTTTGAGAAAAGTGGGGGTAAAGACCCCAAAAAACGTGTTTTTGAGGGTTTTCAAAACTTTTTTTATTCTAAACCTGACGCGCCAGAAACTTCTACATAGACTTAAATTGAAGCTTGAATTGTCCACTACAAGACCCATATCCGTAAAACCAAAAAAGATTAAAATTTTTTCAAAAAATGGGGTCGAAGTTACCAAAAATGTGTTTTTTGGGTTGCTTTAATAGTCTTTTAAAATTGTTTTGGATTCGCTTGAAAATTGTTACTCAAGAGTGTTTGAGGTCGCGGATTGTAATCTGACGTGCCAGAAACTTATAAAATGTTATAATCTGATGATTATAATCAGCGACCCTAAAAATCTCATTTTTAGTTACTCCAACCCCATGTTTTGGAAAAAATTTAAATTTTTTTTGGTTTTACGGATATGGCTCTTGTAGTGGACAATTCAAGCTTCAATTTTAATCTATGTAGAAGTTTCTGGCGCGTCAGGTTTAGCATAAAAAATTTTGAAAACCTTCAAAAACACGTTTTTTAGGGTCTTTACCTCCACTTTTCTCAAAATCCTGACGTGATGGCCAATTTTGTGACCCGGGATCGTGTTCAGCGTCTTTAATGGACACTATGGTATCTCATAAAAAAGTAAGACTTTTTTGTTGACCTGTGTTATTAATAATTTTAGCTCAAAAGCCCTATTGTTTGCTATATCATATGGATATAAAAATTAAAAAATTCGAAATAAATAGATCCCATCGTTTGCCCACGATCAGAAAGTTTATTTAGTTCTTGTTTCTTACAAAAAATTTTGAAAAAAATCGATCGATACATACATTTTTAAAAATAAATTTTTTTTTTTAAAATTAAAAAATTTTTCGTAAATTTAAAAAATAATTTTTTTAATATTTTTATCAAAAACTACTTATAAAACAAAAAATTGTCATATATAGAACGTCAAATTTGGTCAATTTTAGACCGAGTTATAACCATTTCAAAAAATCATTTTCGTAAAAAACGTGATTTTTCAAAAACCTGTATCTCTTAAACGAAAAATCTGTATCTCTGGATGAAAAAATTTGAAAAAAATCATGGTAGCTTATTTCAATGAGCACTAAAAGAAAAAAAATATTTGAAATAAATCTGAGATGCAAAAGTCAAATACTGTCCGATTTCGCGTGAAACGCCCCATATATATGCGGCGTGTTACGTCAAACGGCCCAGAACTCTGCTTAAAATTCTAAGCAACTAAAATAAACAAACAATATGTCAAAATGTTCGTAAACTAATGCCCTTTCAATTATAAAGTGGCAAAGGGCGTCCTTACTGCGTCACCTGAAAGACACCAAAATCAAAAAAAGAAAATAATATTATTAATGACTTTTAAAAACCGGTACAAAAATGATAACCCAGGTGCGAATATTCGGTTGGCCCATAGTTGGGCCAACTTTTACAAGGTCGGTCCAACTTCTCGTGCCAGAGGTTGGGCCAACCATACAGATGATAACGGTTGGCCGTCTAATGGCGACGATGGTGGGCCCGACAAGTCATAAGGAAGTTGGCCCAACTTAAAATGCATATGTTGTGCCAGCTATACATTTCAATGGTTGGTCCAAAAACTGACGCCAAAGTTGGCACGACTTTAAATGCGTAAGTTTGGCCAACTTTAACAGCCAAAGGTAAAAAATTATTAAAAAACTAAATTATTTAAACAATTAACACGTTATTATTAGCAAGAACATCAGATATAACCTTTACCTATTATTATTAAACACAATCTCATACATACATTTTCGAAAATATCTACCGCTTGCTGGGATCGAACCCCTAACCTAACGCGCCGAAGACTTATATACTGACCACTACGCTACGCTCACATGGGAGTCCATACCGTTAAATGTATATTAAAGCTGCAACAGTCGGGCCAACCGTGGCCCAGAGTTAGGCCAACCGAGAAAGTTTAAGTCATTTAAACTGTTTTTCACAAAGTTTTGCCAACCGTCGGGCCAACCGTGGCCCAGAGTTAGGCCAGCCGAGAAAGTTTAAGTCATTTAAACTGTTTTTCACAAAGTTTTGCCAACCGTCGGGCCAACCGCGGCCCAGAGTTAGGCCAACCGAGAAAGTTTAAGTCATTTAAACTGTTTTTCACAAAGTTTTGCCAACCGTCGGGCCAACCGTGGCCCAGAGTTAGGCCAACCGAGAAAGTTTAAGTCATTTAAACTGTTTTTCACAAAGTTTTGCCAACCGTCGGGCCAACCGTGGCCCAGAGTTAGGCCATCCTAAATTTGTAAGTCACATGAGATACGTTCCCCATAGTTGTGTCGACCTTTGTCGCCAAAGTTGGCCCGACGGTTGGTTATACTCTGCATGTAATGGTTGGCTTGCAAAGTTGGGCCAACTGTGGGCACTAGTACTTGCCAAAGTTGGGCAAACTCTGGCAACCAAAACTTCGCTTGCCAAAGTTAGGCCAACCGTGGGCCAACCTTCAAACTCTGGCGGCCAACCTAAATTCGCACCTGGGAAGTCATGGCATATTTTTATGTTTTCGCGGTCGCGATGACCAATCCAGTGTCAGTTTTTCAAAATTCAAAATGGAGGATCCAATATGGCGGATATTTTTTGAAAATTTATTTAATTCGCTTGAAACTTGTCACTCGGAGATTTTCGGGGTAGCTGATGTCGAATGTGATGTAAGTTTTTTAAAATTCAAAATGGCGGATCCTATATGGCAAATAATTTTTTATTTATTTATTTACGGGCACTGAGTCCCATTTGTACATAAAGTACTAAAAGTATTTAATAGCTTAGGACTATAATAAACATTTGCTGCGTTATTATTATTATTATTAAATAATAATTTACGTAAATCGCTAACAAAACTTGACAAGGAGTTATTAAAAAAATCCAACTGATCCGCATGATAATTAGCCAATTTACATATTCGAATAAAAATTAAGTTATCTCGGTAACATATTCTCGAATGTGGAATTGCGAACGGTATAACATGTCGCGATGGTCTTATAGGAGCAGAGAAGTTGACTGATGCTAAGATCTGGGAGCAATCAATTATGCTATTTATAATTTTGAACAAGAAAAGCAAGTCGTTATATAAGAATCTGGATGATATTAAGGGAATTTTGAAATGAGATCGAAGGTTATCATAGTCGTGTGAATAAGGATCATATCTAATACCGGTCTGTTTAGCTGCGAATCTCAAAAATCTATTTTGTACTCTCTCGAGTTTAATTAAATGTACTTGATTGTACGGTGACCAAACAATTGATGAAAATTCAATAGTCGATCTTACCAAGCAAAAGAATAAGGTTTTTAAGGCTGTTATGTTATGAAAGCAAGACGTATTTCTTGCTATAAACCCAAGTGTACGCAGTGCTTTATTTACCGTCTCAGTCACATGCCGTGAAAAAGAAAAAGACTCACATAATAGGATTCCAAGGTCTTGAATCTCAGACACTCTAGTAATTTCACAGCCATCGATCATGTAACAATGTCTCAAGATGATAATACGTTTACTAAATGTAATAACATAACATTTATTTAAATTTAATGAAAAATTGTTATTGGTACACCAATCGTGTAGACTATTTAAGTCAGATTGAAGACAAAGAAAATCATTAATTGAGTTAATAGACTTGTACATCTTGAGATCATCCGCAAACAAAAGAAAGCAAGAAAATTTAAATACTGTATTAATATCATTCATAAATAAAAGAAATAAGAGAGGTCCAAGATTTGAGCCCTGAGGAACACCAGATTTCGCCAGAAACGTGATAGAATAATCATAATGAACCCTGACAGACTGATATCTATCAGCAAGATAACTCCCCACCCACAAAAGAAACCGAGTCGAGAAACCCATTGCACGCAACTTGTCAAGAAGAATACCATGATCAACCCTGTCGAAAGCTTTAGAAAAGTCAGCGTAAACGACATCTTCCTGAGTTTTACCTTCAAGATAGTTGAGAATGTTGTTAGCAAATATACATAGATTTGTATTAGCAGACCTTCCCTTCATGAAGCCATGCTGCTCTTCAATAATATGATTTTTGATTTGGCTATATGTAATATCATGGACTATACTTTCGAATATTTTTGGTATTGCACTTAATATGGTAATTGGTCTATAATTTTTTACGTTATTTTTACAATCACTTTTGTAAATAGGCACAATAATACCTTTCTTCCATTTGAATAGAAATTCACCAGTAGTAAGTGACTTGTTGAACAAAATGAATAACGGTTCAAGAAACGAAGAGCAGCATCCCTTCAAGAGGGCAGGAGTGATGTAGTCAGGACCGGCACCTTTTGAAACATCCAAGGTTCTCAATTTCTTCATAATATCACTTCTACTTATGGAAAAATTAGACAGGCCGACGATGTCGATAAAAGGATAATTTTCTAAATGAGATGAAGGTAGGGTTTGGGGGTGAGTGTTTACTGTTTGAAAGTGTGTTGCAAATAGGTCAGCGATGCCCTTACTTGTAGATTTTGTAACATCACCCAAATACATACTATTAGGTATTCGACCAGTCTTTCTTGAAGAGTTAATGTAAGACCAGAATTTTTTAGCATCAGTCACAATAGAACTTTCAGTTTTTAGCATATATTCATTATAGCATAATTTTGATAACATATTACATTTTGCGCGTAAGTTAGAAAAGACTTTATAGTCTGAATTTTGTTTAGATTTTTTGTAGATTACATGTGCTGTTTTTTTGAGCCGAATTAAATTTTTAAGTTCAGTAGAAAAACATATGGGAAAGTTTGATTCAAAAATATATTTTATGGGAACAAAGAAATTAAAAGCTGCGTATACATAGTTATAAAAAATAAAGATCGCATCATCAATGTTACAATCATTAAGTGCCCCTTACCAATTTATGTTCATAAGAAAAGAATTAATACCTGCTGTAGAGCTGCATTCAAGCGAGATCAAGCGAGAAAACGTCAAGCACAAGAATTTATCTCGATTTTCAATTCAAATCTGGATCTTGTATTGTTTTTAACAATATTCTTGATAATATTTAGTAAAATTGTTTTTGATTTAAATTTTTTTTGAAAAGGTTAATTTGATAACTGTGAAAATGTATAAAAAACATAGAAATAATTTTGATAATATAAATATTTTGATTTTTATTTGTTATAAATGAGATAAATTGATTATACTTATAGATTATTAAGTAAACATACCCAAAATAATCTATGAAAATTAATTTTTAAAATCACCTATGAAATGTCAAAAGTCATCAATTATTAATTCTATCTTTCGAAAAAGTTCGTGAATATTTAAAAATTTATTACTACTTAATATTGACTAGTTCCAATGCATTGTTATTTTTTGCGCTGATTTTTTAATTTTCTAATGTAAAAGTATGTGAAAAGTTCTCCCTTTAATATTAAGTCTTTCAGATTAATTTTTTTGCATCCTATCAAATTTTGGCAATTGAGAACGAGCTTCTATTTAGTTTTATTTTGGATTACAGAATCTCCTCCCAGGAACGAATTTGAGGGTTAAAATGCAAGTAGTCTTAAAGCACTTGCATTTTAACCAACAAATACATTTTTAGAAGCTGATTTTTCTAACTAGAATAAAACTAAAAAATATCTTGATCTACATTATCAAAATTTGATAGGATAGAAAAGAATGTCAAACTTAATTATTAAGACCAAAATTAGATTATTTCGTTTTGCATTTGAGGAGATATAAGTGATTAAAATCACCGAAAATTCTGACGGACTCAATATTAAAGGTAGAATTTATCACATCTCTATTATAAAATTAAAGTCAGTATATTGTACGAAACTATATTAAAAGCACTTAATATTAGTAGTAATAAATTTTTTTAATATTTATAAACTATATAAAAATGTAATTAAATTGTAGTGACTCTTAACCTTTCTTAGGTGAGTTTTCAAATCAATATTCAACTCTCATTCTGTCCATATTTACATAATTATATATTTATGCAAGTGAATCAGCCCACTTTGAACAAATATCATAGAAAAAATTAATACAATCTAAATTATTTACTTTATTTTTTATTAAACATTTACAACTGTCAAACTAACCTTTTCTCCGTACAACTCAACTTCTAAATTAAAAATACAGTTTAAATTCAAAGAACTTTTAAAAACAATTGTCAAAAATGAATTGTACGGTTTTTTTTAAAAATAGTCAGAATGAAATATAATAAATCAATCCAAGAAAAAATTTTACATTTTGTAAATTTTATTAACCCTCACGGGCTCGAGCCGGGTCCCTCGGACCCGGAGGACAGTTTTTTTTTATCTACTTCCGGTTAAAAAAATATTATTAGAAAATAAACTTCACATTAGACTTGAGGGCGTAAAAACACACATTTTTCACTTTTTTAAAACAATTTTTAATTCATAAAATACTCTGGAAAATTCCCTTTTAAGTCGAACATATAAGTAAAGACTCAAGCCGAGTCCGAGGGACCCGAGTTATAAATACGTATAAAAAGTTAGAAATTTTTTTGCAATGTTGCATTATTTTGTAATGTTTTAACATCACCTACTGTAATAAGTGTAATCATATCCCAAATAATTTTGGAAGTGACGTATTGCGAAAAATATAGTGCGTGTTCTACGTTTTTTGGAAAATTCCATTCCCAAAAGTTAAATAACAGAAAATCGATCAGATTTTCTTTAGAATCGGTACTCGGGGGGTTTTGGGGTCGCTGAATACAAATGTGATGTCAGAATTGAAATATTCAAAATGACGGATTCAATATGGCAGTCGTTAAAAATTTTTTTTTGTTTTACGTCTAAATAAAGATAATTATTATTAGGTAATTTAGCTGACGATTTCTTTCCGGTGTTTTATATTTCTACCATTATTTTATATTACTATTTTTTAAACTTATATATATATATATATAATATATAAAATGTTTATATAATTAATGTTAGAATTTATTCGCTGATAGAAATTTTGAAATATGAAGATTTCGACTATATCAGCAGATAGTGACATCTATTAGATGTCATTTGAACTCTTTGGTTTAGAGTTAGGTTGTACATGATAATTTCTTCGATATGGTTGTCGATAAGTAATTAATTTTTAAAATTAATTTTGATCTGAAAAAATAAGTTGCGTGAGCGAATGCACTGTGAATCTGTGAGGACTCGAACCCCAGTTCATAGCTGCCTGTCGCGGGACCTATGCCTATCAATGCACCTTGCCAACACAGCCTGGACGTACTCGCTTCTTATATTCTCAGATCAAGCCCATCACTAGTCAAGAGCTATATAGTTAATGTTAGAATTTATTCGCTGATAGAAATTTTGAAATATGAAGATTTCGACTATATCAGCAGATAGTGACATCTATTAGATGTCATTTGAACTCTTTGGTTTAGAGTTAGGTGTTACATGATAATTACTTGGATATGGTTGGCGATATGTATTTAATTTTTAAAATTAATTTTGATCTGAAAAAATAAGCTGCGTGAACGAATGCACTGTGCATCTGTGAGGACTCGAACCCCAGTTCATAGCTGCCTGTCGCGGGACCTATGCCTATCAATGCACCTTGCCAACACAGTTTTTTTTTTAAAGATTTCTTTATTAATATCATAAATTTGTACATGCAATGATGAATTATCTGTTAAGAAAAAAACATTGCTTATATATGTAACAATTAGCCAATCCAGAAACCAACGGCAATCTACAGATTGCGCTCGTAGTTTAGACATTTTAAGTTTTGCAGGTTGGTAAAAAAAAAATAGTTATACAATGTGTGGCAATATTAACATGATTCTCATGTATTGCTATCTCTTTCGTTTTGTTTATGTTGTAAGGTCTCGCGTAACATTGGTAATGTAGGGTCTCCTGTCTGCCACAATAGACACATTCAAATTTTAATAACAATATATAAATAACATTTATAACAATTAACAAACAACAATTTTAACAATAATCAAATAACAATCATCAACAATAAAATAAAAAAAAATAAAAAAAAACAACTATCAACAAACAAAGGTAAACATTAACAATTTAAATTGAACAATATGAGCAATATCCAAGGACGATGAAGTAACTCATGTTATCAAGATTTATTTATTTATTTTATATATATATATATATATATATATATATATATATATATATTTTCCCTCTACTCATTCATCGGATTCAGCCAGGGGTACTTTTTGACGTTGAATTGTGATTTGTCAATTAAATCTCTTTTAGGGAGTGCGGTTGACAATACTAATATATTATTTGTTAAGTTATTTAATTGATATTTAGTGCATTTTATCTTTTTGTCGTTTGCATGTCTTTTGACATGATATATTATGGGCAGATTTTTATTATTCTGAATGAACCTGCGCTGGTCCAGTCTTGGGAAAGTCTCGAGGGGTAGGAACCCTTCAACTATTATTCTGTCAATGGTATCCAACTCAGTCAAAAATGGTTGCTTTATCAGCGGGTTTTCGTCATTTTTTAATGCCAGGCTAATATGATTCCTTGTCAGTTTTATGATAAAGTTGTCTATTCTCGAAATATTCGATTCGTCATATATTTTTTTGTTGGATAACATTGTTCTGAAATCAGTTTCAGGGTTCCTATGTTTTCCCAAACATGCTCTCAAACAAATTCTCTCGAAGACTCTCAGTTCTTCCATTACATGTGGTGATATGTTAAACCAGATCATACACGCATACGTCAGAATAGGTCGAATCAATAAAATATAACACAATAATTTAACTTTAGGGTCTAATTTTCGCGAATAAAATAAGCTTTTCAGTGCGTAAAATGCTTCTTTTGCCTTGTCAATAATGTTATATACATGGTATCTAAAGTTAAGTTTTTCATCAATTAACACGCCCAAATAATTTACTTTATCTTTATGCACTAAAATATTTTTATTAGTGTTATTGTCAGCAATATGGAAGTTTTTCCATTTATTCGCGTTAATATTTTTTTATTGAGTTTGTTCATATTGGGGCGAAAGAGAATGGTCTCGCATTTGTCTATGTTTGGCGAGAGACGCCATGTGTCAAAATAATCCAAAATTTTCAGAAAGAGATTTTGCAAGTTATTCCTCGCTTTGTCTATTTCGTCGTTTTCTGTATTGATTATTAAATCGTCGGCAAAACCAATGCTTCTTGCCCCACTATCTGTATTCATGTCATACATATTTAGAAGATCTGAAGTAAAAATGTTGAAGAGGATTGGGGAATTGACCGCACCTTGTTGTAGTCCTTCCTTTAATTCAAAAGTAATTTCTGATTTGAAATTCCCGTCTTTGGTTTTTAATTTCCTACCCTTTAAGGAATTCCAGAGGATTCTAAGTAAATGCGCAGGAAACCCCCTTTTTATCATCTTGAAAAATAACCCGTCCAGCCACACCGTGTCAAAAGCTTTTTCAAGGTCCACCAGACAGGCCGCAATAACCCTACCCTTGATGAAAGCGTTATTTATGTCGGATGTCAGTTTAGTAATTGTATGCATTGTAGAAATTTTTTTTTAAATCCGAATTGTTCATCGGGTATTATTTTTTTTTCTTTACAAACATTATTAATAGAAATGTTTATAATTATTTCGAATAATTTGCTAAGGTTAGGGAGTAGGCTAATGGGCCTGTAACTGGTGGTCCTCGACAGGTCCTTATTTTTTTGGGGAGAGGTTTGACACATGCTATTTTCCATTTTGGAGGAAAGAATGAATTATTTAACATGTTATTAAACAATATAGCGAGTGCTTCTATAAAATTTTGGGGCAATTTTTTTATGGATATATTTGGGATGCCATCTTCACCGGATGACTTTTTATTTTTTAGTTTGTTGATGATTTTTGCTAAAGTTTCAGGGTTGCAGAAAAATGTTGGGTCCCTTTCAAAGTGGGGGTTACTGGAGTTATTTTCATTTGAAAATGTTATTAGGTAAGACGGTTCCGTCTTATTAATGTCTGTTAGAAATTTATTTATTGTGTTGGAAATTATCCGGTTTAGCCCTTCTTTTTTATTATTACCCCTCTTTTTATTGTTTGTTTGAGCGAATTGTGCCCCTAGGATGCTTAATTTATTTTTGTAATCGGAGATAATATAATTACCATCTTTAATAGTATAATCAGTGTCCTTTATTTTGGCATCCATTAATAAGGTACTGTTTGACTCGGGTATGTCCAAATTCGGGATTTCTAGTTTTTTTAACGGTCTGAAAATTGGGTTGATTTCGCGGAAAAGCCCGTTATTATTTTTCGTTGAGATTTTTTCTATTTTTTAGTCCAAAAATGGTTAACAGATTGTTTAAATAATAGTTTTATTTTTTTTTATAATAGTCATTATTGTTTTAGCTTTTAAAAGAATCACTTTTAGAGTTGGATTATTATTTATGTGTTTTTTAATACTGTGGATAATAGTCAATAATTTGTTTTTAGTTTTCTGTAATTTTATTATTTTTGAATTTAAATATTGATTAATTGAATCAAAATCTTTATTGGTTGGTGTATTATCCTTTATTGCAGAAAAAATGAGTCTTTCCACTCCTTCAACCCAATTTTCAATTTCATTGTTTGACAAGTTTCTATTTTTTGGAATGTCAATCAAGTGGCTCGCCTGAGACAATTTGTTATGAAATAAATCCCATTTTGTTTTGTTTATGTTGTTGTTATTATTAATTATACAATTTTCATACAATAGGTCATCCTCTTTTTGCAATTCTACATTAAATTTAAGTCCATGATGGTCGCTGTCGTAAGGAGTGACTGCTAATTTACTATTAATTGAATCTGTTATATTTCATCTTATATCAAAAAGTCCCAGGTCGATGTAAGAATTCGTACTAGGATAGGTAGGTTCATTCGGTTCTATTAATTTAACTTTATATTTAAAATCATTTTTGTCAAGCCACCACTTTAAATATTTTCCTCTTGTATTGTTTGTATGATCCCCCCATAATTCATGTCTTGCATTCAAGTCGCCCACTAATAGAAATAGGCGACTTGACTGCTCGAGTTTTAGTTCGTCAAAAATTTTTGATAGGTCTTTCGAGAAATCGTTTCTCGAGTTACCCGCCGCATATGCCCCAATAATAAAGAACCATTTATTGTCATTGAGTTTAATCTTTATTATAGTTGTTTCGATATTTTTGATTGAGTTTTTACATTTTAAATTAACCGTGGTAAAATTAAATTTTTTCTTTATGAATATTGCCGTCCCACCACTTCTCTGGGCATCTATTCTATCGTTTCTTATTAAATTATACCCTGGATAGTAAATATTGTGACACTGTTTTAATTTTGTTTCTCCTATTAGGGCTATATCAATGTTATTGTTTTTAAGAGTGTTATATAGGTTATATCTGCGAGAATTATGAACTAAGGAATTTACATTTATGGAAAAAAATAGTAAATTTCTAACATAATTTTTCTTTAAGTCATTATTGTTATTCATTTGTGGAGCCATTTTTATTATTATTTAATATTGAGATTTGAGTATAAATAATCAATTTTTTTAGTGTTTATATCGACTTTGTTATTAATTTATCTCATTTGTTCTCCGAGAACGGAGATGATCTCGCTTTTGAATAGATCTAATAAATTACAAATTTTATCCATCCCTAATAGTTGATTGTCTATGTGTTGTTTTTGTGACGCTTCGTATCTTTCGTTTGAGGTATTTGCTGTTTGTGTTAGGTTTAAATTGGTGTGGTCGATTGTCGTGTTTTGTTCAGTGTAGATTGTGTTGTTATCGTTGTCTATGATAGAAGGGGAAGTTGCTTTTGCATACGATTTTTCGTTGGTTACAAATTTATTGATTTTATTTATTTTTTCTAAATTCTTTTTGTATAAATTTTCATTATTAATGTTGTTACTTTCAATCTTTTTTTTAATTATAGGACAACCAAGGAATGAAGCTGGGTGGCCATATTTTTCGCAATTTACACAATATATTTTTTTTAATTCAATTTTTTTGTTGGGGGATAAACTGCATTTACCAGGTTCGTGGTTGGAGTTGCATTTGACGCACCTATAACTGAGGTTGCAATATTTTGCCATATGACCTAATCTCTGACACTTGTGGCATTGGAGGGGCTTTTTATTTCTAAT
Organism: Leptopilina drosophilae; assembly: GCA_032873175.1. NCBI lineage: Eukaryota > Metazoa > Arthropoda > Insecta > Hymenoptera > Figitidae > Leptopilina > Leptopilina drosophilae. Next base: position 37,089,207 of record CM065483.1, read on the forward strand.
TTTTTCCCACTTGATTTTTTGCTTTGCCAGGATCGCGAAATCTGTTAGGTTTTTCAATGTACTTTCGTTTGTTGTTTGAATAATAAAGGCTTCTTCCTCGCTTTCTATACGAAAAAATTCCCTGAATTTTATTTTTTTTATTTTTATTATATTCACATTATTAATTTTTAATTTTTTTATTTCATCTGATACTTCCAATTCAGTGTAATCAGAAGCCAATCCTCTCAACAAGATCGTTTGTGTTTTTTCTTCATTAGGTGTTCTCGTAAAAAATTCAATTTTGTTACTTTTTAAAATTTCCAAAACTACATGAAAATCCTCAACCGTTAAAACAAGAAGGATTAGTCTGCCGTTAGTCAAGTTTTTTATAACAAAATTAGTTATGTTATTATATTCTTTAATTAAACTTAAAATAGATTTACTTGTTATGTTGTGCACAAAGATAGGTGGTAATTTTGTTTTGAATTGACTCATGGCGTTCTTACCTTTTAGTTGTCTGGATTGGTGATTGTTACCTCTTTTGTCGATCGTTACTTTTTTTACATTATTACTTGATGATGATGGAGTCATTCCTCTTCGTTCTTCTTCTGGTGCGTCTTCCGTGCAGTTCGTGTGGTAGGTTGAATTATTGGCATTATTTCCCATTTGTGTATTTTTCTCGGCGTTTTGGTTGTTTGTATTGTGGTTTTCGTCGTTAAGTTCTACATTTCTATCCTCTTCAAATGAGTCGTCACTTTCATCGATGTCCATGCCGTGTCTCATCTCATTGTTGGTTTCCTTGAGGACGTTTTCAAGGTTCAATATCTCGAATTTATTGTGCGATATAAATTCATTAAATTCACCTTGTGAGAAGCTCGGGCTTTCATTGAGATCAGTTTTAGGAGTCAATGAAATTTTTTCGTTTGCGTGTGTTGGCTTAGCTGTGTTGGTTTCATCCATTTTCACAAAAGGATAAGTCTGTTCTGGGTAGATTACGCTTCCCTCGTCAATTGTGGCTTGTATTGTTGGTGTTGATTCAGGAGTTTTGTTATCATTGGGTCTAGAATTTTTCTTGTCGTCGCCTTTATTATTTCGGCCAGTCAATTTTGGTTTTGCCGCCTTTTTCTCTTTCAATTGTTGATCTAACTTTTTTATGTTTAAATCAATTCCTATTGCCTTAAGTTCTCTTTGGTTAATAATATGTGTTTTTGTAATTGTTTTCCTTTTGTTGATAGGGTCATCTTTATTTAAATTGTGCGGTGGAAATATCCCTCCTTTTTTTCTATTATCCGCTTGGTTGGTTTTGTTTGCATCGGAGTATGTCAGTGGTGCCATCTTTTTTGCGTTGAGTTGTCGCTGTTGTTGGCGCCAAGCTGCTAAAAGGCGGGCTCACTAGGTTTGTCTTCGATCCCATACATTGTCAAGGATGAGCAATTCCTCTGTCTGTGATACACACACCCACTTGGACGATGCTTCTTTCCCTTATTCTATAGAAAAAGTAAAAAAAAAAGAGTGCACCAGTCACTATCACAAGAAGGAGAACTTCACTTTGGGGGGGATGTGCACTGAGTAGTAGCGTGCATACGTTTTTTTTTATCACAGGTCATTGTATTGGGTATAATAATTTAACACGCTTCATAGCGTCACTTTTCACTCAGGCATGCCTTGCCAACACAGCCTGGACGTACTCGCTTCTTATATTCTCAGATCAAGCCCATCACTAGTCAAGAGCTATATAGTTAATGTTAGAATTAACAGCTTATTTTTTCAGATCAAAATTAATTTTAAAAATTAATTACTTATCGACAACCATATCCAAGTAATTATCATGTAACACCTAACTCTAAACCAAAGAGTTCAAATGACATCTAATAGATGTCACTATCTGCTGATATAGTCGAAATCTTCATATTTCAAAATTTCTATCAGCGAATAAATTCTAACATTAACTATATAGCTCTTGACTAGTGATGGGCTTGATCTGAGAATATAAGAAGCGAGTACGTCCAGGCTGTGTTGGCAAGGTGCATTGATAGGCATAGGTCCCGCGACAGGCAGCTATGAACTGGGGTTCGAGTCCTCACAGATGCACAGTGCATTCGTTTACGCAGCTTATTTTTTCAGATCAAAATTAATTTTAAAAATTAATTACTTATCGACAACCATATCGAAGTAATTATCATGTATCACCTAACTCTAAACCAAAGAGTTCAAATGACATCTAATAGATGTCACTATCTGCTGATATAGTCGAAATCTTCATGTTTATATAATTATTTATACATTATACGGTGATTTGAGTCAAAATATTTTTTTATTTTTTGTTTTTTAAATTTTTTATATTATTTTTTTATAATTGTCGTAATTTATTTTTCTTTGTTTTGAATTGCAGTCAATGCTATATAATAATAAAATTTATTTAATTTGTCATTCTTTTTATTTTCTGTATATTATGTATTCCCTCTCTAAAAAACACAATTTTTGTAATTCAAGGTTTTTACGACTTTTTTGAATTAAATCTCTTACATATTTTAACCAACAAAGCTGATCATGAATTGCCAAGAATTTTCAATATATAAACAATTGAATGTTCAAGAATCTGTGGTATACAAGATTCTTGTTACGTCAAGCAATATGAAGCAAGTTCAAGATAATATTGTCTTGACGTGCATCACTAATCTGCTGTATTCGCATTATCAAAGTCATACTTATAAGTCGTACAATGTAGTCGATTATCATTATTGTTATTTCTATTAGTATTCTCACCAGGAAAAGTATATAAAGAGAAAACAAATACAGGACGAAAATTATCAAGCGGTAAAAGCGGATCAGTAACTTTTTTAAGTGTAAATTCAGTAGCATTAGAGAAAATTAAATCTAATAAGCTATTTTGTGAATTAGTTATATGATTTATTTGCCTTAAACATAAAAAGTCAATTGTTTCTGGAACACTATCGGCAATATCGCAGTGCAATTTTAATGATCCTGGCCTAGCAAAACAAGAAGGACCATCATTTTGGTTAGTGTTCCATGTGGCATAAGGCATATTAAAGTCCCCCAAAATAGAAATAATAGCGTGTGGAAATGAAAATGATATGTCCTCCAATATATTGCACATTGAATTATATTTTTCAATACTTGCATTTGGGGGAATATAAAATACTCCAACAATATGTAAACAGCCATTGAATTTAAATTTAACAATAATGTACTCTAAACTTTTATCATTGTGGCAAACTAGAAAGCAAGAAAATGACGGCTTGGAAGCCAATAATACACCTCCTCCAATTTTTTTTATCACTTGTTGAGACACATCTGTCACTTCTAAAAATGTCATAGCGTGTAAAACCGAGTTCAGCTGAATTAATTGCTGGAGACAACCAAGTTTCAGATAATATGAAAATATCATAGTCTTTGAGAGGAATATATTGTCGCAGCAAATGTAATTTAGTTCTTACGCTCCTGACGTTTTGATAATATATTAACGTCGACACTGTTCTCACCGACACTGGACCGCTAACACAAGTAGCACTTAAGGAGTGAGGGAAACTATACGACGCACCTACACATTCAGACGCTGTGATTGCGTCGACGTTGTCTGGTTCTGTTCGTTCATCGTTTGTATAGACTTTGTGTGTTGTGTTGTCACTATTATCGGTGTTCCGCGACGATGTATGATTTTCAGGTTCAGTTTGCCATTCGCACGACGAACATTCAACTCTTCTTTCATTTTTGCCAAATCCTCCAGTTGAACTTTTGTCTTGTCCATCGCAAACCACAGATTGTCCAGTGCTGGAGATAAGGTGGCTGCTTTCTTTGCTGTGACAAGAGATTTTAGATTGTTCGCAGCAATCTCTTTCGACTCGCACATAATTTTGACAGGACGTGGCCTGGTTTGACCCTGTGTAAATGATCCAACTCGTCTGAATATTACGTTTGTTAGGAAATCAGGGGACACAAATTCACAAAGAAGACCAGTTAATTCATGCTTTACATCGTTTTTGCAAGTGTTAGTATCCGATGCCATAATTTCTGGATACCCAAACAACATTATATTTTTCTGACGTTCAATTCTATCCTCTACTTCGACAAAATACTGACGGACAATACTTTGTTTTTCTAGAACTTGACAATTAGTATTTTTTTGTAAATCGATTACTTTACCTTCCACAGCTGTAAGTCTGGTAGTGATCTTGAGAATTGGAGATTCGGTATTAGACATTCTCGTCATAAATTCATTCATGTTAATAGTCAGGTTGTCAATTTTATCCGATAAGTCAACAGAAGTATGGACACTGTTAATATGAGGCTGCAATTTGGATACTTTGAGTACGAACCATCTTTGAGAATTTTAGTAATACGAGCACATCCTGGGTGATAAGATTATTTAGTATCGACGACATTCCACTGACTCGTTCGCAATTGTGGATTTACATCCAACACAATTTGGCTTTTCGTCACACATTGTAACGATATAGTATAATTTTAGGTTAGAAAAGTTTGATTACCAATAGAGAAAAATTTACAGTTCGTTCACCAAAATAAAATACTAAAAATAAATCCGCGTCACAGAAAACACTACGTCACCGAAAGTTCAATGATAAGTTAATTCATTATAATATTTAATTAATTAAATACTCGGCGATTGAGAGTGAGCACGAGGTAACTCTCGGTCAGCCAGGAGCGTATAATTTTTTTGAATATTTATTTAATTCGCTTGAAACTTGTCACTTGGGGATTTTCCGGGTAGCTGATGACGAATGTGATGTCAGTTTTCAAAATTCAAAATGGCGGATCCAATATCGCGGATATTTTTTGAAAATTTATTTAATTCGCTTGAAACTTGTCACTCGGGGATTTTCGGGGTCGCTGATGACGAATGTGATGTCAGTTTTTCAAAATTCAAAATAGCGGATATTTTTTGAAAATTTATTTAATTCGCTTGAAACTTGTCACTCGGGGATTTTCGGGGTAGCTGATGACGAATGTGATGTGAAGGGTGGCATGACAAAAGGGGTCAAGCAACAATTTCATGATTTTACAGGAAACAAAAATAAAACATTTAAAAATTTTTCTGGTCATTTAAGAAAAATCTAAAAAAAACCGTTTCGAGATATTATTTCGCTTTACCAGTGGAAATACAATTTATGGAGATAAACGTACAGATTAGTGAGAAAAATAAGTAAAAGTGGATCATTTTGGTGTTACGTCAAATGCCCATATTTTCTTTTAAAATTAATTGTTAAAAAAATATACAGTTTAAAGAAAAACTGAAAAATTAGTTTGTTAATTTTGAATTGATGAATTAAATGCAAAACAGTTTGATTCAAAAAAGTTGTTCGTTTTCAAGAAAAATATAAATTAAATACTTATTTTTAAAAGTAAACAGTAACGAAATTTTCAAATGCAATCTACAATCAGGAATATTTAAAAATTAACTAAAGAATAATATTTAGGTTGTTGAAAATTAAATGATGGATAAAACTATTTCTAAATAGACATAAAATCTTCTAGCAAAATTTAATATTATATTTAATAATATTAAAAATAAGGAATATTTTTAACCATATTAACCTATTCAAAATAGTATTCATTTCTTTTGTTTTTTAACTGAATTGCATTGTAAGTAGAAATTTAGGCTATTTTTTTAGTCTTATTTTCATTAAAAACGAGTTTAAAAAGACAATTTACAAGAAAATCCTTTTACAGAAATGTGTAAAAGAATTTACTTGATTTGTTTATAAAAAAATCTCAATTTCGAAAAATTGTGGCTTGACCCCTTTTGTCATGCCACCCTTCATGTAAGCTCTTCAAAATTCAAAATGGCTAATCCAATATGTCGACTAAAATTTCAAAAATTTATAGAATTCGCTTAAAATTTGAAAAATTTAGAATAGCGGCACACTAAATTTCTTTTATTTGGTTGTCCATCCGATTTCCATGAATTCTAGGCTAAATTACATGAGTTGTACTTATGTTTACAGTGGTCACTCCTACAGTTCTGAAAGCTTTAAGTAAGTACTTTTAATAACTACTTTTACATTTATGTCAACCATTTCACGAAGATATATCATCTTTCACAAAATGATTGTGAAGATAATTAATTAAAATATAACACTTAATATCCAAGCACCATCTTTTAATTTGATGAATTGATTTTAGATAAGTTGTTAAAAAAATCTTAACAAATTTTCATAAATTTTTAAATATAATTTACAGTAGAGGTATTTTCTAAACAAATTTAGTCTCTGAAAGGTTGTAGTGATGATTTTGTTTCAGCGATCGTCTTTTTTTCACGATGTTTAAATATTTTAACTGTTCCCTCACTGTGTTAAATTGCAGAGTCGAATCATTTTTAAAAAATTAGTCTATCAAGGGTTCTGACCATGGTTTTAGCGATTTCTGTTTTTCTTAACTATCGTCATGTTTTCATAATGTTCAAATGTTTTTACTGATCTATTAGTGTATTAAATGAACGTAAACATTTTTAGATGAGATTAATAAAACAAATTATAATGATAGTTGCATTTGTAGAAAATTCATGTTTTGGTTCCTGATAAGGAGTAATGTATCATTTACGTTTTTAAACAAGGTCAATTGTTTTAATTACAGTTGCAGTTTGTTTCAGATACTTTTGATTACTCGTTTCTTGTCTTTCGTTTTTTGGTTTATTCGCTTCCTATCAAAATAAATTTTATAATTTACAGTTTTGTACTGAATTGCAGGCACATTAATTTAGTTTCTTTTCTTCGGGTTGTCATTACATTCTGTAAAATTATTTAATTATTTGTTATGTTTGTTTTCACAGATTTTGTACTGTATTTGTACCTAATTTCTAACTAAATCATGTCAGAAAGTAATGAACAGTCCTCTGGAGGTTCATTACACATAGATAGGTGTTTTAATCCCCTTAATCGAGAGAAGCGTAAGGGATTAGATTTAAGAAAAATATCGAAGAGGTAATTGAAGGTATTTCTTTAGATACCTCAAAACGCTAGGATTTGTGGCGAAAGATGTTACCAAAGCGATTCAGTCGGGAAATCACCTAAATCGTTTAAACCACGAAATAAAAAGAAATATCTATCGAGACAAGATCAATTAGAAAAATTGTTATGTGGCCTTAAGCAAAAATTTACTTCTGATATTATAATTCAGAAGGTGCAACAACTCTACGAGTGTGACCAAAATATTTGTATAATGCCCAATAAAAAAAGACACAGTCAGTATTCAAACAAATGGAGAAAATAAAACATTACAAGAACGACTTTTACTTGTAGATATTGAAGTCTTACACTCGGAATTCAAAGAAGAAAATCCTGCATTTCCTATTGGGTTAACAAAGTTTGCCGAGCTTCGACCAAAAAACTGTGTTTGCGCTGGTGCATCAGGAACACATAGTGTATGCATTTACGTTGTCCATCAGAATTTTAAAATGATGATTGATGCAAGAAATTTCGAAACATTGACACTTGATTCAGACATCATCATTAAAAATTACAAAGATTGATTGAAATTAGGTTTGTGTCCGAATCCTGAATTATCCTATTTTCTTTTTGAATGCGGTTCCTGTCCCAGGATTGGAAGCTTTACTTCTAAAATGTCATCTATTTTGGAATCAAACGATATTTCTGAAATTATTTGTAGTTCTTGACAAGCGACCGATAAATGCACTTTAAAAGATTGTGCTATTTTGCGAAAGATTATGTCACAGATCTATCAAATAATTTCAAAAAATTTCCCCAGCACTATTTTATCTCTAAAAATCATTTCAGCTACTTTAAATATTTGAAAAACAATCTGTCAGAATATGAGGTAATTGTGCAGTGCGATTTATCCAAGAACTATTCTTTTGTTGTTCAGGATGCTGCACAGGGGTTTTATTATAACAATGATCAGTGTAAGGTCCATCCTGTAGTTTTTTATTACAAACACAAAGGCAAATTATAACACTGTAGCATTATATTATTGTCTGATTGTAACATTCATGATACCGCAGCAGTTTACTTACTACTTACTACCGCCTAAGACGTTTTAGGCCAATAGACGAAATACAAACTCACGAAATATTATTAAAAATTAAATAATTTAATTAATATTTAATTTATTAAATTAATAAATTTAATTTAATGAATTAATGACTATTAAATTATTAGAGTAATAAATTTAATTACTCAAGTTCATGAAAAGTAAATTAGGTTTTAACAAATTTTATTTAATTTTATACATTTAATTTTTACATAGTTTATTTATTAAAGCAAGGCAGACTTTGATGACATCGAGAATTACAATTTAGACCGGATTTAAAGCAAATGCATTTTTTATACTCATTATCAAATCTAATATTCGAATTAGACAATTGATTAAAGTAAACAATATCGACGCATAAACAGAGAGAACAAATGGTTTTGGAGAGAGAAAAAAAATAACATAAAATAAAAGACTCAAAATCAAAATTTTCGTGAGATTGAAATATACAATACAATTGTTCTATTCCAATGAACAAAATTAAAATCAAATATAAGGGAAATAATTTACAATATTAATTAATTAATTAATTAAATTTATTAACCTAATAATTTATTATTCACTAATTCATTAGGTTAAATTTATTAATTTAATAAATTAAATATTAATTAAATTATTTTATTTTTTAATAATATTTCGTGAGTTTGTATTTCGTCTATTGGCCTAAAACGTCTTAGGTGGTTAGCTAACTGCCTAGTCAGTAGGCTAACTGATGGATTCATTCAGGCCAATAGAAGAATATGAGCAATTATTATGTTAATTTGTCTATTGAGCACCGTTTAGCTAACCGCCTAGGCGTTTAACTAAACGGCGGATTCTTCTATTCGGCTACGATATATATATGGTGAAAATCACATAAAAATCTATCAAAAAAAAATTTCAAATTTTTTTATGATATGCCCTATAGGTTAGTACTTTGTCAGACAAATATTTTTAAATTTTATAAAAATTTGTCCGAGGGGGAGTGGGATAAAGTTTTGAACTTATACGTGACACGCTAAACTTTGATAATTTATTATACTTGAACGAAAAAATTTTAAAAAAAAGTAGGACATGGTTTTTTTTAGGTTTTTCCATAAGCTTTCGAATGGCGTAGTTTATTTTCAAAAAAAAATTTTTTGACATGAATTTTGAAAAAATAAAAATGTTTTTTCACTTTTCTCATCTTTGGACACTTTTTTTTATTTTTAAATAAAAGCTAGGATTTTTCGATGAAATACTTACTTTCTAGAAAACCGGTTTTTTTGTTTTCGAGAAATGAATTTTCTTTTTCGTCGCGCCGCCAAGACGCAATGTGCTGCGCAGCCATTCGCCGTGTGGCGTTACTTGTGCATATTTTTAATGCTTATACAGAATTATAAGCAAATCGAGTATTGCAATTAAAAACTATTATAGAAATTCATTTATTGCCAAGACTTTTATGTTCTTCCTTATTTAAAATATATTTATTGTTTTCTATATTGAAACAGTCAAGGTTTAGTTTTATTATATTTTTTTTTATTTGGATAATTCACTGGAGCTTCACTTATTTGTAGTCGCACTTATTTTCACTATTTCCAGTCACACTTATTTTCACCTGAAAGGTTCTCCGCGCATTCCCATTGGTTGATGTTCAAGAATCCACTAATCAAATCAACTCGAATGCTAAGTTTCAGAGTGAAAATAAGCGCGGCTTTGCCTTTCAATTTGTGTTGACTTATTGAAAATAAGTGAAGCTCCAGTGTAAGTGTTTTCTTATTTTAGTGACTTTTTCTGATCGTTTGTTCTGTTGATAGTTTTACGTTGTGATTTGATTTATTTTTATTTATTATTTTCGAAGGTAAGTATACTATAATTTTATCGACTTTTTCTTATCATTTGTTTTGTTTCTAATTTTAAGGTCTATTTTGAATGTTGTATTTTTATTAATTTAGAAGGTAAATGGTCTATGATCTTAGTCTTTTTCTTATCGTTTGTTTTGATTATAGTTTTAAGGTTTGATTTTACTTCTTTTAACCATTTGATTGGAAACGAAAGGTAATAATGGATTGTACAGGAAAAATTTTTGAACTTTTCTGTAATTCAGGACTCTTATCTCTTAAACTCTGAGAAACAGAAGACAAACTTGTTCTTCTAAGGTGTTTCTCTTTTTTAAATGGATTTATACACTTATATCTAAATACTTTTCCTTCATAATCTAATATTACCTTTCGTTTCGAATCAAATGGTTAAAAGAAGTAAAACCAAACCTTAAAACTATAAACAAAACAAACGATCAGAAAAAGTCACTAAAATTAGAAAACACTTACTATCCAAATCATAAGAATAAAGTAAATGAAACTAAACCTTCAATTTTTCAATATATGAAACAATGAATATATTTTAACCCTCCATCCGTCGCATCTTTTTTTGTAACGCGATCCGTCGCAGATGAGAAAACTTCTCACCCATCGTAAATTAATCGAAAATTGTTGTGAGTTTCCTCACTTTGCGTCAAAAATTCTTGACATTTGCTGCTTAAAAATTGAATTACAAAAAAACAAATAAACAAGTTGTTCATGTCATGAACATTTAGCTTCCTCAATATATATTATTATATATAATTTTAAAAGTTAAATAATTATAATAGTTTATTAAATATAAAAATACATGTGTGCCAATTTTTAATTCTCTAGGTAAAAAAATGTGAACGTTATGGTCATTTTCATAATAGAATTAATAGAAAGTTTCTACCGAGTAAAGTACCCTGAATAAATATTAATTATTCAATTTTTTTATTATAGAATAATTACTTTTAAGTGTTATGATAAAATGTCAAAAAATACAAAATTTTAATTTTTTGTGAAAAATTAAAATATTTATTAATTCTATAAATTTTGATAAAATATATACTTTATATATACATCAATCGATTCGTTTTTATGTCAAGAATGCCATTTTGACAAGAATTAATAAAAATTTTAATATAGAAAAAAGTTATTTAAAAAAATCCCAAAATTAATTTTTTCAAAAATTAAAAAATTGTTGAAAAAATTTTTTTTATATATTTTTGAAAATCCTTCTGTCTGATTTTTGGTATTCATGACCGTAATACACCTAGAAAATCTTATTAAAATCCATCAAGATGTGTAAGAGAAAATTTGTCCACAAGAATCGGTGACATACACACATACATACACACATACATCCGAACATTTGTTCCTCTCGACGAATTATATATACTACACTTGAAAATTTGTAAAAATATTTGATTCTAAAAAATTCGGAAATCGACATCACTATAAGGCTTCCTTTATGAGGAAGCAATAAAAACACAATAATTGTTTTAAAATAAAGAAAAAGAGTTTTGTCAAAGATACTGAAAATATAAAATTATAATTTTTTGTATTTTAACAGTTATATAGGGGAGAGGGCCCCAAGGTGGTCAGGGCCCTAAGGTGGTCACCTTAAGAAAATTTTTGTATATTAGTTAGTATCTTCAAATGTTTTCTGTTATTGTTATTATTTGAGAAGGCAAAGATTTTAGTAAAGTTTTGAGGTAAATAGTCGTATGAGTCTCTTTGTAACGTGAACGTTGTAAAATTTTTGTTTTTAAATGATCGAGAAATTTTTTTCTCAGGGTGTTAAAATCATCGAAATTAACCATTTTAAATTAGTAAAAATCGTTATAATTATCTTTATATAGCGTACAATAATATTCCAAAATGAATATAATTAATATTGTGCTTTAAAAAATTTTTTCATTAACGTTTAAAAAGTTGTGTCTTGGCCCTAAAGTGGACACTTTTTTGGCCACAAGGTGGTCACTTTTGATTTTTTATGAAAATGTGTTTATGCGCTATATTTATCACTGTGAATGTTAATTTTATCAATTTTTAAGTTTTATAATGAATAATAATGAAAAAGAATTATTTTCCAAATTTTACCTGTCTAATACATACACAAAAAGTATCATTTTTTTAAAAGGACAAAGTGCAAAAAAATATGTAATATGTTTCTGTGATTCTGAAAAATAATTAATATTAAATAAACAACTTAATAATACGTTTCTTACATTTTTTTATAACTTTTTTAGTGAATTTTCGTATGGTGACCACCTTGGGGCCACTTTTTTAAAAGTCGAAATTTCAACTTTTTTTAAAAAGTGACATAACTTTCTTTTTTATTAATGAAATGAAAAAAACTTTATGGTAAGAAGTAAGGTAATAAGACAAAGCTTCAAACGCCGTATTATTGACCTTTAGACATAATTCCATTAGAAATCTACAGTCGTTCAAAAGATGGGTGGTCACCTTAGGGCCCTCTCCCCTATAAAAAAAGAAACTGGGTGAGGAAACTTCTGACCATGCGACGGATGGAGGGTTAAATAAGCAAGAACATAAAAGTCTTAGCAATAAATGAATTTCTATAATAGGTTTTAAATGTAATACTCGATTTGCTTATAATCCTGTATAAGCATTAAAAATATGCACACGTAACGACACACCTCTTCCTCGGACAAATTTTTATAACATTCAAAAATATTTGTCTGACAAAGTACTAACCTATAGGGCATAACATAAAAAAAATTTGGAATGAATTAAACCAAAAATTTTATTTTGATAGATTTTTATGTGATTTCCACCAAATATATATACTAGGGGGGCCCCGCCCCCCTGCGCGCCAACCCCCTGATTTTATATGATATTATATATCTTATGATATTAGCCAGTCTCAAATTTTTAATCTTTGTCATCATCTTTGTCATCAAGTAAAAAAATTTTCTTTTGCATAGGCTTCGACGTCCTATTCGCGCTTCTATTTGAGGGGGCAAGCTCTGACCTGTTGGTACCTGCAAGTAAAAAAATTTTCTTTTGCATAGGCTCTGACGTCCTATTTCGCGCTTCTATTTGAGGGGGCAAGCTCTGACCTCTTGGTAAAACAAAGATCAAATTTTGACGTAATGTGAAGGCCCACATTAAGGCCCCTTTTAAAACCCGTAGCTCAAAAAATAGGTAAAATTAAACATTTATTTATATTCGTTATTTATCCTCTTTTTGACTTAGGTCAAAAAATAGGTCAATTTTGCCATATGTTTTGATTTATGTTCTTGACCTATAGATCAAAAAATAGGGCAAATTAGACATAGGGTGTTTTCGACGTTGACACTCTGAGCGCTCTGAAAGTACGAAACGTGGTTGGTTGGTCTAGGGGAATTCTGAATGTTGATTGGCTAAACTACAGAATTCATAGTTTCATGCTCTGGTTTCCACACTCTGTATAGCTCGGTATCAAAGGTCCGAGCTATACAGAGTGTGGAAACCAGAGCATGAAACTATGAATTCTGAAGTTTAGCCAATCAACATTCAGAATTCCCCTAGACCAACCAACCACGTTTCGTACTTTCAGAGCGCTCAGAATGTCAACGTCGAAAACACCCATAGGTTTTGAGGTAATGTGAGGCCGTTATTTATCCTCTTTTGGACCTATAGGTCAAAAAATAGGTCAAATTAGACATAGATTTTGACGTAATGTAAGGCCATTATTTATTCTCCTTTTTGACGTATAGGTCAAAAAATAGGTCAATTTTGACATAGATTTTGACGTAAGGTGAGGCCGTTATTTATTCTCTTTTTAAACCTATAGGTCAAAAAATAGGTCAAATTAGACATAGATTTTGACGTAATGTGAGGCCGTTATTTATTCTCTTTCAAACCTATAGGTCAAAAAATAGGTCAAATTTAACGTAAGTTTTGACGGACCCTTTGTTAACGAGTTTTCGTTTGGTTTCATGAAATCATCATAGAATCTAAGGCGGTGAATTGTTTTTAGAAATGCAAAAAAAGAAAAATGATCTTCGGATTTTTAAGTTTTTCGATTATTATTTTTGAGACTTAATTGATTCGATAAATTTTTTTTTATGCTATTAGATGTCCTTTTTCGAAATATATATGTAGTTTTGTTTGATTTCAAAAAGATATATTTAAATTTATTCTGAAACTTGAGAAATACATTCGGGGTAAAGCCGCTCACTTATTAAATTTGTATAGGAAGCCGTATCAGTATTAACAGTATTTAACTTTTTTTGGCGATCTTAAAATTTTTAATATTAAAAATATTTATTAAAAGATAAATAATATTCATTTCCTAACAATATTATTGAATTATTAGGTAATTAGTTCAATATTTAATATTATGAATGTCCCGCATTTCGCGATTTCTGACGATGTTTTTTAATAGATGGCGCCGAATTATCAATATTTGTTGGCAACATTGAGCGGAATCATGTCTATATTAGTGATTTTTAGGTTATAACGGTTATAACGGTTATAACAAACATCGCAAACAAATAATCAAAATTTGTCGCTATCTTTTTCGGCTAAAAGAAGACATAAATCTAAGATTGTTGTTTTCGTTCAGTTCACATTTTATCATTGTTTATTTTTAAATTTTAAGTTTCTAATTTCATTTGTTATATTTTATAAATAATAAAATCTATAACTTGTTACATCAAAAATTGTAACTATATTTTAATTTTCTCCTAATAAAATATTATTTAAATTCACAGTTGCAATTTATGAAACCTGTACTTATTATTTATTAAACCAATATTTATTGTTTATAGAACTCATAATTTATCATTAATAAATCATACTGAAGACGGAAATAAGAAGAAATTTAATATATACAAAATAAAACTGTCGGGATTACCTTAAATTCTTAAAAAAATCAAGTGATCGTGTTTACTCCGAGGTGTGAGCGGATTTACCCTGGAAAATTGTGATTTTAAAATTTGGTATATGCGTATTAAAAATTTTCCCTAAGTAAAACTAAGAAAGATAAATCAAAAATTTTTTTCATTTTGTTAGTAGAAATCATAAGCTGTTAAATTATATAATTTAACCTGGATTTAGAGAATAATTTCCTAGGTTTTTATCGTTCTGAAAAAAAGTGAGCGGATTTACCCCAGTCTCCTCTATATATATGAGGCATTTCATTTCAAACCGTTCCACCGACAAAAACAATCGCAAGGAGATAGATTTTCTGATAATTTTTATTATTTAAAACTTTAATTGTTTATAATATATTATACACTGATTCAGAAGAGAATTTCATAAGCTTTCTATTGATATTTTTATTATTTTATATTTTTGCCAATTTTGAAGAGAAATTGCTGTTTGAAATGTTAAACTCTACTAAGATCTCAAAATACCCCCCCCCCCCGACGATTTTTATCAAAATTATATGAAAATAAAGCGTAAATTCCCTTGTTTCTATTCCCATTTGATGTATTATGGAAATTTGATGGGATTAATAGAAAAAAATTGTTTAAAAAATGTGTTTTTGAATACTTTGTCAAATAATAGGAAATTGAATGTAAGTTGAATGGGTTAACCCATTTAGTCCCAAATGTCCGTTTTTTTAGTACAAGTTCGAGCTTCCCGTTCTACGAGTTCCGGTTTTAAAAAAAATCGGGACAAAGGTTTTCTTATGGATTTGAGTGGCCTCTTTCAGAATCTGGAAAAAAATTTCAATTTCGACTTCATGATAAAAAGTTATAATTGTTTAAACAAAAAAAACCGTTTTTTAGTGTTTTTTTTCTTTAAATGCAGATTATTTAATTGAAATCGGCTTGGGAAAAATATGGAACATCAAAATATCGCGTCCAAAATGTTAGAACTATCAAATAGACATACTGCCAAAAACAATTTTTTACAAATTTCAAAATGGCGCCTCAATAATGGCCGCCAAAATATGCAAATTTGGAAAAATAATTTTAAAAAATTTTAACTCTACATTTTTTTTACTTTTATGCTTCATTTAAATAAAATAATGCTGCTTCAATAAAAAATATTGTTATTTGATGTTATTTAACAATTTTTATAAACAATTATTATAAACAATTTGAAAACTATGAGCCAAAGTGAATGTAAAAAATTTGTTTTCATCAGTTCTCTTTTTTTGAAAAGGTAAAAATGGATATTGAAAGTAAACAATTTAATTCAAAATTATTTTGCAATGTTTAAGAATGTTATAAACAATTTTTATAAACAATTTTGCAAAAAATGAAATAGAATGCTAGAAATTTTATTTTTTTAATTTTATTATGCTCTCTGGTTATAAAAATGTTGCATAAGGATTAAACTTTCATTTAACATTATTTAGTAATATTTAAAAATGTTATAAACAATTTTTATAAACAATTTTCATAGAAAAAGAAGTTTAGATTGAAAAGAAATATTTTTTTTCACTATTCACTTGGTTTGTCATTAGATTAGATATTTAAAAGACAAATCTTTGTCTGTAATTATTTAAGATTTTTTTACAATGTTATAAACAATTTTTATAAAAAAAGATGTTCAGAGTGGACAAAAATATTCTTTTCTTCACTACTAACTTT
This sequence comes from Leptopilina drosophilae, assembly GCA_032873175.1. NCBI lineage: Eukaryota > Metazoa > Arthropoda > Insecta > Hymenoptera > Figitidae > Leptopilina > Leptopilina drosophilae. The sequence continues at coordinate 37,105,570 of CM065483.1, forward strand.
CTTTTGTCATTAAAAGTGGAAACTAAAGTATCTATTGTTTATAAAAAATTTGTAAACAATGTATAAAAATGTTGTAAACAATTCTTATAAAAAATTTGCTAAATATGAAGTACCATCATGGAAAAAAAGCATTCTTTTAATATGTAATACCTTCTTGTAATCAAATTCTTTGTTATAGATATATTCTTTCATTTAACATTATTCAGCAATTTTTAACAATGTTATAAACAATTGTCATAGAAAAATCAGTTTAGGGTGGAAAAAAATTTTGATTTTCTTTATTTGTTTGTTTGTCATTAGAATAGATATTTAAAAGACAAATCTTTGTCTGCAATTATTTAAAAATTTTTTACAATGTTATAAACAATTTTTATAAAAAAAGATGTTCAGAAAAGAAACGAATTTTTTCTGTACTACTAACTTATTCTAACATGAAAATGAAAACTGATGATTCAACCGTTTATCAAAAATTTATAAACAATTTTTTAAATTGTTTATAACATTGTTAAAAATTGCTGAATAATGTTAAATGAAAGATTATGTCTATAACAAAGAATTTGATTACAAGAAGGTATTATATATTAAAAGAATGCTTTTTTTCCATGATGGTACTTCATATTTAGCAAATTTTTTATAAGAATTGTGTACAACATTTTTATACATTGTTTACAAATTTTTTATAAACAATAGATACTTTAGTTTCCACTTTTAATGACAAAAGAAAGTTAGTAGTGAAGAAAAGAATATTTTTGTCCACTCTGAACATCTTTTTTTATAAAAATTGTTTATAACATTGTAAAAAAATCTTAAATAATTACAGACAAAGATTTGTCTTTTAAATATCTATTCTAATGACAAAAAATAAATTTAAAAAAATAAAATTTCTACCATTCTATTTCATTTTTTTTAAAACCGGAACTCGTAGAACGGGAAGCTCGAACTTGTACCAAAAAGAACGGTCATTTGGGACTAAATGGGTTAACAAAAGACGTCTACGGAAGAACGATCTTTGGTTATTGCAACCACAATATCTAATAAAAACCAATAAATTATATTCTCTATTTATTAAATTACACTATTTCATTCATTTATGCTAAAAATTCAATAATACGTGCACGTATTTTCATAACAGTAGCATTTATGTCAAAATGTGAAATAGATCGTTATTCCAAGGTCAAAAAAAAAATTTTGTATTAAAAATTTTTTCAAAAAAAATATTATTTTTTGAAAAACACTCCCCCCTCCGATTTTTTAATACTGATAGCCAAAAATAATAAGAAATTTTTCGTAACCGTTTTAAAGTGGGATCACTATACTTTTCGAAAAATCAACGAAAACGTCAATGACGCCCTGTTAAGACTGACGTGCTTACGAACGTATGTCCAATAATTTGGCAGCGCTATTTCAAAAAAATTTTTTAAAATATAATTTGTGCTGCATTGTACTTAGCGAGCATAATAAAAAAGTCTACAACAATTTTACATCAGTTTTACAACAGCTCTATCTCATACATTGCAATGAATATAATTGTTTTAGTTAAATTACTATTATACCAATGAGTGATTTTAATATTATTTCCTAGCATACTATTAAAAAAATAGTAGCCCACAATTCCCTGAATGCTTCATTTTACAAAAAGCTTTGTATTATTGTTTTATTTAAATTTCATGCAAATTTTTCTGTTTGCAGTCGAAGTAAAAAAAAGAAAAAATATATTAAAATGTTTTTAAACTAGGCTATTCTTTAAAATTATTGTGAAAACAAAAAGAACATGAAAGCCCAGAATAAATATTTGAATGCAATTTTCAGTTGGTTGTTGTGTACGATTTATTGGTAATTGTAAAGCGCTGCAAATTGGATGATCAAACTTTAAAATATTGTTAAATAATGGAGGTGACCCACTATTCCCCAATTTCCTCTATAAAAGAAATTTTTTTTAATTTTTGAAAATTTTGTTTCCAGCAAAATATTTGTTATCGTTTGCTAGATGTAGCACAATATTTGTTTTTTTAGATTAATTAAAATTTTGTTTGACAAAAATGAAATGGCCTTGCCAACTTCTTGGCCATACGTTCGTAAGCGCGTCAGTCTCAACGGGCGCATTAACTTTTTCGTTGATTTTTCGAAAAGTTATCGCGATCCCACTTTCAAACTTTTACGCAAAATTTCTTATTATTTTTGGCTATCACTATAAAAAATTGAAAAAGGGGAGTGTTTTTCAAAAAATAAAATTTTTTTTGGAAGTTTTTTTAATAATTGAAGCGTTTTGGGCAGAAACAGCATAAGTCCATAAATCGAAATTGTTCAGGAATTTCATTTCCCTTCATGGTATTTGCCTCACAGAAGAGCACCTCTAACTGAGACGAATACCTACAAGGTAAGAGAGACCGTTCCTGTTAGGCCCGAAGAGCACCTCAGGCCAAGGCGGAAGACGATCTGACGTCTGACGATCCACTCTCATGCAGCGAGGTATAAAGGAGAGCTCTGCCGCGACGGTAAGAGAGCGAGTGGTGGGGGAGCTGAGGCAGGCAACGCAAGTTTCGTGCGCGGTCGTCACTCTTTCGTAGCTCTCACGCGGAAAGCGACTACGATGGTTGTGTATGTGACGTAATATAATTTTCTTAATACTAATACACAGTTACAACCTTTTTATCATTTCCAGGAATGTTTTGAAAAAAGAAAATTAAAAATTTATCATACCCAAAGTTAAAAAAAATTAATTTTTGTAACACACGCACCGAAAGTACATCATTTCCTACCTGTTAAGCGGGAGAAAAGTTGATCTTTTCCTCCCGCTGACGTCATTAGCAGGGAGAAAAAGTAAATACCTTCTCGTTAATATTATTAGGTGCGATGTATAAATCAAAGTATGATCATTAGTGAATCAGTTGCGTGAGTTACATAACTTAAACGACTGGCGTAACTTACGTATGTGATGTTAGTTACGTAATTTACGTGTGTGATGTTAGTAACGTAACTTAAGTATGTTATGTTAGTAACGTAACTTACGTATGTGATGTTAGTAACGTAACTTACGTATCTGATGTTAGTTAAGATACTTACGTAATTTACTTTTTTGTTCACGTTCAACAGTTACGTAACTTACGTAATTTCCGTAAATTACGTCCGTTACGTAATTTACGTAACTAACTTTTTTATTTGTATTCAACCGTGGCGTAAATGTATTTAAGTTTCATTAAATATTTGTACTTTCGGTATACGTGTGTTAGAAAAAATAGTATATGCAATTCGGGAGAAAAAATGATTTCCACGAGTGTGAAGTTCACCCATTTTTCTCCCTAGATGCACAATATACTAATGTTTATAAAATTTTTTCATCTTTTTAATAATAAATGAAAAAAAAATTTTTTGTTTTCATTTCCTAAACGTCAAAAGAAAACTAAAACTTTCGTTCTTTGACAACTTTTTTCTAAACTCAATATTTTCGGCCTTATGAGCTACTGAATGTAAGTCTAAATTAAAAGTGCAAAATTTCGAAAATTCATAACTCAAAAATTTGGACAATTTAACAAAAATGAAAAATACGTATCTATTTTTTTAAGATACAGAATAGAAAAAAAAAATTTTTTTTGACGATTTCAAGAGGTCGACTAAAATCTCACGTGGAATTGCCCATATATATTTTAATGTATATGAATTTTGTAGGTTTTTTGAGCTCTACAACTTTTCAATTTACACTAAAACGTAAAAATGATTTTGTTGATATAAAAAAAAGGAAAAACTGATTTTTTGCAGCTTTGGCGCCCTCTGGCTTTAATGCATTTAGTTGTACAGTAGTGGTTTAATGAGAAAAAATGTAGAGAAAGTTGTCGTCTACAACTTTTGTTTGAGAAGTTTCAAAGTACGAGTTACGGTTTTCGCACAAAATCGAATCCAAAAAAAGTTTGATTTTCTCCCCTTTCCCAGGGGTGGGTCCAAATTTTTTGGTTTTAAGCTTGTCACATGTCCCACTAACGATTTATGTTAAAATCTCGAGTAAGGTATATTTTCCAAAAACACTACTTTTTCACGCCAGATTGACTGTACTACAAGTAAGAATGACAGTAATCGTCCACTTTCAAAAAACGTCCAAAACAATTTTTTTTAAATTATAGCTTTTTAACATTGAAAAGTTACCGACTGCTGTCTGGTTTACCCTACAAACAGCGAAATAAGGTCTAGATTCAGTGAAATCTTAGGGACAATCATGGGCATCATTAAAATTCCCACTTGATAAGTTAAGTGCAAAAAAAATTGAAGATGTTTTTTCAAAAACGGATTTTTAATTTTCCAAAATTAAAAAAAAATGTTTTGAATTTTTTTATATTAATTTTAACTTAAAAAAAAATACTTAAAACCAAAGAAATCCTTTTTTTAAAATCCAAAATCGGTTAATTAGAACCAAAGTTATAGCACTTTAAAAAAAGACAAAAATTTTGAAAATGACATATTTTTGGTAATTTTAAAAATTTTGAAAAAATATTTGGTGGAGTTGTTTATCACTATAAAAGTAATAGATTTACAAAAGTACAGCCAAATCCCAACAAGTCATGAGAATAAGTGTGTTAAACTGACGTGGAATCCACCAATTATTTCTTAGTAAGAGACGCCAATTGGGCGACCGGAAGTAGAGAGAGAAATAATAAAATTAGTCAAGCGAGTATTTGAATAGCGCTGGCGCTAACCTTAAACATAATCTCAATACTCCCTCCCGAGATTGATTAATTAATTCGAATCTGACACAAGTTTACAATATAATCTTTGTATCACATTTGTAACTTGAAGTTTACATTTTTAAACAAATTCGAAGTTTTAAATAAGAAATAGATTTTTATAAACCGTATAATATTTAATATAATGATTTTATAACTTTTAACTCCACTTTTCAATCGTCTAAGTCCCTAGAAGTAAATCAGTTATTGATTTCCTAGAATCAGAAGAAAAATTAAATTAACAAAACAATTTATAAGTTATATACCATAAAATCTTTGAAAACAGTCGTCATCTAAAAGTCATTGTTGTTCAAAATCTTGTCTCGTAGGGCTGTATGAGACTTGTAACTTAAAGGTTTCGTCATTATATCTGCTACTTGCTTTTTCGAAGGAACCCATTCAATAATAACTTAATTATATTTTACGCATTCTTGAACATAATCCATATGAACTTCTGTCATATGTCTTAGTTTGTTGCCTCCACTCGTTTGAGCACAGATAGCTGCTGCCTTATTATCACATCGTAAAATAGCTGGAAGGAAACTGTCGTTATTTAGTCGCATCAGAGACTTATTGATGGCAATAAGTTCCTGGCAAGTTTGACTCATAGCCACATATTCGGCCTGGCAAGTAGACAAAGCAACATATTTCTGCTTAGTTACTCTCCATGAAATCGTGTCTCCATACCGTTTTATGACATAACCACAAGTGGAAACTGACGATTTGCAGTCAGCAAAGCTGGCATCAGAATAGGCTAACAGACCAAGTTGTCTGCCGAGATAATTTAATCCCAGAGTTTTCGTTCCTTTTAAGTATTTCAACACTCGTTTCACCATGTTCCACTCAATAAATTTTTCCTGGTTTATCGTCATAACTCTCGTTTCTCTGTTTCTTTCAATATTCATTCCTAAGAAACATTTTGGTTCTCCCAGATCAGTCATTTCAAAAGCATGCATCAATTTTTGTTTGATCTCATGCAAAAGTTCGTTGTTGTTGCTCGCTAATAATATGTCATCGACATAGATTAGCATAATAACCATCGTTTCATTAGAATTACATGTGAATAGACATGGATCATATTGATCGTTAGTCAAACCCATGGAATTTGCGACTTCGGTAAATTTTTCATTCCATCGTTTAGGACTAATCCTTAGACCATAGAGAGCTCTGTGAATCTTACACACTTTCGTCCGTCTCGTCTCTTCTGGCACCTCCATTCCTTCAGGAATCTCCATATAAACTTCATCTTCAATTATCCCGTTAAGAAAAACAGTCTTAACGTCAAGTTGGCAAACTTCTAAGTCGTGAAAATTGATCATTGCCAAAACTGCCCGAACAAGAGTTAGTCTGGAAACTGGTGCATAAGTTTCCTTTAAATCGTATAAATTCGTGTCTTTAAATCCTCGTATGACCAATCTTGCTTTAAACTTAGTGACGTTTGTGCCGTCCTCTTTTTGTTTAAACACCCACTTTGAGTCAATGATATTCGGTTTCTTACCGTTTTTATTAATTTTTGGGCGATCTACCGGAGTCCATACCTTATTCTTTTTCTAGGAGTTTAACTCATCATTTATTGCTTGAAACCACTCGTTCCTGGACTCTGACTCTGAAGCTTGTTTAAACGTTAGAGGATCGTTGTTTATTTTTGCATGTAAATTAATTTACAATTTCCTCATTGACTTCGTTTTTCGTGTTCAGAAACTCTTCATTTTCTGAAGGAAATTCGTATTTTTCTAGACAAGAAGAAACGTCTGCAAAATTTGAAAAACTTGTGTCAACATAAGGTCCTCTAACTGCTGTAGGCACTACTTTCAGTCGTTTGCTCGTTTCGACGATATTTTCTCCCTCCGTTTCTAACTGTTGTTTACGTGGTCTTCCACGTTTTCTTTTCAATTCTCCCTCCGAACCTGAAAAATGACAGTCGTTTTCTGGTTTTGTTACATCGTCTTCCTTAAATTTTATAAACCACTCGTTTTTAAAAGGCAAAGTTTCTGATTCAGGCCAGTTTCGAATAGAATCTTTCCCGTATCTATCTCCATAAACCACTGTTTCGTTAAATCTAACGTTTCTGGATTCGAAAAACTTACCAGACTCCGGATTTAGAAAAATGTAGTCGGAAGCAGTGTATCCCACCAACACTCCTCTAACAGCTGTTAGAGGAGTGTTGTTTTCTTGCTGAAAATTTCGAGTCAGGTTTTCTTTGGATAGCCCAATATGCCAGACATCCAAAGCGTTTTATCTAAGATTAAGAGGTGCTTTAAAACCGTTTGATCGATGAGGGGTCCGGTTATATACATACACAGCTGCTCTCAATGCTAGATCCCAGATTGTTTGAGGAAGTTTTGAATCAAACATAATAGACCTAATCTTCTTCTGAAGTGTCTGATTAAATCTTTCGGAAGTCCCATTATGTTGAGGAGTATCTGGGCATGCGGGTTGAATTTCGATACCTTCCCGAGTTAATACCTCTTGGGTATAACCTCCCATGAACTCAGTGCCTTGATCCGTTCGGAGGTAGCAAATTTTTTTGATTTGTTCCTAATAAATTTCGTGAAGTCGTTATAAAACGATCTAAGTAATAACTAGTAGCGTCTTTCGTTTTTATCGGATACGCTAGGGCCATTCTTGAATATTCATCAATAAATACAACTATGTATTGATAACCAAAAGGGTGTGTTGAAGGTGAAATTTTTCCCATAACGTCAGAATGTATAATTTGCAGCGGTCGTTTAGCTCTACTTCTCTGGTTTTTGAAGGGCAACTTTGATAGTTTTGTGAGAACACAAATTTCACATTCGTGTATTTCGTCATCAAAAATTACACTCTTTAACTCTTTGTTATCCGTCCACAAACTTTGAAGTTTTCGCAGATAGTCGACCGATGCATGACCCATTCTTACATGCCAAAGCATCGCTTTACTTGTTTTTACAGACTCTGAAAATGAATTATTTAAAAATAAATCATCATCTAACAAATCTACAGATGGAAGTTCATCCAGGTTCGTTATTTTTCTATTTGTTAGGTTTGTGTTGAATTCTGTAAAAACATATTGATCACTCGTATTATTTTCTTTTACTGTCGTTTTACACTCGATATCTACAAGATCATTAATATCTAATTTAACAGTCTCCGAGGTGGTTGTCGTTTTCTTTACTCGTTTGTATATTATTATTGGTCTGAGGTAAACTATTTTCTTCATCTTTGTTAACTATGTTATTATTTGATACAGTCGTGCAATCTTCGTTGATCATAGTTTCATTTTGTTCAGTAACGCTCGTGTCAAAAACAAACACATTGGAAGAATTTGCTTGTTTTACATTGTCTTTCTTATAAATTTGTTTTTCATGATCTTTCTCATCAATTTGAAATTTCATAACCCAGTAGGGTTCATCATATACACTAGAAGCATATACTTCTTTCGTCTTAGGGTCATAAATATTCATACACTCTTTATCCAAATGGGTTGATAACCCGGCTTCCGCAAATTTCCTTAGTGAAAGTAAATTTTCGGAAAGTGAATCTGTGTAGACGGTGTTGTCTAACACAAGCGATTTTTTGTTATCAGCGTTTGAAATTATATTAACTGTGCCTTTTCCCTCAGCAATCAAATGAGCTTCATCGTTTTTGTTAGCGCACTTAATAACACTCGTTTTCGTTTTTTCGAAAGCACTGAAATTTTTTTTTTGTATTCGTTAAATGTTCAGTGGCTCCTGTATCGATAATGAAAGACACATGTTTTTTATTATCCTTATCACTATTTACATTTTTATCATTCGAGTATTTTAAGAAATATGTCGACAACGACTGTTTTCGATTTTTAATTTTAGGATCTAATTTAACACAATGTGTAAAAGTATTTTCGTACGTACCTTTACTATTTTGATGATATTTAACACCTTCATTCGTTACAACTCGAGAGTTATTTTGTTTCGGCTCGTTTTTCTTCGACTGCCGTGAGTTGTCAACGTGAGTTGGTTTTGAATTGAAATTATTATTTGATCTATATCGACTGTCGTTTTTATTATTATTACTGTTATAGCGCTTTTCTCGACTATTATTTTTATTAAAATTTTTTCCCCTTTTTGCTAACCGTTGTGGGCAATCTGCAGCCACATGTGTTGAAAATTGTCCACATTCGTAGCATTTCTTTACTTTTAGTCCTTTACGAGGACACTCATTTTTCATGTGACCGCTGTCACCACATTCAAAACATCGTTCATTTTGCCATTTACAATTCGAATTTATAAAGGAGGCCGATGCCATTGTAACTGTTTTTGAACCCGGATGGTTTACATGGGACGATTGTAAACGACTTGCCTCAGCCTGCATAATAAAGGACTTTAACAAATCATACGTCAAACCTTTTCCCGTTTGGTTTTTGGAAAGAAATTCTACAGACTGTACTTCAGGAATTTGGGTTAGTATTGCATTGTATAATGCATCCCGTTTTTCCTCGTCAGCAAGAGGAATTGAACCAGGAACAGTCTCGTAATTGTGCACGATTTCCTCAAATCGGTCTAGAAAACTATTTGCAGTTTCTCGACTTGAATTATATTGTATCGCATACAATTGCTTTTGAGCTGACACACTCGTAACGTTGACCTCACAACATTTGATTTCTTTGATTTTATTTAACATTTCGACGGGATCTTCTATTTGAAGAATTCTATTATGATATGTTTTGTCTATTCTATTTATTAAAATATCGCGGACTTTGAATTTATGTTTCTCTTTTAATGTATCGTTCAAACCTTCGGGAACATTTACGGTTTTATCTATAACATATAACAAATCTATTGTGTGAAGCTCGGATGTTAAAAATTCATACAAGTGATCAAATTTAACCCGTGATTCTAACTTATAATCATGTTTTGTGCTCGTATCTTTGCCGATTAATTCGATCTTTATGGCTTCTTTTACCCGATTGGCAATTGTTTGCGGTTCGTTAATTTAATAATTTGTGGGTGGAAAAGTTTTGGTCGAATAGTTTTGAGAAAACGTCGTCTGATCATTTTTGGGACAAGATTGTTTTTGATCTTTTATTTTGGGAAGTGTCGTTAATGGAAGATTTTGGTCAAGAGGAAGCGCTACATTCGAAATCAGTTTAGGTCTTTTGGTTTTACTTTCTTCCAACTCACGTTGCCTCAACCAAAATTTTAAGTTCTCTTGCATTTTACTATGTAACCCCATCGTTGCAGACATCATCTGTTCCATTTGATTTATTTGATTGGTGAATCCTTCATGGAACCGGTTTAACATTGCCTCCATCTGTGAATAATCACATTTCTGTGATTGATTGACCCACACTCGATTTATTTTTCTTGAAGAGGTTAAATTTTCACCATCGTTTGAAACCGTCGATTGCACACCATCGTTCGAACCAGGCAGCTGAACATCGTTACGAACTGTCTTCTGAACCTCAATGTTTTCGGAACTCGTATTTGTAGAAGGTGACACACCTACCAAAGAAAAAATCGTTATATTGTTTTTGTCGTCGACGACAACGCTCGAACCTTCGTTTGAACACATCGTTCTCGCTAAAACTGGATCAGAAGTTAACATCGTAAAAATTAAATTTCGTTTACCTTTGTGCAGCTCTACTTTTGAATTATGTGTGGTAGAATTCACTGAACTATAGTCCAGGGGTTGCTGCATGTCCTCTGACTCAAATTCCTTACTTTCGAATAAATGATTTTCGGCTTCATCGATATGCTCAAGATCTTCGTGCATATTGCTACCATCATTGCTCTCGTTGTTCGATTCAGCCTTGTCGAAATGGTTTTCGGCGTCGCCGTCGCTCGGATTGTGTTCCTGTTCTAAAATTTGAATCTCTCCTTTTAGAGATTCCCACTCGTCTTTTAGGGAATTTTTACCTTTAAATAAAACATCGTACATAAACATCAAAATACACACTCGTTTACTTTGTTTTTATTCAGAATAAAACAGAAACTTGCTCTTAAATCACTTGATTGAACACAAATCAATTGATTTAGAACCATTTATCCATTACACTTATTACTTTTAAGTGTTGCAGAAGATAAATGTAGTTGTTGCAGTCTTCTAAAAATGCACACAATTTTTGTCAGATCTGAACAACCCAAGAACGGTTTCGTGTGTCTTCTCATACAAAGAGTAATAACAATTAATCTGTTCCTCGTATAACCATTTCTCAAATCATTTATCTAATTAAAATTTTCGACGCCAACATGATATTAATTTCTTTAAAAATTTACTAGCTAGATTTTTGTAATTTTTAATTAATAGGGGAGAGTCTCCAGTTGTGAGACGGGTTTTATTTTTGACCTGTAAATTGTAAACGGATAAACGAAATTATAAATAAAATACACCGTTTGAAATGTAACAGAAATACGCAACTTTTATTAAAAGAAAGTATAGTGTTTCGATGAACTCAAGAAATTTTACGATAGATTTTCGGAGCACATCGCTTTTTTAAAAAAAATGTCTCCAGTTGTGAGACACTCATTAAAAAGTGCTAAAATTTAATAAGTTTGACATAAAACGTTATGTTTAGTATAAATAATTAAATATATTAATAATATATATTATTATATACTAAATAATAATATTTATTCACCAAAATATGACTATCAAATAAACACAATTTAATAGCTTCAACAAGAGCATTAAAATTGATTTCTTCTGAATGAATTGACTTTTTTCCATTTTACATGCCCAAAAATACTAAAAAAAATCAAAACATTTAAATAGTATGCCTGCAAAGTCGTATTTTTTATGCTGCCCAGATGGGCGTTGACACCGTCTCACAACTGGTGATATGCTGTGTCTCACACCCAGAAATTGGCGCTATTTTGAAAAAGGAAAATTAAATTATTTTCAACCGTAGATTGGAACAATGTAATATTGCATCACAAAATATAGGGAAAACACTACAAGAAAATGCATTACATTTACCTTTTCCAATTAATTAACTTGGAAAAAAGTACTTTGCATTTATTGAAAAAACGCTTTTTAGTCGATTATCACACACAGTGTTGGTATTTAACAAAAACAGTTTATATATCCGCTTCGGCGTACACGAAAAAGTTGGCTCATATAAAAAGAAATGTTTTTATATAAACCAATCGGCTTTTTAATATTGCATGTTAAAAAAAATTGACTGTCTCACAACTGGAGGTGTCTCACAACTGGAGACTCTCCCCTACGTATTAAGAAAAATTTATACTGCAGAAAGAAAAATGAAAACTTCATTACACGCTCGTTAATAAAATAAACTGTTGAAAAAATAGAAATACGTACTCATGACGACTGATTCTCCAGTGGAAAACAGAATCTTGAAAGAACTTTCATTTATTTTTGCTTGAATTCTTAGATTGCTTGTCACTCCTATATTCATGAGTTTTCTGCATCGCTCTACAAGTCCTGCGAGTATACTCTTCTTATCCACCGTCGTCATTTTTGGTGGTGTCGACAAAACAAAGATAACCTCAAAAAGTCTTTGCAGAATCGATAAATCTGATTATTGTTTTATCGATAATAATCAATTAAAAACGTCCAATTTCAAATCACTTGCTTTTATAACGGTTTATCACTTCACAAAAATAACTTTTCAATTTCGTCCTTTGTTTTAACAGAAGCACTTACATCGCCATTTTTGTGCGAGAGAAAAAAACTCACACTTAACCAAGTAAAACTTTTCTCGATTTTCACAAGTAAAAAAAACTTTAGCGCGGTGGATGGGGCCTGGGCCCATAACCTGTTGACTTGGTTTATTGTGTTGATATGTAGAAATAAAACACTTGAGTTTTATATATATTAAATCGTCTTTTATTATTAATAATTACGCGCACGCTCGTTGCTATCGAAAAAGACAAGAGAAGAAGAAGACAGAAATCGCTTAGTAAGAGACGCCAATTGGGCGACCGGAAGTAGAGAAAGAAATAATAAAATTAGTCAAGCGAGTATTTGAATAGCGCTGGCGCTAACCTTAAACATAATCTCAATACGGGAAAATTTAGGGAAATAATAATAAGGTTAGTTGACATAACAGTTCAAACAATTTTAAACTGCTCATCTAATCAAACTAAATAATTTTTTTTAAATATAGTTTAAACTCTGTAGAATAAGTCTGTTTACCTGAAAATCCTTATTAAAAATATTAAAGAAAGATAAAAACCTTTTTGTAAAAAAGTGTGTGATCAAAAAGTCCCCATGTGTTCTCCGAAGGTTAAAAATGAAATAAAAATTGTTATTTAGAAGAATTTTTACCATGAGGCATGTAAAAATTAGAGTGAGATCTTGATAATTTTTATGATTTTTTTATAAAATAATGATAAATTATTATTTTCTGTAAAATTTTTCAAGACCGCATTCCGATTTTTACATGGCTCATACGGAAAATGATAAGCTTCTATTAAAAATTTATTATCCGTAAATTATTAACCTATTATGATAAATTTTTAATCGTTTACATAATCTAATTAATTCATCACAAAACGATCACTAATCTTATATTTCAATTTTTTTCAAATGTGATTTTTAATTTCTGAGATAAGAAAATGTAAAAAAATAGAATTTGCAATATAAGTACCTTTTCCTCGCGAATCTGATTTTCCTTTTCTTCGCGCATTCTAATTTCTTTCTCTATTTTTTGTCGGCTTTGTTCGCTTTTAACACGTTCCTGTTCTAAACGTTGCTTTTCCTCAATTTCTTCCTTCTGCCAAAATTTATCTCGTTCAGTTGCATTGATCTCTTGTTCTGGAATTACTCTAAATTGTGTTTGACATTAATATTGTTTTTAACCAGAAGATTGTGGTTTTTTCAATTTATTAAGGGGAAGTTCTCATTACGGCAGTCAAAAAAATTGATTTCGTTTTTACTTCATTTTTTGCGTACAGTACAGTACAGTAATGTATAGTAGAAAATCGTAGCTTTTTGAAGTGTCCACCATTTTGTCATTTCTTTAACTTTTTAATTATTTTATAGGTATAACCTATTCTTTAGGATGTCATCTTTATAAAAAATTTTTGAGTTTTTTTAGATGCACCATATTGACGGCCATTTTGCATTTTTTTAAAATAAAAATTGATGTTTTAAAAGTTCAAGGATGTATCTTTATTTTAACAATATACTACATTGCTAAGTCATAGCAGTAACCTGCAAAAAAATTGTCAAAGTTTGGGTTGATTGTAGCCTCCCGCAATGAGAACCTCCCCTTAAAGTTTATTATTTTTATACATATAGAATGTAAAAGACAATATTTAATTTTTCATTTTACGTCTTGATCAAATGAACCAATTTACAGTGAAATTGGCAAGCGAAGAAAACATGTTTAATTTTCCTCTTGTGCAATTTTGATGTAACAGCATCTGTTTAATTTCACGAAAAGAGTCTCCATATCCGTAAATGAATATCAAAACGATCCCGGTTGCACTCATTTTGATATTTAGTGATGAAGTTTCAAAATAAAGCACATCGATTTCGTTTAAAGGTAATAATTAAACGAAATTTTTTATTGAACACCAACTAATTATTTAATAAATAAACTATTTAAACTTTTATTTTTTTTAAAGAAAAATCGTATGACAATTAAAATTCAGGTTAGAAGGTCTTGTCATCTAAAATTTTGAAAATGCATACTTTGCTGTTATAACGAACACGCAAAAGAAAAAAAAATTAAAAACATGTTTCCTTCAGTAGACTGTACTTTCCCCTAAACATAAATGGCATAACATTTGTTATAAAATAAATAATAAAAATGTATAAACATAAAAGAATTTGGGATAACCAACATTTTTTATTTACATATATTATTATAAATTATTTGTTTTATTATTATAATAAGTTTTTAGCATAAGTGTGGTTTGTCATAATTTCTTATTGTCATAATTTTTATTTAAATATAAATTATATTTGACATGATTATATTTTGTTATATTACTTATATACCATAATATAAAAGCCACATAATATTTATTTTGTGTACATTCCAATTGTTATAACATTAATTTGACATTTTTTAAATAATAATTTTTATGCAGCAATATTAGGGGAGAGTGGGGCAAACCGGACCGGTAGGTAAACCGGACCCACCTCAATATTTCCGAAATGGCGAAATTGTCAAAAGTTTTATTTAGAAATTTGAAACAACCATGTGTAGTATACCTTATTTTTTTAATTTGTCATTTTTTACTTTTGTTTGTACAACGCTGGGAGCAAAAGTTTTTTTTTTACTTTTTTTCTACACTTTTACGAATTTTTTCTTAAGGAAATTCTGAGGAAATCGTGTAATATTTCCAAATATTAGGTCTTGGGTTTTGAAGGTACACACCTCAGGAATATTTACGACCAAAAACTTTGATGAATTTGCAAAGCGTTTTTTTTTGACAAACATTTATTCTCAAAATGAGCCTGTGGGACAAACCGGACCGTTTTCGATGGGGCAAACCGGCCATAGGATATTTCCATTGAATTAAAGTTTCATAAAAATTATTTTTAAATTAAATGTTTCTTTCATTAAAATATTTACTTACAATGAACAATAATTGTCTTCCAATGAGAATTGGACCCTTTAATATTGTTTCTCTGATAATGACAAACATTTTTATTCATTTATTAAAAAAAATCTTTATTTAATTAAAATTCAATCTCGAATTATTATTTTCATTACTACAATCATTGTTTACGTGATTCTTTATGTTTGTTATTATTGTAGATTATGTAAATGCAATATTATAAATAAAAAACCAAACGGTCCGGTTTGCCCCATGGGGGGTCCGGTTTACCCCAGGGGGTGGGGCAAACCGGATCGTTTGCAAAATTTTTTAAAGTTAACACAGCAACTAAACAATAAAAGATGAAGTATAAGTGTCTCTGGGAAAAAGTTGCACAATTAAATGATTTTTCAAACAAGCCCTCAAAAAATGAAATCGGTTGATTCGTTTAGTCACAAGAGTAAAAAAACCGTTAGGGGTTCCGGTTTGCCCCACTCTCCCCTATACATAGGACGTACTGATTTTTTATTATAATAATAGTTTAACATAATTACTGTTTGTTTTAAAATTGACTAGACATGAGAGTAATGTTAAATAAATAATAATCAACATATACTTCGTTTAGTAACAATAGGGCATTCCACATCAAATCGGAAATTATTTTGCGTTTGCATCTAAATTTTTTTTAAATATTTTTTTTCTTTTAGTGCTCATTGAAATAAGTTACCACGATTTTTTTCAAATTTTTTCATAAAACTACGCACAGTGGCGCAAAGTGTACTTTTTCGTTCCAAATCACTCTGCAGGTCACAATTTTTGACCAAAATGGGTTTGTTTTTTTTCTAAATCTTCGTAGATAAATTCTCTATCGATCTCTCGTATCCGATTTTTGAATTTTTTGTTTTTAAACAGTTTTTAGATAACAATAAGTATTAATAAAATCATGAAATTTTATAAAACATTTTTTTAGCTTAATTAATTAAAAGAACTTATCAAAAAACCTATTAAAATAAAGTTCGAGTGCTTCTGATGTAGAAAAAAAGTATAACAATTTATTAAATTGTTTAAACAATTAATTGTTCTTACTTTTTCATAAACTGTATTTAGGGATAGAAATTTCTAATTTCTTTACAATTGTGCAATTTTTCATAAGTGACTCATCTACTAATGATAAAAAAGTTAATTAATTAAACATTGTTTAAACAATTATTGTTGTTATTTTGTTTATAAGCTGTACATAAGGCTAGAAATTTCTAGTTTTTTTTTCAAATTGTGTACTTTTTTATAAGTAAAACCTCTACTAATAATAAAAAACAAATTAATTAAACATTGTTTAAACAATTAATTGTTATTTTTTTCATTCACTCAACTTAGGACTAGAAATTTCTAGTTTTTTCTGTATTATGCATTTTTTGTAACAAAAGCATTCAAGTATAAAAAGAACTAAAAATTAAATATTAAAATATATGTTTATTTAATAATAATAATAATAATAATAATTTGGTTAATTTTCTACTTTATTGTACTTAAAAATAGAAATTCCCAATTTTTCTCAATTATGTAATTTCTTGTAACACAGACACTTAAGTTGAATAGAAAATAGAAAAATTAGTATTATTGCACGGAAAAAAATGGTTCGACCATTATAACCAAACTGGGTTTGGTTGACTGAAAGGAGGTTGTTTCAAACAAGTGAATAGTTGAGTTAACCCAAGAGAATTAGTTTCTAGTACAAAACTTGAATGGTTATATAAGTTTGACTATTTGAACCAAATGATCGTTTATGATCATCAAACTGTTACTAGTGAAGCAGTTTCTACTACCCCCACTACTTAAGAAGTGGAACTTAGAAAAATTTTCCACAATTTATTCTTTAAGCATTTAGTAAGAATTAAATAAAATGAAATTAATAAATTAATTAATAAAAAATTTAAAGAATTAAATTAAAGAATACAATACATTTAAAATCTATTATTACAGTAATGTTATTATTATTATTATAATTGTTTCTATTTTTAAAGGTAAAATTTAATACACTGAGAAAAAGAATTATTTGATTCAAATAAATTATGTTTAAATCAAACTTAAAATATCTTTGTTATACAGTCAAACATATTTTGTTTCATTTTAAAAAATTATATATTTAAATCAAACATATTTTGTGTTTATATATATATATTGAAATTAACATTACAAACTAATTTCAATTAAACAAAATCATCTAACATTATTTTTGTGTTTCATTTAAGTATATTGTTTTCTCAGTGTATACACGGAAAAAAATAATTTAGCAGATTTTACAAAACTGTTACTGAGTTTTATAAAATGTAAGGAATATTTTAGGATAAAGTACAGAACTTTCGTAGTTTCTACTGAATATTTTTGAAGTTTATCCTGAAATATTCCTGACATTTTACAAAACTCAGTTTCGTAAAAAGCTGTATCCGCTACTCCGTGACAGTTTCGTAAAATCTGCTAACTTTATTTCTTCCGTGTAATATAAATTTTTTTCAGTGCGTATATATATATATATATATATATATATATATATATATATATATATATATATATATATATATATAATAAGTATATATTTTTAGAACTTTAATAATTTAAAATAAATTAAATATATTTATTTTTATACAGAGTGGCAGATACAGAATTTAATTTTTTTATTTTTTTATAACTATAATCTTTTTCTCTCATTGTGAGTCACGTTTCTGGTGACAAACAATGCTAAAACTTTTATGATACTTTTCGGGCTGGTTAACATGGGACCGATGACATCTGGAAGCAATTTCAGCGCTGTACTTATCGCGCCTGGGACCGCTTGGCCGAGCGTAGTTCAAATTTCAGTAATTTTTTTTGCAAGGGCTTTAGATCTTTGAATTTTTTTTTAATATGGAAAAATGAAAATGCAATGCTGTCAAATGTTTTCCTTTTCAACGATGTCAAGTCTAAATTTTGATTTTCGGCTATAGGGCTAAAGCATTTTCAGTCTTCAGGATTTGCTCTTACAGTAATCTTGCTCTTAGAAGTGAAGTGTTGTGAGTTTGTGAAGTGTAATTTGTGCATTAATTTTTTTTAACAACTGCAATAATGAGTTATAAAGTTTTGCTTAGTGAATGGGGTTTCGCAAAATACATTGAAAAATTTGAAGGTAAGAAATATTTTTAAACAAATTTTTAAAAATCATGTGTAATTTTTCATTTTCTTCTTTATCAAAAAAATCCAAAGATTTCACAGAAAAAGCTTTAAATCGGAATTTATAAATTAAATTGATTGAAGCAAATATAATATATAAGGGGCATTCTCCGTGACATTTTCACTCAAATATTTTTTTTGGATTAAAACAATTTTTTCGAATTCTATATGAAAAATAAGTAAATACGTGTTTTTTTATTTTTTTATTTGAGCAACGGACTTTTAAAACACTTTTTTTCTGTTATACTAAATGATAAAAAATAATATAATATATGAAAATTATTTATTTTTTCCTGAATATTTTAAATATGTAATAAAAAATAACGTTAATAAAGCGAAAACATTAAATAATTTAAATTTCGTCTAAAATGTGACTTTTCTCAAAAGCGAAGTAATTGATTTTCGATTTTTTTCTTTCATTACTACCGCTGATAAATAAACAAATTTTTCCCATTTATGCTAAAGTGGTGTTCTTTAGGGTTCAAATTATATTTAAAATTACATCAGCCGTTACACAGATTTTAGAGAAGGAAATTGAGAAATTAACCACAAAACATTCGTTTTTTTTGGTTCTGAAGGTTAATTTTTTAAAAAGTGGAAAAATCATATAAAACTCTGTGCAACGACTGATGTAATTTTACATATAATTTGAACCCTAAAGAGCACCACTTTGGCATAAATCGGAAAAATTTGTTTATTTATCAGCGGTTATAATGGAAGAAAAAAATCGAAAATCAATTACTTCGCTTTTGTGAAAAGTCACATTTTAAACAAAATTTCAAATTATTTAATGTTTTCGCTTTATTAACGTTATTTTTTATTACATATTTGAAATATTCAGGAAAAAATAAATAATTTCCATATATTATATTATTTTTTATCATTTAGTATAACAGAAAAAAAGTGTTTCAAAAGTCCGTTGCTACTGAAGATGTTAAATTTTAAAAAATCATAACTCTCTTAATTTTTATCAAATAAAAATATAAAAAACACGTATTTACTTATTTTTCATATAGAATTCGAAAAAAATTGTTTTAATCCAAAAAAATTTTTGAGTGATGTGATGTTGGTCTTCGATGTTTAATATAAGTAATATATTATATGAGTAATTTTTATAAATATAGAGATTTAGAATGTAAGTTCAGAAAAATATAAATTGTTGATTTTCATATTTGACAAATTTTAATAAATTATCGTTTAAAATTTAAATAATTTCTTATTTTATTCATAAACCTCGTCTAATCCTCATCCCCTCCCCTCAAATAGTATTCAAGAATTTTTGTTCCCTTAAACAAATCGTTCGGTTGATAAAACCGAACAACACACAGTACTACTAACCCAACATACTATTTAAAGGAACCAAACTCTTCTAACCAAGTGAGTTTGGTTACTGAAACCTGTGAGTTGGGTCAGTCCATAGCCAACCTCCCAATTAAGTTGATGTAACCGAAGTTTTGTTTGTTATGGCAAAACTCTTTTTTCCGTGTGTTAATTTCCATTCATGATGTTTTGAATTAGACGTTTTTAATTTATTCTTTATCTTATACATTCTTATGTGTAAAAGAACTAAAATCACATTTAAAATAGCGCGCCTTTTATGTTTAACTTCTGATAATATTAACAAAATTTATTATTTAAACTATGTTGTCATATTATATATGACATTTACCGAACAGCCCTTTTAAGGGCTACAAGATCTACAAAAAAATTAGTGTTTCTAGCCCTAATTTTGTAGAAATTAGAAAATTTTTTTTCAGTTAATGAAAAAAATAACAATTAATTGTTTAAACAAAGTTTAAATAATTTTTTTTATCATTAGTAGATGGTTTACTTATGAAAAATTGCACAATTGAGAAAAAACTACAAATTTCTAACTCTAAGTATAGCTTATAAACAAAATAACAACAATTAATTGTTTAAACAATTTAATTGTTATACTTTTTTTCTACATCAGACACACTTAAAACTTATTTCAATAGGTTTTTTGATAAATTTTTTTAATTAATTAAACTAAAAAAATATTTTATAAAATTTTATGATGTTTTTAATACTTATTGTTATTAAAACAAGTTGTGAATTAAGATGTTCATTACATGAACATTTTGCTTCCTCTTTACGATAAGCAAAAAATTTGCTTCCTCGTGGAAGAAGCATTAATCATAAAAAAAATTTTTTTAAAAATTAGATTAGAATTTTTAATTAAAATTTAATTTACCATTAATTAATTTTTTAATTTTCCATCCATTAAAATTTAATTTAATTGTATAATAATACAATTTAAAAATAAGAAAAAAATTTTAATAATAAAGTGAATTTTTTCATTATATTTAATTCTATTAATGCTAATAAAATATACTCTTTTTATCCATCAATCGATTCGTCTTGATGAAATGAAGATTTTTAGTTTATTTTTAAGTCAAGAGTAACATTTTATTATAAGGCAACATGATTTTTAAGAAGGAAATAAATTTCTAATAAAAGTGCGAATTTTTGGTTTTAATTATGTTTAATTCTATAAATTCAAGTACAATATATACTTTATATATACCAATCGATCCGTTTTAATGCAACGGATAAAATTATTGAAAAAAATGAGTAAAATTTTATTGTACTGGAATATAACTTTGATGAAAGAACTAAAGTTTTGATAAAAAAAGGTCATTTTTCTGCTTTAATTGTCATTAACTCTATAAACTCTTATACAATTTATTCTTTTTATATACCAATCGATTCGTCTTGATGCAAAGAATAAAATTTTATTATATATTAACTTCAATAACCAACTTAAAAAAAAAATTTTGAAAAAAAATTTTTTTTAGAAAAAAGTCAAAAAAATTTTTTTCTAACACACGCACCGAAAGTACATCATTTCTTACCAGTTTAGAAGGTGGAAAGTAAGTCTTTCCCGGCGACAGGGAGGTAATGTTACTTTACCTCCCCGTGACGTCATAACGGGGAGGTAAAGTAACCCCAGTAGCACAAAATGTTCCAGCAACATTGGCAACATTGAGGCAAACATTGGTAATGTTGAGACAATGTTCCCAATATTGCTGTAATATAACGTGCTGCTGGGGAACATTACCTCCCTGTTAGAATGACTTGTAACTACATATAGTTTAAGATGAAATATGTGTAATATTGTAATTTTTTTATATAAATAATCAATTATAAATAAATATTATAACAATAATAATAAATATAATAATGATATAATAATAAATAAATATTATTATAAAATTAAAAACTATTTATTTAAAAAAGTTCCATTAAATAATTGAATAGTTGTACTTTCGGTTTACGTATGTTAGAAAAAATAGTATGTGCACCACGGGAGGAAAATGATTTTCGCCTCGTGTTTTTACAGTTCTCGTCTTCGCTCGCAAGTACTCGCCTTCGGCTCGACGCTCGCTACACCTCGAACTGCAAACTTCACACTCGGGAAAACCACTACTTTCCTCCCTAGGTGCACAATATACTATTTTCTGAGAATTTTTTAAAATCTATCAATCCAGTTCGAGATATTTTTATGATAAATATACCTGGTAAATTTTAGCCAAATTCGTTAAAACCTCTTCGAGTTATCGTGTTCACAAAAATCGGGATCCACACACACATACATACATCCGGACAATTGTTCAGGGTCTTATATAACATAGTCCCATATAGAAGAAAATTTGTCAAAAGGATTTTTAAAAATTTTGTTAATTAAACGACTACAAAGCTTCCTCACGAGGAAGCAAAATTGTTTAAAAACTGTAATGATATGATTTTTTTATGTGCTACGGAATTCACTCGCCGGATGGAATCCGGGTACCTTAATTATTTTATAATTAAACAAATAGTGGCGTGAAGCGCGATCTTTACTATCAATACACTTTTTTCTAGTAGGGAGTTAATTTGGATAAATTTGGAAAAGGTATGTCATTAACTAGGCCAAATTTAAACCTTTGAAAGTAAATATATTTAAACAAAATATAAAATTAACAACTAACTAAAAATTTACAATATAAAAATATAAAATGAACTACAAAATGGTACTTGAGTATTTTAAGTGAATTTAACAAAATTAGAAGGAGAAAATAATACTACTAAATACTGACATCTCTGATTAATTAATAAAATTACAAATGAAAATAAAGAGAGAAAACGCCGCTCTGAGATCTCGCTCACATTTCGTCTAACGAGTGATTCGTGGCTGTCACTCTGAAAAAATATAAGAATTTTAACCATACTAGCGTACCGAGTCATTTTGACTTTAATTCATAATCGCGAAACCGTTCTAGAATAAGTTTTCGTATTTTCCCGACATCGACGAACACCAAAGCGCGCACTTCCAGGAATTAACTAAGGAACCGCTAGGGGTTAATTCATAGTTTTTGCCGGTTAACGAAACTCTTATCGACGCGGAAATACGTGAAAAATGAATTTACTTATGAACGCAAACCCTACTCCTGAGAGCACCCGGGATAAGACTTTGCGCCCCTAGTGTCTTCATAGGTGAAAAGAAGAGCGCCTCGATTCACCCAGGATGACCAGCATAGAAAAATATTAGTCTAGGTATGCTCGACACAACCTTCCACGAGAGCACTCCTGGTTGGTTGCAGAGCATACAAGTGAAGAGAGAGAAAGTTCGTTCGACTTAAGAGAACCTGGGCAGAAAGAACAATTCCCTTTAAGGTATTTGCCTCACAGAAGAGGATTTGTTAGGCCCGAAGAGCACTTAGGGCCAAGGCGGAAGACAATCTGACGATCGAGTCTCATGCATCCAGGTACCTCGATTTGGACGTGAGTAGTGGGACGAGCGAGCGAAGAAGGGGAGCGAGAGACTGCTGTGCGTGCGCCGTCGTTTCTCACTCACTCTCATGGGTAATGCGACGACTATGGCTATTGCTTATACAAATGCAATAAGCCTTCATTACATCCCCTCTTCTTTCAGAGCGAATTTTAATGAGCGTACGAGAAAAAATAATATAAAAATAGTTTTCAAACAAACAAAAAGAAAACAAATAACAAAAATGAATGTTAGTTTCGGAACTAGTGTCGAACATTTAATTTCTCCGATATGTTTTTTTAATACGAAGGACCCATTTGTGTCCTGGTACCGGAATTCGAAAACGGTCTGCACCTAGGGGCACTTGAACCCATGGATCATCAGGTATTTGAGAAACCTTAAATAGTCGACCAAACATTTCCAGCGGAAGTGGAATCGGCAAATCCTCCGAAGAACCTTCGACGGCGACGAAATTATTATTCGGGTCCAAAACTGGCTGTTAAATTTCCACATTCTCGTTCAATAATTCCTCGGCGTCGTGAATTGTTTCCTTTAAACTCGCAAACAATTCCTCAAAAGATTTTGGGCAATCTTCTGACAATTTCTTCGGACTCATTTCCTTTATGACGACAGGCGTGGTAAGTATCTCGTTGGATAAAATAACCAGTAAGTATTTCTTTTCTTTCTCTTCTCTCTTACTTTTTGATTTATTTTCCTTTAAAACTAATTTCTTTTTTTCTTTTTTAGGTTTTGCAGCGGTGACGGTGATCTTCGGCTTCTTCACAGGTTTTTTCTTCATTTGTTTAGCAATTTTACTTCTTGCTTCTGATTTCGTGGCTGAAATAGGTTTCGGTACAATTTCGGGAATAACATCCGGCAGAGGCGGAGACTGCATTCGATCTACACTAACGATCGGAAAACACGAGTTCTTCAAAATGTTTTTAATTTTTTCTGTTTCTCTAATTCTCATATTAAATTCCTCCTGCTTGGCAATATTAATTAAAACTTGTTCAAAATCCTATGTGGTCATCGGAGGAGGAATTTCCTTTTCTTTCCGCGGAAGTTCAACAACGGGAGTTCTCGAACACGGAGTAGGAACTTTCGTTCGATTATTCTTCCTACTAATCCCCTCTTCTTGACTTTCTTCTTAATTTAATGACGATTTTTCACGAAAATTGGATTGATAAGCAAAATCCAATTCTTCATCCACGTGATTCATTTTACTTAAATCAAACGCGTTAAATTTTATCTATTTCCGACTTTCCATTTCAAAGAGTTTATTTGTAGTCCAAGACTTAGCGACTGACTTCTACGAAACGAATGAGTATTTCTACGAAAAATGCAAAGATTTATATGGCATCCTTATCTTACCTCCGGGACGAACAGGGAAGACGGAGAGTTGTGTAGCTATGTTATTCTGTAGACTGTTCGTCTCCAAATTTCTTAAGATCTTTAATATGAACGTGTTTGAAAATTTTCCCTTCTAGGTTTTTAACATCGAAAATTACATGAGAAAATTTCTTTTTAATAAAAAATGGACCGCTAAATTTTTCCAATAATTTGGCATTCTTCTTCTGCATTTTATTAGAAAGATGCAAATTTCTTTTTAAAACTTTCTTACCGATAATAGGAATCCATTCTCTTTTTCTCAAATTATAACGTTTTTGTTGAGAATGAAAATTACGAGCAAGATTTAAACGAACTAATTAAAGAGCATTATGAACTTTTTTAATACGAATATTTTCATCCGTATTATCTAGGCAGTTTAAACGCAAGTCTTGAAACCCTGGTGGTAAGAATTCACTACCGGTGGTAAGGTAGGCTGGTGTATAACCTGTTGCTGAGTGTCGCGCGGTGTTGTAGGCGAATTGCAGTTCCGGTAGATGGTGATTCCAGTCCGATTTCTTCTCGTCCATGAATTGTCTGATCATCGTTTTTATCACCTTGTTGACTCTTGTCACTGGATTACACTGAGGAGAATAAGGTGGTGTCAGACAGTGTGAAATGCCAAAATCTTCCAAGAAATTTTCAAACTCGTTGCTTATGAATTGTCTGCCGTTATCTGATACAATTGTTCCTGGACATCCAAAGCGAAAAAAATATTTCTTTTAAGGTAGAAATTAATAATATGGTTGTTGTTTTTCTTAAAGGTTTGAATTCTGCCCATTTTGAAAATCTGTCCTGGATAACATATAGTATTGTGTTACCAGAAGTTGTCCTAGGTAATGGTCTGACAAAATCCACTGATAACATGTCCCATAGATTTTCCACATTAGTAGAATGCATTCGATTATGTGCAGCTTGTTGAGAACTTTTATTTTTCTGACAATTTTCACAATTTCTTACGTAATCCGTACCATCTCTTAACATACCTGGCCAAAAGAAAAATTCTCTCAAGCGAGTGAGTCTTTGCTACTCTCATATGACCTGCTGTTGGTTCATCGTGGACTTTTTTAAGAATTTTAACACGATCTTCTTTAGGTACTCACAATTTCCATTGTTCGTTGTACGGAGTTTCTTTATAGTCCAATGAATGTAGTACATGGTGATATAATTTTCCTTTTTCAATTCTGTAGTCAGGGTTTCGGTTGGGGTTATCTTGAGTTTATTTTAATTGGTGTTGGTACCAGATGTAAGATGGTAAATTACTTGTTTCAGCAATTTGGAGCGGCATACGAGATAAATAGTCTGGTAACCTATTTTTTATGCCTTTTTTATAACGTACTTTAAAATCCCATTGTGAAAGTTCCATAATCCAGCGAGCGTCGACCAAATGTCCTAGGTTAGTTAATTGTTTTTTAGCGAAAGAACATTTTTCCCAATTTGGAACTAATTTAGCTTTACGTAATTTTGAAAAAACTTCTTTTAACAGGAAAATGTGTTCTTCAAAACTTTCTGAAGTCACAACGATGTCATCGAGATATGAAAATACTCTAGGTGCGAGTTCTGCAGGGGTAACTAGGTCGATTAATCGTTGGAAAGTTGCAGGTGCTGCGTGAAGACCAAATGGCATAACGAGAAATTCAAAAAGTCCTAAACCGTGGACCGTAAACGCTGTAAGAGGAATACTTTCTTCTGTAAGCTCTACTTGCCAGAAACCGTTTTTTAAATCCAATGTTGACAGGTATTTTGCTCCTTTAAGTTAATCAAGAATACTAGTGATTCGAGGAATTGGATAAGCATATTTTTTTGTAATTTTATTGAGCCTCCTGAAGTCGATACAAAACCTCAGTTTCCCGTTCTTCTTTTTAATCATCACAACTGGGGAACTCCACGGACTCCGAGATTTCCTAATTACTTTTTCCTTCAGCATCTCCAATGTTTCTTGACGCATGATTTCTTGAGTAACTGGATTCCTTGGCTGGTAGCGTTGCTTAATTGGTGTATGGTCCTCTAGACGAATTTCATGTTTAATTAAAGGCGTGCAACCTTTAATTTCTTTAAAAAGGGCCTTTTCTTTAATTAAAAGTCTATCAAGAATTTTCACTTGCTCCTGATTCATAGATTTTAAACCAGGAGATCCTACTTCACAGATTTCAATTCGAAAGGAATTTTTGACTAGTTGAATATCTTGATTGTTGACTAGTAAAGAAAAATTTAGATTTTTTAGCAAGTCTATTCCAATAAACATAGACTGCGCGAGACCAGGTAAAACGAGAAATTTGTGTTTTACTTTAGTTCTTCCTACCAGAATCTTTATTTCGAAACTATTATTTACCTTGTACTGCGAACCATTAGCTAGGACAATCTAGATGTCTTCTAGATAAGAAACTCTTCCATGTAAAACTAGACGATTTGCTGTCTCCTGCCTGAAAAAGATAAGACGGCTCCTGTGTCTACTAGCGCGGAGAAGGTGACATCTTCACAGCTGCAGTTTACGAAAATTCTAAAGTCAGCAATTAGTAAGGCCGAACTTACTCCTTTCGCTCGACCTTTTGGCGTTTCCCGACGGATGGCACTTGCAGTCACGCGTAAAAATGTTTTAAGCTCCACAATAGGAAAAAAACTTCTTCGGTCTACTCCGACAATTATTACGACGATGTCCAGGTTTTCCACATCTCCAACAATGAGTCTTCGGATCGTAAGGTTTACTCACTTCTGCTACTTCTAATCTCCTTGGCGGTTGTTGCGGAATCTCCTCGTTTTTCATTGCGTACAAAATTTCTGACACTTCTTCCACACGTTGTATCAAAGTATTCACACAGTCGACTTCGCTTCTTCTAATATGCAACCGATAAATTGCTTACATATTCCAGTATAACGTATCTAGTTGACGATTGGTATCATAACCTCCGTGCCTACACATAAGAGTTCGTAGAGAATTAGCATAACTACAAATAGAGTCATCTTTTCCTTGAATTTTTCTAGCAATTTGTGATCTTAAATTTCTCAATTCTCCTTAGTTGGGCCACTGTTCCCTCAGATTCAATATAATATTTTTCTAGCTCTGCGATGAGTTGAACTTTTGTAAGCTCGTAGATCCATTTTACTCCCATTTTTTACTGTAGATATCTTCACTGTTACAAGGCTTAGTAGCTTTTGAGCTTCAGGCTTAAAAGATCCTCCTTATATTCTAGATAAGCCTTCTGTAGATCCATGACGATACTAACTGAGTGAAGTTGGGAGGAAAATTTCGCAGAGGGGAGACCACAGGAGGAGGGAAAAAGACAATTTTCTTAAGAAGGAGAACTAACGGAAAAAATTAGGCAATAATTAAGGAAAGATAATTTTGTAGCTGATATGTAAAGGAAAAGAAAACAAAAAAGATAAGGAATGCGGAAAGAATAGTTAGATAAAATTAAAGGAAAATTTTTTAGTATCTTCTAACCTCTTTTTCTGTTGCAGCAGTCTCTAGTGAGAAGACCACGTTTACCACACTTGGAGCAGAATTTAATTAGGCTGCTAGGGCAAGATGTCCTCCGATGACCATCTTGACAGCAGCGCCAACATCCAGTCAAACTATTATAGTGCGTTGTTTCCACTCTAGGCTTGCTAACTTGAGGCTTTGAAGGTCCTTTTGTCTCCTCGTAGGTCAGACGGGTCCAAAAATAAGTTTCCTTCCATTCCATCGCAGTGTCGTAGTCCAAATTTCCCAATCTCTTCTTATATTTCTTTTGCTCTTCTTCGAACAACATTTCCGGAAACACTCGACGAACTTGTTCTTTCGAAATGTTGTATTTCTTTATAACCTTTGTCACTTTACACAACGCCTCCCAAATATCCGATGAAATAAACCAACGGTTGATTTTTTCAATATGGCGGTAGACTTCGAAATCCTGCAGTGGTTTCACCATGATGACACACGAAGCAGAAAGGACAACGAGAGCAACAGAGAAAATAACTGACTATGACCGTATAGAACGAGAAATAAAATCGTTATAAACCAAAACTACCGAGACACTCTATATATAACCTTCTCTATTATGCCCACTCTAGTTTAACACTCGGAACGCAAGTCGTAAATAAAATTTTGGGATAACACGAGATAAGAGAGACCTCAGAGCTAAAATACGAATTTTAGTAATTAACAAAATTCTTTAGTCCCTGTTCGGGCGCCATGTAATGATATGAATTTTTTATGTGCTACGGAATTCGCTAGCTGGATGGAGTCCGGGTACCTTAATTAATTTATAATTAAACAAATAGTGGCGTGCAGCGCCATCTTTACTATCAATACACTATTTTCTAGTAGGGAGTTAATTTGGATAAATTTGGAAAAGGTAATTTATTAACTAGGCCAAATTTAAACCTTCGAAAGTAAAAATATTTAAACAAAATATAAAATTAACAACTAAGTAAAAATTAACAATATAAAAATATAAAATGAATTAGAAAATGGTAAATTTGGATTTTTAAAGTAGACCTGCTGTAGTAGACAGAAAATGTTAAAATCTTATTTTCAGCCTACTAAAACTATATTCTGATTTTGAAAACATGGAAAAAATACACTTAACATTTAGCCCCACCTGTTATTTAACATTTAGTAACATTTCTTTAGCGTAAAGATATACAAATGTAGGGTCAAAACACATTTCATGTCATAGACACAAAAAAACGAACAGAATGTCACATAACTTCGGACTGTTATTTACAAGAATAAGACACTTCTATACTTAAAATTGCAATGCTCTAACTATTTCTGTTCGAAAGATAATGAATTTTAATGTTTTTAACAGTTTCATATTTAGCCCAGTCTCCCCTACTAATATTTATAGATTATAATTTGTTTTCGGATTAAAGTAATTGCAGTATAAATGTGATAAAACAAAATATTTATTTGGTGAGATTATTATCTGTCAGTCTATGGTGCACAAGTCAGCATAAATATTATTTGTCATGCCCATCATTTTTCATAAAATATTTTGACATAATTATTTTTTGACTTACCAATAATAATTTAACATAACATTGAAATGCTTATATTAATTAAGAGTTATGACATTTACATTCTGGGAAAAATACAGGCTACTCGTTTTCTTCGCTTAATTAAAAAGAAACAATTATTAATTGAAAAAAGTGAACCACTGACAATCAAACGGGATTTTTCGTAAAACGACGTCATTTTAAATGTCCCGAGGACTATATTCTTTCTTTAAAATTTTTAATTTATTCTGAGTAAATTTAGAAACGTCCAATTGGTTAATTAATTTTGATTGGTTATACTTATGAGAATATTCAAAAAATTGAATGTTTTAGAAGCTTTCTATGGGAAAGCCAACTATAATTAGTAAATCCTATGCACGTTTCTGAATATACATAACCCTGTATAATTTAGTGGCCATTCCTTTTTTCATTACAGAGAAATAAGCGTTAAGCGTATAAAAGGAAATGATTACGAAGTTTGTAAATGTTGATAACATATATGATCTTGGGAAGGTGAGATTTGAATAAAAATTCAAAAGTGTGTCGTTAAAGCGACGTTCCGCTGGCCAGGGTTTGCCAGCCTCATCAGGCTAAAATTATAATAATAATTTAATAGTAAAATTTTAGAGAAAGAGACGACATTCTCAGCACAGCGATTCACTGTCAACTGAAAAATAATTTTATTCATCTTATAAAGTCAAGCTAGTAAATACGTCAGAGAAGTCAAAGAACAACAAAATACCTGTTGATAATACCGACAGTACGTGCAAATTGCAGAAGTCATTTATAATACGTGGAGCTAGATTATGGAATAAACTTCCAATTTCAATAAGAGATGTATCTAATCAGCAATTATTTAAAAAGATTTACTTTAGATTTCTTTTTGGGGAAAACAGTCAATTATTCGATATTACATATTGGTGAGGTGAGATGTTTGGTGTATGGATTTTCGAAGAGCAATTTATATAGGATGTTTGCATTATTGAATGGTTACTTCATTTGTAATTTTTTCTTTTTTATACATGTATATATATACATATATAAATTTATGTATATGTGTATATTATTGGATAATTAGTATTAGGATAATTTTTTTCTGCATATTTCTAGTTTATTAAGATAAAATGTAACAAGCAAATGTTCCTTGGTAGGCTCTTTAGCCTTAGGAACAACAATTCTGAAATAAATAAATAAATAAATAAAATGTAAACACATTTATAGAAGAGGTACAAGTTATATTGATTTTATTATTTTCTTTATGGACACGAGTCCAAACGTCTAAGTAAAGAAAAGAATGTTTTGTTTAGGATGAAGATATCTTCCTTTCTGTTGATAGTGGAACAGTTAGTTAGTTTTTATGTGAATCATTTTAGATATTCGTCTTTTTTTAAAATTAGGTTCATTGTCCAATATTTTTGCATTTTCCCAGTCAAAATCATGACAAAAATTTAAGCGATGTCGATAGACTACAGAGTTATCATTCACTTTTTTATGTTCGTTAATGCGAGTTTGTAATGATCGTTTTGTCTCGCCAATATAAGTTGCTGGGCTATCTTTGGATTCAAACTTATACACAACATTCGTTTTGTCCCATTATTTGGTTATATCTTTTCCCAATTTTATGATGGAACTAGAGTTTTTACTTATGATGGGAACAGAAATACAATTAAAATTTTTAAGAACGTTTGACAACTTAAAGAAATATTTTTCATTGAAGGGCAAAGATACCTTGGGGATTTGACTATAGATATTTATTCTATTTTGGTTATTATTCTCTTTAGTGAATCTTAGTTTTTTTTATCGTGACTAGTCGTCAATTTCCGAAAATATACGAATTATTTCTTGTAACGCGGTAGAATCGCCGGCAAGGTGAATCTCGAGATTCACATTCGCAGGAGTCGTGGAGCTGAAACGTCTCAAACCCGGTAGCGGGGTGAGTAGTAAAATATTGTCTTGAGTATTTTGAGTGTGGTTGAATGCAAATACATATTTATTGTTACATTAATGGAATTATTCCAGTTTGGTGTCCGGGGGATCAATTCGTTAGAATTGAAGTTGACCTGTTTTGAATCATATTTGATTTTTTCAAACAAAAACTTAATCACAAGCGTGTGAACACGAGGCGGTGGCGTGGCGTCAGCTATTCATCCTTTTTGTGTACGAGTTTTGAGATAGAGGAGAGATTGACAAGGCGTCAACTAAAGTCATTGGACTTCGTAAACCATAATCACTCAATTGTGTTAGTTCTTCCATCTACGGTGGAAACACGACTTTGTTATAATCGAATGCCCCGAGCTCACGACTATCGACCAAAATTCAGCTAAGTACCTGCGAATTGTGTGATGTATTTGTTGAACATAAAATTTTTCACTTGTATAGTCTCTCTAATTAAATTATAGAGTCAATTTTAAAGTCATTAATTAATATATGAATGTACGATATCGTATTTCTCCTGATTTTACATTAACTTAGTTACAGCTCGGAACTCTAATCAAATTATAACGTTTAAATTTTTGTGAATATATCGCTGTCTATAATCTTTGTAAATTTGTATGAGTATGTGTGTATGATTTTATAAAACGCAAAAATATTCGATAATTGTTGTTAAATGTAGAATTCACAAAAATTCAAATATCTAAAGAAATAAATCGAGAAATTATTATACAAAACTATCAAGATCTTATTGTTTTTTTCATTATTTTTAAAAAGAAAAAAAAAGTTGAAGTAATTTAACTAAAAAAACAAAACTAAAAAAATATATAATTCTCACAGTTTGTTCATTCCAATACCAATATGTTTTTCGATGAAATCCAAGGAATAATTATTATTTTTTAGAATTGTTTTAATTTTCTTGAAGATGTCAGAATGGAACTTTTTATTGGACAATAAAATGGCTCTATCAGCAACTTATATTGGCGAGACAAAACGATCATTACAAACTCGCATTAACGAACATAAAAAAGTGAATGATAACTCTGTAGTCTATAGACATCGCTTAAATTTTTGTCATGATTTTGACTGGGAAAATGCAAAAATATTGGACAATGAACCTAATTTTTAAAAAAATCGGACAAGTGCGAGTTGCACTCGCACTAAAATCGAGGGTTTCGTACACAAAAAAAATCAGGCAGAGAAGCAGGCGCAACGCGCCTACATCGTAGGGTTTCGTGGTCTAAAATGACAAAAATGATGATAATGATAAGGAATGAATAAAAAAAATAAATAATAATTTATTTAGAAATTTTTTTTTGAATTAATTGTTTAAAAATTTTAATGAAGTAATTGGTCCTTTTAGTACTTTCGAGTATTTTCATGTCGCATATGTTTTCAATGAAAATATGGAATAGGAGTGATTTAAAATATATTAGCAAAAAGTATAACTTAAACAAATTAAGAATTTAATAATTTATTTTTAGCAATATGCAAAAATTGGAGAACTATGTAAATTACCGATTACCATTACCCTAACAACAGTTGTTATGACAACTATAGCATAGTAACGGTTGCCATGGCAACGGCTGTTATGACAACCATTACCATAGCAACGGTTTCCATGGCAACGGCTGTTATGACAACCATTACCATAGCAACGGTTGCCATTGCAACGGCTGTTATGACAACCATTACCATAGCAGCGGTTGTTATAGCAACGGCTATTATGACAACCATTACCATAGCAACGGTTGTTATGGCAAACATTAACATAGCAACGGTTGCTATGACAACGATTGTTAAGACTTAGGACTTAAGACCTTCTTATACCGAAGTTGCCATGGCAACGGTTGTTAAGACGTAAGACTTAAGATTTAGAACTTAAGACCTTCTTATACCGAAGTTAAGTCTTAAGTCTTAGGACATAAGAACTTCATATACCGAAGTCTCGGCATAAGACCTAATACTTAAGACTGAATACTTAAGACGTAAAAACTACGGACGGACACCGAAGTCTCGCTATAAGGGTTTTGGCCTTTGGCCACGAAACCCTAAAAACTCATTATATATATATATATATAGTTATTATTTTATTTTATTAATACATTTTTATATTTCTCTGTAATTGTACTTATGTTCACCAATCAGGTTCGCTATAATTTTCCTGTAATCTGCACTTAAAACTGAAGATCTCTGCCGAATTTCAGCTCACCAGATTGAGATTTGTAAAAGTTAAGGGGGGGACAGCCCATTTTGCGTGGCTGGGACGGACACACGAGTGATTTCATAAGGGTTCCGTCAGTACACCTACGGTGTACGGAACCCTAAAAAGACAAATATCTAAAATGATTCACATAAAAACTAACTAACTGTTCCACTATCAACAGAAAGGAAGATATCTTCATCCTAAACAAAACATTCTTTCCTTTACTTAGACGTTTGGACTCGTGTCCATAAAGAAAATAATAAAATCAATATAACTTGTACCTTTTCTATAAATGTGTTTACATTTTAGTTCTTTGCCTTCTCTGACGTATTTACTAGCTTGACTTTGTAAGATGAATAAAATTATTTTCCAGTTGACAGTGAATCGCTGTTCTGAGAATGTCGTCTCTTTCTCTAAAATTTTACTATTATAAGTGTGGAATGATTAGTTTTTATTATAATTTGACAAAATCTTTTTAATTTTTTGACTCGTTAGAATGTGTTCCATGTTCTAACAAAACTTAGGTATATTATTTTTATTCAAATCTCACCTTCCCAAGATCATATATGTTATCAACATTTACAAACTATGGAAGGATATATTTTTAACAACTTACTGATTACGAAGTTTCTCTGTTTTTTCTCCTAATAGCTAATAAAATTATGAAAAAGGACATATAATAGAAGCTTTTCTTAATTTTTTAACTTTCCCGATTAAAATGAGTCCAAGAAAATTTAAATATATTAATTATTTTTGTAGAAATTGAAAATTTAAGGAAAGTTTGGAAAATCCATATTTTTTATTCATCTAACATACAATTTGACACAATCTCTTCTATTAGGTGTCATTTTTTCATAATTTTATTATCATTTAGAAAAAAGTAGAGAAAATTTGTACGTTTAACGTTTATTCCAAGAAAAAATGACTATCGACTGAATAATAAATCAATACTTAATTTGAGCTATAGATTACACAGGTTCACAAGGTTTTTTTAGATATCAGAGTAGTTTCCCATGTATTTTTGTGCGCTGAATGCGATCCTGGTCTCCAAAATTGCGTATCACGTCAGGATTTTGAGAAAATGGGGGTAAATATAAAAAAAACGTGTTTTTCACAGTTTTCAGTATTTTTTTCTCATATACCTGATGTGCTAAAGACTTCTATTTAGTCTCAAATTAAAGCTTTATTCATGCACTTTAAGACCCAAATGCGTAAGTTCAAAATTTTTTTAAATATTTTGAGAAAAGTGGGGGTAAAGAGCCCTAAAAATGTACTTTTGAGGAATTTGAGTATTTTTTTCTCCTTAACCTGACGTGTTGGATACTTTATTATAGTCTTAAATTTAAGTTTGAATCTTTACATGCGATTTAGTCTTTAATTTAAAACTACATAGAAGTTTCTATCACGTCAGGTTAAGGAGAAAAAAATACCCAAATCCCTCAAAATTACATTTTTGGGGGTTTTTACCCCCACTTTTCACAAAATCCTGCCGTTATACGCAATTTTGGAGATTGGGATCGTATTTAGCGCACAAAAATACATGGAAAACCACTCCGATATTTTAAAAAAGTCGTATTTTGTAGACCTGTGTTATTTATAAGGTAAAAGTCCAATTTGACTCCTGCTTTTCATAGAACTCTAATTTTATTTTTAATAACATTGAATTCGAACTCGGAACCCATTACAATATCAATTAAATAAATCAATAAAAATTAATATAATATAATCAATATAAATTAATCAGTAAAAAAACTTTTATGCAAAAGGCTGCACGACTCACAACTTATTCAATTTTTCGACCTCTGACTCCAATAAATAGGGTAAGATAATTGGATTTTTATAAAAAAACTATTTCAATCCATACAATGTATATATTCTAAACATTGTTTGCCATTCATAATATTTAGAATTTTGCAAAAATTTATTTTCATTCAACGACTTATCGCTAACTGTCCAATAAGTGGTACCTCTATCACATTAACCCTCCGTCACACACCTTGGAAAAAATTACGACTTTACACACGTTTAGAGGGAATCCCTCACCACATAGTAAAATAAGCGACATAACAACATAAACAAAGGAATCAATATAAATTTAATTTTAACACAAACTTATAAATATGTAGTAAATTATTCTAAATTATAAAATTAATAAAATTAATTTTCAGTCTCAAAAATAAAATTTAATTACACGAATGCACATCTTCGAAGGAATTACACTTTACATGTAAAAATAATGTAACATTAACAAATAAGCAAAAAAATCATTAAATAATTTATTTTAATTACATTTATAATATAATTTTGCCATTAGCCAATAGTGGAACAAAAAATATTTTGAAAACTTGATTTTTTTATTTAACATAACCTCACTTTTTCGAGTTTTTTCTGGCTTTGAAGCTTCATAATTAAATATAAATTATGTTTAAACTAAATGATTTTTTAAAAATGTGTTGAGGAGTAAATTGTCGAAAGGTATAGAAACTGATTTTATTTTGCAATGAGGAAAACAAAAGTTATTTAAAAAATACTGAAACCGAAGAGGGAATCCCTCCCTAGGTGTGTGACGGAGGGTTAAAAACCTTCATGGTCAATAGATACATTGTCTCATAATTAGGACTTTTATATCATTAATTATATTTACAATATCACTTGTTTTCGACATGAAATAAAATAAAAATATTATATGACAATTTTTTACTCATGATAAAAAAATAGTAGCATATATGATTTCATTCACTCACCTCCGATAAGTAGTACCAACAGGATCAGTCTTGTTCCCATTTTCACCTCGACGCTCATTAAACTTATAAGCTGAAGCCGTGGCACGAGCAAGTTTATCCATTATTATGTCTACTTCGACTTCCTCTTCTGATCGTGCAGTGATTGTAATATGTACTCCTTTTAATAAACGTTCTATGTCTCGTATGTGATTTGCGCATGTCCCTTTTCTAACAATTGGTGCTCCATCTCCTTGCTGAAAAGCACAAAAAGTATAATTACTAAAAAATATTATACTGAAAAGAGTTGGATAATGCATTCAATTCGGACGCTACTAATTGTTCAGCTTTAGTAACTTATTCTAGTTTATTTTTATGTTTGTTATTATAGCACCTAAAAAACGTAGGTACAGAAAGCTTAAAAGTGATACTAACAATAAAAATATACTACAATTTTACATTTTAAATATAATATAATAATATAACAATACAAATTCTATATTACGGGGCTTGAATTGTGAGACTTTTCTTGTGAAACAATGCGGCTAATTGACTTTTCCAGATTTTTTTTGATTCAGGAGTGTCAATCGATTGACATAACCTCAAACTAAAAAGTGATTTTTAACAGCAAATGAAGCCATAATTAAAATGATTGAATTCACATATAAGCTTAATTATTTAATTAATTTATTTATTATATTAATTTATTATTATTATTTATTATTTAATTTATTTATTTAATTATTTTTAATTATTTTTTTTATTTATTTATTTTATTATTACATTTCTTTTCACTTTTCCTATAAATAATATAATAAATATGATTTTAAAATGATCTGCTTCATAGATATATTTTTTTCAGACGCGACACATAAAAGTAGCTAGAAAACAAGAAGCAAACTAAACTTACCCAATTGATAAGCAAACATTTTGGCAAACTCGTCTTATTGTCAATCACACGACAGAA
The DNA here is from genome assembly GCA_032873175.1 of Leptopilina drosophilae. NCBI lineage: Eukaryota > Metazoa > Arthropoda > Insecta > Hymenoptera > Figitidae > Leptopilina > Leptopilina drosophilae. The sequence continues at coordinate 37,142,917 of CM065483.1, forward strand.
AGCGTACATTATAAGACCACTATTTAATTCTTCTGTCATTTCTTCCAATCCACCTTGACCAGTCGAAACAACTTTTAGAGTATTTGTTTGACCTTCATAACTAAATAAAGCCCTGTAAAAATAACAGCATTAACAGTATTTAATTTGACAAGCTTTAGATATGTGCAAATTTCAAAATTATTATTTGATATATATTATGTGTGTATGTTTATTATTATATATTCAATTCAAAATAACGGATCCAAAATGGCGGCTTAATTTTCCAAAATTACTGAGATTTGCATGAAATTTGTTACTCTGGGGTTTTCAGGGTCGCTGATTTTGAATATGAAGTCGCCTTTAGCCTTTAAATAATTAAAGTTGACCGATTCTCACCACGAGGAGGTAAGCGATATAGAGAATAATTTTTTTTACTTTTTCCGTGATTTTTAATTTTTTTTGTGTTTTTAATTTTATAATTTACTTCATTTAACTTTTTATTAAAAACTACTAATTTGTATTATGCGCTTTTTTGAAGCAATTGTCACAGTAATATAATTCCCACGTTTTGTAGTATTTCCTTGTTCGGATTTTGCATTTTGAGGTGCAACATTATGGAGGTAAATGCTGTTTTTCTGTCTCATATACTGACGACTTTCTTGTTCTTACTTTGTTCAAATAATCTTTGCTGATGCACATAGCCAAAAATTTTGTACTTTCATTTTCCTAACAAGCAAGTACTTTAAAACATGCAAGTTATATTACTGTGACAATTGCTTTAAAAAAGCGCATAATACAAATTAATAGTTTTTAATAAAAAGTTGAAAGAAGTAAATTATAAAATTAAAAACACAAAAAAAATTAAAAATCACGGAACAAGTAAAAAAAATTATTCTCTATATCGCTTACCTCCTCGTGGTGAGAATCGGGCAACTTTAATTATTTAAAAGCTAAAGGCGACTTCATATTCAAAATCAGCGACCCCAAAAACCCCAGAGTAACAAATTTCATGCAAATCTCAGTAATTTTGAAAAATTAAGCTGCCATTTTAGATCCGCCATTTTGAATTTTTTGAATCTGACTTCATATTTGTAATCAGCGACCTAAAAACCCCCAAGTAACAAACTTCAAGCAAATCTGAGTAATTTTGAAAAATTAAGCCGCCATTTTGGATCCGCCATTTTGAATTTTTTGAATAAGATTTGTAATTCTTTTAAGAGAAGTAAGGCTCTTATCTAAATAGCCATGTCTTACAATTTAACACAAACATATAATATTCTAATAAAAAGAAAATCTATAATTTTTATAAAGTAAAAATGTATATATTTTACACGCGTTATTTAGGACTTTTAGATGTTCTCCAAAATGAATACCTGTACTAAAATTGAAAAAACTAAAAAAACATCAAAATTACATGGTTTTTTCAAAATCATATGTAATTTGTTTATTTATAAATTTATAAAATTTTTTGGAACACCATTCGAAAGAGTGGTTTTTCGCCAATAAGAAATTACTATTGTGCAATTTTTTCCGTTCAGTTTTTATTTTTAAAATATAGTATCAAACTTTGGTTAAAAAAATTGTACATTTGGGCGTTAATGGGTTAAGGTTAATTGTTTTCTTTATTTCGAATCGCAAATGATTGAGAATTTGCGCTGTGAGCAGTCTTATCTAAGGATCTGAGTGTCATCTTGTGTTTAATAGGTTACGGTTTAGGTTGAGTCGGATCTTTCTTTGGTTATCCACGAGGATTTCGTTCTCGATTTGTTACATTTTCTTCTTGCTCTTCTTTCTCCTCTTGTAGAGATTTATATTTCTCATCTGTGCCATCCGCATCTGTCGTGTATTCGTTGACAGAATTGTCTTGTTCACCTTGATTTACGTTGTCGTTTTGATCTTCTTCATTGACGTATTCTTTTTAGAGTTTTTTCAGTTTGTTTTTCGACTTCAATTTTCCAGTTCTTGAATTCACCTAGCGAGTCACTTCTTTTCAGGAATCTCACGAAAACATATCTGCTAGCATCATCAATAATAGACAACATGTACTTTTTCTTTCCCCAGCTTGGAACTTTAACAGGACCCATGAGATCAGAATGAATGACATCAAAAATCGAGATTTTTCTCTCTGCATTGTCTATTTTCTCTTCGGAAATGGTTGGTGTGTTGATTTCCCAACAAGGCATGAATCACATGGAGTTATCGAACTCTCTTCGCAATTTAGTCCTATTGGGATCTCTTGTGGGGGCGTGGCTTAATAATTTGACCACTGATCTCTATATATAACTGGATGGGCGACTCCTATATAAAAGTAGCTTCCGGTGTGAAAATAATTGAAACCATCGACGCCATGTTTTAGACACCGGTGAAACAGCGTAGAGCGACTTTATTGTGTGAGTTGCCGTGTAAGTGTGCTTTGCATATAGTGTGTGTTGTTCGATGTTTTGACACTTCTCTCGTATGTTTCAAGTAATTAAATTAAATAATTTGTAACTTTTTTAAATATATAAATACCAATATGGTTTTAATTTGTTTATTTTGTGTTTTTTTTCACAAGTAGGTATATATTTAAAAAAATGTGTATATATTATTGAATTGTGTATTTTTAGGTTATATTTCGCTTCTTTGCCGAGGCGTAATATTTTACTCACTGTTGTTTTATTATAAACATTATATGTATAATGCTGAATAATTTCAGTTTTTTTACCAAATTAAATTAAGAAGCAAGTATTTTTGTGAAATGATTAATCTTACCAAGTGAAAAAAATTAAACGAAACTTAAATTTAACTTGTCAAATATTTAATTATTTTTAAGTAAATTAAGTTAATTTTAATAATTTTTATTTATTTATTATTATTTATAGTTATTAATAAAAATAAAATAATTTAATAATTATTAAAATAAGTTAAGTATTTTTTCCATAGTTAAATGTATTTCAACCTTCTTTGTAATTTTAAAATTCCCGCCTGCTTTTGTAAAGTGTGTATCTAAAATATGGCGCCTTCCGGGCTTCTAATTTTATCACAGTTTTAGACGTGTCGCCCATCCAGTTATAATAGAGATCAGTGAATTTGACCTACTGTAGTACCATTTTTCGACACCGCGTTAAAAAGCTATTCTGGTTGGTGGAAGCTGGACAAGTTTAGACAAAACGACCTACTGTCAAAGGTTACAAAAATTTTCAACAGAGAGCGTCTCACGGTACAAGAGATCCCAATATCTATTTCCATATTTTTCATTTGCAATATCTGGTGTTTGTTTACGTGAATCATCATTTAATGCCATAAGTCAAGCGATTCTGACTTTTCCTTTCGTGTCATTGAATTTAAAATCGATTCTTCTTTCTTTTCCGGCTCAGTCTTGATAATAAATAATCTTTTTTTTCTGTAGCTTCGATTAACAAATTACAGTATGTATCATGTATAAAACAGCGTTTTTCATTAAACAACACTTTCTTATTATTTTTAATGAACTGTTTTACTGATAAAATACCATAACTAATTTTTGGCACTAGCAAGGTATTTTTCGCTTCAAAGTTAGCCACAGACCACGAATTAACTGATTCACTATTGCACTCACAGTTCCTTTTCCGGTTGTTGTAGTTTTAGTTCCGTCTGCCATAGTGATGTCCTGGATTTGAGTATTTTTGTTAATCTTCGAAAAATATTCTTCCTTCGGTATCATATGATGCGTTGCACCTGAATCATTTATCCACGCATCTTTATACTTCGCGATTGTTCCACAAACGGTACTCATATTCACAACATTTTGTTTCTCGGAATTTATCTTTTTATAAGTTTTTTGCGACATGTCCCTTTTTGTGACAATAGAAACACGATGTGTCACTTTTTCTATATTTATTCTTTGTCATGTCTGGCTTTGGATCTTCTTTCTTTTTATCATTTTGACTTTTCGGATAAAATGTTTTCTTAGTCTCCATAAACATTGCTGTTTGCTTACTATTATTTTCTTGATGTCTTGAGTCTTCTGGTAGTAAGCGACATTTGACCGTTGCACAAGTAAATTCATTTTCAGGAAGTTTGCACAAAGCTGACACTACTATATCCCATTCATCTTTTGGTGCGTACAATTTTTGCAATTCCTGCCATACTTTTATTTATTTCAGTATAAACGGGTTTACAAAATAGCACCCTTTATATATAAAAATACAAAGTTTCAGCTTAAGTTTAAAAGGAAAAAGAAAATCGTATTACGGGCTACAATTTTGTTTGTCAAATCAGTTTAAGTTCTGCACATAATTCTGAAGGTTTAGCTTAAATCTAGTTATACAATTGTCGAAAAAATCTAAGTCACTGGCATGGTTGGCTTCTCGACAAATACGTGTGAGAGGAGAATTGCTTCCCGAGTTAGTGCGGCTAGACGGTACCTTAAAAGTTAATTTATTTCTTAACAAAATGTAAGGAACCGACAGCGAGACGCTAGAGATCAAAGCCGGACAGTCAATGTGACCATTTAAAATATTATAAAAAAATTGCAAATCAAGTTTAAGAAATCTTCTTTCAACTGAGGGAATCCCCATTATAATGCGTAATTCTGAATAATCATGGCTAAAGAAATCGTAAGGTATATCAAGCTGCCTAGCAGCGAATCGCAAAAATTTGTTCTGAATTCTCTCCAACCTCAGTTTGTGACAATTATAAATAGGCGAATAAATGATTGACAGAAATTCTAAATGAGGTTTGACGAGTGAGGAAAACAGAACTTTAAAAACACGAAGATTAAAAAAAACTGAGGCAGACCTTAAAACTTGTCCAAGAACAGTTAAAGATTTCTTAACAACAAATGAAACATGATCGTTATAATTAAGAGCAGCATCCATCATTAAACCCAGATCGCGCTGTCGACTTACTCTAGTAAGTGGCACTCCATTGACGTTATAGCAAAAACTAACGTCATTATTGTACATTTAGAAATGTTCAATGCTTCTTTTGCTTTCAAAAGGGAACGTATATACATTTACTGTTCATCACAAATGGCGAGAGCGATTTTGGCAAGTGCACGGAGAGAAATTCTGTTTTAATATTCCGTGTTATTATATTAGTATTTAGTAAAACCGATTGCAATTTGGGGAAATCGTGCACTTTTAAGAATTAATATTACCATTTTTAAGAAAGTTTACAATCAAATTATTATCAAATTATTACTTTGTATTATTCTGAAGTAACAGAAATCAGAATAGTCAATAAGAAATTTTATTATTATAAGTAAGAAAGTCTATAATAGTAAAAAGTATTACAAGAGAATTATACTAAATACTATCGAAGTATTGCATAAATTATAAATTTAGTAAGGAATAGTATTATCGACTATATTAAAAATGAGGAGCTGTATCGAAGAACTCGCTCGCCGCTCGGCGAACCTCTTTGAAGCCAGTCAGTGGCCCAAAAATTGTAAAAAATTGAAATTCAAATTTTTGAATTTTGAAAAGTCCTACTTTATAGGAAATGATAAGGCACATCTTTTTTCCTTTAGCGTTTTTTCGTAAAATTATTATTTTCGATGATAAAGAACAAAAACTGAAAAATTTTAATTGACAAATTCAATTGAATATCAACACATAAATCATCATATCTCCGAAAGTTATTAACAAATTAAATTGCAATTTGGTATGTAAACTTATTAGGGCCTATTAAAAACGAAAATACAATAAAAAGTTGAAAAGTCAATAATTGTTTAATAGTTTGTTAACAATAATGAAGGCATGTCAAAAATTACGATTTCTCATTTTCGATGACAAAAAGTCTGCAGGGAACTTGAGAATTGAGAGAACTTCCAGTGAGAGATTTCTTTAATAGAATGTGAGGAAGTTTTCTGTAAAATTTGAAATTAATTCATTAAAAACTTTGATAGATACAGAAGTTTTAAGAAAGTGCGGTTAGCGCGTAAGTACGTCCTCTCGTTACTCGCGCTACACTGATAGTTACTTGAAAAGCAATGCTTAATATTATATATAATAAGTGTAATATAATGAACATATTATTTAATATAAAGCATTATTTATTAAAAAAGAGATTAACTGTTTATTTATAAACACATTATTTTACTTTTTCGCTTAAAAACTGATGTACATATTTGTTTGAGCAGTTTTTTTCTATTCCTAATTTTTTTTCTTATAGATTTTAATATAATTGTTTCAACCATTTTTGCAAAAAAACCTTTATACAATTATATAATATTAATTTTTCACTGTTCTCAACAAGACGTGTACAGCCTAACTGTCATTAAGTTTATAAACAAGTCAGATAGTAAGGAAATAGAAAATTATTGTCTAAATGAACAATAGAATTAAAAGTTTTCAATTTCATGAATATAAGATAGAAATTTATTCAAAACGGAATAAACGTATTTAATTATTGAATACGAAATAAAATATAGATTTACAGAATATTTTTAATTGACTATATTAGTTTTATTATTTATATTATATTTAATGATTTAAATTATTTTATTTTATTAGAATATATAATTTTTTAAAAATACTTTTTTTGTTAACACCATGAATTCATTATAGTAAAGTACATAATTAATATGTAAATAAATTGTTAATGAACTGAAATTGTTTACGTTTAACTTTATTTATAAAATATGCAATTAAAAGTTGCAAAAAATTGATCAAAATATATTTCTTATGTACAGAATGCATCAGCGTAGCGCGAGCAACGAGAGGACGTACTTACGCGCTAACCGCACTTTCTTAAAACTTCTGTATCTGCCAAAGGTTTTAATGAATTAAATTCAAATTTTACAGAAAACTTCCTCACATACTATTGAAGAAATCTCTCACTGGAAGTTCTCTCAATTCCAAAGTTCCCTGCAGACTTTTTGTCATCGAAAATGAGAAATCGTAATTTTTGACATGCCTTCATTATTGTTAACAAACTATTAAACAATTATTGATTTTTCAACTTTTTATTATATTTTCGCTTTTAATAGGCCCTAATAAGTTTACATACCAAATTGCAATTAAATTTGTTAATAACTTTCGGAGATATGATGATTTATGTTTTGAAATTTAATTGAATTTGTCAATTAAAATTTTTCAGTTTTTGTTCTTTATCATCGAAAATAATAATTTTACGAAAAAACGCTAAAGGAAAAAAAGATGCGCCTTATCATTTCCTATAAAGTAGGACTTTTCAAAATTCAAAAATTTGAATTTCAATTTTTTTCAATTTTTGGGCCACTGACTGGCTTCAAAGAGGTTCGCCGAGCGGCGAGCGAGTTCTTCGATACAGCTCCTCAAATTATGACCAGCCTAGTAGCAGGCTTTCGGCTGTCGAAGAGCGGTTACGAAATTGTCCGAGATTAGCCGAACATTGTAGTCGAGCAGTTCCGAAATTATCTGAGCTAAACATCATGACATTTCAGATATTAAAGTTTAATTTCTCTTTAAATATAAATAAGTAAAAATTTACGATTAGATTAGTGGAAACGTCTATTTATTAGTTCAATCTGCTAATTCAGAAGCAAAAAGTCAGTTGCCAATTCAAATTAGTAAATATTTTTACTAATTAATTTAGAGAGTTTTCAATTATTATTTAAAATTTTAACTGAAATATTCATTTTTAAATTAATTTTTATTAGAAAATTCTACGAAAATTCAATTATTTAAATACAAAAATAAATAATTTATTGAATAATTATATGTTTTTTTAAGTTGTTGAACTCTCAAAGAATTATTTTGACGAATTTTAATAAAATTTTTAAGAATAATTTCATTTTTAGAGAAATTTTGATGAAAATTATATAAAAAATAATTGAATCTTTGTAAAAAAATATTATATTCTTATTAAATTTTTATTATTTATGAAAACAATTAAATATATGCGTACAATTGTTAAAAAAAATTTTAATCATTGGATTCTTTGGGAAATTTTATTAAAGTACTGGATATTAAAAATTCTTTTTCTAACACACGCACCGAAAGTACACTATTTCCTACCTGTCAAGCAGGAGAAAAGTGTATCTTTTCCTGCGAGCGGGAGGAAAAGTAACTTACCTTCTCGGTAATGTTATTATTAGGTGCGAAGTATAAATCAAAGTATGACCATTAGTAAATCAGTTAAACGATTAAACGCTCATTTTAGTTAAAAATTAAAGTCTATATAAACGTTGACTCTTTGAAGCCCATAATGATAAACCTAGTGACACCTAGTGATTTACCTAGTGCAGGCTGTCTAGCTGTCAGGATGACAAGTCTCCTAAAAAAGTGCCAGGACGTGATAGTTTAGTTAGTTTAGTTTTGTGTCGACTCGAAACTAAATTCCGTTTGTTAATTTAGTTTTGTGTTGACTCAGAAACTGAAACTAAACTTTGGAGACGGTCCCTGGTTATGTTATTTTCTATTTTGAGCAATAAGCTTTATTTTTATTAATTTCTACAGAAAAAAACAAAGAATTAACATGCGGGCGGAAAATACTTTACCGTCCGCTTGTGTGACGTCAGCGGGCGGTAAAGTATTTTCCGCCCGCTTCCCCTACTCCCGGGGAATATTTAAATATTTATACTTTCGGTATACGTGTGTTAGAAAAAATAGTATGTGCCTCTAGGGAGAAAAACGGGTGATTTCCAACTCGTGTGTTTACAGTTCTCGGCTTCGCTCGCAAGCACTCGCCTGCGGCTCGAACTGCAAACTTCACACTCGTGAAAATCACCCGTTTTTCTCCCTAGATGCACAATATACTATTACCGCCCGCATGTTAATTCTTTGTTTTTTTCTGTAGATTGTAAACGATCGTTTAATTTAATAAATTAAATAATCATTTAAGATGCACTTTTTATCCCGTTTGATAAAATGTAAAATATTTATCATTAATATTAATAGTTTAAAACATTTTTTTTACTTTTTTTAGTCATATTAAGTAAAATTCAGGACAGCGGGCAGGGCAACATTTTCTCCATTTTCCTTTTCCACTGCTATTTGTAAGCGCACAGGCCCATTTTCCTGGCACTCGTTGATTCGCCGGCGGACGTCCGGCCCATTTTCTTTCACCCTCCACTCTCACCATTTCCTTCCGTACCTTTCACTCCTTCAACTCTCGCATACCTCCGCGCTGGTTCTATTTCCCTGATACTTCTCGCGTTTAGAATTTAAGGAAATTGTTTAAATAAACGCGTATTATATAATTGTAAGATCGCGGATCGATACACAACGTATGTACATATACGTTGGTATCATATGAGTATATGCTTATAGGCGTATATATATATATATATATATATATATATATAGACATATACTCGTATAACAGCCAACCGTATATATGATACTTACGTGAAGGATCGCCGCCGCGAATTAGTATTAAGGTATGATTGAAACTTGTATGCAAATTTATGTGTGTTTTATATAAATAATTTGAATATTATATGTTAACTTTTAACATCACCGTTCAGTATGCAAATTTCTTGTAGGAGTGAGAGAGAAAGAGCGATACTGAATGTAGTCCTAAAGGATTAGTGTCAACTTTTGACGCTACGAGCGTTATCGTAAGAAATTACTTGTAAGACTGAGTTCTCTCGCATACGACATATCTCACAACTTCTATAAAAGGCGTGGGTGCGAGACCATTCAGTCAGTCGATCCCTCACTTGCACTCGAGGCTGATCTTCTCCTCTAACGAATAAAGTTCTTGCAACTCAATTCACCAGAGCATTTTTTAAAGTCTTACTGTGTATACAGTAAGCACCACTTCTTTTTCAGCTTTACCTTCACTAGATTCTCGATACGGAAGAGTCCCTCTTCTGAGTTCGTAATCTCAAAAGGTACCGGTAGGAGTCTCACCTCGTCGCTTAATAGTTCGGAAGAGTCCCTCTTCTACGTGGTTTAGACGACGAAGTGACCACCACTGTACGCATCCGCAGAGACGTACTATACGGAAGAATCATACTTCTGAAATAGTCCACCACTACGGATACACTGTACCTTAAAAATACGTGTCTCGCACTTTACGGAAGAGTCACTCTTCTACTCTTTGCGAGTCCACGTATCACCTGCAACCTCTAACGTATAACCGTACTTACGGAAGAGCCACTCTTCTGCGGGTACGTGTATTCGTTACACCGTATTACGCACAGTATTCCGTACTGTACGGAAGAGACACTCTTCCATGTCGCACAGAGGGGCAAAATGACAAAATTTGGTTCAAATTGACTTCTAGACCACAATTTTGAAACAAATTAAAAAAAAAAAATTTTCTCTAACGCAGGACTAAATTCTGAAGAGATCTGTGAGAGTTGATTTTTTAATTTTTGTGTTATAAATTTTTAATGTTTATGCAAAGTGTAAAAAAATTTTTTTTTACATTTTTCGATTTCTTTTGCTCAAAAAAATTCTTGCATACTTAAAATTGCATACATTTAATGTCTGGCGGTGTGTAAGTAGTAAAAAAAAGTTTTTGACTATAAAAATTGTTATAAACAATTTTTATAAACAATTTCACTTTATAGGAAGTTATGTTTAAAAATAATTTTTTTTTAGAAATTTGCTTTAAATTATTGTACACAAACTTTCTTTTTGTTAATCTGATGTTTTGTGTTAATTTTTCTTAATTGTTTAAACAATTTTTATAAACAATTGTACTGTAAGGACATTTTTGGGCAGAAATAAATCGAATTTTTTACGAATAATGTTTCTCTAAGCCGCCCAAAGATTTCCTTTGTAAAAATGCCATTATTCAATAAATGTTATCATTGTTATAAACAAATTATATAAAAAAAATTACATTTTTCGGGAAGTTATGTCTAAAAAAATTTTTTTAAATTAAATTTACTTTATATTATTGTACATAAACTTTCTTTTTGTTAATCTGATCTTTTATGATAATTTTTCTTAATTGTTTAAACAATTTTTATAAACAATTAGACTAAAAGGACATTTTTGGGCAGAAATAAGTCGATTTTTTTACGAATAATGTTTCTCTAAGCCGGCCAGAGTTATTTGACTATTTAAATATTTTTTATTGAAATAATAAAACAAATGAACGTCTGAAACAAATGAACGTCTGAAGCAAATTACTTGAAACATTTTACGCATACGCGGTCTATGTGAAGGTTAGGAATAGTTAAACGTTTCTTCATTTTATTCAGATACTCGAGCAGTGAACACGGTTTATGATTTTCAGACTTCCAGGTGAGTATTTTTAATCTTGTTGTTTTTCTTTGTATTGTGAAAACACATATTGTAATTTTTATGTTTAAGAATATTACTGCGTGTAAAAGGATTAATATTTTTGTTCGCTTACACTTAGGTTTAAGTTTTCTTTGGTTTCTAAATTTAAGGATTTGGTAGTTTAATATTTTATTACTTAAAGTATTAAAAATGGGTACATTTAAGGTGCCCTTAAAAGAATTGTGTGGTATTTCCGTCGCAAATGCAGACTTAACTGACAATGATTTAGTTGATTATATTACACAATCCTTGCATAATCAGAATCGTATTGAAAAAGAAATAATTGACATTTTGAAACTCAAGCTAATGCGCTACTTTATTCCTACTTTAAAAAAAAATTGGAAATCTTCATTTTATCGAAATGATATTTTTCAAACCTAGCATGCTGAATGGCTCTTGACTGATTTTGAAGTCAATTTAAGTACGCCGAACAAAATTTCTATAAAAAATAAGAAAGACTTTGAAAGCAGTTCGAAATCGACAAAAAGAAGAAAGGTGCAAGATATTTGTGACAATTATTCTGAAATAGAAATTCAGGAGGCATTTATTTATAACTTAAAAGCTACGGGACAAAAAAAATTTGCAGCTAAAATAAGGGAACTTTTAAATGAAGTAGAAAGTTCAAAAGATCCAGATAATATTATGCAATATACTGAAGATGAGGTTCTTGCAATGATTGAAGATGCAAAATTTTTTAAATATCAGTACGAAATTATTCGCTCACAAGCAAAACAAAAAAATGCTGATATATATATATATATATATATACCGTACAAAAATTTAGCAGAAGCTAAGAAAAGATGCTATCCTCCTCCTGAAGCATTAACAATTACAGAGAAAAGTGTCAAAATCGAATTACAGGCACTCCTTGACCATACAGTAAATCGTTTATTACTAATTCCAGATATTCAAACAATGATTGTAGAACAAAATCTTCAATCCATGACATTTCTTTTGAAATATGGTTGTGATGGAGCATCAGGGCAAAGTGCCTATAAACAACAACTTTCAGAAGATATGTTATCAGATCAAAGCATTTTCATGGCTTCAATGGTGCCTATTCAGCTGAAATCAAACTCTAAAGAAATCTGGAAAAATCCACAACCTGGATCTACAAAATTGTGCATTCCGCTGGCATTCCAATATGCAAAATAAACTCCTGTTCTAACACGATCTGTTGTGGAACAATTGAAAAGAGAGATAAGTCGTCTTAAGCCAACTGAAGTATCATTTGGAAAATTCAGATGCCAAGTAAGTCACAAAATGCTCTTAACTATGATAGATGCAAAAGTAGCTCAGAATCTCACCGAAACGCCAAGTGCAGCATCTTGTTACCTTTGCAAAGCAAATCCTTCAGAAATGAATTGCTTAAACAAGATTGAGCAAAGACCAGTCATTAAAGAAAACTGTGAGTATGGAATGTCAACTCTGCATGCTAAACTTGGCTTTATGAGAAATATACTGAACATTGCTTACCGAAAAGATTTTTGTAGATGGCAAATCAAATCTGAACAAGATAAAGAAATGGCAAAAGCAACAAAATTGATAGTGCAAGAAAGATTCCGTAAGGAAATGGGTCTAATTATAGATGTTCCTAAACCTGGAGCAGGAAATTCAGATGACGGGAATACAGCACGCAAATTTTTTAACGATCCGCAATTAACATCTGATATTACAGGTGTTGATGTTACTCTTATTAGTCGTTACAGCACAATTTTACAAGTGATTTCATGTGGACAAAAGGTTGACCCACTTAAATTTGACGAATTTGCATCTCAAACTGCAAAAATCTACGTTAATCTTTACAAATGGTATTCAATGTCAGCAACAGTTCACAAGGTTCTTAAACATGGCAAACAAATTATAGAGACGTTTCTCATTCCAATAGGTTTGCTATCAGAAGAAGCACAGGAAGCGAGAAATAAAGATTTTAAGCGGTTTCGTGAATTTAACACACGAAAATGTAATCGGCTTGTTACGAATACCGATTTAATTCATAAACTGTTGCTTTCATCAGATCCCTATTTATTTCATTTTAGAAAACAGTGGAAACACAATGTTAACACACTTGACTTGGCAGCTCTGGAACTGTTAATATAGGATTATATTAGTTCCTTGGTTTCATATTGATAGCATTCTCTTTCTGGGTTTAAAATTTGTCCTTCAAACAAGATCTACCAACATCTACCATATACCATCTACCACTATTTACTCTAATACCGTAAAATATGTGAAAATTGTGGTAAACTCAAAACAAGTCGAAATAGTAAAAATAATATATTGATACTATTTCATAACTGATAAAAGTTATTCAAGTTCATTTCTAAATTTTATGTTGGTATAGGAATAAATTTTGCAGTATCTTTTATTGGCCGTAAAGTAAAAAATCCATGGAACAATTTTATCAAATAATTAATTTGATTGTAATGAAAATTCATCACCTTATTTTAAAAGAAAAAAAAACATAGAAATAATACCAATCGGCCCTTTTCAGGGCCACCAAATGCAATTTTTAATAATTTTCCAAAGACAAAATGAAACTTTAAATGCAATAATCTAAAAGAAGATTAACTAAAAATTTTTTTAGACATAATTGCCCGAAAAATGTAATTGTTTATATAATTTGTTTATAACAATGATAATATTAATTGAAAAATGTCTTTTTTACAAAGAAAATCTCTAGGCGTCTTAGAGAAATATTATTTGTAAAAAATTCGACTTATTTCTGCCCAAAAATGTCCTTTTAGTCTAATTGTTTATAAAAATTGTTAAAACAATTAAGAAAAATTATCATAAAAGATCAGATTAACAAAAAGAAAGTTTATGTACAATAATATAAAGTAAATTTAATTTAAAAAAATTTTTTTTAGACATAACTTCCCGAAAAATGTAATTTTTTATATAATTTGTTTATAACAATGATAAAATTTATTGAATAATGGCATTTTTACAAAGGAAATCTTTGGGCGGCTTAGAGAAAGTGAATAAAAAAAAATTGTTTATAACAATTTTTATAGTCAAAAACTTTTTTTTACTACTTACACACCGCCAGACATTAAATGTATGCAATTTTAAGTATGCAAGAATTTTTTTGAGCAAAAGAAATCGAAAAATGTAAAAAAAAATTTTTTTTTACATTTTTCATAAACATTAAAAATTTATAAAACAAAAATTAAAAAATCGACTCTCACAGATCTCTTCAGAATTTAGTCGTACGTGTATTGCTGAGCGTATTTTCCAACAAGCGTAAGAGAAAAACGCACTCTCTCTCTTTTCTCTATCGTCTTTTCCCCAGACTATTTTCGATTAATTCCCGTTAAAGACTGCATCACTGCCGATCTACCCCTTTGACCGTATCATCCGCACCGTGACCGGTATCAAGATAAATTAATAAAAATAAAGCTTATTGCTCAAAATAGAAAATAATATAACCAGGGACAGTCTCTAAAGTTTAGTTTCGTTTCAGTTTCTGAGTCTAAACGAAACTAAATTACCAAACTGAAACTAAACAAAACTAAACTCACTAAATTATCACGTTCTGACACTTTTTCGGGAGACTTGTCATCCTGACACCTAGACAGCGTGCACAAGGTAAAGCACTAGGTGTTACTAGGTTTATCATTGTAGACTTCAAAGAGTCAACATTTATATACTGTAAACCGGGGCTACATGGAACAAAACTCTGTGTTCGGGTGGAGTTGAAGTTATCGGGGCCGTATATAAATAAATTGTGTTACTTGCTTTTAAAAAATTGTTGCTGGGGTAACTGCCAATACTATTCAATGCAATAATTGCGACTATTAATAATTTTGTTGACAGTAGTAGCTTGTAAGTGAGTAATTGTGTTTTAGTGAAATTTCAAACTTGGGAAACATTTGATTGCCGAGGTAAGTTGTTCCTATTTTAACTTCTCAAAGTAATTTTTTTTATTAAAGGAATTTATTATGGGAAGTTTTATTGAGTTCACTAAGTAATAAATACGTTTATTTTGTATTTACAGTAAGATTTACGAGAAAAAAATCAAAATTCACAAACGGCGGGTATATAAGGAACACAATTATTTCTTCCGAATTGTTAAAGTGTGTTGCCAAAACGTAAGTTTTTCGTAATTTCGTTTGTTTTTTATCACCTAATTTGGTTTTTAGTGTTCAAAGATGGTTCGAAATTGTAAAAGAGTGTTGGTACCGACAAGTCACAAAAAACGACCAGTTATCATCATCGACCTCAACTGATGATACCAGCAACGTTTAGTTTTGTTTTTACATTTGTTTTATATTCTGTGTTTACTTTCGATCAATAAAAAATAATTTCTTTAACTTTAAATACGTTTTCCAATAGTTTTACCGCCTTGTTCCTTATAGCCCCATTTTGTAATTTCGAAAAAATGCGTCTTTTTCGTATTTTTTGCTTAAAATTCTAGCTTTCATCAAAACAATTCTTTAACCCTTCAAAGTGCTCGCCAAGATCAAGAAAAGAAAAAAAAATTAAGGCAATATTTCAATAAAAAAAAAGTTGCAAGACTTTAAAGCTGAAATCTGTTCCTTATAGCCCCAGATTACGGTACAGTTTAATTTTTGACTAAAATGAGCGTTTAATCGTGCGTGCCCTCAATACCATACTTTCCATGCAGTTTGGACAAAAAATTATGTTCGCATTATGGGCGCAAAGATGATTTCGACTCCGGCGAGATTTCGAAATCTGCCCGCGTTCCGCGCGGACACAATCTCATCCGCGCTTCGCGCGGGGGGCTCGCAAGTTTCAGCGCGCCACGGGGCGCGCGAACATCGATCGTCGCGCTCCGATGATTTTTTCGGACGTCGCGAGCAATGTGTTCTTCGACTGTTGCTTGTTATTTGAGTTCTTCTTCCTGTTTCAGAATATATGTTTCATAAAACATTTTTTTTCTTAAAGTTACTACGACTTTAAAGATTACATTCTCATCACATGTTTTTGCTGATGATTGCGAGATTGAGTAGACTTAAATGTGGGGGAATATGTTCGGTTGTGGGTATAGTTTCGTTTTTGACTCATAATTTGTGTCCTTGTAGATATTAAGCAAACATGTGTATATGTATTTAAAGCTGGGGACATTAGCTAACTACTCGTGAAGAAAATCATTTGATTCTGTTGACTAGAAAAATTTTATTAAAAATTCAATAAATTGGTCATTTTTCTAACAGAGAAAATTTTTGGTCGGTTGTGGGCACTCTTGAAAAATCTATTAAAAATGCAAAAAAATTAATTAAGTAACCATTCATTAACTACATAAGGATGATTTCTTCTAATTTTGACATTACATGCTCCCCATGTTAGTACATATAAGATTTCTCGCACTGAACCTGAACTGCCCATTTACTTCAATTACTATAACTGCGAACGACGTACGGACATCAAAGTCTCACTTTATTAATTTCCGCGCTGAACCACGAAACTCTTAAAATTCATAAAACACTATTAAATGTTGTAAGGAATTAGTTATGATTATATTGACAGCGATATTTCACGAATTATCAAAAATAAGAGAGGTGTCCACAACCGAATCAATTTGGATGCCCACAAACAAAGTAAACGATTATTTTAAAACATCATGAAGAAAATTTTGCTTGTGAAAATTTTTGTGATACTTGGTATTGGATCATAAAATATAACATATTTACTGTGTAAATATGTTTTGAACTTATCATTTTAATTAATTCACTTGGATTTGTTGAACATTTAACAATGTTTAAAAATACATTTTTGTTATATTCAACTTGTCAAAAAAATAATTTATATATAGTAAAAAGCGCAGTTGTCTAATAACTATTGTATTCGCATGGAAAACTACGCTCGGTCATAACATATACGAGAGACATCAGGGATTCTTAAATACTTAAACGAAAACGAATTCCTAGA
The DNA here is from genome assembly GCA_032873175.1 of Leptopilina drosophilae. Classification (NCBI taxonomy): domain Eukaryota; kingdom Metazoa; phylum Arthropoda; class Insecta; order Hymenoptera; family Figitidae; genus Leptopilina; species Leptopilina drosophilae. Next base: position 37,159,977 of record CM065483.1, read on the forward strand.
TAAAATATACCATCCAAATCAACTGACCTTGACTGACTCTGTGTTGGCTAAAGCGTATGGACTTCCAAAAATACATAAAGAAAATGTTCCACTTCGTCCTATTATTTCTTTAATTAATAGCCCTACTCATTTTCTAGCCAAAACATTATATAATTCCTTAAAAAATTGTTTTAATTTACCACGACCTCATATTAATAATAGTTTAGAATTAAAAAACAAATTGTGTAACCTTGCCATGGGAGACAGCTATACCTTTCTTTCACTTGATGTGAGTTCTATGTTTACAAACATTTCTTGTGAACTAGTCATTCAGAGTTTAGATCGACGCATACGCTCTATAAATGAAAATTGTAAGATTCCATTCGGTGACATTGTCGACTGTACTAAGTTTGTATTCAATAACACGTATTTCTCACTCGACGGAAAGTTTTACCGGCAGATTTACGGAACACCTATGGGCTCACCTATCTCAGCCTTTGTTTCTGACATTGTAATGGATGATCTGGAAACTGACTGTCTTGAAATTTTAAAAGATAAATATAATTGTGTCCCTCTATTCTGTTTTAGATATGTAGATGACACAATATTGGCTGTGAGAAGAGAACACGTCGATCTTGTAATTGACACTTTTATTTCATACAACCAAAAATTACAGTTTACTATGGAAATAGAAAAAACAATTCGATTAACTTTCTTGACTTGATACTAATTAGAGAAAATAACCATATAATTACTGACTGGTATCAAAAACCTACCTCTTCTGACAGACTTATTAATTATTTTTCAGATCACCCAACTCAACAAAAAAAGAACATTGTGTACAACTTAGTTAATAGAACTATTTCATTGTCTAATAAAAAGTTCCATTCTGACAACTTCAGGAAAATTAAAACAATTCTAAAAAATAATAATTACCCCTTGGATTTCATTGAAAAACATATTGGTATTAGAATGAACAAACTTAGATTCTCTAATGAGAATAATAATAACCAACATAGAATCAATATCTATAGTCAAATCCCCAAGGTTTCTTTGCCCTTCAATGAAAAATATTTCTTCAAGTTGTCAAACGTTCATAAAGATTTTAATTGTATTTCTGTTCCCATCATAAATAAAAACTCTAGTTCTATCATAAAATTGGGAAAAGATATAACCAAAAAATGGGACAAAAAGAATGTTGTATATAAGTTTGATTGCAAAGACTGCCCAGCAACCTATATTGGCGAGACAAAACGATCATTACAAACTCGCATTAACGAACATAAAAAAGTGAACTATAACTCTGTAGTCTATCGACATCGCTTAAATTTTAATCATGATTTTGACTAGGAAAATGCAAAAATATTAGACAATGAACCTAATTTGGAAAAAAGACGAATATCCGAAATGATTCATATAAAAACTAACCGTTAATTATTTTTAAGAATATTGTATTGTTTCGTTATACACGGAAAAACTTTTTTCAAGAGTTATTACTAAATTTATTCAAGAACTCAGGATATGGGAAAAATTTAGAGCTTTTTTAAAAGAAGTTCAATATTAATTAAAGAATGTTCAGGTGTTTATCTAATGGCTACTCACGCCGACAAATTTTTTTTCGTTAATTTTACATTTAAATTCACATTAAAATAAATAATAATAAAATAATTAATTGCTTATGAGCTGAGGAAATAATAATTTTGTTGAAATATATGGGGCGTTCCACGCGAAATCGGGCGGTATTTGACTTTTGCATCTCAGATTTTTTCCAAATATTTTTTTCTTTTAGTGCTCATTGAAATAAGCTACCATGATTTTTTCAAATTTTTTCATCAAGCCTTTTAAGAGATACAGGTTTTTGAAAAATCACGTTTTTTACGAAAATGTTTTTTTGAAATGGTTATAACTCAGTCAAAAATTGACCAAATTTGACGTTCTATATATGAAAATTTTTGTTTTTATACGTAGTTTTTGATAAAAATATAAAAAAATTTATTTTTTAAATTTACGAATTTTTTTTTAATTTTTAAAAAAAAATTTATTTTTAAAAATGTATGTACCGATCGATTTTTTTCAAAATTTTTTGTAAGAAACTAGAAATAAATTAACAACTTTTAGGTGTTGTCTGATTGTGGGCAAACGATAGGATCTATTTATTTCGAATTTTTTAATTTTTATAACCATATAATATAGCAAACAATAGGGCTTTTGAGCTAAAATTATTAATATCACAGGTCAACAAAAGAAGTCTTACTTTTTTATGAGATACCATAGTGTCCATTAAAGACGCTGAACACGATCCCGGGTCACAAAATTGGCCATCACGTCAGGATTTTGAGAAAAGTGGAGGTATAAACCCTAAAAAACGTGTTATTGAAGGTTTTCAAAAATTTTTTTATGCTAAACCTGACGCGCCAGAAACTTCTACATAGATTAAAATTGAAGCTTGAATTGTCCACTACAAGAGCTATAACCATTTCAAAAAAACATTTTCGTAAAAAACGTGATTTTTCAAAAACCTGTATCTCTTAAAAGGCTTGATGAAAAAATTTGAAAAAAATCATGGTAGCTTATTTTAATGAGCACTAAAAGAAAAAAAATATTTGGAAAAAATCTGAGATGCAAAAGTCAAATACTGTCCGATTTCGCGTGGAACGCCCCATATGGTTTTTGAAAATCCGTGTAAAAAATCAAAATTACTGATTTCTCCGACTTCGATCTTTTGAAATTTTTTAAAGGGGAGTCAAAATATGTGAAGTGTACCAGCACAAAATAAACAATGTTATCAACGGTTTAGAAAGTTTTTTCAAATTCTATTGGAAAAAGAATTATATAAAGATTCAATACCCGTTTCCAAATTTCATGAGCCGCAATTAGGAAAGGAAACCACAGTGTTACAGTGCTTTATAAAATTCTCTTTCCAATAGAATTTGAACGAACTTTCTAAAACGTTGAGAACATTGTTTATTTTGTAATTAAACAATTATATTTTCCAATTTGAATTGTTAAATTAATTACTTTTAAACTCACCATTTTATAGTTATGACTTTGTAAACAAGCAAGAGTTGGGAAATAATATAACAAAAAGTCACGAAAGGCAGAACATTTTTAATATAAATTATTATTGTAGTTAACGAGTTTTTTCCTTTATTTAAAAAATGTCTAATTTTAATAAATAATACATAAATATGTTAAGCAAATTTTACTTTTTTTAAATTATAATTTATAATTATAATGAAGCAAATACTTATTGCGTTTTTTTATTTTTTTTTCATTAAAAAGAGATTTTTTTCACATAAATGTTATTATTACTTATAATTGCTCTAATAAAATTTAAAGTTTTTTATAAATAAAGAAAAGAAATATAAATAAACATTATTTGTTAATTGCAAATTTTAATTTATAAAGAAATTGAATATTTTTAAAAAAAGGAAATTTTATTTTTATTGTTTTCCACAGGAATTAAAAGGTTTAAATATGTCAAATTCAAAAAATTATTTTTATTATTTCAATAAATATTTTCAATAATTGTTTAAAAAGTTCTTTAAGAATTTCCACATATATTTGTTTTAAAATTTATTAACATAGATAAGAGAGTTTTTCTAAAAAAATATCGAAAACTTTCTATGAATTACGAAAAGTTTGAAAAAAATCTCTTAAACGTTTACGAAAATTTCTTCATGAAACTACAGGAAAAACAAACAGGAATACAGGAAAAATACAATTTTAAAAAATTTCCACGTAACTGCACGTAACTTCAAATTATTTAAAAAAAATTAAATTAAACTTTTTCAAAACAATAATTTTTCAAAATTACCAGTTAAAAGTATAGAAAATTCAAATTTTTAACAATATTTTAATCTGAAACCATTTCAAAATTATTTAACTACAAAAGTAATTAATTTATTGAATAATAGAATGTTTTTTTTTTAATTTAATTGTTATTAAGAAAAATATAAGCAAAATATTTGTATTTCAGTCATAATTAATTGTAAAAATTATGATTTTTTAAACCAATTTCTAATGTTTTTTTAAGCAAAGAAATGATTGTTAAATATTTTATTTTTAATCATAAGCTTGTTAAAGAATTCTTATTTTTTTCAAGTGAAGATTAAAAAAATATAATATTTATGTTCCAGTCGCATTTTTTTGTAAAAATTATAATTTTTTTTAAAAAAGAATAAATTTGCTCATAGGAAATTTTCGAATTATACATTTTTAAAAATATTTCATTTATATTTAAAGGAAAGAAAATGGTGTAATAAATATTTGTTTCTAAAAAATATTTGGTTTTAAACTATAATAAAAATATTTTTGTAATAATATGATATCAAATTATTTCCCAGGTGCGAATTTAGGTTGGCCGCCAGAGTTTGAAGGTTGGCCCACGGTTGGCCTAACTTTGGCAAGCGAAGTTTTGGTTGCCAGAGTTTGCCCAACTTTGGCAAGTACTAGTGCCCACAGTTGGCCCGACTTTGCAAGCCAACCATTACATGCAGAGTATAACCAACCGTCGGGCCAACTTTGGCGACAAAGGTCGACACAACTATGGGGAACGTATCTCATATGACTTACAAATTTAGATTGGCCAAACTCTGGGCCACGGTTGGCCCGACGGTTGGCAAAACTTTGTGAAAAACAGTTTAAATGACTTAAACTTTCTCGGTTGGCCTAACTCTGGGCCACGGTTGGCCCGACGGTTGGCAAAACTTTGTAAAACGCAGTTTAAATAACTCAAACTTTATGGTTGGCCAAACTCTGGGCCACGGTTGGCCCGACGGTTGGCAAAACTTTGTGAAAAACAATTTAAATGACTTAAACTTTCTCGGTCGGCCTAACTCTGGGCCACGGTTGGCAAAACTTTGTGAAAAACAGTTTAAATGACTTAAACTTTCTCGACTGGCCTAACTCTGGGCCACGGTTGGCCCGACGGTTGGCAAAACTTTGTGAAAAACAGTTTAAATGACTTAAACTTTCTCGGTTGGCCTAACTCTGGGCCACGGTTGGCCCGACGGTTGGCAAAACTTTGTGAAAAACAGTTTAAATGACTTAAACTTTCTCGACTGGCCTAACTCTGGGCCACGGTTGGCCCGACGGTTGGCAAAACTCTGTAAAACGCAGTTTAAATGACTTAAACTTTCTCGACTGGCCTAACTCTGGGCCACGGTTGGCCCGACGGTTGGCAAAACTCTGTAAAACGCAGTTTAAATAACTCAAACTTTATGGTTGGCCAAACTCTGGGCCACGGTTGGCCCGACGGTTGGCAAAACTTTGTGAAAAACAGTTTAAATGACTTAAACTTTCTCGACTGGCCTAACTCTGGGCCACGGTTGGCCCGACGGTTGGCAAAACTTTGTGAAAAACAGTTTAAATGACTTAAACTTTCTCGGTTGGCCTAACTCTGGGCCACGGTTGGCCCGACTGTTGCAGCTTTAATATACATTTAACGGTATGGTCTCCCATGTGAGCGTAGCGTAGTGGTCAGTGTATAAGTCTTCGGCGCGTTAGGTTAGGGGTTCGATCCCAGCAAACGGTAGATATTTTCGAAAATGTATGTATGAGATTGTGTTTAATAATAATAGGTAAAGGTTATATCTGATGTTCTTGCTAATAATAACGTGTTAATTGTTTAAATAATTTAGTTTTTTAATAATTTTTTACCTTTGGCTGTTAAAGTTGTCCAAACTTACGCATTTAAAGTCGTGCCAACTTTGGCGTCAGTTTTTGGACCAACCATTGAAATGTATAGCTGGCACAACATATGCATTTTAAGTTGGGCCAACTTCCTTATGATTTGTCGGGCCAACCATCGTCGCCATTAGACGGCCAACCGTTATCATCTGTATGGTTGGCCCAACCTCTGGCACGAGAAGTTGGACCGACCTTGTAAAAGTTGGCCCAACTATGGGCCAACCGAAAATTCGCACCTGGGTTCCTTGAAAATTTTTTTTAATAAGAAAGAAGTTTTTGGTTAATGCATAATTATTAATCACATTTCTTTAAAATAATTTTTGTTTTTAATTTAGAAACATATTTTTTTGTAAATTACACCATAATAATATTTTAACTAAATTTTAAAAATTAAAGATGTTTTAGTTTTTTAGTTTTAAATAAATTAGTTAACATTAGTTACTTCAACACTTGAACAAGCAAACAAAACAATAAGATAAATATTTGCTTTTTCATTCTAATTATTTATAAATTATGATTTTGAAAGACATAAAATTTATTTATCATAATTATGTATTATGATTTACAATTATACATTTTTTATAGAAAAGAAAAATTTTTTTTAATAAAATAAAAATTTATATTAAAAATGTACTGCTTTGCGTGACATTTTATTATATTGTTTTATAACTCTTGTTTGTTTACAAAGTCATAACCATAAAATGGTGAGTTTAAAAGTGATTAATTTAACAATTCAAATTGGAAAAAATAATTGTTTATTAATTTAGGTAAAAAAATTATTAAGTGGTGATTCATTCAAACTAGTTCTAATCAAAATAATTTAATATTTAACCTTCCTAATATAATTAGAAAAAAAACTTTTAATTTGTTTTAGTGAAATATTCAGGTAAGTGTTTTACCCTCTGTAATTTTACCCTTCGTAATTTTTACCCTTTATCCAAGTCATTTTTACCCATTACCCTTCATAATATTACCACCCTTTTTTCTATGTATGTTATTAAAATGGGTAAAAATGTTTAAAATACTTGTTTAATTGTAAAAAATTCTGAACTAAACTAAATTTTTAAATTTAAAGAGATTTGTTCCTCACCTTTCTTCGGAGCGTATCTCAAATAATCTCACAAATTTTAACTAAAATTTTTGTTAATAATAAAATTAAAAATTAATAACTTATTTTATTAACAATTTACTTGAAGAATATTATATTTTTTGTCGTAATTAGCTTAAAACATACCAAAACAATTTTATTTTTGAGTCTGGGATTTTTTAAAAAATAGTCTGGAAAACCTGAAAAAGTCATAGAATTTTAAAATCGATGTTTTGTGGTAACCCTGTAAACAAGTTTATTGGAAAATATTAAAAATGATTTAAGAAATGCTGCATTTTATATAAAATGCATAAAAATTCTTATGCCTATAAATTAAATGATGAGTTTTTTTTAAATAACGTAAAATTGGATATAACTTTAATAGAGATCAGTTTCCAGAAACAAACAATTTTAAAAACAGTATTATGAGAAACATTTCTCAATAAAATTTTGACCCAGCATACAAAATTATTTATTTATAACTTAAAATAAATTAAGAACTTTGTTAAACAAAATATTGAGAAAATATTACTTTCTCGCAAGATCAGAAAATTTCTCGAGTTTAGTATATTATAAGAAAGTTGAGAACTGTATCTCCTAATGTACAGCGTGGGTGCAACATTGCGTTTATTTGTATCGGTTAAATTTATATGTATGCATTTTTAGGTTTTAACATACATCTTCGAAATTGTATATAGTTTGTGTTTATATATATAGTATAGTGCTTGCGTTAACTCATTTGTGTTTTTTGTGAGTGTGTGAAATACTCTCGAAACGCTAATTCTATCCTTCTCCTTCTTATGTCTTTTTACTTTCTATCCTTTTCGACTCACTCCTAATTTTTAGTATTGGCTATATTAAAGGTATTCTTTTGATACTTTCCCGGACTATAATTTTAATATAGTCAGTTTTAAAGATTATAATTCTTTTACTAATTTTTCTAAAATATATTAAAAGCTGCCTACTAATATGCACAATATTAATTTACACGATTCAAGCTTTGCTTCGCGACGAACAAGTAACACAAAAAAATGGCGATCAACGAAGTGTCCTATGTTCGTTTCTTTTTCCTTGAAAATTATGCATACTCACATCACTTATTTCGTACGATAAACGAGTTGCCTGGGCTCATAACCTTTATTCATTTATTATTGTTAAACATTATGGTAGAAAAAGTGATTTTGAAGCTTGAAAGTAAATTTTTTAAGTCTTTGTTTTTTTGTTATATATTTTTCAAAATTATTTGTAAAATATTTTTTTTCAGGTTTTAAGCTTTAAACATTTGTTCTTGAAGAAGAATTGACAATTTTTGTTTAATACTTACGGTATTGATAAAAAATAACAAAATTTTCAACAAACACCTGCGGGGTGTAATGGATCACTTTGCTTATTTCATTAAGAAAAACCTATTATATTTAAAATATTAATAAAATAACCCAGTCATGTTTAATTTCTTGTAGTTTATATGGGTGATTCTCCCGAAATACTCTTTTTTGTGAGTTACAAACAGAAAAGAAAAAAATTTTTGATTTATGGATTAATGCAGCCAATTATATTGAGTTTACAAAAATCTACCACCTCTATAGCATGATCATGCTAACTTTTAGCTTTTAAAGTATATATTTTAAATTAAAATTTTCAAAAAAATTAAGAGGTTAGAATTTGGCGCCGGCGTTTTTTAATATATATATTTTTCTATTTACAAAAAATTATTTAATAATGATAATTTATTAATATTATCTATAAATTTAATAGATTTTGAAAAACTTACAGTTATCAAAAATCTCTTTTAATAATTGTCAAAAATTATTTTTCATACATTTTAGGTTCCCTTTTCACTAGCAGTTTGTAAACAATCGACAATCATATCAATTTTAAATTTTTATTCAAAAAAGTGAGAGGAATGACGGGTGAGAGGAATGACAATTTCAACATTTTTTAATTTTATTTAATTGCCAAATAATTTTCCTCCAGCTGAGAATGCCCTATCATGTTTATAAAGAACAACTTTATGTGAAAAAAATTTGCGATCAATTTATGTATATTAATATTGTTTTTATTAGGGGTGAGAGGAATGACGCTTTAGGTTGTGAATCTCTGCTTATGTCTCAATTTTAAATTTTTTAACGCAAAATAATTACATTTTTTAAAAAGTAACTTAAGAAATTAATATTAGAGATGTTAATTTAAATATTGATCACAATAATCAATCAATATCTCTACCCACAGCAAAAATATTGGATAATATTGAACGAGTGAGAGGAATGACGCAGTACTACATGACAAATTTCATTTTCTATATTTAAAAAAACTACACGACATATTTTATTCATATCTTAGAAAATTATTCTTAAATATCATAACTTTTAGAAAAAATTGATGAAGTACCTATTTTCATGTTTTAAATAATTGTTTTACGTATTGAAAAAATGAAAAGCACTTAGATGACAGGTTAGAAAATCGATTTTGAGGTGGTAAAATATTTTAAAAATGTATTAAACAATAAAATTTTACAACTTTTTCTTGCAGAACATTTAGAAAAAGTGATAAAATAAAGAAATATGACTTGGTATTTTCCCAAATGATTATAATTATTTAGAAAATCATGACTACATGCAAAATGAGGTTTTTTGGAGAATCACCCATATATTAATAAGTACCAATGACAACTCTTTATAAAAAAATAACCAGAAAATTGATTTTTTAAGTAAATGTTTGTTGTGAGTAATATTGTTTCAGTGCAAAATAAAATATTAAATAATTTAAAAATTTCTTCGTCGTTTATGAATTTTATTCTGCAAAATGAAATATTAAATAATAGAGTTAATTTTACACTTTAAATAATAGAATTTGATCTGGCCGCTTAAAAGTTAAGTAAAATTATTTAAATAACTTTGTTAATTAACAAAATTTTATGAAAATATTACGAACATTTTTTGTTCGTTTCTTCATCCGGAATTTTTACAAAAAAAATCTTATTTCTCATGAAGTTATATGGCAGATATAACGATTTCAACATTTTTTCAAAGATTTGCTATCTCAGAAAGTGGCGAATATTTTGACTTGATTTTTGGTGAAAATATTTTTTTATATAAATACAGATTAAAATCCCAAAGTATCATTAAAATCCATTTCCTTACTCCAAAACACTTTCGAAGTAGCGTGAAATCGCTTAACACAAGTATTATTCTTACATTTGTGTACGGAAACCACTAGAGGTGTGCAAAAAGCTCGAATAGCATGGTCGAGCTCGAGCCAGGCTCGAGTTCTAGTTACTCAAAAATATTTGAGTGCTCGAAAAATTCAAGTGCTCAAAATTATTTTAGGTTTAATACTGCACGTGTCGGATGGAATTTGGTTCAAATGCGGATTGATTCTGCTCAGCTTTGCTAGAAAAACGAAAAGCTTGAAATACTCGATCGAGCTTTTTGCACAGCTCTAGAAACCACCAATTCAGTGAGAGTACAACTCGCACTTATCCAGTTTTTTTGTTTTTATTTCAATAAGCTTTTTACAATTTTTTCCTTGAAAATATGTCAATCGACAAATATAACTATTTTTTTGCAGACAGCGCTTGAAATTTGTAAAGCACATTCGTATGAGACATTTCATTTCATATCAATCTACAGAGAAAAAACAATCACAAGGAAAGCGATTTTCTAAAGAATCTTATTAAATAAAAATTTAATTATTTATAATATATATTACACTGAATCGAAAGAGAATTTCATGAAGCTTATAATACTATTTTTATTTTTTTAAATTTCTCTCATTTTCTTAGAGAATTTCCTGTTTGAAAGTTTAAACTCTTAAGATTTTAAATATTTAAATAAAAATGTGCCTCCACAACGAAATAAAATGCGGCCAGCAGTTGAGGAAAAATTTCTAAATTTACAAAAAAAAAGTGAAAGAGATGTTGCAAAAAAATCAGTCAAATATAGCTTTCGTGATAGATGGATGGACGTCAGTAGCGCAACAATCATTTTATGGCGTGCAAGGTTAATAATGATTGAATTATATTATTAAATATTAACCTAAAAATATTCATTGGTTTTATTATGAATAATAAATAATAACAAATAAATTATTAAATATTTTATTGACTATTAACCTAAAAATATCATTCTATAAACAATAAATGTTTACATAATTCTAAGAATTCTTTAAATAAAAAATATTGTTACTCTTTATCATGAATAATAAGAATAATAAAATAATAAATTGCGATAAAATTAATGAAAATAAATAATAAATATTAAAATTAAAAATTCTATAAATAAATTAAATAAATAAAAAAATATAGAAATATACTAAATAAACAAATGATATTTACTAATTCAAAATATTTTAAATATAAAAATATTGTTACATTTTATTATAAATAATAAAAAATATTAATTGAAATAAAAAAATGAATATAATAACTACCTAAATAATTAATACAATAAATAACAATAAAACTAATAATAATAACAATAATAATTAATAATACCTAAAAATAATAAAATATAGAAATAAACTAAATAAATGATATTAACTAATTAAAAATATTTTAAATATAAAAAATATTGTTACATTTTAATATAAATAATAATAAAAATTAAAAATTGCATTATTTTTAATAAAAATATTAATTGAAATAAAAAATATAGAAATAAACTAATAATAATCAAATTTAATAATAATAGGTCACTACATTGATGTTGAGTGGAATTCGCAATCTATAACTTTCGACTTGATTCCATCCCATGGATTTCACAGTGGAAAAGATATTGCAAAAATGTTTTATGAATTCTTAAGAGAATATAATTTAGCAAAGAAGATACAGGGAATCACTGTTGCTTCTAATTCAACGTTTATTTCTGAACTGGAGTAACTTTTAGATTCAGATGTTGCTTCTGAAGATTTGCATTTTAGATGTTTTTCACACATATTAAATTTGGGAGCACAAGATTTTCTAATGAATTAAATATTACAAACCAGAGCTGACGTCGAAGCAGAAACGAAGAAGAAATCGATGAAAATGTAGACAATGTCGCTCATGATGATGACAAAGATAACAATAACGATGATAAATTTGAAAATAACTTTTCTAATGATGCTTCACCAATAACAAAATTAAAAGAATTGTTCAAAAAATTAAAATACTCCGAAGAATTAAGGGCAAAATTAAAATGTTACTGTGTGACAATAGGAATTAAAATGTTATCCCCAATACTTGACGTAAAAATTCGTTGGAACTCATTCACTCAATTCACGATATGGTGGATAGAGCTTTAAAGCTAAAAAAGACCTTAATCTATTTTGTCAAACAAATCAACCGTTTAAAAATTTAATAATTCTTGAATCGGACTGGGATATTTTCGAATCAGCTTTGAAGTATCTACGATATTTCAAAAGTTTATCTTATGTACTTTGCGGGGAAAAATATGTTACTCTTCCATTAGTAGTAGTCGGTTTTAACATGTTAATTGAAAAAATAGAAAAAGGAATTCAAGATCTGAATACTAAACGTAAGAAAAATATGCTAGATCTGAAAGTACTAGCTACTCTGGAAGCATCATTAGAAAAACTAATTAAACATTATTGGAAACTAATTGGATTTATAGCACAGTACTGATATTGGATCCAAGACATAAAGTCGAAACTTTTTATTCAACTTCCCTAATTTAAATTAAATTAATTGAATAGTCTTTAACGTCCGAGATACTTCATAAATAAGTCAAAAAATGAAAACGAAAACATTCGGACAAAGTAACAAATTTTATTTACTCCAACGTTTCGAAATCAAATCGATTTCCTCTTCAGGGAGTCTATTCAAAAAAATATACACAAAATTAAAAAATAATAAAACTATTTTAACAATAAATAAAAATAAATAAAGTACATATTCAAATAATTATCTTACCAAAAAATAATAATTAAATAAACGAAGACTTAAAATTTAAACCCTGACGATGGAGTAGAGTCTGGAGTCAGAAAATTATAAAAATTGAATTAGAAAAAATGAAAAATAAAAATAAATACAAATTAGAAAAATTAGAAATAAAATAAGTAAATAATAAACTCAAAGAAGAAACAATAATCAATAAATAAATTTTGAAAAATCAACAAAAATTTTTAATAAACAGAATAAGTAAAAAGAAATAAAAAATAAAATTAACATACCATAAATAAATAAATAATCCGTCTTAGAAACACATAAACAATAATAAATAAATAATAAATCACAATACAAAAAATAAAAATCATAAAATAAAATAAAATGTATTGCAAAATGCAAAGTCAAGTTTAAAACTGAGCTCCAAACTCTAACGACACTTTACAATAAACATTAATTGAAGAGAGACAAACAAAAACAAATAAAAACAATAAGATGAATAAGAACAGAGAATGAAACACAATGAGTATTATCACGTTAATTACTTGAAATAAAATTTAGAATCATTTCGTAAGATTTATCAAAATTGTCTAAATCGGTGATTTTATTTAAACTATTTTCTCCTTCTTTTTTTATGAAAAACATTTCTGACAATAATCTTTTGTTAAGACTTGGTTCAATATCCAAAATATCAAAATCATCCCATTTTATAAAATGTGGAGAAGTGTCACTATTAGAATTTGTCAAATGGTTAGTAATGGCACTATGATATTTGTCATTTAAATTAGAATTACTCATATGTTCCTTTTTACGAATATGTAGCGGTCTTTTTGTCTGCCCTATATATGATTTACCACAGTTACATTTGAATCTATGAACACAATTACATTGATTCTGTCTCTCGAGCCTATCCTTACCAAGTTTAATGAATTTATTGAATTTTGAATTAACGCTAAAAACAGTTTGAATATTAAAAGTTTTAAGTAATCTTTTGATATTTTCCGATATTGATCCATAATAAGGAAAAACTATCTTCTTAACTAGTGTATTATTATTGTTGTTATTGCTAATGTTATTTGAAAATTTTCTATTATTAATTTTAATAATTCTTTTATTCACATGTTTTTTAATAAATTCATCTGGATAATTATTAAGTTTTAAGTCCAGTTTTACTAAGTCAAAGTTTTTATTATGAAATTTCTTATCGGAAAGCACCAAAGCAGTATTAACTAGATTCTTAACAATTGCAATTTTATGTTGTATTGGATGATTCGAGTAATAGTTTAATAGTCTTCCTGAATAAGTATCCTTTCTGTACCAATCAGTAATAATGTTGTTGTTTTCCGATCTTATGATCTTTAAATTTAGAAAATTAATTTCGTTATTGCATTCTACTTCATGAGTGAATTGTAACTTATCATGAACGGAGTTGAAGGCATCAACAACCTGAGTTATTTTATTAATTGAGGCACATAAAAAGGTGTCATCCACATATCTTTTGTATGAAATAATTGGGAAATCTAAATTATTGATAATATTTTCTTCCAAGTCTTGCATAACTATGTCAGCAAGAATTGGAGAAATTGAAGCACCCATAGGCGTGCCAAATTGTTGTCTATAATATTTGTTATTAAATTGAAAGAACATATTGTTCATAATGAATACGATGCAATTTTTAAATTCGTCTTTAGGAATCTTGGTACATTTTTCAATATATGACCATCTGTCCTCAATACCCTTCACAACAAGCTCAATAGGTACATTGGTGAACAAGGACGAAACTTCAAGAGACAACATAACATAATCCTGTGGTATTTTTAAATTATTAATAGATTCTTTAAAATTGAACGAATTTTTTATATAAGAAAAAGATTTAGGTAATGACTTGCTTAAAATATCTGTAAAAAATTTAGACATAAAATAAATTGGAGAATTAATAGTTGAAACAACAGGTCTAAGCGAACAATTATTTTTATGTATTTTTGGTAAACCATAAAATTTTGCTAAATTAGTGTTTGTTGTTATTAAATCTTTTCTTTTTATATTTTCATCCAAATAACCATTATTTCTTAATTTATACAATTTATTAAAAACTCTGTTTTGTAAATTTACTAATGGATTTTTAGTAATTAAATCATATGTATTTTTGTCACAAAGCATGGAATTTACCTTATCAAAATATTCTTGTTTATTTAAAATAACAGTCGTGTTACCCTTATCGGCCTTAGTAATGAAAAGTTTTTTATTGTTTTTTAGAAAATTTGTGGTTAATTTAATATTTTTTGCTATGATTCTGTTAGAATTGGAAATGAATTTAGGGTTTTTTATGTAACAAGAACTAAGAGTTAAAACCTTATGTCTAATCTCCTCTCTATTTTCTTTTGGAATACTCATTAAGCCATTCTCCAGATCTTTAACAATATTAAAAACGTGTGAATTTTTTGAAGTCATAAAAGTAGAACTAAATTTGTCACCCAATCTTAAAATGTCATTTATCTCGTCTGGTATAATGGTGTCAGTATAATTTTTGATCCATGGATCATTGATATTGTTTTTGAGGATTTTTTTATGTAAATTTAATTCAAATTGTTCATTATTATTATTATGATCTTTTCTCAATTTTTCAAACTTTCTATTATAACGATTCTGTTTTGTATTATATTGTTTATTATAATTTACAATTTCTTGAATTTTATTAGAAGGAATATAATTACTTAGTTTACCCAGAATTTTTTCTTTAACTTTGTTTAAATAATTTAAGTCATTATGAATGTCAAGAATTTCAATATTTCTTATTTGATACTTTATATTATATGTAACAGAATGAAGTTTTTTCTTGACAGAATTGCTATGTAAAATTAATTTTGAAATATTTTTTGTTAGGTTATCTATGTGTTTTGGAAAAAGGTCGCTACGTCTGCAATTAATTTGAAAATCTTTCCTTTGGTTGCTCGTAGCTATCTCATTCTTTATTTGGAGCCATGCCTTTGCTAAGTCGAATGCCTTAGAGCCATAGAATGATTTTATTTCTTGTAGAAACATGGTTCCAACGCAGTTTCAATCGATGCGTATGAGTAATTAATTAAATAGTCTTTAACGTCCGATATAAATTAAATTTTTTAATTAAAAAAACAAACAATTAATTAAAATTTTTGAAGTTTAGATTATAAAAATATTACTATTTTAAAACATTGATTGACTTTTTATCATCAAATCATTTATTTTTTATTAATTGAAATGAAGAAAACAATGTTTGTCAATTATTTGTAGAAATTTAATTATAGTTTTATAAGATAATCCAAAATTTCCACCAGATTTTGGAATTTAGTAAAGTCAAAATCGAACAAATTGTATCATAATTGCTTAAATATAAAATAAGACCTATATTGCAAGCTGAATTCACAATTTTTTCCGATTAAATTAAATTCCTGCATATTTCCCGTTTTTTCCGTTTGGTAGAACCCATGTTAAAAGTACATATTTGTAAAAACAAAAACCAGTCGATGTAACCCAAGATGTAAGTATAAAAATTTTTTCAAAAAATTAGAAAAATCAAAATTTTTCAAATTTTATATTTTTTAATGAATTGCTTTTAAATGATCTATAATTCATTGTTGCATTGTAACGGTTCGTTTTTGTTACCCTTATTTTTTAATGAAAATAGGTACCCAAGGTCTGTAAATAAATATGAGACAGTTTAATTAATTTTATTAATTAAAATATTTATTCAAAAACAACCTAAGCTAATTACATAATTTTCCTACTCTATATGCGTAGTATATAGATAATAAGTATTTTAATACAGTATTGGAACTAATTTGACGATGGCTGTAACTTGTAATATCAAGTCCGTTGTACAATTAACAATTCGTATATTTTAAAGTCTGATCCTGACAATTATTTTATAATTGTCGAAAAAATACAATTTATAACGCGTTTTCACGGAAGCTGCGCGTAGTGGAGTTTAAATGGAGAATAATGCGTTTTCCAAGAAGCTGCGCACGATAATCCTGATTTTAATAGTTTTATGCAGAGGTGTGTATAACTTGCATAGAAAAAGGGGTTTTTTACAATATCACACGTTTTCTTAGAAGCTGCGTGTATGATATTGGAGTTTGAAAGATCACACGTTTTCTTAGAAGCTGCGTGCATATGATATAATTTTCTTTAAGGATCTCACGTTTTCTCAGAAGCTGCGTGTTAATGATCAAAGAAAATAAGGTGGTATAGAGGACCAATTACTATACACTAGGGTGGGTTGAATAAATTGAAGGTCCGCGGGAAAAGTGCATATAATTCAATTTATTCGGAAAAAATGCAAAAGTTGGTCACGTTAATGCATGGTCTGCTTGGGTTCGCACCTGACGCGAGGTCCAAGACTTTTTTAATGGGGGATCGCTACTTTAGAGAGGGAGTTCCTCATAAAAAGAATGCGCGGTGTTAGAAACGCGAGTTTAATCTACGTTGTCTTTAAGTGGGGAAATATGTCCTATAGTGGGGGCTTAGCTGGCTGGTCCCACGAACATATATCTTAAACTAGTGTGAAGCACTAGAGAAAAAGTATAAAAAAGGGGATGACTCTAAGTTATATAAAAAATACGATCTATAGCAGCCGTGGGTGGCGTTCACTATAGAAAGGGGTGGCAGTATACGAAGAATATAAGGGTGAAACCTATCACACGTATCGAGCATTTAATGCACAACGAGAGTGCACTAAAAGAAACTCCAACAGCCGAGGTGGCGTTCACTGGAGAGAGAGAGAGAGAGAGAGAGAAAGAGTCAGCAGCCGGTGGTGGCGTACGCTGTAATATGGAATACATGCTCCGAGCCGAGGTGGCGTACGGGAGGCATGCAGTCTACTTACGTGTGGCTACTGCGGTTGGCGGCATCGGTCTCTGCGTTCCAGGCGGCTTGGCTCGGGTCGGCGCAGTGGTAGGCTTCTCACGTACGTCCTCCTCAGTAGTGGTACCTTTGGCACTTACACTGCTGTAGTCCGTATGAGCTGCGATTATTCGAAGCTCACCTCGCGTATTTATATACTTCGATCGCGATGTTGTTTACGAGAAAGGTCAATATAATAGTAATTATTGACATCTCTTATTTTAATTCGGAATTAATATTCATTTCTCACCTTAGGTGTATTTATGGTCGTCTTCATTCAGGGGTAAATATATTATTATTGATAATATATTTAAATTTAATTTAAAATAATTTTATAAAATATTAAATAATTAATATTTTTTTAAAATATGTAATGGCGTGAAATTTGAACCATTACAGCATGTTATTTGGTCAAATTTTAGCATAATTTTTCCAAAAATTGTATCTCATAAAAAAATAATTTTTTGTTTTTTTTAAAGGAGCATTCAGACCTCTGAAGACTGCCTGCCTGTGCAGCCAGAAGATTGTTCACACCTCACTTTTCTCGTTGAAAAATGAGGGAAGATTTAAATATCTATTAAAATTCAAATCTTCCCGCATTTTTCAACGGGAAAAGTGAGATGTGAACAATCTTCTGGCTGCACAGGCAGGCAGTCTGCAGAGGTCTGAATGCTCCTTAATTTTACGAAAACATTTTTATACTTACATCTGAAATTTCTTGCTAAATTATGCTAAAATGTGACTAAATAACATGTTATACTCAATTATAGATCGTTTAAAAGCAATACATTAAAAAATCTAAAATTTAAAAAATTTCGATTTTTTGAAAACATTTTTATCTTTACATCTCAGTTATAGGACACAATTTTTGAAAAAATTATTCTAAAGTTTGACCAAATAACATGTAACAATCAATTATAGATAATTTAAAAGCAATTCATTAAAAATATAAAATTTGAATATTTGCGACTTTTTTAGTTTTTTAAAAATCATGTTTATGTTTGCATCTTAGTTGTAGGACATTTTTTTGGCAAATCTATTATAGAATGTGACTAAATAACATGTTATAATCACCCAGGCAGAAATCAACGACCGGCTTGGTACCGGGCCGGTACCATAGACTGGACTTGCCGGTGCCGGCGTGAGACCGGCCTTTCCGCCGGCCCGGAACCGGTCCAGTCCACCACCTTGCCGGCAAACCATCAGCCCGGTACCAGGCCGGTTCTTGTTTTCAGTGTTTTCGTACCGGTTTATTGCCGGCACAACACCGGCGACGTATCGGGCCAGTAAAATTTAGACACCGGCCCGGTGCCGGTATTTCTACTGGCTTGGAGCCGGTCCAGTCAACAATGATAACCCGGGAAATATCCGCCCCGGTGCCGGTAAACCACCGGCTCGATACCGGGCCGGTAGTAAAAAAAATTAATTATTATTATTATACATTTTTACATATATTAAACGTTAAACAATATTATTTATTAATTAATTTAATTGTAAACACTAAATAGAATGCTGAAACATATGAATTATTATTAATTATTAACGAAAAATCTGAAGACTTGAGGAATTGAACTCAGGACCCTCGGGCTGCAAAGTCGACGCCGCATCCGCTAACCCAAACCTGCTTATGAAAAGTGAATGGAAAGCTTATATATGAAGTGTGGCACCAGGAATAATTACAAAATGTTCTAAATTAATAGAAAAAACCTTTTCTAAAAGACAGTTTGAACAATGTAATGTCAAAGTTAATAATTATAATAACATATGTTAATGTCATTATACGTTGGGACTAAGACTAAAGAAAAACCGCTGGCATGGTACCGGCCCGGTACCGGCTTTATAGAAAAAACTTGCAGAAACTTAGTATAATGAAATTAATATAATACCTTGTTAGATTATCAAAATTTAATAACAATAAATCAGATAAAACCTGACCAAAATTATTTTTAACGAACAAAGTTATTATAGGGTGTCTAGCAATTCGGCAGTAACAAATTCCCGGATTTTTGAGTGATTTTCCCGGACAATTTAAAGCTGAATTAATTGAGTTTAATGAAATGTAATTTTTCCAAGTATATAAAAAATAGATTTTAAAAAACATTTGATTTCGAGAGATTTGATTTTCTTATTCTTCCGAATGGTGTAAAAAAAATTTCAAAAAATTAAAAACTTAGACTTTTTAAGACACAAAAATATTATGCCGGCAAAAGTCCGTCGACGGTGTAAAAACTGCATCGAATATCGGAACCGGGCCGGTGCCGGGCCAGTACTAATTTTGATGCCGGCAAAAGTTCATCGCCGGTGTAAAAACGGTATCAAGTAGTGGTGCCGGGCCGGTACTAATTTTGATGCCAGCAAAATCCCGTCACCGGTGTAAAAACTGCATCGAATACCGGAACCGGGCCGGTACTAATTTTGATGCCGGCAAAATCCCGTCGCCGGTGTAAAAACTGCAGCGAATGCCAGAACCGGGCTGGTACTAATTTTGATGCCGGAAAAAGTCCATCGCCGGTGTAAAAACGGTATTAAAAAGTAGTACCGGGCCGGTGCCGGGCTGGTTGTCTTTTATTACCCGGCCCGGTACCACAGTACCGGTACCGGTTATTGTTCGACCTTACTACCGGGCCGGTTGTCTTTTAGGAACCGGTCCGGTACCACAGTGCCGGTACCGGGTATTGTCCGA
This sequence comes from Leptopilina drosophilae, assembly GCA_032873175.1. Lineage (NCBI taxonomy): Eukaryota > Metazoa > Arthropoda > Insecta > Hymenoptera > Figitidae > Leptopilina > Leptopilina drosophilae. The sequence goes on from CM065483.1 coordinate 37,180,179, forward strand.
CTTTACCACCGGGCCGGTGTCGAGCCGGTCGTAGGCATCGGCACACCACCGACTTTTCTGCCTGGGCAATTATACTAAGTTTGGAAGCATTTTTTTAAAAAATGTAAAAGGCCGTAGCCGGATAAGCATTGTTTTGCGGCCCCCGCTAAAATTTCCACGATATTTTCAGGATTAATTAGCCTCTTTATGAAACTTTTTTCCCCAAGTATCAACTCGAAAAAATTATTTTTGAAAAACTTGTGGTACTTTTTTGAAAAAATTAAATTTTCTCTGAATTGACTAAACCGTTAAAGCCCTCCAAGAAATATGTTAAACAAGTTGTAAATCCAGATGTTCATTACATGAACATTTTGCTTCCTCTATACGATCAGCAAAAAAATTTGCTTCCTCGTGGAGGAAGCACTAACTTATTGTCACGTATTGACATATTTTCCATGTTGTTGTCTTCAAATCTAATTAAAAATTAATTTTAAAAATTTGTTATATTTCTTATAATTATAATTAGGTATATTAAGTATATTTAATTTTTAAGTAATTTCTAATACGATCTAATATTTATAAAATCAAAAAAACATTTATAAAATTTGTTTTAATCCTAAATGAACAAAATAAAATTTTTAATAAAAAAATGAATTTTTATTAAAAATGCAAATTTTGTGTCTGTAATTGGTTATAATTTTATAAATTTAAATACAATATATACTTTATATATACCAATTAATCCGTCTTGATGCAAAGAATAAAATTTTAGAAATAAGTGAGTAAGATTTTCTTATACAGCAACATAGTTTTGCGGAAAGAACTCATTTTTTGAGAAAAATGCGAATTTTTCAGCTTTAATTGTGATTAACTCTATAAATTCTCAAACAATTTATTCTTTTTATATACCAATCGATTCGTCTTGACGCAAAGAATAAGATTTTATTATATATTAACTTCAATAACCAACAAAAAAAAAATTTTTGAAAAAAAATTTTTTTTAGAAAAAAGTAAAAAAAAATGTTTTTCTGAGAATTTTTTAAAGTCTATCAATCCAGTTCGAGATATTTTTATGATAAATATACCTGGTAAATTTTAGCCAAATTCGTTAAAACCTCTTCGAGTTATCGTGTTCACAAAAATCGGGATCCACACACACACACACACATACATACATCCGGACAATTGTTCAGGGTCTTATATAACATAGTCCCATATAGAAGAAAATTTGTCAAAAGGATTTTAAAAAATTTTGTAAATTAAACGACTACAACGCTTCCTCACGAGGAAGCAAAAGGAAGCAAAAATGCATCTAAAAAAATTTTGTGGTAAATTTTTTGCAGTGGAAAAAAATATATGGTGAATATATATATATATATATATATATATATATATATATATATATATGATATATATATATATATATATATATTACCCCTTTCGCTGCAATAAATTTACCACAAAATTTTTTTAGATGCACTTTTGCTTCCTTTTTATCATATTTCTTGCAGGGCTTTAACGGTTTACTCAATTCAGAGAAAATTAAATTTTTAATTTTTTCAAAAAAGTGCCACAAGTTTTTCAAAAATAATTTTTTCGAGTTGATACTTGGGGAAAAAAGTTTCATATAGACTAATTAATCCTGAAAATATCGTGGAAATTTTAGCGGGGGCCGCAAAACAATGCTTATCCAGCTACGGCCTTTGAAAATTTTTGAATTTTTTGAAAAAATTGAATATTTTCCGTTCTAATTATTATTTTTCTACTCTGTAAATTTATAAACCTTCTTTGGCCCAAGGTAAAACATTCTGCAAAATTTGGTTTTATACGGTTCAGCTGTTTTTAAGTGATTCGCGAACAAAGATTATGTGACATACGGACATATGTACATACATATACATACATGACAAAAGTCTCATCTTATATATGGGCAATTCCACGTGAAATTTTTTTATGACATTTTAGAATCGGTTAAACATATTTTTTTCTCGTTCCTTACAGAAAAATATTAAATACGTATTTTTTTATTTTTCCATAATTGCCAAAATTTTCAAAATATGAATTTTCGAAATTTTAGATTTTTTTTTCGAAAAAAGTTGTCAAAGAAAGAAAGTTATGGTTTTTCTTCAACTTTTAAAAGATTTTTAAAAAATATATTTTTTAAAATTGTTTAGAAAAAAAATTATTTTTTCATAAACAAATTAATTTATTTTTAATTTGGGCGCAATTAATTTTTATTTTTTTCTTATTTATTTATACCTACCAATATACAGAAGATTTTTTAAAAAGATTCGAGATGGGCCGACTCATAGTTTTCGTTTTATAAATTTTTTAATTAATTTGTTTATAAAAAAATAATTTTTTTTCCTTAATAATTTTAAAAAGTATTTGTTTTAAAAATCTTTTAAAGGTTGAAGAAAAACCAAAACTTTCTTTCATTGACAACTTTTTTCTAAACTCAAAATTTTTTAATTTATAAACTATTAGGTTTGCAAATTCATAGTTTTCGTTCTAAAAAAATTTATAGAACGAAAACTATGAGTCGGCCCATCTCGGATCTTTTTAAAAAATCTTCTGTATATTGGTAGGTATAAATAAATAAGAAAAAAATAAGGATTAATCGCGCCCAAATTAAAAATAAATTAATTTGTTTATAAAAAAATAATTTTTTTATAAAAAATTTTAAAAAATATTTTTTTAAAAAATCTTTTAAAAGTTGAAGAAAATCCATAACTTTCTTTTTTTGACAACATTTTTCAAAACTCAATACTTTCAAAGTTATAAGCTATTGAAAATAGGTCTGCTTTTAAAAATACAAAATTTCGAAAATTCATATCTCCAAAATTTTGGCAATTATGGGAAAATAAAAAAATACGTACTTAATATTTTTTTAAATATATTTTTTTTAATATATATATATATATATATATATATATATATATATATATATATTTTAATATAATAAAACATAAATTATTAATTAATGATCAATAAATAATAATTTATGATGAATTAGTATTGTACTTAAATATCTTTTGAATAGACTTCCATTTTTCAGGGTGTCTACTATTTCGGTTTTGAAAATATTCATATTAACCCCAGAAAAATTAACTGGTGTGTCCATACACCTTAGTTCACGGAACATTCAAAATTCGCCTCTAACTTAAAAACTAATTTTTTCACTTTCAAACTTTATTCATTATTTAAAATTTGTCTTTATTTATCAAGAAATTAATAAAACCATTGCTATCCTTATTATAAAACTAATAAAATTAACAAGCTTTAATTGACTTTTCATCAAATAGAAACCTTTTAAAATAAATTGAACCGCCGGCGACCAAAAGGGCATACGCGTGAACACGCGGCCAGTCAGTTGAATAAAAAAGATAAAATTTTGAAGTTGTTCAGAATGAATTTGAAATTATTGTTTCTTGTACAGAAGCTAAAGGCGAAACTTTTTTCCTAATAAAATTTTTTTATATAATTTTTCGTTTTTAATTAAGTTGAGAAAAATGTGATTTATTAATCTAAGAAATTTTAATGAATTTTTGACTTCAACTCGTCATAAGTTTTACAATATAAGGAATTTTTTAACGAAATTTTCAGGAAATATTCACTATTTTATCTACAAACCAACAATGCCTCGAAAAGTTAGATGAAAAATTCCTAAAAATTATTAAAAATTATTTATTGATACCATGCGCTTAATAGGAACTAAAATTTTCAAACGTTTGGGGAGTCGAGGTTTTTTAAAGCATTTGGAATTTAATCAATACTAAAAATTCAAGGAAGATTCAATGAAGTTTTTTGGAAATTTATAGATCTCTACTACTTATAGTTATAAAATAACAATTAATTTTTTACCGCGACGTCTTTTACACGTGTCAGGCGTATTAGCAGACGCTAGCGCAGCACGGCCAACCAGGGGCGTAGCAGAAACTATTGCGCCTGAGGAATAAAGGTTTCTTTACTTTTGTTTTATTGACGTGTTGAACAATAATTAAGTTATATTAAGTCAACTTAAGTTGTTTTCTTATCGTTGTCAGTGTATAATAGTAAAGAAGTAATTTTTAAAGTACTTAGGTAAAGTGTAAGTTTGTTTTTATTGTGTATTGTTTTCTCAGTGTTCAGTTTTTAAAATGAGACGAGGCAGAAAGAGAAGTAAGAACGAAGAGTGTTGGATAAAAAATAAAAATAAACGTAGTAAAAATGAGGTATGTATAGTATAAAGTAAAGTTATAAAACAACACTATATTAACTCAGTATGTATATTGTATATTTATTAAATTAAAAAAGCACATTTAATTATTTTGTTTTTATTTACATTTTAACATTTAATATAAAAGTATTTTAAAGTACAATTTGCAGTTTACTTTAAAATTACTTTTTTAAATAAATTATTACCGTTTTTTAATTTATTCATAATTTATTTTCCAGGGTAAACAGTATTTTACTAAAACAAAAAAAGATGGTGTCGTAAAATTGAGACATGTATCTGCAAAAACCTTCAAGCCCATAGACTCTTGCTGTAAAAAAAAGTGTTTTGAAAAAATTTCCATTGCTAAGCAAGAAGAATTTCATAAAAAATTTTGGGAGTTAGGTGATTACGCGCAGCAAAATTTGATGTTGAGTACAATGATGAAGTGCAAAGAACCTTCAGTAATAGATAATGCCAAAGAACGACCTCGATTAATTCATTGGACTTTTTCGTTTCCTACTGACGAAGAAAATATAGTAATTTGTCAAAACTTTCTGTCTAATTTTTTGACGTTAGGTCTTAAAAGAATTAGAACTGTCCAAAACAAAATTTTATATCGAAAACCAATGAAGTGTATGTCTGGTGGACGTCGTGAAGATACTGTTAAATTATCCGAGACTTTAAAAACAATGATTCAAGAGCACTGCGAATCAATTCCACATAGAACTTCTCACTACAAACGACAATCTACAAATCTAAACTATTTTGAAAATGCATCGTTAAATTTAAAAACTATGTATTCATTATTTCAAGAATATTACTTCGAAAAAACAGGAGAAAGGTTACCAATAAGCGAAACTGTTTACTGTAAATATTTCAACTATAATGTTAACTTCTCCTTCAGACTACCAAGAACTGATGTATGTAACACGTGTTACGAAAGCGAAACATCAGGAGTAGAAAATGACGAAGTAATTAAGCATAAGAAAAATGCCCAAAGTTATTTAAAATTAAAAAATGAAATATTATCGAAAAAAACAAGTCTATGTTGTGAGTTCGACTTTGCACAGAATTTACCATTGCCTAAGTTACCGGTATCTTCACAATTTTATAAACGATTATTATGGCTTTTCTTATTTAATGTGCACATCCACAACACGAATGAAAGTTATATGTTTCCTATGCTTGAAGGAATTTCAAAAAAGGGTGCTAATACTGTTTGTAGTTTTATTCATCACGCGATAATAAAAGAATTTGATAATAGTAAATATGACAGTGTAACACTTTTCTCAGATGGATGTCCTGGCCAAAATAAAAATTATACTGTGTTCTATTTTTTAATCTTGCTCTCAAATCATTTACAAACTGAAATAAAATATGTGTTTCCAATTCGAGGACATTCCTATTGCCAATGCGATAGGAATTTTGGCACCTATTCTCGAAAATTAAAAAAATCAGAAACAATTGAAACTCAGAATGAGTATGTTAATTTGATTCGCAATGCTCGTGAACCTTAATTTACAATGGTAGAAAATTGTGAGGACTTGTTGCAGGATTATGAAAAAAGTTTTAAAGGTAAATTTCGTAAGCCGAAAAATTTACAAATCAGTAAAGCATTTGTTCTACATTTTTTTCCAGACGGAAAAGTAAATGTTTTTGATAATTATAAAGAAGAGAATCCAAGTTCTTTTGTCTTTAATCTCAAGGAAAAATTTCAAGATTTAATTAAAAAAAGTCCTCCTCAACATGGCCTAAAAGAGTCAAAAATAAAAGATGTTCGAAGTCTCTTGACGTATGTGAGTCCATCTGGAAAAAATTTCTTTGAAAATTATTTTTCCAAAATTACTAAGAAAAGTGAAACTACAGCAGATTCTGATTTTTCTGATGAATAAAATTTAATTCTTTAAAAAATAAAAATATAAACTTGTGAAATATTTTATTATCTGTTGAAGAATAATGTGTTTAAATATATATTTTATATTTTATAAAATAATATAAAAAACCGAGTAAAAAGTTATAAATCCATAAATAAACATAATAATTTTGTAATAAAATAATGTAAAATATATAATAGCGTATTTTCCTTTATTACCCTTGAATTGCAAAGTTGACTAATGTTTTACAATATTATTTTACACTTTACCAATTAAACATAGTTTAAATATCAAAAGTCAAGTATTATTTAATCCTTTATAATAAACAAAATTTTCAATTTAAAAACATTCAGTTTATTAATAGCAATTTCTTAGTACAAAAACAAAAGTAAAGAAACCTTTATTCCTCAGGCGCAATAGTTTCTGCTACGCCCCTGGTTGGCCGTGCTGCGCTAGCGTCTGCTAATACGCCTGACACGTGTAAAAGACGTCGCGGTAAAAAATTAATTGTTATTTTATAACTATAAGTAGTAGAGATCTATAAATTTCCAAAAAACTTCATTGAATCTTCCTTGAATTTTTAGTATTGATTAAATTCCAAATGCTTTAAAAAACCTCGACTCCCCAAACGTTTGAAAATTTTAGTTCCTATTAAGCGCATGGTATCAATAAATAATTTTTAATAATTTTTAGGAATTTTTCATCTAACTTTTCGAGGCATTGTTGGTTTGTAGATAAAATAGTGAATATTTCCTGAAAATTTCGTTAAAAAATTCCTTATATTGTAAAACTTATGACGAGTTGAAGTCAAAAATTCATTAAAATTTCTTAGATTAATAAATCACATTTTTCTCAACTTAATTAAAAACGAAAAATTATATAAAAAAATTTTATTAGGAAAAAAGTTTCGCCTTTAGCTTCTGTACAAGAAACAATAATTTCAAATTCATTCTGAACAACTTCAAAATTTTATCTTTTTTATTCAACTGACTGGCCGCGTGTTCACGCGTATGCCCTTTTGGTCGCCGGCGGTTCAATTATACCCAGAAAGTGAGTAAATTCACGTACTCCTTCTAGGGTAAATAACTTTTAACCTTAGAATTAAAAAATCGAGAATCTCGGTGTTCTCGCTCGTTACACAATATTATCGTTCGGGAAACAAAAAATGTTATACAGAATCGTTTTCGGACTATAATAAATACATATGAATATCGATCGTTTGTTATATCGTATCGATCGAATGCATGACTAATATTAAGAGTTTAAACTTTCAAACAGGAATTCCTCTACGAAATTGAGAGAAATTAAAAAAAATAAAAATAGCATTATAAGGTTCATGAACTTCTCTTTCGATTCAGTGTATAATATGTTACAAATAATTGAGGAGCAATTTTTCAAAAGTTGATAAATCTATTTTTAAAAAAATGAGATAAACACTTATTTAAAATATTAAAATCTTTAGAAATCCATTTATCACTGTTCAATTTAAAAAAATCTATTAATAAAGAATTTTTAGTTTAAAAAATATTTTGGCCTAACCTTGATGATTTTTAATTTCTATCTTTTTATTAGAAAAATTATTAAAACCTTTAAATTCCCTATTACAATAGAATTTAATTACAAACACAGCATTTTAAATAGAAAAAATATTTAAAAAATGAACATAACATTTTTATAACATTTTTTATACATTAAAGATAATTTTAATGGTTATGTGAGAATTGTCATTTGTTTAAATTTCTCGAAATGACAAAATCTGGATTTATCAGGTTTTGAAAACTTACTCCTCAATTAAATGTTTACTTAATAAGATTTATTAGAAAATCGCTCTCCTTGCGATTGATTTTTGTCGGTGGAATGATATGAAATGAAATGCCTCATATATTTAAGATAATTGTAGGGGAGAGGGCCCTAAGGTGGTCACCCTAAGAAAATTTTAGTATATTAGTTAGTATCTTCAAATGTTTTCTGTTATTGTTATTATTTGAGAAGACAAAGATTTTAGTAAAGTTTTGAGGTAAATAGTCGTATGAGTCTCTTGTAACGTGAACGTTGTAAAATTTCTGTTTTCAAATGATCGAGAAATTTTTTTCTCAGGGTGTTAAAATCATCGAAATTAACCATTTTAAATTAGTAAAAATCGTTATAATTATCTTTATATATCGTACAATAATATTCCAAGTGAATATAATTAATTTTGAGCTAATACATACACAAAAAGTATCATTTTTTTAAAAGGACAAAGTGCAAAAAAATATGTAATATATTTCTGTGATCCTGAAAAATAATTAATATTAAATAAACAACTTAATAATACGTTTTTTAAATTTTTTAATAACTTTTTTAGTAATTTTCGTATGGTGACCACCTTGGGGCCACTTTTTTAAAAGTCGAATTTTCAACTTTTTTTGTTAATGAAATGAAAAAAAACTTTATGATAGGAAGTTAGGTAATAAGACAAAGCTTTAAACGCCGTATAATTGACCTTTATACATAATTCCATTTAAAATCTACAGTCGTTCAAAAGATGGGTGACCACCTTAGGCCCCTCTTCCCTAGGTGTTGGTCTTTCGAAAAATGTCAAAATTAAACTTCTCTTATAATTTTTAATATTTTTTATCGAAATTTTTTTCTAGGTTTATTTTATAGTTTTAAACAACTTCTCGCATGGATTTGCAAAAATATGCAACGAATAAAAAGATAAAAATTCTAACCTCTTAAAAAATTTAATTTTCAAATTTTTGATCATCCCATGTGTTTTTGGGTTAAAAATAATGAAAGAAAAAAATATAACCTTATTCAATAATTAAAATTTAAAGGGATCAAAGTGAGAGGTGGTGCCTCCCCTTAGTTTTGTTTTCCCTTGACTTTTCCCTGATTTACAGACAAAACTTCGAATTTTTCCCAGACCCTAAAGAATATTCTGATTCACTCTAAAAGTGAACTCGTCATAATGGGTCGGCCGCTCAAAAATTTCGAGGGTTATCGGGAAACACGGGATGGACAGTGGCTTAACAGCGGGTTCATTCTGAAGTTTTCCTGTTGGAGGAAGTCTGACCAAGAAGAAACCCTTCCATGGTCTGATTCTAGGAAATGGCTGAATAGACATGTACCTAGACTCGGACAGGCGGTGGGGGGCCTCACCCTATAGGTGGTGGACCCGTCCCAGCTGATCAAGCTGGTAAGAGTTGTTGCCTGGGTATCTGGTCCAAGGGTGAACCAGGCCTCAATTTTTCAAAACCTCAGGAGACAAAATACCGGGGTGGGTACATTTAACTGGAAGGTGTATTCGTGCGGCGAGGGAACGACGGACCAGGCTCCGGCTGTGGGCTGGACTCTCGAGCTTGGAGTACCGGAGAGCGACATAGGAGCTTTCCAGACTCGGCAGTATCAACTGTATTTTGGACTAGGCCAAATCACTCTAAGAGTGCCGAGGCCAGGGATAGATGCAGCTGCTGAGCAAGTTGCTCAGAGGGGGATCGCGTCTGAGGAGACCGTGCATCAGCTTTAAAATGGCTGCTTCCGGGATTCAGTGTACGCAGATCAATTTGAATCATTGTAAAGATGATTCGGCGATTTAGCCAAGAGTTTGACAAAGATGCTGATAGCTTTAGCCTTTGTTCAAGAACCTTGGGTTTTCAAGGGGAGAATCAGAGGTCTAAATGGATGCGGAGAGCTAGTTTGCTTACCACATGAATCGGTTCCAAGGACGTGTCTGATCTATAAAGGTCTAGATGTTTTTCCTTTGTTGGAATTGACAACTAGAAACTTAGATGTAGTGAACGCTAAGCACTCAGAGACGAACGGAAATAAGAAGGAGGTTGTAGTAGCTTTCGCTTATTTCCCGGGTTCAGAGGGAGAACCTGCGCCACTAAGAGAGGTGGAAAAGTTGGTGGAGTATTGTCAACAGCAGAGTCTTCCTTTGATAATAGGTTGCGATGCCAATGCCCACCACGTAGTTTGAGGTAGCACTGACATTAACGACAGAGGCAGAAATCTACTAGATTTTCTGATAGATACAGATTTAGAAATTTTAAATCAGGCTAATGAACCAACCTTCGTTACTGTTAACAGGAGAGAAGTGTTGGATATTACAAAATGCTCCAGGTCTGTGTGGGGTGGTGTAAGGGACTGAAGAATGTCTGATGAACATTCACTCTCAAGCCATAGACGTATCACATTCAGACTGGAATCGAAAGATCGGGAACATAAGTGGAGACATGACCCTAGGAGTACTAGGGTACTCCTTTTGCTTTGTAAAAGGGCCCTCGAAGCAGAGTTCGATGAGGCTAGGTTAACAGGCGTTGTCTCAAAAGGATGCCCACAAGGAGGAGTTCTTTCTTTTCTATTGTGAGCTTAGTGACAGATGAGTTGATTAGGAAACTCAATAACTAGGGATATTATGCGCAAAAGTATGCGGATGATTTTCTTATAATTATAAGAGGGCACTCAATTGAGACCCTTTTAGAGCTTAGGGAAAGTGCACTCAAGATTGTCAAGAATTGGTGCAGTGTCAGACTGGACTTTCTGTGAACCCAGAGAAAACGAATATAGTAATTTTCACTAGGAAATACAAGATACCGAGCTTGAAGAAGCCGGTATTTTATGGAAAAGAGAGTATGTAAATGCACTATGCAATACTATGCAGGTCTATACATGCAACATTTTGCAGTTTACATTTACCCCGAGTTTTCTAATTCTCAGGGTAAATGTTAACACTTAATTATTTATTAGCTAAGTTAACGAAAATCAAAGTCAATTTTTGTTACGGCATTAATAAGCAAAAATTGCAAATTTTAGTTTGATGTTTTAATTTATTTTTATGCAAATGCGAGACAAAATATATTGGAAATACTCAGAACATCTTATAGGTGAGCTGAGGTAAAAATATTGACGTCCGACTTATTTTTAAATTTGTAAATTTAGCTGAAACATCTACTGTTTACATTTACCCCTTGTATACATTCATCCCAAATGACCCTAGGTCATGTCATTATTTTGAACCCATTTAAATTACTAGTAAAGAAAACCAAACCGTCTGTATGCTTTTGACCACAGTAATAAATCTACAGAGCAATTGATTATAAGTTTAACTTTGGTCCCGGGACAATTTTAAAAATGATAAAGGTTTTGAGGCATTAATGAATGTAACTTTTTTAAAGGGTTACATACCTTTTCGACCACAAAAAAGAGTGATTTTCATCATTATTTTTAGAGCTCTCATCAAAACTTTATGGAAATAATGTACATTGTACCTGTTAGTACATGTTGTCATGAAATTTTAGCAACTTTAAAACTGGAAAAAATTAACATTTGTGGAAACTGTAGCTGTTTTGACAAACAGTTTTTTTAAAGTGACTTGCGGTGTGCAAGATAAAACTGTAACGACTTAACTCAAATCATAAACAAAGAAAAATTTGTTAGTTTACTATGTTATCTAGTTCGTGAACAAAGGGTTTTGAGAAAAAAATTTTTTTCTATAAATGGCAAATGATTTTCACCAAAATTCGAATTTCTAGGTTTTTCAAAACAGGTTTTTTGACAGAAAAAAATATAAATTTTTGTACAAATTAAAATTCCTTCGTTCACGAACTAGCTATTATATCTACACTGAAAAAAAATGTAATTGAATCAAGAAAATTTGAATTGGTTGTAGTAAATATCGGGATTGCGTAGGGTTGATCCAATTATGCGATTAATTCAAGAAAATGATTTTCTTGGCATAGTATACTTGGTAGGAGAGTATATGTTCTATTATCCAAGAAAATATGTAATTCGATCAATAAATTAAGTAAAATGTTCGAAATGCAGAATATATTAATTCAATATGACTTGTGTATCCAGTCAAGAAAATATGTTTTCTGAGTAAATATTTTCTTGATTTGAGAAAATTACAGATTTCAATCAAAAAAATATTTTCTCAATTCAATAAATTATTTACTTGAATCCCCCCCTCTTTCCCTCATCCTATCATTTCTAATACTTAGTTTAATATTTTTGTTATTTAATTAATTAACATTTATAATTTTTATTTAAATAATTAAACAATCCCGTGTGGAAATTGTGTAGTGGCCCTTTATTAGTCCTACCTAAATTTCCAATTTATTAACTAGGGCCTAACTTGTACATTTTTGTAGGACCTACATTGGCACGTCACGCTCTTCTAACTTGGCCCTACCTAGAGAATCTATTTGGGCCCAATAAAAAGAACAGTTTAATTAACTATTTAAAAAAAATTATTTATTCTCGTTTATTATTACTGAGGTTTATTTTTTTCCCCTTTTTTTCCTATTTTTGATCACATGTAATTCATAATAATTAATTCCTAATATACTAACAGAGAAAAAATCCCCAAACGTTGGGAGTTAAACGTACGACCCTGACATTCGTAGACCGATAACCTAACCACCTAACCACGCTCACACGATACGAGGAGTTGCATTATACTTCAGGTCATATTAACTGTACTATAAAACTGGAGTTTCCTTATTCCCTAACAGATTTTTAATGCAATTGGGGAGGAAAAGACAATAGTTACGGAAAAAATCTAAGTTTTTATCTCATTTCACTAAAAAATTAACTTGACAGTTATATCGTTAACTAAAATTTTTATTGAATTAATTCACTGAATATTTAATCCAGAAAATCATAAAACTTTAAATAAATCTTTAAATATACGCAGTTTTTCAAGGTTGGATGCAAAATTTAAATAAACATTTCATGAAAGTCAAAATTTCTTTTAAATTTAAATGAATTTTTGTTTTATAGTTTAGACCAAAGAATCCAAATTTTTCTTTACAAAATTTTTTAAGTTTGTCAACGTATTATAAATATAATTGTCTCGACGTTTCGATGGTAGACAATTATATTGATAATAAATATATTGACAAACTTAAAAATTGTCTTCAAAATTTTTTAAAGAAAAATTTGGATTCTTTGGCCTAAACTATAAAACAAGAATTATATTAAGATCTAAAAACTGACTTTTAACAAATGAAATGAATTTTTTTACAAAAAGAGAGAATTTAAAGAAAATTAAAAAAGTTTTTCAAAAATTTAGAAATTTTTAAAAGTTAAAAAAATAGAAAACTTTTATGTAATGGTTCAGTTAACTTGTGCGTCTAAAATTAAAAAACTGCTAACATTTTAAGATTTGTTTTCATTTTTATGTTGACTTTGAAACTTTATTTAAATTAGTAGAATTTTTATTAATTCCATTAGTACATTTAGATTCAACTAATAAATAAGTTAATTTTTACAAACTTACTGATACAATTTTTAAATGTGCTGGTAGCCAAGAAAAAACCCACATAACCTTTAAGGTTAACTGATAACTTGGTAAATTTAATGATGAATGCAATATTTTTATACAACAAATTGAATCATCAGTAACCTGTATTTTACTAATTGAATCAGTAATTTTCTATTAATTATCTGTAACTTAATTGTGGTAATAGTAATTAGTAAAATTCTGCAAATAATTATAGTCAAATTTTACCGATTTAAAGTTAGAGAGTAAAACTTTCAGTTCAATATTGTCTCAATCTTGCCATGTGATATTTAAATATTACTTCAAATTACACATAAACAATTACTGATACGTAATTTTTAAGTAAATTTTGAAACATATTCATAACCTATAATCTAACAAGAAGTTCTAGCTATAACCAAGCTAGGCCCAGGTTAAGGTATATTCCAAGCTAGGACCATTATAGGCCCAATAATCAAAATTGGCAAACCTTGGCGATTTCCACACGGGTAAGTATAAAAATGTTTTTAATATCAAAAAATTAAAAAATTATAATTGACAGACCAATTACTATCAAGCTTAATTCAGTATAGTATTTTTGGGGTCTCTGATAAACTTTTGACGTGAAAATAATGGAATCTAGAATTATTTGTTCATCTAATTAATCAAAAAATTTTTAATTGCAAAACTTCGAAAATATTAAAAATGGTAAATGATATTAAAAAATATTAATTCACAGCATTAAAATTAATTTTCAATTATTATAAATGGAGACCTGTGTGATACGAAACTTGCATTATGCTACTGGGAAGAAACTTTGGTAGTAAAATGTTTTGTTATTTTAATTTCAGATTTAACCTTTAGGAATGTTAAAGGCAAAAGTTAAACAGGGTGTCTATTATTATTTTTGTTCAACAAACTATGCGGTTTTTCCCAGCTTTGTCAAAATTTTTCCAGGTGGAAATGGCTACAAAAATTAACTTATTTTATGAAAATACTCTACGACGGTTTTTATTCTTACCAATACCCTCAAACAATCAATACTCCTCGTTCCACCAACTGGAAAAACGGTAAATATGCAGGAATTTAATTTAATCGGGAAAACTGTGAATTCAGCTTGCAATGTAGGTCTTATTTTAGATTTCAGCAATTAAAATACAATTAGTTCGAATTCGACTTTACTATAAATCCAAAAATTAGTGGAAATTTTGGATTAACTTATAATACTATAATTAAATTTCTATAACTAATTGACAAATATTGTTTTCTGCATTTTTATTAATTAAAAAAAATTATTTGATGATAAAAGTCAATCACTGATTTAAAATAGGGTCAGAATTTCTCAAACGGATCACCTAAAACTAAAAAATTTTCTTTTTGAACCAAAATAATTTTTTTAACTCTTAATATGGTTAAAAAACTCCCTAAAAATATGAAGCCAAAAAAAAAATTTTTGTAAAAGTTATTAACAATTGAATTTTTTAGTACTGCTAAATTAACAAAATTTTTTCTCGAGTTTTAGTTGACGGATTTTAAAATTAAAAAATGGGTTTTTTTCGTCTTGAATTGCACTATTTGAATATATTTTTTTTTAATTTTTTATAATTTTTTATGTAATTTGTTTATAAAATGTTAATAAACAAATATGTTCTTCACGTTCTAACAAAAAAATTAAAATTGCATTCAATTCCTTAAATGTCTCCGAGTGTAAAACCGTTTCGAAAAAAATGAGCCTCAATTAGAAAAGAAGTTATTAATTAAAAACTGCAACTGTGTAGGACCTTATATGACGTTAAACTCGCCCCGCGCACATTGGCATTTTTTTACAATTTGCTGTTCAAATTTGTCTGTAACCTACAAATTTTATCGGATTTTCATGGCCTTGGTCTTAAATTAAAGGGAATAAATTTTCTAAGAGATCCCACTAAACCAATTTTTAAATTTTAAATTGTTAATATATTTTTTTTAAACTCAAAGTTAACAATTTACAATATTTTTAGAAAAAATCATGTTTTTTTATATTTTCATTGCAGATAATTGAAATCAATTTAAATTAGTCCAGATGACCACTTGACAAATAATAATGTATAATACAATTTATTTAAATTGTTGCAAACAATGTTAATTAATAAATACGTTGGTTCTTTTTTATGAACAGAATTTTTTTTGCAGACAAATTTATATTTATTTAAGTAATCTGTGTCGATTTTAATAAAAAATTATTTAATTTTAAAAAATAATATTGTTATTAACAATCATCATTATCAATAATCTAGTTTTTATTAATGAAGTAGAGCTTTACATGACTTTAAACTAGTTAAGATATTTAAAAAGATTTCATTTTTGCAGAAATAAGCCATTTATTTGTTTAAAAAGTAAATTATTTTATTTACAACAAATGTAATTGTTTGTGCTAACAAAGTTTTTAAGTTTTTGAAAGAATGCAGATATTATATAAACATTTTATGTTTAAAAAATGCCTAAAATGTTTACAAATGTTTAAGAAGCCAGATTATTGTTCATAATAATTGTTTATAACAATAATAATTTTTAAATATAAAATCATTTTATATTAAAATAGACATAGATTACTTAAATAAATATAAATTTTGTGCTGTTATTTTGTTTGGATTTATAATTTTAGTGTGATATTATATTGTTTGATAATCTTATAAATTCCAAGACAAAACAATTCCTTGCATATGCATGGGACAGTTTTTTTCTTTTTTTGGAATATATGAGATTATCAAACAATATAATATCACACTAAAACTATAAATCCAAACAAAATAAAACAGCACAATATATATTATATCGAATTAAAAATTATCCAATACATATGCAAGGAATTTTCTTTGTTTTAGAATATATGTGATTATCAAACAATATATTTCCACATTAAATATAAGTTTGTCTGCAAAAAAAATTCTGTTCATAAAAAAGAACCAACGTTATCTATTTTTTAATTAACATTGTTTGCAACAATTTAAATAAATTGTATTATACATTATTATTTGTCAAGTGGTCATCTTAACTAATTTAAATTGATTTCAATCATCTGCAATAAAAATATAAAAAAACATGATTTTTTCTAAAAATATTGTAAATTGTTAACTTTGAGTTTAAAAAAAATATATTAATAATTTAAAATTTTAAAATTGGTTTAGTGGGATCTCTTAGAAAATTTATTCCCTTTAATTTAAGACCAAGACCATGAAAATTCGATAAAATTTGTAGTTTACAGACAAATTTGAACAGCAAATTGTAAAAAATTGCCAATGTGCAATTTTTTCTAATTGAGGCTCATTTTTTTCGAAACGGTTTTACACTCGGAGACATTTAAGGAATAGAATGCAATTTTAATTTTTTTGTTAGGACGTGAAGAACATATTTGTTTATTAACATTTTATAAACAAATTACATAAAAAATTATAAAAAATTATATTAAAAAAATATATTTAAATAGTGAAATTCAAGACGAAAAAAACTCATTTTTTAATTTTAAAATCCGTCAACTAAAACTCGAGAAAAAAATTTGTTAATTTAGCAGTACTAAAAAATTCAATCGTTAATAACTTTTACAAAAAATTTTTTTTTGGCTTCATATTTTTTGGGATTTTTTTAACCATATTAAGAGTAAAAAAAATTATTTTGGTTCAAAAAGAAAATTTTTTAGTTTTAGGTGATCCGTTTGAGAAATTCTGACCCAATAGTAAATTTTTTTAATGAAATAGTTAAAGGTAGCTAATTATAATTTTTTTTCGGTCAAATTAAATTCCCCATTTCCCATCCTTCGAGACTGGTAGACACACTACTGAATGCATTTGAAGAAACTAAAACCCGTCGAAGACGGGTACGATAGCTAGTATCGAATAAAGTCGTTGCGGCCTAATTTTTGAAAAAATTTATTCTTCCAGAAATGATTCTTTATAATGTCTAGGGAACGAAATAAAAAGAATTATGTTAAAATATTTATTACTTTTTTCAAAATATGAGTGTAAAGTGGAGAAGGTGCGAAAAAATGTCACTTTTTTAGCTGTTAGAAAATGTATAAAAAAACATAGAAAAATGCTTCAAAATGTAAAAAAGTTATTGATTCTTGTTTAAAATTACTTGATTAATTAATCCGTATTCAATAAACTAGTAAGAAAATTAAAATAATAGATAAAACATGTTTTTAAAGTTGGTCTGCCAAATAACCTAATTTCGACGTTTTTATCAATTAATTGCGAGTTGTGTGAAACTGTGAAAGTGACAAATTTTTTTATTTTTCTTTAACGGAGATATTAAGTTGCAAAGTTTTCAATCATTCGGAAATCGCGTACTTCCAACTTAATATTTCTTGTATATTTAAAATAAAAATAGAAAAACTGATAAGAAAATCTGAAACTTCATCGGAAATACTCTATATTCGGTGAGTTTTTATTTAATTCAATAATTCCCCCTTCTCGTAATTAATTAATAAAAACGTCGAAATTAGGTTATTTGGCAGACCAACTTTAAAAACATGTTTTATCTATTATTTTAATTTTTTTTACTAATTTATTGGATACGGATTAATTAATCAAGTAATTTTAAACAAGAATCAATAACTTTTTTACATTTTGAAACGTTTTTCTATGTTTTTTATACATTTTCTAACAGCTAAAAAAGTGACATTTTTTCGCACCTTCTCCACTTTACACTCATATTTTGAGAAAAGTAATAAATATTTTAACATAATTCTTTTTATTTCGTTCCCTAGACATTATAAAGAATCATTTCTGGAAGAATAAATTTTTTCAAAAATTAGGCCGCAACGACTTTATTCGATATATAATGGTCTGACGCTAATAATTTTTTCTTTTGGCTTCATAATTCAAAAGTCGAAGAAAAAACAAATTTTTCATCTCTTGGAAAAAATGTTCTACATCCAATAGTTTTTGAGTTATTTACATTTGAAAATAGGTCTATTTTTGATAACCCAAAATTTTGAAAATTCATAACTCAAAAATTTGGTCTAAAAAAAATAAAAAATACGTATCTGTTTTTTTCAATACAGAATAGAAAAAAAATTATTTTGGCCGATTCTAAAAGGTCGACTAAAATCTCACTTGGAATTGCCCAAATGTTTTGAAAATAGTATGTTTTTATAGGTGAATGCATATAATTTTTATAAAGTTGAATTTAGATCAGCATTGATCATGATAATAATCCAGCTTTAACTTAAGGGGTTACATTCCTTTTTGGAACTCAAAAAATCGAAAAAAATTTTATTGCTTATTTTAAAAGTATACATTTTCGAGAATGTTTTCCCAAATTTTTATTGAAATCAATACATAAGAACCGAAATTATTGATATTTTTAGCGCGGTATTTCTCAGAGGTCAGAACTGAACTTGAAACTTTAAATGCTATTATCTCTGAATCATATTTTTTTAAAATACTGTTACGGTGTGCATGATTTCTCTAAAACCGCTAAAGTGATCGGCTTGAAATTTACAGGATTTCTTTATACACTGAAAAAAATGTTATTGAACCAAATAAATGCATTTACTTGACAAAGTTTACTTGAATCAATACCATATTTATTTGAAGAGAAAAATTTATTTTCTTGTACCAAGTAATTATGAGCATTGGATAGAGTTCTTGAATTAATAATTCAGTATTTGATTGACGAAAATATGTTATTATTACAACCAAATATTTTACTTATCCGAAGTATCAAAAAGGATTGAATCAAGAATATTATGTTCTTAAGCGAAATTCTAAAGTATTGTCTGGAGAATTTGTGTTTCTTAAATCAAATCATTTTACTCATTATTTGCTTTGAGACTTTTTTTAATTAATACACTGAAAAAAAATTGTAATTGAACCAAGTAAATGCATTTACTTGGCAGAGTTTACTTGAATCAATCCGATATTTATTTGAGGAGAGAAATTAATTTTCTTGTGCCAAGTAATTATTAGCATTGGATAGAGTTCTTGAATTAATAATTCAGTATTTGGTGGAAGTAAATATGTTATTGATCAAATCAAATATTTTACTTATCCGAAGTACCAAAAAGGATTGAATCAAGAATATTATGTTCTTAAGCGAAATAGTAAAGTATTGTCTGGAGAAATCGTTTTTCTTAAATCAAATCATTTCATTCATTTGATTTGAAACTTTTTTTTACTTAATACAATGCCGGTGTTCTTGATCGAAGAAAATATTTCGCTTCAAATGGATGTGCAACTTAAACAGCAGTTTTTGAAAACTGTCCATTGAGGCTTGGATGGCATAGTGGTAACGGTACAGCTTCTGATGCACGCAACCTGGGTTCAATTCCTCCGACCGAGGAAAATTTTATTTCAAGGTATATTTGTTGTATTTGTGTTAAGTATTAATTAAATGTAAATATATATGTAAAATAACAATTATTTAATTATTTAAATAAAAAATTAAAATGTTAATTAATTAAATAATAAAAATGTTTGACCTAAGTATTAGAAATGATGGGGTAAGGGGGGGGGGGAGAATTTAAATAAATAATTTACTTGAATTGAGTAAATATTTTTTTTAATGAAATTTATAATTTTCTCAAATCAAGAAAATATTTTCTTGATTTGATACACAAATGTTCTTGAATTAATATAATCTGCATTTCTTTCGTGAAACTTAATTTCTTGACTGGATTCCATATTTTCTTGGATCAAGAACATATACTCTCCTACCAAGTATACTATGTCAAGAAAATCGTTTTCTTGAATCAATACTATAATACTCTTGGCCGTATTCAATCCCACCATTTGCTTCAACCAAGAAAAATTTTCTTGGTCCAATACTATTTTTTTTCAGTGTAGTTCATTTATATATAGCAACAGAATAATTTATTGCTTCTTTGACATTATTCATTTGAAGCATCTAATAGATAAATATGAAGAAAATGCGTGTAAATTTGAATCAAATGAAAAGTTGTTTGCTCCAAAGAAGCGCGCTTTTGAAAATGAAAGCATATGCTTTCGTTTCAATGAGTGGTGCTATAGCGGACTGCCTATAGCATATACTATAAAAATAAGGACACTATGTATTTGAAACATTGACAGGTGCTAAAATTTATTGAAATACTTATCCACACATATTTATATGTTTATTAAACCTGTCGTTTTTGAAATTCTTATATAAAAAACTATTATTTAAATTGTTTTAAAGAATTAAGGACTAGTTAAATATAAATCCCCTATACAAATTTCCTTATTCACGAGAAAAATCTCGCGCACGGTATTTAACTACAAAGTAACTGCTGAATGTAAGAAGCGAATGTATTACATTGCAGCGAGGCAGTTCTCGTCTATCACGAAAGTTAAGCAGGTTTGGTCGCGGTTACTACATGGATGGGTGACCGATTGGGAACACAGCGTATTTTTCAGACTCAAAAAAATATAAAGTGTGTTTAAATGTGTATGTATGTGTATTTGTCGTTGGAAAAAATGAAAAAAATAATAAAGATGTGTATGGTTAATGTGTAAAATTGAAAAAAAGATGTATATAAGAAGTGTTGTGTTAAAGGTGTGAGAATTAATTATAGTATATAAAAAATATATGAACAAAAATTTCATTTTTTTAATTTATCGTTGGTATATCTTTAACCACATAAAAGAATTGACTTAACAGTATGGTATTATTCAATCGATAGCAACAACTAAAAAAATTAAAAGTAGAAATTTTTGAATCATAAAAATGATGCTTTTAAATTGAAAAACTATAGTCATTGACTCAAAAGCATATACTGTTTAATTTATAAATTTTGATCGTTGATTTAAAAGGAATACCTTCAAATTAACATAGTATGCTGTCAATTTGAGAAATATGCTTTTGTTTCAATGGAAGTGATACTATCGAATCATTAGAATCGGTGCTTTCAAAACAACAGCATATACGTTTGGCAGCCCGTTATGACACTATTCAATGAATCAAACTCATATGTCATTGATTCAACAGCATTTTTTTCTCCGTGTACATATAGACAGGAAATTTTCTATTACAATTTTTGGAATCTCCGTTGCTCAAATAAATAAATTATGTTAGAAAAAATTAATTTCGAGCAATGTACAGAAAAAAGTCTGATTTTCTAAATATAGATAGATATAATGGTCTGACCCATTAATTTTTTTAAAAAATTTTTAATTTTTTATAAACAAATTAACTTTTTTTGGGCCGGATTTTAAAAAAAAAATTTTTTATACTTACCTGGAAACATACAGAAGATTTTGCACATAGTTTCAGAGTGGGCCTGAGACGTTTAAGGAGTGTAAATAAATTTTTAATTTCCGCTTGCAAGCTTTACGCCTGATCTGCACACTACATGGTTAAACGGGAGTACACGTTACTCGATTCGCGCACTTGCCTCGGCGGTGCAGTAAACAGTATTTTATGAGTTTATGATAAAACAAATAAAAAAACTCAGTAACTCACAAAATACTGTTTACCGCACCGCCGAGTCAAGTGCGCGAATCAAGTAACATGTTCTCCCGTTTAACCATGTAGTGTGCAGATTAGGCGTAAAGCTTGCAAGCGGAAATTAAAAATTTATTTACACTCCTTAACCCTTTGCCGTTATTGTTTTACGAAATGTCGTTTAGAGTCTTTTCTGGGGGAACAACCAATGAGAAAAGGCGGTATGCTTGTGTTGATAAATTAGTTATGTGTGAGAATGTAAGTGTTCTGAATTTGCAGGAACGTACCTAATTAAAAATGAATCCATTTATATTTTAAAATAAATAATATTTAAAAATAATATTTAATACCTAAAAATCTGTTTTTTTTTGTATAAAGTGGAAATGTATTTGCAATTTATTACTATTTAAACATAGGTACATTTGATTATTAAAGACTTTTATCAAATCTACATAATCTATGTAAACATAACCTCAAAATCAAACTAATTTCCGGTCCTGATATTATCCACGTGATTCCACTGTCAAACAAATTTTTTCTATGGTGGGGAAAGCTTATACACGGCAAAGGGTTAAACGTCTCAGGCCCACTCTGAAACTATGTGCAAAATCTTCTGTATGTTTCCAGGTAAGTATAAAAATTTTTTTTTTTTAAATCCGGCCCAAATTTAAAAAAAGTTAATTTGTTTATAAAAAATTAAAAATTTTTTTAAAAGAATTAATAATTTTTTCTTTTGACTTCATAATTCAAAAGTCGAAGAAAAAATAAATTTTTCATCTCTTGGAAAAAATTTTCTACATCCAATAGTTTTCGAGTTATTTACATTTGAAAATAGGTCTATTTTTGATAACCCAAGATTTTGAAAATTCATAACTCAAAAATTTGGTCTCAAAAAAAATAAATAAATAAATACGTATCTGTTTTTTTCAATACAGAATAGAAAAAAAACTATTTTGGCCGATTCTAAAAGGTCGACTAAAATCTCACTTGGAATTGCCCATTTATAAGTTTTAAAATTGTTCTGAGACCAAAGTGAAAGTTGTAGTGTGCGTTTAATTAGTGATAAGTAAATTATTACAGAAAATATCATAATTTTTCGATTTGAAGAAAACTTTAAACAAAAATTGAAAGTTCATGACAAATATTTTATATTCCTTAAGTTTTTATTGCATTTTATAATCCCGTATTCACATTATTTGTTAATAAAAATCCGAAAATTAGGTTACTTCAATGATTAACTTTTTTTTTATATTTTTGTACTAAATTGTATTTTTTTAGATTATTTTCTACTGGCAGAAAACTGACAGTCTTTAGCATCTCTTATAGTTTAAATTCATATTTTACAAGAGATTTATAATTATTTTAAAAAAGTCTTTATTTTGTGACTTTAGTAACATCAAAATCAAAATTTGAAATCCTTTCAAAATTCAATTTAAAAAAAATTCATGCTAAAATTTTTTTAATATTCAATAATTATCTAAAAATTTAACTGAAATTAATTTGTAAATCAATTTCTACTAGACAAGATAAAACAAGAATTAAGAAAAAAATTCCCTGACTTTCTACTAATTTTATTTCTGCTTTTTTGAGACAAAAACAAAGGGTAATAAAAATCTCAAGTTTTGTTAGATTACAAAAAATTTTAATATTTGTATAAATTTATATAGAAATTTCCCTGACTTAGAATGAAATTCTCTGAAATTTCTTGATTTTTCCATGACTTTTCACTGACCGCTACATACTATTCTAGAAATTTTTACGAGAATTCAATTATTTAAATACGCAAATAATTACTTCATTGAATAGTTGAATGTTTCTTAAAATTGAATTCTTTTGACGAACTTCAATAAAAATTATAATAAAATATATATTATATTGAAAAATTTAATTTGATTCAGTACTTTTAATAAATATCCATGATTTTCTCGAATTCCCTGACCTGTGGCAACCATGAATGAAAAAATCTTTAGTAGAAAAAGATTATTAAAAAAATTTTTAAAAGTATACTTTATGAAATTTTTATATAAAATATTTGGATAACTGTACAAAGTAATTTACTTTCTAAAAAAATAAGCTTACGAATCTGTCAAATTTCTTTAATCAACTTCTAAAAGTGGAATACTTTTGGGAAGAATTATGAGAAACACATAAAGTGAAACACGTAAAGTTATGTGTTGTATAAAAAAATGTATAAATTTAAGTCTGCGTCTACAACAGAAAATATAATGTGTAGAAAATTGTGTAATACATAGTGTAATTGCCCCCGACAGTTGTCAATGCCAAAAACAATACACATTACACTACAAATTACACATTATTTTTTTCTATTGTAGACGCAGCCTAAAGAATCTGAATATTATACCCGTTGAGGAGAGGTATATTAAATAAATTTTTAATATTAAATGTTTTAAAAATTGTGTAAGATAGAAATGAAATAATGGTGTAAACCTCTAACATTGGATTAATAATAAAGTCAAAAGAATAAACATTCAAATAATATTGCAATTAATTAACTAATTGACAGAAAGTATTCAATAATCTTACTTATTACAGAATTAGATTTTCTAAATATAAACTAAAAATAATAATAAAATAATTGTAACTAAAAGTCTGTTTTACCAGTTAGTTGATGATTTATCATCAACAACATTCTTCCAAGCTGAGATTAAAGATTCTTCATTTTTCTTAAGGTTAACAGACATTTTGTGATAAGAAATTATTTATAATTTAATTTCCATTAAACTATTCAATATTTTTTGTTTATTTTAATGTTAGTAAGTCGAATTTTCACTGTTATTTTGACAGCGAAACACTTAGGTGATAACGCCAAACAACTCACAATATAGTCAATAACTATAGGAACTTTATCAAACAAAAAACTTGTGCTTATAAAAATTACAAATATTTCTTAACAATCATAATTTCATTAAACCAAATATGTTTATTTTCATGAATACAATCTGATTGATAAGAAAATTTCATAATGTAGAGTTGAGTATAAAATATTTAAAAGTTTTGAGGATTTAACATAAGCAAGAGAGAAAACGAAAAATTGATGCTTTGTCCTTTATCCAAATATGGGTGCATTTATGAGACGCATGATTTTCCCCTAATCACCAAGTGGTCGAATGTTCAAATGGTCGAATACCGAATCGTCAAATGGTCGAATGCTTAAAACGTCGAATTGAAAAATTGATCGAATGCCCAAAACGTCGAATCGTTAAATAGTCGAATGCACAAAACGTTGAAAAATTTGCTTGGTTTAAGTTAATGTTAACTTACATCAAACAAATTTTTCGACTTTTTGACGATTCGACGTTTTGAGCATTCGACCATTTGACAGCAGGGAAAACGTTGCGCGCGCAACTATTTTGCATGGTGCATTTTGCTCTTGTCGATAAAAAAAAACTGTTGTAGAAAGCCCCTGACGATTTGACCATTTGCCGATTCAATGTTTTTAAGGCCAACGCAGAATAGAATCTTTAACCGGAACCGCAATCGTAACCGTAACCGTAAGAATGAGTTAAAGAAGGATAAACAATATACCTATCCTTCTTTAACTCATTCTTACGGTTACGCTTACGATTGCGGTTCTGGTTAAAGATTCTATTCTGCGTTGGCCTTAAACGAAATAACGATTCGACCATTTGCCGATTCGACGATTTGGTGGGTGTTTCTGATAGCACATTCGGGTATATGCTCTAGAGTGCTCCAAGATTGCTCCGACCAAGAGTAATGTGTTCGGGTTAACAACTCTGCTCCGTGGCGAGTCAGGTAGCGTATTCGATTTAAAAACATCGACCCGGGAGCAGGTAGAAAAGCGAATTCGTGTTATGGCACGGTCACACCTCGGCTGCCTGCCTGCCTGCAGGTCGTCATGGCAATACATAAGAGTAAGAGGGTCAGACAATTTAAATTATTCGTCTCCTCTCTCCTACTCCCGTGGCGGCTGCCTGCGCAGGCAGGCAGCTGAGGTGTGACCGTGCCATTACATGCTCTGCTTTCAGTCAGAGCAATTATCGTATTCGGGAACAAAATTTTGCTTTAAAGCAGAGCAAAAAACGTATTCGGATTTTTCCAAATATCCGCCCCAGAGTTAATATAGAGCAAGAAATCTTGCCCCGTATATTTCGACGGAGCAGCTGCAATAATTTTATAACCTGTTACTGCGCAAGTCATTAATTTAAAAATTTGAAATGAATGCACAAATCGCACAAACATTATCGGTAATTACAGAAGTTTTAGAAAGTTCTAGTGAAAGTAATGAAGATGAAAATTTGAAGATTTTTTATCAATTTAGAAAAGAAAAAAAAGTTCGTCCTAAAATAAAAGAATATGTGCGAATTTTTATTATTTTTGCTGTTCAAATTTACAACTTACTATATGATATTTTATTTTTTCTATTTAATAAGTAACAATTTTATTTTGTAATAATTTTAAATTCTTTTTACACATCAAAATAAAACCACATTTTCTTTAAATAAAATGCAATATTTCCCTGCAGGAAATACATTATATATTAAATTATATATTAAAATATTTATATATTAAATTAAATATTAAAATATTTATTTAAAAATTTTTTATTTAAAATTTATAGGCGAATAATGTACGGTAATATTGAAAAAATATTGTATATTTTATAAACTATACACTGAGAAAAACAATTATTTGATTCAAACAAATTTTATTTAAATCAAACTTAAAATATCTTTGCTATACAGTAAAACATATTTAAGTTTAATTCAAATATATTTTCTGGTTCAGTTTAAAAGATTATATATTTAAATCGAACATAAATTGTGATTGATTTTAAATTATCTGTAGTTAACTTTTAAGTTTGATTCAAACATAAAATTTTTGAACATAATTTTTATTTAAACCGTAACAAAAATATGTTTAAATTAAATATAATTATTCAAACAAATAATACTTTTGAATCAGTGCAGTAGATATTTTCTATATATTCAGATTAAACTTACAAACTAATTTCAATTAAACAAAATCGTCTAACATTATTTTTGTGTTTCATTTAAGTATAATGTTTTCTCAGTGTGTATTACTATATTATTATGCATTATTGTTTGTGACAATTTGAAATAATACTTCAAATATAACAAAATTTTAAACTATAGTAATATTTTTCTAACTGTAGGTTCAAATTTGCATAATTTTTTAAACAATTTAAAATTTTGGCGCTACTTGCTTGGATTTACGAGACGCATGATTTTCCCCTAATCACCAAGTGGTCGAATGTTCAAATGGTGGAATACCAAATCGTCGAATCGTCATTTGATCGAATGCTTAAAACGTCGAATTGTCAACAAGTCGAATGCTAAAAATATCGAATCGTCAAATGGTCGAATGTTCAAAACGTCGAATCGTCAAATGGTCGAATGCTAAAAACGTCGAATTCTCAAATGATCGAATGCTAAACACATCGAATCTTCAAATGATCGAATTCTAAAAACATCGAATCAGCAAATGGTCGAATGTTCAAAACGTCGAATGGTTATTTCGTCGAATGCTCAAAACGTCGAATTGCCAACTGTTCGAATGCTAAAAACATCGAATCGGCAAATGGTCGAATGTTCAAAACGTCGAATCGTCATTTCGTCGAATGCTCATAACGTCGAATCGTCATTTCGTCGAATCCTCATAACGTCGAATTGTCAAATGGTCGAATGCTCAAAACGTCGAATCGTCAAAAAGTCGAAAAATTTGTTTGATGTAAGTTAACATTAATTTAAACCAAGCAAATTTTTCGACTTTTTGACAATTCGACGTTTTGAGCATTCGACGAAATGACCATTCGACGTTTTGAACATTCGACCATTTGCTGATTCGATGTTTTTAGCATTCGATCATTTGAGAATTCGACGTTTTTAGCATTCGACCATTTGACGATTCGACGTTTTGAACATTCGACCATTTGCCGATTCGATGTTTTTAGCATTCGACCAGTTGACAATTCGACGTTTTGAGCATTCGACGAAATGACCATTCGACGTTTTGAACATTTGACCATTTGATGATTCGATGTTTTTAGCATTCGATCATTTGAGAATTCGACGTTTTTAGCATTCGACCATTTGACGATTCGATGTTTTGAACATTCGACCATTTGACGATTCGATGTTTTTAGCATTCGACCAGTTGACAATTCGACGTTTTAAGCATTCGACAAAATGACGATTCGACGATTTGGTATTCGACCATTTGAACATTCGACCACTTGGCGATTAGGGGAAAATCATGCGTCTCGGATTTACAACGCTCAACTCGAGGGCAGAGTGGCTTTTATTTTGTTACGTCACAAACCAAATTCTGACACAGAGCGAAGCATGGAGACGTCTATCATGACGTCACAAATTGCTCTTGCTCGGAACCTGAACTGCTTTGGAGCAAGTTAACATCCACTCTTACCCGGAGTAAGAGCATTCGCAGAGCAACATACCCGAATGTGCTATGACATTCGCTCCCTGAGCGCTCTGAAACTACGAAAGATGATTGGTTGGATTAGGGGAATTGTGGATTTTGATTGGCTACAACTCTAACTCGCCAGTTTTGTGCTCTGCTTTTTCGCTCCATAGAGATATACGGAGCGTGAGGTTGAGTCCACAATAGACACTTTTCTTAAAGCGATGCTTACCCTCTACATCGATTTCCATTGTTCGAACAATAGAAATCGATGTAGAGGGTATGCATCGCTTTAAGAAAAGTGCCTATTGTGGACTCAACCTGAGAGCAGAGTACGAAACTGTCAAGTTAGAGTTGTAGCCAATCAAAATCCACAATTCTCCTAACATTATGCACAATTCCCCTAAGCCAACCAATCATGTTTCGTGTATATATTTAAAAAGAGCGCAATTTGTATTGTACTCGATTCCGCGATACTTCTTAAAAAGAATCGATTCTTAGGAACCGATACTTTTGAGGAATCGATTCTTTTTTGGGGTATCGTCCATCCCTAGTAGGGATGGACGATTCTACTCGATGCTGTTTGGAATCGCAACGATTCTCATATTGAGAATCGATACTTTTTCGATTCTTCCAAGTATCGATTCTTTGGGTATTTGATACTTTTCTATGGGAGAAACGAATACATGGTCGGTATTCATAGTCCCGATTTAAGCAAGGACTTAAGCTTTGCTTGATCAAATCGGCCTTATTCGAATGAGTCGAGCTTAAGACCATATGTATTCATAGTCAAAAATAAGCAACTACTTGGTAAAGGAAATGCATCTTAAGAATTGCTTGACCAAGCAAATGCTTAAGAGTGCAGTCCCATGCTGGTAGAATAGTGGAGTAGTGTAATAGATTTGACCTATCAAAATAAGTGTTAAAAAATCCAGTCATCTGATTGGTCAAAACTGTTCCACTATTCTACTAATCTACCACCATGGGACTGCATTCTAAGAGTGCAGTCCCATGCTGGTAGAATAGTGGAGTAGTGTAATAGATTTGACCTATCAAAATAAGTGTTAAAAAATCCAGCCATCTGATTGGTCAAAACTGTTCCACTATTCTACTAATCTACCACCATGGGACTGCACTCTAAGATGATCTTATTGAGCGTTCGGCCTTTTCCGTCAATATTCTCTTGTATCTGCCAATAAGCGATGGTAGATAGCTTATATATTTATTAGAAAAAATGACGCTAATGCACATAAAATATCTGGGATGCAGGTCTCTTTCCCAGATTGAAAAGAGCATAATGACTATTAAGACTAATTCACAACTAAAGAATTGCAAGTTTCACTAATTTCTTTGAAACTAATTGTTAATTGAACGAAATTCGATGTTTCAGAAATGACATTTAACCTAATACGAATGTAAACAAGGTAAAAATTTGTTTGATGTAAGTTAACATTAACTTAAACCAAGCAAATTTTTCGACTTTTTGACGATTCGACGTTTTGAGCATTCGACCATTTGACGATTCGACGTTATGAGGATTCGACGAAATGACGATTCGACGTTATGAGCATTCGACGAAATGACGATTCGACGTTTTAAACATTCGACCATTTGACGATTCGACGTTTTGAACATTCGACCATTTGCCGATTCGATGTTTTTAGCATTCGACCAGTTGACAATTCGACGTTTTGAGCATTCGACGTTTTGAACATTCGACCATTTGACGATTCGATGTTTTTAGCATTCGACTTGTTGACAATTCGACGTTTGATGGCATGGTCACACCTCGACTGCCTACCTGCCTGCGCAGGCAGCCGCCACGAGAGTAAGAGAGAGGAGACGAATAATTTAAATTGTCTGACTCTCTTACTCTTATGTATTGCCATGACGACCTGCAGGCAGGCAGCCAGGCAGCCGAGCTGTGACCGTTCCATTAAGCATTCGATCAAATGACGATTCGACGATTTGGTATTCGACCATTTGAACATTCGACCACTTGGTGATTAGGGGAAAATCATGCGTCTCAAAATAAGGGTACGGTCCAAGAAGACTAGAAACAGGAGGTCTAACTCCGGTAGTGGGGGTACAGGCCTAATACGTACGAATATGGTTTCCTGAAAGAGGCCGAGCAAACTGAATAAGTCATGAGACGCGGTAGCCTTCTGCGCAGACTACTTTTAATTTACCTCCTGGTAAATGTATATACATATATATGAATCGATAAAATGAATATCTATTTTTTAATTACCACCTGTAGGTAATATGCGCAGAAGGCTACTGCGGCTCATGACTTATAAGGCTATTCAAGTTGGGTGGGGAAAATTCAAGATGGCCGTTTACTGGTGGTATGGGACAGAGTCTAATTTTTTAAATATCTCGCTTAAACGAAATTTTTAACCATAAAGAAGAAGAAGAAGTCAAAAGAAGAAATTTTTAACCATAAGTTTATTAGGATTTTATGTTTCATTTTTAATGAACTATTTTTTGCAATAATAAAAATCGATTTATTAAATTTTTTGATTTTATTATTGCAAAAAATAGTTCATTAAAAATGAAACATAAAATCCTAATAAACTTATGGTTAAAAATTTCGTTTAAGCGAGATATTTAAAAAATTAGACTCTGTCCCATACACTTTGTATACAAGTTTGTGCACCAGTAAACGGCCATCTTGAATTTTCCCCCACCCAACTTGAATAGCCTTATTTAGTTTGCTCGGCCTCTTTCGGGAAACCATATTCGTACGTATTAGGCCTATACTTCCGACTACCAGAGTTGAACCTCCTGTTTCTAGTCTTGGCCTTGATATATACTGGGTGTTTTCGACGTCGACGGTCGTAAGGCCAACGCAGAATAGAATCTTTAACCGGAACCGCAATCGTAACCGTAACCGTAAGAATGAGTTAAAGAAGGATAAACGATATACCTATCCTTCTTTAACTCATTCTTACGGTTACGGTTACGATTGCGGTTCCGGTTAAAGATTCCATTCTGCGTTGGCCTGTACCGGTCAGTTGCTACAACAAGGTGCTTATTTGAGACTATTTAGGTTTAACTAAATAGTATCAAATACACAGTTTGAGCACCTTTATGTGGCAACTGACCGGTACGACCGACGACGTCGAAAACACCCACTATAAGGCCAACGCAGAATAGAATCTTTAACCGGAACCGCAATCGTAACCGTAAGAATGAGTTAAAGAAGGATAAACAATATAACTATCCTTCTTTAACTCATTCTACGGTTACGCTTACGATTGCGGTTCCGGTTAAAGATTCTATTCTGCGTTGGCCATATAGACAGGTATCAGGCTGCTTCTACAACAGCTTTTTTTCATCGAAATCAGTGTGAAAACGTTGCGCGCGCAACTATTTTGCATGATGCATTTTGCTCTTGTCGATGAAAAAAAGCTGTTGTAGAAAGCCCCTCAGGCTGCTTCTACAACAGCTTTTTTTTCATCGAAATCAGTGTAAAAACGTTGCGCGCGCAACGTTTTCACACTATTTTACATGGTGCATTTTGCTCTTGTCGATGAGACGCATGATTTTCCCCTAATCGCCAAGTGGTCGAATGTTCAAATGGTCGAATACCAAATCGTCGAATCGTCATTTTGTCGAATGCTTAAAACGTCGAATTGTCAACTGGTCGAATGCTAAAAACATCGAATCGTCAAATGGTCGAATGTTCAAAACATCGAATCGTCAAATGGTCGAATGCTAAAAACGTCGAATTCTCAAATGATCGAATGCTAAAAACATCGAATCAGCAAATGGTCGAATGTTCAAAACGTCGAATGGTCATTTCGTCGAATGCTCAAAACGTCGAATTGTCAACTGGTCGAATGCTAAAAACATCGAATCGGCAAATGGTCGAATGTTCAAAACGTCGAATCGTCAAATGGTCGAATGCTAAAAACGTCGAATTCTCAAATGATCGAATGCTAAAAACATCGAATCAGCAAATGGTCGAATGTTCAAAACGTCGAATGGTCATTTCGTCGAATGCTCAAAACGTCGAATCGTCAAAAAGTCGAAAAATTTGCTTGGTTTAAATTAATGTTAACTTACATCAAACAAATTTTTCGACTTTTTGACGATTCGACGTTTTGAGCATTCGACCATTTGACGATTCGACGTTATGAGGATTCGACGAAATGACGATTCGACGTTATGAGCATTCGACGAAATGACGATTCGACGTTTTGAACATTCGACCATTTGCCGATTCGATGTTTTTAGCATTCGAACAGTTGGCAATTCGACGTTTTGAGCATTCGACGAAATGACCATTCGACGTTTTGAACATTCGACCATTTGCTGATTCGATGTTTTTAGATTTCGATCATTTGACGATTCGATGTGTTTAGCATTCGATCATTTGAGAATTCGACGTTTTTAGCATTCGACCATTTGACGATTCGACGTTTTGAACATTCGACCATTTGACGATTCGATATTTTTAGCATTCGACTTGTTGACAATTCGACGTTTTAAGCATTCGATCAAATGACGATTCGACGATTTGGTATTCGACCATTTGAACATTCGACCACTTGGTGATTAGGGGAAAATCATGCGTCTCTTGTCGATAAAAAAAGCTGTTGTAGAAAGCCCCTCAATGAATTTACAAGGACATGGAATAACTTATGGCACGGTCACACCTCAGCTGCCTGCCTGCCTGCGCAGGCAGCCGCCACGGGAGTAGGAGAGAGGAGACGAATAATTTAAATTGTCTGACCCTCTTACTCTTATGTATTGCCATGACGACCTGCAGGCAGGCAGGCAGGCAGCCGAGGTGTGACCGTGCCATTAATTGTTAGTACTTTGTTTTAAAAATAAAAATGGACATTGTGCAAATATTGGATGACACTCAAAGAACAAATAACTTTACTGTCGATGACTTAGATGTTGAAATTTTGCCGTTAATATACGAAATTATTCGCAGGTAATTACAATACCAATTGTTTACAACTTTAAATTGTAGTAAATTACATAAGAAACATTAATTTATTTTCTTGATAAGCTGAAACAGTTTGATAACATTTTTTCCAATAAGTAAACTTAGAATGGACATATACATTTTAACTTTCACTAAAGATTAATAGTTTGAAAACTATTTAATAAGTCAATAACATTTAATTATAATTCTTTAATTTGATACGTCATTTGTCTCGTCAGCCATAAAACACTTGGTAAAAATACTTGTGAATTAAAAAACCATATTATTTCGACCGGTTAATAATAGAAAAGAACATGAGAACTTGAATTTACTTTCTCCGGCAAATAGTACAAATAAGTTTACACATATGAAAAAAAAGTCAAAAAATTGTTTATTTTTTATTTCTTTTCGATCTAAGTAAAAATAGTACATGAAATATTAATTATCTTTTTGCACCTTTAGTACATACGTGCTGGGTGAATATACATAACCTCAATTTCTACAATGTTTTTAAAATGAACAATTTCACGTCATCTCCCAACTAAAAATGACTACTGTTCCAAAGCTACTAAAATGCGGAAGCATTTTATAATAATAATTAAGAATCTCATAATAAATATTTATTCAGTCTAGAAAAGTTTCAAACCGTACCTATGAAATGGCAAAAGTTATTTTAATCACATTTTTCTAAGAAGTTTATAAATATTAAAAAATTTAGTACTACTTAATGTAAAGTATGCACTTTCATATTATGTACTGACTTTTTATTTTTATATAATATAGAAATATGAAAAATTTTACCTTTAATATTTAAGGCTTTCAATATATTCGGTGATTTTAATCACTCATCCCCTTAGATGTAAAAACGAAAAAATCCAATTTTGCTTTTAATATTTAAGTTTGACCAGCCTGCACATCCTGTCAAATTTTGACAATGGAAAACGAGCTGCTTTGTAGTTTTAATTTATTTTGTAGACAACAAACCTCAAAAACTATTATTTTAATGTTTTACAATTTTTTATACACAGTTTTTCAAAAAATCAAAAAAAATTTGTTTTAGACTCATTAGTCGACTTTTTATACACTGTAAAAAATGATTTTTTGAAAATTTACTAATGAATTGTAAGGTTACACGGGTTTCTGTAAATTGACAATGTTGGACGTAGTATTAAAGCAAATAATTTGAGATAAAGTGACGTCTAACGTTGTAATTTTACAAAAATTTGTAAGGTTACAACGTTGGACGTGACTCGAAATATGTCCTACGTCCAACGTTGTAACCTTACAAATTTTTGTAAATTTACAACGTTAGACGTAACTTTATTTCAAATATTTGCTTTCATACTACGTCCAACATTGTCAATTTACAAAGACTCCAGGAATTTCAAAACGAAATTTTTTACAGTGTAGCGAATAAATCGACTTTTTGGCTTCTAAATGTTACGAGAAATCGTAAAACAAAAAAATTCTCCCAGTGTTACCTCAAGAAACATCTTTGATAAATGCACTTTGAGTTATATTATTTTAAATGAGTTTGTTATTAGTTACAGCGTACAAATCAACTTTTTTTCGAGATATCATCAAAATTCACATTTTTTATTTAGCTGAAACATTTTTTATGTTTTAGAACTAATTGAAGCAGAGCTTTATGATTTTTCAAAATTTTTTTATGCAGCCGTTTACAAGATATGGATTTTTCAAAATTTTACGATTTGAAAAAATTTTTTTTAATGCTCATAACATCTACAATTGTGGATCAGTTTTAAACTTCTTTATATGTAATTATAAAAATTGTATTTTTGAATGACCTTAACAAAAATTTTTTAAAAACATACTTCACAGTATTCCCCTCCCTGTAAAAAAAGTTGTATAGGGAGAATCCAGAAAACGTATTGAAGCTCGATATGTTGAATACGTTATTTGAATTTTTATAGTAATAATAATAATAAAATAAATAATAATAATAATAAAAATAATAAATAAAAAATAAATAAATAATAAATAAATAATAAAAATAAATAATAATAATAATAAAAAATAATAATAATAATAAATAATAATAAAATAAATAATATAAGTAATAATAATTCTATGCAAATTAATTCTACATAATGAAACTCTACGCATTCTAATTAAATAAAATATAATTTAATTAATTATTTAAAAATTTTTCCCGATTAAATACTACACCAATAAATTCTACAAAGTTTAATTCTACGCATGATAAAATATATTTTTTATTATTCTTTATAAGTTGTTAACTCTACGCAGTTAAATGCAACACCAGATAATTCTACAAAAATAAATGCTTTTTAATAAATAGATTTTTTAAAAATTCTACGCAATTAAATTCTACAAATATTAACTTTTTTTACAATAAATTTTTAGAAGATTAAACTCTACACAAGGAAATTCTACAAATATAATCCTACGAGAAAAATGTCTACAGATAGCAATTGTAATATTTAATTTAGTTAAATTATTAACTCTACGCCGTTAAATTCAATACCAGATAATTCTACAAAAATAAATACATTTTTTAAAAATTCTTCGCAATTAAACACTACAATTCAAAATTCTACACAAATTTAAATTGAATTTTTTTTCTTTTTTTCAAAGTCAATTAATAATAATTCTACGCCGTTCAATTCAACACTAAATAATTCTACGCAAATAAACTCTATATGGTAAAACTCAACACAAGTTTGTTTATTTGCGTAGAATTATTTAGTGTTGAATTGAACGGCGTAGAATTATTATTAATTGACTTTGAAAAAAAGAAAAAAAATTCAATTTAAATTTGTGTAGAATTTTGAATTGTAGTGTTTAATTGCGTAGAATTTTTAAAAAATGTATTTATTTTCGTAGAATTATCTGGTATTGAATTTAACGGCGTAGAGTTAATAATTTAATTAAATTAAATATTACAATTGCTATCTGTAGACATTTTTCTCGTAGAATTATATTTGTAGAATTTCCTTGTGTAGAGTTTAATCTTCTAAAAATTTATTGTAAAAAAAAGTTAATATTTGTAGAATTTAATTGCGTAGAATTTTTAAAAAATCTATTTATTAAAAAGCATTTATTTTTGTAGAATTATTTGGTGTTGCATTTAACTGCGTAGAGTTAACAACTTATAAAGAATAATAAAAAATATATTTTATCATGCGTAGAATTAAACTTTGTAGAATTTATTGGTGTAGTATTTAATCGGGAAAAATTTTTAAATAATTAATTAAATTATATTTTATTTAATTAGAATGCGTAGAGTTTCATTATGTAGAATTAATTTGCATAGAATTATTATTACTTGTCTAAATATAATGTGAGAGTTTTCTCGTGTAGAGTTTACTGTGTTGAATTTTCATTTGTAGAATTTAATTGCGTAGAATCACTACTGCCCCAAACATTTTTATTATTTAATTAATTAACATTTATATTTTTTATTTAAATAATTAAACAATTGTTATTTTACATAATATTTGCATTTAATTAATACTTATCACAAATACAACAAATATACCTTCTCTCTAAATTTGAATCAGCGAAAAGTCGCTGATTCACCAGCCCAGAGTATGCAGCTGAGTCAATCAGCGAATATACACTGATGAAACAGCGTATATGCACTGATTGACTCAGCTGCATACTCTGGGCTAGTGAATCAGCGACTTTTCGCTGATTCAAATTTAGAGAGTTGAAAGAAAATTTTCCACGGTCGGAGGAATCGAACCCGGGTTGCACGCGTCAGAAGCCGTACCGTTGCCACTATGCCATCCAAGCCTCAATGGATAGTTTTCCAAAAACTGCTATTTAAGTTGCACATCCATTTGAAGAAAAATATTTTCTTGGATCAAGAACACCGTCATTGTGTTGAGTAAAAAAATGTTTCAAAGCAAATGAATGAAATGATTTGATTTAAGAAACACGAATTCTCTAGACAATACTTTACTATTTCGCTTAAGAACATAATATTCTTGATTCAATCCTTTTTGGTACTTTGGATATGTAAAATATTTGATTGTAATAATAACATATTTACTTCCACCAAATACTGAATTATTAATACAAGATACATTTCTCTCTTCAAATAAATATGGGATTGATTCAAGTAAATTCTGTCAAGTAAATGCATTTACTTGGTTCAATTACATTTTTTTTCAGTGTATAGACAACGGATTCGACCAAACACTCCCTATACAACTTTTTTTACAGGGCTATTTCCCTAAAAGTCTACTTTTTAATTTTGACTACTAAACGTACCCTATTTTGTAATTTTTTTCTTTTATCTTCTAAGGATGAATTCATTCTAAATTTAGCAATGTGCCGTTGAAACTTTCATTTAAAAAAAACATTTCAAAACCATTTTCTTACTGAAAATTGGATGCCGCATCTTTTTCCTTCTACAAAAAATTGATAACTTATCGTTTTCGAGAAAAATAAATTTCAGTATTTGCTCATTTAGCCGCTGCATTGCACAACACATTTACCTAATATCAACTAAAATACGATTCCTTCAAAAGTTCAGTCATATAAAAGAATACAACAAATTTACTAAAAGTTGTATCCAAATTTTCAACTGTATTCCAAAAAAATTGATTTTCGATAGATTTTTTCCAAATTTTGAGAAAATGTTTCTTCGGGTGCCTTTTAAATGTGGAAATTTTAAAACACTTTGCGTTGCTAAATTTTGATTTATTCAAATTCAAACTTTTTCTCAAAGTTTGAAGAAAATCTTTTGAAAATCAATTTTTACAAGAGTAGCAGCAGAAGCACTACATTAAGTATATTTAACATTTGACTGAATCCATTTCAAATCAGGCAGGTCGACTAACTTCAAGTTATAGATTTAGTTGTCGCTAAAATATGTTATTGTATATGAAAAATAAAGAGACACGTATTTTTTTATTTTTCATAAAAGTTAAATTTAAAGAAGTTATGCACATTTGAACTTTAAGTGGTAAAACTCGAATGAATAGCGAAAAAAATTGATTGCTTGACATTTTTTTCTTTTGAGTATAATTTAATTTTGATTCTTGGGTTCTGAAAATAAATAAGATCAATTTTCTCAAAAACACCACCTTTTTTCTATCCAAATTTTTACTGCAAGTTCTTAAAATAATTATGAACTTGAATTATGAATTTCAAGCGGGCTAAACCATTCTGGCAATCAGGAGAATTTTTGTTTGAAATATTTATTTTCGCAAATTTTCAAATTGTTAACTTGCATTTTTAAAAACAAATGAATCGCTATAACATTGTTGGCGTGAACGTTAACAATTTGAAAATTTGCGAAAATAAATATTTCAAACAAAAATTCTCCTGATTGCCAGAATGGTTTAATTTATTTAATTCATAATTCAAGTTCATAATTATTTTAAGAACTTGCAGTAAAAATTTGGATAGAAAAAAAGGTGGTGTTTTTGAGAAAATTGATCGTATTTATTTTCAGAAAATCATCCCCTATTTTCACAATTTTAAATATTTTTTCCAATTTCAAACTGGATTTTGAAGAGGACAAGCCCATCTACAAGACCCAAGAATCAAAATTAAATTATACTCAAAAGAAAAAAATGTCAAGCAAACAATTTTTTTCGCTATTCATTCGAGTTTTACCACTCAAAGTTCAAATGTGCATAACTTCTTTAAATTTAACTTTTATGAAAAATAAAAAAATACGTGTCTTTTTATTTTTCATATACAATAACATATTTTAGCGACAACTAAATCTATAACTTGAAGTTAGTCGACCTGCCTGATTTGAAATGGATTCAGTCATTTTGTGTTAAAAGTTATTGTAATAAGCAAATAAAACAATATTAAAAAAATGTATTCTTTTGTATCACTGGACTTTTAAAGAAATGCACGGAGAAACTTTGTATACTAGTATTCGTTAAACACACTATGTGTTTTTAATAAATTGACTACTAAAGTGGGGGAAAACTACGACGGTATCAATATTTCGTAGTCTGACTATTAAAACCCAGAAAGAGAGTTTGAAAATTTAGTAGTCAGTTGATCAAAGTCTAAAATTTATGATTTCACTGAAAAACATTGTCGAATGTCAGTGTCAGGACCATATATAGAATGTCGCATATTGATGAGTCAGGTGGAAATCTATTTTACATATGTCGATAGATAACTTAATTTTAACGCAACCTAATCAATCTAATCACCTAATATACAGATAAAGTAATGCACACTTTAATCGACTGAACGCATATACAATTTATATTGGTAGGTGGTCACTTTTTCTAAAAAGTATTTTCTAATCCTTTTTGCATAAAAAAAGTCATTTCTAATAAAATCTAATTTCTAAAAAAAGTTTTTCTAATGAGTTTCTAATGAATTTAGGGAAAAAGTGCAACAAATAAAAATTTTGATATAAAAAATGAAGAATCTAAAAAAAGTTTTTTAAAAAGTTGTGATTTCTAATATTTATTTTCCTAAAATTTGTAAAATTCCATAATTTTTTATAAAAGTTAGAAAATTGGTGAAAAGAACTAAAATTAAAAAAAAATTATCATATTTTATGTTTTTTACTCATAATTCTGTTTACATAATTAGTTACCTTTTGAAAAAGAAAATAAATTTTTATAAAATAACTATTTGTTAACAAAAATTTTGTTCTTAAAAAAATAATTCTCATAATTTTTAGAATTATAATTTGTATAATTTCTAATAATTTTTTATTACAATTTTTCAACGAAATTTCAAGTATTTTTTTAAAATAATTAAAAAATTTTTGTAAACTTTATTTTTTAATCACGTACCTATTAATTATTATTATAAAAATTAAATATAGTTAGGAAGAAAATTTTTTGAAATTTTTCTTTATTTAATTTTCCTTTCTTGATAAGAAATTTTTAGAAAAATCTTTATTAGAAGAAAGAAAATTAAAAAATCACCTTCATTAGAAAAAAGTTTTTTAGAAATTCACCTTTATTAGAAAGAATAATTTTAGAACATAAAAAATTAGAAAATACGTTTTAGAGAAACTGTACCCCAATCTTTATATTGAGAAAATAAGTCAGTGTTCTTATATACTAATCCAGCATTTGTATTTCCACTTAGGAGAAAATTTGTATGCGTTTCCTAAATGATGTTTTGAACAATATTTGTTTGTTAAACAAAATTGATAAAATTAGTTAATTACTTAAAATTAATAAGGTCAATTTTTGAAATGAGCATAATTTATTTTAATCCAAACGGGATATTTGTAATAAATTAAAAAAATGTTCGACACATAGAAAAATAAGATATATTATTATTTCGTAAAATATTATTTATTCTTTTATTTAATTTTTATTTAATTATTTAATAACATTAAATAATATTACCTATTTAAATAATTTAATTTCATTGTTAATTTTTTTATTTTTAAAAAACATTAATAAATAATTATTATTATTATTATCAACTTTTCCTCGTATAATTAATTATTAATTTATTGAAAAAGAATCAGGTGGATTCACGGCGGCCATTTAACTCGAACACATGTTTATGAGGTTGAGTGTTTATGTGTGACAACACGAACAGCGGTGCTCGTTTGTATGCGTGCAGTTTTGATCGTTTGACTACTAAATTGTAAACGCGGCGCAAAGGATATATCATTTTTATGAATATAGAAAATAAAATTTTGACATTAACTTTTTCTATACTAACTTATTTCTCGTATATCATAAGCGAATTTTTCTCAACTTGACTACTAAATGTTGAAAAAATAGAAATCATATAATATTATAGAAATTTCTATTAAATTATAAATCTCGTCTAGTGACCACTTTTTCCCCACTTTAGTAGTCAGTTTACTAAAAATTCATTGTGAGTTTCACAAAAAATAATATATAAAGTTAATCCGGGTGATATATTAATTGCTTTTCACGATAAGTTTGTTTATTTTTAATAAGTATGCTTTTAAAAAAACGCATATTACCTAAAAACTTTGATTACGATCTGCTTAATTATGGGACAAAATAAAAAATGTAAAGGGTAAAGATGGTCCGGAAATATCAAAATCTGATCAAAATGGTATGACTTTCATGAAAAAATATAATTTTTCTTTAAAGAAATGCAAGAAATAGTTATAAAATGAAACGCATCAACCAATCTGAAAAATCTTATATACGAATTTTTAATTATAATAAATAAAACATAAACTTTAAATTTCCAGTGTAGAAAAAGACCCGTACGATTCTAATCAGAAAGTTAAGGAATCTCAAGATACGAGTTACAAGATCGTCGATTTACAAAAAAAATTAGACTTTGTAAGAGTGCAGGTAAAAGGAAGCTTGCTTATCAACCATTTTAAATATAAACATTAGTCTAGTCTTCTTGTTGTTTTATAATAACATGGGAATTTTTTAGGATTATTTATTTTTTGTGAAAATTGTTCTTTAATTAGTATGTAATAAAAAAGGTTTTAAGGTTTTAATTTATTAATTTGCAAGTTTTTCAAAAAAGTCTCTTTCTAACAATTTTTTCTTTATAATGTTACAATGTGCAAACATTATCGTAACCCAGATATAATTATATATATATATATATATATATATATATATATATATGCTCGTTGAAATTAGCTAAAATGATTTTTTTCAAACTTTTTCATCAAGCGGTTAAGGAGTTACAGGTTTTTGAAAAAACACGTTTTTCGCGTAGTTTTTTTCTATTGTTTATACTCCTGCCCTATTGACCTTACGCACTTCGACAAGAGTCCCCGAGAAATACTTTTTTTGGATTAAGCATAACTAGGGACAGGAACTTTATGCTTTTCAGCAAGGCGATTTATGCTCTTAAAAAACTGTAATTATGCTTGAAAAAATGGAAATTATGCTACAATTATGCTCTTAAAAGTGCTAATTTATGCTTCAATTATGTCTGCCTTTAAGAAATTTTAACTTAAACTTAATATTACTAAATAAATCTCATAAATTTTACGAGAAGTTATGAAATAACAAAATATTAACAATTTTTCATTTCATTTAATAATATTGGGGAAAAGATTGCCTGAAATTGGATATTTGTAAAATAAAAAATTGTAGTCAATTCAAAAAGTTTAATACTTATAAGGCCAAATTAAATTCGGGGCTTTTATAGTGCTAGTATTACACATTACAATCAGTCTCGAAGATACCAAAAATATTTTATAATTTATATATCATTTAAAGAATCGCTGAAGCATAACCATTCTACATAAGATTCTATATATTAACCTAATTTGCGTCTACAGCCGCCTTTATTAGAAGTACTCGCATTCGCCTGGACCACCTGTTAATAAGGTTTTCTCGCCAGAGGAGAGAGAAACTGTAGAAAACCTCTCTTGAGTACGACCGGTTTTATCGACAGTCAAGTTCTAATGGTGTGTACCGGACAATAATAGTGTACATCATTATACCTTGACGTCAAACCTCCCGCTTGATAAATCACGAAAGTAGTGAGAAAAACAGCGGGCTATAGTGAACACCAAGGCGTTCACTCATCCAAGTACTAACCGCACTGAATGGTGCTTAACCTCGGTGATCGCAAGCCACAGAGTCTCACCACTGTGATTTACCATCGGTTTTTCACGTAGTTTTTAATAAAAATGTAAAAAAAATATTTTTTCTAACACACGAACCTAAAGTACATCATTTCCTACCTGTCAAGCGGCAGAAAAGTTGATCTTTTCCTCCTGCTGACGTCATTAGCAGGGAGAAAAAGTAACTTACCTTCTCGGTAATGTTATTATTAGGTGCGATGTATAAATCAAAGTATGACCATTAGTGAATCAGTTGCGTGAGTTACATAACTTAAACGACTGGCGTAAATTACTTATGTGATGTTAGTAACGTAACTTACGTATCTGATATTAGTTAAGATACTTACGTAACTTACGTAACTAGCATTTTTATTT
The DNA here is from genome assembly GCA_032873175.1 of Leptopilina drosophilae. Classification (NCBI taxonomy): domain Eukaryota; kingdom Metazoa; phylum Arthropoda; class Insecta; order Hymenoptera; family Figitidae; genus Leptopilina; species Leptopilina drosophilae. The sequence goes on from CM065483.1 coordinate 37,223,151, forward strand.
GTATTCAACCGTGGCGTAAATGTATTTAAAGTTTCATTAAATATTTGTACTTTCGGTTTACGTGTGTTAGAAACAAAAGTATGTGCAACTCAGGAGAAAAAATTATTTCCAGCTCGTGTGTTTACAGTTCTCGGCTTCACTCCCAAGCACTCGCCTTCGGCTTGTGCGCTCGCTGCGCCTCGAACTGCAAACTTCACACTCGTGGAAATCACCCGTTTTTCTCCCTAAATGCACAATATACTAGTTTGTTCTACTTGCGAGATAAACTCGATTTTCCGTGCATGCATAGCGGGCGGAAAGTAAGCTTTTTCCGCCCGCTGCTTTAGCAGTATTAAATAAATACTACTAATTATTATATTATTAATTTCTATTACTTATTCTGTTGTTATTTTATCACGTCACTATTTAATGTGTTTTTATTAAGATTATTATTATTTATCAAAAATATTCGGATTCGCCATAAGCTTATTAAAAATAATTTATACACATTTAATAATTAGTGCATATTCATTTTTGAATTTACGGATGCGTCTTGTTTATCACGCAATTGGACAAAAATATATAGGGGAGATCGGGGCTAAACCGGACGGATTTGGTTTTTGACCAGAAAACTCATACAAAAACATATTTTTTGCTAAAGAGTAATATACCGTTTTGAAGCTTGTACCTTCACCTACAAATCGCACTTGTTCGATTTTAAAAAACTACAGTAGCTTTGGAGATATATTGCTTCGAAGGTGACTACCTCGAAAACGAAAATTGGTGGGGCTAAACCGGACACCCCATGGGGCTAAATCGGACACGGCTAATTAATTAAAGAATGAGACACAAATTTTGGTTTTTTTTTGTAGAAAAGTCAAATCGATTCTTCTTTTATTTATTTGCAGATACTTCTATACAAAGAATATAATATAAACTGTAAAATCGGTAATAAATATAATATAAAATGAATTACAGTTTTCAGGCTTGTCTGTTTGTAGCAACTCGCTTGCGAATTCGAGTTTTAAAATAAATTCTTTATTTATTTATTTGTAAAGTGGTTCTAAGCAAAGAATGTAATATAAAATAGTTAATTAATATAAAATAAATTAAAGAATTCAAAGATTTGGTTGTTTTTAATCACGATGTCCGATTCAGCCCCACACCGTCATCAAATAATTAACCTGCAATATATTTTTTCTTCTTAACGTTTTCCATTAAACTTTTTTTCTACTAAACTCAATACACCTTGAGCTATAAGAAAAATTGCAGTATGATATTTGCACTTTAACTTTAACGATAAAAACCCTAAAAATGAGAAAAATTTTTTTTTTACTTTTACCTCAAAAAATAACATTTTCATATATTAACGGCAACTATTATTACAAGAAAAATGACACGTCCCTAAAACCTCATGCAGCATATGCATCACGAAATTGCGCGTTCATAGGTTATTTACATGATTTGAAATTCTTCACGGTTTCGGAAATATACTCTAGAGCGGGATTATTTTTAATTTTTTCGATGACGCGCTTATACCTTCAGCTTCATCCTTTTTACGTTTTTGAGAGAGCACCTTTTTTTCGGTATACACAAGATTTTATTACTTTCCTTACGATTTTCTCTGGTAATTTTTCGAGGCATTTTAATAGGTATATAGTCACAGCAACAATAAAATACAATCACAATTAAAAATACACGAAAACACAACGAACGCGGACGAAATAGATATACAAACGTTGTCGGACACTTTATTAAAAATACACGAAAACACAACGACCACAGACGAAATATGTACACAAACTTTGTGAGGTACTTTATTAAAAATACGCGAAAAAACAACGAACACGGACGAAATAGATATACAAACGTTGACGGCCACTGTATTAAAAATACACGAAAAACAACGACCACGGACGAAATATGCATACAAACGTTGTGAGCAACTTTTTTAAAAATCGTCCAAATTCGCCTGAAACTGGTTACTTGGAAATTTGTGAATCGCTGATTTCATATTTGTTGTTAATTTTTCAACAATTTAAATGACAGACGAATTTTTAAACATTTTATCAGATTCACTTGAAACTGGTTGCTTGGAGGTTTTGCAAGCGAAAATAACTAATTTTAAAAAAATCGTCCGCTATATTGGATCCGCCATTATTAAATTAGTTCTAGTTTCTTACAAAAAATTTTAAAAAAATCAATCAATACATACATTCTTAAAAATGAAATTTTATTTTTCAAATTTAAATTTTTTTTCGAAAATTAAAAAAATATATTCTTTACATTTTTATTAAAAACTACGTGAAAAAACAAAAATTTTCCTTTTAAGAACGTCCAATTTGATCAATTTTTGTCCGAGTTATAAGCATTTAAAAAAAATTACGTGAAAAACGTGTTTTTTCAAAAACCTGTAACTCTTAGACCGCTTGATAAAAAAATTTGAAAAAATCATGGTAGCTAATTTCAACTAGCATAAAAAGAAAAAAAATATTTTAAAAAAATCGGAGATGCAAAAGTCAAATGGTGTCTGACTTGGCGTGGCATATATATATATATATATATATATATATATATATATATATATATATATATATATATATATATATATATATATATATATGGGGCATTCTCCGCCAGAGGAAGACCCCATCCGTCCAAAAATGATTTTAATCAAAAAAGTTCTAATATGGCTTAAATTTAGGTTATTATGTCTACTTCCAATTACAATATGGCACCTTTTAAAATTCAAAATGGCGTCTTCAATATGGCGGTTAAATTAAAAAGAAAAACAATAAAAGCAAACGAAAATGCTTCAAACTTGTTACTCGGAGGTTTTTGTAGTCGCAGAATACGAATCTGAGGTCAGATTTTTAAAATTCAAAGTTGTGGATTCAATATGGCTGACGAAAAAATTTTAAATTCATTAAGTTTATCAAAATTTTGTTACTCGGGTGTTTTTGGGGTCGCTGAAGACGAATCTGACGTTAGATATTTAAAATTCAAAATGGCAGATCCAATATGGCTGACGATTTATTAAGAAATGCTTGAATTTGCCTGGAACATGCTACTCGGGAGTTTCTGGGGTCGCTGAAGACGAATCTGCCATCAGAATTTTAAAATTTGAAATTGTGGATCCAATATGGCTAACGATATATTAATCTACTCGAGAATTTTTAGGATAGCTAAAATCGAATCTGCGAATAAAGATTATTAAGGTAGAAAATATCGGATCCAACATGGCTGAGAATAATTTTTTGTCTGGAATATGATGCTCGAGGGTTTTTGTGATCGCTCAATCAGATTTTAAATTAAAAAATTGTGAGTTTAATGTAGCAGAAAAATAAAATATCCAAAAAAGTTCGAAAAAATAATTTTGTCTCAAATTTGTTTTGTCCAAACATAAATTATACTTTGTACACAGTTGCAATTATGTGAAATCAGAACTTTTCCATATCTTATATTTAGCTACATTAAAAATAAAAATAATTCATAAGAAAAAGAATAAAAAAACAATTAAATAGAGAAACAACGGATTATAGGTACTTTTAGCAAACAAATGAATGTTTAGTCAAATGAATATCGGTTATTTTTTTATATTCATTTGTCATTGCTGTCATGTTATTTCTCTAAGACTTTGACATTCTAAAAGTGATATAATTTTGCAGTTTTCTTTGCGAATCAGATAAAACTTTCTAGGAAATAGAATTTTGATTTCTTGTTTTCATTTTCATCGTGTGTTGCAGTTTTTTCACGCTTTTGCTATAATTGTTTGGCATTTATTATTTTTCTTCACTTATAAGAAAAAGAATCTCACTTTTGTCGCTATTCATTAGCCGTTTCAAATTTCCAGTATAGAAATAAAGATGTCATTCATCTTTAACAATCCCATGAACCACAGAGTACCATGATCCATGCGAAACCGAACATTTTCTAATAAATCCCCAGCCACATTGGATCAGACATTTTAAATTTTACAAATCTGATGTCAGATTCGATTTTAGCTACCCTAAAAATCCTCGAGTAGCGTATACCAGTCAAATTCGAGAATTTTTTAATAAATCGTTAGCCATATTGGATCCACAATTTCAAATTTTTAAATTCTGATGTCAGATTCGTCTTCAGCGGCCCCAGAAACTCTCGAGTAGCATGTTCCGGTCAAATTCAAGCATTCTTTAATAAATCGTCAGCCATATTGGATCTGGCATTTTGAATTTAAAATATCTAACGTCAGATTCGTCTTCAGCGAACCCAAAAACCCCCGAATAACAAAATTTTGAAAAATTTAATGAATTTAAAATTTTTTCGTCAGCCATATTGAATCCGCCATTTTTAATTTTTAAAATCTGACCTCAGATTCGTATTCTGCAACTACAAAAACCCCCGAGTAACAAGTTTGAAGCATTTTCGTTTGCTTTTATTGTTTTTCTTTTTAATTTAACCGCCATATTGAAGACGCCATTTTGAATTTTAAAAGGTGCCATATTGTAATTGGAAGTAGACATAATAACCTAAATTTAAGCCATATTAGAACTTTTTTGATTAAAATCATTTTTGGACGGATGGGGTCTTCCTCTGGCGGAGAATGCCCCATATATATATATATATATATATGGTATTTAGGCATTTTTATTACTGAATTATTTACTATTAACCTTTTTCATACATGAAATGCTTAAGGGGTTACACCACTGTAAATGCCTCAAAAACAACGTTTTTTTAGGAATTTTTTTTTAATGGAAGGAAAGGATATATAGTTATAATGTTTTAGGAAGTTATTGACTGTATATTCAAGTAAAAAATTACAAATTTTTATTAATAAATATTCCAAAATGGTGGCACAGGAAACATTTTAGTAATGCATAATTTTTTCAGGAGCTCTGCGGCAAGCAGTATAAGTAATGTAAATTTCAATCTAGAAATAAATAAAACAATTTTTCTTAATCTACATGAAAATAGCTACAGAAATACGTAGGGGATTTCAAAAATTTTGATTTTTGTGTAATTGGCAAGCATTTGAAGAAAAAACTCATTTTTCGACCAAAGAAAACGACACTTAACGACGTTTATAACAATTGTGTAAATTAACTTATCAAAAAACCCCTTCGTATTTCTGTTCAAAATTTAATTTTAAAAATGTAATAAAAAAACCTGATTGGAAATATTGAAAATTGTTTGAAATAAACTGCTTGCAGATTTCAAAAACTGTGTTTTGAGAAAAACGCGTTAAAAGAGAAACACCACTACAGCGGGCTATAAGAAGCATTTGTTCAATAATTGTTTTTTTAATGTAAGGAAAGGAAATATAGTAACAATATTTTAAGTAGTTATTAACTTACATATTCAACTTAAAAATTACAAATTTTAATTATTAAATATTCGAAAATGTCCACACTGGAGCTATTTTTGTAATACATGTTTTATGTAAGATAAAATTCTTCTCCGGTAAAAAAGCTTGAAATTTCAATGAAATCGATTTCAGAAATGTATCAATCCTTTTCTTCCTTATTCTGGAAGGTTCAAAAAATTTTTTAAGCTAATAAAAAAATAAAAATTTTTTTTAAATGTCTACCGTGGTGTAACCCCTTAAGAAATGTTGTCTTTCATTTATTTACATTTATTATTCTTTGGTAATTAAATAAGAAATTATAATAATTTCAGGTTAAAAAACTGCAAGGAATAGAACACAGTAAAGAAGATCAACTTCAAAATTTAGAAAATCTACGAAATCAATTGAGGCTAAAGAGGGAACTTCTTTTAAAATATCGTAATATGTGCAGTTTTGATATGTTTAAAATTTAAATATTCAAAACTATAAAAGTATAAAATTATAAAAAAATGGTTTTAAGACATTTCATACGCAATCTAATTCACAATGAATATATTGTTAACAAACTTGCAGAATCTAAATTGTTTAGACGAATTGCCCAACTAACAATTGTTCTTTTTTATCGAATGAAAGGTAGTAAATCTGCAGGACAAATAACTTCAGATTCACTAAAATTTAGGCTTAATTCTAATGACATTATAAAGCGTTTTTATAATAGTCTAGAGAAACAAATAAATGATGCAAAGCGAAATGTAAAAAAATAAACAATATATTCTTAATGTGGGTGATTCTCCTGAAAGGTACCTGTTTTTCAAAAACTAAAAAAAATAATTTTTACATTTTCTGAAATTTTTTATCATGGGTAGGTTTAAAATACGTTTAAATATTAAAATTTGAGTTGCTCAAAATTAATTTTTAAAAATAAGCCTTTTTAGCATCATTCTAATGTTAAGTGTTTTGAAGGTTAAATATACTGTAACACCGTCCTACAAAATTTGACTTTTCTTTTCACACACAAAAAACCCAAACATTTTTGGAATTTTTTTTGCTGGATGAAGTCGTTTGTGGCTTCTAGGGGTGAAACAACTCTTAAATGAAAAGTGACAAGTTATATTTTAAAAATAGTTTCAATTTTCCTAAAACACTGACATCAGATTTGTAATTAGCGACCCCAAAAACCCCAGATTAAATTTTTATTTTGACAGCCGTCATATTGTATCCGCTATTTTGAGTTTTTAAAAACTAACATCGGATTTGTGATCAGCGACCCCAAAAACTCCCGAGTAACGAGTTTTAGAAAAATTAAATCTATTTTTAAAATATAACTTGTCACTTTTCATTTAAGGGTTGTTTCACCCCTAGAAGCCAAAAACGACTTGATCCAGCAAAACGTCCAGACACGTATTTTTTTTGGTCCTAGTTTCCAAAAATGTTTGGTTTTTTTGTGTGTGATAAATCTTGTCGGACGGTGTAATCAATATTGGGGTGTTTGTAAAAACATTCCTTTTAAATTTAATTTCTTTAATTTATTAAACTTTAAATAATATTCATTTATAATTTAATGAATTGAGTATTTAATAATTTATTTATAACTACTTTATTTTTTCAAAAATAACTAATATATATTTTTTATATTGAACTGAAAAAAAAAATTGTAATGAATTTTTTAATTTATCATTTTAAATTTAAAATTGGTATTTTTTATAAAAAAAATTTTATTTTTAATTATAATTTTGTTATTTATTTAACTTTCTACTTAATATATTATATTTTTAAAAATTAGAAATATTTTATTTTAAATAAAACGGACATTTTTTTAAGAATTCAAGGGTTAGGTATTTGAAAATAATTAATAAAAAATTAATAACAAAACAATAACGCTTATCAAATATGAAAAAAGCTTCGGAGATAAATAGTTTGTCAAATAAAAAATTCACGTTTTTATTTAATTTAAAAATATTGAAACATAATTAACCCTCCATCCGTCGCATTTTTTTAACGCGATCCGTCGCAGGTGAGGAAACTTCTCACCCATCGTAAATTAATTAAAAATTGTTATAAAATGCCAAATTTTTTTTTGGAATGTTCATTATAATTTCCAAACAAACTATTACAAGTAAAATTAACTTTCATTTTCTGTTAATTATTTAAATAAAAAATTAATGACAAATGAAATCGAGTATACGCGGCCAGTCGCACGGTGCGAAGTTTCCTCACTTTGCGGCAAAAATTCTTGACATTTGCTGCTTAAAAATTCAATTACAAAAAAACTAAAATAAATAAAACACAGAAATTGTTTTAAAATAAAAAAGAAGAGTTTTGTGAAACGTACTGAGAATATGAAATTATAATTTTTTGTATTTTGAAAGTTATAAATAAAAAAGAAACTGGGAGAGGAAACTTCTCACCATGCGACGGATGAAGGGTTAACAAATTTGTTAGGCTACAACTTCAAATATTTATATATAGATTACGTATAATTAAAAAACAGTTTAAAAATATGATATTTTTAACTGAAAAACGATGCTTCGGAGATGAATTTGATTTTTTACTCTCATTGCCAGTAATTTTTAATTAATTATTTAAAATATTTTTTTGCTTTCTTTGAACTAAATATAAGTGAAAAGTAAACGGTAGAATCTAAGCTTAAATTTGATATATATTAAGACTATGTTTCAAAAATTTTTGTTATTTTAAAAAATAATTAAAAATATGTAACATATTTAACTAAAACCAAAAGACAAAATTAAATACATTTTTTACTAAGAAAAACTTTAAATTTTAACATTACAAGATTATGTAAATATAAATAATGTTTCGCAGATTATGGATAAATTTTTTTTGAAATTTATACTCAACAAAATATCAATAATAAGTTAATGCAAATATTGAGTCTCACGTTAGAGACACGTGAAGTGGTCCCTTTCAGGAGAATCACTCATATGTATTAATTTAATAGTTATCAATAAATATAATAAAAACTAGTTATTTATAAAAAGTTATTTCTGATTTTTCAATTCCATAAAAGCAACCTATTGTGTTGTAAATATGTCATTATAATTGCAATTGCTTGGTTCTAATTGTGGTCATTCGTGCATGCTTATTTATTATTTGTTTATAATTAATAAAGATTCTTGAAGTGGTCCTTTCTATTTTTACAAAGTTCAAATTTTTTAAGTAAAACTTAAAATAGCTTTTTGTATTTTCAAGTGCTAGTACCTGGTAATATGTCCACTAACTATTTTCAAAATTTTAAAAATAATTATAATTTTTTTGTTACTTGAAGATTTTTTAACCTTATTATTAAAATAGTTGCATATGGGACAAAATTCTTTAGCTGCCCAGGTAAAAAAAATTATATTCTTGAGATATCTCGAAACTTTGCCAAAATATTACTAATGTTACCTTGAAATTCAAGGTCAAATTCTTAATTTCAATATATCTAAAAATCGGGTTTGCAAATTTTTTTCTAACCTATTCCAATGGGAAACTTACCTTTCTTCCTGTGAAAATTTTTGAAGGAAATAATAGTCAGAATTCTTGAAAGGAGCCACCCAAAACCTTTTAATTTATTTTTGTGTACTAATGTGGTTATTTTAATAGTATTTTATATAAAAAATTATACTACCAAAGGATTTTGCAAAAAGAAATTTTTGTTAATGTTATTAAATATTGAAAATGTTGAACGTACACGGAAAAAAATAGTTCACGAATCTCTCGTGAACTAGTATATCACTTTTGGATGGGACACAAAATTTCAAAATTTTCATTCACTTTTGATTAGAAATGGCGAACGTCAACGAAAAACTGAAACAAAGTTAATGAATTTTTGATGAACGTGTTAAGGATGAGTAGTTCGTCAAAAGTAAAGGTACAAGTTGACGAAAAAGTCGTGAACTCGCGAGTCTCAGTAGTATGCGCAGTTCGCAATGCACATCAAATATGGCTGATCAAGAATTCATCTGTCATAATTCAGTCGGTGTCATCAGTGTTTACACTCGGACAAATTCTTTGTTTGATTAAATTTATTATTTAGAATCAATGTTTTTATTATTCATTGAATATTTTTGTGTGATAATTTCTTTTGTGAAACAAATAATTCATAAAATAAATTAGAAGTTACGACAAGGATCGTTTTATACTTTGCACGGTCCTGAGTTTTGTAGCAGACAAAGCTAATCGTGTCGTTTGCAGGAGTACTGTCAGTGTATATAGATTTAGCCGTGTCGGTTAGTTGTTAGGAATATTATTAGGGTACTAGGTTCGAATCCCGTGAAGCGAGTTGCGAATTTTAATGGCGATAAAATTGTGTGTTCTGTGTAGTTGGGTGTGTATAGGCGTCAAGTTATCAAATTAAGTGAAATACTATCAAAAAAGTAGTGTCTAGAAATTATTTTTTTTTGTTTTTAACATTTTTTAAAAGTTCACGAATTTTTCGTCAACTTTGACGAAAAGTTCAGAAACCGTACTACGTTTCTAATGAAGGAGTTGATGAAATTTTGATGAACTGTGTTTATAGATTTTGAAGAATTTTTTGTCCCATCCAAAAGTGATATACTAGTTCACGAGAGATTCGTGAACTTTTTTTTCCGTGTATTTAATTGAAAAATGAATTTCTCAAAAACTTATTGATCGATTTTAATTTTTCAAGTTGCATTTTATTTGTCTTGGAATGAAGTATAACTGCCAAAATTTTCAAATAAAAATATTTAATTTTAGTGCAAAATGCAATTGTTTATTTATAAACAATTAAAAATAAATAGTGTTCTGGATGATATTTTAAGTTGAAAAAATTACTAAAATTTTCTTAATAAACCAATTAAATATATCCCGTTGAAAAAAAAAATGGCACGAAGTTTGAAATTGATTAATTAAAAAGCATTTGTGCCGCGGTACAGTGCGCGACTCTGGTCCTTATTGAGCGTTCGCGCGCGTGTTATTTGTTTCTGATCGCTGAAACGACAGCGCTTCTCAAACACTACATTTATGTAGGAAATAAATTTATTTTAACGTAATTTTTAAATTTAATTTTTTTTAATGGAACGTTTAACTAATTTTTTTTGTCGAATTGTAATTACAGATGTGTTGCATAAATTGTTAAAATATCGAATTGTTGAATTTTCTTTGAAATTAAAAAAAATAATGTGCGAACTAGAGTTAAAATTTGGATTGGATTTAAACATTTTTAACAATAATTTTAAATGTAAACTATTCTTTAGAAACAGTTCTGTTTCTAAAATAAAATAATAAAATGAATAGTTTAGCATTTATTCTCTCCGATAGATAACGAATTTTAACCAATCGATTAAAATCATAAAAACAGGCCTCGGATCGACTTTAAGGCGCAAAAATAATAGTCGCTTATTTAGTATCAAAAGAAAGTCGTTTACTTTATTCTGTATTATCACAAAAACTTTTCAAACTTTCTCAATTTTAATTAGTAAAAATGTTTGATCATTTGACTTTTTGGTTTAGAATTAATAAATAAAATGAAATTTTACATAGAATTTAACATATAAAAAAAATTTTTGGAATGAATCAGAATATTCTTCACGGTAAAAATGTTTACTAATTTCTCTTTTTAATTAGTTAATTTTACTAATAAATTAGTAGAAATAACTAGAACATTATTATTATTATTAAATTCTAAATGTAAACTATTCTTTAAAAACAGTTCTGTTTCTAAAGAATAGTTTACATTTGGAATTATTGTTAAAAATGTTAAAATCCAATCCAAATTTTAACTCTAGTTCGCTCATTATTTTTTTAATTTAAAAGAAAATTCAACAATTCGATATTTTAACAATTTATGCAACACATCTGTAATGGGGATCCTCACAGCCAAACTTGGCCAGTAGAGTGCAGCAGCACTGTCAGATTTTATGGCGCAAAATTTTAATACTTTGTTGCATAATATTAATTAAACAAAGTATAAATGGTTTTTGTGAAGAATAAAATCATTAGATCATAAAAATTGGTTATAATAAAGTACGGAAAACTATTTAAAGATGTTATGAGATTCAAAATTAAAATTTGTTTACAATATTTTTAATGGCAGGTAACATAACCTCAATTATTTTATCTATATACTTTTACGATATTGTGACTTGCAAAATCGTCTTTTTTCCTATGACACATATTCCTCGCTTGGTTTGTAAACCAAATATGACTTTTCGCATAATCAAAAATTAAGCGCTTAGACTATCTTGCTGTGGTGCTGCCATCTGAGATTAGCTTTACATATAATGATCCCCATTACCATTCAACAAAAAAAACTTAATTAAATGTTCCATTTAAAAAAATTAAATGTAAAAAATTTCTAAAGAATAGTTTACATTTAAAATTATTGTTAAAAATGTTTAAATCCAATCCAAATTTTAACTCTAGTTCGCTCATTATTTTTTTTAATTTCAAAGAAAATTAAACAATTCGATATTTTAACAATTTATGCAACACATCAGTAATTATAATTCGACAAAAAAAATTAGTTAAATGTTCCATTAAAAAAAATTAAATTTAAAAATTACGTTAAAATAAATTTATTTCCTACATAAATGTAGTGTTTGAGAAGCGCAGTCGTTTCAGCGATCAGAAACAAATAACACGCGCGCGAACGCTCAATAAGGACCAGAGTCGCGCACTGTACCGCGGCACAAATGCTTAAAATTAATCAATTTCAAACTTCGTGCCATTTTTTTTCAACGGGATATATTTAATTGGTTTATTAAGAAAATTTTAGTAATTTTTTCAACTTAAAATATCATCCAGAACACTATTTATTTTTAATTGTTTATAAAAAAACAATTGCATTTTGCACTAAAATTAAATATTTTTATTTGAAAATTTTGGCAGTTATACTTCTTCTTCTTCTTCTTGTTTTAATGGCCTCTTGTGAGAAACACAGGTAGCCAGTACAATAGTAATTTGCTTAGTATTTCTTATTTGTGCTGTGGATTACGTGATTGGTTGAGAATTTCATTCCAGTGGGGTCCAAGTCGATGCTGTGTTGAAGTGAGTGCAGATGGGCGGAAAAAAATTTTTTTTTTAAATTTTCTGAAAATATATACTCCGATTATTGAAAGGAAATTGAGTTGCCTTTATCTTGAGATGATTTTGTTGAGAGAAATATTTCCTTGAATCCATTTGGGAATTATTAATGTTATTTAAGAGTAGTCAGGATCTCTTAATAGCTGTTTCTCATATTAAGGTCAGTTCACAGTTCATAATTTCAGCTAGTTCATTTACTTTAGCAAAGGAGGGAAAATTAGAAAATTACTCGGGGTAAATGAAAGGAGAATTTGGAAGATAGGGAATTTAGAGAAAGGTTTGAGAGAGAGATAAAGGGAAGCATAACAAATCTAATAGTAAAAGTAAGAAAAGATTAAATAAGGAATAATATTATAGGAAAAGTTTCCATTTTCATTCCTCTCAAGAGTACGCCTCATGTGGAGCCACATCAAACTCCCGCCCTCATATCACACATGATAACGCTCCTTATGAAATTTCAAGTAAAAGTTGTTACTGGGTTAGAAAAATAGTGTGAATATTCAGGAAGAACCTCCTCATATTGTTGTTGAAAATTTGTTCCATCTCAAATGTTGAAGTCACCCGTCTCGAAAAAACCTGCCGATCTCAACAACCGTCTCACGATCTGGGTTGAAAATGAGTGAATTTAAGTCCATGAGTTCAGGATTGAAGTCAGCAAGTCTGGTCGAGTGAAAGGAGAAGAAAGTTGATCTTCCCGATGAAAGCTGTGGACAGAAACAAAGTAAGTGGTTTAAATCTTGGATCTCTGCTCCACACACACAGCCCGTAGGAAGCGGCCAACCCATCCTGGCGAAGTGAGATCCAATTCGCATATGATTAGATCGAAGTCTACCCACCGCCACCAAATATCTGAGAGGGGCATTCAAGCTCTTGAACCAAGGCTTACTGGTTTTAACATTAACATAATTAAAATATCTGTTGCGAGAGGGTGGTTCCGTGTAATTAGGCAAAAGATATTTGTGCCAATCAAGAAAATCATGTTTTACTACTGGTATAAGGTCGATAGTAGAAAAGATAGTGGATCGACCAATAAGGAGGTCAAGTGATCTCTTAGCCCATTTATCAGCTCTCTCATTACCGGATATGCCGGAATAGGAAGGGATCCATAGTAGATTAACAAGAGACCCCTTTTGTTAGAGTGAACAGATTTGTTTGACAATTTTAATAATTAATGGGTGGTGTTGTTTAGCGAAAAATCGTTCCTTCACAGAGCGCCTTGGATTGAAGGAGGCGTCGGTGAAGATCTGGATGTGGTCTGGGAAATGTAATTATGTGAAGGTATCAAATGCACGCTGCGTGTTATTGGAATTTTTAAATTCCAAAGCAGAATCAATATCAATTCCAAATGACTCAATAAGTTTCGGCCAGGTATAGTTAAAGAAAGATAACTTTTTTGTACGCTCTCTTCTGCCAGTCAATTGTGAGACATCGACATAAGTATCCAGGAGCGAGAATTTGATTTTATAGGAATTTCTCTTTTAGATTCTTCTATTGGTAGTTACTTCGTGTAGCAGTTGCAATTTTGGGGTGAGTGGATTCGAAGACCACGCAAGATTCTTTATCATATGTCCGCGATTCAGCATCTGTCTCCTCAGGAATAGTGGGGGTTCGTCAACATCAGATAACAAGATGCTGACAGGGGTGGCGTTCCACCCCTGTCCATACTGCCCAGGATTGCCCTGATAGCCGCGTATTGGATCCTATCGAGCTTCCTGAGATGAGTTTTACTAGTAGCAGAAAAGAGTTGGCAACCCCATTCGAGGTGAGCTCTCAACAAACCCCTATAAACCATAACCAGGGATTCTGGACTGGCTCCCCATGTAACCCTTGACATAGAGTACAGTATATTAATCGCTTGTGAGGCTTTTCGTGTTATTTCGGTGATGTGCTTGGACCAATTTAGTTTTTTATCGAGGAAGATGCCAAGGTACAAAAGATCATTCTGGACCACGATTTTGAACCCATTTAGGTACATAAATATATGTTCGAATCTTTCTCTACTACGCGAGAATATAACCAGCTGTGATTTTCCCGGTGAGATGGAAAGGTCCGTCCCCTGAAACCAGGGTGTTAAAATCACAATCGCCTTCTTGAGCTCCCTCACCGAATCGGCTGGGTTCCTTGAACGAATATAGAGAATTAGGTCATCTGCGAACATAAGACTTTTGATGTGATGCGGAATGTGTAGAGAAATTTTGCTAATCGCCAAATTAAATAAAAGAGGGGATAGCATCCCCCCTTGTGGAACTCCAATATATGAAGTCTTAAAATTATCATCGGCGGAAGAGAAAAATAAATTTTTAGATTCAGTGAGGAATGAAACGAAATTGATCAGTTTATCCGGGGTACGGAGCTCTACAAGACGGTCGTGGATAGCAGAAGGAAGAATATTACTAAAGGCTCCCTTGAGGTCAATTGCGAGTGCAGTCGTGTGGCAACCGCGTTGGAACCCCTGTTGTATATCAGTGGCAAAGGTGGAGACACAGTCGATGGTAGAACGGCCTCTTCTAAACCCAAATGCTCATGACGTTTGTGTATGAGACGTTCAAACAACTTACAAACAGCCGAGGTGAGAGAGATGGGTCTATAACCTCTGCCATTGGATTTGGGCAAAACACCACCCGAGTATCCCTCCAATCAAGAGGAAAACTAGATGTTAAAAAAACGGTTGAACAAAAGCAACAGGTATTCTCTAGCCTTCGAGGGGAGATGATTGAGAATCGAGTTTGATATAGAGTTCAAACCAGGTGCCGTGTCTTTTTTGGACTGAAGCATCACAAGGTTAAATTCGGTGGTGGAAAAAAGGGCCATTAAGAAGCTCGACCCCATTCAATCCAGAAACAAGGGGGAGATGAGTGCGTTGGATGTTCTCTTGAACTAGATCGCTTTGCAGTTGCCTGAAATGTTGGAAATTTAGATCGTTGATGATGCCCGTGCGCAATGGTTGAGTGGACGTGGAAAAAGCCTTGACCTTGTCCCAAATTTCCTTGGTACCCATAGAGGGGGATAAAGAGCTACAAAAGTCTGTAAAAGAAAGTTTCTTCTTTCTACGAAGGAAACGTTTAACCTCCTCGTCGACTTTCCCAAATTTAATTCTATTAGCAGAGGTTTGAGAACCTAGGAACTCCTTTCGAGATGCTCTTTGCCTCTCTAGTGCTTTGTCGCACTCAATGTCCCACCAAAGGGGCTTCGATTTACGGCTCCCTGGAAGACTCGAAGGGATGTAGGCATCGGACTCGCCAAGGGCCATCTTGACTCGGTCTATGAACAAGGTATATGCCAACTCCGGTCCTACGATATTCGAGGGATTATGAAAATCAACTTCAAGGGAATCAACGTAGGAGTTCATGATTCCAGTAAATCGAGGCCAGTCTACATTTTTTAGATTGAAACGTGTTAGATTTCAGAAATTTATGTGAAACGTCGGAGACAGCTGTTACCAGAAAGTGATCTGAATTATACGTATCGGAGGTAACCTCCACTGATGAAATATAACACAAAGAGGCTAAGACAAGGATAAGGTCGATATATCCCCCCCGTTTATCATTACTCCTAATATATGTAGGATCATTTAATGGGATAAGGCTGAACTCCTCAATGGCCTCATTTAGCTGTTCACCACGTGGGGTGCAATAATTTGAGCCCCATGACCAAAAATGGGCATTGAAATCACCACACAAAATAAGAGGATCTGTCTGCGAGCAGCAGAGCAGTTGGTCTCTCCAAACGGATGGCGGAATTCTGGTGTTTGGTGGTGCGTAGACTGAAATGATCTGTAACAGACCAAATGAGGTAGCAACCCTTACTCTCACGCAGTCTATGTGTTAAATTATTTTAGAAGGAATTTTTGTAGTTGATATAATGAAGGACTTTTTGATCAACAAGAGGTAAGAAAGCCCGGGATTTGCCAGACCAGATTGGATGGTTTTAGCCAAGTCTCAGAAACCGAGAGAACATCCAGCTGCTCAGTGTGGAGTATTGCCTCCACTTCTGTCCTTTTATTTAGCACGCTGTGTGCGTTCCAAGTGCCGTATTTGATAAAATTTACTGAAGACATTTCAAACCGAGGGTTATTTAAGAAAAGCTCCTTATTTTCTCTAATTAATTTATTTTAAGAGTAGGAAAATATATATGTTGCCGAAAATCCAAACAAGGACGATTGCAATACTGAACAAGAAGCAACCAAAATCAAGACAATTGCTAATTGGGCAGGGAAAAGAAAAAGAAAAACAAATTCGTATAAACCGAACACAAAAAAAAACAAACAACGAACAGCGAAAAGTACGAACCAGACAAAATCACCAAAAGGCACAAAATGCAAGAAAAATCTTGCTCAGTAGAGGAAAGAATGAGTAATGTAAAGGCTGTAATCCAAAGGGTAATGTCAAGATCAACCTCACAAAATAGAAGAGAGAGAGAGAAAGAATAAAGAGAAGAAGGAGAAAAATATGCCCATCAACTTCGAATCTCCTTCCCTCGAATTTAGTTCAATAAACAATTTAAAAGTATAACAATAAACAAAGACTGATATTTAAACAAATTAAAAAGCGAGTTGACTCTTATTATCAATTAGTCGAGTTTAATCATCGATATTAATGCAAGAATGAAAAGTAGCTTAATCCTTGTTAGGGGGAGGTTCATCCAGCCTCTTTTGCATAAAGCCAATTATATCACTTTTGTTTTGATTCAATTTAATGAGAGAATCTACAGAGTGGAGTGGATAATACGGATCCTGATCAAACACATCGTCAGGGGACGTAGGGGGTAGAATGCCCTGTTTTAGGAGCTGGTGGATTTCTAGTAAGGTTAGGATTCTCCCTAGAAATGTCACCAAAGGAGGAATCAGGTCTAGCTTCAACCTCATTATAGAGGTCAGGGTTTTGAGCATAGAACAAAAGTTTAGCCTCTCCTCTCTGTCACAATTAGTTGTGAATCGGTGTCGAAGAATACCAAATTCTAGTTTGAAAACTGGACAACTGGAAGATGAGGCTGAATGATAACCTCCACAGTTCTTACAGGTGGGGTTATGTTCGCCCTTAGGGCAATAGACTATCGAGTGACGGCCAGCACAGTGTTCACATGACGGATAAGTGGACCTGCATTGGTCCATAGTATGACAGAAGCGCTGGTAGCGATAACATCTGCGAGGACGAGGAATAGATGGGGTAATAGCGATGATGAAGTCGCCTAGCCGAATATTGCGAGGTATTGCGGAAGTATTGAAAGTAAATTCAACTTTATCGTAGATGACATTATTGTCATCAACGACCCGCCTGATGCTCACAATATTTTCAAGATCACTAGTTTTGCACATGGCCACTATGTCCCTAATCGAACGAGTTGAAGGAAACCACGTAGAAAAACCCTTTTTCCTAAGAAAATAATCCGGGACAAAAACCTTATATCCAGCCTGAATGAGCTCATGAGATGTAATAAGAGCGTTGGCAGAAGTAAGGTCTGAGTATTGAATCTTTACCTGATTCTTACCACTTCTCGTTATGGTTTTGTCACCATGTATGAATGGTGTAAGGAGATCAATGACCTTAACCGGGTCAAGTCTTCCCAAGTTTCTTCCCTGGACAGTGCTCTCCATTAAAAGGGTGTATGGGGGTCGCGCTGTGAGGAAGATTAGAGGTGGAGGGAATCGGCTTCTCCGGGGGTTCGTGTGTTTGGAGAGACTCTTTGGGGTCTCAACAAGGGGTATTTGATGGACCACAGATTCGAGCATTATTTAGAGACACGAATCTCGTTTCTTAAATGACCGACACTGAAAGGGCAGCTTGGGAAAGTTACAAAGAAGTTTCAACAAATGTTCTAGAAAACAATAAGAGTCCCGAAGCTAAACAAATTGTAGCCCAAATGCTTAAAAACTTTCAAAAATTAGGATGCTTAATGAGTTTAAAACTACACATCCTCGATTCGCATCTGAATAAGTTTCCCGAAAATTGCGAACATTACAGCGAGGAACAAAGAGAGCGATATCATCAAGATATTAAATTGATGTAAGAACGATATAAGGGAAGATGGGATGAGGTAATGATGGCTGACTTTTGTTGGATGTTGAAGAGAGAAACGAGTAGAAAAGGAAAAAAAACGTAAGCGAAACCCTTTACATCTGTCATTTGAAGAAAAAAGAACACGGTATAGTAGCAAGACAATAGACTGAAGAGATGTTCCCAAAAAACCGCAAGTAATAAATCTAAAAAAAATCGTTAAAATAATAAAGACTGCCATATTGGATCCGCCATTTTGAATATTTAAAAACGGACATGGAATTCGTCATCAGCGACTCCGGAAACCCCCTGAGTAACGATTTTCAAGCAAATCCGAACAAATTTTTATAATTGTGTCCGCCATATTGGATCCGTCATTTTGGATTTTGGAAACTTGACAAAGGGTCCGTAATCAGTAATCACAGAAAGACCTAAATAGTAAATTTCATGAGCTTACAAAATTTTTATTGCGCAGTGTATGATATAATTTGTTTGTTTGGAAGCTTAGTTATAATTCTTAGGTTAGGTTCGATAGATTTAATTTATTATATGAATTTTCAATAGAAAAGCTTTTTTTTGCTTAGGGACTTTTGGGAAGTCTGCCTACAGATACCTTGGATTCCGCACTCCAAGGTTATGTGGGGTTGGTATAGTAAAACAAAAAAAATAAAGAAAACAAGTTGTAAATCCAGATGTTCATTACATGAACATTTTGCTTCCTCTATACGATCAGTAAAAAAATTTGCTTCCTCGTGGAGAAAGCACTAACTTATTGTCACGTATTGACATATTTTCCATGTTGTTGTCTTCAAATCTAATTAAAAATTAATTTTAAAAATTTGTTATATTTATTATAATTATAATTAAGTATATTAAGTATATTTAATTTTTAAGTAATTTCTAATACGATCTAATATTTATAAAATCAAAAAAATATTTATAAAATTTGTTTTAATCCTAAATGAACAAAATAAAATTTTTAATAAAAAAATGAATTTTTCATCTTTAATTGTAATTAATTCTATAATTTTCAATAGAATATATATTTTACATACATCAATCGATTCGTCTTGATGCAAGGAATAAGATTTTAGATTTATTTTTCAATAAATAATAACATTTTATTGTACAGCAACATAATTCTTAAGAAAAAATGAATTTTTATTAAAAATGCAAATTTTGTGTCTGTAATTGGTTTTAATTTTATAAATTTAAATACAATATAAACTTTATTTATACCAATCGATCCGTCTTGATGCAAAGAATAAAATTTTAGAAATAAGTGAGTAAGATTTTCTTATACAGCAACATAATTTTGCGGAAAGAACTCATTTTTTGAGAAAAATGCGAATTTTTCAGCTTTAATTGTGATTAACTCTATAAATTCTCATACAATTTATTCTTTTTATATACCAATCGATTCGTCTTGATGCAAAGAATAAGATTTTATTATATATTAACTTCAATAACCAACTTAAAAAAAATTTTTGAAAAAAAAAATTTTTTAGAAAAAAGTAAAAAAAAAATTTTTTTCTGAGAATTTTTTAAAGTCTATCAATCCAGTTCGAGATATTTTTATGATAAATATACCTGGTAAATTTCAGCCAAATTCGTTAAAACCTCTTCGAGTTATCGTGTTCACAAAAATCGGGATCCACACACACACACACACACATACACACACATACATACATCCGGACAATTGTTCAGGGTTTTATATAACATAGTCCCATATAGAAGAAAATTTGTCAAAAGGATTTTTAAAAATTTAGTAAATTAAACGACTACAAAGCTTCCTCACGAGGAAGCAAAATAAATAAATAATATAATAAATTTAGAATACTGTCGACCTACTGCCAGCCCGACCCACTAAAACCCGTAACCCTTCTTTTGGAGCCCTTTACCCTCCCTCGGAACGGTCGTAAGACTTTAGCCTTCGAGGGTGGCGCTCCAACTCCGTCGCTGCTGCGACTTTGTTCTTTACCTGCAGTTCTCCTGCGTCAATAGTTAAAAAATTTAAAACCATTTCAATATAAAAGCGGAATTAACAGCACAACAAAAATTAAAAAAAATCAAATGATAAAATAGTTTAAAATGTCAATAGATAAAATACTAAACTGGTCTAAAACAGAAACATATGAAACCAACAGATATATAATGTCAAAAAGTAAAAATTCTATAAGGACAAATAAATAATTATCGAAGAAACAGGAGAGCGAGTCTAATAGTAGTATAGTTTCCATAAATAATTTAAATATTGAATTTGATTTAAAAAAAGCTATTCTTGATGTGGATACGGTGCAACGACAGAACGAAACAATAAGAAGGATCATAACAAAAATAGAATCGGGAGAAAATGTGCAAACATATTTAATTCATCGAAATGTTCTGTTTCGTTATTGCGATAATGAAAATATTTATCAAGTAGTTAGTAGTAATACCAAGAGAATGGGGTAAATCTGTTTTTAAAAGGGTTCATAGTCATTTGTGTCATCCAGGTGTCTTCAAGACTTTCACCTATTTAAATCGTTTTTATTATTGGGATCACATGAGACAAGATGTTAAAAAATGGGTGTTATCATGTGATATTTGTCAGCGTATAAAGCCATATAATCAATCTATGAATACAGAATTTAGAATGGTGAAGTCTGAAGAACCTGGTGATGTCGTTTGTGTTGACCTTTATGGACCTTTACCGATCTCGCGAGGGGGGGTTCAATATCTTTTCGTGGTATTAGACGTCTTTTCGAAACTTGTTCGACTTTATCCAATAAGGAAGGCTACAGCGTGCGCTGTAACACAGAAAATCTGTGATCTATATATTCCAGAAATAGGGAAGCCTCGACGCATCCTGAGCGATCATGGCACTCAGTTTACATCGAAATGGTAGAAAGAATCGTTAGGGGATTTAGGTATACGCGTTGTAACGATCAAAATCGTTCTCTTACTTTTCTTTAGATATGCCATTTCTGATTGTTTCCCCAATTCACAATTCTTCGCGCTAGATGTTAGCCTAATAGCTACTGCGACCACCGGTCGTTAAAAGAATTATAAATTCGGGTGTCATCGGACCAAAGACGAATGGCCTTATGGTTACGATGACGATTACGCGAAATTTCTCATCAGAGAGAAGCGGGCCTTCTTACATAGAAGCGAGACTTCGAGCCGCGATTTTCCGCGCGTAATTGATGCGCTGCGTCGCATCATAGTTATTTTTGTATAATTTAAGCTTATTTTTAAAATTAAATGTTTTCTTAATTATTAATTTTATTGTTTTCTTGTGTTGTGCGCCTTCTTCCTAATAGGATTATTCTACTCCCAACGGCGATCTAACAATCGGCGAATTTGGTAAGTTTGATCAATCTTTTCTCATCTACGTGGCTCGTCTCGATTCGCAACTGCTCATCAAACTGCGTCGCTGGTTGGATTGCCTCCGCACGGATCGTGGAATCTCTGCTCAATTTGTTGTGTCGGCTACCGCGAGCCGAACCCTGATTTCCGCTTTTTCAAAATTATTTAAAGACTCGCGAAGTTCGCCACAGCGTTTTCTTTTTATCAATACGCCATCCCCAGGGAAATCCCGATGAACGGGTGATGCGAGAGTTAGGTCGTATGTTTCGAGCGTTATGTGCTAATAGACATGTGGGATGGGCGTGTCAGTTTCCGATCACTGAACGAAATTTTAATCTCTGTACACATTTGACTACAGGTTTTGCTCCACAAGAAATTCATTTCGGAACTCCCGTAAAAGATGATTTAGTCATTTAGTATGTCATTCTCATTTAGTATGAGAAAAAAAGAATAGGGCCGCATAACGAGAATATCTTTTGCCGAAAACGATTTGGTGTATATCAAAATTCCCCACTCATAAATTTTTTGAAATTTACGAAGGACCATTTTTGATAAAAATAATCCTGGGGAATGGGTCATATGAATTGTGCGAAAAAGAAAATAGAAATAAAAATAAAGGAGTTCATCATCATTCAAAATTGCGACCATGTATTTGTGACAGAGAAAAGTAATGACTATATATAAAAGTAAATATAAGTATCGAATCGACGAAATAAATGTATTATTAAAATATGACATGTTCGGCAATGACTATATAAAAAAAGTTTCTCTTGTGACTCTTTATGACTATATCCCGTTCATCAAGTCAAAGGGGGTATGTAACGTACGACGTTGAATGTAAGGAAGAAATGTCTGTGAGAATGAGTGGGATAATTAGAGCTGGGGACGATCAGTTAGAAGTGTCATTAATATGCTCAATGAGTAGGGAGCATTTTCTCTTGTAAGGGCTTACGAAGTAGACGATTTGGTGTGACGAAAAATTCTCGACCCGTGTTAACAGATGAAAGTCGTTTCATTGTAAGATTATTTGTAAATTGAAATGTACGTAAAATTTAATTAACAGTCTTGATTTCGTTTGTGATATTTTTTTGTCTATTGTGATTGGGTACTTAAGATTTCTTCTCTTTTATTTGTCATTACACAGCGGGCCGTTTAAAACGATTATTGAAATATTGAAATTGAATGGCGAAATTGGATGTACTTCAGAGAGGGTTTGGAGCCGATCTGTTATCCACGAATAATGAAAATGGACTCATCCTAAGTATCATCATCCGTATCCCATGAATTCAGAGCGTCATCATCTCAAGATATACTCTTCATTCATCGAATCCCCCACGGAATGATGCATGCAATAGGTATCAGTCGTCACATTATTTGTTACTATCGCGAAAAGTGAGTACACCATTTTAACACATTCATAATTTGCTGGTAAAAACCACAAAGAAAATATTTTGTATGATATCTCACGAAGTGAATATCTTTTCAATTGAGATAAAATCTCGTCACACGAAGAATTAGGTCTTATACGCTGTTCTAATTGGTTTAAATGAGAAAATGCCATGAAAATGACCGTCTTTAATCTATCTATATTAATAAAATCAGACTTTTGTCTGTACATTGCACGAAATTAATTTTTTCTAACATAATTTATTTATTTGAGCAACGGAGGTTCCAAAAATGGTAATAGAAAATTTCCTGTATGTATGTATGTATGTCTGTAAAATTTTGTTCGCTTATAACTTGAAAACATCTTGACCGAATAAAGTAAAATTTGGCAATCCTTTAGGTATTGGTCTAACTTAAAATATTAGCTATATTTGATGAAAAAATATTAAGCTGAACAAAAGTTATGAATTTTTTCAAAAAGTTAAAAAAAAAATTTTTTCAATTTTTTCAGATTGGGATAAATTTCTTAATTTATTAATAATATAAATGATTTTAAAGATATATAATATACATATAATAATAAAAAATTTGTTTAATATGAAATTTTTTAATATGAATATGAATTTTTTATTATGAAAAAATTATGAATTTTTCTAAAAAAAATTTATTTTTTTAATTTTGACAGATTGCAGTAGATTAATTAGTTACTTACTTATTACTTTTGTAATATATAAACAATAAATTTACAGTTTTTTTAACATATTAATTAGAATGGGAGATATTAAATTTTTTCAAAAAATTTTAAAAATTGTAAATTTCCAGACTTTTATATTCTTGAATGTATAACTTTTAAACTTTCTGTAATTAAATATTACATGTTATTTAGTCATATTTTAGCATAATTTTGAAAAATACTATCCTATAACTATATCTGTAAGAGGGAAGTAAGTATAAAAATGTTTTTAATATCAAAAAATTAAAAATTATAATTGACAGACCAATTACTATCATGCTTAATTCAGTAGTATTTTTGGGGTCTCTGATAAACTTTCGACGTGAAAATAATGGAATCTAGAATTATTTGTTTATCTAAATAATCAAAAAAATTTTAGTTGCAAAACTTCGAAAATATTAAAAATGGTAAAAATGTAAAAAAATAAAAAATGTAAAAAGTAAAATGTTTTGTTATTTTAATTTCCGATTTAACCTTTAGGGATGTTTTAAGCATTGTAAATGCAAAAGTTAAACAGGGTGTCTATTATTATTTATGTTCAACAAACTATCCGGTTTTTCCCAGCTTTGGCAAAATTTTTCCAGGTAGAAATGGCTACTAAAATTAACTTATTTTATGAAAATACTCTTCAACGGTTTTTATTCTTACCAATACCCTCAACAGGGGTTCCACCAACTGGAAAAACGGTAAATATGCAGGAATTTAATTTAATCGGGAAAACTGTGAATTCAGCTTGCAATATAGGTCTTATTTTAGATTTCAGCAATTATGATACAATTAGTTCGAATTCGACTTTACTATAAATCCAAAAATTAGTGGAAATTTTGGATTAACTTATAATACTATAATTAAATTTCTACAAATAATTGACAAATATTGTTTTCTGAATTTAAATAAATTTAAAGAAAATTATTTGATGATAAAAGTCAATCACAGATTTAAAATAGTAATATTTTTTTAATGAAATAGTTAAAGGTAGCTAATTATTATTTTCTTCGGTCAAATTAAATTCCCCACCATTTCCCATCCTTCGAGACTGGTAGACACACTACTGAATATATATATTTTATATTAAAAATTCACGCTAATATCACGTTCACGAAATAGAAAATAAAATTACACTGCTTAAAAATTAATAATTAGTTATTTTAATACCAAATATATTCAATTAGATGAAAATATACATTTATTTAAAGTATTTGATTTAATGGTAATTTGGGTTAATTTTTTCAAAGCAATGCAGGTGAATACTAAAAACAAAAGAAAAACTAGCACGTTTCAAGGAAAAGGCTTCGGAGATGAAAAATAAATTTTCTTTCATATTTGTATACATTAGGGCGCAATTAAAATATGTTTTTTAGTAAAACATACAAATCTCACACCCTAATTTTATAGTACCATCGAAATATTCAGTTAAATTTACATCTACATTCAGTTATTTATCAAGAAGGAAGGCTTTGGAGATAAAATTAATTTTTACTCGGAGAAGAATGTAAATTTCGATTATTTATAACAGCAATAATTTTTCTCCTTTTTGTGGATAAAATATAGCAAAATTTAACGTCAGATTCTCAGCTTTATTTTAATGTGCATGAAAATTTTGTTTAAGATATTTTTAAAGTATAAGATGTCAGTAATCATTGTAAAGTAATTTTAACCTAAAGCTGAAGACAAAGTTTAAACATTTTTATCAAAAATAAAAGTGAGGTTTACATATTTTTAAATTGCACATAATGATAGAAAAAACATTGTACTTTCTGGCAATATTTTAAAAAAATTTCTGAGAATTTGAAAAAAACCATGAAAATTTAATTTTATTGTAGAAGTCCTATTGGAGACATGTTGAAAAGGCTTCGGAGATGAAAGTAATTTAGTTATTACGTAAATTAAGTTGAATAAAATTATTTAATTTTTTTATAAAAATGATAAATAAGTGCTAAATTTTCACTATGGAAATTGATAATAATTATTAAAGAGTAGATTTTGTAAAATTAATCGAGACATAAAAAATGTCACTTTCAGAAAATTCACCCACACATATATATATATATATATATATATATATATATATATATTTATTTGCTTTTGAATCAAATAATTTCTAAACTAAATCATGGATATTTGTCAATATTGATCGATTATAACTATGATTAATTTTAGTTATATTAACCCCTTCGCAGTTCAGCTAAAAATCGCTTGTGATCCAAAAACGGTCCAAGAAAAAAAAGTATCTGAAAAATGTAATTTCATTGTAATTAAGGTTTTTGGAGTCTCAAAATTCGAATTTGAAGTCAGTTTTTCAAAATTTAAAATGGCGGACCCAAAATGGCGAATTCACAAATTTTATCAGATTTGCTTGAAACTTGTTACTCGGGGGTTTTCGGAGTCTCTGATTACGATTCTAATGTCAAATTTTCAAAATGACGGATCCAATATGGCGGTCGAGAAAATAAAAATCCAATGGATTTGTATAAAACTTGTTACTCGGGGGTTTTCGGGGTCGCTAATTACGAATCTGATGTCAGATTTTGAAATCCAAAATGGCGGACCTAAAATTCGATTAAATTGCATAAATCTTGAAATTATCCGCCATATTGGATTCACCATTTTAATTTTGTAAATCTGACATCATATTTGTAATCAGCGACCCCGAAAACCCGCAAGTAACAGACGTAAAGGTTGCACGACTTTTTGTGGCCACATATGGGCCTTTAGGCCAGTCGTTGGGTGGAAAAAGTGCACAAAAATGCAACCTCAAATGTTTTTGCAGTTTATTGTAGTTTGGAGGCTCCACATAGGAGGCCCACAGTTTGCTCTCGATTATCAGTTGCGAAAAATAGTGTAAACTATCGTCAAAGTTTGCAAAACGTGGTTTTTCGATGACCGACGATTCGGGTTACATTTTAGAGGAAAAATTTGTTAAAGAAAGTTGTAGAGTTTGGAAATAGCTTTCCCATGACTGGTCATACGTTAAAAAATATTAATTAGTTTAGTTGCAAATGAATTTAAACCATTAAAAATAGCACTTTTTTGATTGTTTAATTACTTTGTTAATAATTATCAACTTTGTTTATAATTCACCAGGACTATTCTTCTTGCGAAGCTGAATAAATCCAAAAAAAATTCAACTCGATCGGACAAATAGTTTATGCATAATTCCATTTGTTAACTAAAAACATGTAATTTTTCAACGAAATTTCTACACTTTTGGACCTACGAATTTCATTTTTTTATTTTTTAAATTACACTTGAGGAGTCAAACTTTCATCCCACTTTAATGGAAATTCGATATTTTTTATTTAAATGCATAATAATGGATGTTAAAAAAGGGTACGTTTTTTAGTCATAAACAAATGGAATAACTCAGCCAATTTTCACTTTATCGATTTGGTCTAAAGGGCATTAAATTTCATTTGTTATCACAAATCTTTTTAAAAAAAAAATCCGACTTAGCTTTAAGGGGGGGGGGAGTTAGTTTTTATTTTCAAAAAATTTCTGACTAGTTAATAATTAATATTTTTTAATGAAGTTTGCACCACCTACAGTTTAATACATGTATTTTATGAAAACAAATTGATTGTTATATTTTATGCTTTTATTTTTCATTTATATCAAGTAAAGTACATAAATAGTTTTTTTAACTCTTGGACGGCGGAGTGGGGAACTCAGTCGCGCGTGGTTTTCCACGCTACAACTGAAATCAGCCGTTCAAATTTACAAAAATGGTTATATCTTCGTTAATTATTTACCGATTTTAATTTTTCTTTTTTTAATTTGATGTATTTTTGTATGCTGAATCCGAGAATGATTTTATATTTTTTCAAAATACAATATTTTTTGTAATAATAAAAAAAATTTTTTAACAACAAATGATTATTGTTATTTATCACATTTAACAAAAAATTCTTTTTGTACATATTATTCCATTGAGTTTAAAATAATATTAAAAGAAAAACAATTGTTAAATGATTATATATAAGCTAGTAGCATCACGTGCACACATGCACGCCGGTTTTATTCGCAAAATGTACAAAGATGATGATGCTACAGACTTATATGCATATAATTTGAATTTATTTTTGAGATAATATAACTTTCATTTCAATGGAATAATATGTACAAAAAGAATTTTTTGTTAAATGTGATAAATAACAATAATCATTTGTTGTTAAAAAAATTTTTTTTTATTATTACAAAAAATATTGTATTTTGAAAAAATATAAAATCATTCTCCGATTCAGCATAAAAAAATACATCAAATTAAAAAAAGAAAAATTAAAATCGGTAAATAATTAACGAAGATATAACCATTTTTGTAAATTTGAACGGCTGATTTGAGTTGTAACGTCGAAAACCACGCGCCACTGAGATCCCCCACTCCGCCGTCCAAGAGTTAAAAAAACTATATATGTATTTTTACTTGATATAAATGAAAAATAAAAGCATAAAATATAACAATCAATTTGTTTTCATAAAATACATGTATTAAACTGTAGGTGGTGCAAATTTCATTAAAAAATATTAAATATTAACTAGTCAGAAATTTTTTGAAAATAAAAAACTAACTCCCCCCCCTTAAAGCTAAGTCGGATATTTTTGGAAAAGATTTGTGATAACAAATGAAATTTAATGCCCTTTAGACCAAATCGATAAAGTGAAAATTGGCTGAGTTATTCCATTTGTTTATGACTAAAAAACGTACCCTTTTTTAACATCCATTATTATGCATTTAAATAAAAAATATCGAATTTCCATTAAAGTGGGATGAAAGTTTGACTCCTCAAGTATAATTTAAAAAATAAAAAAATGAAATTCGTAGGACCAAAAGTGTAGAAATTCCGTTGAAAAATTACATGTTTTTAGTTAACAAATGGAATTATGCATAAACTATTTGTCCGATCGAGTTGAATTTTTTTGGGATTTATTCAGCTTCGCAAGAAGAATAGTCCTGGTGAATTATAAACAAAGTCGATAATTATTAACAAAGTAATTAAACAATCAAAAAAGTGCTATTTTTAATGGTTTAAATTCATTTGCAACTAAACTAATTAATATTTTTTAACGTATGACCAGTCATGGGAAAGCTATTTCCAAACTCTACAACTTTCAATAATAAATTTTTCCTCTAAAATGTAACCCGAATCGTCGGTCATCGAAAAACCACGTTTTGCAAACTTCGACGATTGTTTACACTATTTTTCGCAACTGATAATCGAGAGCAAACTGTGGGCCTCCTATGTGGAGCCTCTAAACTACAATAAACTGCAAAAACATTTCAGGTTGCATTTTTGTGCACTTTTTCGACCCAACGACTGGCCTACATAGACTGTCAAGGGGTTAAACTGTAAAAAAAATTTTATATAAATTTTAATGTTATTTGTCATTTATCTTATCCCATTTTTTTTCTTCTTTGAGGTCATTTGGTGCAATTATTCTTGTATTGTTTTAATATTTTTTTTATGCCAATTATATTTTTTCATGTTGTTCATGTAATGAAAGAGCCATTTCGTTACAGTATGATGTGTTACACGGAGAGACTTTTAGTTACAAAAATTACTTTATTGTATTTCGATATTTCTAATAAAACGTAAGAATTTAGGGATAATCGAGGTACGATGATGATAGTTCTTATTATATTAATAAGTAGTGTTATTTTTTTATCTACTATTGTAATTTTTAGGGAACAGAAGTTAGTATAAAAGTTTAGAAAGAATATCATTTGATGTTAAGACAATTGCAAATACGAGAATATGGAACATATTTATAATACATTCTGATATTTTTATTTGTAAACCCACTATTTTGAAAACTATTAAATGTAATAAAATTTTAGATACTGTATTATTTTTAATATTAACACGCTCTGAAATGGTAAGCAGTTTGAATTTTTACAAAATTTTATTAGAATATTTTCACGAAGGTTTCCGAACAGTTCCGTCCACAACCGAAGACAGTTAATGTTAGGCGTACACTCAGTAAACAACCGAGCGTCATCATCGTCTTAAAAGTATTTTGTTAAAAACGTTTCAAAAGTTATTAGTGATTAAACAATTGAATTGTGTGATAATATTATGATAAATCATATATTAATTTATATACATATGTATTATATATACCCCTACATATATATATATATATATATATATGTAGCGTCACCTAATCTTCACTTTTAGTATAAAGCTTTAGAAAAGATTCGAAAAACTTTAAGACTTATTACCAAAAGTGACGTTGACTATGTCTTTTCATAATCTTTATTAGAATTCTTCTAACTATACCTCGATTATCCCTAAATTCTTACGTTCTATTAGAAATATCGAAATACGATAAAATAATTTTTCTAACTAAAAGTCTCTCCGTGTACTCCCATTTTATGTCCGCAGATGAGACCTACAATTTTAAAAAAATTCAGTCCAAAAGCTCTTCATAGTTTGGAGATATTTATGAAAATGTGATCTTTACACACACACACACACACATGTACGGAATGACATTTTGTAAAAATGTCATTTTTAAACTCCTGAGGTCAATTAACATAAAGATATGTCAAAAAATCGAAGTCGAAAAATTTTGGTATTACAATACTTCCTCAGTATGAGGAAGCAAAAATTATTATTTTTGTTAATTTCAATTTATGGTGTTTTGAATTAGACGTCTTTAATTTATTCTTTATTTTATACATTCTTATGTGTAAAAGAACTAAAATCACATTCAAAAAAGCGCGCCTTTTATGTTTAACTTTTGATAATATTAACAAAATTTATTGTTTAAGCAATGTTTAGTTAAATAATTTTTTATCATTAGCAGATATTTTAATTATGATTATGCTTAACCAATCAGCTGTTTTAAAGGCTACAAGATCTACAACAAAAATTAGTGTTTCTAGCCCTAAGTTCAGTTAATGAAAATAATAACAACAATTAGTTGTTTAAACAATGTTTAATTAATTTATATTTATTATTAGTAGATGTTTTACTTATGAAAAATTGTATAATTGCGAAAAAACTTGGAATTTCTAGCACACTGAAAAAATAATATTGTTTAGAACACATTCATAATTCACCTTATATGTATACGTCTTAGAATTAACACAAACTTATGAAATAAATATTTAACACGGGAGGACGCAAACACCTAACACTAACGCATACGCACATTGAAACCCGGAACGCTAACCACTACACTACACACGCACGTGTTGTACTAAATTTTTTATCAGATATTAGAATTTCCAGTCAAAATATTATATTTAATCAGATATTTTATTTATTTAAAAATACAATTTTACTTACTCGTCAAGAACTATTCACTTTTATTTATTTGTGACGTTTATATATTATTAGTAATTAATGAAAAAATTAACAAACAATAAATTATAACTTTAAAATGCAAGCATTATTATAACGGTACAACACTTAAGCACAGTTATTAAAATACTACAAAATTTTTATTCCACTTGTGTGAAATTTCAGACTTCTTAGGTTAGTTATAATGTTTGAAAGAATTAAATTATCAAATATATAATAGCTTAATTTTAATTATCTGTTTTGATTTACTCGATGAAAGCGGTAAATGTGAAATACGCAGAAAAAATATTTTTTGCACAAAAAATAACTACATCATTAGTAGATTGTTCACTTACGAAAAATTGCACTATGGAGAAAAAACTAGAAATTTCTAGCCCTAAGTTCAGTGAATGAAACAAATAACAACAATTGCTTAAACAATTTTTAATTAACTTTTTTTATCATTAGTAGATGTGTCACTAATGAAAAATTGCACAATAATTGTAAAAAAATTAGAAATTTCTATCCTTCCCTCACAGCATCGGGATATTATGGATATCCATGGGATGTCCTACACGGAGAGACTTTTAGTTAAAAAAATTATTTTATCGTATTTTGATATTTCTAATAGAACGTAAGAATTTAGGGATAATCGAGGTATAGTTAGAAGAATTCTAATAAAGATTATGAAAAGACATAGTCAACGTCACTTTTGGTAATAAGTCTTAAAGTTTTTCGAATCTTTTCTAAAGCTTTATACTAAAAGTGAAGATTAGGTGACGCTACATATATATATATATATAGCATGCATATATATATATATATATATATATATATATATATATATATATATATATATATATATGTAGGGGTATACAAAATGCGTTAC
This sequence comes from Leptopilina drosophilae, assembly GCA_032873175.1. Classification (NCBI taxonomy): domain Eukaryota; kingdom Metazoa; phylum Arthropoda; class Insecta; order Hymenoptera; family Figitidae; genus Leptopilina; species Leptopilina drosophilae. The sequence continues at coordinate 37,255,141 of CM065483.1, forward strand.
TAGGCACGTGTATACTTATATAATACATATGTATATAAATTAATATATGATTTATCATAATATTATCACACAATTCAATTGTTTAATCACTAATAACTTTTGAAACGTTTTTAACAAAATACTTTTAAGACGATGATGACGCTCGGTTGTTTACTGAGTGTACGCCTAACATTAACTGTCTTCGGTTGTGGACGGAACTGTTCGGAAACCTTCGTGAAAATATTCTAATAAAATTTTGTAAAAATTCAAACTGCTTACCATTTCAGAGCGTGTTAATATTAAAAATAATACAGTATCTAAAATTTTATTACATTTAATAGTTTTCAAAATAGTGGGTTTACAAATAAAAATATCAGAATGTATTATAAATATGTTCCATATTCTCGTATTTGCAATTGTCTTAACATCAAATGATATTCTTTCTAAACTTTTATACTAACTTCTGTTCCCTAAAAATTACAATAGTAGATAAAAAAATAACACTACTTATTAATATAATAAGAACTATCATCATCGTACCTCGATTATCCCTAAATTCTTACGTTTTATTAGAAATATCGAAATACAATAAAGTAATTTTTGTAACTAAAAGTCTCTCCGTGTACTTTGAGGCAGATTAATAAAGTTTAACTATATATTTTTTTTATTTTTAATTTTTTAAAAAAACGTTTTTTGCCCATGACTTTTAAAAAATGTTAGGACACCTATGAATGTTTTTCTGTAATTTTGTAGAGTTTTTTTAGATGCATCTTTTGAGCCCTCAATAAAAATTTTTCGTCCATATTCACCAGAGATATTAAACTTTTAAAAATCAAAAATTTTGGAAATTAAGACTTTTTTGAATATTTTATTGAAAAATGTAGAAATAACTTTAAAACTATCATTATCATCTTGTAAAGCATTAAAAAACGCTTCGATTGACCTACTTTTGATTTTTAATATTTTTTTTTAATGTGGAACTTAAATTTTTAATCATATAAAGAGAAAAAATTATTACAGCAATTGAGAATAATTGTTCAAAAGGGCTTAGGGGGTTAAGTATGCAAAAAGTGCCCCCGCTTCTATTTTTCTCAAATTTGGCCCATATGTTACTATCCATATGACTATAACTTTCTGCAATTTTGAACTCAAAATTCGCTTTTTTGGGGGAGTTATGGAGGGGGAAAGCAAAATCAAAAAACTTATTTTTCTCGAAAACTACTGAACCGATTTTAATGAAATTTTAAGAGGTTGTAAATATAGATAAGGCGATTTTAGAAAAAAAAATCAAAATTTTTTTTTCAAAAAAAATTTTTGAAATTTTCAAAAATTTTTTTTAGGGTTATTTTTTAAAGTGACCACTTTCTTTTTTGTTGTAAAAAGTACCTTATAATGTCCCCTTTAACATATATTTTTTTCAAATTTTTTAAAAATATTGTTTTTGAGTAAAATGTCAAAAACCATGGTCATGCTATTTGTCACGTACGGTAATGCACATATATACATATGGGCCATATTAATGTGATAGGGTATAGCTAAATAAGTATGGAAAAAATCACCCGAATATATTTTTCCCATTCATTCCTACCCACTTAAAAATAACTTTTTCAAATTTTTAACTCAAAATTTTGAGTTTTTTGGAACTTATGGAGGGGAAAAAATCGAAAAACGCATTTTCCTCAAAAACTACTGTATGTATTTTAATCAGCTTTGGATATGTTGAAAAGACAATTAAAGAGTTTCCAAAAAAAATTTCAAATTTTTTTTTCAAAAAATTCCAAAAATCTTTTTTTTGAAAATTTCAAAATGAAAATTTTTCGAAATTTTCAAAAAAAAAAATTTTTAGTTCTATTTTAGTGACATTTTTATGTATTTTCTCATTGCATTCTCTTATGTGATCTACTAAAAAAAAAATTTTGCCCGACATGATTTCAAGGTGTGTCACGGTAAATAACTCAAAAACCCTACCCGGAACATTTTTATGTTTTATGCGAATGGTTAATTTTAAAAAAACTGTCAAATATTTTTGCAACTTATTACTAGTGGCTAATTAAGGTTGATAAATACAAATCTGAAGTTGACATAAAAAAATATTTTTAGACAAACAAAAAAGTTTCGAAAATTTTAAAATCAAATTTCAGGATTTTTGGAGTTTTTTTTTACCGTGTCGCACTCTAAAATCATCTAGGCCATTATTGTTTAAAAAGTAAGACTGTTAAAGAAGTTAAATAAAAAAAGTGTGATGTACCGCTTCAACGATCCAAATAGCAAAAAATTTTAAATGTAAAAATAAAAATTTTTGGATTTTTCTTTGGAAATAATTTTTTTACATCGATTTCAGGCTTGTATTCAGAAAACTCCTAAGTATTATTTTGTAATTAAATAAATAATTAATTAGTTGACCTTTCGCATACAACATAAAAATGTTCCGGGTAGGGTTTTTGAGTTATTTACCGTGACACACCTTGAAATCATGTCGGGCAAAATTTTTTTTTTAGTAGATCACATAAGAGAATGCAATGAGAAAATACATAAAAATGTCACTAAAATAGAACTAAAAATTTTTTTTTTTGAAAATTTCGAAAAATTTTCATTTTGAAATTTTCAAAAAAAAGATTTTTGGAATTTTTTGAAAAAAAAATTTGAAATTTTTTTTGGAAACTCTTTAATTGTCTTTTCAACATATCCAAAGCTGATTAAAATACATACAGTAGTTTTTGAGGAAAATGCGTTTTTCGATTTTTTCCCCTCCATAAGTTCCAAAAAACTCAAAATTTTGAGTTAAAAATTTGAAAAAGTTATTTTTAAGTGGGTAGGAATGAATGGGAAAAATATATTCGGGTGATTTTTTCCATACTTATTTAGCTATACCCTATCACATTAATATGGCCCATATGTATATATGTGCATTACCGTACGTGACAAATAGCATGACCATGGTTTTTGACATTTTACTCAAAAACAATATTTTTAAAAAATTTGAAAAAAATATATGTTAAAGGGGACATTATAAGGTACTTTTTACAACAAAAAAGAAAGTGGTCACTTTAAAAAATAACCCTAAAAAAAATTTTTGAAAATTTCAAAAATTTTTTTTGAAAAAAAAATTTTGATTTTTTTTTCTAAAATCGCCTTATCTATATTTACAACCTCTTAAAATTTCATTAAAATCGGTTCAGTAGTTTTCGAGAAAAATAAGTTTTTTGATTTTGCTTTCCCCCTCCATAACTCCCCCAAAAAAGCGAATTTTGAGTTCAAAATTGCAGAAAGTTATAGTCATATGGATAGTAACATATGGGCCAAATTTGAGAAAAATAGAAGCGGGGGCACTTTTTGCATACTTAACCCCCTAAGCCCTTTATATTTTATTATTATTAACATCTCTATGATGAAGCAAAGTGTTCATGAAATGATCACCAAAATTATAACAAAAGTATATAACTTGGCAGCGATTTTCTATTTTCTATTCAACTTAAGTGTTTAAGTTACAAGAAATTACATAATTGAGAAATATTAGGAATTTCTATTTTTTAGTACAATAAAGTGGAAAATTTAACAAATTATTATTATTAAACAAATAAAAATTATATATTTTAATATTTAATTTTTAGTTCTTTTCATACTTGAATGTTTTTGTTACAAAAAATGCATAATACATTAAAAATTAGAAATTTCTAGCCCTAAGTTCAGTTAATGAAAAAAATAACAACAATTGCTCAAACAATTTTTAATTAATTAACTTTTTTATCATTAGTAGATGTGTCACTTATGAAAAATTGCACAATTGTAAAAAAATTAGAAATTTCTATCCCTAAATACAGTTTATGAAAAAAGTAAGAACAATTAAATGAAATATGAAGATTTCGACTATATCAGGAAATAGTGACATCTATTAGATGTCAATTGAACTCTTTGGTTTAGAGTTAGGTGTTACATATGATACTTACTTCGATATTGTTGTCGATAAGTAATTATCAATTTTTAAAATTAATTTTGATCTGAAAAAGTAAGCTGCGTGAACGAATGCACTGTGCATCTGTGAGGACTCGAACCCCAGTTCATAGCTGCCTGTCGCGGAACCTACGCCTATCAATGAACCTTACCTTACGTAGTTTCCGCGACAGACAGCTATGAACTGGGGTTCGAGTCCTCACAGATGCACAGTGCATTCGTTTACGCAGCTTATTTTTTCAGATCAAAATTAATTTTAAAAATTGATAATTACTTATCGACAACCATATCGAAGTAATTATCATATGTAACACCAAACTCTAAACCAAAGAGTTCAATTGACATCTAATAGATGTCACTATCTGCTGATATAGTCGAAATCTTCATATTTCAAATATTTTATCAGCGAATAAATTTTAACATTAGAACAATTAAATGTTTAAACAATTTAATAAATTGTTATACTTTTTTTTACATTAGATACACTCGAACTTTGTTTTAATAGATTTTTTGATCAATTTTTAAAATTATTTAAGCTAAAGAAAAATATTTTATTATTTTATTTTCACTTTAAACTTTGAATTTGTATATTTAAGGGTAGGTTTTTCGATTTAAAAAATAGTGTAGTAATTCTGACATTATATTCGTTGTCAGCGGGTAAAAATACTATAAGTCATGTAGATCTCGGTCAATAAACAGATCACTTTTATTCATTTATGTGCCTGTGTAATACACACAGATCAAATAAAAATGTAAGTACAATTGAGGGTCCTCATAAAATGTAATTCGATCTGCGCTCCTGCGCATACTGTAATAGCAGTCGGGTAGCAGTGAACAGAACATAGAACTACTTTATTAGAACCGATCGAGCAAAGATCGAAGCTAAAAAAATTTTAAAAATTGTACTTATTTTACACTTATAATAAAATTAAAGAATAATTAATAATAATGAAATAATAAAATAATTAAATAATAATTAATAAATAATTTTTACTATTTTCTGATAAATAATTTTTACTATTTTCTGATAATAACGAAGTGTAACATCTAGATTGTATTGTTGCAACGCTTGATAATCGCTAATTTTTTTTAAATTAATACATTTGGTAATTGAAAAAAGACCTTGGACATTACTTCGGAGGCAGTAGTATTTTCATACACGCAAATATAATAAGAATTAATATATAATAAGCATTTTACTAGAAAAATCAATGTTATTGCGCATTTCTTGGTGTGCAATATTTCGTTGTATATTAAAAAAAAATTGAAATTTCGTAGAATCTTTTAAAAAATAATTTAAATTTAGTAATGTTAATAAATAATGTTATTTTGTATTATGAAGTATATTACAAATTTAAATATTTTCTTGTTAAGGCAAGCGATGTTTCTTTATACACTCTTTTTCAACATTTTAAAGTGTTTAACAAAATAATATGTGGGGAGTTGCAAAGTAGTTTACAATGAATGAAATGTTAAAAACTGCATGACATAGTAGCAGTATATTGCTTAATGAGTAAAAAAGTGAATGGCAGGACACAGCGATTCAGTCTCTTAGTAACTCCATCTAAAGCATCGTATATGTTAAAAAATCATCTTTATTATTTTGTTTAGTAGAAATGAAATGTAAAAATAAGAAATAGTTAATAAACTTTACGAAAAACAGTTATTTTGGTATACCAAATTAATTTAAAGAAATATAATTATTGTTTAAATTTATCTCGATATTTGAGTGTCACGTGAAAACAAAGACGTAAGTATGATAATTATGATGAATAGTAAGTGTTGTGGAATGAATCAGGATATACATATATGTATTATATGTCCTTCTTAATACATATTTACGTAAGAATAATATTTGAAATAATAAATAAATATTTATACTTAAAATAATTTGTATTATAATTAAAATTTTTTTAATAATTATTTTGTATGCCATTTTTAAGCATTAAAAAAATTATATTATGATTACTAAATAGCAATCATATACCATCATAAATTGATTTATAAGTACCGAGTATTTTAATTCTGTATACCGAGTAGTGTAAACTTTGCTACTTACAATGAAAAGTTACAAAAAAGATTTTTTATTCTACTTTTAATATATAAACATGTTTGCAAAAACAGATTTCTTTTTTATATGGAAAAAGATTTTAAATTAATTCTTCCTATGCACTTTATGCTTACATTAAGCTTACATACAAGATTTGAAAGCTCACAATGTATATGGGCCATCCTTATAGGTATATGAAACTTAATATAAATATTTTAATGTTTAATATTTATTGCAATAATGAACGTTGGATTATTATTATTATTTATATTATTTTGAGTATTATCGGTTTTTAGCATGGCTGATAACAAATCTCATAATATATGTTTTTTAATAAAACGGCGTATCTAATATGTCAGAAATAAATAGAAAACAATATTTATGAGTTTCTGTAAAATTCATTATGTATAAAAATAAAACAAAAAAAATTTTCACAGATTTTGCTGCAAGTTTCTGTTAACCCAGAGAGAAATTGCCAATAGACTATAATCGGCCCAATTTTGAATGCCGTGCTGGGCACCAATTGATGCCCAATATTGGACCAATAAGGGTTGATGCTTGGGATGTAACGGGTTCGCCAAGCATCGGTTGTTAATATTGGTCAAATATTGGCATTGAATTATACTGCCGTCAACTGGAGTTATTTTATGTACGCGAGGTTATTTAATAAATAAAATTATTAAATAATAACTTCTATGTCAAAAAACCATAAGTTAATTAAAATTCTTAAAACAATTAAATCTTTAACCGATAAGCAACATAAGGGCAAAATATTAACTTTAATTAATATTTATAAGTTTTTCAAATTAGTTTTAAAACTATTTCCCTCGTTTCTCCTAAAATAACTTGAAAAGTGTATTACGTCGCTTGGGGGCAGCAACATGCCCCCCCCCTCAGATAAACGGTGAAAAAGATGCCGTTTCAAAAAGAAAAGTGAAAAACATGCCATTTCGCGAAAGCGCTGAGAAACATACCTTCTTCAAACGAACGGTGAAGAACATGCCTTTTTAACCGTTAATATTTAATATTCATATTACATTAATAATATTATATTAATTATAAATAATTAATAATATTATATTTATTATAAACAATTAATGATTAATTAATTAATTTAATTAATTTATAATTATTAATATTATTATATTAATTATTTATTTATTTAATATTATATTTAATATTGACGGTTGAAAAGGCATGTTCTTCACCGTTCGTTTGAAGAAGGTATGTTTCTCAGCGCTTTCGCGAAATGGCATGTTTTTCACTTTTCTTTTTGAAACGGCATCTTTTTCACCGTTTAGCTGAGATGGCATGTTGCTGCCCCCAAGCGACTACCCCAGTAGCACGTAATACACTCAGATGCATTAATGCTGTCCTTCCGGTTTGACGGTATTTTGCAAAGTCGTATGATTTCTATCAAAATGTTTTTAGTTCATGACATATGAGAACATTCGTATGTCACGAACTAAGAATATTTGATAGAAATGACACGACTTTTCAAAATTCCTTTAAACCGGAAGGACAGCATTAATGCATCTGAGTGTATTACAGCAATATTGAGAGAACTGCCGTAACATTCCCAATATTAACTCAATGTTACCAATGGCTCTAGAATACTGTTGTAATGTTCGAAATATTACGTGCTACTGGGGGATTAATTTTAGTTTCAATCAAGTCCAATCCTTAATCAAATTTCGAGCTGTAATCAAGCCTCGATCCATAATCGAGTTTCGAACCATGATCAAGCCTTGATTCATTACACTGGTACATAAAAAAATTGATGCTTTAAGCTTCAGGTCAGACTATGACTACTTTATATTTTTGCGGTCACTAAAACCAAACCGAAAATCTACTTAACCCCATCACTTCAGGGTTTTGAGATAATCTTATAAAAAATAAAACTATGACCCTAACGTTTGTGGATAAAAAACATTTTTGTTTTTAAGTTTTACTATCACTAACTTAAGTTTTTGTAGTCGAGGGTGCTGAATCTAAAGTTTATCTAACCCTATCAAGTCAGGGTTATGAAATAACTCCAAAAAACGTAAGGTAGTGATAGTAGGACTTAAAAATAAAATTTGATTGGGTCAAATTTTAAATTTTTTTCAGGTTATGTCCAAACCCTAGAGTGATGTGATCAAATAAACTTCATATTCAGCATCAGTGACCCTAAAAATATAAGGCAGTTATAGTAAGAGTTGAAAAGAAATTTTTTTTAAAATGGTGACACTCAGGAGTGTTATAAAATAGCATAGTTTATGTCAAAAAATCCAAAATGATTTTTTGGCCAAAAAAAATATAAATGTATATCACTAACTGGGGCTATTTTGTGCATAGAGTGACCATATACCTAACACTGAAAACCAGGACACCCCCTTCCCCTGTATTTTAGTTTGGCGGGTAATTCAAGTTTAAAAAAGGACACTGAACTGTTAAATGAAAATAAATCCGACTTTTAATGTATTTCTTACATTGATATACATTGAATATAATATGCCATATACATAAATAATTAACCATTATATTTTTCTGATGCACCAATTTTTCTTACTAGTGGTAAATTTTCTGGACGCATTAAATAATTTTTAAAATTTTCACAAGAAAAATCAGAAAAATTAAATTGCACCATCATCAAATGCCGAATATTTTCAACAGTGAACCGATTCCGTTCATTTGTCCACTGCCTGTTTATTAGAGAAGAAATCCATTTACAATTTGCATTGTGAGCAGGAATTGCAAAAAAAATTGAGCAATTTTTAAAATCTCTGAGCAGCTTTATTTATTAGGATTTCTCATTTTTTGAGCTAGAATTTTGATTAAAAAAACTGTCTTCGTTATTTTTTGCATTTAGAAATTTTTTTAAATTTATAAATTGATCAAAAAGTTTTGAGTCGTCGATAAAAATTTCTTTTTCCCTTAAATATAGAACTGCTTCTTCAATCGATATTAAAATAGTTTCTACATTTAAAGATACTAGAGCTGTGCAAAAAGCTCGATCGTGTATTTTCGAGCTTTTCATTTTTCAAGCTGAGCCGAGCCTAATCAGTTCGAGCTCGAGTCCGAGCCGAGTCTCATCAAATGCTCGAATAATTTCAAGTACTCGATTGGAAACGAGTACTCGAATTCACTCGAGTACTCGAAATTATTCGAGCTTTTAAATTACAAAAAACTATTAATAAGTAGAAAATTTCGAATTTAAGGGATTTATTGATCGTAGAAAATCGTTAGGTGTTAAAATAATTAACCTACTAACTAACTTAAGAGATTTAGGGAGAATTCGATATCTTTTACTTATTATTATTTTTTTAATCATTTATAAGTTCGAATTCAATCGAGTACTCGAAAATATCGAGTACTCAATTCCACTCGAGTACTCGAAAGTTTTGAGTACTCGAATTCACTCGAGTGCTCGAAAAATTCGAGTACTCGATTCATCGAGTTAAGCTCGGTCTCGGTTTGGCTCGAAAAAATTGAAGCTCGGCTCGGCTTTTCGAGCTTTTTGCACAGCTCTAAAAGGTACAAATTTCGAATTTATCCTTTCACGCAATGAGGTACAGATTTGCTTAGTAATAGTAACAACTTCTAGGATACTGTTATCTTTTCTTTCAAGAATTTGCATTTTGGCATGAAAAACTAACATAAGTAAATGGACAAACCACAAGAAGCATTCTCCGACATCATGCTCAAAAAATTTTTTTATTTGCATTTGTGGTCGCGATATGATATGATTTTAAAGCTTCAAACATTTGTAAAAGTCTATGAACAGATGGAATCAAACTCAACCAACGTGTTTTAACGTGACGAAAAAGATTGCGGTGTTCAATATTAACAAATTCACAAAATTCTTTCAATTCGTTTGTTCGGATAGTATAAATAGAAAAATAATTGAAAATTTTTTGCACGAGAGAATCAATATCAAACAAACCGAACTGATCTAGCCCGGCTTATATGGAATTATGCAAAATATGAGCTGGACACCCAATCCCTATTAAATGAGGATTTAACTTCTTTTTTAGTCGCATCTTTTTTTGTAACGCGATCTGTCGCAGGTGAGGAAACTTCTCATCCATCGTAAATAAATCGAAAATTGTTATAAAATGACAAATTTTTTTGGAATGTTAAATGATCTAAAACGTTTATAAGTAATGAAGAAATTGTGATAGCTTTTTCATTTTTACTTTCATATAAATCCATCATTTGCACTTGAACACCTAATTGTTCATCAAAAAACTGGATAACGATAGGAAATAATTTAATATCTCCATGATTGCTTGCATCAGTCCCTACTTCAATAAATGGAATTTCGAGTAATTCGTTTAGCACTTTCTCAATAGAATGAGGTGACAGTACTTTATTTACAATTGCTTCTGTTTTTGTGCGATCGCATGATATTTTTGCCGCTATATTACAGTCTTCAACATATGATGTTCTACAATGTGAAATGCGAGTACTCCTTCAGCGATCATTACTTTCACTCTAAGTGTGATCTCACCCTTGCGAAAACACAGATATTTATCTTAAAGTTCATTTGTAAATGAACATTTCCGCTTTGGCATTTTTATCAAATTCTTATCATCTTGGAAAAAAATTAATAAGAAAAGGTATTTAAATATTACAACCAACGTTTTAGCTATGTATTTTCTATCTTTTCAAATCAAAATTATCTTTAAATCAATGAATTAGAAAGTTTTTTTTATTTTTGAAAAACTAATAGATAAGTAAATAAACAAACATATATTAAATACTTAACAAGCAGAATATTTCTAGTTTGGCCAGAAGTGGGTAGTGATGGTTTATTCATGGACTTTACGAGACGCATGATTTTTCCCTAATCGCCAAGTGGTCGAATGTTCAAATGGTCGAATATCAAATCGTTGAATCTTGATGGAGAGTCCACAATATGTGTAAATATGTAGGTAGCAATTCCAAGTGCAAGTGCGATTCCTATACATTTAGCATTGGTTCGCACTTGCACTTCTTGCCTTTTGCACCTATAGTGGACTCTCCATCATGGTAGTCTATGAATTCGCTAAAGTTCGTTTTCACCAAAGCGTGAATTGACCAGAATTTGCTGTATTCAGAGTGTTCAGTATGTGGCAATGTAAACAAGATATGTAGAATGTCATGAGTGCTCCTGAAATTGAAAATGTCGGTAAATAAACTGCAATTTAAGTTTGCTTAATAGAAATAGATGGCACAGTAAGAAAAATTCTACAAATATTATTAAATGAAATTAAATAAAACATTAATAATAAATGTATTTTAATTAATTTACAAAAATTGTTTATAATAATAATAATCATATTATTTTTTCTTCACGAACATAATAATTTAATTTAATTAATTAATTCAAATGTTATTTTAATAATCAATACTAATTATAAAAGTATTCTAAATTTATAATAATAATAATAATGATGTATAATATTTTGATAAAAATAAATAATAATATTAGTCAATTAGAGAAAATAACATTAATAAAAATAATTTATATTTTGTATATTTAACTTTAATTTGCAAGAGTAGAAATGTATGAACGAGCTTGATTCCGTTTTAAATAAATAATTAAACATATATTAATAATTGTTTATTTAATAATTAAATTGATAAATTTATTAATTTATTTATAATATTATTAAATAATAATTTTTAAATACTATTAGGGTAGAGTGGGGTAAAAAAGCCACTTTTTTACTTTTGGTAGTATAAAATTGAAATTTGAATTTCTTTTTTCCAAATTGTTACTGAAAGTTTAGTTATTGAGCTTCAAAATCCTTGTAGAACATTTTTTTGTATTCCGTGAAAGGACAAAGGTATAAGAGTGTTACGAAAGTTCTGCATATGGCTTTTTTGCACCACTTGGTGAGGTGAAAAAGCCATTTGGTGATTTTGTCAAAATATTTTGTTATCAAATTTTGTATTATTATGTTTTTCTTTTATCTGCATAACAAATAAATAATTTAGAAAAGTTTATACTTATTTTAATTGATAAATAATTGTGGGTAGTAGCGATTCTACGCAAATAAACCCTACAAAATAAAATTCTACACAATTAACTTTACACTAGAAAACTGTACACAATACGTTTAATAAATTTTATTAATTCTACGCAAATAAATTGTACAGGAAAAAGTCCTACACATTATAATTAAATAAAACAAAATATATTACTAAATTTTTTTAATTCTACGCGATTAAATACTACATCAAAAAATTTGCCACAGTTTATTTATTTAAAAGGAAATTCTAATAATAATTTCATTATTTTAATTTATAATCTACTCAGTTAAATTGTACACCAGAAAACTCTACACATTTGAATAAATAGGAGAGAGTCACTACGGTTTGGTCACTTTTTGACTTGTGCCCATAACTTCCGTTCTAGGCCGAATTTCACGTTTTCTGACATATGGTTGGAAAGATCTTCTAAAGTGGAATGTTTCTTCTGTACATCAGAAAACGTTTGGACAAAAATTGGAAAAGTTATAAACATTTAAAAAACAAAATGTCGTTACGGTCGGAACAGGTCTTTAGGGTCGGTTCACCATAGAAAATCAATGTGATATGAAAGAATATTACTAAATTGGCCCGTGAATTACACAAGAATGCTGAAATACACTTTAAAATGGAAATATAAAATTCATATAAAAATTAATCTAAAAACGTTCTCAGTACACGAAACGTTTACAATACGTTATCGAAGGAGATGTGAAATGAGACTTTTTCAAAATGTTTTACGAACGTTTTTCGAACATAAATATATTTTTTCACTGTAAAATGACGTTCTTCACACTTCTCTACCTAAAACAAATAAATTTCCGATGTCAGAACGCACCATAAGTGTGAAATTATGTGTCCCAAGCTGCACGATATAAAGTGACCTGACCATAAGTTTCGCGTCGTTTTGATTTTTTAGCACACAGACATAAACGCACAATATAAAATCCAAATAATTTAATATTCCTACAGGAGTGGTTGATTGGACCTGTCACATGCTAAAAAACAGAAACCTCGTATCAACAAAAGGAGACTCAGTCCTGAAAGAGACAGTTAACTCTGGATGCCCCGAAGGAGGTGTTCTTTCACCCTTGCTCTGGTCCTTGGTGGTGGATGAACTACTAAGAACTTTGACCGAAGCAGGATACCATGTGATTGGGTATGCGGATGACGTTTTGTTAATCGTCCGCGGTCCCCATCTCGACGTTGTACTCGAAGTGGCCCAAAAGGTTTTAAACCAGGTAGACAAATGGTGTAAGAGGGTGGGTTTATCTGTAAATCCGGGGAAAACGGAAGCGGTTATCTTTACCAGACGGTATAATTGGAAAGCCTCGTGCTCACTTACGCTGTCCGGAAAAGAGATCCAAATATACAGAGCAGACAAAATATTTAGGAGTAATCCTGGATAGTAAACTGCTTTGGAAAAAGCACCTGGAGGAGAAGTGCAGGAAACTTACAGCTGCTCTGTGGCAATGTAGAAGGGCCATAGGTAGTAGCTGGGGTCTTAAACCGGATACACTATTGTGGATCTATGTAGCAATTCTGCTCCCTAGGCTGACCTATGCCTGTGTGGTCTGGTGGAGTAGAGTTGAATTAAAAACATCACAAGCAGAATTGGAAAGGATAAAGGGGATGTTACTTAGAGGAATAACGGGGTCGGTGCGTACAACTCCTACTGCTGCCCTTGGTGCCCTCTTGGGGCTAGAACCCTTACACCTTACAATTAAAGCAGCGTCGGTTAAGGCTGCCCTGAGGTTGAGCGGTCCTGTGGGCTGCAGGGAGGTGGGTAGATGGCGTCTCCCAATGAAATTGATGAGAAGCCCCCTCCTAAGTATGATTAGGGACAGAACTGTCCCTTTGTACCTCTTCGACAAAAAGTATAAGATTAATATACCTATTAGAGAAGATTGGATAAATGGACTGACAAATATTCCAGCTGACTGTGAAGTTTGGTACACAGATGGATCAAAAGGCGGGAATGGAGTTGATACAGGAATCTATCATGTAACCTCTCAAGTGGGACACTCTTTTAAGTTAGGAACCACTGTTACTGTATTACAAGCCGAAATTGTGGCGATACTTTATGGTGCTGTTGAAGCCTTGAAAAATTGTCACGACAAAGATATTTTTATTCTTTCGGATAGCATGGCAGCTATTTACTCCTTAAAACGATACGTATCAACATCACGGCTGGTCGGTGAGTGTCATGAGGCACTTAACAAACTAGCTGAAACTAACCGCGTTACCCTTCTCTGGATCCCTGGTCACAGTGGATTCGTGGGAAACGATAGGGCGGATTAGCTAGCCAAAGAAGGGGCTAGAAAACAACATATTGGGCCCGAACCGCCCATTGGTGTTTCCAATAAATGCCTGCCACTGGGAATTAAACAGTGGATAATGCGCTACACCAAAGGGAGTGGCGGGCAACTAAGGGCTGTAGACAAGCCAAGGTACTCATGGGAACTAGTATTAACCCTATGAGGAAAGCGGAATTCCGCAAATTAAATAGGAAAGAGGCAATGATCATAACAGGGTTATTAACTAGCCATGGTGATCTACGCTATCATCGGCACAAAATGGGGAACACAAAACCTCGATACACATGTTGTGTCACTTCCCCGCACTTGTGAAGGAGCGGGAACACATTACGGGCTACTTCTTTCTGGGGGAGACCGTTATTGCAACCAGAAACCTGGCCGAAGTCCTCCTGCTGTGGAAAGAACTTCGGATATAAGGGCTGTTATGGGGAACGTAAAGGGATTACCCAAGCGTTAGTGGTATGATCTGAACGGTCATAGATTCACAACCCTCATTTCTTAATAATAATAAAATTAAAGCACTCTCTAATGAATAAATTTCATCATCTAACTTTATTGCTTGCATCTTCCCTTTTGTTTAATTGATTTTTCTCGACACTAAGTAAAAGTTTTGCTTTAAAAATTCACCACACATTTAGGTTTTACGTTTGTACTGCTCGCATACTTCATTGAAACTTGAAGAAAATGACGTAAAAAGTTTTCTACCATCACTAACAAATATTTACATGTAATGGTAAATGGCACCAGTTTGTTACAACTAAGAAACCCGAGGTGGCCCTACCGTAAAGGTGGTCTGACCGTAGTGACTCTCCCCTATTATTTATTTTATTTAATTAATTAAAAGATAAAATTATTTAATAAATTCTACAAAAAATACTCTACACATTAAAAGTGAACGAAAAAAAACTTTGAATAAATTTCATTTTTATTTTACACGGTTAAATACTACATCAAGAAATTCTACGCAATATAATAAAAAAATAACAATGATTTTTTTAATTACATTTTTAATATTCTACACATTTAAATTGGACACCAGAAAACTCTACACATTAAAATAAATACTATTTTATTATATTAAGGTAGTACGCTCGCGACAGTCACTCTCAAAAATATATTTTACTAGCATGCTATAGTATGGTGCAGTTAGTTTAGCACCTGCTTCAAGATTCTTTTGCCTGACTGTACTGAATACATAGCCAGCCCCATGTACAGACACGCTCACACACAAGTATACTAGTCAGGTTAGAAAGTGCGGCAACGTCGCAATTTTGTAGTGTTGTGTAATGAAGGTATACGAAATATATACAGTGAATGAACTCTAATAAGTTGTCAAATGTTATGGAGATGCATTTTTTGAATAAACAATTTCGGGAAAAAGGGAAATTTGCAAAAGCAAATGTTTCCAAACACCGAAAAAAATGTGTGGATGCAATGAATCTCGCTAAAAAAATCGTGAATTCAGCGTAAACGAAGTGTGCATAGGCCGTCGTGTAGTCGAATTGCAAGAAATTGCTAAAAATTTGAAGTGTTCCAAATGTAAGAAAGTGTTATCTTTGGAGAATGTAACCCATGAAAAAACATTTTTTTCATTTTTCAAATTTTTCGCGCACTTTTCTAATAGCGTCATAGTGCGACGTTGCCACATGCTTTCGTCAACAGTACTTACCATTCAAAATTAATAATTTTTAAAATACTATATCTTTTAAACAAAACGGTAAATGTTGGTTTATCTTTTTGTTATTAATTTCTTAAACATTCATTTATAATATATTAGTTTTTTAAAACAATCTATAGAAAATTTTAGAAGTTATTAGAAGAAATGTGCCGTTTACATGCACTTTTCATAGGTTAACCATGTTAAATAACAAACTTTGAACTTAAATATCTTGTTTTAGAAACGGTCAATTTTCTTAATATTTTGCAAATACATAGATCTTGTTATTAACTATTCAGATTTCAAATTTCATGAAATTCTAAAGAAAAGTGGGATCACGAGCGTACTACCTTAAAAATAAAATTATTTGTTAAATTCTACACGCAATACTCTAGTTTCAAAATAAATATTATACGATTCTAATATTATTTATTATTTTGCAGCTGCATAGAGTGTGGAATGTTTTTTTGAATAGTTCATCTGTATATCGATCCTCATAGTTGACAAAACACAATGTAATTATCTTACTCTTCACAGAACTAAAGCTATGAGACTCGATATTTAGATGCACACCAACATAAATTATAAACCATACTATACACATATTATGACTTGACTTGACTCATATTGGTATGTTGCGAAGGCACGAGCTTAGTTTTCCTCCTGGGAATGTTTACTATCTTATGGAATAGTAATACTCGCGATATACTATATGTGGTGTAGGTGGTCACAAAGCTCCAAGAAGTGACTCAATTTTTGGGATGATCTAGGAATCAAGCTTAGAGATGGGGGTGATTTTTGATCTTTTGTCTCCTACTAGGGAAGATTTTCTACTATAAAACCCAATGCAAATCCATTGTCATCCGTCAGTTTATTTCGATACAAAGTCATCGTAACGTTCGCGTCGTGACAGCTTCATCTTTAAGCTTGACTTTTCGGTAATTATAATTTTGGCCGTAAATCTTGCATTTTCAAACGTGACGTGTGAGCTTTCGGAGAATAAGAACTCAAAACTGTGGCAAAGTCCCAACCGTTCTTTTTTAAGAGTTGTAAAACCTCGCAGTGTCAACGACTACAGGAAATATATTCCTTGTCAAAAATGCATCATTGTATCTGCCCTCGAAACAGAGGTAATTTTAAGTACCATTTTTAATCAAATTGTAATTCACACTATAAACACAATCTAAAATTATACATTTCATTCTTTCTTGTAATCAAAGATAAAAAATATTTTACCATTAAAAATTAAAAATATAATTGTATTTTAAATAATTGCAAGACGACCCCCGTAGGATCGATAGAAGAGAACGTACCCACATAAAAATAAATGGTCAAGCTTTACCAACTTAACTTAATCAGCCTACCATTCCTCCGAAATAAATTAAAACCGCTGCCAAGTTATATATTTTTGTTATAATTTTGGTGATTATTTGATGAACACTTTGCTTCCTCATAGAGATGCTAACAATTATTCTCAATTGCTGTAATAATTTTTTTTATTTAATTAAAAATTCAAGTTCCACATTAAAATTTTTTTTAAGTTTCCATCACAATTTCTGTTTTTTAAAATATAAATAACTTCTTTATTTTTAATCGAATTAGCTTCAAAAATAGGTCATTCGAAGCGTTTTTTAATGTTCTACAAGATGATAATCATAGTTTTAAAGTTACTTCTACATTTTTCAACAAAATATTCAAAAGAGTCTTATTTTCTAAAATTTTTGATTTTTAAAAGTTTAATATCTCTGGTGAATATGGACAAAAAATGTTCATTGAGGGCTCAAAAGATGCGTCTAAAAAAACTCTACAAAATTACAGAAAAAAATTCATAGGTGTCCTAACATTTTTTTAAAGTTATGGACAAAAAACATTTTTTTGAAAAAAATATATAGTGAAACTTTATTAATCTGTCTTTAAGTACTCTCATTTTATGTCCGCGGATGAGACCCACAATTTGAAAAAAATTCAGTCCAAAAGCTCTTCATAGTTTGGAGATATTTAGGAAAATGTGATGTTTACACACACACACATACGGAATGATATTTTGTTAATATGTCATTTTTGAACTCCTGAGGTCAAATAACATATGTCAAAAAATCGAAGTCGAAAAATGTTGGTATTACAATACTTCCTCAGTATGAGGAAGCAATAATAATTAAAATTCTAAATAACATCGATTTCCGCTCGGGATGTAACAACTTGAACGAAAGAAAGACAAGCACACGACGAATGCTGTCATTTCGATACGACGATCAAGTCAAACTGAAGTAAAATATTAGAAAAAGCCATCTCTGCTATAATATGAAGTAGGGGAGGGTAGGCTACATTGAACCGGGTATTTTCTAAAGTCCAAGAACTAATTAAATTTTACAAATTTTGATCAGGTTTTTGTATCAACATTAAGCTGAAGTACTCCTTTAGTTAATATACACGTTACAAACACAAATTACTATGATTAAATAATTAAATTAAATCTTTTTTCTAACAAGTTACACTTTTCTTATTTTGAAGAATCTGTGTCTACATTGAACCACCTTTAATAAAACACTACAATTTACTTCAAAAATAATATTTCCACTTACACATTGTAAAAAATATTATTTTTCACTCAAAAAAATAGAAAATTGTTGTTAAAGAGTCATTATTTGTTAATATAGGAGATTAATATATTTTGATGTCAGGTTAGGTAGGTAAAGTGACAGTTTGAGTTTATCTCGTTCACAATTGTGATGAAAGCATGTCTTCTAGTATTTTTCTTACTAATTAGTATAGCAGACAACTTTACCACTCTTAAAATTGAAAGTTCTTTGTTTTTTCGGGTGGTTTAATGATGCCGCACTCACTGCATTCACATGACATTTACAACAAAAATTGTTTATAATAAATTTATGTAAGGCTTAAAATTCTTTATCACATCGGAATATTGAAGTTGACACCCTAAGCGACATAAATCACAAGTTTACTAATTTTTAAAACTTCCTATTTCAATAAAAAAAATTCATTATATTTCCACAAAATTTTTTGTTTTGTACGTGAAAAACAGTTTTTTTCGTTTTTCTTTGTAAATAATAAACCCACGTGCTCGAAATTTTTGGACGTAGTCGCTTTCGGTAATACTAATTTATATATTAAATAAGAAAAAATTCCACTCAGTCATTTCTTAGAAAATTAAAGTGGTTCACTGTTGACGCTGGTTTAATGAAGCCTACTCTCCCCTAAATGAACTCATAGATAAACGCGTAAGACACACTCGTGGCATTTATTCTGAATTTAATCTCCTAATAAAGGAAAAATGGTTTTATTTAGGAAACAAATGTCTTCTTTCTTATTTATAGTAAAATCATTACTCAAAATGTGTATCATTTCAGAAATAGATCGTTTTTTATAATTTGATTCACGATCGTGAATAGTAGCATTGCTCCAATCAAAATTGTGTTTAAAGTTTAATTGATGTGCACGTACCACTGATGTGTCATTTTTGTTATTCTTATGTTCGTTGATACGGACTTTCAATGAACGCTTAGTTTGACCTATATAATTCGCTGGACAATCTTTACAGATAAATTTCACTAGTTTATAAAATTAAAAAATTTTTTGATCTGCAGCATTTCACTATCAATTCTTATGTAGAATTCGCTCCTGAATCCGAATATGAAGTCAGATATTAAGAAAGTAGAACAGTTTTCGATATATAACAAAATTTCAATTTTTTGAGTTTATACAAAAAGTGGATTTACTAATTTTCTATTATCTCCTAATGTAATCGATCGATTTTTATTTTCACGGAAGCAAATTAAAGGTGATTCAATTTCCTATAAAAAAGTATTTACAACATTTTTAATAGGACTGACGGTTTAGGAGCTCTTTATGAATTTGATTGAAATTTCTCATTATTTTTAACAAAATTTCAGAAGACTATCTGTTTCTTGAATTAAAAACCAACAAAAATCACCCATCATCGCTTTGTCCCAAAAAGTTTGGTAGCGACGTTTCTTGTCCTTTATTTGCTGGTGAAAACGTTCACCATGTTGATCGCTTTCATTGCCTAAATTTTCTGGGGAAAAATCCAGGTGGGACGCAAGGAAATGAATTTTCAGAGACATATTTACATCTATTTTAATAAAAAGGAATTAATAAGTGAAGTTAGAAAGTTAAGGATGTATTTGCGCGACTTTTTCTAGTAAAAAGAATACACACATACATCTTTAAAAAATATAAATAAATTATACCGATTTTTTTATCGTTTGTAAGTAAGTCATCGATAATGTTCTTGTAATCTTGATTTTTGAAATTTCCAAAAAATCCAGATGCGATCAAGCTAAATGAATTCCATGCTTTTGCCTCATCTTCTGACAAAATTGAACGGAATTTGACGTCTTTCATCAGTTTTTTAATTTGTGTTCCCACAAATACGCCTTCTTTTATTTTAGCATCAGATAAAGTCGGAAACACAGTTTTCAAGTAATCGAATGCACCGCGATTAATTTTTTGGAAACATTTTACCAAATTTTTAAAGGCGCCAAGTTTTTCATGTAAAGGTGGAACAATGAGCTTGTTTTATTGAACAAGAGGATTAAATTTGACATTTTCTCGGCTAATAGTAAAATTATTTCTTTCCGGACAATCCTTCTGAACATAATGATCGTGACGTGCTCGACTGTCCCATTTGCATAGAAAACACATATACTTCATATACCATTGTTGCATACCAGTCAACATAGCAACTACTTTAAGGTCTGCGCATATTTTCCAGTTATGTTGATTGTAATTGATTAAATCCAGCAATAAGGACATAGATTCATATAATTCTTTTGTATTTACAGCGTGAGCAAGTGGAATCGATGGATTGTTGTTACCTTGGTGCAACAAAACATCTTTTAAACTTAGTTTGTTGCCATCGATGAATAAACGCAATTCAGTTGGATCATATGACTCTCCAAATTCTTTAAACAAACCGTTTATGTCATGGCAGTATCAAATATCATTTGTTTTCGTGTAGGGGAGACTGGGGTAAACCCGCTCACTTTTTTTCAGAACGATAAAAACCTAAAAAATTATTTTCCAAATCCACATTAATTTATATAATTTGAAAGCTTATGATTTCTACTAACAAAATAAAAAAGAATTTTTGATTTATCTTTCATAGTTTTACTCAGGGAAAATTTTTAATACACATATACCGATATACCCGATCACTTGATTTTTTCAAGAATTTAAGGTAATCTCGACAGTTTTATTTTGTATATATAAAATTTCTACTTATTTCCGTCTTCAGTATGATTTATTAATGATAAATTATGAGTTCTATAAACAATAAATATTTGTTTATTGAAAATAAGTATAGGTTTCATGAATTGCAACTGCGAATTTAAATAATATTTTATTAAGAGAAAATTAAAATATAGTTACAATTTTTGATTTAACAAGTTATAGATTTTATTATTAATAAAATATGACAATTGAAATTCGAAATTTTAAATTTAAAAATAAACAATGATAAAACGTGAACTAAACGAAGACAACAAAGTTAGATTTATGTATTTTTTAGCCTGAAATGGTATTTTAATAGTCAAAATTAAAATGGTTAAAAAATTATATAAATAAAAGTAAATTATAAATGATAAAATATTTATTTTGTAGACATGAAAAATACATGATAATTTTAAAAATAAGAAATATAATTTCTGTTAAATTTGAAATAAATTCAATACAAGATCAACTGAAAACAAATGTACTTTTGCATACTAACACACAGAAAAAGCACAGCTGATTCAAGTTCAAGGTTAGGAAAAAGAAAAGAAATTTCCATATTGTAAGAATTTAAAAATTGTTTAAAGATAAAGTAAATTTTATACACAATTTATATGGAATTTAATATAATAATAATTTTTTACTTAGAATTGCATATTTTATTTTATATAAATAGTATAAAGCTTAACGATTAAATTTATATTGTTAATTATTAAAACTAGTTGGAATAAATAAAGTAACAGCAAAATTTATATGGATAAATAGATAAAAATTAGCATATTTAATTACAAAAAATTAGATTTTTGAAAATTTATTATTTAAAAATTTATTTAAATTAGAAGAAATATAATTAATTCTGATAGAAAAAATGATTGACAGCTATACAATGGCATTGTTTTCGGAAAACGTTAGACACGTTGCAGACCGGAGAGAGAGAAAGTATACTTCTGTCCTTTTGGGAAAAATTTAAATATTATTGGTTGAAAGAGTATGACGCGTTATGAATTTCCGTGAATAGGAAGGGAGATAGTCTCGCGAAACGGAAGTCGCGCGGATTTTTCGTTTGAACCGGACGAGAAAAAGGGCGAATATTATTGTTATAGAAAATTATAGAAAGTTCTAGAAGCTTCTATAGCGTCTGAAAAAGGGTATAAAAGCTGTGAAAAGGAAGGGTTCGCTCTCTTAGTCCAAAATCACATTGCTAGTGGTAAGTTGATACACGTTCACATTTATCACACAAATTATTCAGGAGTTCATTGCATTTGCAATTTACAACCTGATAATTTTAAACTATTACACATAACACACACGCACACTAACAAATCGTAAGAATTATTCAAGAATAATTTGATTTACAAATTATAACTTAATAATTCAAAAATAATCTTCAAAGTCAAGCCCTGGATGAGAAATTTGAGGAACTTGTTAAATTCTTTTTAACTTTTAACCTCAATTTGACTCCTAAAGGGGTAACAAAAGCAAATCGTAAGTTTATTGAATATTCTTATGAGCTGCATTCATATAGTAATAGGCTATATCGATGTGGCAGTTTGAAAGATTCAATAAATATTGAACCTAACCCACCAAAAATATTATTTATAATAGGAAATAATTAATTTACTTAAATTAATTATTTAGTTAATTTTTCAGAGAAATAAATAGATTTTATTATATAAGTTGAATAAATTTTGATCATTTTTTGATATTATAATTTTATCATATCCAAAATAAATCAAAATTTAAAAGAAATTTATAATTTTAAAGAATATTTATTTATTAATAGATTAGTTAATTTAGGGAATAGGGAAACTTGACCTTTTGTAGGCAGGACTTATAAAATTTTATTATTAAATTTTATTTAATTTTTGTTTGTAGATTTGTCAAATTGGAAAATAATTTGTAATTATTGATAATACCGAGTGAAGGAGAAAAATACTTACTGAGGTGAATGAACATTATTATTTATTTTTATTTTGTTTATTACTGAGTCAATTCATATAGACCAAAGCAATAGAATCTACAAAATAATTTTATAAATTAATAAAATTGTATCATATGAAAAGATTGAATAATTAATAATTTTTAATTATTATTTAAATTCTAATTTGTTATTAATTATATTTTTGAACAATTATTCTACGAAAGGAAGATAACAAAATTATCTAATTTAGTAGTGAATAATTTAGAAAGAATAAAAAGCTGCCTTACTGAATAATTATTGGAACAATTTCCTCTAATTTGGTAATAAAGCAACAAATTTTCTACAAAAGAAAATATAATATTAAATTAAAGGGAAAATAAGATCATTTTAATTCATTTATAAATTTAATGTATTGTCAAAATATAATCATATCAGTTGATACAGTTTGACACGTGCCTCATTGTTAGAGGATCTTTAAATTTTGAAAACAATGTCCCTTTAAATTTAGACAAAGACATTCTTTCTATTCACATTACATAATTATGAGAAATATTTAATACACACGTATAAAATATTTCTCACGTTAGAAACACGCGAGTTTTCAGAAGTTTACCGAGCAGTGGGCTTTAAATCGAAATAAAGGAAAAATATATAGATATATACTTCCCTCGGTCTGTTAACTAATACACGTATATGTTTCAAGCCGAAAAAGACAGCGACAAATTTTGATTATTTGTTTGCGTTATTTGTTATAACTGTTATAACCTAATAATCACTAATAATGACTAATATAGACATGATTCCGCTCAATGTTGCCAACAAATATTGATAGTTCGGCGCCCTCTGTTGAGAAAAATCGCGAAATGCGGGACATTTAAACTGTTAAATATTCAACTAATTACCCAATAATTCAATAATATTGTTAGAAAATGAATATTATTTATCTTTTAATAAATATTTTTAATATTAAAAGTTTTAAGATCGCCAAAAAAAAGAAATACTGTTTATACTGATTCGGCTTCCTACACAAATTTAATAAGAGAGCGGCTTTACCCTGACTTCATGTGAGCGACTTTACCCCGAATGTATTTCTCAAATTTCAGAATAAATTTAAATAAATCCTTTTGAAATCAAACAAAACTACACATATATTTCAAAAAAGGACATCCAATGGCATAAAAAAGAATTTGTCGAATAAATTAAGTCTCAAAAATAATAATCGAAAAACTTAAAAATCCGAAGATCATTTTTCTTTTTTTGCACTTCTAAAAACAATTGACCGCCTTAGATTCTATGACGAATTCATGAAACTAAACGAAAGTTCGTTAACATTAGTTGTATATTAAGTTCTATTCACAGTACAAATATCTCCATCTTAAGTTGAGTTTATAGCATCAAATCGCTAGTGAGCGGGTTTACCCCAGTCTCCCCTAGTAATTAGCAAAACGCTCGTGACGAGTTCTTTGATAAGTTACTTTAACATCAGAAGCGACAAAATTTCGTTCTTTCAGGCGTCATGTCAACAGCTCCGATTTTTCCTTTGTTAGATCTAGATCTCGTATTAAATCATTAAGTTCACTTTGTGTGTAAGGTATTCTGCTTTTTTCTGGTTCAAAATCACAGTCGCTTGAATCACTGGATTCAGATGATGTATCGATAAGTTCATGCTTCCGCTTAGGGCAAATAGGATATGAAATTGAAGGTGAGTGGGGAGTAGGTTTTGAAAAAGAATGCACGTCTGCATATTGAACATTTCGATGTCGTCCACACTGCTTTATTTTGGTTAAACAGAAATAGCAGTCAATCTCATGACACATCGGCTGTCGCCAAATTGCAGGAACATCAAATCGTCGCTTGGGGGCAGCAACATGCCGACTCAGCTAAACGGTGAAAAAGATGCCGTTTCAAAAAGAAAAGTGAAAAACATGCCATTTCGCGAAAGCGCTGAGAAACATACCTTCTTCAAACGAACGGTGAAGAACATGCTTTTTCAACCGTTAATATTAAATGTAATATTGAATAAATAAATAATTAATATAATAATATTAATAATTATAAATTAATCAATTAAATTAATTAATTAATCATTAATTGTTTATAAGTATAATATTATTAATTATTTATAATTAATATAATATTATTAATATAATATAAATATTAAATATTAGCGGTTGAAAAGGCATGTTCTTCACCGTTCGTTTGAAGAAGGTATGTTTCTCAGCGCTTTCGCGAAATGGCATGTTTTTCACTTTTCTTTTTGAAACGGCATCTTTTTCACCGTTTAGCTGAGTCGGCAAGTTGCTGCCCCCAAGCGACGAAATGACAAGTAGCGACTAAAAAAAACTTCAGCTACTAAAGACTGTATTTATAAAAATTATAAAAGTATTTAAGATTAATTGATAAAAACATTTACGTACTTTTTGCCAGCCACCCATATATTTAAGCTAGTTCTGCAAGTATTTCACAAAACATTTGGTGTCCATGATTCATTAAGATTTTCTGGAAATTTTCTGAAATACAAATAATATGCATCTTGTAATGTAGCAGTAGACTTTGGTGGTGTCACAAAAATATATTGTCCACAGGCATAACAGAATTTGTTCGGATCATTTTTGCAAATGTATATGCATTTTACCGTATTCATTTTTACATAAAGAAACTCAATATGGCATTAACCTGATTACAACCATGAAACAATAAAAAATAATGACACTAGCTTTAATAATAAAGTGAAGTTATCTGCCATTCTATATCATTTTCATTTCTTTTATTTTGCTTAACACTATAAATAAAATATCGAAAAATTTATAAAATTAGGTAATAGTATATTGTGCAACGAGTGGAGAACAAGGGCGATTTCTCGCGAGCTTGAAGTTTGCTGCTCGAGCGCAGCGAGAGCAGCAATCAAGCGAGCGAAAATCGCTGTTCGCCACGAATTGCACATATTACTTTGTCCAACAACTGAAAAACACTTTCTATTAATTTTTCATACTAATTATAATAATTTTATTCATTTATTGTCAGAACTTAACATACACGGAGAGAAGAGAATAGTGAAGGCGACTGTCGGTTCAGTTCTGATAACTAAACAGTTTAGTTAATTTTCGACGGACAAAAATAACAGTCGCATCTACTATATAATAGTAGGAACGACTGTACGTTCAGTCAGAGTAACTAAACAGGAACTAAACCGCCAGGGGCGCTACTATCGCTCTCCATGTATTTCTGCTACTAAACGTGTTTAGTTGTCACAACTGTAACTCTTCTCTCCATGTATTAATAATACAATTAATTTTTCAAAATTTTAATTTTTAGTTATAAATTACTTATTTAGGACAAAATTTAACAAAGTTAAAGCAAATTAGAATAGATTTTTATAATTTATTTATAGTGATATGGAACCGAAATAACCACACATAATGTGCCTTTACTCTTTTCACCGCTCATTTTTCCACTGGACAAACGGCCAGTGGAGATATGAGGTACATTTCTCCACTGGACAAACGGCCAGTGGAGATATGAGGTACATATCTCCACTGGTGCCTAGTGCACAATGACTCCATTTCCCCGAAGGCGTTGGACAAAAGTAATTTTTTATATTTTTAATCAAGGGCTTATATCTTTTATATTTTTAGTTCAATTTTGTTCGGCAATGGCTTATTTTCTTCCTAAGAAATCGTATTTTAACGTCCAAAATAGAAAATCCAAAGTAAATACATTTTTGATGACGTAATTAACCGAAAAAGTCAATCAATTTCTGAAATTTTGTTAAGGATAATGAGAAATTTAAAACAAATTCATAAATAGCTCCTAAACCGTCAGTCCAATTAAAAATTTTGTGTATACTTTTTTTTAGAAAATTTAATCACATTTAATTTGCTTCCATGGAAATAAAAATCGATCGATTCAGAGATAATAGAAAATTATTGAATCCACTTTTTGTAGAAACTCAAAAAATTGAAATTTTGCTATATCTCTGCAGGTTAAAATCTTCGTAAACTAGTTTTTATAAACGACGTTCGTTTCTTGCCATTTCTCGGTCGTATCCGTACCCAATTTCACAACTGATTTCAAATTTTTATTAAAAATTGGGAGAGAATGAATATTATATGACTTTAAAATTTTGGCCAATTTTGTGTAACTTGAATTATTTAAAGGTAAACAAATTCTAGGGATTTGTTTATATAACTCTGAACGATTTTTTTGGTAATTGAATCTATGTTAGAAAATTTTATTTTGTTTAATCGACATTTAATATATTTTTGAAAAAAAAGAAGAAGAATAATCGTTGTTTGAAAGAATTTGTTTAACTTTCTGCAAATTTTCATTGTGAAACGAAGTGTGAGAAAGAAGAATCGCTCGATCTATAAGATTGTATACAATGTTTATTTTTTGTTGAATTGGATGATTTAAAAAGTAATTGATTAGTCTACCAGAGGAAGTTGACTTTTGGTACCAGTTATAAATAATTTTATTACTTCCCACACACAAAGTTATATCAAGAAAATTAATTTTTTTATCAACTTAGAGTTCATGACTAAATTGTAAATTTGTGTTATATGAATTAAAAACGGACAAAACTAGATCAACACAATCTTTGTGAACACATAAAATTGTATCGTCAACATATCTATAGTAAAAAAGTAGTACACAATTATATTTAGTTTTTAAAACATTAAGGCAATTACTTTCCAAATCATCCATAACAATATCAGCGAAGAACGGAGAAATAGAGTGCCATCGATTTGCTTATAAAATTTTTTATTTAAAACGAAAAACGTATTATTAAAAAGAAACTTTGTGCATTTTATAACTTTAGAAAATGGCATTTTACAATTCTCAAGAGATGTGCATCTACGCTTAAAACCATCAATAACTAAATTAAGCGGTACTTTAGTAAACAAAGAACAAACATCAAGATACATTAAAATGATATCATCCGGAATTATTATATTGTCCAATTTTTTATTATTCGGTACACTGTAGGTGTACTGATGAAACCCTTATGAAATCACTCGTGTGTCCGTCCCAGCCACGCAAAATGGGCTGTCCCCCCCCTTAACTTCTACAAATCTCAACCTTGTGAGCTGAAATTCGGTAGGGATCTTCAGTTTTAAGAGCAGATTACAGGAAAAATATAGCAAACCCGATTGGCCTATATATTTGCGAAAGGGAAGAGAAAGAAATTAAATTTTGTCAAAAAAATTGCTAAAAATGACCCTGTCCCCCCCCCCTTAACTTCTACAAATCTGAACCGGGTGGGCTGAAATTCGGTAGGGATCTTTAGTTTTAAGTGCAGATTACAGGAAAAATATAGCGAACACGATTGGCCTACATATTTGAGAAATAGAAGGGAAAGAAATTAAATTTTTTCGAAAAAATTGCAAAAAAAAACACTGTCCCCCCCCTTTACATCTCCAATTCTCAACCTGGTAAGCTGAAATTCAGCAGGGATCTTCAGTTTTAAGTGCAGATTACAGGAAAAATATAGCGAACACGATTGACCTACATATTTGCGAAATAGAAGGGAAAGAAATTAAATTTTTTTGAAAAAAATTGTAAAAAATGACCCTTTCCCCCCCTTTACATCTCCAATTCTCAACCTGGTAAGCTGAAATTCAGCAGGGATCTTCAGTTTTAAGTGCAGATTACAGAAAATATAGCGAACACGATTGGCCTAAATATTTGCGAAATAGAAGGGAAAGAAATAAAATTTTTTTGAAAAAATGCATAAAATGACCCTGACCCTTCCTTAACTTCTACAAATCTCAACCTGGTGAGCTGAAATTCGGTAGGGATCTTCAGCTTTACTTGCAGATTACAGGAAAAATATAGCGAACACAATTGGCCTACATATTTGCGAAATAGAAGGGAAAGAAATTTAATTTTTTCGAAAAAATTGCAAAAAATGACCCTGTCCACCCCCCTTTACTTCTACAAATCTGAACCTGGTGAGCTGAAATTCGGTAGGGATCTTCAGTTTTACGTGCAGATTACAGGAAAAATATAGCAAACACGATTGACTTACATATTTGCGAAATAGAAGGGAAAGAAATTAAATTTTTTCGAAAAAATTGTAAAAAATGACCCTGTCCCTCCCCTTAACTTCTACAAATCTGAACCGGGTGGGCTGAAATTCGGGAGAGGTCTTTAGTTTTAAGTGCAGATTACAGGAAAATTATAGCGAACCTGATAGGTCTACATATTTACGAAATAGAAGGGAAAGAAATTAAATTTTTTTTGAAAAAATTGCAAAAAATGACACTTTCCCCCCCTTTACATCTCCAATTCTCAACCTGGTAAGCTGAAATTCAGCAGGGATCTTCAGTTTTAAGTGCAGATTACAGGAAAAATATAGCGAACACGATTGGCCTACATATTTGAGAAATAGAAGGGAAAGAAATTAAATTTTTTCGAAAAAATTGCAAAAAATGACACTGTCCCCCCCTTTACATCTCCAATTCTCAACCTGGTAAGCTGAAATTCAGCAGGGATCTTCAGTTTTAAGTGCAGATTACAGGAAAAATATAGCGAACACGATTGACCTACATATTTTGCGAAATAGAAGGGAAAGAAATTAAATTTTTTTGAAAAAATTGTAAAAAATGACCCTGTCCACCCCCCTTTACTTCTACAAATCTTAACCTGGTGAGCTGAAATTCAGCAGGGATCTTCAGTTTTAAGTGCAGATTACAGAAAATATAGCGAACACGATTGGCCTAAATGTTTGCGAAATAGAAGGGAAAGAAATAAATTTTTTTTGAAAAAAATGCATTAAATGACCCTGACCCTTCCTTAACTTCTACAAATCTGAACCGGGTGGGCTAAAATTTAGCAGGGATCTTCAGTTTTAAGTGCAGATTACAGGAAAAATATAGCGAACACGATTGACCTACATATTTGCGAAATAGAAGGGAAAGAAATTAAATTTTTTTGAAAAAATTGTAAAAAATGACCCTGTCCACCCCCCTTTACTTCTACAAATCTGAACCTGGTGAGCTGAAATTCAGCAGGGATCTTCAGTTTTAAGTGCAGATTACAGAAAATATAGCGAACACGATTGGCCTAAATATTTGCGAAATAGAAGGGAAAGAAATAAAATTTTTTTGAAAAAAATGCAAAAAATGACCCTGACCCTTCCTTAACTTCTACAAATCTGAACCGGGTGGGCTGAAATTCGGGAGAGATCTTTAGTCTTAAGTGCAGATTACAGGAAAATTATAGCGAACCTGATACATAGGTCTACATATTTGCGAAATAGAAGGGAAAGAAATTAAATTTTTTCGAAAAAATTGCAAAAAATGACCCTGTCCCCCCCTTAACTTCTACAAATCTGAACCTCGTAAGCTGAAATTCAACAGGGATCTTCAGTTTTAAGTGCAGATTACAGGAAA
Source organism: Leptopilina drosophilae (assembly GCA_032873175.1). Lineage (NCBI taxonomy): Eukaryota > Metazoa > Arthropoda > Insecta > Hymenoptera > Figitidae > Leptopilina > Leptopilina drosophilae. The sequence goes on from CM065483.1 coordinate 37,285,658, forward strand.
AATATAGCGAACACGATTGACCTACATATTTGCGAAATAAAAGGGAAAGAAATTAAATTTTTTCGAAAAGATTGCAAAAAATGACACTGTCCCCCCCCTTAACTTCTACAAATCTGAACCTGGTGAGCTGAAATTCAGCAGAGATCTTCAGTTTTAAATGCAGATTACAGGAAAAATATAGCAAACACGATTGGCGTACATATTTGCGAAATAGAAGGGAAAAAAATTAAATTTTTTTTGAAAAAATTGCAAAAAATGACCCTGTCCCCCCCTTTACATCTCCAATTCTCAACCTGGTAAGCTGAAATTTAGCAGGGATCTTCAGTTTTAAGTGCAGATTACAGGAAAAATATAGCGAACACTATTGACCTACATATTTGCGAAATAGAAGGGAAAGAAATTAAATTTTTTTGAAAAAATTGTAAAAAATGACCCTGTCCACCCCCCTTTACTTCTACAAATCTGAACCTGGTGAGCTAAAATTCAGCAGGGATCTTTAGTTTTAAGTGCATATTACAGAAAATTTAGCGAACACGATTGGCCTAAATATTTGCGAAATAGAAGGGAAAGAAATAAAATTTTTTTTGAAAAAAATGCAAAAAATGACCCTGACCCTTCCTTAACTTCTACAAATCTGAACCGGGTGGGCTGAAATTCGGTAGAGATCTTCAGTTTTACGTGCAGATTACAGGAAAAATATAGCGAACACAATTGGCCTACATATTTGCGAAATAGAAGGGAAAGAAATTAAATTTTTTCGAAAAAATTGCAAAAAATAGTCGTGTCCCCCAGCCTTAACTTCTACAAATCTGAACCTGGTGAGCTGAAATTCAGCAGGGATCTTCAGTTTTAAGTGCAGATTACAGAAAATATAGCAAACACGATTGGCCTAAATATTTGCGAAATAGAAGGGAAAGAAATAAAATTTTTTTGAAAAAATGCATAAAATGACCCTGACCCTTCCTTAACTTCTACAAATCTGAACCGGGTGGGCTGAAATTCGGGAGAGATCTTTAGTCTTAAGTGCAGATTACAGGAAAATTATAGCGAACCTGATACATAGGTCTACATATTTGCGAAATAGAAGGGAAAGAAATTAAATTTTTTCGAAAAAATTGCAAAAAATGACCCTGTCCCCCCCTTAACTTCTACAAATCTGAACCTCGTAAGCTGAAATTCAACAGGGATCTTCAGTTTTAAGTGCAGATTACAGGAAAAATATAGCGAACACGATTGACCTACATATTTGCGAAATAAAAGGGAAAGAAATTAAATTTTTTCGAAAAAAATGCATTAAATGACCCTGACCCTTCCTTAACTTCTCCAATTCTCAACCTGGTAAGCTGAAATTCAGCAGGGATCTTCAGTTTTAAGTGCAGATTACAGGAAAAATATAGCGAACACGATTGACCTACATATTTTGCGAAATAGAAGGGAAAGAAATTAAATTTTTTTGAAAAAATTGTAAAAAATGACCCTGTCCACCCCCCTTTACTTCTACAAATCTTAACCTGGTGAGCTGAAATTCAGCAGGGATCTTCAGTTTTAAGTGCAGATTACAGAAAATATAGCGAACACGATTGGCCTAAATGTTTGCGAAATAGAAGGGAAAGAAATAAATTTTTTTTGAAAAAAATGCATTAAATGACCCTGACCCTTCCTTAACTTCTACAAATCTGAACCGGGTGGGCTGAAATTTAGCAGGGATCTTCAGTTTTAAGTGCAGATTACAGGAAAAATATAGCGAACACTATTGACCTACATATTTGCGAAATAGAAGGGAAAGAAATAAAATTTTTTTGAAAAAAATGCAAAAAATGACCCTGACCCTTCCTTAACTTCTACAAATCTGAACCGGGTGGGCTGAAATTCGGGAGAGATCTTTAGTTTTAAGTGCAGATTACAGGAAAATTATAGCGAACCTGATAGGTCTACATATTTGCGAAATAGAAGGGAAAGAAATTAAATTTTTTCGAAAAAATTGCAAAAAATGACCCTGTCCCCCCCTTAACTTCTACAAATCTGAACCTCGTAAGCTGAAATTCAACAGGGATCTTCAGTTTTAAGTGCAGATTACAGGAAAAATATAGCAAACACGATTGGCGTACATATTTGCGAAATAGAAGGGAAAAAAATTAAATTTTTTTTGAAAAAATTGCAAAAAATGACCCTGTCCCCCCCTTTACATCTCCAATTCTCAACCTGGTAAGCTGAAATTTAGCAGGGATCTTCAGTTTTAAGTGCAGATTACAGGAAAAATATAGCGAACACTATTGACCTACATATTTGCGAAATAGAAGGGAAAGAAATTAAATTTTTTTGAAAAAATTGTAAAAAATGACCCTGTCCACCCCCCTTTACTTCTACAAATCTGAACCTGGTGAGCTGAAATTCAGCAGGGATCTTTAGTTTTAAGTGCATATTACAGAAAATTTAGCGAACACGATTGGCCTAAATATTTGCGAAATAGAAGGGAAAGAAATAAAATATTTTTTGAAAAAAATGCAAAAAATGACCCTGACCCTTCCTTAACTTCTACAAATCTGAACCGGGTGGGCTGAAATTCGGTAGAGATCTTCAGTTTTACGTGCAGATTACAGGAAAAATATAGCGAACACAATTGGCCTACATATTTGCGAAATAGAAGGGAAAGAAATTAAATTTTTTCGAAAAAATTGCAAAAAATAGTCGTGTCCCCCAGCCTTAACTTCTACAAATCTGAACCTGGTGAGCTGAAATTCAGCAGGGATCTTCAGTTTTAAGTGCAGATTACAGAAAATATAGCAAACACGATTGGCCTAAATATTTGCGAAATAGAAGGGAAAGAAATAAAATTTTTTTGAAAAAATGCATAAAATGACCCTGACCCTTCCTTAACTTCTACAAATCTCAACCTGGTGAGCTGAAATTCAAAAGGGATCTTCAGTTTTAAGTGCAGATTACAGGAAAAATATAGCGAACCCGATTGGCGTACATATTTGCGAAATAGAAGGGAAAAAAATTAAATTTTCTTTAAAAAAATTGCTAAAAATGACCCTGTCCCCCCCTTTACATCTCCAATTCTCAACCGGGTAAGCTGAAATTCAGCAGGGATCTTCAGTTTTAAGTGCAGATTACAGGAAAAATATAGCGAACACGATTGACCTACATATTTGCGAAATAGAAGGGAAAGAAATTAAATTTTTTTGAAAAAATTGTAAAAAATGACCCTGTCCACCCCCCTTTACTTCTACAAATCTGAACCTGGTGAGCTGAAATTCAGCAGGGATCTTCAGTTTTAAGTGCAGATTACAGAAAATATAGCGAACACGATTGGCCTAAATATTTGCGAAATAGATTTTTTTGAAAAAAATGCAAAAAATGACCCTGACCCTTCCTTAACTTCTACAAATCTGAACCGGGTGGGCTGAAATTCGGGAGAGGTCTTTAGTTTAAAGTGCAGATTACAGGAAAATTATAGCGAACCTGATAGGTCTACATATTTGCGAAATAGAAGGGAAAGAAATTAAATTTTTTCGAAAAAATTGCAAAAAATGACCCTGTCCGCCCCTTAACTTCTACAAATCTGAACCTCGTAAGCTGAAATTCAACAGGGATCTTCAGTTTTAAGTGCAGATTACAGGAAAAATATAGCGAACACGATTGACCTACATATTTGCGAAATAAAAGGGAAAGAAATTAAATTTTTTTGAAAAAATTGTAAAAAATGACCCTGTCCACCCCCTTTTACTTCTACAAATCTGAACCTGGTGAGCTGAAATTCAGCAGGGATCTTCAGTTTTAAGTGCATATTACAGAAAATTTAGCGAACACGATTGGCCTAAATATTTGCGAAATAGAAGGGAAAGAAATAAAATTTTTTTTGAAAAAAATGCAAAAAATGACCCTGACCCTTCCTTAACTTCTACAAATCTGAACCGGGTGGGCTGAAATTCGGTAGAGATCTTCAGTTTTACGTGCAGATTACAGGAAAAATATAGCGAACACAATTGGCCTACATATTTGCGAAATAGAAGGGAAAGAAATTAAATTTTTTCGAAAAAATTGCAAAAAATAGTCGTGTCCCCCAGCCTTAACTTCTACAAATCTGAACCTGGTGAGCTGAAATTCAGCAGGGATCTTCAGTTTTAAGTGCAGATTACAGGAAAAATATAGCAAACACGATTGACTTACATATTTGCGAAATAGAAGGGAAAGAAATTAAATTTTTTTGAAAAAATTGCAAAAAATGACCCTGTCCACCCCCCTTTACTTCTACAAATCTGAACCTGGTGAGCTGAAATTCAGCAGGGATCTTCAGTTTTAAGTGCAGATTACAGAAAATATAGCGAACACGATTGACCTACACATTTGCGAAATAGAAGGGAAAGAAATTAAATTTTTTTGAAAAAATTGTAAAATATGACCCTGTCCACCCCCCTTTACTTCTACAAATCTTAACCTGGTGAGCTGAAATTCAGCAGGGATCTTCAGTTTTAAGTGCAGATTACAGAAAATATAGCGAACACGATTGGCCTAAATGTTTGCGAAATAGAAGGGAAAGAAATAAAATTTTTTTGAAAAAAATGCATTAAATGACCCTGACCCTTCCTTAACTTCTACAATTCTGAACCGGGTGGGCTGAAATTCGGGAGAGATCTTTAGTTTTAAGTGCAGATTACAGGAAAATTATAGCGAACCTGATAGGTCTACATATTTGCGAAATAGAAGGGAAAAAAAATAAATTTTTTCGAAAAAATTGCAAAAAATGACCCTGTCCGCCCCTTAACTTCTACAAATCTGAACCTCGTAAGCTGAAATTCAGCAGGGATCTTCAGTTTTAAGTGCAGATTACAGGAAAAATATAGGGAACACGATTTGCGTACATATTTGCGAAATAGAAGGGAAAAAAATAAATTTTTTCGAAAAAATTGCAAAAAATGACCCTGTCCGCCCCTTAACTTCTACAAATCTGAACCTCGTAAGCTGAAATTCAACAGGGATCTTCAGTTTTAAGTGCAGATTACAGGAAAAATATAGCGAACACGATTGACCTACATATTTGCGAAATAAAAGGGAAAGAAATTAAATTTTTTCGAAAAAATTGCAAAAAATGACACTGTCCCCCTCTTAACTTCTACAAATCTGAACCAGGTAAGCTGAAATCCAGCAGGGATCTTCAGTTTTAAGTGCACATTACAGGAAAAACATGGCGAACACGATTGGCCTACATATTTGCGAAATAGAAGGGAAAGAAATTAAATTTTTTTGAAAAAATTGCAAAAATTGACCCGCCCCTTTAACATCTACAAATTCTCAACCTCGTAAGCTGAAATTCAACAGGGATCTTCAGTTTTAAGTGCAGATTACAGGAAAAATATAGCGAACACGATTGACCTACATATTTGCGAAATAAAAGGGAAAGAAATTAAATTTTTTCGAAAAAATTGCAAAAAATGACACTGTCCCTCCCCTTAACTTCTACAAATCTGAACCTGGTGAGCTGAAATTCAGCAGAGATCTTCATTTTTAAATGCAGATTACAGGTAAAATATAGCAAACACGATTGGCGTACATATTTGCGAAATAGAAGGGAAAAAAATTAAATTTTTTTTAAAAAAATTGCAAAAAATGACCCTGTCCCCCCCTTTACATCTCCAATTCTCAACCTGGTAAGCTGAAATTCAGCAGGGATCTTTAGTTTTAAGTGCAGATTACAGGAAAAATATAGCGAACACGATTGACCTACATATTTGCAAAATAGAAGGGAAAGAAATTAAATTTTTTTGAAAAAATTGTAAAAAATGACCCTGTCCACCCCCCTTTACTTCTACAAATCTGAACCGGGTGGGCTGAAATTCGGTAGAGATCTTCAGTTTTACGTGCAGATTACAGGAAAAATATAGCGAACACAATTGGCCTACATATTTGCGAAATAGAAGGGAAAGAAATTAAATTTTTTCGAAAAAATTGCAAAAAATAGTCGTGTCCCCCAGCCGTAACTTCTACAAATCTGAACCTGGTGAGCTGAAATTCAGCAGGGATCTTCAGTTTTAAGTGCAGATTACAGGAAAAATATAGCAAACACGATTGACTTACATATTTGCGAAATAGAAGGGAAAGAAATTAAATTTTTTTGAAAAAATTGCAAAAAATGACCCTGTCCACCCCCCTTTACTTCTACAAATCTGAACCTTGTGAGCTGAAATTCAGCAGGGATCTTCAGTTTTAAGTGCAGATTACAGAAAATATAGCGAACACGATTGACCTACACATTTGCGAAATAGAAGGGAAAGAAATTAAATTTTTTTGAAAAAATTGTAAAAAATGACCCTGTCCACCCCCCTTTACTTCTACAAATCTTAACCTGGTGAGCTGAAATTCAGCAGGGATCTTCAGTTTTAAGTGCAGATTACAGAAAATATAGCGAACACGATTGGCCTAAATGTTTGCGAAATAGAAGGGAAAGAAATAAAATTTTTTTGAAAAAAATGCATTAAATGACCCTGACCCTTCCTTAACTTCTACAAATCTGAACCGGGTGGGCTGAAATTCGGGAGAGATATTTAGTTTTAAGTGCAGATTACAGGAAAATTATAGCGAACCTGATAGGTCTACATATTTGCGAAATAGAAGGGAAAGAAATTAAATTTTTTCGAAAAAATTGCAAAAAATGACCCTGTCCGCCCCTTAACTTCTACAAATCGGAACCTCGTAAGCTGAAATTCAGCAGGGATCTTCAGTTTTAAGTGCAGATTACAGGAAAAATATAGCGAACACGATTTGCGTACATATTTGCGAAATAGAAGGGAAAAAAAATAAATTTTTTTTGAAACAATTGCAAAAAATGACCCTTTCCCCCCCTTTACATCTCCAATTCTCAACCTGGTAAGCTGAAATTCAGCAGGGATCTTCAGTTTTCAGTGCAGATTACAGGAAAAATATAGCGAACACGATTGACCTACATATTTGCGAAATAGAAGGGAAAGAAATTAAATTTTTTTGAAAAAATTGTAAAAAATGACCCTGTCCACCCCTCTTTACTTCTACAAATCTGAACCTGGTAGGCTGAAATTCGGTAGGGATCTTTAGTTTTAAGTGCAGATTACAGGAAAATTATAGTGAACCTTACAGGTTTACATATTTGCGAAATAGAAGGGAAAGAAATTAAATTTTTTGAAAAAATTGCCAAAAATGACCCTGTCTCCCCCCTAACTTCTACAATTCAGAACCTGGTGAGCTGAAATTCAGCACAAATCTTCAGTTTTAAGTGCAGATTACAGGAAAATTATAGCGAACCTGATTGGTGAACATAAGTATAATTACAGAGAAATATAAAAATTTATTAATAAAATAAAATAATAAAAATATTTATTCTAATCTTATTATAGTATATTACCATTTTGTTTAATTTGTTTTTAATTTTAAAAGATTTGTTAAAATAATTTTAAAAATCTTTTGTTTGAATATTTGTGTACGGAACCCTCGATCTTAGTGCGAGTGCAACTCGCACTTGTCCGATTTTTTTTATAAAATCAAAGCTATTAATAAGATGGGAATTTGGAACAATAATGTGTGGTTTTAATTGATTGTATAGAAGTTTTGCAAGAAAATGTGTTGGGCTAATAATTAAAGGGTCTCTGATTCGTTGAGACGCTTCATTGAAAATCAGCCCCTCTACTTACAACAGCATTCATATTTACGTTTATCTGTGAGATAGACCCACGTGATCTTACTTCGTGCATCTTCGGCTTTATCCTATATATAGTAATAGTAATACACTGACAAGTAAATAAAGTTGTTGGAGATTTTAGATGTAGATTTACTTAGTACTCACAACTAAATAAAGTTGTTAATGTTTCTAATAAGCGTACATGAAGGTTAGGAAACCTACAAAAAAATAATAATATTACTAATAGTACTAACAAGTGAATAAAGTTGTTGTTTTTAAAATGTGTACATTTATAAGTTAAGAAACTGGAAAAAGAATACAATTTCAAAATATAACTGTTAATATTGCTTAGAATTCTAAAATGAAAGAGTATAATATAGTTGAAAAAGATTACGTTTCCTCCAGTAGTCCTAAAGAAATCAATCAAAGTGAGGTAAGAATGAAAAATATTAATTTTATTTAAATAAATAAAATTTTCTACACATTAGAATATTTTGGACAATAAAAATTTCTATTAAAATTTATTTAAATTGAATTTTATTTTGTAAAATAAATATTACTTTTTTAACATAATTGAAAATTATTTTAATAGGGGAGAGGGCCCTAAGGTGCACCTTAGGGCCCTCTCCCCTATTAAAATAATTTTCAATTATGAAATGGGTGACCATGGTCACCCATCTTTTGAACGAATGTAGATTTCAAATGAAATTATAAATAAAGGTCAATAATACGGCGTTTAAAGCTTTATCATATTACCTAACTTCCTATCATAAAGTGGCCCCAAGGTGGTCACCATTTGAAAATTGACCAAAAAAGTTATAAAAAAATGTAAAAAACGTATTATTAAGTTGTTTATTTAATATTAATTATTTTTCAGGATCACAGAAACATGTTACGTATTTTTTTTGTTCACTTTGTCCTTTCGTCAAAAATAATACTTTTTGTGTATGTATTAGACAGGTAAAATTTTGAAAATAATTCTATTTCATTATTATTCATTATAAAACATAAAAATTGATAAAATTCACATTCACAGTGATAAATATAGCGTATGAACACATTTTCATAAAAAATCAGAACTAACCACTTTGTGGCAAAAAAAGTGTCCACCTTAGGGCCAGGACACAACTTTTTAAACGTTAAAGAAAAAAATTTTTTAAAGCACAATATTAATTATATTCATTTGGAATATTATTGCACGCTATATAAAGATAATTATAACGATTTTTACTAATTTAAAATGGTTAATTTCGATGATTTTAACACCCAGAGAAAAAAATTTCTCGTTCATTTAAAAACAGAAATTTTACAACGTTCACGTTACAAAGAGACTCATACGACTATTTACCTCAAAACTTTATACTAAAATCTTTGTCTTCTCAAATAATAACAATAACAGAAAACATTTGAAGATACTAACTAATATACAAAAATGTTCTTAGGGTGACCACCTTAGGGCCCTGACCACCTTGGGGCCCTCTCCCCTATACAATTAAAAAATTTACAAACAATTGAAGTTTGATAAAATTGTTTAAAAATATAAATAAAAATAATCAATTAAAAATACCGAAAGTATTTAATTTTGTAAAATCAGAAGCTAATTTTTATAAATTTTCATAATTAAATGAACTCTTAAATATTTTTTATTAAAATTAAGGTTAATTTAATTATATTTACAGTTTAAAAGTTTTAGAATAAATCGAAAAATGTCAAAATTTTCCTAATTTCTCTGACAACAAATTTTTTAGCTTTGCTGATAAAAATTTCATTTCCCTTACATTTCCCTAACGTGGCCACCATAAAAATTTAATTTATTTATAGTTTAATTAAATTTAATTTCAATTTTTATTATTAAAATTATATTCATCATTGAATTTAATAGATTTAAACATTAATTTATTAATGTTTTAAACAAGATATTTATTATGTGTATTATAAATTATTTTTGTTTATAATTCTTCAAATTTTGTTTATTTAGAAAGACGAAAATGTGTCCGATTCACATTACTTTGAGAAAAGAGAGGAAGATGAAAACGATGAAAATAATGCCAACTCGTTTTACGAAAAGGATTGTTGTTCTCACAAATGTACGAACAACATACCAATGAAAGTCAGCTTACTGCAAAGGTTCAATTAATTATAATTATTTGATTCGATTATTTATTTATTATTAAAATGATGGAAGCTTTTTCTAAATAAATTAATAGTTCTTTATAACAAAACATTCTATTTTTGCAGATTAAACTTTATGGAATTATCTAAAGAAGAACAAGATATTGTGATTTGTTCGCATTTAGAACATCGCCACATACCTACTTAAAAATAATTATATCAGCGAACGGACGTGAAAGACACTAAGGATCAATAAGAAAATAAAAATCGACAAAGTGTATTATATTTTTTTTGCAGATATAATTATCTGTCAAAAATGTATTTATTTTTACATGATTTGACTATAAAAAAGTATAAAAATATCGTACAACATTATAATGAAAATGGACTGGTTTCAAGAAAGCATAAATTGACAGGCTTCTACAAATAAAAATTCACTAACACCAGAAGACTTACAAAATGTAGTAACGTTTATAAAAGCTTATGCCGAAAATGTGTCCATTCCTCTCCCTGGTCGTCTTCCACAATTTAAAAATTTTGACAAAATCGTCAAATTACTATCTTGCGACACAAAACTCGCAATTTATAGAAAGTTTGTAGAAGCAGTTGATGGGGATGAAAACTTTCGTGTCGTTTCGCAATCTTCTTTCTATAATATTTGGGAAAAATATTGCCCGGAGGTTATGACGATGAAACCGGCGACTGATTTGTGCGACACTTGTCGTCAAAATCATTTACAATTGGCAAAAATGCATGAACTTTCAGTTGATGAACAAGAAAAGATTTTAGAAGCAGCTAAAGATCATTTGAAGATCTCTCTGAAGCGAAACTTCAGAGAGAGTTTTATAACCTTTTAAGAAATGAAGTTGAAAATAATGATTCAACCACGACCACAGTTTTTTCGTTTACTTACGCTCAAAGTGTGGCGTATCCAAGTAGCCCTCAACAAGTGGGTTCCTCATATTTCAAAGCAAATAGAAAATGCAGCATATCACCACTTCAAATTCCATAAAGCTGGTCAAATAAGTGCACAAAAATATTTAAATTCACCGGAAGAAATTGTGCATAAAACAACGAGTATTAATGGGACAAAAGTATCAAAAATAATAGAAATCAAACCTCCGGGAATATCGTTACAAAGAGCATGGTATTTATACGATGAAATACGACCTCTTTGTATGAAAGAATCATCGAAAGATTCAATTGCTCCAATTCCCAAAAACCTAAACCAAAGAAAGCCAAAAAAGACTAATCATAATAAGAAAATATTGTGATATTAACCATAACTAATGATTAATCTAGTCATAAAAATAAGGGTATGTTACAAAGTCTAAACACTATACAATTCTTACAGTTCCTCTACAAATATTTATTAATTGGTAAGTAACGTTTAAATTATGCAATGCATGCTTTGATTCGCAGAATTCGTCCGTTTAATTTAGTTCTTTAACAAAACTTTCTTTTTATCGAATTTTCTTAAAGCCACATTTATTTTTCTCACAATTTTCGTGAACTTTATTATAACCTGATATTTCAATTAAAACTAATTTTAACATAATTTTTATTTAACAAAACTAATTTTTTTTAATTCACAGATGACTTGTTTGTACTTTACCAAAAAAACATGAAATTTAATTAAAATTTCAAAAATATTTGTTTATCATAAATATTTTTTCAAGAATACAAGATTTTGGTTTAATTGAGTTCTATTTTACTTAATTATGATTTACTTTAATTTGAATATATTCAAAGTAAAAAGAAAACATAATAAAGAATCCTTTAGATTTAACAGTTACCTATACTTTCCACTTAAACATTAATTTCAGTTAATTTTGGAATTTAAATTCTTACTACAGAAAACAAAAATTTAGTCAAAAATGGTTCAAATTTAAACGGTCATATCCAAAGTTGGCTAAATGTAAATTTTTTTATAATGTACACATTTTTTCCCAATTTATTTGTATTTTGTCCAAACAAATTTACATCTGAATAAATTTTAATTGAAATAAATTGTTTTTTGATGGTTAAATTGTGTTTTCTTTTATTCCATTGCCCTTCACTTTCATTTAGAAATTTATATTTTTTGTATTCAACTTTGAAGTTTGCAAGTAAATCTTTAATAAATGTTGATGAAAGTTGCGGTCCTATGTACGTTTCAATTATCAGAATCACAAAATTCTACTTTAAGATTAGTTCAATGAGATCTTATTTTTATCGTCATTTCAATATTATCACATAAAATTTATTAATTAATTAAATTAAATTTTCTTTATGTGAATCAATTTTATTTAAAACAGTATTATATTAAACGAAAAAATTCTTATTATAATGAATTAAGAATTTATATATGATCATAATAGTACTCTGTTCTAAATAGAAAATTTTTATTTTTAAAATTGTAAAGCAAAATAGGCTTTAAACTTTATTTTCATTCAATTAAATTTTATCAACTTCATTACATTGAATAAAATTATATTGTATTGTATTTTTTATATAATATTATGTATAATATTTATAAATGTATTAAAAATAGTGATACAATGTTTTTGTGTATTTTAAGTACCAATTATTTTAATAAATTTAAAAGCGTTTCTTCGCAATGAATTCATTAGTTTGAAAGAGAAGGAAGACACACCGAGAATGTAAGCTACAGGCGCGGCTCCAGGGGGGGGCCACGAAATAAAAAAAGTAATTAACATATAAATAATAAAATAAAAATTTTCATTGATATTTTCATTAAAGCAAATAAATAACTTATAATAAATTAACATTTTTTTATTTCATAAAAACGGTAATCAAGCTAGCGTCCAGCAGATGGCCCCCCAAGATCCTTGTCTGGATCCGCCCCTGGTAAGCTGTACCCGATGGTGCACGAAGCGAGCGACTCACACGGATATGCCGAGTATAGTAGTGTGAAAAGTGGAGGGGCTACTTTTCTTAGTAATGTAATAAAAACATACCTATTTTCCGTCAATTATTGTACAAAAAGTAATTGATATAATAAATTTTTAACTTGTGTATCAAAAAAAGCAACTAAAAATCTATCGAATGATACTATAAACTCAATTTTCATTTTTTGCAGCTAAGGTTCCGTTCACCGTAGAACGAGCTGCCGGATTAAAGAAGGGCACATAAACTCGCCGCGCTGAAAAACGTTGGCCCCTGGACACTTAAAATTAAACTTTTGATTTTTAATGTTTATTATGCATATCCTTATAGGAAATTTGATTGCGCGTCTTTTTTTCTTATAAAATTTTTTCAATCTATTACCGTTTACGAAATAATTAAGAAAAACCATTTTTTTGAAAACATGAAATTTAATTAAATTTTTCACTTCAACCCGCGATACTTCAGTCAATTTTGCATATTTTTCAATATCACAAAAACTAAATTACTCGTTGAAATATCCTGAGAATGATGAAAAAAAGAACAAAATTGTTTTAATTAGAAATAAAATTGTTATTAATTTTCTTCTAAACAATTGCAAAAATCGTGAAGTGCAATTTTCACGGGCTTCGTTTAACGGGCGAATTTTAAGCAACAACAAACTTTCAGTGAGAAAGTTGTTTATTGTAGTCCAAAGAAGTTTTTTGTAAAGTTATATTACAATTGAATAATTAGTAATAAATTAGTGAATGTTAAAAGTTGCGCGAGTCTAAACGGATGGTTTGTTTTGATTTACTTAACCTCTAAAGGCGAAACAACGCTGTGACATATTCAGTTGAGCTTCTTTCAATAAACGGGCGTTACACGTTGAGCCGCGCGTGCAACTTTAAACATTCACTAATTTGTTACTTATTATTCAATTGTAATATAACTTTCCAGAAAATTTCTTTGGACTATAATAAACAACTTCCTCACTGGAAGTTTGTTGTTGCTTAAAATTCGCCCGTTAAACGAAGCCCGTGAAAATTGCACTTCACGATTTTTGCAATTGTTTAGAAGAAAATTAATAACAATTTTATTTCTAATTAAAACAATTTTTTTCTTCTTTCATCATTCTCAAGATATTTCAACGAGTAATTTAGTTTTTGTGATATTGAAAAATATGCAAAATTGACTGAAGTATCGCGGGTTGAAGTGAAAAATTTAATTAAATTTCATGTTTTCAAAAAAATGGTTTTTCTTAATTATTTCGTAAACGGTAATAGATTGAAAAAAATTTTATAAGAAAAAAAGATGCGCAATCAAATTTCCTATAAGGATATGCATTATAACCATTAAAAATCAAAAGTTTAATTGTAAGTGTCCAGGGGCCAACGTTTTTCAGCGCGGCGAGTTTATGTGCCCTTCTTTAATCCGGCAGCTCATATATATAAAATTATTACTAGAGCTGTGCAAAAAGCTCGATCGAGTATTTCAAGCTTTTCGTTTTTCTAGCAGAGCTGAGCAGAATCAATCCGAACTTGAACCAAATTCCATCCGACGCGTGCAGTATTAAACCTAAAATAATTTTGAGCACTTAAATTTTTTGAGAAACTGAAACTCGAGCCCGGCTCGGGGTCGATCATGCTATTCGAGTTTTTTGTACACCTCTAATTATTATGCATAGTATACAATAAATTATATATATCATAAAAATTCAATTCTACAAATAGTTATATTAGGTCTGTTCTCGTTGCATGCACTAAGTGTAACTTTTACACTACCTCAAGAGTAGGTGCAGAAAGTTTAGCGAAATGTATGGTAAAATGACGTCACATCCGGCAAAGAGAACAGCATAGTGCAGGTCAGGTGTTAAAGTGTTAGAAGTGCAGGTAACGAGAACAGACCTATTATAATCCTCAAAATAAAAAATCATGTTTTAAAATTCAAAGTAAACGCATGCACTTAACCGCAAATTTGTTTAGCTTCTATGACGGCGACATTTGCACCTTTTACCTAGAATTATTGTTATAGTCTCCCTCTCATATAATTGCACATCCTCCACTGTGATTCTAATGGTGTGTACCGGACAATAATCGACGGTGCACATCATTATATTTCGACGTCAAACCTCCCCCTCAGATTAACTCACCTGCCGGAAAAATCCCAAGCTAATGGGCACGAATTAAGTACTCACTTGGTCCTAGGCGTCTGCCGAGCCACGCATTTATCCGACAGAGCTAATTTGTCGGTTACTCAGAAAGATAATTTTACTTTTTGGAGGTTAGAAAATTTACTACGTGTGATATATAATTTTATTATGCCGTCGCCAAATCGTGTCCCCCTAGCAGATAAACTATTTGACCTAGAGTTCTCAAATTTTGTAGAGATATGTATTTTCACACGTAGATTACAGGAAAAATATAGAGAGTGTGATTGGAGGTACTGGCCATAGCGTTGTCAAGGAAGTAACAAGTTTTTTGGCCAAACATGCATAAAAGGTGACCATTCCTACCTCCCTCTTTAAAAATTGGACAAATGGGATTTGTACTCGCTCTGCAATGGCGGGTTCCGTACACAAATATTAAAACAATATTTGAAAAGTTTATCGATAATTGGTAGAATTAAAAAAAACAGGAACTAATTTTGAAAACTTTGTTCCTCTACTTGATGTATTTTTTTTCCTGATGCTTTAATGCCTTCCTTCCGGTTTTGACGGCTTTTTCAAAAGTCGTGACACGTCTATCAAAATTTTATTAATTAGTGACATTCAAGTTTGTTCATACGTCATGAACTAACAACATTTTTATAGATATGCCACAACTTTTTAAAATGCCGTCAATACCGGAAGAAAGGCATTAAAGCATCAGGGTGTAATATGAAATAGATTTTGAATATTGTGGAAGGTAACTTCAGATCGAATTTAAATTTTTATACTATTGACATAAATTGTGACGTACAAAAACGACTCCTGAATGGCCTTTAATGTCCTCCTTACGTTAAAAAAAGGTTGAATTTAATCTAAATTTTGATCCCTTGGAAGTTAAAAATAGGTCAAATTTGACTTAAATTTTGACTAAACTCCAAAGAGTATGAGGAAATTAGAAGATCCTTTTTTATTTTGAGCTTATGTTCGTCTCTTGACCTATAAACTGTAATCTTTGACCTAATTTTGAGGTTATGTTAGTCTATAGAGACAATATAAATAGAGTAGGGATGGTCAGTATAGAGGCGTCCGCTTGATAGAAAGAGAAAGAAGATTTAGAACCAGTAGATGCCTCTTTTGCACTGGAGCAGATTGAAGAACAGATACTGGTGTTCAATCTTCTTTCTCTCTCCAACTCATTCTGCTTATGGCAGGACACACTTCTCCCACACGCTACCGTCTATACCTTGCCTACTCTATTTATACTATCTCTATGTGTTAGTCCCTTGACTTATGATATTTGATCTGATTTTGAGGTAATGTTGGTCTACGACAGGAAGTTATGTTAAATATACTGTATCTACTTGTGGACTACTTCAGAGCGATGATCTTTCAGCTGATTTTAAACCCTGGGGGAATGGGTTGATGCTTTCTTGACGCGAAAACGTCAAGAATCCGTTAAAAGTTGACTTTAACAAAAAAAGTGTTTTAAATATAAAAATATGATAAAGTATCCCAGCGGGCACAAAGACAAAAAACGTTCTTTGAACGTCTGTAGAACGTTTAATGTCTGCCAATTTAAGTTTTAAGAACGTCCGAACGTTCCAAAAATGTTTCAGAACGTTCGGACATTCTTAGAAAGTAAATTGGCAGACATTAAACGTTCTACAGACGTTCAAAGAACGTTTTTTGTCTTTGTGCCTGCTGGGTAAGTATTGGGTTTTGTATAAAAAGTGTTTATTAATCGTTTGTGACCTTATTTGTTACGAATTTATGTAAATTAAGTGAAATAAAAGATAAAATATGTGGAAATGTCAAGTGAATGTGTATTGATAAATTGGTGTGTATTTATTGAGAAAGTGTTATTGTCATGATTTTTTAATGTCAGATAAATAGTTAAAAAGTGTAATTTTATTATTATAATGTGTTAAAATTAATAAAAGTTAATGTTTTAATAGTATGAATAATGTATAAATAGTAGCTATGAAAATAGTGAAGGACGGTTACCTACAAGCTGTTGATATTATGTCGCCGAGCGTTTTACACGATAGATAGCGGGAGTGGCATTTGTCCATGTGTTATATCACATGAAAATGAAACAAAAAATACTATTTTTACATTGCAATATACTTATAACCTTTTTTTGAATTATTTAAATTCAAAGAAAATAATGATAAATAATATAACTACTTAATTTATAAATAATTACTAGTAAATAAAACAGCACAAAATCTCCTTTCTTAAAAAAGACTATACACAATAGCATAGAGCTCGAATGAAAAAAAATCGAACTCGAACACGTGAAACTCGAAAAATGGACATTGCTCTTAGACGTGCCAAATGTCTGCATGGTTCACTGAGTAGTAAAGACTTCTCAAAAATAACGCGCATACCCAGTTTGCATCTATCTTCGTCACTCTTGAAAGAACGATGAGAGAGATCTTTATTTTGACGTGCGAGTTAGAAAGTGTGGTTATGTTTTATTGCTGACAACAGCAACTGTACAGGAAACTCAAGATTTAAATAAGAAAAAATATTAATTAACAAACAGCAAAGAGAACTAGTAATAAGAGTGTTGCTGACTTTCAGTCTAATATCATTTTTAATTTCAGATTTAATTTCTAAATTTGAAATAGTAGATTCTACATTTTTAATAACATTGATTGCATCTTTTTTTAAATTTTGTTGATGACAACTATAACTAGGGCCTAATATAACTACTTCTTCAACTTCTTGGGGAATATTAATATCACTTAAATTAATCATCCAATTAGACTTATTTTTAATATTTACCTTTGGGACATTATATGCTTTATCAAAAATTGATTTAAATTTCTTTTTTTGTCTTAAGATACATAGTGCATGAATATAAATGAATTTCTTTTCAGAAAAAGTGAAAAAAAATTCAAGACAGATGTATCAATAGATGTCAGTGATATTTTTTGTTTTAAAAATTGTAGTTGATTATTTAAAAAATTTAAATGGAAATTAATATCTTTAATTTAAAAATTTAATAACATGCGACAGTAATCAAAATTAAACTTAGAAAAAATCTTCTTATTAGAATTACTATGGAAATTAACATGATGAGAACGGTTACTAATGTGTTGAGGTAAACGAAAATTTTTCGTGCATATCAGTAGAAAAATTCGTTTCGAAGCTGATTTAGCCAGTTGACGATTATAATGTGACCACTTTTTCATAAGTAACGAAATTTTCCTTCCGTATTGATCTTCATTGAATTTGAAAAAGTATCTTGGTGTAGATGTGTAATATGTTGTAATGTCCATTTTTAAATCCAGGGCAATAGTTTATTTAATAAAACGTATATTTTTTTCTTCCATTCGTTTTTATTATTTGTTAATTAGACGATTTTTTGAAGACAGGTGAATAAAACACTTTCAATTTTAACGACGACGATTCGGAGGCATGGTTCGTCACCATCATCAGGTCACTTTATTAAAATCTGAACAAACTTAAAACAAATACGGAATAAACAAAAGGTTTCAAAAAATTTACAATTTATACCATGTTACAAAATTATTTATACTAATAACTATCTAATCCTCTTCCCAGATCTCATATTAATAACAGTTTCGAATTAAAAGAAAAACTGAAGAATATTATTTTACCGAATGACTTTGTTTTGTTATCTCTTGATGTTTGTGCACTTTTTACCAATATTCCTTGTGACTTAGTTCTGCAGAGCTTAGATAGAAGATACGATTTTATTAATAATACTTGTAAAATTCCCTTTATCGACATTGTAAATTGTACCAAATTGCTCTTTGAAAACACAGTTTTTAGTTTCAAAGACAAAATTTACTTTTTCGTTCCAAATCACTCTGCAGGGGGCAATGGAGTGAGCTGAGACGGGCCATGTTTGACGCGGTGAAAACTCAATTCACTGCTGATAACATGGTCTCGATTATGCTCCAAAGCGCGGACTCTTGGCGCCACATCGAGTTCTTCATTACCTCGGTAATGAAGACAAAATATGTGGATGGAAGAAGAGGTTAACCTGGAGAAATCGCTGGGGGCGTTTTGCGGAAGGGAGAGGAGAAAATAGTTTTAGTTCCTCCTCTCACTCCCGCGACTCCCCCCTGGTGGTTAATGGAAATAATTGTTAAACACGACGGACAGAGAGGACTTCCACTTGCGAAGTAAAGCCAATAGGTAGTTCCGCAAGTGGATTAGATGTCCTAGAATATGACGGGAGTGGTTTTTAGTGGGTCGACCAGAACAAGAGCGGTCATCCCCACATAATCTGGCAATTCATTACTCAGGTATCTAAATTCGCAGATTTTCCACTTCCGACTACAAAAAAAATCACTCTGCAGGTCACAATTTTTGACAAAAATGGTTTTTTTTCTAAATCTTCGTAGATAAATTCTCTATCGATCTCTCGAGCCCGATTTTTGAATTTTTTTTGAACAATTTTTAGATAACAATAAGTATTGAAAAAATCATGATCATCAATATTTTTTGGCTTAATTAATTTAAAAAATTATAAAAAACCTATTAAAATAAAGTTCGAGTGTTTCTGATGTAGAAAAAAGTATAACAATTTATTAAATTGTTTAAACATTTAATTGTTGTCATTTTGTTTATAAGCTGTACATAGGGCTAAAAATTTCTACTTTTTTTCTCAATTGTGCAATTTTTTATAAGTAATACCTCTACTAATAATAAAAAATAAATTAATTAAACATTATTTAAACAATTAATTGTTGTTATTTTTTTCATTCATTGAACTTAGGGCTAGAAATTTCTAATTTTTTCTGTTCTTTGCTTTTTTTGTAACAAAAACATTCAAGTATAAAAAGAACTAAAAATTAAATATTAAAATTGTGACGACCCAGATAGTCTTATCTTTTTTTCTATGAATAAGTTGTTTTTTTACCCGATTTCATTCCTCGAGCGCATTCAAATTCGCGCGCCAAAGTAGCGGGCATGACTGCACTTAGCAGACGACTCGCACGACGCCGGCGAGACTTGTTGCTCTCGCCAGATAAATGCGAGCCTTTGCGAGGTTACATTATAAAATTGCCGCGTTGTAATTATCGCTTCCGATATTGTATTCACGCCTTTTCTTGTTACTGATAATCAACGAACGTTTTGTTAAATAATTCTCAGTGAACTGTTCATTTTTTGGATTACTAATCGACGTTGTCTAGGATTACTCGCCACGAGGACCATCCGTCGACCGGTAAGCCCGCTCCGTACCATTCTCTCTTTCATCTGGCCGATTAGACGACTACTTGGCAGCCTTTCTCAATCGCCGCTCTTGCTCGCTGCTAGAACTTTTGCTCAAGCTTTGTGCCTCCCGTCCCCATCCCCGAGAACTCTTTAATTAATATTGCTCTAAATTCAATTCTCGCGACCGGGTTGTCACATCTTGGGCGCCCAACGTGTCTTAGATATTAGAACTAAGATAAAAACTGAAACGCCCAACGTATTTTTCTTAATTATAAAAAAATCACACTTCTTCTATTAAAATTCGCTGATTTTCATCACAATAAAATTCCGGTATGTTACCCAAAATGGCGTCGCCATACCGCTTTTATCAGTGTTGAAACTCGGTTATCTTTGGTGTTAAAATGTCCATTTTAACTTGCCGTGCAATCTGAAAAATAAATTAATTTTTCCCTTAAACGCGACAAAACACCACAATCATCTTGAGTGAAGGTTCTATGTTTTCTTTTACTGGTATATTACAAAAAAATATATTATTAAAAAGCTCGTATTTCTCTCATTGTCTCATATTATTTGTCTTAAATTTGGCATAATTATTTCAAATATTTTGCTTCGCTATCAAAATCACTTTACTCTTGTATTTCTATCGCATGAAAATTATTTATTTTTATAAAATAGCTCATTTATTTTTAGGGTTCCGTACCCCGGTAGGAACTCTATTGGAACGGTTACAAAAATGACCATGTACCCCTCCCCCCCTAGCGCTCACAGTTTCATAATTTTTTCAGCGAAAAACTCGAAAATTTTGAAAATTTCGAAAAAAATGCATGTACCCCCCCGGACGCCCACAGTTTTTTACCTGGAGAGCTAAAAATTGGCATATTTATTCGTTTTTATGCATAGATTACAGGAAAAATATAGCGGAAGTGATCAGAATAGATCTTCATGGTGTTTTCATCGAAAAACTAAAATCTCTTTTTGCAAGCTCGAAAATTCTTCAACCCTTGCTGGTTCTCTCAATTCTTAATCTAGTGGATTGGTGTTATATATTTTTGTTTATTTTTTCGTGTAGATTTTAACAAACATGCAAAAAAATTCTTGGAATTCATCTTCATATTTTTTTTGCGAAAAACTAAAAAAAATTTCGTTTTAAAAAAAAGAAGTGTGTACCCCCCCTTGGTTTTCACAATTCTTTGCCTATTGGATTGCATTTTTTTTATTTTATGTATTTTCATTTGTAGATTTCAGGAAAAATATGACGAACATGATTGGATTTGATCTTCAAATTTTTTTCATCGAAAAACTCAATTTTTTTTAATTTCCTCAAAAAATCGTATATTTTACCCTAGCGCTCACATTTTTTTACCTAGACAGCTGAAAATTGGTACACTTATGTATTTTTACCTGTAGTTTATGGAAAAAATATAGTGAAAATGATTAGAATTTATCTTCCTTACGTTTTGAGCAAAAACCTAATTTTTTTTCAATTTTTGATAATAATTATACATATGCTAGTTCTCTCAATTCTTAACCTAGTGGACTGGCGTTATACATTTTTGTTTATTTTTTCGTGTAGATTCCAACAAACATACAGAAAAAATTATTGGAATTCATCTTCATATTTTTGTTTGCGAAAAACTAAAAAAATTTTGTTTTTAGAAAAAAGTGTGTACCCCCCTTGGTTTTCATAATTCTTTGCCTATTGGACTGCTTTTTTTTCTTTTATGTATTTGCATTTGTAGATTTCAAGAAAAATATAGCAAACATGATTAGATTTGATCTTCAAATTTTTTTTAGCGAAAAACTCAATTTTTTTTGTAAGAAAAAAATTAGAAGTTTTTATGGAGGGTACGGAACCCTCGGTTTTAGTACGAGTTCTACTCGCACTTGTCCGATTTTGTAAATTATTTCGCAAGATACAATTTATATTATAATTTTCGCTTCTCACGACAAATTATATTTCTATTATTTATTTCAATACATGTTATCATGACAATGACTCACAATGATGATCACTTTGGGAAATAAAGCTAAATTTTCCACTCAAGCCACAAAGGCTAGGAAAATTATCAAACCCTCGCTCGAAACGCGCTACCAAAACACAGCTGTGTTTTTGTAGACATTTTTTTTCTTAACGAGTTTTTACTACTGCTCTATCCTTTTTGCTTGTCTCTAGTCTAATCGGATAAATTAAATTTCACTTCATTTAAACGAAAAATGAAATTTATCCCAAATTAAAATTTGATTAAAATTCTTTTAACTAAAATTTTTTTCTTTTGACAAAAAAACTGTTACTTCTTTTTTTTGCTATGATTTTTCAGAAATTAAACGTTTACTAAATAAAATTTTTTTGTTTCCTAATTTGGAACTTAAACTTTTTTTAAAAAAGATTTTTTCCCTTTTTTTAAAAATAAATGTCAAGAAAACACAAACACTCTACTACTTAAGGAGTTGCTACCAGGTCTCAGAGCAAACAAGCAATCATGTTCATAACACCACCACCACCACAGAAAAAGGGTTCTCAACCCACAATTAAACCCAACCTACAAACAGTTGCCAACCCCCACCCCACGGCGAGCGAACGAAATCTGGAAGCTACTGGCCCTCACCAGAATCAACCCAGTTAGCGATGAAACCGATCGTCCCCTTAGAGACACTCGAAACGATTCAATCGCAAATGCCAGCGCGTTGTATGAATATTCCCTCGCAATCAAAAAACGATGGGAACGCTAGGAGAGATTAAAGCTCCCTGGCGAAACACAAAACAAAAATATCGCTCTTTCTAACGACGGTCCCCTTAAAAATCAAAGTTGCATTGAAAATCGTGCACTCGATGGAAGCGCGCATTTTCTCGCTCTCTCCCTTACCATATCCCAGCAATCTTTTACTTGCGTTAAAAGAGATAACCGAGTGTAGAGTACAAAAAGGGCCTGCTTCGCCCTTACCCTTACAAAAACGGTGCACGATAACAACTTCGATTAAGATAGGTAATAAAAAATATACGGCACTCCTTGACACTGGTAGCGACCGCACCTATATGTCAGGAGAATTATTTGACGGAAATAAACAATTTGTTAACGGCGAACCGAAAAGATGGCAAACCGCGATTTTGCATTGATTACTGTCGGCTCAATAGTTACCGAAAAATCAGCGTACCCGCTACCACATATGGACAGCATACTTGATGCGCTTTTTGACGCGGTAATTATCAGCACGATCGATCTTACCGATGCGTTCCAGCACATACCTATCGACTAGAAATCGCGAGAGTATACCGCCTTCTCGGTTCCAGGTCGCGGACAATTCGAATGGGTCCGTATGCTTTTTGGTCTCACTAACGCGCCAGCCACATTTCAGGCTTTTACTGATAGGTTGAAACAAAAGTTTGTCGAGCACGTGTGTAAACACAACCTCGCTGAAAGATTAATCAACCAAGTGCCTCTATACTTGGATGATTGGATTATTGTTTCTAGAACCTTTGACGAGCACCTTGAATTGATAAAAATCGTGTTCATCATTCTCAAGAAGGCTGGCATGTCCATCAATCGCGAAAAATCTTTTTTTGCAAAATCATCGGTCGAGTATTTAGATTATATTTTAGACAAGGACGGCCTTAAGCCTAACCCTAAACGACTAGAATCAATCTTCGAGAGACCAACATCCAAAAACCGCAAGGAGCTGCGCCAGTTCAACGGTTCTGACAATTGGTACCACCGCCATTTGCGCAACATTGCGCGAGTGCAAATACCGCTTAATAAATTAGCGAGCCCAAAGGTACCATGGCAATGGACCGAAGAACACGAGGCTGCGTTTATTGCTGTCAAAAAGAAATTAAAAAAATGCCTTGACTCTAAATGCGCCACGACCCGGTTTGCCATTTATCCTCTACACAGACGTGAGCGACACAGGAATCGGCGCTATCTTAACCCAACAAGATAAGGATCGAGAGCTTCGTATCACATGCGTCAGCCGACCCTTGAGGGGTGCTGAACTTAATTACACCACCACCGAAAAGGAGTGCTTAGCACTGGTCGATGCAATGAAAAAGTTCGGTTGCTATCTCGAACTTACTGAAATCACAGCAATCACGGACCATTATATTCTGGTCTGGCTCAAGGGCATTAAAGACCCTAGAGGTAGACTCGCGAGGTGGGCCTTTGAACTGTCAGAGAACACGGTAAAAATAGAGCATTGCAAGGGAACGCTCAACGAAGCACCCGATACCCTCTCTCGCCTCTACGAGAGTCCACAGGAAGACACACACCCCGCGCATGTCAACTTGTTCGTCAGTCGGCGTGGTACGAGGAAGAAGTAGTCAAGCTGTGCCAAGAACTCGAAGCATTAGAGTATGACTGGGACGATCTTCTCAAGAGTCATAACAACTTCAAACGCCAAGCTGCCCTCGCCAAGAAATACAAGGACCTCTTTAGACAAACAATCACAGAAGTCTACACCGCGCAAGCCAATATGCCCGAACCTTGCCGTCGAAAGAAACTACCACCTGGCTGTATCAACTGCAAACAAGAAGGTCACAGCCATAATTCTTGCCCTAAATCTTTCTCCGGAAAATTCTGTCAAGAATGCGACTGCCCCGACTTGAACACACAAGATTGTCCATGGCCTCATTACGAAAATAAGCGTTGCAATCGCTGCTGGCAACCAAAAACCCAGCCCAACCCCTGTTGCGCGCAATGCAGGAAAATAATAATAGAAAAGGATGCCGCCAAGAAGTATATAGCGGCATCGAAAAAACAGTTATTTAAAAGTTAACGAATCTTGCTAAAAATGCCTACTCGGGGGTTTTCGGGGTCGCTGAATCGAAATCTGTTATTTAGAATTCAAAATGGCGTTTCCAAAATGGCGACCAAAAAAATTTTAAAGTTTACGGATTTGACTAAAAATGTTTACTTGGGGGTTTTTGAGGTCTCAAAATCCAAAAATTTACTAAAAAATTCAGAATAGCGGCTTCAAAATGTCGACCAGAAAATTGAAAGTTCTCAAATTAGTTCTTAAAACTGAACTTCTCCAATAACTATTTATAACCACATTCGTAAACTTTTAAATTTTTATTTGACATCTTGATGTCGACATTTAGAATTATAAAATTTTAACCAAATATTCTAATTCAGTGACTTTAAAAACCCCCAAATGTGCATTTTTAATCAACTCCGGAAACTTTAAATTTTTTTGGTCAACATTTTAAATCCTCTATTTTGAAGTTTAAAATAATAACTAGATATTCGAAATCAGCGATACAAAAAACCCCCAAGTGATCATTTTTAGTCAAATCCGGAAACTTTTAAATTTTTTGGTCGCCATTTTGAATTTTTAAATTTTGATCAAATATTCGGATTCAGCGACCCCGAAAACGTAAAACAGAATCATATCAAGTAATTTAAAAAACAAATTTTTTTGCACATTTGTAAAACGAAAAGCTAATTTTGACTACACTGCTAAGGGGTTAAGGGCTATAAAATCTACAAAAAAATTATTAGTAATTTTTGTTTGTTTGACAGTATTAAATTAAATAGGCCTTTTTCATTATCTTACAAAAAATTATTGTTTCTAGACCTAATTTTGGAGCCCTAAGTTCAGTTAATAAAAAAAATAACAACAATTAATTGTTTAAACAATGTTTAATGAATTTATATTTATCATTAGTAGATGTTTTACATATGAAAAATTGCACAATTGAGAAAAAACTAGAAATTTCAAGCCCTAAGTTCAATGAATGAAAAAAATAACAACAATTAATTGTTTAAACAATGTTTAATTAATTTATTTTTTATTATTAGTAGAAGTATTACATATAAAAAATTGCACAATTGCGAAGAAACTAGAAATTTCTAGCCCTATGTACAGCTTATGAACAAAGTAACAACAATTAATTGTTTAAACAATTTAATAAATTGTTATACTTTTTTTTACATCAGAAACACTCGAACCTTAATTCAATAGGTTTTTTGATAAATTTTTTTAATTAATTAAGCTAAAAAACATTTTATAATATTTCATGATTCTTTTAACCTTTTAAGGACGGGAAGGACAGATTTTTTATCGAAGATTCAAGGTCGTGGTTCTCTGTATTCACGTATGAAAAAAATTTGTCAGGCACAATTCCTTAAGTATTTGTTTGCGCTCTTTCAGAATCCGTCATTGAAATTGCAAAAAAACTAAATTTAAAAAAGATGTGGCCATTTTTTTGAACAAAAACACGAAATTTTAAAAGTTTTTTGTCAAAAAATTTTTTTTTCATAGACTAAAAGTTAAAATATAAGCTGCTCACCTGAGAATATCGCGTCCGCAATATCCTAGCTTTACCAATGTGAAACGCGTTTAAAAAATTTCAAGATAGCGGTTTTAAAATGGCGGTAGAAGAAATTTTTTCAAATAACAATATAATTTTATTTTCCAAAAACAAAAAAAATTTTAATTTTTTTGATACTTATTATCCAAATGTTTTTGGGTCGCTGATTACGAATCTGATGTCAGTTTTTAAAAATTTTAAATGGCGGATCCAATATGGCGGAGAAAATTTTTGAAAATTTGTCGTAGTCACTTAAAACTTGTCACTTGGGGGTTGGGGGTTTTTGGGGCCGCTGATTACGAATATGATATCAGTTTTTAAAAATTCAAAATGGCGTATCCAATATGGTGGACAAAATTTTTGAAAATTTGTCGTAGTCACTTAAAATTCGTCACTCGGGGCTTTTTAGGGCCGCTGATTACGAATATGATGTCAGTTTTTGAAAATTCAAAATGGCGGATCCAATATGGCGGACAAAATTTTTGAAAATTTGTCGTAGTCACTTAAAATTCGTCACTCGGGAGTTTTTGGGGTCGCTGATTACGAATCTGATGTCAGTTTTTAAACATTCAAAATGACGGTTCCAATATGTGAGACAGAGTTTTTAAAAATTTATTGGATTAGCGAGAAGTTCATTACTCGAGGAATGCTGGTATCTCTGATTAGAAATCTAATGTCTATTTTTCAAAATTCAAAAAGACGGTTCAATTTAGAGTTTGAATTTTAAAGATTTTTACGTTCTTTGGCCATCATAATATTATGGTGTTTCCGACTCTATCCGCGAGGAGGTAAACGTGAAATAAAGAGACTTATTTTGTTTGTATTTTAATTTTTTTAATTATCTGTATGATTATCATGCCACCTTATCCAACAAAAAACTTTTTAAAAACTTTGCAGAACAGCAATGCCTCGACAGACTTTTTACAAACCCCTTCGAAGTCGAGACCAAAATCTCATAAGTGGGCTCAAAATGTCGACAACTTTTTAGAAAACTGAAATTTGCGCAAATCAGTATACTTTAGTATTTGAGGTCGCTGATTACGAATCCGAATTATTCCAGTTTGTCCTGTTATTGCGTGTAGAGTCTACAATACTGTCACTGTCATTTTTGTTGAACGCGACTGTCAGTTGGTTTGTTCATTGCACTTTATGTGTGTCTAATGTGTTATTCTTATTCTTCTTTTAACTTATAAAACTTCTAATTCTTGTTTTCGTAATCGTTGGCAAATGTTTTTTACAGTATAATTTGTACTATTATTTTGTCTTGTCTCTACAGCTTTATCACTGTCTTTTTCATTGAAAGCGATTGTCAATTGTTTTATGAACTCCGATCTTTATGTATGTATATTTATCGTATATAGTTAGTCTTTTCTCTCTCAGAGCATATAGTTGTACACTCTTAGAAATAAGGAAATGTCAATCAATAAAAGAACAAGTAATAATTTGCATAATGTATATTCCGATTTATCAGATGAAACTGATTCTGACAGTAATGAAACAATTAACGAGTTCTTAATTGGTCAAAATAGTAGTGATAGCGAAACAGATGAGCTACCTCAAAACAGATCTGATGTATCAGATCATGATTCATGCGATGAATCTGATTTACCTCTAAAAATTCGATTGAAGAATATTTTAAATGATCTTAAGTGGACCAACGCTGAATGTTTCAGTCCGATCATACATCCTTTCTCCGATAATAATTCTGGTCTTCAATCAGACTCTGGGTTAAATGTTCAAAGTAGTCCAGCAGAGATTTTTAAAGCTTTTTGTGGTGAAGATTTTATGGATATGATTTCTGCACAAACAAACATTTATGCAGAAACTGAAACAGATAACCTTAAAAAACGGGAAAGTTAAAAAAAATCTCGTGTTTTGAATTTTACTCGAGTAGATACCGAAGAAATTTATGTGTTCCATGCTGTGAGGATATCGCTAGTATTTGCTGAGAGTGTGTGGAATTTATACACTCAGAATGATTTTGGGGGATTCATCTGAAAGGGGATGTCCAATTATGATGCCGATTTGTCGCTTGGCTTCAAGACAGGACGATCTGGTGGGAGGCCTTGGACGAGGTGTGAGAAGGAAGACACATTTTCCCTGAACACTGACTTCTTGACACGTATTTTTCTCATAAGAAATTAAAATATAATTATATTAAAATAAAATATCGATTGATAATAATGGTAAAAAGTGCGGATCCGCGAATTAAATGACTGCTATTTGTAAAACATTACATTAGCATATTTATAAACTCTATTTTTCGTAACAATATTAATATTACGATGATATATTAACGTCGAAATGGACTGTGATAATTTGCACCTCAGCAAATGTGATTAACTGTATATTGTGACAAGGTGTTTAATTATAATCATGACATCCCTCAAAAGTCAATAAATTGGATTTTTGACTTAAACATTTTTGTATTCAAGCAATCAACTCTTTGGACTTTTATTGAGGAGCTTCTCGAGGACCTGATCATCTTTTATCATCTGCAATCAACACGGTGCACCAATTTCCTTTCCTGAATCCCACTGCCAATATCGCTAAGTATTTTTTTATTATAATTTGTATTTTCGTTAATATTTATTTGAGAACGTGCGTATGTTGTGTGTATGTATATAAATGTGTGTGAATTTAGTTAATAATAATTGTTCTGTAATAATCCGTGATGTTTTGATCATCGTTGCAATCATGCGTATAAAACTTTTATCCCCTCGGTTTTATGGGTAATGGTACATATTGTTGCGAATATCTCGTCTTATTAATGGATCAATTGTTTTCTTTTGTTTTTTCGTATTTTTATTGGAAAAATATATTGTCATTTTAAATTTAACTGTCAAGTATCGGGATTAAAACAAATAAATTGATGTAAAGGGAAAGATTGATTGTCATATAAATTTTGAATAAATTATATATTATTGTCATTTTATAACCAAAAATATTATTTTGTGATTGTTTCATTTTAACCTTTATTTATTTCTCATTAAATTAAGTAACATCAACTAGTTTCTTTACATATTTGGCGCCCGAACAGGGACAATTGAAAATAAGATTGTATTGTTTATTTTTGATTTGTCAGAACTTTGTTATTATGTCGCGATATAAGCAATCATATAGTCAGAGAGAAATATTATATCAAAATATGTCTAGGGCAACTGGGGGGCAGGGAAGTCGCTGCTCAGATGATAATCGCGATGATTATGAAAGAATTTTACAGAGAGTTGAATTTCTAGAAAATGAAATTCAACTACTTCGTTTAGAACTTGATCAAGTTAGAAATAAAGAACAATCACAAAATAAATTTAATGATAATAGATCACATTTTTTGAAAGATATACCTATGCCGTGTTTTAAAGGTAAATTTAACGAAGATCCGCTCGAATTTTTAAAATATTTAGAACAATATTTTATTATCAAACGCGTCCCGGAAGAATATCAACCAAAAGTTGTAAGAATAACATTGCAAGAACATGCACGAACTTGGTTTGATGCCATAAAAAGTGATTTGAATAGCTTTCCAGATTTTTATAAAGCATTTTGTGATGAGTATTGTTCTGTTGAAGCGCAAGAGAGACGTTGCGATTTATGGCGAGGGCGCCGATATTCCCCAAATACTGACACTCTCGTTACCTATTATTATAAACAATTAGGTGAGGCATCGAGTTTGCAACCACCTATTTCCGCCGCTGAAAAAAATAGAATTATCTTAGCGCAATTGCCAGATGAAGTACAAGTTTCTATGACAGGTACTAATTTATCTGATTCGAGACAATTTGTAAAAACATTAATTCGCATTGATGACGCGCGAAGTATTCAGAAATCATATAAGAAAAACGAACATGGACATGGGGGGGGGGCAAAACCACCAAGTGTAGAGTCCAATTCAACGACGGAAACATACTATCGACCCCCACCACAACGTGAATATGATAGAAGAAATTTTGAAGTAAGGCGGGATATAGGTAATAGAGGGGGTACCGAAAGTAATCGGGGAGATGGAACGAAGGGAAATTTGTCGGCTCAAAGCGGCAGTGGTACTCACACAAATCACCGCTTATATTCTGATAGTAATAACTCAGGAAATACAAATAGAATGACAACGGATAATTATCATCCAAAAAGTAATAATGACAGGCGCATTGCGAGTAATAGTATGACTATTAAACCGGTGCATGATAATGATAGATTAAGTTCAGATAGTGATAGTATTCCAACATGTAAAATTGCAAACATGGATATAGATAGCGAACATCGTGAGTTGCAAAATGTATTCGAGTTAAAGAATGCGAATGAATATGATGAGAGTGTTACCACACAATCCGAGAATAATACAGATAATACATATTTTTTGGGAAACGAACAAACGACTTGGACATAAGGGGTCCTGTTACGAGTCGTGATGATGTATTAACTTATAGGGACCTTGATTATGACGTTTGGGGAAATAATATTCAGTCAATTGATAAAGCCTCAAAGCCTGTGAGCCCACGCATAATTGGCAATATTTTGGGACAAAGGGTAATATGTTTGATAGATTCTGGAAGTAGCGCAACTTGTTTTTCTACTGAATTTTTTAATTTAATAAAAGATGATAAACGCTGCAAATATTTACCAGTAACTAATATTAAAATTGGAGGACCATTCGGAAAGCACATGTGTCGAGCAAATTTTCAGGTAAATCTCGAGATGGAGCTCAATGGAAAATTATATGAAGCTTTGTGTCTAGTTGTGCCAAATTTGGAGCATGTTGTGATAATTGGAACTGATTGGATGCAAAATAATCATTGTAGTATTGATTACAAGAATTCGTCTTTCTGGATTGGTAATGAACAAATTGGGGTTCCTCATGTTTCATTTAATAGAACTCTTCCAAAATTTAAAGATATGGGTGGTGATTTAAATTGTGCTCAATCGGGTATTTTTGAAAGTCAGAATAAGTTTGAAAATACAGGTCAGGGTCGAAATGTAAATGTTTTTGCTCTCGGATCGTTTTTTGCGGATTTGGATATTGAGATTTGTGCCGGATTAAGGGTAGAATTTTATGATGAAAATAAACATAATGAACTTGACGAAAAAATTCAACCTGTAATTGAAATGTGTGCAAATATTCATGAATCTCGGAATCTATGTGATGAAATAAATCAAGCAATAGAAAATGTAGATTTATTAAATAATATCCAAAAAGAAAAATTAATTGAACTTGTTCTGGAATATCCTGATGTTTTTCGTGATGAGCCGGGATGTTTTAAAAACTATGAGCATGTTTTTAAATTGATTTGTGACAAACCTTCTATCAGACAATCATATAATATCCCATTAGCTTTAAAATTAAAAGTATTGATTGAAATTAAAAGATTATTAAGATTGGGGATAATTGAACGTTCAAATAGTCGTCATTGCAACCCAATACGAGTAGATGTAAAGAAGGATGGAACAGTACGTTTGTGTCTTGATGCTCGTCAACTTAATAAATATATAGAACCTGATTTGGAAGGACCACCTTCAGTCGAGTATATAATACAAAAATATGCAGGAGTAAAATTTTTTACAACCTCAGATGCCACCCAGGGTTATTATCATATCATGTTATCACCTGAATCTCGCCCGTTGACTGCTTTTATAGTTGAGGGAGTTTGTTACCATTTTTGTCGAATGCCTTTTGGTATAAAGACCGCCGGTAGTGTTTTCATACGAGCTTTAAATTCTGTTTTTGGATCTGAATGTATGAATTTTTTGACAGTGTATGTTGACGATTTTGTAATAGCCTCGAGGTCATTTAATGAGCATCTGAATCATTTGCGTTTCTTTTTTGATCGATTACGTATGGCTGGAGTCACTTTAGGATTGGATAAAACATTGTTTGCTCGCAATCAAATACCATTTCTCGGATTTCTTATAACCACAGGGGGCGTAATGCCCGATCCTAAAGAAATAGAATCAATTCAGAAAATACCTGAACCTAAATCTCGTCAGGAATTACAGAGTTTTTTAGGACTTTGTGGGTATTATAGTAGATTTCAGGTGCAATATGCAAACTTAGTAAATCAGTTTCGTGAGTTGTTACGTGTGAAGAATAAATTTGTTTGGAATGAGGATTATCGACAAAAGTTCGAATTGGCAAAGGCTAAATTTGTTGACTGTGTTGTACTTCGACACTATTTCACTGATCGACCATTTAGATTGCAAACTGACGCATCCAAAAACGGGATTAGTGCTATCCTTTATCAATTTGACAATGAAGGTAAGGAAGCAATAGTTGCATTGGTAAGCCGATGTCTTACATCATATGAGTGTAACTATTCGGCAACGGAACTCGAATTGCTAGCCGTAATATTTGCATTATTGAGATTGCGAACTTTTCTGATAGGAAATACATTTCATATTATAACTGACCATCGAGCAATCACATTTTTATTGAAAACCCCTTATCAGAGTTCACGTCTAGTAAGATGGTCATTGATTTTACAAGAATATTCTTTTGAGATTTCATATTGTAAAGGTCGGGATAATGTGGTGGCTGACTACTTTAGTCGTGTGTTTGACGGTATTGATGCTGGGACGAATGATGTTGTTATTCGTGGACTGAGTCGTTGTATTGAGTGGAGGGATTCTGGCAATGTTTTGGTTGATATCAATGCAATAGATAGAATTGATCTCCCTGAGTTCAGTAGCATTTGCGAATTGCAGCAAAGAGATGAAAATATTGCTGAGATTTATAATCGCATAATGATTAAAAATGATCAGAAGCATTATTGTTTGATGTTGATCAGGTTTGGCGTTTGATTGTTCCATTCGAGTTGCAAGAGCGTTTGGTCATTGAAATTCATGAGAGAATTGGACATATGGGTACATACAAAACATATATGCACATTGCAAAAAATTATTATTGGACAGGAATTAGAAAATATATCAAGCGTCAAATAATGAAATGCGATTTGTGTCAGCGAGTTAAAGTTCTTAATTATAAAATGGAAGGGAGATTTCAAAATGTTATTGCCGAATTGGCGGGTGATACCGTGGCTATTGATTTTTTGGTCCATTGCCTCAGTCTATCGGTGGTGTACGATACATTTTTGTGATCTTGGATATTTTTTCTAAATTGGTGTGTTTGTATGCTATTCGTCGAGAAACCACAGATGCGGCTATTAAAAAAATGGAGAACTACTTTCAAGTGATGGGTAAACCACGAAGAGTTCTATGTGATAACGGTTCGCAATTCACTTCACCGGTTTGGAAAATTTTTCTAGAGCGAAAAGGAATACAGTCTGCATTTATTTCTGTACGACATCCCCAATCTAATCCTTCCGAACGAGTGATGCGAGAATTAGGTAGATTTTTCCGCACATATTGTAGTGATCGTCATACAAGATGGGGGCGGTATGTGAGTAAAATACAAGATTGGATAAATTTGTCTACGAGTAGTGTTACTGGGTACACTCCGTATGAACTCCATTATGGCGAGAATCCTCGTGACAAGATAAGAGATTTATTAGAATTTCCTGATAGTGTGAATGAATCTTTGGAAACAAAAATTGAGTTAGCTAGAGAACGTATAAGATTGGCTGGTGAAAAGCGAATACAAGGTCAAAAGAGTGTCAGTAAGGTCAATATCGCCGTTGGGCAATTGGTTTTATTAAAGATACCTTATAAGTCAGATAAAGATGAACGAAAAATATCGAAATGCTATCATATTTTTTATGGTCCATACCGAGTCAATCGTATATTCGGGTAAATGCATGTGAATTAATTCACACCTCAGCCCGTTTTACTGTAAAAGGGATATAGAATCGAACTGATCTTCGTGTTTATCATGGTCAAGACGAATAGAG
Organism: Leptopilina drosophilae; assembly: GCA_032873175.1. Lineage (NCBI taxonomy): Eukaryota > Metazoa > Arthropoda > Insecta > Hymenoptera > Figitidae > Leptopilina > Leptopilina drosophilae. Next base: position 37,319,770 of record CM065483.1, read on the forward strand.
AATCATCTGGGCGATTTTCGTGGCCCCTAATCATAAAAATTTAGTGTCAGAAATTAATATTGCAATTCAATAAATTTATTTCTGCGAAACAATTCGTATGTATAGAAGTTTAAGAAGGGAAATGTTATTTAATAATATGTTTCTTTGTTACTTCATAATTAATATACTTATACGTAATTTGTTTATTATAGATATTTACATATTGTTTGATTCATTTGGAAGGAAAAAGGCCTTTAACCTTCGTAAATGTTAATTATATAATTGTAAGTATGTGGAATTTTTTAGAGTTGCATTTATGACAGGATGTATGTCTATTTTTTAATGAGAGAATTGATGTAAGAATTTTCGCGAAAGATGTTTGTAAATTTATTGATTATTGGAAAAAGAGTAATAAGATTTTCTCCTTTCATTCCTTCCTTTCCTGTCATGAATTTTGAGGAGAAAGGGGGGGCAGATGTGAGGATATCGCTAGTATTTGCTGAGAGTGTGTAAAATTTATACACTCAGAATGATTTTGGGGGATTCATCTGAAAGGGGGATGTCCAATTATGGTGCCGATTTGTCGCTTGGCTTCAAGACAGGACGATCTGGTGGGAGGCCTTAGACGAGGTGTGAGAAGGAAGACACATTTTCCCTGAACACTGACTTCTTGACACGTATTTTTCTCATGAGAAATTAAAATATAATTATATTAAAATAAAATATCGATTGATAATAATGGTAAAAAGTGCGGATCCGCGAATTAAATGACTGCTATTTGTAAAACATTACATTAGCATATTTATAAACTCTATTTTTCGTAACAATATTAATATTACGATGATATATTAACGTCGAAATGGACTGTGATAATTTGCACCTCAGCAAATGTGATTAACTGCATATTGTGACAAGGTGTTTAATTATAATCATGACATCCCCCAAAAGTCAATAAATTGGATTTTTGACTTAAACATTTTTGTATTCGAGCAATCAACTCTTTGGACTTTTATTGAGGAGCTTCTCGAGGACCTGATCATCTTTTATCATCTGCAATCAACACGGTGCACCAATTTCCTTTCCTGAATCCCACTGCCAATATTGCTAAGTATTTTTTTATTATAATTTGTATTTTCGTTAATATTTATTTGAGAACGTGCGTATGTTGTGTGTATGTATATAAATGTGTGTGAATTTAGTTAATAATAATCCGACATTTTAAATTTTCAAAATCTGAATTCGGATTCGTAATCAGCGACCTCGAAAACCCCCGAGTAACGAGTTTCAAGTAAATTCGATGAATTTTTGAAAATGTCGTCCGCCATTTTGTATCACACATTTTGAATTTTCAAAATCTGAGTTCGGATTCGTAACCAGCGACCCCGAAAACCCCCGAGTAACAAGTGAATCCGATGATTTCTTGAAAATGTCGTCCGCCATATTGAATCCGCCATTTTGAATTTTTAAAATCTGAGTTCGGATTCGTAACCAGCGACCTCGAAAACCCCCGATTATCAATTTGTGGACAAATCTGTGTGTTTTTTAGCCAAAAATCTGCTTGCGTCTATACACGTCATCGACAGTTTGAGCCCACTTGCACCATGACGTGTATACACGTCATCGACTATCAAGGGGTTAAAAAGAAACATACAATGCTCTTAAAGTAATGATTAAACTCCATAAAACCCAGCACAAGTTCACAAAATTTTAGAAACATTTCGTAAAAAAATAAATATTTGGCCTTTTTGTAAAGTGCTGAATTCATTAAGAAGATGATTAAATTTTACGAACGATATTTATTGCGGGACAGAAGCTGAAAATAATAATGTATTAAGTAATTCTGCTTTTAGAAGAAGTATTGTACTAAAAATAATAGGACGTTTACTACTGTTGACTGCTCACAAACAATGGCTTAATTATCACATCTTGTATGATAATCTCGTTTGTACCCTTTACGAATTTTAAGTGACTACGACAATTTTTCAAAAATTTTCTCCGCCATATTGGATCCGCCATTTTAAATTTTTAAAAACTGACATCAGATTCGTAATCAGCGAAAAAATACTTAAGGAATAGTGCCTGACAAATTTTTATCATACGTAAATACAGAGAACAACGATCTTGAATCTTCGATAAAAAATCTGTCCTTCCCGTCCTTAAAGGGTTAATACTTATTTGCATTAAAAAGTTGTTTAAAAACAAAAATTCCAAAACCGGGCTCGAGAGATCGATAGAGAATTTAGCTACAAAGATTTAGAAAAAAAAACATTTTGGTAAAAATTGTGACCTGCAGAGTGATTTGGAACGAAAAAGTACACTTTGCGCCACTGTGCGTCGTTCGCAGTTATAGTAATTGTAGTAACTGGGCAGTTCAGGTTCAGTGTGAGAAATCTTATATGCCCTTACATGAGGAGCATGTAATGTCAGAATTAAAAGAAATCATCCTTATGTGGTTAATAAATGGTTACTTAATTAATTTTTTGTCAATTTTAATAGATTTTTCAAGAGTGCCCACAACCGAATCAAAATTTTCTTTTATTGAAAAATGACGAATTTATTGAATTTTTAATAAAATTTTTCTAGTCAACGGAATCAATTTATTTTCTTCACGAGTAGTTAGCTAAGGTCCTTAGCTTTAAATACATATACATATGTTTTCTTAATATCTACAAGGACACAAATTATTATTTAAAAACGTAACTATGCCCACAACCGAACCTATTTCCTTAATGTATACTCTCAATTATCTAATATTCTCAAAAAACACAACCTCTTGACTATTTCAATGGTTGAAAAAAGTCTAGTCTCTGTTACAAAATTAGGAAAAGATTTAACAAAAAATGGGATAAATTAATTGCAACAATTGTCCTGCTATTTATATTGGTAAATCTAAACGGAATTTAAAGAAAAGAATTAATGAAAATAAAAATAATAAAAATCCTGATTTTATCAAGTTATGCAAAAATTATGAAAAGTTATATTACAATTTCTTTATAATAAAATAAATTTTAAAGAACTTGCTGTTTTTGTGATTTAGGGGAAGAATTTTAATTACATGATAAAGAGTGCATCAAAAATTGAAACATATATTTTAGATAAAATTATTTAATAAAACATCCAAAATATGGTATTAAAAAGATTTTGAACCTTCAAAGTTTTATTTTTTAAATTTTTTTAAATAAAATATTGATATAATTAAAATTTTTAAGCTGTTAAATCACTGGTAAATTTTTATGTCAATGTTACAGTAAATGAACACTCATTTCAACTAGACGACGCGCAGGCACAAAATTGTAAACATCTGTTACAGTAAATTTAAGGGTAGAATAATATAAACAAGGTTTCCTACTTAACTTTCTTGCTAAACTTTCAAAAAATTATTTTTTACTTAAAACCGACTGATTAAGTTAATTTGTTACTTGTTTAAAGTTGTTGGATTGAATAATATAATCTTAATAAGAACAAGTTCAGCAATTATTTTAAAAGATTGATAATTATGGTGCTAGTCCACATATATTAATGAAAAATATGCAACGTAAAAAATGTGATATTTTCAAAAAGAAAGACAAAGAATTTTATTTAATACTCTTTGCATAATTAATGTACTATATTATGTATTGTCAATTTTATACCTATTAAAAAATTATAATATAGTCACATATATTAATTTAATTATTCTATATTGTTTTAATAATATAGTGCTTAATACTTTCTTACCGAATTAGTAATTTGAGGATAGGTACTTAATGATTTAAAAAAGAAAGGTGTTTATTCACTGAAGCACTGTGTTCATTCACTGGCTTAAGTGTTCATTCACTGGTATTTTCACCAATAATTTATATTTTTATTTGTTACTAATTGTTAGTTATTTTAATTAAAAAAAGCAAAATTTTATTACTAATTTAAAGTATTCTAGAATACAAAAATACGGTTCTTTAGTACAATGGATCTAATATTTAAAAGTCAAAAATAGACGAAGTTAGGAAAATCACTAACTGGTTTTTTACTTGTGCATTTACCCTACTAAAATAATGGATTATGAATTTTCATATAAAAAAAGATTAATTTCAGAAAAGATTCGTATCAAAAGTAATGAATTTACTTTTAACAAGAAAGAAGATGTACAATTTCACAGTAATACTTATTTTCCTTTAATAAATAAGTTGAAACATTAATTTTATTCACAATATTTTGATGAAGGTTCACAGACCCACGTTTTTTGCATATAATATAAAAATTGTCACTGCAGTATTCAGTTTTGACTAATCACTTATATAGACCATGTCCGTGATTTTTAATTTTAAATATTTACATTTTTGTGTACAATTTATTTATTTATTTTTATTCCTGTGACCAAATGTTAGTGCAACCACTTTTAATTAGGTAGTTATTAGTTTAAATGATTTTGTAACTTGTTATTAATTTTAAATTAATTAATTTTGAATTAAAAAAAAATTCAAATTTTAATAAAGTGACCTGATGATGGTGGCTAGTGATGTGTGTCGAGCAAATAGATGTCATTTGTTTTTTCGTCTCCTTTCATAACAAAGTGAGATGAAACTATAAAATTAAATTGTCATTTTAACGATTTTCTCGACTTTGAAGAGAAGTTGTCGATCGAAACTCGCTCGACATGTAACACTAATGGTGGCGAACCATGTCTCCGAAACGTCGTCGTTAAAAAAGTGAATGTTAAAAAACCGGACAAGTGCGAGTAGAACTCGTACTAAAACCGAGGGTTCCGTACCCTCCATAAAAACTCCATTTTTTCTTACAAAAAAATTTGAGTTTTCCGCTAAAAAAATTTGAGGATCAAATGTAATCATGGTCGCTATATTTTTCTTGAAATCTACAAATGCAAATACATAAAATAAAAAAAAAACAGTCCAATAGGCAAAGAATTGTGAAAACCAAGGGGGATACACACTTTTTTTTAAAAACGAAATTTTTTTTTAGTTTTTCGCAAAAAAAATGAAGATGAATTCCAATAATTTTTTCTGTATGTTTGTTGGAATCTACACGAAAAAATAAACAAAAATGTATAACGCCAGTCCACTAGGTTAAGAATTGAGAGAACTAGCATATGTATAATTATTATCAAAAATTGAAAAAAAAAATTTAGGTTTTTCTCAAAACGTAAGGAAGATAAATTTTAATCATTTCCACTATATATTTTCCATAAATTTCAGGTAAAAATACATAAGTGTACCAATTTTCAGCTCTCTAGGTAAAAAAATGTGAGCGCTAGGGTAAAATATACGATTTTTTGAGGAAATTAAAAAAAATTGAGTTTTTCGATGAAAAAAATTTGAAGATCAAATCCAATCATGTTCGCTATATTTTTCCTGAAATCTACAAATGAAAATACATAAAATAAAAAAAAATGCAATCCAATAGGCAAAGAATTGTGAAAACCAAGGGGGGGGGGTACACACTTTTTTTTTAAAACGGAAATTTTTTTCAGTTTTTCGCAAAAAAATATGAAGATGAATTCCAATAATTTTTTCTGTATGTTTGTTAAAATCTACACGAAAAAATAAACAAAAATATATAACACCAGTCCACTAGATTAAGAATTAAGAGAACCAGCAAGGGTTAAAGAATTTTCGAGCTTGCAAAAAAAATTCTGGGATAAAAGTTTTAAAAAATTATATATTATTTTATCTATATGGAATAGCGTTTCATTGAAATCTTTAACCTATTACAAAATAGGTATACAAATCTAACATTAACTATTACAAAATATTTTTCTTTCTTTATATTCAAGTAAATACCGTCTAATCGGAACTGTTGACCAGATAACAGTTTAAGAAAAGGATCCACTTCCTTCAAATATTTTTAATTCTGGAGAGCAAATACGTTTACCGTGAGATATTTAATTTTTGACTTTTATTCTCTTTAGTTTATCGAAAGTTTGTTGGACAGAACATTTATTTTGTTAATTAATAAATAATCAAATTTATATCTAACAGAAAGATTTAGGAATAGTTTAATTTATTTATTAAAAAATAATATAATTTTAAAACAACTAAGACTAATTGTTTTAGTTATGAAAAGTTAATTTTAATTATTCTATATTTACTTTCGCTATAAAATATACTTTGATAATAATAATTTAATATATTAAACATTATAAAATAGGGGCGCATGATTATTCCTCAAATTTAAATTTCCTAATTTTTAAAGCATTGAAGTTCTTATCATTGAAACTTCATTTCGCATAATTTTCTGATTTCGAAATTTTATTCAATATAATTTTTAATTTTTTAAATTATTCTATATCCTAATATTAAAATAGTCTAATTGTTTTTTAATATAATTTTTAATATGTCGAAAAACCCCTTGATATTACCGACTTTAAGTAAATGCCTGTTATATCACTTGATAATTCGAGTAAATGAACATTATGACAAATAAAATTTTGATAAATGAAATTTCTTAAATATGACATTTCGAAGGTTATGTCACATGAGAATTCGATTAAATGCGTTTCATGTCATTTGATAATTCAAGTAAATGAACATTATGACAATTAAATTTTCGATAAATGAAATTTATGTAACATAATCAACATAACAGTTGATGTAGTTTGGCGCGTGCCTCATTGTAAGAGGATCTTTAAGGAAATTATGTCCCTTTAAATTAATACAAAAGCATTCTTTCTATATACATTACATAAGAATGAGAAATATTGATTACACTTGTATAAGATATTTCTCACGTTAGAAACACGTGGCTTTTCAGAAGTTTACCGTAAAGTGGGCTTTTAAATCAAAATAAAGGAAAAATATATAGATATATACTTCCCTCGGTCTGTTAACCAACAAGTATATGTTTTAAATTGCGCATGCTCGAGGTTTAGACACAACGTTTTTATAACGGTCTCCCGATTATTATAGTTTTTGCTTATTTCTAATGTTTTTTTACTGAAAGTTATTAAGTTTCGGTCTGACGTATTATTTTTTCCGTTGATTTCTCGTATTTTTTCGCAAATTCTGTGTGGCTGTTGTTTAATTTTGTTCGTTTTTGTGCAACCTAACCTAAAAGTCGACATGGCTTCTACAAAAGTGAGTTTGAGTGACAAATTTTGTCGTGGTTGCAATATTGAAGTGCAAAGGGAAACTGTTCGATGCGAAAAGTGCAATGCCCCTTATCACCCAGGTTGAATTAAACCAAAGAGGAAATGTTGCAGTTCAAGATCGAACTCTCCTAATCCAGCTACTTTACCCCTCACCAGAGAAGACCTTCCCTCTGGGCACGGAAACGTCTTTATTCTAGGAACGTTCCTAAAACGTTTTTAGAACGTTTCATGTTTACTACATAACGGCTTAAGAACGTCCAATGTTCTAAAAACGTTTTTAGAACATAAAACGTTTCAAAGACATTATGTAGAGGACATGAAACGTTTTAAAAACGTTTTAGGAACGTTTCTAGAACAAACACGTTTCCGTGCCCAGAGGGTTGCCACCATGCTTTCTTATCAATTATCGAAGATTACACTTCAAATTGACCCCCTGAGAGAAACCCTAAACAATGTCTCGGATCGTGTCGAGAGAATTGAAGCTGCAGTGACTCGAATGGATTTACTTGAAACCGAAGTGGAAGGTATTAAAGAAGACATTACTGTTTTAAACTCTAAAATTGAAAATTGTTCTGAACAAATTATGTTAGATTGCATGCAAGAAATAAATAATCGCAATTTTCGCAGATATAATGTCTTGCTATTTAATTTTCCTGAAGCCAATTCAGTGAATAGTATTTCTAACGAAGATATTAATTTTATGAAGAAATTTTTAAATTTATTATCATCTGAAATTGTCTCATCAATTCGCACATTAACGCGTCTTGGCAAATATCAACAGATGGCCCCACGTCCTCGATTATTGCGGGTGACTTTCTTGGACGAAGCATGTGTCAAAAAAACAATAACAGCCTACAGAGATCTCAGACAGAAACAAGAAGGCTATGCCGGATTTCATTCCAACAGCTCTTTCCTTATCTTGGGACAAAACTTCAATGCAAGCGAAGCAGTACGGAAAGGCGAAACAGATGATGGAAAAACGGTTGCGGAAGGGGGAGAAGGGTCTACGACTGATTTACCACCGGTGGAGAGCCTCGCTGGTTAGGAGAGACAATATTACACAGCCACACAAGAAAAGAAAAGTGTCTTGATCTGGGGTCGAGACATATATATTCCGATGTATTTCGATGCGCTGAATCCGAATCTGTCATCAGAATTTGGCCACGGGTCCTGGTTTCGCCCTAACCTCAAAAAATACCTTAAAATCGCGAAAATGGTCGCTTTTGAGTGATCAAACTTGAATCTAAGCACATATTAGTAAGTTTCTAAGGTCTATCATTTTTAATAAACTATTCTATAAGCTTTTCAATTGAAAATTCATGTAATAAATTAAATCTATCGAACATAACCTCAAAATTATAACTAAGCTTCCAAACAAACAAATTATATCATACACTGGGCAATAAAAATTCTGTAATGATTACTGATTACGGACCCTATGTCAAGTTTCCAAAATCCAAAATGGCGGATCCAATATGGCGGACACAATTATAAAAATTTGTTCTGATTTGCTTGAAAATCGTTACTCAGGGGGTTTGCGGGGTCGCTGATGACGAATCTGTCATTAAATTTTTAATTGTTCACTCTTAAATATTTCTAGTAATTAATTTCATGTCGATATATTTATTGTGTGTATTCAATCTTTAAATGTATGCTATTGCTACTTCATGGTTCAGAATCTCTCCTTGTTAGCATTTTTTGCCTGTATCTGTAACCAGGGCACCTCCACGTGGAGACGGTGGGCAACGGATCCATACTGGCGGAGTCCCTGGGTTAACGGCGTTCATGCCGTCATGGCAGTTACAGGAAGAAAATGTTTTACGATGCAGGGATTAGGAACCCCAGTATCGGCGTCTGGTCCAGGGTGGACTACATAATTGTAACAAAAGTCCCGATTCCTTTTGTTACATTTGTAGCAAATATGAAGTCAGCTCCCTGCGGTAAAAAATAGATAAAGAAGTAGAAGATCTGTAAGGAAATTGTTTTGGTCGTAAATTATTACACCAAGAAACAAATTAGGTTCCTCATATTGTTTGTAACACCTGTAGACTTATGTTGTATCGCTCAAAAAATTCGAAAGATGAAAAATACCTAAAGTTCTCTACACCCACGATATGGAAGAAACCACGAAATTTAAAAGACTGCTATTTTTGTATGAATTACATCAAAGGAATTACCTCAAAAAATAAGAGTTCCATTACATATATAAATGTGTCAACAGAAATCAGACCTACTGAAATTGATCGAAAAGCGGGAAAACTTGATGTTACTTTAAAAAATATGTCGAAAAAGTAGAAGTCGACAATGAAACAGAAGAATTTAGTAGTGACAGTGATGAAAATGACAATGATGATCAGGAAAATGAGTTCACCGCGTATTACAATAAAGAAAAAAAGCCAATATTAGTATCGCAACCGGAGCTAAATGATTTTATTAGAGATCTAGGTTTACCAAAAGATGGTGCAGAATTTGCTGCTTCATTTATGAAGAAAAGAAACTTCTTGCATCCGAATACGAAAGTGTCATTTTATAGAGATAGAGATAAAGAGTTCCGAAAATATTTTAAGAAAGATGAAGAGACATTTTTGGTGTATTGTACTGACATAATAGGTTTGACGGACAATTTAAAAGAAAATGTGTATAGAGATGAAGACTGGAGACTTTTTATCGATTCCTCCAAACGTAGTATAAAAGCCGTTTTACTACACAATACAAATGTCTACGCTCCTGTTCCAATAGCTCATTCTACACAAATCAAAAAAGAATATAATAATAAAAAATGCTTCTAGAGAAAGGGAATTACCAAAAACACAAATGGTTAATTTATGGTGATTTTAAAATTATAACAATATTACTGGGTCAACAATCGGGTTTCACGAGAGAGCCATGTTTCTTGTGTCTATGGAATAGCAGAGATCGTGCTAATCATTACAAGAAAAAAAATTGGCCTTCAAGAGATTCGTTTAAACCAGGTTCTCACAACGTCATTCATCAAAATTTGGTAGACCCCGAAAAAATTATATTTCCATTTCTTCACATTAAGCTTGGTGGGATTAAGCAATAAGTGAAAGCGTTAGATAAGGACGGTCCATGCTTTAAGTACATTGCGAAAAAATTTCCAACTGTTTCTGATGCTAAATTAAAACAAGGGGTATTTGATGGACCACAGATTCGAGCATTATTTAGAGACATGACTTCGTTTCTCAAATGACCGACACTGAAAGGGCGGCTTGGGAAAGTTACAAAGAAGTTTCAACAAATGTTGTAGGAAACAATAAGAGTGCCGAATCTAAACAAATTGTAGCCCAAATGCTTAAAAACTTTCAAAAATTAGGATGCTTAATGAGTTTAAAACTACACATCCTCGATTCGCATCTGAATAAGTTTCCCGAAAATTGCGAACATTACAGCGAGGAACAAAGAGAGCGATATCATCAAGATATTAAATTGATGTAAGAACGATATAAGGGAAGATTGGATGAGGTAATGATGGCTGACTTTTGTTGGATGTTGAAGAGAGAAACAAGTAGAAAAGGAAAAAAAACGTAAGCGAAACCCTTTACATCGGTCATTTGAAGAAAAAAGAACACGGTATAGTAGCAAAACAATGGACTGAAGATATGTTCCTAAAAAACCGCAAGTAATAAATATAAAAAAATTGTTAAAATAATAAAGACTGACATATTGAATCCGCCATTTTGAATTTTTAAAAACGGACATGGAATTCGTCATCAGCGACTCCGGAAACCCCCTGAGTAACGATTTTCAAGCAAATCTGAACAAATTTTCATAATAGTGTCCGCCATATTGGATCCGCCATTTTGGATTTTGGAAACTGAACATAGGGTCCGTAATCAGTAATCATAGAAAGACCTGAATATTAAATTTCATGAGCTTACAAAATTTTTATTGCGCTGTATATAATATAATTTGTTTATTTGGAAGCTTAGATGCATTTTTGAGGTTATGTTCGATAGATTAAATTTATTTAATGAATTTTCAATTGAAAAGCTTATAGAATAGTTTATTAAAAATAAAGGACCTTAGAAACTTACTAATATGCGCTTAGATTCAAGTTTGATAATTTAAAAGTGACCATTTTAGCGATTTTAAGATATTTTTTGAGGTTAGGGCGAAACCAGGACCCATTGGCCAAATTCTGATGACGGATTCGGATTCAGCGCATCGAAATACATCGGAATGTACATGTCTCGACCTCAGATCAAGACACTTTTCTTTTTTTGTGTGGCTGTGTTATTGTCTCTCCTACATCAGTTTCTCGCTCTCCTTCTCTTGGCGGAGTAAACAGAGACCGTCATAGCTCTGTTTGCGATATACCTCGTATTTGTGATGGTGATTTAACATGTGGTCCCCCTCCTATGAATCGCTTTCCTTCATTGAGAAAGAGAACATCTGACATTCTTATTTATTATCAGAATGTTAGAGGACTAAGGACAAAATTGCATTTATTGAAACAAGTATTTCCAACATTGAATATTAATATAATTATTTTGACGGAAACGTGGCTTACTTCTGCATTTAATTCAAGCGAACTCGGTTTAAATAACTTTGACGTTTTTCCTTGTGACAGAAGTGGGGACACAAGTGTATTTTTGCGTGGTGGTAGTGTGCTTATCGCCTCTAATTCTTTGCTGCATGCATCGTTTGTGAAAACAAATATTAACTCTGTCGAACATGTTTTTATAAAATTTGTATTCCATGCTACATGTTATATCGTTGGCTCTTTTTATATTCCTCCAAACTCTGGTTTAGTCACCTACACAACTGTATGCAGTATCCTTGAAAACTGATATAAACAATACCCGTCAGCAATTTTTTGCATCTTTGGTGACTTCAATTTACCATTAGTAACATGGAATAATAACTTGAATGACGGACCTATATGTGTTCCTGCAGCTGGATCGTCGCGAGTTTGTAATGAAATGTCTAATTATTTATCAAATTCCCTTGTTTACATGAATCTCGTTCAGGTTAATACTAATGTTAATAATGTCGGATCATTACTAGATTTAGTACTTTACAACTCATTAAATTACACCCTGAAACTGTCAATTGATCTTATTTTGTCCGTGGATAATTATCACCCTGCGTTACTTTTTTCTATACATAATCTCATTGATACAAATTTGAATACGTCGCAAAATAGTCGACATCTTAAATATAATTTTGCAATAGCTGATTTTAGTAGTATTCTTAGTTATTTAAATAATGTCGACTGGACAACTGTGTTAAATACTGCAAACATTGATGAGGCTGTTGATGTTTTTTATGATCATGTTTACATGGCTATTAATCTATCTGTTCCTATTAAGGTTATTAAAAGGGATAATTATCCAACGTGGTTTACCTACGAACTTAAACATTTAGTGTACCTAAAGAACCTTGACATTGCAAATTGTTTTCGCCAACACTTTAGTTCTGTGTATTCATTTCCTTCATCAAATATTTCTGCTCATGATTTTCAATTTCATAATAATTGTCATATTAATAGATTCTTTATTGATAAGGATACTATTTTACTTAAATTAAAAAATATCAATGTCAATAAAGGTGCTGGACTAGACCATATCCTTCCGATTCTCCTAAAAACATGCAGCTCTGCTTTTGTCGAACCCTTGTTTATTTTATTTAATCTATCCCTAGAATCAGGTATTATTCCATTAATTTGGAAAAGAAGTATAATTGTTCCGCTTTACAAAGATGGAGATAAAAAAATGTTACGAATTACCGCCCTATCTCTATTCTCAGCGCAATCGCGAAGATTTTTGAAAGTATCGTTTACGATGTCTTTTATTATCAAGTAGAACAATTAATTGTTGAAGAGCAGCATGGTTTTATGAGACGAAGGTCAGTTTTAACTAATTTAGCTTTATTTACTAATTTTATTTCTCTTAATTTGAAATGTGGTACACAGACAGACACGGTGTATACCAACATTTCTAAGGTATTTGATAGGGTTGATCATGCAATTTTGGTGGCTAAGCTTGAGGCCATGGGCTTTTCTCCTGATATCATCTTATGGATAAAGAGTTATCTTTCTGGCAGATTTTCATCTGTTCGGATTAGGTATTGTTTTTCAGATATATTTATGGCCACTTCTGGAGTCCCCTAGGGATCAAATATTGGACCCCTTTTTTTCTTACTTTTTGTAAATGATATAAATTCTATATTTGAGTTTAATTTTTTTCTTTTATTTGCCGATGACCTTAAAATTTATAAGTCAATTACTTGTAATCAGGATTGTTTAGACCTTTAGGCTGACCTTGATCGACTCCACAAGTGGTCAATTGATAACAATCTTTTTTTAAATGTAAAGAAGTCCAATGTCATAACTTTTTCTAAACGTAAAATTTATTTAAAATTTGACTATGTAATTGGGAATGAAATGTTATCAAAGGTCGCTTCCGTCCGTGATCTTGGTGTTACTCTTGAATCTACACTCGACTTTTAAACACACATATTAAATGTTGTCAACAATGCGAACAGGGTCCTGGGTATGGTCACCAGAAGTGCTTCGAACTTTAAAAATATAAAAGCATTAAGAACTTTGTTTTTTTCTCTTGTCTGACCAATTATTGATTTCGCGTCTTTGATATGGTCGCTCTATCAAGACATATATGTTGATCTGCTTGAAAGAGTGCAAAATAAATTAATAAGATTTGTTGCAAGAAGATTGGGTTTGACTTATGATTATTTTAGTCATGACTATTCTGAACTTAGAAGGATTCTGGGCATTCCCTTACTTCAATCAAGATTTTTGTTTTCTGACTTGCTATTTTTGTTTAAACTAATTAATGGCATAATTAATTGTCCTCCTATTTTATCAATTCTACAACTTTCAGTTCCATCTAGGTCGCCTAGAAATCATTCTATGTTCAGACGGTCTCTCTGTAGAACTAATTACCGTGAGAACTCGGTCATAGTAAGATTATGTAGAGAAGCAAATGAGTACCAAGAAATCTTTGATTTCTATGATACACCTCATGCTAAATTTATTGTGAGCTTGCGTAGAGTGATCTACAGTTTAGAAAGTTAAGTGTCAACACTTCGCATATTGTCAATTTGATTGAACACTGTATATTAAGTACTTATGTACGAATGGGCACTAGGGTGTCCGTAAAAATTCGACTTTTGAATTTTGTTTACGCCACCCCCCAGTTTGGTTCCAATAAAATAAAAAAAAATTTTCCCAAAATTTTAAGCCGATTGATTAATATTAACACGTGCCAGTAATCGATCGAAATTTCCCATTGAAAATACATGGGAAAAATGCACTTTTAAAAAAAATCATAACTTTTTTAATTCTTATGCAAATAATTCTCCAGGTCACATTTGTCTTCATTTTTAGCTGCACTATAAGATAGCACTTCGAAAAAAATTCAATTTTTAAAAATTTTCAAAATGGTCGACTTTTAAAATGGGTCATAAAAATGCACTACAATGTATCAGTGGTGTTATCACATAAATGGATGTAAAAAACAAAATTTGATGTCTGCAAAAGAATAATAATGTAAAAGTTCCTACAATTAAAATATATTAAATGGAGTTATTTCTAAAATACTTAAGTTGTTTTAATTATTCTTAGCAATATGAAAAGTTAAATTTCTAAAAAAGAGTTCCCAAAATATCCCAATAATTGTTTTTTGTAACTATTAATCTATCAATTAATATTCAGACTATTTACTTCAAAAATATATAAAATAAAAATTTTGAATCCGCCATATTGAATCGGGTAATTTTAAAAATAAATTTTTGACATTAGATTCGTAAATAGCGATTTCAAAAATCGCCCTTGATTTATTTCTGATATCAGTTTCATGACGAATGGTCGGAAATACCCCCGATTAAGAAAATTTTTTGAATTTCCGACAACATTTATGTGATAAAATCACTGATACATTGTGGTGCACTTTTGTGACCCATTTTTTTTCCGACTAATCAGATTTCCATAGTGTTGGTCACCGCAAAACTCAGTTTTTTCGAAGGACTCTACTTTAATGGTACATAACTTTGGAACTTCTTAATATTTTTAATTTCTTTATTTTGTTAACTCAAATCTAAATGATGTACTTTTAAAAAAAACCGATTTTGAAAAACAGTTTAATGGTTTACAAGAAAAAAATTCTTGAAAAAATGTCAATTTTTTGACGTTACAACTGCGATTGCCGCCTTAATTGTCAAAATTTGCGACTTATAAAGGTTTGAAAGTTTTAGTTTTCTTTAGACTTTTAGGAAATGAAAACAAAAAATTCTTTTTTTCATTTTTTATTAAAAAAATAAAAAAAATTGTATAAACAAATTAATTGTTTTAAACTTTGGGTATGATAAATTTGTAATTTTATTTTTTCAAAACATACCTAGAAATGATAAGAAGGTTTGACAAAATGTTTCAGAGTGGGCCTGACAAGTTTAATGGGTTAAAAAAATAATTAAGGTTCCCGTGCAGGTCGTACGCACGCGGCACAGTGGGATTTTTTTACAATTTACTATTAAAAATTGTCTAGAGCGTACAAATTATATCGGATTTTTTTAAACTCAATATTTTCGGACGTATAAGCTACTGAATATAGGTCTACTATTAAAAGTGCAATATTTCGAACATTCATAACTCGAAAATTTTGACAACTTAACAAAAATAACAAAATTCGTACCTATTTTTTCGATACGGAATAGAAAAAAAAAATGTTTTTGGCCGATTTTCAGAAGTTGATTAAAATCTCACGTGGAATTGTCTATATATTATATATGGACAAATCCATTGTTGAGAGAATTGACACTCTCAGTCCTGCGCTTGTCATGTTTTTGTCCGATTTTAAGAAGTCGACTAAACTCTTTTTATTAAAAGCTTTTCATACAAATTTAAAGTCATTGTTACGATTGTAAAAATTCTTTCTACCATATAAATATTACTCTGAATCGTAAGTCCAGTTGAGGGTGTTGTTCTATTTAGAACGTCGAACATATTAATCAGCATAAAAAATTTAGCTGTAGCTTCGCATTCTTTCAATTCTGAGTAGTAGCTCTTATAATTAATTAATCCGATCGCAGTTGTTTTATTAAACATCTAGAAACAATCAAAATAAATAAAAATAAGATAAAATTTCAGGAAGATCTTTATATTAAATCAACATATATGAAAAGTAAAATACACCTGAACAGCTAATGACACCCTCATTTTTAATAAATTATTTGGATTGATATGATTGTCAGTAAGTTTAGGACAAATTTGTCCATTTATGTTCCTGCGATCAATATTAAATAATTTTTCAAAATATTCCCTTTTTACAATTTGGTCTAGATTAACTCTCCATCCGTCGCATCTTTTTTTGTAACGCAATCCGTCGCAGGTGAGGGAACTACTCACCCATCATAAATTAATCCAAAATTTTTATAAAATGCCAAATTTTTTTTGGAATGTTCCTTATCTTTTCCAAGCAACCGATTGGAAGTAAAATTAACTTTCATTTTCTGTTAATTATTTAAATAAAAAATTCTTGACATTTGCTGTTTAAAAATTCGATTACAAAAAAAAACTAAAATAAATAAAGATACAAAAATTGTTTTAAAATAAAGAAAAAGAGTGTCGTGAAAAGTACTGAGAATATGAAATTATAATTTTTTGTATTTCATGGTGATAAAACTTCTCACCATGAAACGGATGGACGGGTTAATCTAGAATTGAGCAAACAAATATATATATATATATATATGGGGCAAAATTCCTCAATTGTCCTAACTTAAAATTGAAAGTCTTCAAATCGGGTTGATTTTTGCACAAACTTTAGTACTATAGGGGAGTACTTTATCCACAAAATATTAAAATATTTTATTAAAAATTGTAGAGGGGGGAGGGGGTTAAAGTTTTTGGTAAAGTGTTAACAGTGGATTCTTATAGCTAATGTAGCTAAAAAACAGTAGAGTGGACAAAATTTTGCCCTATATGTTTTCGAAAGGTTTTTTCCTCCTCTTTCGAATGGTGTAAAAAAAAAATTTTTTTATTAACAATTTAAGTTAATTTTTTCAAAATTAAAAATATTTTTGACTTTTTTTTGAAAATCGGCATTTTTTTTTCTTTTTTTTTTGCCTTAAAATAAAGCTTATTATATGTACTTTCCATACCCCTTTGGTAAAAAATGCCGTTTTTTTTTGTTTTCGAATTATTAATTAATTAATTAATAAAAATTTGTTAAAAATTATTAAAAAATGAAATACTTTTTAAGCAAATAAACTTTTTTTAATTATGAGCTTATCATCGTAAAGCTGCTTAAATTCCGCATCCAACGAGTATAAATACATCTATTTTTATAAATAATTGTTTAATAAACAAATAATTGAAAATTTATTTATTAATTTTTTGAAAAAAAAAAACAATTTCTTTCTTCATTTTTGCTTTAAAATACAGATCAATATGTGTACATTCAATACCGGTTTAGGAAAAAATGACGCTTGATTAGTTTTCAAATAATTAATCATTTAATTAGTTAATTAACTCATTAATAGTAGTAAAAAATTACTAAAAAATTAAATATTTTTCAAGAAAATAAACTTTTCTTAATTACGAGTTTGTCATCGGAAAGCTTACCAAATTCTGCATCCAACAATCATAAACTCAACTGTTTTTTATAAATAATTATTAATTAAATAAATAATTTATTATTTATTTATTAATTTTTTGAAAAAGGGATATTTTTTTATTTTTCCTTTAAAATAAGGCTTAATATATTTACTTTCGATACCCGATTAGGAAAAGTTACAATATTTTTTGTTTTCGTATTATTTATTAATTAATTAATAAAAAATAGACATGTTGGATGCGGAATTTGTTAAGCTTTACGTTGGATAGCTCAAAATTAAGTAAAGTTTTTTTTTAAATATTAATTTTTTTTACTAATTTTTATTAATTAATTAATAAATAATACGAAAACAAAAAATATTGTAACTTTTCCTAATCGGGTATCGAAAGTAAATATATTAAGCCTTATTTTAAAGGAAAAATAAAAAAATATCCCTTTTTCAAAAAATTAATAAATAAATAATAAATTATTTATTTAATTAATAATTATTTATAAAAAACAGTTGAGTTTATGATTGTTGGATGCAGAATTTGGTAAGCTTTCCGATGACAAACTCGTAATTAAGAAAAGTTTATTTTCTTGAAAAATATTTAATTTTTTAGTAATTTTTTACTACTATTAATGAGTTAATTAACTAATTAAATGATTAATTATTTGAAAACTAATCAAGCGTCATTTTTTCCTAAACCGGTATTGAATGTACACATATTGATCTGTATTTTAAAGCAAAAATGAAGAAAGAAATTGTTTTTTTTTCAAAAAATTAATAAATAAATTTTCAATTATTTGTTTATTAAACAATTATTTATAAAAATAGATGTATTTATACTCGTTGGATGCGGAATTTAAGCAGCTTTACGATGATAAGCTCATAATTAAAAAAAGTTTATTTGCTTAAAAAGTATTTCATTTTTTAATAATTTTTAACAAATTTTTATTAATTAATTAATTAATAATTCGAAAACAAAAAAAAACGGCATTTTTTACCAAAGGGGTATGGAAAGTACATATAATAAGCTTTATTTTAAGGCAAAAAAAAAAAGAAAAAAAAATGCCGATTTTCAAAAAAAAGTCAAAAATATTTTTAATTTTGAAAAAATTAACTTAAATTGTTAATAAAAAAATTTTTTTTTTACACAATTCGAAAGAGGAGGAAAAAACCTTTCGAAAACATATAGGGCAAAATTTTGTCCACTCTACTGTTTTTTAGCTGCATTAGCTATAAGAATCCACTGTTAACACGTTACCAAAAACTTTAACCCCCTCCCCCCTCTACAATTTTTAATAAAATATTTTAATATTTTGTGGATAAAGTACTCCCCTATAGTACTAAAGTTTGTGCAAAAATCAACCCGATTTGAAGACTTTCAATTTTAAGTTAGGACAATTGAGGAATTTTGCCCCATATATATACCCAGATAGCCAAGCGTACTAATAATTATTTTTCAGTACAGCGTATTGGTATAGTATTCATATTGCACTAGCATGAAATAACAAGGTATGTCCATACCAGTGCGATACTAGTATAATAACGGTATGTCATACGGATTATTAAAATTGTAAAGCTAATAAGCCATAAAATTATCATCACATACAACAATAGGCTTTCGGATCTATTGTTATAGCAGGGGTTGCAATATAAGTTTAAAATTTAACGGAACTTTAGTTGAAAAATTTTTAAACCTTTTTTATTTCTACTTCCAGTCTATTTACAATGGTTTGCTGACATAACCTACATTTAAAATTATTGTTAAGGACTTCAAAAATATATACCGAAATATTTTAAAAAACGAACTGAAATTGTACTGAGACCAGTAGTATTAAAAAAGTGACAAAAATGTTTTTCTTTGTTTTCGACAAAATTTTTTTGAGTAAAGGAACTATTTGACAATGTTTTCTGACGGTTGTCGAGATTTCTTATTGTCATTAATGAAAGATCTAAAGAAAAAGCGAAAATTTACGTTTTTAACTTTCTCAAAATAGGTTGTCCGAAACCGACCCTCATTTTTTGGGGGGGAAATCTCAAGAAAAATTATGTTATCAAACTCTGATAGTAATTAAAATAAAATTCAACAGTCTAATAAACTGTTAAATTGTTTTGACCCAATTTAAATACATTTTTGGACATTTTTCTGAACAAAAAGGTAAAGTAATGAATCATTAGTAACATTACATTGAAATTATTAATGTTTATAAGTTATGTTGACATAGTTAAACTTAAATTAATATTATCACTTTATTTAAATAAATTTTAAGGCCTTTTTGAAATGATAATAAAAATAAATTGTAAAACAGTGTCTAAATTTCCAATATAATAGCAGCAATGATTTTGCCTTTTTTAGTTTTCGACCTATTTTTAGTAAAATATATACGAAATTTGTTATTAATCTTTTTCCGTTTTTGTACTTAACTGCTTCCAAAGATTTTGAAAAGTACAAAGTTTCTTAATTCATATTGCCTTGTCAAGAACATTTTACAACTGACAATGAATAAAATATTTAACCAAAAGATAATTAAAGTTAAGTAACATGTGCTGTGATTCCTAGTAAAATATTTTATAAATTCCTAAAAAATAAAAAAAAATATGCAAAACCTATCCTCACTTCATGCAAACAATAAGAAAGAAGAGAATAAACAATTACAATGTAAAAATATGTGGGTCGGGTTGGGACGACATTTGAGGGTCGGTTTCGGACCACCCCCACTATTTTAACAAAATGTTTTGTAAATCACTTATATCAATGGAATCAATTTAATTTCAATGTTGCGGGTTGAAGTTAAGGTCATACACAATCAAAATTAATTTTGTACAAATTGTCTTGTATTCAAAAAACACTGTTAGCTCGAATTCCGTATATGTCAAAAATTAATTTAACCAGTGCTCAAATATAATATTGCTTGAATCTCCAAAATGAAATTAAACGCATTCATAAAACCTGTGGCCCAGTTGTTGGTGTTGTAAAAGTATTCGATTGATGGTACTGACGAATTTTTCAGTGGTACCATATTTAAGGGGCCGTTCAAAAAATTCGTAACGCGTTTTGGGGGGAGAGGGGTCAAGCAATTTGTTACGGTAAGGAGAAAAATGGCGCTAATGTTTATAACATTGTGTTACGTAAGAAGGAGGGGAGGCCAAATTTCCGAAAAATAGCGTTACGTATTTTTTAAACGGCCCCTAAGAGACATCAGGGGGTCGGTATAGGACCACCCTCCCCTACAAAAATAGTCGAGTAGGGTGTCTATTTCTATATTTTTTGAGTTACTGAAACCAAAACGACTTTTCATTATTAAAACGAAAAGTCAAACCATGATTCTGAGGTGGATATGACATCACGAGGGAGATAATATTTAGACCACGATGTTGAACTGGAAATGACGTCACACTTCCTAGAACTTTTGCTTGTGTGATTTGATAAATTCTTATCTAAGGAATTTTTACCATTTACTTGTTGTTTATAATGTCTTTGATTTATTGCTTCCGGTTTGGGATTTATCTAAGGAATTTTTCCCAAGTGTAATTTGATACCTATTCATTTCTTGGAATTATTGTCTTTATTTAAGCTATTGTTTTACATGCAATTTGATATCATGTTTATTAGATTCTTATCTAAGAAATTCTTCTCAAGTACTTGTTGTTTACGATATCTTTGATTTATTGCTTCCGGTCTTATTATACAGTTTATTTATTTTTAGGGTTCCGTACACCGTAGGTGTACTGACGAAACCCTTATGAAATCACTCGTGTGTCCGTCCCAGCCACGCAAAATGGGCTGCCCCCCCCCTTAACTTCTACAAATCTCAACCTCGTGAGCTGAAATTCGGTAAGGATCTTCAGTTTTAAGTGCAGATTACAGGAAAAATATAGCGAACACGATTGGCCTACATATTTGCGAAATAGAAGGGAAAGAAATTAAATTTTTTCGAAAAAATTGCAAAAAATGACCATGTCCCCCCCCCCTTAACTTCTACAAATCTGAACCTGGTGAGCTGAAATTCGGCAGGGATCTTTAGTTTTAAGTGCAGATTACAGAAAAAATATAGTGAACACGATTGGCCTTCATATTTGCGAAATAGAAGGGAAAGAAATTAAATTTTTTCGAAAAAATTGCAAAAAATGACCCTGTCCCCCCCCCCTTAACTTCTACAAATCTCAACCTCGTGAGCTGAAATTCGGTAAGGATCTTCAGTTTTAAGTGCAGATTACAGGAAAAATATAGCGAACACGATTGGTCTACATATTTGCGAAATAGAAGGGAAAGAAATTAAATTTTATCGAAAAAATTGCAAAAATGACCCTGTCCCCCCCCCTTAACTTCTACAAATCTGAACCTGGTGAGCTGAAATTCGGCAGGGATCTTTAGTTTTAAGTGCAGATTACAGAAAAAATATAGTGAACACGATTGGCCTTCATATTTGCGAAATGGAAGGGAAAGAAATTAAATTTTTTCGGAAAAATTGCAAAAAATGACTCTGCCCCCCCCTTAACATCTACAAATCTCAACCTGGTGAGCTGAAATTCGGTAGGGATCTTTAGTTTTACGTGCAGATTACGGGAAAATTATAGCGAAAACGATTAATCTACATATTTGCGAAATAGAAGAGAAAGAAATTAAATTTTTTCGAAAAAATTGCCAAAAATGTCCCTGTCCCCCCCTTAACTTCTACAAATCTTAACCTGGTGAGCTGAAATTTGACAGGGATCTTAGGTTTTAAGTGCAGATTACAAGAATATTATAGCGAACCTGATTGGTGAACATAAGTACAATTACAGAGAAATATAAAAATTTATTAATAAAATAAAATAATAATAATATATATTTATATATATAATGAGTTTTTTTGTGTACGGAACCCTCGATCTTAGTGCGAGTGCAACTCGCACTTGTCCGATTTTTTTGACTAAGTTTTATCTAAGGAATTTTTTTTAAAAACATTTTCGGTACTTTTCATAAGAATGCTTTTGATTTACCGCAATTCTAATAGTCCGGGAGCTAACAACCAAAACAACTATCTCATTTCATACCGACTGAAGATTTGAGTATAGATATTGAAGACATGTAAATAACAGAAACCCACGTCTGGCAGGCCGGTTTTGGGACAGAGGGCGGCGACAGGGGGACGAATAGGTGAAAAATAATGTAAAAATTTCTCATTTCATACCGATTAAAACCTTTAGAAATCGAAAGTTGACATTTACACGAGTGTAAAAATGTGCGTCTGGCAGTTCTGGGGTAAGACAAAGTACGTCTGGCAAATGGGTGAACACGTAGAAAAATCAAAATTTTTTTCTGATTTCATACCGATTAAAACCTTTAGAAATTAAAAGTCTACATTCAAACAGGTCTAAAAATGCGCGTCTGGCAGATCTGGAGTGGGACAAAGTACGTCTGGCAGCCCTTCAAAAATGCTCTCTCAAAATGACAATAAAAAAAAAGTTATTTTAATTAATTTTTCACGCACTCGTTGCGCGTTTTCCAAGCCCGATTTCATAGATGTATCAAGTAGCACAATGTTCTACTACCCAAAATTCTTTTTCTGAATACCTAAAAATGTAAATAGTATATGAGCGAATGTTACATTTATTAAGAGCTCATTATCTGGAATATTATAATTGGCACACTTGTCCAATTTATATTTTTCTAATCTTCACAACCCATGGATGAATGACGAAAAACTCAAAACATAAAAAATAAATTGCTCAAAAAGTTATCGTTTAATAAAAATTCGAATAAATGCGAGTTACGCCAGGAATTTATCAATTTCTACGATTTTAATGAAGAAATCAGTTGCACAAATCTTTAATTTTGCCTAAAAACAATTATTTTTAAATCTCATACTCGTGAAAGAGAGTTAACAAAAATATATAAATGTGAATTGGCAATATGGATGCTTTTTGTGGCACCGATATCTCAGTACCCAATTTGTCCCCATTTGGTGAGATTTCCCCATATGAATAGTAAACACTAAAAAATTTTCTCTTACAAAGAATTATTTAAAAATAGTAATGTGCCTATTTTGCATTGCCTCAGTTTTGAGGTTATGGTTAGATCACGTCAAAACACGAGCTCTGTTATACTTTACCCCAAACCCAGAACTGACAGATGCACATTTTTACACTCGTGTAGATGTCAATTTTCGATTTCTAAAGGTTTTTATCGGTATAAAATGAGAAAAAATTTTCGAGGCTGTTTCTATTTCAATCCATGCAGGGCGAATATGTTGAAAATTTCCAAATCATGTTTAATGTGATTTTTCTTGCATAGTGATTTTAGAGCTAAACAGATGAAAAATTATTTTTAAATCTTTCTAGTTTTTACCAAAATTAATATTTTTTAATTCTTTTACTTAATTTTAGTAGTGTTTTTGATATTTTTTCTTTACAAACTTGAAAATTTGAAAAATTTTGAAAATTAACAAAATGGCGGCCATTTTTTAAAAATCAAAAAAGTCAATTTTCTCAAAAATATCATTTTTTAATTTTCTGCAAATTTTTTTGTGAATTCTAGATGGAAAAAGGAACTTTTTCCAAAAGGTCTCATGTTCGCTAAAACTTTCTGGAAGTCGCGATAATTTTTTTCAGAAAATAAAAAAACTCATTATTTTGAGTAATGTGTCGACATTTATATTTTTCATGTATACAAGGGTGATCATCTTTTTTAATAGTGCTTTTGACTCTTTTTCTTTTCAAAATTGCAAATTTCAAAAATTTACAAAATGGCGGTCGTTTTTAAAAAAATTTAAGATCTCAATTTTCTCCAAAACATTATTTTTTATTTTTCTGGAAATTTTTTTGTGGTTTCTATATAAAAAATAACCCTTTCAAAAAAGGTGACTTTTTCTTAGTAACGTTGATAAATTTCAAAAATAGACTAAATGCCAGCCACTTTAAAAATTTTTTAAAAATACCTATAGTTATTGGGTAAGGCCATCTGAAGTGTACCGATGGTTTTTAAGCCTGTTCTTAATGAGATAATTAAATTTTCTTTATAGCATTTTATCCTAGGTAGAATTTGAAAATATTACAAAAAAAAATTTAGGGCCCGCATTTTATTTACAAATTACAGTTATTTTTATTACGCGCTGCAACAAAGACATGGCTCGTGCAGTTTCGCGGGCGGTCGCACTGACGCGTTATATGCGTTGAATTGGTTTCAATTTGTTAGTTAGGGGTTATTTATAAAGCATTTAATACATAATTTCGAAAATTAAAATTAATTGCAAAATGGCGGATTCAATATGGCGAATAATATAGTGCTTAAGAAAAATATAGCTTTATTTTGTAAATAAAATACGGGCCCTAAAACTTATTTTTGATAATAGTTCCACATTTTACGTAGAATATGGTGATGTAGGTAAGGGGCCGTTCAAAAAATACGTAACGCTATTTTTCGGAAATTTGCCCCCCCCTCCTTCTTACGTAACACAATGTTATATACATTAGCGCCATTTTTCTCCTTACCGTAACAAATTGCTTGACCCCCCTCCCCCTAAAACGCGTTACGTATTTTTTGAACGGCCCCTAAAGAAAAAAAATTTCCAAAAAATAAAAATAATGTTTTGGAGAAAATTGAGATTTTATATTTTTTTAAGAAACGGCCGCCATTTTGTAAATTTTTGAAATTTGCAATTTTGAAAAGAAAAAGAGTCAAAAGCACTATTAAGAAAGATGATCACCCTTGTGATAAAAATATATGAAAAATATATATGTCGACACATTACTCAAAATAATGAGTTTTTTTATTTTCTGAAAAAAATTATCGCGACTTCCAGAAAGTTTTAGCGAACATGAGACCTTTTGGGAAAAGTTCCTTCTTCCATCTAGAATCCACAAAAAAATTTGCAGAAAATTAAACAATGATGTTTTTGAGAAAATTGACTTTTTTGACTATATTTTTCACCTATTCGCCCCCCTGTTTTAACACCGGCCTGCCAGACGTGGGTTTCTGTTATTTACATGTCCTCAGTAATCTATACTCAAATTTTCAGTCGGTATGAAATGAGATAGTTGTTTTGGTCGCTAGCTCCCGTACTATAAGAAAACTATAATTAACTTAAAGGTCAAATTGGTTATATCTTGTGTATATAAAGAGAGCAATTTTTAAAACGAAATCATTCCTGCAGTTTAAGTTGGTTAATAAACATATTAGCAGAACACCGTCGTGAAATTTAAGTGCGCTTGAACAAATTAATTCAAGAAATTTCTAAAATTAAAAGTTGAATTGAATCAAGGTCACAGTTAGTTATTTCAGTGTCAAAGTTTTAAAATTTAAATTTAAGTGATTAAAATGGATTTCGATAAATTAAAAAAAGCATGCAAAGTCTTGGTGACCAAAACAACAAAGAAAATAACCGTCGATACCTTTTATAAAGTAACAGACATTCGAAAAATTGATACGAAATTTGGTTCGAAAATTATTGCTGAAATAAATAATGAATTTAACATTTTTTTACCACCAAGAGTGCTAAAAATATTTGAAGAGGAAGCAAATCTTTTCGACAGTCTGAAAGCAGAAGCTGTAAGAGGTGGTGTATATTTAAGAAATCGTGGAGGACCTTACAATCAGATAGAGTTTGTTCCTGAGGGAGGTGACCAGTAGAAGACATGAAAATGTCGTATTTACCATGTGGAGAAATGTTATTATCAAAAATTTACAACTTGAATCTATCTTTTACAAAGCAAGTTGTCATTGCAGCAGAACTAGACATAAATGGAAATATAACTTTTCTCAAAAACATGTTTAATTTTACTTATACGTACTCTATCTCCAACTTTAAATGTGTTATATTACCTGTTTACTGCAGCTTTTTTAAATACATTAAACAACAAATTATTTCTATTTTGAGCATTTACATAATTCGGTTTCATTTTTATTGTCCGATGCTTACTATTATTATACGCATTTACTGAATCACTTAATATATCTATCCATTTGTAAACTATCCGCGTAAACTGAATTGCATCCACATTTTATTCTTCAAAGTACGATTAAATCGCTCACAAATTGACGCTTTTAAATTACTATGAGTAGAATACAAGTTAATGTTATAATTTTTAATAAGATTTTCAAAATGTGAATTATAAAATTCTTTCCCTTTATCTACTTGCAATTTTGTTGGTAAACGTTTTTTAATTAAAATAGATTTAATATTGAATTGAATTTATCACTCGGTGGCATTTAATAATATTGATGAATTTATCGATCACTCCGAGTCATTCAGAATTAAAAAATTTTTTAATTTTTACGTTTCAACGGCACAGCCGTCCTCTTCAGAAACTAAAAATTTATTATAATTATAAACATACATACATAAACATTTTTCAATTAAAAAATTATTATATAAAAAAAATTATAAAACAAAATATTTTTACACAAAAAAAATAGAAAGATTTACCATTAAAAGAATATAAATAAAAATAAACTTATGACATTTTTAAACAATTTGACGATTATTAAAAACGTCTCGCTTGACACGATTGCTAATAGACACTGATCAATTATAAAGTCATTAGAATAAATGTGAAGAGAGGGAAAGTAAGTTCATTGAACTTATTACAATAATGCGAAAATATTAAGAGAAATGTCAAGGTGTTGCCAAACAATGAAGTGGCTACAAATATTTTCTCTCATTAAGGAAATGAAGATAACAATTACTAAGATTTTGAGTGTCATCTTTTTTGTTTATTGCGTTCTTTTGCAATCTAATATGAATCATTTCAGAAGTTAGACGTTTGCTCTCATTAGATTCTTTGTCAAGTATATAAAAATTGTCCCAATCAAAGTCATGTTTATTATCTTTTAAACCGTTGTTTTTCTTTAGATATGTTGATGATGTAATCACATGCATTCCAAATGACAAAATTCAAGAAATGTTGGACATTTTTAATAGTTATGATGCAAGATTACAATTTACTCATGAAATTGAAATTAATCATTCAATTAACTTTCTGGACGTCCTTATAATTAGGAATAATAAAAATGTAATCACGGATTGGTATAAAAAACCTACCTTTTCTGAACGAACTTTGAATTATGACTCACAACATCCAATAGCCCAAAAAATTGCAATTATTTATAATTTAACGGACAGAGCAATAAAATTATCTCACAAAAAATTCCATTTTAAAAATATTGAATATGTAAAAATAATTCTTCTTCGTAATAATTATCCTATTGATTTTATAAATAAATACATTAAGAAACGCATTTGTTCTATAGAATCCAATATTCAAAAAAACAATATAAATTCATTTTTATATAGAAGATCACCAAAAGTATTTTTGCCATATGTACAAAATCTGTATGAAAAAACTTCATTAATTCTTAAACAGTATAATATTTTAACTGTACCAACCAATAATAAAGTTTTGAGTCATGGTTTAATCAAAAAGGGTAAGGATAAAAATAATAAATTTGAGACTACTAATGTTGTTTATAAAATAAATCAAAGACGTCTAACTTCTGAAATGATTCATATTAGATTGCAAAAGAACGCAATAAACAAAAAAGATGACACTCAAAATCTTAGTAATTGTTATCTTCATTTCCTTAATGAGAGAAAATATTTGTAGCCACTTCATTGTTTGGCAACACCTTGACATTTCTCTTAATATTTTCGCATTATTGTAATAAGTTCAATGAACTTACTTTCCCTCTCTTCACATTTATTCTAATGACTTTATAATTGATCAGTGTCTATTAGCAATCGTGTCAAGCGAGACGTTTTTAATAATCGTCAAATTGTTTAAAAATGTCATAAGTTTATTTTTATTTATATTCTTTTAATGGTAAATCTTTCTATTTTTTTTTGTGTAAAAATATTTTGTTTTATAATTTTTTTTATATAATAATTTTTTAATTAAAATGTTTATGTATGTATGTTTATAATAATAATAAATTTTTAGTTTCTGAAGAGGACGGCTGTGCCGTTGAAACGTAAAAATTAAAAAATTTTTTAATTCTGAATGACTCGGAGTGATCGATAAATTCATCAATATTATTAAAATAGATTTAATTGCCGCAGTCACATATTTACCTTTTTTGGATTTTACTGGAACAGCTAAGGCAAACTTGAAAAATGTATCAATGACGGTTAACAGGTACTTTTAACCTTTATTTTTTCTCGCATAAGGATACATTCCAACAAGATCAGCTTGCCAAGTCTCATCAATGCCTCGAATGTCAACATTTCTTCGCTTATAATTTTTTCTTGCTGGTTTATGTAACTCTTCCACCAACTGTAGTTTTTGATTCTCCATTGTTAATTATTACCTACAAGTGTGCGCAGTCTGTTGTCCAATTGTAAAATAATCTCTTTGTAGGTAGACATCATCTCTATATTTCTTTCAATAGTGATTCTTAGATTTTCAAAATATTTTTTTATTAAATCTTCTAAATCTAAAATCTTTACAACATTGTCATTTACATAATTTCTCACAAAACCGATTACATCATAGATGGCGTTCGCTTTAGATTAAAACTTTGTTTACAGTATTCAACTTTAGTGCATTACTGTTGCTCTTAGCATCAGCTACGTTGCAAAGTTTCATATTTTCAATATAAAAATTTCCTTCAGCAGTCAACTTAAAACCAAGTCCTGGTGGACCTCGATTTGACGTTTCCGTGCTTTTAAATTGACGTCCGAATATGTCGATACTCATCATGAAAATGATAAACATTTCAACAACTGTTTATTAATAAACAATTCCAGCTTCTCTCAACTCTTCAATAATTAATATAATCTCATTATTATGACCAGGATTTTCAGCTGCTTGAGATGCCAAGAGCAATCTTAAACGATATACGAATTCATAAGGATCACCACAATAAACCTAATCAATTGTTGTATCTTCTTGTTGAGTCATATATTCTGGATTTAAACCTTCTCCAGAATGTACTGCTATATAGTTTTGATATTTTAAACTCTTTTTATCTCTAACAGAGTCATCTGCTTTGTAATATTTTTTATGAGCATTTGTTGATATTACAATATTTTTATAATTTTCGCGATCAACTACACTTAAAACAGCTTCTTCTGGAACTTTATTGAATAAAAGCTCAAGTAAACATTTCGTTGCAGGATATGTTTTATTACCTACACTAATATTATTTTGTTCAAAATTTATTCCTGAATTACCAATCATTAATTGCCCTTTAGATAATTTACGAATTCCGTAGGAAAAATCTAAATCCTTTCCCTTTTCATCCAACAGATTATTTATCTCCAGTTTCATTATTATTATTATTATTATTATTATTTATTTTATTATTATCTCCATCATTATCATTATAATTATCACCGTTATCGTCATCATCATCAGCTGTTGCAAATGATAAGTCATCTCTTAAAAATGAATCATTCTCTCTCTTAACTTCTTGATCTTCTTCCAACTCTTAAGGAAGGCTCCCTCTCTTTCAATTTTTATTGGTCGAATTTGTTTAATAATTTCAATGTCGTCAACTAATTTCTGAATTGGTGTCACAATAGATTTGGAGGTGTTACTTAATGACTGTTTAATTTCTTCCTTGACTAATTTCATCAGTCTGTGATTTCGTCGAATAGCATCGCTTGTTTTGCAGTTTGACCAAGAATTTCTTTTTGCTTTTTCAAATGTTTTAAGTATATAGAAGACATGTTGATTGACCAATGTTTTAAATAAAACTGTTTATAAATTCTATCATTTGTTTAATTTTATAAAACAATCAAAACATTTTATATATCTACCTTCATTAATATCACGATCTTTATCAATCACCATAAAATCATGCTTATTTTTTCAACAAGAATGACAGAGTTTTTTAAATTCAATAAATATAATATCGGTATTTACATGATGATCATAAATGTGTCTAAGATTAATTTCATCTTGTTTAAATAAAACTAGTAAATTAACATTGTCACGTATTATATGTTTTGGAATGCGCGCATAAGTTTGACATAAATAAAAGCAATCTACAGCTTTATGCCGTCCTATAGCAAAAAAGCCTTAATATTATCTTGTTTTTCACATGATACGTCATCAAATATATTTATATTGAGTTTGGTAACGCATTGTTTGGTTCTACAACATTCACATGTTCATTAAATAGAAAGTAGCCAATACCCTCTACTGGTTGCAAAATGTTTTCTAAAAATTTGTATTTTGGTTGATATAACGATTTTGAGTACACATAAACATTTTCAAATCTTAATCCATTCGGATGTATTAAAAGAGCAAGTAGAGCATTTGTCTTTCCACACTTTGACGGTCTACAAAATATTGCTAGCCATGATGATTATCTGTTTTTATTATTTCAATCTCGAAGAAGAGTGTCAAAATTGTAGACTGGCAATTTAATCGATTGTTTTTGGTAGATCATTAAAGGTCGTCTGTTTGTAGTCAACTGACAAAAAACTATAATTACATTGGTTATATTGATTTCCACTTTAGTCTTGAAAAAGTATTCTTACCGAAAAGAATATAAATATGGGTGTATATAAAAAACAAATTAGTTTAAAGAAAACTTCGAAAAGAGTAAGAAGAGGTAGAGGTATTTTGAATAAAATTATCAACAAATTGTTTGCTCCAGACGCAAATTATAGTGAACGAGCTGCAGCTTACGCAAGAACACATGCAACGAAGGTCAAATCAAAATTTGGTTTGGGAATCAAGGAAAATATAAAAAAGAAGAGGGAAAAAAATCAACTTTGAGGAAGATTGTAACGGCAGCTAAAAAATCTATGAAATTAGATACAAATGCACAATCTACTATTAAATCAGCACTTCAAGGTGCACGTTTAGCAGTAAAAATTGCTGGTTGAAGGCGAAAAATTAATAAATCTCGAGTTACCAATACCTTCTAAAGTAGGAGGAATTTTACCTTTTCTTATTCCTTTGTTTGTGGGTTTAAGTGTAGCAGGGGGAGCAGCTGGCATAACAAAAGCTGTAAATGATGCAAGTTCGGCAAAACGTCAACTAGAGGAAAGTAAACGACATTATTGAAACAATGGAATCTATTGCCTTTGGAAAAGGTCTTTTTCTAAAACCATATAAAGCAGGACTGGGCCTTCATCTCAAACCTTACAAAGTAGGACAAGGATGCAAGTCAAAAAACTTGAAGTAAAGCTATCTCGCTGTTCACTAACCAACTTAGATTTAATAAAATTTACAAAAGTTTAAAAATTTTATATTTTCGAGGAGTGTTTATGCGAAATGAACTGCCTATGCGTGGTCCTAAAGAAAATGAATTTGGAATTATTAATCTAGATGATAAACATGGCCCTGGTACACATTGGTGTGCATTTAAAAAGAATAAAAATAAAATTGTATATTTTGATTGCTTTGATAATCTTCGACCACCTTCGGATCTTGTTAAATATTTTGGTGTTGGTAGCATAAAATATAATCATAAACGATATCAAAACTATAATACATATATATGCGGACATTTATGTCTTACATTTTTATGTAATCAATTGAATATTCCTGATTTGTATATTTTGCATATAAATACACTCAAATCTCGCTATAACGACCTTCTCTATAACGAGCGCTCTTTATAACGAGGGCTCTGTCTCTCGGTATAGCGAGAAAAATTTCCTGCCGATTGTCCCCACTATTTATAAACAAGTGCACATTCAGTTGGTTCAAATTTGGTTAAAATCAATTTTATTTATATAAAATAAAAAAGTCACTTCGTATTTGAAATTATATCAATCAGTCGAACATCTTAAAAATTTTAGCTTATATAAATTTTTTGTATATTAAAGTTCAAATTGAACTAGGTTACGTTTGTAATTTTGACATTATGGAAATTGTAAACACTTAAAAAAATGAATGAAGAATCTTAAAAGTGGGGATTTCTCATTTCTCATTTTGCGCTCGTAATAGAGGGAGACTTGACTCCCGAACTTCTCGTTATAGCGAGATTTGAGTGTAAATGATATTTTTAGTTTAAATGTCAGTTATTAATTTGACCTCAACATAGACTATTCACTTATTTTAACGTTGTCCGGAAATTCTTCCACCTTGGAATTTCAATCCCCCCAATAGAGTTATCTAATTTTAAAAATTATGTTCTTGGTCTTGTTGAATTTTTAACATTTAATTCTATTCCTAATATAGATGTAGGGAAAAATAAATTTTACGTAGGAAATGAGGAAATTATTATACCCACAGAAAGTTAGTGATAATGATCAAGTTTTGCATTTAATTTTAAAAAATAACAGAATTAATTTTAGCATCAAACCAAACAATAATACATTGAAATGTACAGTTTATTGTGATGAAGAAATTAATTTTAAACCCAATGATTCTATAGGTAGTTTGTTAGGATTTTCTCCTCGCAAATTAAAAGCTCAAGAATACCACGAGTCTGATCAACCAGTATCAATCATTAAAATAAAATTAAGAGTAGAGTGTAATATAACAGCTGGAGCATACATTAATGGTGAAAAATTGTATACAATTCATGAATTTTTTCCTATTCTTCCACCAGGATATAAAATAGTGGAAGTTCCAAATCACGTCATTTACTTGCCACTTGCTGTCATGACAATAAACTATATTCAGTTACGAATTGTAGACCAAGACGGAAATTTAGTTAATTTTCGAGAAGAAACTATAACAATAAGACTTCATATTAAATCCTTAAAATAATAGGTATTTTTTTAATAATAGAAAAATAATTGGTTTTGGTTATAAAACTAAGACACCATGCCTGAAGCAAATCAGTCGTCGGCGAATCTTGAAGAGATTAACACCTCAGAACCTTCAACTACTGAAAAATCTCGGTCTAAAGATTATAAAAAAAGGAAGAGAGTAAAAAAGAGATTTAAGGTTATTTTTACTTGTATTTGTACCTTTGTATTTCAACGTATTATTATTTGCTATAGAAGGGGAAATTTTAAATATTGATTCACTAGTAATTTTTGATAAATCTATTGCTCATTATGAAGTTCATGCGCAATAATCATACACCACATCTACATACAACAATAGTGACAAAATCCGCATCATGGTACAAAATCAGGATCATTTCTTATTATCTGATGTAAAATTATTTTTAAACTCACAATGTTATCCTTATGACAACATGAATCATGAATATTGGTAGAAATCAGTACTCTACTTTATATGAAATGTATACAAATTTTTAAGCATCTAATTATAGTAAAGAGTCTCAACCAATTTTATCAAAAAAAGAATTTTTATAATATGCTCCTTTAGTTGTAGTAGATTGTTCAAAACAAAATGAGTCTTTAAAAAGTGGACCAGTTGATATCTGCTTAGAATTTGAATCAAAAGAAAATTTTCCCGCCAATACTTCAGCTTATTGTTTAGTTTTGCATGACCGCATTGTTGAATATAAACCAACCAGTAGAATTGTTAAAAAATTGTTTAACTTTAAGCTTATATACATATTTAACTCTTTACGCGTAATGAGATTAGTTGATTTAAAAATGCAGTACTTGATAGATGTGCAAGGATTCAAATTGCTAATTAATAAATTTGTTTTCAAAGAATTAGCTATAGTTTCTGTAAATAACGATTTAATACCAATAAATATGGTTTTCCAACCTCCTTGTTCATGGAATTGCGTCACAAACAAATATAAATGTATCAATCGTTGGTTAGAAAATAATTTCCATGGTATTCGTTGGAATGCTGGTGATGTACCGTACATTTATTTAAAAGAAATTGTAGAAAATGTGTTTAAAGAAGCAAAGACAATTTATGTTAAAGGTTTAGAAAAGAAAAAATGGTTAAAAAGCTTAAACGATGAAAAATATTCTATAGAAATTATTGACATGAATGATTTAAATTGTCCTTCCTTAAAAAATTTAAACATTGAAACATGTATTGTAACTTGTTCAAAACATTTAATCAACAAGAAAACTTTTACTTGTGCTCTTCAGAATATTATAAACTTAAAAAAATGTTCTGCAAAAACTGTAATATTGAAGTATTTTATTTTACAATGTGTATTCTTTTTTTCCCTCAATAAATTACAAAATATCAATTGGACTGTAATTATTATTCCTAACCTAACCCTATTATTTTCAGGTATAAGAAGCAACAACATTTTTTTTCTTTACATTTATTTATTATAATAAATTACAATATTTTTAAGTATAATTTATTGTAAAAATTGTATAAAGCGAACAGTAAAGAACTAATACAAACTAACATTTTATACATCAATTTTATCTATTTCCATTGGATCATGCTGTGGGTAACCCCAAGGAAAGGTGTTAGTTTTCCCTGGTGTCAAAATTCTTTTATCATCCTGCCACCTTAGAGCAATTTTATTTTGTTTAACAGTCAATACTTCATGTTTCATGCTGCGTATAAAGTGCTGAGGTCGGATCAGGTTTTCATTTTCATTAAGTATGCTTAAAATCATCAATTTATATTTTTTTAAAGTTGAATATTTTATGCCTTTTGCTTTCTTTTTAGCTTCCTCATCACCCTATAACTTTAATGCATATAGTTTTGATCTTAAACCTATAAATTCGTTTACAATTTTACCGTTATTTTCGTCTTTCATAAGACCCAGTATCTTCTTGTTTGCAAGTGGTATATTATAAATGTTGTTTTCAGGATAATCGGATGTGTCGAATTTATGTAATTCTCTTTTAACATAATCATAAAAAGGCCGTAGCCGGGTAAGCATTGTTTTGCGGCCCCCTAAAAATTTCCAATATATTTTCAGGATTAATTAGTCTCTATATAAAACTTTTTTTCCCAAGTATCAACTCAAAAAAATTATTTTTGAAAAACTTGTGGAACTTTTTTAAAAAAATTAAAAATTAAATTTTCTCTGAATTGACTAAACCGTTAAAGCCCTCCAACAAATATGTCAAAAAGGAAGCAAAAGTGCATCTAAAAAAATTTTGTAGTAAATTTTTTGCAGGGAAAGGAGTAAAAAAATTTGTTTGAATTTTTATTTTTTTAATTAATTTACTTGGCACAATCACCATACATTTTTTTACATTCTCTTACATCCCAAGAGTAACAAATATTTTTGCCAGCTTGATCTAAAGGGTACTTGATAGTTAAAATTTAAAAAAACTTATTTTTGGTCCATAAAATGTATAGTATCTCATGAGATTTAAGGGCCAAAAATAAGTTTTTTTAATTTTAACTATCAAGCACCCATTAGATCAAGCTGGAAAAAATATATGTTACTCTTGGGATGTAAGAGAATGTAAAAAAATATATGGTGATTGTGCCATGTAAATTAATAAAAAAAATAAAAATTAAAAAAAATTTTTTTACTCCTTTCCCTGCAAAAAATTTACTACAAAATTTTTTTAGATGCACTTTTGCTTCCTCTTTGACATATTTGTTGGAGGGCTTTAACGGTTTAGTCAATTCAGAGAAAATTTAATTTTTAATTTTTTTAAAAAAGTTCCACAAGTTTTTCAAAAATAATTTTTTTGAGTTGATACTTGGGAAAAAAGTTTCATATAGAGACTAATTAATCCTAAAAATATAGTGGAAATTTTTAGGCGGCCGCAAAACAATTCTTATCCGGCTACGGCCTTTGGCACTGTAATATGATAATCAAGACTGTCAGTATCTGTGTAGAGTAATTTTGCAGAATCACTGAAAGTCTTTTTCATGTAATTGTAATGAAAGTCATATCTTTGATATGTCTAGAATAGTGAATCCTATGTAAATTGGTTTGTTAAAGTAAACCTTTGTTTTCTTCATCTCAATAATGACAATATCTTTATCAAATATGGTGCAACTATGAAAGTTTGGTTGAGCAATCAAATTTTTCGCGCAATACCTTCCCTTCCATTTTGTTATTAATCTAACATCTTTGTGTTTTCTAACATTTTCCATTGTCTTGCCAAATACGGAATTGTTCATTAGCTTGTAAAAATTCTTCTCAAATTCATTACTCGATTTTTTTCTAAGCTCGGTATTTAAATCAATGTTTGGTTTTAACCACTGCTTTTGCTTAAATTTTCAAACTCTATTTATTTTAGTTAACTCCACTCCCAAAGATAAATATAACTTTAAATTTCTATAGTGAATTGTATAGTTCTTCTTTGGTAATAAATTTGGAATTAATTTAGGAATTGTACATTTTGGGAGAGGAGGTATGAAACGTTCAGGGCATAACGGCAAGTCTTTATGTGAATCATGAAGTTGAGTTGGATAATCTAAATCTACTTCAAGAACATATCCTTCAGGAGAATTATCTCAAAAGTTCAAGAAAAAGTCAGTACTATAATTTTCTAACTATTCAAAATCTGTATATGACAAGCTCTCGCTCATAGAACCACCATACTGGTTATTTATATCGAAATACATGATATAAGATTCTGGTATTAAGGGATTAAAATCTTTTCCCATAAATCTATTATTAGCTTTCGCGTATCTGTTTAAGCTTTGTGAAACTCCACCTCTTATACCTTTTTCAATAAAAAGCAACATTTCCACATCTGTCAATAAATCAAGTTTTATGTCTGTATACTTGAGCATAGCGTCAAATGCCAGTGCTGGGGCAGTATAGTAATGTAACGCGTCCAAGTTATAAGTTGTAAAACAAGTTTTTCTTAAATTTTCAAAAATGTCGTCAAGTAGTAGAACGTCAGTCTGTAAATACAAGTCAGAGTATTCTTTTATTGATTTTAAATTAAACGTTTTCCATACGTTACAAGCATGTTCATATTCTTCGTCTGAAATATGAGCGTCATTTAATTTAGAGTAGAAAGATTCTTTTACTGGCAATTGACCTTTTTTAATTAATTATTAATTAATTTTTTCCCCGTGAAATAAAAATGATCGCGGTGTTTAATGTCATTACTTATTTCAAAGTCGAATTAAAAAAACCAATTTTTTTATCTCTAGCTTGTAGCTCTTGTAACACCTTTCAAAAATCCTTATTCACTGTTTTAATTCAATTAATTTTCCTTATCAATATATTAAATAAAAAAAAGATATTTTAAAATAAGACAAAACTTTGAAATTCCATAACTCAAAAAATATTTTATCAATTTTAATAATGTTTCATATTAATATTTCTACTAGTAACAGTAACATGCCAGCAATGTTTAGAGAAAATTCATTTTTTGACATGTGCAGTTGAGAAAATGTGACCCACAATTATTATGAATATACAATTTTTAAAAAATTTTTAAAAGTTATGAACATTTGAAAACACTGTTATGTTACAAAAGATTCATTTTCTGCGATGTTGACCATATATTAATTTACCAGAGTTAAAATTAGAAAAATTACATACATGAAAAAGCGTACAAATCTGCGAAAATAAATTTTAAGAAAATCTAATGACTTTTTAGAAAAATTGTCCGCCATGCTAGATCCGACACGTTTAATTTTAAAAATTAGACTCCAGATTTATGACCCGCGACCCCAAAAAACCCCATATAACAAGTTATAAGCAAATTTAATAAGTTTAAAAAAAAATTTGTCAGACGTATTAGATCCACCGTTTTGAATTTCTAAAATTGTATATAAGATTCATAATCAGCAACCCCTAAAACATCCAAGCAACAAGTTTTAAGCAAATTTAATCAGTTTTTTGAAAAAATTTTGTGCCATATTGGATCCGCTATTTTGAATTTTAAAAATTGGACTCCACATTTGCTACCACCAACCACAAAAACCCCTGAGTATCAAATTTCAAGCTAATCTAATAAGTTTTTGAAAATTTGTCGGCCATATTGGAACCGCCATTTTGAATTTCTAAAATTAGATTTCAGATTCATAATCAGCGACCCCAAAAACCCCTAGGCAACATGTTTCAAGCAAATTTAATGAGTTTTAAAAAAAATCGTGTGACAAATTGGATCTGCAATTTTGATGTTTAAAAATTGACCTCCATATTCGTTACCAGCGATCACAAAAACCCCTAAGTATATAATTTCAAGCTAATCTAATAAGTTTTTGAAAATTTGTCGGCCATATTGGATCCACCATTTTGAACTTTTAAAATTGGATTTAAGAATCATAATTAACGACCCCAAAAACCCCCGAGCAACAAGTTTCAAGCAAGTTTAATGAGTTTTTTAAAAAAATGTCCGCCATATTGGAACCACGATTTTGATTTTTGATAATTGTACTTCAGATTCGTGATTAGCGACCCCTAAAAATTCTGAGTAACTAATTTCAAGCTAATCTAATAAGTTTTGAAAATTTGTCGGCCATATTGGATCCGCCATATGAATTTTAAAAATTGGATTTCAGATTCATA
Source organism: Leptopilina drosophilae (assembly GCA_032873175.1). Lineage (NCBI taxonomy): Eukaryota > Metazoa > Arthropoda > Insecta > Hymenoptera > Figitidae > Leptopilina > Leptopilina drosophilae. Next base: position 37,358,637 of record CM065483.1, read on the forward strand.
ATCAGCGACCCTAAAAACCCCCAAGCTACAAGTTTCAAGCAAATTTAATGAGTTTTAAAAAAATTTTGTGCCATATTGGATCCGCCATTTTAAAGTTTGAAAATTGACCTCCATATTCGTTACTAGCGATCACAAAAACCCCCAAGCTACAAGTTTCAAGCAAATTTAATGACTTTTTAAAAAAAAATTGTGTTCCATATTGGATCTGCCATTTTGAAGTTTGAAAATTGACCTACATATTCGTTACCAGCGATCACAAAAACCCCCGAGAAACTAATTTCAAGGTAATCTAATAAGATTTGGAAATTTGTCGGCCATATTGGTTCCGCCATATGAATTTCTAAAATTGGATTTCAGATTCATAATCAGTGACCCCAAAAACCCACAAGCTACAAGTTTCAAGCAAATTTAATGAGTTTTAAAAAAATTGTGTGCCATATTGGATCCGCCATTTTGAAGTTTGAAAATTGACCTCCATATTCGTTACTAGCGATCACAAAAACCCCCGAGTGTAAAATTTCAAACTAATCTAATAAGTTTTTGAAAATTTGTCGGCCACATTGGATCCACCATTTTGAACTTTTAAAATTGGATTTCAGATTCATAATTAACGACCCCAAAAACCCCCGAGCAACAAGTGTCAAGCAAGTTTAATGAGTTTTAAAAAATTTTTGTTCCATATTGGATCCGCCATTTTGAAGTTTGAAAAGTGACCTCCATATTCGTTACCAGCGATCACAAAAACCCCCGAGAAACTAATTTCAAGGTAATCTAATAAGATTTTGAAAATTTGTCGGCCATATTGGATCTGCCATATGAATTTCTAAAATTGGATTTCAGATTCATAATCAGCGACCCTAAAAACCCCCAAGCAAAAAGTTTTAAGCAAATTTAATGAGTTTTAAAAAATATTGTGTGCCATATTGGATCCGCCATTTTGAAATTTGAAAATTGACCTCCATATTCGTTACCTGCGATCACAAAAACCCCCGAGTATAAAATTTCATGCTAATCTAATAAGTTTTTGAAAATTTGTCGGCCATATTGGATCCGCCATATGAATTTCTAAAATTGGATTTCAGATTCATAATCAGCGACCCTAAAAACCCCCAAGCTACAAGTTTCAAGCAAATTTAATAAGTTTTAAAAAAATTGTGTGCCATATTGGATCCGCCATTTTAAAGTTTGAAAATTGACCTCCATATTCGTTACTAGCGATCACAAAAACCCCCAAGCTACAAGTTTCAAGCAAATTTAATGAGTTTTTAAAAAAAAATTGTGTTTCATATTGGATCTGCCATTTTGAAGTTTGAAAATTGACCTCCATATTCGTTACTAGCGATCACAAAAACCCCCGAGTAACTAATTTCAAGGTAATCTAATAAGATTTTGAAAATTTGTCGGCCATATTGGTTCCGCCATATGAATTTCTAAAATTGGATTTCAGATTCATAATCAGTGACCCCAAAAACCCCCAAGCTACAAGTTTCAAGCAAATTTAATGAGATTTAAAAAAATTGTGTGCCATATTGGATCCGCCATTTTGAAGTTTGAAAATTGACCTCCATATTCGTTACTAGCGATCACAAAAACCCCCGAGTGTAAAATTTCAAACTAATCTAATAAGTTTTTGAAAATTTGTCGGCCACATTGGATCCACCATTTTGAACTTTTAAAATTGGATTTCAGATTCATAATTAACGACCCCAAAAACCCCCGAGCAACAAGTGTCAAGCAAGTTTAATGAGTTTTAAAAAATTTTTGTTCCATATTGGATCCGCCATTTTGAAGTTTGAAAATTGACCTCCATATTCGTTACCAGCGATCACAAAAACCCCTGAGTATCAAATTTCAAGCTAATCTAATAAGTTTTTGAAAATTTGTCGGCCATATTGGAACCGCCATTTTGAATTTCTAAAATTAGATTTCAGATTCATAATCAGCGACCCCAAAAACCCCTAGGCAACATGTTTCAAGCAAATTTAATGAGTTTTAAAAAAAATCGTGTGACAAATTGGATCCGCCATTTTGAAGTTTGAAAATTGACCTCCATATTCGTTACTAGCGATCACAAAAACCCCCGAGTGTAAAATTTCAAACTAATCTAATAAGTTTTTGAAAATTTGTCGGCCACATTGGATCCACCATTTTGAACTTTTAAAATTGGATTTCAGATTCATAATTAACGACCTTAAAAACCCCCGAGCAACAAGTGTCAAGCAAGTTTAATGAGTTTTAAAAAATTTTTGTTCCATATTGGATCCGCCATTTTGAAGTTTGAAAAGTGACCTCCATATTCGTTACCAGCGATCACAAAAACCCCCGAGAAACTAATTTCAAGGTAATCTAATAAGATTTTGAAAATTTGTCGGCCATATTGGATCTGCCATATGAATTTCTAAAATTGGATTTCAGATTCATAATCAGCGACCCTAAAAACCCCCAAGCAAAAAGTTTTAAGCAAATTTAATGAGTTTTAAAAAATATTGTGTGCCATATTGGATCCGCCATTTTGAAATTTGAAAATTGACCTCCATATTCGTTACCTGCGATCACAAAAACCCCCGAGTATAAAATTTCATGCTAATCTAATAAGTTTTTGAAAATTTGTCGGCCATATTGGATCCGCCATATGAATTTCTAAAATTGGATTTCAGATTCATAATCAGCGACCCTAAAAACCCCCAAGCTACAAGTTTCAAGCAAATTTAATAAGTTTTAAAAAAATTGTGTGCCATATTGGATCCGCCATTTTAAAGTTTGAAAATTGACCTCCATATTCGTTACTAGCGATCACAAAAACCCCCGAGTGTAAAATTTCAAACTAATCTAATAAGTTTTTGAAAATTTGTCGGCCACATTGGATCCACCATTTTGAACTTTTAAAATTGGATTTCAGATTCATAATTAACGACCCCAAAAACCCCAGAGCAACAAGTGTCAAGCAAGTTTAATGAGTTTTAAAAAATTTTTGTTCCATATTGGATCCGCCATTTTGAAGTTTGAAAAGTGACCTCCATATTCGTTACCAGCGATCACAAAAACCCCCGAGAAACTAATTTCAAGGTAATCTAATAAGATTTTGAAAATTTGTCGGCCATATTGGATCTGCCATATGAATTTCTAAAATTGGATTTCAGATTCATAATCAGCGACCCTAAAAACCCCCAAGCAAAAAGTTTTAAGCAAATTTAATGAGTTTTAAAAAATATTGTGTGCCATATTGGATCCGCCATTTTGAAATTTGAAAATTGACCTCCATATTCGTTACCTGCGATCACAAAAACCCCCGAGTATAAAATTTCATGCTAATCTAATAAGTTTTTGAAAATTTGTAGGCCATATTGGATCCGCCATATGAATTTCTAAAATTGGATTTCAGATTCATAATCAGCGACCCTAAAAACACCCGAGCAACAAGTTTCAAGCAAGTTTAATGAGTTTTAAAAAAATTTTGTTCCATATTGGATCCGCCATTTTGAAGTTTGAAAAGTGACCTCCATATTCGTTACCAGCGATCACAAAAACCCCCGAGAAACTAATTTCAAGGTAATTTAATAAGATTTTGAAAATTTGTCGGCCATATTGGATCTGCCATATGAATTTCTAAAATTGGATTTCAGATTCATAATCAGCGACCCTAAAAACCCCCAAGCAAAAAGTTTTAAGCAAATTTAATGAGTTTTATAAAAATTGTGTGCCATATTGGATCCGCCATTTTGAAGTTTGAAAATTGACCTCCATATTCGTTACTAGCGATCACAAAAACCCCCGAGTGTAAAATTTTAAACTAATCTAATAAGTTTTTGAAAATTTGTCGGCCATATTGGATCCGCCATATGAATTTCTAAAATTGGATTTCAGATTCATAATCAGCGACCCTAAAAACCCCCAAGCTACAAGTTTCAAGCAAATTTAATGAGTTTTAAAAAAATTGTGTGCCATATTGGATCCGCCATTTTAAAGTTTGAAAATTGACCTCCATATTCGTTACAAGCGATCACAAAAACCCCCAAGCTACAAGTTTCAAGCAAATTTAATGAGTTTTTTTAAAAAAAATTGTGTTCCATATTGGATCTGCCATTTTGAAGTTTGAAAATTGACCTCCATATTCGTTACCAGCGATCACAAAAACCCCTGAGTATAAAATTTCAAGCTAATCTAATAAGTTTTTGAAAATTTGTCGGCCATATTGGATCCACCATTTTGAACTTTTAAAATTGGATTTCAGAATCATAATTAACGACCCCAAAAACCCCCGAGCAACAAGTTTCAAGCAAAAATGAGTTTTAAAAAAAATTGTGTGCCATATTGGATACGCCATTTTGATGTTTGAAAATTGACCTTCATATTCGTTACCTGCGATCACAAAAACCCCCGAGTATAAAATTTCATGCTAATCTAATAAGTTTTTAAAAATTTGTGGGCCATATTGGATCCGCCATATGAATTTCTAAAATTGGATTTCAGATTCATAATCAGCGACTCCAAAAACCGCCAAGCAACAAGTTTCAAGCAAATTAAATGAGTTTTAAAAAAATTGTGTGCCATATTGGATCCTCCATTTTGAAGTTTGAAAATTGACCTCCATATTCGTTACCTGCGATCACAAAATCCCCTGAGTATAAAATTTCAAGCTAATCTAATAAGTTTTTAAAAATTTGTAGGCCATATTGGATCCACCATTTTGAACTTTTAAAATTGGATTTCAGAATCATAATTAACGACCCCAAAAACCCCCGAGCAACAAGTTTCAAGCAAGTTTAATGAGTTTTTTAAAAAATGTCCGCCATATTGCAACCACCATTTTGAAGTTTGAAAAGTGACCTCCAAATTCGTTACTAGCGATCACAAAAACCCCCGAGTATAAAATTTCAAACTAATCTAATAAGATTTTGAAAATTTGTCGGCCATATTGGATCCGCCATATGAATTTCTAAAATTGGATTTCAGATTCATAATCAGCGACCCTAAAAACCCCCTAGCAACAAGTTTCAAGCAAAAATGAGTTTTAAAAAAAATTGTGTGCCATATTGGATACGCCATTTTGATGTTTGAAAATTGACCTCCATATTCGTTACCTGCGATCACAAAATCCCCCGAGTATCAAATTTCATGCTAATCTAATAAGTTTTTAAAAATTTGTGGGCCATATTGGATCCGCCATATAAATTTCTAAAATTGGATTTCAGATTCATAAACAGCGACTCCAAAAACCCCCAAGCTACAAGTTTCAAGCAAATTTAATGAGTTGTAAAAAATTGTGTGCCATATTGGATCCGCCTTTTTGAAGTTTGAAAATTGACCTCCATATTCGTTACTAGCGATCACAAAAACCCCCGAGTATAAAATTTCAAGCTAATCTAATAAGTTTTTAAAAATTTGTAGACTATATTGGATCCACCATTTTGAACTTTTAAAATTGGATTTCAGATTCATAATTAACGACTCCAAAAACCCCCGAGCAACAAGTTTCAAGCAAGTTTAATGAGTTTTAAAAAAAATTGTGTGCCATATTGGATCCGCCATTTTGATGTTTGAAAATTGACCTTCATATTCGTTACCTGCGATCACAAAAACCCCCGAGTATAAAATTTCATGCTAATCTAATAAGTTTTTAAAAATTTGTGGGCCATATTGGATCCGCCATATGAATTTCTAAAATTGGATTTCAGATTCATAATCAGCGACTCCAAAAACCGCCAAGCAACAAGTTTCAAGCAAATTAAATGAGTTTTAAAAAAATTGTGTGCCATATTGGATCCTCCATTTTGAAGTTTGAAAATTGACCTCCATATTCGTTACTAGCGATCACAAAAACCCCCGAGTATAAAATTTCAAGCTAATCTAATAAGTTTTTGAAAATTTGTCGGCCACATTGGATCCACCATTTTGAACTTTTGAAATTGGATTTCAGATTCATAATTAACGACCCCAAAAACCCCCGAGCAACAAGTTTCAAGCAAGTGTAATGAGTTTTCTAAAAAAATGTCCTCTGAGTAACTAATTTCAAGCCGATCTAAAAACTTTTAACAATTTTGTACGTTCGAATCAAATTTTAAAAAAATTTTGAACTTCAAACTCCATCTTTGAGCCGCCATTTTAATTTTTTAAATTTTTTCTATAGTTCTATCTTCTAGGTTATATATCTATGTCACGTTATTTGTAACATTTGTTATTATTTTGACGCTATGTCATAGTAGATAAAATTAATAATTAAACAAAAATTGGAAAAAAATCGGACTTTTATTATAAAAAACATTAACAACTTTTTTGTTTATAAATTTTTCAGGTTTTTTAACGCCATTCGATAGAGCGCATATGAAAACATAAGAAATGATGATTCGCGAATTTTTCTTTTGATTGTTTAGTACCGAAACTAGTCCCCAAACTTCATGCAAAAATTTTGTCCATTTAGGCGTTAAAGCGTTAATAATTTATTCAATAATCTAATGTTCTTTACACTATTATTTATCCAAAAACTTAATTCATCTGTTGTACTTTTTTCCTAATGTTTTAAAAGCATCGTTCATAATTTTTACAAAGTCTTTACAATAACTTGGGTCTTTATCAGTTTCCACAACTTGAATTGCTGCATTTAATTTATCCAAATTCATTTTTATCACTAGTATTGAAACTAAAATTTTTTTCACTAAAATGATTTACTCTGATTAAATTAAAATTAAACTTTTAACTTTACGTATTTTTTTGATTAAATTAAATTGAGCGCACTTGAATTTCACAATATTTTTTAGGTATGTTGGTGCATCAACTTAAACTGCAAGAATGATTTTGTTAAGAAAAGGTTTTCTCTTTATATACACAAAACTATGACTAATTTGACTTCAAGTTAACTATGGTTTTTTAGAATTGTGGTAAGATCAAAAGCATTCTTATGAAAAGTACCGAAAATGTTTTTAAAAAAAATTCCTTAGATAAAACTTAGTCAAATCAAAATAAATAAACTGTATAATAAGACCGGAAGCAGTAAATCAAAGATATCGTAAACAACAAGTACTTGAGAAGAATTTCTTAGATAAGAATCTAATAAACAAGATATCAAATTACATGTAAAACAATAGCTTTAATAAAGACAATAATTCTTAGAAATAAATTGGTATCAAATTACACGTGGGAAAAATTTCTTAGATAAATCCTTAAGCGGAAGCAATAAATCAAAGATATTACAAACAACAAGTCGATGGTAAAAATTCCTTAAATAAGAATATGTCAAGTTGCACAAGCAAAAATTCTAGGAAGTGTGACGTCATTTCCAGTTTAGCATCATGGTCTAAATATTACCTCCCCGTGATGTCATATCCACCTCAGAATTATGGTTTGAGTCTTGGCTAAGAGTGTTGGTAACCCGGCCCGTGATGTCATATTCGCCTCAGAATCATGGTTTAAGTCTGGGCTAAAAGTGTGGGTAAGATGTCAGTGCAGGAATCTGTATATAGAACCGGCACTGCCTATCTACAATTCTGAAATAAAATTTTAATCTAACTCAAAATGTTAGATTTAATATGGCAAATTTGTTTTGAAAAGTTAATTTACATGAATATTGAATCCGCCATCTTGAATTTTTAAAAATTGACTTTAGTTTCGTAAACAGCAATCCAGAAAAACGCAAAATAACTCTTACACATTAATCAATGTAAGTATTAAAATGTATTATTGAATGTTTGTATCTACACATTTTTGCATTTTTAAAGCGTTCTGCTGCATTTTGTTACACTCAATTGAAGTTGAAGAACAAAGTTGCAAATAGTAGCAGCTAAACTAGCTCTTACATAAATTAGTAACTGAATTTACCATCTGAATCTGTAACAGCAGTTTGTAAACGGGGGACTTTGATCCCCGAAGCGCTGTTCCCCTTTTCGGCCTCAGTAAAGCCATAAATTTTGGTCTACCATAGCTTTGTCGCGTAACCTTACAAACTTTACGATTAGCTCTCTATGTAACCTTACGGCATACTTATCGTGCAATGTTGGAATTTTCAACTCTTCTTTAATGTTTTGTATTTTAAAGACCATATTGTATTTATTTGTTACTATCTACTGAATATTATATAATAAGAGTAATTTTTTTTCTAGATTATCCATGTTGGAAATATTGAATGCTTAAACATACAACAAATACGTTTGGGATTTATTATTTGAGATATATCTACTGTTTTAAAATATGAAATTCAAATATAAACTCTTACATATATGTTCTTGTGTACTTTTACAACTTTATCTATTGCAAGGTAAGGGTGGTATCATACATTATATATAATTAATTAAAACCAAACGGGAAATTAAAGGTCTAACTGACTTTTAAGACTCTGAAAGGAGATATAGGTCTAGATTTGGTCTAGAAATTTTAATATCGATGTTAAAATTGTTTGACTTAATAAATAACATTATTATTTAATGATTTTTACTTTTTTTAATTTAATCGTGCCCAATAGCTAATTCATAAGTAATGATTATATATATATGGCAATTAATTTCAAACCGTTCCACCGACAAAAAACAATCGCAAGAAAATAAATATTCTAATAATTTTTAATGTAAGAACCTTAATTGTTTATAATATATTATATACTAATTCAATAGAGAATTTCATGAATTTTTATTGCTATTTTTATTATTTAAAATTTCTGCCAATTTCGTAGAGAAATTCTTGTTTAAAATGTTAAACTCTTAATATCACAAAACACCCCCCGACGATTTTTATCAAAATTATATGAAAATAAAGCGTAAATTCCCTAGTTTCTATTCCCATTTGATATATTATGGACATTTTATGGGATTATTAGAAAAAAAATTGTTTAAAAAATGTGTTTTTGGAAAATTTGACAAATGGAATGAAGATGAACCTTAACCCATTCAACTAACATTCAATTTCGTACTATTTGTCAAATTTTTCAAAAACACATTCTTTAAACAATTTTTTTTTCTATTAATCCCATCAAATGTCCATAATATATCAAATGGGAATAGAAACTAGAGAATTTACGCTTTATTTTCATATAATTTTGTTAAAAATCATGGGGGGAGTTTTGAGATATTAAGAGTTTAACATTTAAAACAGCAATTTCTCTACGAAATTGGAAGAAATTTAAAATAAGAAAAATAGCAATAGAAAGCTCATGAAATTTCCTTTAAATCAGTGCATAATATATTATAAACAATTAAAGTTTTATATAATCAAAATTATTAGAAAATCTATTTTCTTGCGATTGTTTTTTGTCGGTGGAACGGTTTGAAATGAAATGTCTCATATATATGGGGATTCTATAATTTTTTTTAATTTTCATGATGTATCTTATACTTTAAAATAATGAGCGGAAACCTGGAAGGACAGCATATATGTATTTGGGTGTATAAGTAAAGTTAGCAAGGTAAAGCCTACAGCGTCAAACAAAATAATTTGAAGAGATTAAGGAGGATTTAGCACCTACTGATGTTAATATATTTTTTCTTTCTATCAAACGAACGCCTATATAAACCATCTCCATTTTATTAAAACTATCGCTATAAGCTTACTTTCTTCTAATACATGCTTAAAATTTAATCTAAAAATAATACCTTTCAGATGCCTTGTCAACAACATGTTTGACACCTCTACAACAATTAGGAAAATGTGTCAAAATAAGAGATTGTCCTGCTCTTATAAATATTTTGCGAACAAAGGGAGAAGCTGCTGGTGACTTTTTACGTAGATCTGTATGCCAGTACGAAGGAAGTGATCCTATAGTGTGTTGTCCTGAAATTGAAGATTATAATTCAAATACAAATCAAGATATTGACAAACAGATACAGAATTCTTTTACCAAGTATAATTTTTTAAATCCTCCACAATGTGGTTTTAGTAACGTTAGTTATTCAAGAGTTGTTGGTGGAATTCCAGCGGAAAAAGGTAAATATATAACATTTATTGATTGAAAAGGGGTAATATATTAAAATTTTTGGTATTTGTTTTTAAATTCATGCATAATATCTTCAGAATTTGTGTCAAAATTTTAAGTCAATCAGAGTTCAATAACTTCCCCCACAGCACCGACACTTTTCTAAAAATTTATAAAATATTTACTTGAAATATTTTGAATATTTAATTTTAATGTTTATTGAAAGTTGTGTAAGGATTTAAATGTCCCATTTGAAATGATCAGAAAAATTTCGCGCTAAAAATTTATTTAAACGGGACATTTAAATATTTATACAATATTCACTAAACTTATTAGCTAAACATACTGAATATTGCAAGTAAATATTTAATAAATTTTAAGGAAATTTCAGTGTTGTGGGGGTTAAAATGTATTGGATCAATCGTTTTAAAATTGGTTACAGTTCTTCGTGTAAATATTGTGTAACATAAACATTTTCTGTTTTCAAGAGTCCCTTAATATACTAAAATTACTGTCCTAAAACAGTTTTAAAGAAATTCGGAAAAGAAAAAACATGTAGAAATTTTTATGAGCATATCTTAACCCACTGTAGGGGTGTTATTTCTTAAACGCCCTAACTAGCCAAAAATTGAAAGTCTTGGCTGTGCTGACAACCTTGGCGATTTTGCGCCAAACTGGCGATTTTTTTGTTCAGTTGTCTACCAAAATCTTGAGGTTGGCGATTGGCGTCAACTGCGGCGGTTTTAATATATTTTTGGCGATTTTCTTGCGATTTTTAAAAATAGTTACATTGAATTTAAATTCTAATTTTTTGTTTTTAAAAAATGGGAATAATACGCTTGTTATGTCCCGAGCAAGAGAAAGGTTTTAAATAATTTTAATTATTTATTTAAATAGGTTGTTAAAACCAGTTAGCTGGTTAATCAGGTTGGTAAGGCCTGATCTTTATTTTTATAGTAGGATCGTGATCACTTGTCAAAACTATGGGTTTTGCGTTAAAAACAAGAATAATATTCCTTTTATAAATTTATTGATTATAATATTAAGTATAGTTAAAATTATTACAATTGGTTACTTACGTTTATTACACAATATTCGTTGACAAAGTACAGCAAAGTCGTTATATTTAGGTTCTTGATTTGTTTCGTTTTAAGTGAATGAAACTTAAAGTTTGTTATGTTACACTTATGTAACTTTCACAAATTTGTAAGAGTTTTGCTACAAATTAACAATTTCACGTTATCTAAGTGTTAAACTATTTATCTTGCACCTTTTACGGAAAGAAACTTGTTTCTAAGTGATAATAATATAACTTGCACCTTTTTACGGAAAGAAATGATGAAATTTACACTGTTAATTGTGTATAACAAATACGACAGTTAAAACAACAAAATTAATGATTCTAAGTGTTAAATTATTATCTTGCACCTTCTTACGGAAAGAAACTTGTTTCTAAGTGATAAATAATCTTACTTGCACCTTTTTACGGAAAGAATACAGTAACTCGCGTTTAAACTGAAGGGTCGCTCTACAATGATACTATTCGCTCTGAATTACACCGGAACTTTTGACAATCGCTCTTGATTTTGCATTGGCTTATATAGGACTTTTGGTCTATGTATCGTGTGGGGAAATTAGTAAAAAACACGTTTCTAGCCAAAAGAGCATGTAACACGTTTCTTTCCAAAAGAGCATTTGTCACGTTTTTATCTAAAAGAGCATTGAGCACATACAGATGTAATATGATCTTTTATTTTTCCATCTAGTTTCTATCTATCTATTATTGAGACTTATAATCAATGCTTAGATTGATATCTATTAAATTCAAACATTCATACGAGTTTTCGCTCTACTAATCGAATCGACAGTCGATTATCGATTAATCGATTATCGATTAATTTTCGATTCGACCAATTTAATGGTATTTTGAATTAATTGTTTGATAATAAACGCGAATCAACAGTATTCGAAGGTTATTAGTTATTTTAAATAATTATTCTTGATAATATTAATTATTTTCATAAATTACATCTATTCTTCTGTCATTCTTTTTAGTCATGCGTCATCTCTTTTATTCATAGCTTTGACACTTGTCGCAAGGCATAGTACGTTGATTCTATTTACAATTTCATTCATATGAGTAGTAACACGTGCTAATGACTCATATGAATGAAAGATTATAATATTTAGTAATGAATTTTATTTCCTGTTAATAATTTTAGAATTTGTGACAATTAATGCATTAATTCGAACTATGCCTTTAGACAGTGTTCAAATATTATGTTTATTGTTTTTGTTTTAATTAAATATTTACTGAATTTCGGGATTTTAGGAAATTATGTAAATTTTAAAATATATCGAGATACAACAACGCTTTTTTGTCAGTCTCTTGCAGAACCGTAGCCTAGACTAATTATAGGATTGCAATTTTGTGCACAAATCATCTGATTGGTCGAGATTTAATTAAGTGAATATTGTATCGTACTGAAATATTCGTTTGCATGTGACTCATATTTGGAAGATTTTTAATCAGTAATTTTCGTTATGCTTGATAAGATTGTTTTTTGTCTTTTTAAAAATTCATCCTGACCTAAAACTTGAGATAAACTGTACGAAAACAACAAAACTCACTGTTTTTTAATTTCCAAATAACTATTTAAGTGGAGTAAAATTAATTTAAATTTAAACTATTACAGGATGATTAACCTTGGAAGCGATGGGGGCACCAGTCTTTGTGCGAAATATAATTCTCCGTACGCATATTTGAAAAAAACCAATCTTTCTTTAAAATGAAACAGATGTATGTGTCATTCATTGGACAACTGCGCATCAAGAGCAGCTGAGGAATTCCCTGCGTCGATCGACTTTTTGCTAAAAGAAATATATCGACCCCTCCCGTTTATATAATGCTTATTGAAAAACAAATGCAAGATGATTCTTATTCACTTTTTCGGGCAAGACAATGCTTATTCGATTTTCCGTGCATTAAAATGCTAATTCAAAATTCTACGCGAAAATGTACATCCTGAAATTAGCTTATTCTATGAATTTTATAAAATTTTGCATTCAGTATAATTTATAATTGCAACTGCCTAAAAATATTTATTAATACGTGTGATAGGATCCGTGTTTAAAGTTTCTTATAACAATAGACACGTACTGAAATTCTCAGATATTTAATTGCAATTTAATATTAATAGGAAGATTTAGGGTGACATTTATTGTTCTGTCAGTGGCAATTGTTTTGCATACAATTTTGAATAAGCATTTTATTGCACGAAAAATCGAATAAGCATTGTCTTGCACCAAAAAATGAATAAGAATCATCTTGCATTCGTTTTTCAATAAGCATTATATGAACGGGAGGCGTCGATATATTTGGTTCGCTCATTCTTCAAAACGTCGAGCAGAATATAAATCATTATGGGATGCACTAAATGTGTCTGATATTAATTCGTCACGAGAAGAACCCAACAAACGTTTTCGTCAGTTCATTACTCTCTCTAATACACGCTGGTTGGTCCGATTCGATTGCGTTTCGGTTGTTTTAGATCAATGGTTAAAATTAAAAATGCACTTTTCTGTAATAGTGAAGAAAGAAAAATGTTACTCTGCTCGTCTTTTAAACGACATGCTACAAGATAATTCTAATTATTTATATTTAAAACTGGTAAACCCAATTTTAGCAGTAATACAACGAGTTAATCTCTTATTTCAGAGAGATGACGCAGATCTTTGTCGCTTGTTTGATTACCTATGTAATTTAATGTTATTTTTCGGAAAAATGGTACTAAAATACTCATTCAACGATCGTGGAATTTACGATGTCTTAGAAGCTTTCAAAAATGATTTATCGTATCGAACAGTTAATGAAATTGATTTTGGCATCGCATTCAACCAAGCAGCTGAATTATACCGAATTGAACTAGTTAAAAAAATGAAATTCGCGAAAGAGGGTTTAAATACTTAAGAAGATTATGCTGTGAACTATCACAACGAGTACCGCAAGGATTAAAACAATTTCGTGATTTAAATCAGTTATCACCTTTTCATGTTTAAATCAAGTCAAGTCAAATTTTTAAGATTTACCTTTCTTAAAGGAATTTTTAAATTGGGAAGTATTTGGTGAAATGAAAATGCAATGGAAAAAATTACCTATTATAGACTGGAGTAATGTTTTTGATGGTAATATACCTGCTCAAAGCATCGTTTTTGACCAAAGGTTCTCACGTATGAAGATGCAGGAGGAAATTACAAATTTAGAGATCTTGCTTTATATGCATTAACTGTTTTATCTTTGCTAACAAGTAATGCGGTTGTTGAGCGAGTCTTTTCTGTAATGAACGCAGTGAAAACCAAATCAAGGAATCGAACAACGATGCAGTTGCTTGATTCCATATTAAGGATAAGAATAAAGTTCAACACGAATAAAACGTGTTTCAAGGATTTCATTCCAACGTTAAACATGTACCAGAAGTTTACGTACCAAGTCATTTACCCATTCAAACAAAAACAAAATGAAGGCCTCAAGAAAGAAACAAACTTGACGCTTTTAAAATTATGGGCGAAAACGATATCGAATTCCCATGTATCCATTTGCCTAATTGAAAGAAAAAGTTTCCTGTGTTTTGATTAGAAATTTGTTTTAATATATTTTTACAAATAAGAATGTATATCAATGAAGAGGATTAGTTGTGATACTCAAATTCGTAAAAACGAGTTTTAAGTATAGTCGATCTCATGTTACTTAATTTTAATTTGATATATATGAAAGCAAAATTTAATAAAGGTGTTATGTTATTAACATATTTTAATTTTTAAATATTTTATCACACTTATAAGCATTTTTAATTAAGAAACCAAATATGTAATCAAGAAATATTATTTTTATATAACAAATATTAGTTTAAATTGTAAAATTACTTATTTTTAACTTGACTTATATAGAATATAAAGTTTAAAAATTCTTCTTATTGACAAATACAAATAAAGATTGAAAATAACACAATTCTTAATAAACGAGCCAAAAGTTAATAATAATTTATATTATATGATTCGTGGAATAGTTTTTTCAAAAATTTTATATTCATGATGTTTCTTAAAAATTCTAAGCAATTTTAAAAATGACCGCGCAATTATAAAGAGATTTTAAATTTTTTTAAGGTTGTCGATTTCTATTGCTGTTTTTATTATTTTAAATTTTTTCCAATTTTGTAGAGAAATTGCTGTTTTAAATGTTAAACTCTTAATATCTCAAGACACCCCCCATGATTTTTAACAAAATTATATGAAAATATAGCGTAAATTCTCTAGTTTCTATTCCCATTTGATGTATTATGGACATTTAATGGGATTAATAGAAAAAAATTGTTAAAAAAATGTGTTTTTGTCAAATGACAAATAGTTCAATGTAAGTTGAATGGGTAAAGATTCATCTTCATTCTATTTGTCAAAATTTCCAAAAACACATTTTTTAAACAATTTTTTTTTCGATTAATCCCATTAAATGTCCATAATATATCAAATGGGCATAGAAACTAGGAACTTTACGCTTTATTTTCATATAATTTTGATAAAAAATGGCTGGAGATTTTTTGAGATATTAAAAGTTTAACATTTCAAACATCAATTTCTATACGAAAAATAATAAAAATAGCAATAGAAAGGTCATGAAATTCTCTTTTGAATCAGTGTATAATATATTATAAACAATTAAGGTTCTTATATTAAAAATTATTAGAATATCTATTTTCTTACGATTGTTTGTTTTCGGTGGAACGGTTTGAAATGATATGCCTCTTATATATAATGATTATAAAGCATTCTTCATATACTTTCTAAAATTTTTACAAAAAAATTGAATTTTTTTATAAGCCTGTGTTAATAATATTATTAATCCCTTGAGTGTGTAGCTAAAATATAAAATTTGGCCATGACGTGTTTACACGCCATCCACAGTTTGGGCCAACTTTTTTCATCACGTGTATACACGTTATCCACAGTCAAGAGGTTAAGTTAGGTGTGAATTTAAAAGAATTGACTTAAATTTAATTGTTAAGATATTAAATCAAGTTTTGAATATTTTACTCTTTTTTTGTTGAGAATCTTTACAAAATTTTCATTTTAAAAAAATTAACACTTTCTAAATCAGGCTAACATTTTTTTAATTAATCCGCATTATTGATAACATGTTTTGCATTTTATTAAATTGTCCTTTCTATATTTCAAGCATAATATATTAGGCATTTTACGTATAAGTACTAAGTTCAAAGTTCAACTTCTTGAAAAAAATTTCAACTCGGAGAATTTGTTGTTCTATTTGAACAACAAATTCATAAGTTTCAATTTTTGTCAAGAAGTTTAAATTTTTACTTAGGAAATTACACCTCCTATAGCATCGAAACTTCCCTAAAAATTTATTAAATATTTATTTGCAATATTCGGAATATTTAATTGCAGTTTATTAAAAGTTTTCAAATCATTTAAATATGCCGAATATTGCAAGTAAATATAAATTTATTAAAAGTTTTTGATTCAACTGTAATTTGGGTTAATTTTTTCAAAGCAATGCAAGTAAATACTAGAACAAAAGAAAATCTCACATATTTCAAGGAAAAGGCTTCGGTGATGAAAAATACATTTTTTTACATTTATTTACATTACGGCACAATTAAACAATGTTTTTCAGTAAAATATACGGGCGAATTTATGGAACCGTTTCATTTAAATGTAGAAATGTAGAAATTTTTAATTTATAAGCACACCTTTAATTTGTGGATATTTATGTTAGAAATACATCCATAAAGAAAATTTTTTTTTAGTGAATCATTTATCTTTACTGCTGAAAAAATTATAACTAAAATGTATATCAAATTTTTGATTGTCAAGTATTCCTTTTAAACTGAAAAACAAATGAAGAATACTGAATATATAACAAATTAAATTCTTAGTCGTTTTTTATAAAAATTTGAAGTTTTTAAAATTGTATTATACTTAAAGTTTAAAAATTTATTTTACAATCAAGAAAAAGCAAAAAATTATTGTATTAACACCTTAAACTCTTTATTTTTATAAATAATTTTTAACATTTCTCAAACATTTTTTTAATTTACTTTTGAAACTTTTTTATTTTTTTGTTTCACTTTTCTCTTTTGTGCATTTGTGTGTTAAATTTTTCCTTTATGATTATTTGAGAATTTTCCCTGTTTTGTAGTACTTTTTTTACTTTTGGGTCTAGTCCTGTTTTCTATTTCTTTTCCTATACCCACACTTTTTCTTTTAGCAACAGTCTTCTTTTCCTTAAAAGACCATTTATTGGGATGTAAGGGAAAATGACACCACGGTTGATCGTAAAGACCGATATATAAACAATACGAACAACTTAAATAGTTCATGTACAGCGTTTTACTGTCTTGTTGTGACTAACAAATTTGAAAATTTTTTTGTGTGTTTGGAACAGTCTGGAGTTGTATCTTCACATTTAAATCCATTTTATCCATGTCACTTTCATGCACTAAAGAGGCTTTAACATTCTGGGAAGATGAGTTTATTATATTAAGCTTGAACTGAGCGGTGATAACATATTTACCCTGTGCTACTGCTCTATCACACAAACCCTTAACGGTACCTTCAATCCCATCTGCAGTACTCTTACCATGCCCAGGTGAAGTAAAATTCCATGTTGCGTACTTTAATTTCATTTCTTCACAATGTTGCCTAAATAAATAAAAATTCGTTTTATTTTTATACTGATTAGAGGAGTCATCACTTTGGAAATGTAGCGAAGATAAATTTGGCACAGAGATTTTAATTAATTATAATATCGGATCTAAATGTGTCCAGATCGACGCAGCATCATGACGAAGACAATCAGAAAGGGTACAAAAAGAATAGCATTTTACTTTTCCAGATGTTGCATCTCTACAATAGAAAGCTCCAGAGTGAAGAGATATTTGCTTCTTTGACGCACCAAAATAAGCACTTTGAATCTCTTCAGTATATTTACAAATGTAGTTCTGAGAAAAGTCTATCACAATGTAGACTTCATTTTCTTTCAAATACTGAAGGATGTTTGTAGTAGCTTTAAACTAGTGATTTGCAATATACATATGATGTAAATATTGAGGAATCGATGTGTTTGTTTCGTTAACTAATTCGTGTACATTACAAATGATCTTCCCTTTGTAGGTAATTTTTACATTGTAATTGTGGCCCTTTGCTAATCTGCTGACTTGTTTGGTTTGCCATTTATAATACCAGGTAGGATCGAAATTATTGTCACATTTTATACTTTTGGATTTACATTTCTCGCATTCTCCATTATAACAGTTTTTATCTTCAACGTCGCAGACAAGTGATTTTATTAATAATTGTGATGATGAGCTGGAGAGAACGTTTGCAGACTTCAATCTTTGAAGCAAAAAATTCATATTGGTATGAACTTTGCATAAACAAGTATCACGGTCAGTAACTTTTCGATTGACAATCCAAAAAGGTTTTGCATTGTAAAATGATCCTGTGAACAGTTTAAAAGATCCCTGTAAGTTAAATTTCTCCCACAAATTGTGCATCGTATTCAGTAAAAACCTCTTTCTTTTAGCCATGCCACCCTTTAAAATTGTGTCTTTAACTCCAGGAGAAATAGCTGAGTTTTCGTCTTTTTCTATAAATGTTCGAACATTTTCTAATCTTTCATTTTTAATAGAAATTTTTTTGTTACAAGACTTTTTTAATTTTAGTGGTTCCAAGTTACTATATTTTTTTGGGTCGTCGTAGATATTAAATGCCACATATTTTTCATTAATTTATACTTTTTTACTATTTTCCCTGCAATGCATTGAGCAAAAATTGATTTTGACTTTTCATCTGTTAAGCTTTTTTTCTTTCTAATAATTGTTTATTTAAAGCTTCACCGTATAATAATTTTTTTCTAATTTCGCTGGGTCATTTCCGTTCGATTTTTTTTACTTTTTCTAAAGTCCTATCTTTGTTTTCATTCAACAGTCAGTAAAATTCATAGTTCATCATCATAGTTTTCTTGAGACGATCTACAACATTTTCATTATATTTTATATCTATTTTATTAATTTTTGTTTCTGTTTTTGGCGAATCATTGGGTGCTACGTTATCAGTAATAATTAATGGAAGAGAAGGATCATCATTGATGGTTTGATTAATATTTAATTCTGAAGAAGAACATGAATGAATATCATCGTTTCTGCAATTCGCTACAGTTTTATTTCTAAAATAAATAAATATTGTTCTCAATTTCAATCTTAATATATTTTAATAATTATTATAAAGAGAATAATAAACTAAGGTTACATTTTTAACTTCAACTCCTTTTTTTCCTTTTTTAACACGCTTTTCATCGATGTACACATTTTTACGCAATAATTATTTGACACGAGAATCCGCAGCTTTTTTACACTTTATTCTTATTTGTTCTCTTTTTGATAATAATTTTTCTTCTCTTCTCATTTTCTCTGATTCATCTATTTTTAAATTCTCGTTAGGTTATATCTGCTTTCTGATTATCTCTGTTTAAAAACACATATATAAATGTTACTTACCCATTGTAAAATAAATATTTTCTAACCAATTTTACTAGAAACTAACACTTCTGAGTGTAAACAAGCATAAAGAATATATACAACAAATGAAAACTGATATGTTCATACCCATGAGATTGATTTTTTTAGGAATAAAGTTTACAGAAATTTATATATTTAACATTTTTCCAATGTTTTCATTGAAGTACATATTTAGCGATCACAAATAATAACACTAATAATAATATCTAACGTTCAGGAAAGAATTTAAACCTATAATATTCCAATCTGTGATTGTGCTTTTAAAAAGAGTATAAATTATGTCATTCACGCTTGCAGCTGCAGATATAATAATTGTTAAATTATTATTAATTTTAAAGGCACACAATTAAATAAAATCTCAATTTATTCTTTTTTTTATAAGGAATAAGCTTATTAAAAAAATAATAAAATTTCTTTCACGCTGAAAGCATAAAATGAAAAACTCTCCTTCACTTTCTGTTTCTGAAAAATTAGAGTAACTCTTTTTGAATTGTTGCGATTTAGTTTTATTGAAGAAGCACATACTTCTTTTAACGTAAAATACATTTTATAATATTAGAAGAATCATTTGCCATTACTTCTAAACGATTTTGGATAAAGCTGAAAAAATTTAACACACTTGAATCAAAAAAATTAACAGAGTAATAAATCAAATTTGAGTTGATCAGTTCATTTATAGCTTTTTATATTACCATCGATTTTATATTATGATTTTATATTACCTGATTTTATATTACCATCAAAATATTCTAATAAACGTACTTCTACATCAAGTTATTCATTAAAAACGAAGGCTTCGAAGATGAAATGAATTTTTACTCCGAGCAAAATGTGAATTTCAATTATTTATAACAGTGTTATGTCAAAAACGAGAAACCTTTTTAAAATATACCTAACGTTCCTCGTTTTAAATTAGTTTCAAAAAACAATCTAATTTGAGATGAGGATAAGTCAAGGAGCCTACTAAATGTTGTGAGAGAATAATTCATTTAAAAACCAACAAGAAAGAAAAAATATTGATAAAAATACAATGAGTATAGTTTTAAATTATAAACCTTACTTTTAAGAATGACAATTACTGGTGTTGAATAATCTGGTGATATTATCTGGTAATCCGACCTTGACTGGTTTTCAGGACAAGTTGTAAAGGAAACCTCAAACAGTTGTCCTTAATGTTTGGGTATTTGTCCTCTTGTTTACACTGGGGCGGTAGCGATTCTACGCAATTAAATTCTATAAATGAAAATTCAACACAGTAAACTCTCCACAAGAAAACTCTCACTTTATTTTTAGACAAGTAATAATAATTCTACGCAAATTAATTCTACATAATGAAACTCTACGCATTCTAATTAAATAAAATATAATTTAATTAATTATTAAAAATTTTTCACGATTAAATACTACACTAATAAGTTCTACAAAGTTTAATTCTACGCATGATAAAATATATTTTTTATTATTCTTTATAAGTTGTTAACTCTACGCAGTTAAATTCAATACCAGATAATTCTACAAAAATAAATGCATTTTAGTAAATAGATTTTTTAAAAATTCTACGCAATTAAATTCTACAAAAAATAATTCTACAAATTTTAACTTTTTTTATAATAAATTTTTTAGAAGATTAAACTCTACACAAGGAATTTCTACAAATCTAATTCTACGAGAAAAATGTCGATAGATAGCAATTGTAATATTTAGTTTAATTAAATTATTAACTCTACGCTGTTAAATTCAATACCAGATAATTCTACAAAAATAAATACACTTTTTAAAAATTCAACGCAATTAAGCACTACAATTCAAAATTCTACACAAATTTAAATTGAATTTTTTTCTTTTTTTCAAAGTCAATTAATAATAATTCTACGCCGTTCAATTCAACATTAAATAATTCTACGCAAATAAACAAACTTGTGTTGAGTTTTACCGTGTAGAGTTTATTTGCGTAGAATTATTTAGTGTTGAATTGAACGGCGTAGAATTATTATTAATTGACTTTGAAAAAAAGAAAAAAATTCAATTTAAATTTGTGTAGAATTTTGAATTGTAGTGCTTAATTGCGTAGAATTTTTAAAAAATGTATTTATTTTCGTAGAATTATCTGGTATTGAATTTAACGGCGTAGAGTTAATAATTTAATTAAATTAAATATTACAATTGCTATCTGCAGACATTTTTCTCGTAGAATTAGATTTGTAAAATTTCCTTGTGTAGAGTTTAATCTTCTAAAAATTTATTGTAAAAAAGTTAATATTTGTAGAATTATTTTTTGTAGAATTTAATTGCGTAGAATTTTTGAAAAATCTATTTATTAAGAAGCATTTATTTTTGTAGAATTATCTGGACGGCTTTTTAGCAAATTTCGATGGTTTGAAATTTGGAATGTGTTGTTTCATTATAAGATAGATACTTGAATTTATTTTCAAATTAATATTTTTGAAAATAGTAAAAATTGTTTTAGGAGAAATAATTCTCTTTTAACCGTAGTACGTTTTAGAGCAATACTTTAAAAATATTTTTAATGTTCACTTTTAAAAGAAACACTTTCAAAATAATATTTGGAGATAAACTCTTGTTCACTTTTTGGAATATACTTGGAGTTCACTCGATGGTGCTAGATTTACGACTAATTGATTTCAAAAAAATTACTCTCTTTTTTTAAAAAGTTATAAAGCTGGTTTCCAAATTATTACTCTCTTTCTTAAAGATGTTATGACGCTGGTTTTCAAATTATTACTCTCTGTTCTAATCAGAGATGTTCACCCTTTGTATATAAAAATTTCCTCATTAAACCGATGCTCATAGCTACTAGAATTGTTTCGACCTTAATAGATTTCATTGCGCATGACATTGACTCAACCTTCATACAGTTGAAGTCGCAACGTTTGTCTTTGATCCTCAGGAGTGGTGCGTGTACATATTAATAATCTGTATCATCGATCTTGAATTTCTCGTAATCGTTATTCTTTTGACATTCTTTAGAAACACAATTCCTTTCTGGATTTGTAATAATAAATACATGATGTAAATATAATATTCGTTAGAAAATACACTGAATGTAATGCAAATTGAAAACATACAGAAAATAAGAATTAAAAGTACTGCATATAATATCACGAATAAATACATTATTTTAATAGAAGATGTATGTACTATCGATTAAGTGCAATATATGAAAATAAATACATACGTAAAAATATATACTTAAATTAAGTATATAAATAATAAGTTACAGACGTAACAACAGCAATAATTTTTGTCCTTTTTATAGATAAAATATAAAAAAATTAAACGTCAGATTCTCAGCTTTATTTTAATGTGCATTAAAATTTTGTTTAAAAAATTTTTGATTTAAAATATTTTTAATACATAATATCAGTAATCATTATGAAGTAATTTTAACCTAAAACTGAAGACAAAGTTTAAACATTTTTATCAAAAATAAAAGTAAGGTCTATAATTTTTTAAAATGCACATAATAATAGAAAAAACATTGTATTATCTGACACTTTTTTAAAAATATTTCTCAGACTTTGAAAAACACTTTAAAATTTAATTTTTTATAGAAGTCCTATTAGAGACATGTTGAAAAGGTTTTGTATATGAAAGTAATTTAGTTATTACATAAATTAAGTTGAATAAAATTATTTAACTTTCTTTTTACAATGATAAATAAGTGCTAAATTTTAACTATGGAAATTGATAATAATTATTTTAATAATTTTTATCTAATTTTAATAATTATTAGATTTTGTAAAATTAATCACCCAGTACATAGAGATATATTGAGCACAATGCATTGGCTTATTAAACAAGGCGTCTGATCAATTGTCCAACGCGGCATTTGGACAATTGGGGTGGTTGTTCAATGAGCCAATGCATTATGACCAATAATCCAAAACTTATTTCGCGTTTAAAACTGGAGAAACACGACTTAATTGTTGTAGACACATTAAGTAATGTTAAATTATTGATAAACACACAAAAACTAATTATAAAAACACTTATAATAATAAGAAATAGCGATTTTTCAGAAGTGTCAGTATTCTACTGACAGTTTTCTGCTGTTCTTATAAATTCTGTCGGTAAAAGTTATGAGTATGATCCAGAGTAATCCTTTTTATCGACTCTTAATATGAGCGGCTGGATTCCATAAGGGCACGTAAATTTTTCTCGGCCGAAATCGAAGTCCCCTGGACACTCAAAATTCAACTTCAGAATTTAAGTGTTTAAAATATATATCCTTATAGGAAATTTCATTGCGCATCTTTTTTTCTTATGAAATTTTTTTGTATCTATTACCGTTTTCGAAATATAAGAGAAAAACTGTTTTTTTAAAGAACGAAATTTTAATTGTTTTTTTCACTTCAACTCGCGATTACTCAGTCAATTTTACGAATTTTTTAATGAAACAAAAACGAAATTACACGTTATTTTATCCTACGAGTGACTAAAGAAGAAAAATGATGTTTTAATTATAAATAAAAAAGTTATTAATTTTTTATTAAGATATTGCAAAATTTGTAAACTGAAATTTTCACTAAGCGGGGAAGTTGAGCAAATTTTGAGCAACAAAAAACTTCCAGCGAGAAAGTTGTTCATTTAGGTCTAAACAAGTTTTTCCCGAAAGTTACAGTTCAATTAAACAATTAGTTAACAAATGGCGAATGTTAAAAGTCGTTGGCACTGGACGCCCAGCGCGCGTTTCTCACCCGTATTATGTATACACAGAATAAAACTCTCCATCTTACTATTAGGTGAGATACGCGCGTTGGGCGTTCAGCCGCCAACGACTTTTAACATTCGCCATTTGTTAACTAATTGTTTAATTAAACTGTAACTTTCGGGAAAAACTTGTTTAGACCTAAATGAACAACTTTCTCGCTGGAAGTTTTTTGTTGCTCAAAATTTGCTCAACTTCCCCGCTTAGTGAAAATTTCAGTTTACGAATTTTGCAATATCTTAATAAAAAATTAATAACTTTTTTATTTATAATTAAAACATCATTTTTCTTCTTTAGTCACTCGTAGGATAAAATAACACGTGTTTTCGTTTTTGTTTCATTAAAAAATTCGTAAAATTGACTGAGTAATCGCGAGTTGAAGTGAAAAAAACAATTAAAATTTCGTTCTTTAAAAAAACAGTTTTTCTCTTATATTTCGAAAACGGTAATAGATACAAAAAAATTTCATAAGAAAAAAAGATGCGCAATGAAATTTCCTATAAGGATATATATTTTAAACACTTAAATTCTGAAGTTGAATTTTGAGTGTCCAGGGGACTTCGATTTCGGCCGAGAAAAATTTACGTGCCCTTATGGAATCCAGCCGCTCATATGTATTTTAACTGATAATACATTATTGTAGGTTTCTTTTTTCAGAAATAAAAAAAGCGAATTTAATTAATTAAACCAATAAGAAATTGATTAGTATGATCAATAAGAAATTGATTAGTATGATTATGTCAATTTTTAATAATTATTTATTAATTCCATTTTTTTCATAAACAAATTATACATTGTTTATTGTATAATGTAAAAGATTTTTTTAAATTAGTTTTTTTAAATATTTTATATTTATTTATAAATTAATATAATGCTTACCAATTTTTAATTGATTTAATTATTTAAATTCTCTCTTTTTATTTCTGAAAAAAGAAACCAACAATTATGTATTAATTAATTAAATTGAAATACAATATTTTTCCAAATTTGGAAAAGTAATTCACTTATTTTAAATAAAAATATTTATAAAATATCTTTTACATGTAATAAACAAATTAAATTGTTAACAATAAATTAATTTAAAGGAATGTTACACAAAAATATTCAAAACCTTCAGACCTGGACACACCACTTCTTAGATTTCACAATACATTAGTATTCTAAGTATCATTCTTTTAAAATAAGTTTATTCACTTTTCAAAGCAAATTTATAAATGTGTGAAATGTAATAAACAGCTCTAATAAGAATTATATTTTATGTATTTTACTTCTATTTTAATTCTTGTAACCAATATTCTAACGAATAGATAAATTATTTTTGTTTTATTATTATTTTTATTATAGGTATTTGTATTTTGTTCACACTTTCTTATAAAC
The DNA here is from genome assembly GCA_032873175.1 of Leptopilina drosophilae. Taxonomy (NCBI): domain Eukaryota; kingdom Metazoa; phylum Arthropoda; class Insecta; order Hymenoptera; family Figitidae; genus Leptopilina; species Leptopilina drosophilae. The sequence continues at coordinate 37,384,231 of CM065483.1, forward strand.
ATTATATTTGTAATTTGTTATCACGAAGGGATAAATTGTGACGAAGTCGGTTCGTCACATTACGCTCTACAATAAATGATGAATAATTTGTTTATGTAATAAATGGAATTAATAAATAACACAGCCACACAAAAAAAGAAAAGTGTCTTGATCTGGGGTCGAGACATGTATATTCCGACGTATTTCGATGCGCTGAATCCGAATCCGCCTTCAGAATTTGGCCAATGGGTCCTGGTTTCGCCCTAACCTCAAAAAATACCTTAAAATCGCTAAAATGGTCGCTTTTGAGTGATCAAACTTGAATATACACATATTAGCACATATTAGTAAGTTTCTAAGGTCCTTTATTTTTAATAAACTATTCTATAAGCTTTTCAATTGAAAATTCATATAATAAATTAAATCTATCGAACATAACCTCAAAAATGCATTTAAGCTTTCAAATAAACAAATTATATCATATACAGCGCAATAAAAATTTTGCAAGCTCATGAAATTTAATATTCAGGTCTTTCTGTGATTACTGATTACGGACCCTATGTCCAGTTTCCAAAATCCAAAATGGCGGATCCAATATGGCGGACACTATTATGAAAATTTGTTCGGATTTGCTTGAAAATCGTTACTCAGGGGGTTTCCGGAGTCGCTGATGATGAATTCCATGTCCGTTTTTAAAAATTCAAAATGGCGGATCCAATATGGCAGTCTTTATTATTTTAACAATTTTTTTAGATTTATTACTTGCGGTTTTTTGGGAACATCTCTTCAGTCCATTGTCTTGCTACTATACCGTGTTCTTTTTTCTTCAAATGACCGATGTAAAGGGTTTCGCTTACGTTCTTTTTCCTTTACTACTCGTTTCTTTCTTCAACATCCAACAAAAGTCAGTCATCATTACCTAATCCCATCTTCCCTGATATCGTTCTTCCATCAATTTGATATCTTGATGAAATCGCTCTCCTTGTTCTTCGCTGTAATGTCCGTAATTTTCGGGAAACTTATTCAGATGCGAATCGAGGATGTGTAGTTTTAAACACATTAAACATCCTAATTTTTGAAAGTTTTTAAGCATTTGGGCTACAATTTGTTTAGATTCGGCACTCTTATTGTTTCCTACAACATTTGTTGAAACTTCTTTGTAACTTTCCCAAGCCGCCCTTTCAGTGTCGGTCATTTGAGAAACGAAGTCATGTCTCTAAATAATGCTCGAATCTGTGGTTCATCAAATACCCCTTGTTTTAATTTAGCATCAGAAACAGTTGGAAATTTTTTCACAATGTACTTAAAGCATGGACCGTCCTTATCTAACGCTTTCACTTATTGCTTAATCCTACCAAGCTTAATGTGAAGAAATGGAAAAGTAATTTTTTCGGGGTCTACCAAACTTTGATGAATGACGTTGTGAGAACCTGGTTTAAACGAATCTCTTGAAGGCCAATTTTTTTTCTTGTAATGATTAGCACGATCTCTGCTATTCCATAGACACAAGAAACATGGCTCTCTCGTGAAACCCGATTGTTGACCCAGTAATATTGTTATAATTTTAAAATCACCACAAATTAACCATTTGTGTTTTTGGTGATTCCCTTTCTCTAGAAGCATTTTTTATTATTATATTCTTCTTTGATTTGTGTAGAATGAGCTATTGGAACAGGAGCGTATACATTTGTATTGTGTAGTAAAACGGCTTTTATACTACGTTTGGAGGAATCGATAAAAAGTCTCCAGTCTTCATCTCTATACACATTTTCTTTTAAATTGTCCGTCAAACCTATTATGTCAGTACAATACACCAAAGATGTCTCTTCATCTTTCTTAAAATATTTTCGGAACTCTTTATCTCTATCTCTATAAAATGACACTTTCGTATTCGGATGCAAGAAGTTTCTTTTCTTCATAAATGAAGCAGCAAATTCTGCACCATCTTTTGGTAAACCTAGATCTCTAATAAAATCATTTAGCTCCGGTTGCGATACTAATATTGGCTTTTTTTCTTTATTGTAATACGCGGTGAACTCATTTTCCTGATCATCATTGTCATTTTCATCACTGTCACTACTAAATTATTCTGTTTCATTGTCGACTTCTACTTTTTCGACATATTTTTTTAAAGTAACATCAAGTTTTCCCGCTTTTCGATCAATTTCAGTAGGTCTGATCACTGTTGACACATTTATATATGTAATGGAACTCTTATTTTTTGAGGTAATTCCTTTGATGTAATTCACACAAAAATAGCAGTCTTTTAAATTTCGTGTTTCTTCCATATCGTGGGTGCAGAGAACTTTAGATATTTTTCATCTTTCGAGTTTTTTGAGCGATACAACATAAGTCTGCAGGTGTTACAAACAATATTAGGAACCCAAATTGTTTCTTGGTGTAATAATGTAGGAAGTGATAGTATATTTCAAGGAACTTGGAGAATCTCGGGGTGCATGTAGCTTAGTGGTCAGAGCAGTCTACCGGCAATAGAAAGGTCGTGGGCTCGTATCCCACCATGCTACCGCTTTTTTCTAAGGTCTTTGATAATTTTGAAATTATTAATTAATTTCGAAAATATTTTTCTTATTAAGCAGATTTCTGTATTGGGACAGCTGTGCTGTCGATACGTATGAAGCCCATGAGCTTATAGAGATTTATTTAAGACTTAATTATTTGATTCCGATAATTGATAGCTTCTTCTCATTTAATATTTGTAAACCGAATGATAAATTCACTTTCTGTAAATTATAATCGCCTTTGAAATTGAAAATATGGCTTACCATCTTTAAGACACTTCCTGCGTTATCATCAAAAATAATGTAGGAAGTGATAGAATATTTCAAGGAACTTGGAGAATCTCAGGGTGTATGTAGCTCAGTGGTCAGAGCAGTCTACCGGCAATAGAACGGTCGTGGGATCGTATCCCACCATGCTACCGCTTTTTTCTAAGTTCTTTGATAATTTTGAAATTATTAATTAATTTCGAAAATATTTTTCTTATTAAGCAGATTTCTGTATTGGGACAGCTGTGCTGTCGATACATATGAAGCCCATGAGCTTATAGAGATTTATTTAAGACTTAATTATTTGATTCGGATAATTGATAGCTTCTTCTCATTTAATATTTGTAAACCGAATGATAAATTCACTTTCTGTAAATTATAATCGCCTTTGAAATTGAAAATATGGCTTACCATCTTTAAGACACTTCCTGCGTTATCATAAAAAATAATGTAGGAAGTGATAGTATATTTCAAGGAACTTGGAGAATCTCGGGGTGTATGTAGCTCAGTGGTCAGAGCAGTCTACCGGCAATAGAACGGTCGTGGGATCGTATCCCACCATGCTACCGCTTTTTTCTAAGTTTTTTTATAGTTTTGAAATTATTAATTAATTTCGAAAATATTTTTCTGATTAAGCAGGTTTCTGTATTAGGGCAGCTGTGCTGTCGATACATATGAAGCCCATGAGCTTATAGAGATTTATTTAAGACTTAGTTATTTGATTCGGAAAAATTGATAGCTTCTTCTCATTTAATATTTGTAAACCGAATGATAAATTCACTTTTTGTAAAATATATTTGACAATTGTTTTTACTGTATTTAAAATTAGATCACCAAGAAGAAGAAAGTTCTAGAAAATATTGGGTACGTCCAATTTTTAAATTAAATAGACGACTATGTTAAGGAGCCAGTGACAAGCTTATTCAAGAAATGACACATGGAGACAGAGATAAATATTTATAATATTTGCGCATGTCTAAAGATGATTTTCAAAAGTTACTAACAATAGATGAGCCTCTTATTAAAAGAGAACATGTAATCAGGGAACCTATGCCAGCAAGAACGCGTTTACAGATTTATCTAAGATATCTTGCTTCCGGCGATTCTATGTCGTCTATACATTTTGCTTTTTGAGTCTCTTCTAATGCTGTCTCAAAAATTATATACGAAGCATGTACATCAATTTGGGGGGGATGTCAGAGTATTGTAAAAATATAGAAAATTGACATTCTGAAATTATCGCCAGACAAAAAATCATAAAAAAAACAAATAATTTTATAACCTCAAAGAATTTAAACCATCATTGGATGTGATGATTCCATTATGGCCTTAATTAAAACCTGCAAAGCAGGTATGGTTTAAGAGGTTATTAAACTGATAGTCGGGTATAACCCAACCACAGTTCCAGAATTTCTAGATTGTCTAAAAACAATGAGAATATAAAATATTTAGGTAAAATAGTAACGGTCCACCATGGCTCAAAGGTTCCAAGGAAGACTGTCCGACTTCAACCTCCAAGGCAGAATCATCAGCTCAAGTCGAAGAAAATCCAGGAAACACATTCTCTGCCACAACTGTGCATGATCAATCATGGGATTTGATTAATCAATATTCCTGTTTTGCAAATTGCTCAGAGTTGCTGCTATTTGCTTCAGATTTCTTGCAATTCTCAAAAAAATTCCAAATTCTTCTTTTCATTGACCAATCTGAGCTAAGGATTTGTATCGCGCAAGGACTTCTTTGTTAAAAATCACACAAGGAACATACTTCTCATCAGACATCAAGAATTTCAAACAAGGTATCAACTTTTCAAAGTCTCATCCATTCTCCAGACTTAATCCATTCATCGATCATGAAGGAGTTGTCAGAGTCGGAGGACGGCTCAATCATTCAACATTAGACAATGAAAGCAAGCATCCTGTTATTTTACTCAAGAATTCTCCTTATACTTGGTTCATTATACAGAAGGCTCATTCAAAGACTTTTTACGGAGGAACCCACCTTGTCTTGCATAAGAAACTCTTCCTGGATCATTGGAAGCAGACAACCTGTTCGATCATTCATTCTTAAGTGCATTCCTCGTGCTCGGCAAAAAGGAATTCGTGCACAACAGCTGATGGGTCAGCTACCATTGGAAAGAATCATCCCATCAAGACCATTTCTATACTCAGGGGTTGATTACGCTGGACCAATCACCATCAAATCTTGGAAGGGTCGTGGAGCTAAAACAACGAAAGGGTAGATTTGATGAATGTGAAGAGTTAAATCCTTCCATAGTTATGTTGAAATTATTGTTAAATAAATGATCGTGAGAAGGTGGAATATTGAATAAAAATCCAATGTGTATCGTCAATATAGCGACGTTTCGTTGGTTAAGGTTTACGAACCTCATCAGGCTGAATTTATTAAACAAAAAACACTTCAATTTTTATAAAGATCTAAAGCACTATTTTCACAAAAGTAATAGCAATGATAATATCCTACCTAAGTCATTAAAACATGAAAACACGTTTTAATCTGTCAAGAAGTAAAAAGCAATAAATAAATAAACAAACAAAATACAACACATGTTCCACATAAAGTAATTAAAAAAACAGAGTTAAAATTTAAAAAGGAAGACATCCCTTTACACTGTCTTAGTGTCAACTGAAATAAAATTAGAATTTCATCGACATACGAAAGTCAAATTGATAGAAACGAAAAGAGTCAACGAACTGATATATAAACACTATCGTGTTATTGTATTGTCATTTTAGGCAAGAGTCTATACGTCTGAGAAGAGGAAAGAAAGTTTTGTTTAGAGTGAAAATATCTTCCTTTCTGTTAATAGTGGAACGATTAGTTTTGATATGGATCATTTCAGATTTATAGACACCGCACTAATTTTAATCATGACTTTGACTGGGAAAATACAAAAATATTGGACAATGAAAAAAATTTTGCAAAACGACGAATATATGAAATGATCCATATCAAAACTAATCGTTCCACTATTAACAGAAAGGAAGATATTTTCACTATAAACAAAACTTTCTTTCCTCTTCTCAGACGTATAGACTCTTGCCTATAATGACAAGACAATAACACATCTAGTGTTTATATATCAGTTCGTTGACTCTTTTCGTTTCTATCAATTTGACTTTCGTATGTCGTTGAAATTCTAATTTTATTTCAGTTGACACTAAGACAGTGTAAAGGGATGTCTTCCTTTTTAAATTTTAACTCTGTTTTTTTAATTACTTTATGTGGAACATGTGTTGTATTTTGTTTGTTTATTTATTTGTTGCTTTTTACTTCTTGACAGATTAAAACGTGTTTTCATGTTTTAATGACTTAGGTAGGATATTATCATTGCTACTAGGTGTCTACGCGCGCCTTGGCGCGCGTGAAATTTCTTTACATTTGGACAAGTAAAAATCTCTTGCTTCTAAATCCAGTAAGAAATGAAAGATCTATTAGGCGTCTCGAAACACAGATCTAGAATAGAGATTTTTGTTGTTGCATAAAAACAGTTACAACTAATTATTACTTTACCAAACCACATAAAATTATTTAAAGAATTATTAAATAAATATAAATTTACTTTTCGCATAAAATATTATTTATATTGATAACAAAATATGCTTTATAATAATTGTTAAAATAAGATTGTGTATTATTTATTGGTACAAATTTTCAAGACCTATATTCTTTTCTTGTTATAGAATAATTATAGAACGTGTTCATTGGGCTTTTTCTTTAAAAATAGGGGAGACCGGGGCTAAACCGGACGGATTTGTTCTTTGGCCAAAAAACTCATACAAAAAATTTTTTTTGCTAAAGAGTAATATACCGTTTTGAAGCTTGTACCTTCACCAACAAATCGCACTTGTTCGATGTAGAAAAACTACAGTAACTTTGGAGATATGTTGCTTCGAAGATGACTACCTCAAAAACAAAAATCCGAAAATTGGTAGGGCTAAACGGACACCCCATGGGGATAAATCAGACACGGCTAATTAATTAAAGAATAAGACACAAATTTTCGTTTTTTTGTAGAAAAGTCAAATCAATTCTTCACTTATTTAAATGTAGGTAGTTCTATACAAAGAATATAATATAAAATGTAAAATCGGTAATTAATATAATATAAAATGAATTACAGTTTTCAGACTTGTCTATTTACAGCAACTTGCTTGCAAATTCGAGTTTTAAAATAAATTCTTTATTTATTTAGTTTTAAAGTGGTTCTATGCAAAGAATATAATATAAAATAGTTAATTAATATAAAATAAATTAAAGTATTCAAAGATTTGGTTGTTTTTTATCACGATGTCCGATTCAGCCCCACACCGTCATCTAATAATTAAACTGCAATATATTTTTTCTTCTTAACGTTTTTCATTAAACTCTTTTTCTACTAAACTCAGTACACCATGAGCTAAAAGAAAAATTGCTGTGTGATATTTGGACTTTAATTTTAACAATAAAAACCATAAAAAATGAGAAAAAATTTTTTACTTTTACCTCAAAAAATGACATTTTCACATATTAACGGCAACTATTATTACAAGAAAAATGACACGTCCCTAAAACCTCATGCAGCATTTGCATCACGAAATTGTGCGTAGAGTAGAGTGGGGTGAAACCACCAATTTTGCACTTTAAGGACTATAACTTGAAAACTAAAGCCAATGAGGAGCCAAATCAAAAAGAGTTTGAAAGATTGATTTCTTGGCTAAATTTTACTCCATATACTCAACTCTTTATCTCTTTTAGTTTTCGAGATACGGCCGTTTTACGCGACCTCTGCAATTGGTGGTTTCGCCCCACCTGGTGGGGCGAAACCACCAACTGCAATTTTTTTAATGAAAAACGTAAAAATTAATTAAGGGGGGGTAGGGTCAAACAACTTTCAAAAAATCGTTTTTTTTTCTTTTATTACTCTTATAGTAGAACATCTCATAAATGTCCCTTGAAATTTTTAAGTCATTTGGAGCAAAATTGCCAAAGTTATGGAGCTTTTACCCCTTGATTGTCTCCGTACCTGAATTGACAAAAGTTATAAATAAACAATAAAAAGTGATAAAAAAAATTTTGTTTTTACATTTTTCGGAAGCTATTAAGATTCTGTTCAAGGACATAAAATAAAAATTAAATTGATGCAAAACTCTAGTAGATATTACAATATTAACATGGTTTGAGCAGGTGAATATTTTGTCCAGCGAATACTTTTAAACGCGTTTTTCTCAAAACGACCATTTTCAAAGTCGGTGAACATCATAACTCAAAAACTACTGCACCAATCTTCACAAAACTTGGCAAACTTTTTTAACACATAAAATACCCGACCCCAACGTTTTTCTTTTGTTTATTTATTTATTTTTTTCCAAGATATAGCAACAAAATGGCGGATTTTTTGAGTGAAAATACCGTTTTTTGCTTCATTTAGTCGCAAAAAATTCAAAATTCAAAAATTTTCAAAAAGGAAAACGTTGGGGTCGGGCAAAATTATTCTTCTAAGCAAATTCACTTCAGTTTTTGAATTTCGTTAATGTGTTAATTAATTACGATGTTCACCGCAAATCATGTTTTTCAGAAAGCGTTTTGGAAAATGCTCCGTCAGCGGCATAATTCTTAATATTTTTAAACAAAAATTTTACAAAATTTTCTTCAAATACTAACTAATAACATGCAAAAAAATTTAGCATATAAACTTTTACCATTTCTTTAATAAAAATTCACAAAAAAGATGCTTTTTTCAGCCGTTAGACCCTACCCCCCCTTAATAACAATCGAAAAACAACAAAAAACTAATAAATAAATACAAATAAATAAATTTTTTGCAAAATTAAATTTATTTTAATTAGATATTTAGAAAATGTGGAATATACCGTAGTCAGTTGTTCTTATAAGGCGGTAATAAAATAATTTTTTTTTATTTTTTATTTTCACCGACTTAATCTTTAATAAAATAGAAAGTTTTTTGTTTTTTAATCTTCACTGAATTAATTTTTAATAAAAAATAAAAAAATTTTTATTTTTTTAATTTTGACCCATTTAAAAGCCATTGTTGGTGGTTTCGCCCCAACATCACTTTTTTCAAAAAAATTTAATAACTTCCAAAACACTTAAACAAATTTTTAAAAAAACTACACCAATGCGTTCAGAACACTCAAATGAATAAAGAAATTCTATTCGTCTATTAATTTTTACATTATATTAACAATAATTCAATAATCAGGTAAAAATTTTTTTTTGAAAATTGTTAACATTTTACATATGTCACTGTCATTAGGCAGATATTTTGGTAAACGGCTTGAAACTTCAGATACCAGCGGAGAATATCAGAACTGTTATTTACATCGAACGATAAGTTGATAACACGTAAAACACGAAAATAAAAGCGAATTGGTGGTTTCGCCCCACTCTACTCTACATAGGTTATTTACACAGTTTGAAATTCTTTACGGTTTCGGAAATATTTGACTTGTCCGGTTTATCCCCGGTCTCCCCTACAATAATACGTAATCGGACTAAATTTGGTTCCGACTGTCTGTTTGATTTTTCCTTAACCACTTCACTGGCAAGGCGTTCCAAATGGCGTTCCACCCGCCGAGGCCCAGACTGGCAAAAACACATACGTATAATATTACCATTCATAATAATCAATAATAGTTATTTATATATTTTATATTTTATATATATATATATATATATATATATATATATATATATATATATATATATATAAAATTAATAGTTGTATTATAATATTATAATATTGTATGTAAATATCTTTTTTTAATAAAAATACAAGTTTTATTGTGTAAAAATTGAAAGAAATTGGAACGCCATTTGTCGAAAAATATTAAAAATAGCCGAATTTAACGTTCGGAAAAACGTTGAAAATAACAAAAACTTAAATTTTTATTGTGATAATCTTGTTCTCTGATGTCTAAACTATAGAAATATTCCTTTACAAAAGTTGAATGTGGTGTACACTCTTTAAAAAAGAGTTTTTTTAGGAACGCCATTTCGGTGTTTTTTCCAGTCTGGGCCTCGGCGGGTGGAACGCCATTTGGAACGCCCTGCCAGTGAAGTGGTTAAGAAAAGTTCTAATAATTTTGGATAAAACATATACTTAACACGGTCAGAAGTGAGAAACTATCCATTTTCTGGTGAATGGAAAACAAAAAAAAATTAATAAAAACTGAATTTTTTTTATTTAATTATTATAAAATTGTGAAAAGAATAAGTTCTTATAGAAGTGATTTGGCTAACATTTTATTCAGATATTTTGATAGAAACCTCATTTCTAACGTTTAACAAAAATTTGAATAAATTATTAACCCTCACGGGCTCGAGTTCGTTTTTCCGCCTGCGCGCACAAGCCGGGCCCGAGGGACCCGGTATTTAAAATCAATAGAAATAAAAAAATTGACAGCAAAATTGTTAATATTTTTTATCTAACATATAATTGTATCATTTTAGAGAAATTATTTTAAAAAATAGTTTTAAAAACAACATTATTTATAATAAAAAAATAAAATAAAAAATATAAAGAACAAAAAAATATTTTCAGACAAATCACCGTATAATGTATAAATAATTATATAAACATTTTATATATTATATGTATGTTACACATATATATATATATCTATATATATATATATATATATATATCTATATATATATATATATATATATATATATATTAGTTTAAAAAATAGTAATATAAAATAATGGTAGAAATATAAAACATCTGAAAAAAATCTTTAGCTAAATTACCTAATAATAATTATCTGTATTTAGACGTAAAACCAAAAAAAAATTTTAACGACCGCTATATTGAATTTTTTAATTCTGACATCAAATTTGTAATCAGCGACCCTAAAAAGCCCCGAGTACCGATTTTAAAGAAAATCTGATCGATTTTCTGTTCTTTAACTTTTAGGAATGGAATTTTCCAAAAAACGTACAACACGCACTATATTTTTCGCACCACGTCACTTCCGGAATTATTTGGGATATGTTTACATTTATTACAGTAGGTGATGTTGAAACATTACAAAATAATGCAATATTGCAGAAAAATTACTAACTTTTTATACGCAATTATAACCCGTGTCCCTCGGACCCGGCTTGAGTCTTTACGTAAGTTCGACTTAAAAGCGAATTTTCCAGAGTATTTTATGAATTAAAAATTCTTTACAAAAGTGAAAAATGTGTTTTTACGCCCTTAAGTCTTATGTGAAGTTGATTTTTTAATAATATTTTCTTAACCGGTAGTAGAAAAAAAAAACTTTCCTCCGGGTCCGAGGGACCCGGCTCGAGCCCGTGAGGGTTAACAAATAAACGCTTTTTAATGGTCCTAAGCTTATTTAAAAATATTTAAATATTTATACTTTGTATATACTTATAGATTCGTCTTGACATAAAAATTTCAATTTTATTATATATAAATTTAGATTTTGCTAAAAAATTTTTTTTACTTGAACAAGTTTTTGAAAAAAACAACTGTAAAATTTTTGGTGTGGGATATATTCTATATTCCTTTTGTCCATTTTGAAGGATTAATGTGATAAATAAGCCCTCAAAATTTCATCCGAATTCAAGAAAATCTATGGAAGGTATCATGTTCACACGAAAGCAAGATCTATAAACAGATACACAAATTGTTTAATACATTTTAGAAAATTTTATTATTGAAAGGACTACATAGCTTTTTCACGAAAAATAAAAATCAATTATAAGTAAATAAGTATGAAAATATAATAATATTGTTTATTGTTTTAAGACCTAAAAATCTATACGGGTAATTTTCACGTAACTGTAATAATTGGCGGCGTCACAGAAAATACATTCAAAGTAAAAAATTTTTGCTTGGGTATGGATACATTTCACAGGTATATATAAAACCTATTCGCAACCACAAATATGTGCAAATAGATATTATATTTTTTGATAAATTGCAGAATTCCCTCCAAAATTTCAGCTCCGTGACGTGTCCGTTTTTAAAACTTTAAATTAAAATTCAGAAATTTTATTGAAAACGCTGAAACTGAAAACGAGAATTTTTGTAATATGAATTATGTATATAGGTGAACAATTTCTACATATAATGCATCTTCTAATACTTCTTATAAAATGTAAAATAGTTTTGTCCACAAATTTTTTCAATTTTGTAATAAGATATTTTTCCATATAATTTAACTTTTTATGGCACATTTTAATGTTAACTGAGAATTAAAATCTAAAATAAGATCCATGAGCAACAAATATCAGTAAAAAAAGGTTTAATATTTTCAAGTTCTACACTTAAAAACAATTTTTTTTGTAAAAATGTGAAGTTCACAAAAAAAGTGGTCAGTACCGTGGTATTACTATTCTTTTAATGTAAACACTCTCTATGGTAATTATTACGATTTTTTTAATATTATATTAGAAACAAATTATCTGCCAAAAGAAAAGATTTATTTTGCAAAATTGTGGGAATTAGGTTAGTTTAAATGTCAAATGTCAGCTCCGTGGTGTCACATAAAATGTCAGTTCCGTGGCGCCTGTGGCGTACAGTGTAAAGGTGCAAATTCATGGATCAACAGTTGCTAGAACAACACATATTACAGAAGAGGACAGACATAGTTGTGTCCTTTTATATTTCAGTGCTTTGGCAACCGTTGACTTATTAAAAAACACCTTAATATTCGAAAAAACACGCCTTTATAATAACCAAGCAGAAGCACAGTTTAATTACTGTTGATTGTAACGCTCTTATTTGAGAATACTTTTCTACAATTAGTTTTATGCGCTAATTTCATAATGTTATGTCAAGCTGATAGTAAATATTTTTGCTGGGGCTATTTTGTGCATTAAAATGCATTTTTTAACTCAGTGATTTGTTTAAATTCAGAATTAAAAGAAAAACAACTTTTGCATATATATGTTATACTGCCTTCTGAAGGTTTCCTATGAGTTAGTCAATGAAATAAATTTTTTTGTCGGAGTTGTAGTTATTAAAAGTTGTTCCAAAAATAGACCCCGGGATGGAGCTACTTTGTGTATTGAAATTTGTGTTTTTATAATGTTACATAAACATTTTTTTGATACTTTCTTATTCATTAAATCTTTTGTGTAGATATTTCAGAGTAAATTAAAAAAAATTAGATATTAAAAAAAAAATTTTGTAAATATTATACAACAAAATGTAAAATATAATACTAAGATTTTGCTAAAATCATGATTTATTAAAAATTAACAACCTTTCTTCAAATCTTATATTATTCTGAAAATAAATAACACTTTTTCTTTTTAAATATACATTTTACAATAATACATTATGATAATTATAAAACTATCATTTAAACACATGTAAATAACTTTAAATCATCATTTTAATAGAAGCTTTTCTAAACGTTTTGAATATGATATTTTTTAAAAACTTGAAATTAATATTTTAAGGTTAAATGAATAACAATTTAATATCTAATACACTTTTTCAGTTATTTTAAGAGAAACGAGAGAAATAGTTTTAAGACTAATTTGAAAAACTTATAAATATTAAAGTTAATTTTTTGTCGCTATGTTGCTCACCGGTTAAAGTTTTAATCGTTTTAAGGATTTTAATTAACTTATTTTTGGTTTTTTGACAAAGAAGTTCTTTTTAATAATTTTATTTATTAAATACCTGGCGTACATAAAGTAGCCCCAGTTGACGGCAGTATTATTCAATGCATAGGGTGGTCAGCTCCGTGGCAGCCAATTTTCGAAAATTTGTTATAATTTTTTTATAATTATAGTTGTTGTAAAACCATTCAAATGACAACTATATTATGCTCTAATGATGAGGAAAAGTGATATTTAACATTAAAAAAACAAAATTTTTTTTCTTTTAAAAATGATCTTGAAATTGCACAGTTACGTGAAAATCACCCATACACAATGAAGTTACATGGAATCAATTTATGTTTAAGTTTAAAATGTAATTTCAAAATATAGTATTTTTAAAAAATAAATAAAAAATATTGTAAATTATATATTTTTTAATTTGGAAATGAAACTCAAAAATGCACTTTTTTGGGAATAAAATGTAAATTATTTATCAAAAATAAGGTAAGAAAAAGGAAAAAAATGTATAAATTAGAGTTTTGCAGATACTTCAATTTAGCGTAAACTCGAAATTGGAATCAAATCATTCCTTCATATTAATTCTCATTAAAAGGATAGAGTATTCGAAATTTGCACACATATTTTTACATTTAAAAAAACTTGTTTAAAATTGTAATCAAGAAATATATAATTTACTATTTTTGCAGTTATTATCAAATTATATTCCTTTAAAAATATGATTATGAAATAAAAAAAATTTATAATGATGTTGAATTTATCACTTGGTTAAAATTATTTAATTGAGAGATGAAATATTATCAATCTTGTCTTCGTCCAGCAATGTTCATTTGATTGAACAAATTTTGTGACATTTTTTTCGTTTCTGAAGAGGACGACTGTGTCGTTGAAACGTAAACAGATTGTTTTTTATTCGAACCTGACTTGGATAGATTGATAATATTTCATCTCTCAATTAAAAAAAAATTTATATTGAATTAATTTAATTTATTTATTCTAATATCTGTCACTGAGAATAGAGAAAACCATGATGCTCAAACCAAAAAAAGTAGGCGTTACTTTCTTAACTGTTCGTCTCTCTCTCACTTCTACTCTAAACTGAAAGAAAAGACGATACTTCCCACTCCTTCTCTGTATCATGATTTCTCTCTTATATACTCTGACAAACTTCTCTCTCCAACTCTTCTCTGTCATCAAAAGCACAGCAGGAGGGCGGACGGAATTCTTGCGGACAGAATGAATGAAAGAATACGGAGATTAATATATATAATTACTTTTGTGAAAATAGTGCTTTAGATCTTTATAAAAATTGACGATACACATTGGATTTTTTATTCAATATTCCACCTTCCCACGATAATTTATTTAACAATAATATCAAAGGGTAGATTTGCCTTTTTGTATGTCTCACCACCTCGTCTCTGCATCTCGAGGTTGTCACGGACTAAACCACAAAAGGATTTCTCTCAGCCTACCCGCGATTCACCTCTAACTTCGATACGGGAACCTTTTCTTTGAAGGTTCTTCTCTTGAATACCACCTTGAAGGTTAAGAAGGTGGAAACTACTGCAACAAGAATCTGAATTCCTTTGGTTAAAATGGTCTACCAGTTATCTCCAGCAGCAATTAGTTATCTCAAAATGAAACCATCCGTCTCATCAAATTAAGCTTGGTTCTCTGGTTCTTCTCATGGACGAAAGGTTCCCACCTTCAAAATTACCTTTAGCCAGGGTCACTGCATTGCACCCTGGAAAGGACGGTTTCACAAGTGTTGTCACAATCAAAACTGCAACGGCTCACCTTAAGCGACCAATCACAAAGTTTGACGAGCTTCCCATCTCTACGGAACTCTCAAGATCAACAATCGTTCAACGCAAGTACCGTCAACATTGTTGCCGATTGGGGGGAGAGAACGTTCAATTATTATTATTATTATTATTATTATTATTCTACGACAATTTTAAAGTTAAATGCGACTTTTGAAATTTTAACCACGTTGGCCGCGTGAGGGCAGGATCTTGCGGCGTGGTTTTACAATTATTATTCATCTCTTTATTTTTCATAAAAGGAAGTGTTTTATTTAAAAGATAACATTGTCAAATACAGTTTATTAAAATTAACAAGGACATCCTCAAATTATAAGGGCATTCTTATTTTTTTGTAAAAGGCGTGCTCTCGTCGGCATTTAGAAACCTTGAGTGAATGTTATTGTGTGTAAAAATAAAAAACAAAACTAAATACTCCAGTTGAAATATATTTAGCATTTGCCTAATTTATCTCCAACTATTTCTTTTCCATAAACTAAGGTTTTTTCACAAGTGCTTTCAACACTCAGATAAATTTTTATTTTTATTGTATTAGAAAAATATTTTATTTTTAAAATTTAAATTTTAGTTTTCAAAGTTAATTATTCAAAAAGAAAAAGTAATTATTTAATAATTGTTTAGCAATAGTTCAAGAAGCATTATTTTTATGACAGTCTCAACTTTATATAATACAGAGAGCTTTTACTAAAGCAGATGAAGATAAAAGCGCGATAGTTATGTCGCGCAAAAGCGCAGCAATTGCGTAACGTAAGTAATGAGGGCCCACGGGATCCTTTGTTTTTCATTTTGTTCTAAATTTATGTCCATCTTAATATAAAAGTAACATGATTTTTTTGGAAAACATGTCAGCTTTCCAATAAGAATAAAAAAATTTTAAAATCCATTAAATTTGAATAAAACAGAGTGATTGTTTTAAAAGTATAAAATTTTTGGTTATGAAGAGGAAAGAGTAATTCCGTAGGTTTTCGGATCACCTTTCTTTGCTGGGTTATTGATTGGAAGCTGTTTTTGTTAAGATATATTTAAATATTGTTATAAACATTATATATTCTAGTTAAATAAAATAATCTATATTGCTCTTTTAAGGTGATTGGCCATGGATAGCTGCGCTTGGATATGAGGTTAAAACATCTAAAGAGAAAATTAAATGGCTTTGTGGTGGTTCTTTAGTTTCTTCAAATCACGTTTTAACAGCAGGACACTGTGTTTATAATCGACCAGACTTAATACTAGTGCGGTTGGGAGATTTGGATTTATTTTCAAATGCCGATAATGTTGAACCTATCGACGTTATTATTGAAAGAAAAATATTGCATCCTCAATACAGTGCTACCACCTACACCAATGACATTGCTGTTTTAAAATTGAGAGACAACATTTCTTTCTCAGGTAATGCACGGGTTTTTATTTTTAAATGTGTGACGACAAGATTACTGATGAATCGAATCAACATATTTAAATATTCAATTCAAAACATTTGCATCGAATCCCGCACAAGAAATACTCTATTATTGCTTACAACAAAAATCCACACAATCTCATCGGGGAGTTCCTCCAAGATGATGGCGTGATACAAGACGGTCCTCTGGGCAACTAACAACCAATCGAACTTTTTAAACACGACTGTTAAGACGCTACCACTTTTTCCTACTCGCTCGTACTCTCCTCGGGTCTAAAATTGACGCAAAACATTAAAACAAGCAATTAATAAAAACAACTCAAATATAATTAAAGAACTAAAATATAATAAAACTCTATAACTCTCTCAATTTTGACACTCGTCAAAATCACGTCTTGACTTCTCGGAAACCCGCAAGCAACCCTCGTACCATCTGATTGTCCCCAGTAGGACATTCTCAATATCAAATCGTTTCCTTGTTTTTCCTTCACAACTTTTGGAGTTTCTAAAAGTGAAAAAAATTATTACATTAAATTCCACATATTCTCACCCCAGTGTACTCAAAAACGGTCACATTAGCAAAAAACTAGTAATTTTCGAAAAGACCACCTTCAGCTACAACTTTGCTTTTGACAACTTTTCACTAAACTTAAAACTTTTCGACTTATTTGTAAAAAACTAATTTTTTATTACATTCTCATCATCATTTAAGTTTTTGAGCCAGGCCAGCTGAACCGTAAAAAATGTATTCATTCTTTTTAAATGTTATAACTTTGAATAAAAGCTTAACGGAAAAAAAGAAAATTCAGATTTCGGACTGAATATAAAATAATTTGAATGATCCTTCTATGAAACGAGTAGATATGCAAATTAGGTAAAGAGAGACAGTCTAATCTTATATATCTTCGAAAGAGGAAGAAAGCAATAGCGTTAGATTTTCCACGTTATAAACAGAGACCGGTTTATGTTATTTCTATTTGGAAAGAGAAAGGAAGCAATAGCGTTAGATTTTCTGCGTTATAAACAAGGACCGATTTATGTTAGTTGTTTAGAAAGTAGAAGACAAAGATATTTGAAAGGTATATTATATATAAAGAAAAGCGAAAGGTCTGCTCGAGTACCTGACCTATTGTTCGAAGGGTTTCTTTTAACCAGTGGTCAGTCTATTGTACATGCACGTACAATAATATATATATATATATATATATATATATATATATATATATATATATATATATATATATATATATATATATATATATATATATATATATATTCCGGAAAGAGTGAGATTTTTGTTTTAAATTCGGTAGAGGATAGAAACAGAAATTTTCTACTCATCTTATACTTTTTTGTCAGCTCAATAGATAGTGAGTTTTCCCAAGTGAAACAGTGAAAGTGAATTTCTTTTAATCATAGAAAATTAATTTTTGTTTGATAAGTGATTATATAAGTGATTAAAAAATGTAAAGATTATGAATATTTATATAAGTAAAAGATGTATCGAGCTTCTATGTAAGTAATGTTTTTATTATTAAAATTTTTTGAATGGAGTTTTCTTTTGTTTTTTCATTTTGTAGCTATTCGTAAGGAATAGATATTAACATGCAATTTCTTTAAGATACTATATTTTTAATTTTGTTTAAATAGTAAAAAGTTTATTTTTTCTGTTAATTTCATTATATTATTAATTAAAAAATTTATTCGTTAGGAATAGATGTTAAAATGCAACAATTTAAAAAAAACAAATTTTTTTGGTTTCGTTTAAAAATTAAAAAGTTATCTCCACAAAGTAAATTTAATTTTTTTTATTTGTAGATAGTAAAATTTTCTTTTTTTGCAGTTTTTCTTTTTTTCTAGGATGAAAAATTGTCTGTAGATATATTTCATAAAAGTAATTTACATTTTGTAATTTGAAGTTGTATTAATGTGGAAATGATTGTTGAATGATGAAAATTGGAAATGGAAATTAGAAATGGAAATTAGAGATGGAAATTAGAAATGGATATTGGATATAGATATTGAAATTGGATAAAAGGGAATTGAAAGTAAAGAAAAAAAGAGAGATTTAAAAGTAATTTTCACTGTATTGGTCAACATTACGAAATAGAACCATGGCTAATAAAAAAGAATTAGTTAACTTAAGTGATGAAAATTATGATATAATAGATAATAAAAATGCAATGTTGAATGATGATCATATGCATGAATTTCAAAAGCTTTTAGAAAGACAATCAAATTTGTTTTATAATATGCAAAGCACTTTATGTTTACAAGCGTTTGATCTGATAGTTCTAATCGAAAAAAATAAGAGGTACATTCAAATACTTTTTAGTAGTTCTTTCAAATCTGGTCACTGGATTTGCACTTATTATAATGGAACAAGACTATATATTTTTGGCAGGCTAAACAAAGGCTCTTTAAATGAGGATCAAATGAACTATTTAGTTAGATTATATCCCTTTAAACCACCAGTAGTATTTTCAACAGTTCACCAACATACGTTACGCAGTGTTGATTGTGGAGTATTTGCTATAGCAAATACTCAACAAATACTCCACAAATACTCTGTTGCATTTGCAATATCTTTATTTTTTAATGAAATGCCAAACACTCTTTATTATAATTATTGTCAAATGAGAAATCATTTTAAGTTAATTTTTAAAAACAATCATTTAAGTAGTTTTCCGACTAAAAAAATTGTGTTAATCCACGTTTGATGGTTAAGTATGATTGGGAGTGTCTTTTGAATGATTCGGTTAAAGAACTCCTATGTAGAAAAATAAAAACTACAACTAACTAATAAATAACTAACTAACTAATAAATAAACCCTAATCAAATTATTAATCAAGAAATTCCTTGTGAAAGAATTTTAAATAATGCAAAGGTAATTAATAATCCTTTGAATACGCAACAATATAGTGCTATACTCAAATCCAATAGTAAAATTAAAAATGTTTTTCATTCAAATAAAGTAGACGTTTCCTCCAAAAAAATTCAAACAAGTCAGTTTGAGTTCCAACAACAACATTCGGATAAAAGAAAGAATGAAGTTATAAATAATGAAGTAAATTCCTATAAAAAAAAAGTAGTGTACAATGACAAAAAGAATATAGAGGATTACTGAAGCATACAAATTTTTTCTGTAAATTTATTAATTCAAATGATGATAACATGAATGAATCTGTTAATATATTTATTACTCGTATTCCTTTATTAACGAATGCACATGATGGTGTAATGGAAACAAATTCTTTATTCAAAACTGTCCAAAAAAGTGCAGCGGAGAATCAAAAAAATTATCGTGCCAAACATAAAATGAAAAGAAAAATTAATATTACTAATCATTCAGATGAAGTACTTGTTTCGTCTGTAAAAATAAAAAGGAGCCAGGCAGAATACCAAAAAAATACGGAGAAAAAAAGAAATCAAATGAGAAGAAAACAAGCTCTTTATTTGATAATTCAACAAATGTAATTTCTAATGAATTGCAAAAAGGAAACGAAATAAAATCTTTGTTTGATAATAAAAATTTGTTCAATCAAGTTAATGATTCAAATAATGATAACATGAATCATTCTGTTAATTTAGAAAATATCTTTGCTTCTATTTCTCTAATAACGAATGCAAATGACAGTGTAAACGAAAAAAATTCTTTATTTAAAAATGCCCGAAAAAGTGCAGTGGAAAATCAATGAAATTATCGTGCCAAACAAAAATTGAAAAGAAAAATTAATATTATCAATCATTCAGACGAAGTAGATATTTCGTCTGTAAAAATAAAACAGAGCCAAGTAGAATACCAAAAAAATATAGGGAAAAAAAGAAATTAAAAAAATGTAAAAAGCTCTTTGTTTAATGATTCGACAAATGTTAATTTGAATGAATTAAAAAAAGAAAATAAAATAAGCTCTTTGCTTGATGACTCTAAAATTATTAATTCTAATCAATTTATTGATTTAATAAATACATTTAGTTCACAAAAATCAATTGTTCCTCTGTCAAGCATATCAAATGACAAAATTATCTATCAATCAAATTCTAATGAAAATTATCTAGGAATAATGAATTATTATTGTAATAATTGTCAAGCAAAGCATTTTAAAGATGAAAGAGTTATTAGCAAAAAAGACAGTTTTAATGATTGTTGTGGTCATGGTGGCATTATATTGCCTTCTGTGCAATATCGAGAAGAATTAAGAATATTGCTAGAAGGACTTCATACAAAATCAGGTCATTTCAAAAAGAATATAAGATTGTATAACAATTATTTTTCTTTTGCATCTCTAAATGCTAACGTAATTCATTTTAATAACAGAAGAAGAGGACCATTTTGTTACAAAATTCAAGGTCAAATTTATTACCAAATGAATAGTGCTTTATATCCTGATAAAGGTGAAGACCCATGTTTTTGTTAATTGTACATTTACGATCCTGAAGAAGCAATCCGTTATAGATTAAAAAGTAATGAAAATTTGGATGAAGAACTTTTACAAACTATAGAAAATATTATGAGAACTTCTAATGCATACACAAAATCTTTTATGATGATATCAGAAATAATTCAAATTGAAACTGAATTAGCAAAACAAAAAATGAAGAAATTCCTGAGTTACAATTGTTGTTTACGTTAAAAAAAGGTTTTGATAAAAATGGATACATTTTTTAAAGTTATAATGAAACTGCTGCTATTTAATACAAATTTTAATTTTAATTTAATTAATTTAATTAATTTTTAATTTTAATTTTTTTAATACAAATTCTGAAGGAGAAATACCAGAATCTTATGTAACGGTTTATAATAAGTCTACAAAGGAATTAAAATTAGTAAGTAATTTAGATCCGAATGTTGAACCGTGGATTTATCCCATATTTTATCCACTCGGAAATAAAGGTTATAATATTAATATGATTCGTAGTAAAAGTGCTTTTAGAAGTAGAAACCATACTATTTCTCGGTCTGCCTATTGTAAATACAAAATAGCTATTAGAGATAAGGAATTTAATCAATTTTTATATGGGGGAAGATTATTTCAACAATGGATTGTTGACAATTATGTAAAAATAGAGAAAGATAGATTACGATTTTTTGCAAACAATCAAGCTCAATTGAGAAGTGAAACATCAAGGGCTAATCGATTATTTACAAAATCAAGAGTTAGATAATAATGTACATGTAGGAAAAATGCTTATATTGCCATCAACTTTTATAGGATCACCTCGTAATATGATGCAGCAATATCAGGATGCCATAGCTATTGTTGGTCGTCATGGTAGACCAGATTTATTTATTACAATGACGCATAGTCCAAATTGGAAAGAAATACATGAAAATTTATTGCCTCATCAAACTGCTTCTGATAGACCTGATATAGTAACTAGAGTTTTTGCCTTGAAGGTTAAACATATTTTAACAGTTATTGTTGACAACAAGTTATTTGGAGAAGTAAAGTCTTATGTTTATGTTATTAAATTTCAAAAGCGAGGATTGCCACATATTCATTTGTTAGTTATATTGAAAGAAAATTCTAAATTATTAACCGTTGACAGTGTTGATTGTTATATTTCTGCAGAAATTCCTGATGAAAATAGCAATCCTTCTTTGCATAAAATAATAATGCAAAATAACATTTATGGACCTTGTGGAGATTGGTGTTTAATTGATGGTAAATGTTCAAAAAAATTTCCAAAAAGCTACCAAGAAGAAACTACAATTGAAGAAAATTGTTATGTTCGTTGTCGGCGAAAAAATAATAATAAAACTTATGAACGACCAAACGGATTTGTTGTTGACAATTCTTATGTAGTTCCATATTGTCCTGTACGTTCAGAATTTTTTAATTGTCACATAAATGTGAAAATAGTTTCAAGTATCAAATCTGTTAAATATTTATATAAATATATATTCAAGGGTCATGATGCTGCATCCATTATTATTACAAATGCCAATGGTGAGGTGACTGTTCATCACAATGAAATTAATCATTATGAAGAGAATAGATATGTAGGTCCTGTTGAGGCAGTTTGGAGAATTTTAAGTAAACCATTGGGGAAAAAGAGCCATAGTATTAATCGTTTACCCATACATTTACTAAATGAACAGCGATATTTCTGCTCGTCAGTATTATTATTTAGAAATACCAGAACAGGGATGCCAGCAGGCGGCGGAAATTCTACCCCACCACGCTGCCAATTCTTCCCCCACTATACCTACCGGCGGAGGAAACGGAGAATACACGGCAATGCTGGCTT
The DNA here is from genome assembly GCA_032873175.1 of Leptopilina drosophilae. Lineage (NCBI taxonomy): Eukaryota > Metazoa > Arthropoda > Insecta > Hymenoptera > Figitidae > Leptopilina > Leptopilina drosophilae. Next base: position 37,407,082 of record CM065483.1, read on the forward strand.
TTTTCTTTTTCTCAATATAACAGCGAAAACTAACCTATACTGGGCGAAATCGGCGCGAAATTCAAACTCGTGTTTGAAATCACTCTGGTATTTATTATTATAATATTTAATTTTAATTGATTAAATGCATAGAATTTAATGAAAATAGTACTTAATTATTAGTATTACTAAAAAAGGTTGTAAAATATTAAAAAATTTCATGCGAACAATTATTAACAACTAATATTCCATTTTTTAATTATTACAACTATTTCTTATTAATTAATTTTTTTATTTAACTATCATAAGTTTTTCAGACTATTTAATATTATAATATTACAAAATAATATTAAATATTATTCAAAAAATTATTGTTTAACTTTCACAATGATGAAAATTGTAATTTGTGTCATTTAAACAACACTAATTTATTTTCATACATATTTCAGAATAAATAAAAAATTCTGCTAAATCATAAAAATTAATTTCTTTGAAATATAATTCAAAATTGATTAAATCTTTTAAATTCTGTCATTTTTTATCATTTTTATTCTCATTTTTTAAATAATATTATTATTTTTGACAATTAATTGTATTAAACTTAATTTTCACACAAAATATTATTAAAAATTGATATTAATTCAATTAATTTTTAAAATAAAACTACATTATGAAATTATTAATTTTGCTTTTAGTAAAAAGTTGTGCTCAATTCTATTAATTTTTAATAAATGAGCTATATATCATTTATATATTAATTCAGTAAGAAATTCTGAATTTCAGAAACGTGCCACCTAAAACTTGAATATTTTTATTTTTTCTGAAATGATAATTTTTTGGCAACATTATAATTAATTTCAGGAAAACTTGTCGGCCGATTTCAATGATTCAACCAGTAATATTTTTGTCTTGAATCTAACTTTCAAGTAAACATTATTTTATTTAAAGATATTAAATTTTAACTTAAATTAATTGTTACATAAAATATTATTAAAAATTGATATTAACTATTTATTCAAAAATGTTTTAGTAATTGTACTCTTAGTAAACGCCGTACTGAATTCTATTAATTTTTCAATTAACTGTATAATAAATTTTTTTTATATTACGTTAGTAAAATATCGTGCTTAAATTTTAAAGTCTTATATTTACTATTTTCAAAAACTAGCCAATATTGAACGTTAGAAAATTATAAGTATTAAATAACATTAAAATAAAAATGATTTATTCTATTATTACAAGTTTTTATTATTCAATATTATAAATATTAAATCATCATTTTAATATTTTCGATGTTTAATTTCCAAAGTATGTACAATTCAATTCTACTATTATTAATTTGTAGATGTAAAATACTTTTGTCTATTATCAGTCTAATAAGATATTAAAATATCAAATAAGATATCAAATTTATAATTCTAATTATAATTATTAACAATTTATTTTAAATTTTGTATAATAATTACGCATTAGTAAAAAGTCCTATTTGATTCTGTTAATGTTTTTAGTAACTTTTTAATAAAAAAAATTTGTTAATAATTACAATAGGTACTAAAAAGTCATCAAGTTATTTTTGAAGTCTTAAATTTATAATTTAAAAGATTGTCATAATTTTAGTCTTTAACAGTTATATAAATTTATTTTGTAATTTATATGAAGTTTTATGTTTACATAGTAAATAATACTTTTATATTAATAATAATAAAAAGTTATAATAATAGAATAAATTATTTAATATCTATAAATTTTTTAAAGTTTAGTATTAGCTAATTTCTGAAAATAATAATTTTAAGACTTCAAAGATTAAGCACAACTTTTACTACCAATTGTAATTATTAAAAAAAAATTTTTTAAATAGTAAAAAAATTATTAGAATCAAATACGACTTTTTACTAAAGCGTAATTATTACCCACAATTTTGAATAAATTGTTATTAATAATTTAATATGAATTTCTGAAATGTGACTCCTAAAACTTACAATTAGATATTTTTTCTAAAATAGTAATTTTTTCATTGCATTTTACATAGAAAATTATCATGTAAAAGGATTTTGCAAAAAAATGTTTAGTCATATCTCGTTATTAACAATTCAAAATTTTTATTACTTTTTTAAAATTAATTTCAGAAAAACTTGTCGGACGATTTCAATAATTCAACCAGCAATATTTTTGTCTTGAATCTAACTTTCAAATAAAATTATTTCGTAGAAAGAAATTAAATTTTAATAAACAACAAAATGGTTTATTTATTAAAAAACACTTTTTAATAAGGTTTAAAAAATAAGTAGAATTTTTTTGAATTAAAATTTCATGGATAAAGTGTTTTTTAAAAATGTTTTTTATAAATAAACAATTTTTTGTTCCTTAAAATTTAATATCTTTAAATAAAATAATGTTTACTTGAAAGTTAGATTCTAGACAAAAATATTACTGGTTGAATCATTGAAATCGGCCGACAAGTTTTCCTGAAATTAATTATAATGTTGCCGAAAAATTATCATTTCAGAAAAAATAAAAATATTCATGTTTTATGTGGCACGTTTCTGAAATTCAGAATTTCTTACTGAATTAATATATAAATGATATATAGCTCATTTATTAAAAATTAATAGAATTGAGCACAACTTTTTACTAAAAGCAAAATTAATAATTTCATAATGTAGTTTTATTTTAAAAATTAATTGAATTAATATCAATTTTTAATAATATTTTGTGTGAAAATTAAGTTTAATACAATTAATTGTCAAAAATAATAATATTATTTAAAAAATGAGAATAAAAATGATAAAAAATGACAGAATTTAAAAGATTTAATCAATTTTGAATTATATTTCAAAGAAATTAATTTTTATGATTTAGCAGAATTTTTTATTTATTCTGAAATATGTATGAAAATAAATTAGTGTTGTTTAAATGACACAAATTACAATTTTCATCATTGTGAAAGTTAAACAATAATTTTTTGAATAATATTTAATATTATTTTGTAATATTATAATATTAAATAGTCTGAAAAACTTATGATAGTTAAATAAAAAAATTAATTAATAAGAAATAGTTGTAATAATTAAAAAATGGAATATTAGTTGTTAATAATTGTTCGCATGAAATTTTTTAATATTTTACAACCTTTTTTAGTAATACTAATAATTAAGTACTATTTTCATTAAATTCTATGCATTTAATCAATTAAAATTAAATATTATAATAATAAATACCAGAGTGATTTCAAACACGAGTTTGAATTTCGCGCCGATTTCGCCCAGTATAAGACTATTCAAGTTGAGTGGGGGAAAATTCAAGATGGCCGTTTACTGGTGCACAAACTTGTATACAAAGTGTATGGGACAGAGTCTAATTTTTTAAATATCTCGCTTAAACGAAATTTTTAACCATAAGTTTATTAGGATTTTATGTTTCATTTTTAATGAACTATCTTTTGCAATAATAAAAATCGATTTTTAAAATTTTTTGATTTTATTATTGCAAAAAATAGTTCATTAAAAATGAAACATAAAATCCTAATAAACTTATGGTTAAAAATTTCGTTTAAGCGAGATATTTAAAAAATTAGACTCTGTCCCATACACTTTGTATACAAGTTTGTGCACCAGTAAACAGACATCTTGAATTTTTCCCCACCCAACTTGAATAGCCTTATAGGTTAGTTTCCGCTGTTATATTGAGAAAAAGAAAAAAGCAAGCATTGCCGTGTATTCTCCGTTTCCTCCGCCGGTAGGTATAGTGGGGGAAGAATTGGCAGCGTGGTGGGGTAGAATTTCCGCCGCCTGCTGGCATCCCTGTACCAGAACATTTTACGTGGGTAACGAAATCTCTTGAATGGAAAAAGAGTTCGTAAAGAAAAAGTATTAGGAAGAATATATTCAGTTAATCCATGTCAATTAGAGTTACTTTACCTTAGATTATTGTTGCTTACAGTAAAAGTATCATTTCAAAGTTTAAGAACAGTTAATGGAGTTATTCATGAATCTTTTACATCTGCCTGTTTAGCATTAGGACTCATAGAAGACGATAGTGAGTGGATTAGGACAATGGAAGAAGCTACCTTATGGATGATGCCTCATTCACTTCGACAATTATTTGTTAGAATTCTAATGCATTGTCATCCTGTACATCCGGAAAAACTTTGAGAAAAATTTAAGGGTCAAATGTCAGAAGACTATTCAAAACATGACAATATTGATGCTGAAAAAGCAGCTTATAAGAATATAAAATCAATGTTATTAAATGAAGGATGTAGTCTAACTGATTTTCAGGGATTATTAGTCATTAATAAAGATTTATTTGCACAGGTTGATGATGTAAATATTTTTGAACATATTAAGATAGGAGAGCAAAATTATAATAAATTAAATGTTTAACAAAAAAATATAGTTGATTATATTCTTGAAGTCATAAAATATTTTTCTTTAAATAGTCCTAAATCCTTATATATTAATGGTTGTGGAGGATCTGGAAAAACATTTATATATAATATATATATATATATATATATATATATATATATATATAATATATATATATATATATATATATATATATAATATATATATATATATATATATATATATATATGTTATATATTACATTATGGCATTTATTAAAAAATAAAGAAATAAATGTTTGCAACATGGCTTTTACAGGTATAGCTGCCACTTTGCTTCCTAACTAGCTTCCTAACTTGCTTCCTAACTTTGCTTCCTAAACTATAAAGTTTTAGGCTTACCTGTTCCATTGTACAGTGATTCATTTTCCAATATTAATGTTCAGTCAAAAGAAGCACTTTTATAAAAAAACACTGATGTTTTTATTTGGGATGAAGCACCAATGGCTGCAAAATATGCCTTAGAAGTTATGGATAAGTTATTAAGAGACATAATGAAATCAAATGAAGTTTTTGGTGGGAAAATTTTTATCCTAGGAGGAGATTTTCGACAAATTTTACCAATAAAAGAACGAGGTACTAGATCAGAAATAATAAATTTGTCAATAAAAAGTAGTAAATTATGGAAACATTTCCGAAAGTACACATTAATAGAAAATATGAGAGCTTTACCAGAGGAAACAGAATTTGTAGATTTCCTACTTAAAGTTGGTAATGGCGAATTAAATGATATAGATGATAACATTTAAGTACCAGAACATATTATTCAACAAGGCAATATAGATATAGCTGAAGAAATGTATGGTCATTTAATACTACAGAATAAATTTAAGGAGTTGTCGGGATATGCAATTTTTGCACCTAGAAACGTTGATGTTGATGATATTAATAAGAGAGTGGTGCGTCTCTTAGACAGTAAAGGTGAAAAAATATATAAAAGTATTGATTCTACTGAAAATTGTGATAATGGAAAATTTTCTGAAGCTTTATTACCAGAATATTTAAATACTCTCTCTCCACCTTCGTTACCACCACATGAATTACATTTAAGAATTAATTCTGTCGTAATGCTTATTAGAAGTCTTAGTATTAATGAAGGATTATGTAACGGAACGAGGTTAATTATTTTAGATTTGTCACATAATGTAATTAAATGTCAAATATGTATATTGTGAAAATTTATATCCGTTTACCTTTAAAAGAAGACAATTTCCTATAAAACTGGTTTTTGCAATGACCATTAACAAATCTCAAGGACAAACATTTAACAAAAAATTTATTGATTTAAGAAGAGATGTTTTTAATCATGGTCAGATGTATGTTGCATTATCAAGAGTGCGATCATTTGATTCCGTAAAAATATATTTAGGAGATAATAGAAGTAATATTTAAATAAAAAATTATGTTTATAGTGAAATTTTAGACTCTACTTAATTCAGTTTGTTTTGCTAAAAAATTTAATATTTTAGGATTTTATCATTTTTTTGTAAAACAGTATGTTATAGTTTAAAAACATTTTATGTGTCCATGAAGTAATATTTTACACACTGTTTTAGGGGCAAATCTTTAGAAGCTTTAACATTTGAATTTGAAAATTTCGAAAAAAAATTTTGTGCACAATATTGATATTTTTAGTATTACATCTTCGACCAAAATAAATTTCATTTTTATTATTGTACAACCGTTATTTGGTTGCCTTCTATTTTAAAATATAAATTTTTGGAAAGAAAGTAATGTTAGATTTCTTAAATCTGTAAAAAGATATACATAAACATTTTATCTCTTACACTTAAGCATGTTATTTCTCAGTATCACAAAAACATAATTAAACATGAAAATAAATATAACAAACGTCTAATACAACTAATAAGGACAAAATTACAAAAAAAATAATAAAAATTTTTTACGTATAATATGTAACATGTAACATATAATAGTAACATGAACTTTTGTAATTATTTGATTGAATGAATTGTTTAAAAAATATCGAAAATCTTAATATAACCTTGAATAAACACTAACCTTTTTTATGAAAGTTTAATAAAAAATAAATAAATATTACTTAAGTGCCTTCCGTTGATAAATTTTCTATTCAGCGCTCCTTTTTTCTCGCTTTTTATTTTCTTTGCTTTGATTTTCTTTCATTTTGTCACTTTTTATTTTATTTTTGATTACTTCGTGATAAATAACATGGAACAAATAAATTCAAACTTTAGATTGATTAGAAAACGATTGATTTGACCAAGCGACATTTTGAATATTTACGTAAAAAATAATTAAATGAGAATTAGAATAAATAAAAACATATGCACAGTTTTAAATAAATCTAAAGTCATATGTGTCCTAATTTTGATGCAAATTAAATAAGAATCTAAAGAAATCATATATTTGGCCAGCAAATTATTTGTGAAAATAAAATTTTGAATGAATCAACAAATAATGCCGAATTATAATTTCAATGTTTCTATATTTAAAACATTTTCTTATAAATAAATAAATATATATATATATATATGGGACATTCCATTTCAAAACGAACCACCGTATAAACAATTGACATTGTAAGGCAATTTTCAAAAAAATATTTCTCCCATTTATTAAAGCCAAACTTTATTTACTATTAGTGATTTTAAAATAAAAATTTTTCAATTTTATGATGGTAAAAAAATTTTTTTGTTAAATAATAGAATTTATAGAAAAAATTAGGTTTGAAAGATAACCTTTTAAATATCTCAAAACATGTCGTGTCCGATTTTCTTAAAATTTATGTCAAAATGAAGCTTAAAAATTCTAGTTTCATTTTATGTAAACATTACAATGGGCAATTCGGTTGAAATTAAGAACCAATTAAATTTTATGAAGCAGTCAAAGGTTAAACAGTGTAAAAATTTAAAAAAAACAAATTCCTCTCGATACACACATTATAACCTTAGAAATTCTTGTAAAATTTAATTAATTTCTCAAATTTCCGCGAATTGCCCATTATAATGTTTACATAGAATAAAACTAGAATTTTTAAGCTATATTTTGACATAAATTTTAAGAAAATCGGACACGACATGTTTTGAGATATTCAAAAGGTTATCTTTCAAACTTAATTTTTTCTATAAATTTTATTATTTATTTAAAAAAAATTTTTACCATCATGAAATTGAGAAATTTTTATTTTAAAATCACTAATAGTGAATAAAGTTTGGCATTAATAAATGGGAGAAATAATTTTTTAAAAATTGCTTTACAATGGCAATTGTTTATAAGGTGGTTCGTTTTGAAATGGAATGTCCCATATATATATATAATAAATTCATTTATTATTTATTTATTTATATAAATAAATATTATTATAAATACAAGTTTATATGTTCTGTAATGAAAAATCCTTTATTATCAGCTGTTATGCTGTGTATCTACGCATAGTGGCTGTAGCTGGCGGCGCCACCGTATTTGTTAATACTCTTATATTTCTGATAATAAGTAAGGAATCTCTTTGAAAATTTACAGAAAACTTTGTTACATGATATTCAACAAATGTCTCCCTGGAAGTTTGTTGAAACTTAAAATTCCTCGCAGACTTTTTGTTGTTAAAGTTAAGAAAACGTCTTTGGTGACAAAGCTCTATTTACAATTAAAAATGGTGAAACAAATTTTCACTTTTTGAAATTTTTATTTTTTTTATCGTCTTCTATGGACCCAAACGAGTGTACACAATTTTTTTGAATTAAATTCATCAACATTTGTCCAAGATATGATGATTTATGTTTTAAAATTAAATGATTTTTTATTAGCAAAATTTTTTAGTTTTTCATGTTTATTATGAAAAATATTTTTTTTAGAAAAAAATTTTTAAATAAAAAAAAGATGCGCCTTTTTATTTTCTATAAGGTAGAACTTTTTTAAACTTAAAAATTTGAATTTCATTTTTTTCGAAATTTTGAAAGCTTGACTGATTTGAATATACGTGGAGAGAGCGTACGTCCCCTTATTGCAGCCAAGCCTTCATATGTTATTAAATATTGAAATATAAAATAAGAAACAGGCAAAAAAAATTCGATTATCTTAAAATATTTAATCATCACAATGGTTGTAATAGATGGTATAAACTACTAAAAAATAGAGAATATATAGAGATAATAAAAATAAAATAGAGAATAATAAATAGAGAATTCCTTTAAATTTTAAAAATCTTCGCATTGGGATTTTTATTTAATCTGTAGATATTTAAATATAATCTCTTTCTATAAACGTTTCAAAAAAAATCATTTTAGTAAAAATGGCAAAGGACTTGTATTTAATTTTTAAAGAGATTCAACTTTTAAATATCTGAAGAATAATAAAAATCCCAGTGAGAAGTTTTATATAATTCAAAGTATTCTAATATTTTTAGGTGTTTCATTTTAGATAAATAAAAATAATAATGTATGTCACTAGAAGATCTGTTCACATTATTTTTGTCAGTATGGGACTCGGCACTGGACTTGCCTTGGACTCCGCTCAGAAGCGCCTATCAATGTGTTCAGTCTGTTTTGTTCCGCGTATAAGTGTGCATAAGGACGAAAACATGATAAGCCTACTGACGTGTCTTAAATCTTTTACCATTCACTTCCCTGTTTTTATCCTGGAGCCGCAAAGGTAGACAAGTTTGGGAATGAAATCTAAATTACTACCGCTGAACTCTAAAATTTTCAATCAAATTTTTCTTTGGGTTGTAGTTTACAATAAAAAAAAATTTTTTGATAATTTTTTTTGTTGAAAATATTACATTTTTAAAGTTACAATCATGCAATTATTTGTATTTAAAAGAGAGAACAATTTCGTGTAATCGTTGGTTGTTTTATTATTTTATTGTAAACGGCATATTAGTTAATAATTGTTTTGTGTTTGTTGTAATATTTTCTTAATGTAAAAAATAGCAAAGATTTTAAATTTCCAAAAAAATTTTCAAACGTTATTGTATTATTAATTTTATACTATTTTAGGTTCGAATAAGACAAAAAACTTTTCTCTCACAACATTTTTTCTTACAAATTTTTTGTGGTTTTTTTGGGCCCGACCAACTGTTCTGTGCTGAAAAAAATTTCATTGATTTTCTAAAATCTTAAAACTGTTTTAAAAATCTGTAGTTTAAAATAAAAGGACAGTTTTAATTGTTTTTTAAAATTTTTGTTTTTTTTTTGCATTATAACGGATCAACACTACATTCTTAAAAATATTAAATGAAGAAAAAGCTATCAATTTTCCGAATCAATTTACAAATAATTTAATATCTTAAATAAATCTCTATAAGATATAAATAAATAAGAAATAATAAATAAAAATAATTTTTCTATATGAAAATTGATAGCTTTTTTCTCATTTAATATTTAAATATCAAATGATAAATTCACTTTTTGTAAAAAAATGTTAAAAATAATTAATAACTCCAAATGCGTTCACAGCAAATTAATTAAACTCACACTGATTTTAGGAAATTGTTTATTCTTTTAAATGAAAATATTTGTATAATTATAAACTTAAAAATTACACATTTTTAATAACAATTTTATAAACAATAATTTTAATTTAAAATAATGTAGGAAGTGATAGTATATTTCAAGGAACTTGGAGAATCTCGGGGTGCATGTAGCTCAGTGGTCAGAGCAGTCTACCGGCAATAGAAAGGTCGTGGGCTCGTATCCCACCATGCTACCGCTTTTTTCTAATTTCTTTGATAATTTTGAAATTATTAATTAATTTCGAAAATATTTTTCTGGTTAAGCAGGTTTCTGTATTAGGGCAGCTGTGCTGTCAATACATATGAAGCCCATGAGCTTATAGAGATTTATTTAAGACTTAATTATTTGATTCGGAAAATTGATAGCTTCTTCTCATTTAATATTTGTAAACCGAATGATAAATTCACTTTCTGTAAAAAATAATTTTAATTATTTGTGTTCAACCCTTCCCTATATTGCAATTTAATTTATAGGAAGTGTATTTATTAGTCTCGTCTGGATTCTAATACTTTTAGAATATTATAGCTTTTTCAGCAAATCATATTTCTGCTAAAAGAGTTAGTAATTAAATGTAATTTCACAAATTTTTTTCACATCGACACCAAAAATATACTTTTAAGTCTACTTAATCTCGCAATCATCAGTAAAAACATGTCATGAAAATGTAATCCTTAAAGTCGTAGTAACTTTAAGAAAAAAAAATGTTTTATGAAAAATATAATTTAAAACGGGAAGAAGAACTCAAATAACGAACAACAGTCGAAGAACACATCGCGAGCGAAGCGAGCTATTTGCGCGCAACAACACACGGAGCGCGAAGCGCGACGATCGATATTCGCGAGCCCCGAGACGCGTTGAAACTTGCAAGCCCTCCACTCGAAGCGCGGGCAGATTTTTTAATTTTAATATAAGATATGTAATCAGCGACCTCAAACCCCCTTCTTAAATACCAAGTTTCAGTCAAATTCATCAATTTTAAAAATTAATATGTCCGCCATTTTTAATTTTTAATAACAACCTTACATTCAATCAAAAACATTCAGCGAGCCCAAAAATGATAAATTACAATAAATAGTTTAAATAAAATTAATAAGTAGGCGTGCAGTAGTGTACGGCTCTATGAGTACAAGAGGAGAAAGCGCGTGTTACGTTCGTACTAAATTAAATTTTTCTTTAATATAAAATAATCTTAATATTTAAAAGATTATTTTACAGTTTATCATTATACAGTATTTTATCAGTTGAATATCTTCGAAACATGCGTATGACGCATAGGCCTTTTTCTTGAAGGAATATTATCGAGGACAAAACAATGCCCTTACGCGTACTACGGAGTGCACTCGTAGAAACGGAAGTATGGGAGACGAAAGAATCGAATGACTTTTAAGATTGTATCATTTCTTTTGGCATCTAAATTAATATGTTCTAGCCAAGAATATACATATAATTTCTAAATTCTTTTACATTTTATATAAACATTTTTATTAACATTGGCTAGAATATTATTATATATTATTATATGCATCTCATTGATTCTGTTGATTGAACGATGATCTCACCCGTTATGTCATCCACATACTATGCAATTTATAATGAAGATGCATTATCCCCACTTATGTATAACAGAACGCGTGCGCAAAATTATTAACCAATGAGATGTAGATAATACCCCCATTAGTCCCAATATACATATATATTATAGAAGCTGTTTATAAAAACCAATGGACCACTGCTAATTTTGTCACTTCTTTTGGGCAATTCGAATCAATTGTTTTAACCAACTTAGACAGTGTCCCATCAGGCAGATGCCAAAGATTGTATTTTGAAATTAGACTTTGATTTTTGTTCTTAGTAGTTCGTCAAATCGAATAAAACTTTTGACAAAATCATACAGTCTGAACTACTCAGAAACTTTCTGAGGCAGCTCGATGTAAAAGATTTAAGTCAAAAGGCATTACTTTATTTGAAAAAGTTCGGGATTCGATAACATTCAAATTAAAATCAGTGTAAGACTTCCAAACCAAATCACCCTTGATCAATTCGATTTCTTCGTCAAGAAATCACCATTGTAACTGGTAAGAATTATTATATTAAATTAATCATATTACTCTCATTTACATCTTTTATTTTTCCTTACTATTTTCCTTATTTTCAATTTATATAAGAGCAATATCAATAACAGTTCCCATAGAACTGAGCATTACGACGTTCCCTACTAAATTTCATTTATCTTTTAATCAAGATCCTTTTCTTTTTCGAAAACTTTGCTAACGACCTCCGAATTTTCAAGTAAATTACTAATAACGTAAAGACGACCGCGACTATCAATTTATAAACGTAACAGTTAGCAAATTTTCTGGTGGCAGCGGTGGGATACAAATGCCAATTTTGACATTGTTCTTATTATTAAAAATTTTTTAAAATCTTTCAGGCTTTATAGCTCTAACAAGACTAATCACTCAAATTACTCTTTCTTATACTTTCATATACCTACTAAATTCTAATTGGATTCATGTGTAATTGTTAGAGAAAATATAATTTGTACGCCTGTTCAAAATTGTTTACATAAAATCATTCATAAAGATACATAAATCTCGTTCCGAAGGAAACCATTCTCTCAAACATCAAGCGTATCTCATACCATACTCAAACTTAATACATTTTTCCGCTGTACTCTTTGGTTCTTTGTTTGATTCCAACAATCTTTAACAAATAACAGAATATTTTTATTACATATTTCATGGTTGTGGTTAATCTGATTATTTATCATTTGGTTGTTTATACGAAAATAAATCTAGTTTGAACGAACTAGTCCCTCTGATACTCAATCGCGTGTATCTAAGAGGTTGAATTATTTTAAGTGTTTTGTAATTTAAGTTATTATTAGTGCTTCATAATTTTTATTTTGCTTTTAAATTAGTTATTAAGTTGTAATCCCTTGGATATTTATATTCAAGAAGTTAAGTTATTTTAAGTTATTATTAGTGCTTTATAATTTTATTTTGCTTTTAAATTAGTTATTAAGTTTTAATCCCTTGGATACTTGTATTCAGGAAGTTAAGTTAATTTTAAGTTACTTAATTTTAAGTGCTTTATAATTTTTTTAAATGCTTTATAATTTTATTACTAAGTTTTAATCCTTTGGATACTTGTATTCAAGAAGTTAAGTTACTTTAAGTTATTTAATAAGAGAAAATATAAACAACCAAGTAATAATAAAATCATATAAACAAAATTAAAACTAAATTAACATTTTTCGAATGAAACTAAAACGTAGCTCTAATTTTATTAATAAAACAACATCAAAACGATCCATTGATTGCAAGTGGAAGGGTATTAGAAGAGAATTATTTCCCGATTGTCCTGAGTTTACAATTGAAACATATCCAACCCTGTACAATGAAAAATTGAAACTGATAACTATTGAATTAATAACGGAACTTTGTGAATTTATAAAAAAGGAAAAACTTAAATCCAAATTAAAACTATCCATATCAAAGTAAACAAAGTTTTACGTTTTTTTTACTATACCTGTGGGAAAATTGGCAAATTATTACAAAACCTATATTACACAACATCTAATTGTCGTAAATACCAATTTAATCTCAGTTTACAATAAATTCGTACTAGACTTCGAAATTATTTTATTATCCAATGGATGACACCACCTCATAAAAAGAAACACAAATATTTTCAAAGACATAACTCAAATAGAAACATGTCACAAGAAGGGAACGACACACAATTGGGGGGTGAAAATAATGTTAACCCCAGAGATGAAAATAATGATAATATTGAAAGAACATTAGGGACAGAAATAGATCATAATATTACCACCGAAATGGTAACGAACATGGCAGAATGCATCGCGATCCAACAAGGTATGTTACACGTACCAAATTTTGAGGGTCAAAACATCTGCGTTCGAGACTTTATACAAGATATTCAATGTGGATCAGCTTACGTCCCCCCAGCATGTCAGAAAAAATACATTAAAGCAATATTAGGACGCTTAAAGGGAGCAGCTAGAAATAGTGTACAAAATATGGAGTTTAATACTTTAAAAGACTTAACAAAACATTTAAAATCACGCTTTCTATCCACAAAATCTTATCCTTGGTACTTTAGATGCATTTATTCAAGGATTACCAGACGATATGTCAAATAACGTAGATGTCCGAAATCCTAAAACTATTCAGGATGCATTAGAAGCTGCCCTCCACGTTGAAACTCGACAAAGAGAACAATTTAACGGATCAAGCGCTTATCGCGTATCACGACAAGATTATTATACTCCTGGACCTTCAAATCGAGATAGAAGTCCCAGCCCAAACCACAATTTTAATCAAATCCGGCCTTGCCAAACAAACCACCATTAAAATTTTTAAAAAATCCGAACTCTCAACCAACCGAATTCCAACAATTTCCTTATCCTTATCCTTTCTATCCATATCCTAATCCATACTCTTTTATGCCACAATATCTACCTCCTAACGAACAATTTAATTATGGAATTCCTAACCGAAAACTTTTTAACGCTTCTGTATCACCTCGATCGACATCTCCAATTCCTCAAAAACGGGCAGATAATTTAAACTACAACTACGCTCGCCGCAACGACGCGACGACGAGCGAGGCGAAACCCGAGCGTCGTATGACAGTCAAATTCCTAGAAAACTCAGAAACATTTCCCAAACAAACGGAGAATGTCGTGAATCCCCTGTTATAGAAATATCCGCCCCAGAATTTAGAAATTCAAGAGCAGGATTATTAATCGATACAGGCGCAGATGTAAACCTTATCAAAATTAATCAATTAAAAGATGAACTACTTATAGATCCAGCAGAGGCGATAGAACTTTCCGGAATTACAAAATTAAGAGCTAACACTATCGGGTCGATTACGATTAATATTAGAAAAACACCTGTTAAATTTCAAGTAGTTATGACTAATTTCCCTATAACTACTGACGGTGTATTGGGACGCAACTATTTGAGACAAGAAAGAACTGAAATATCGTTTTGGCATAACACTATTGTCACGCATTCAGAACCAACGATACCAATACCATTTATTGATTGTGAATCTTTAGACCCTGACCCAAAAGATAGTAAAACACCAAAAATTTTCAAAATTCACGCACGAATGAGAGAAATAATTCCTATCGATGTATTAAATTCTGATATAAAGGAAGGATATCTTCCTTTAGTCAAAACTAATCCCGACGTTTATATTGGCGAAGCAGTAGTTACTAACCATAACGGAGTTGCATATATATTAGCAATAAACACGACTAACGATGACGTCACCATAGAATTAGAACCTCAGGAACTGATACCTTTTGAATACTATAACATACCAGGTGACGAATATTTTGAAAATTTCGAATCTACGGAAACTAAAACACCACCTGTTGACCGAATTCAAAACATAATAGAACGACTAAGACTAGACCATCTAAACTCTGAAGAAATACAACATGTAAAGGATTTAATACAAGACTTTAGTAACGATTTTTATATACCTGGTGACAATCTTTCTTCCACTCACTTAGTTCAACATAAAATCCCAACAAAAGATGATATCCCTATAAACACAAGACAATATAGATTTCCTCCAGTTCAAAGGGATGAAATTGAACGACAAATAGCTAAAATGCTTTCGGAAGAAATTATTGTACCTTCTAATTCACCTTATAACTCTCCATTATGGATAGTTCCCAAAAAACCAGACGCACAGGGCAATAAGAAATGGCGTTTAGTTATAGATTTTCGCGCTTTTAATGAAAAAACTGTTGGTGATGCTTATCCTCTGCCGAATATCACGGATATCCTTGATCACCTTGGGGAAGCTAAATATTTCTCAACTTTTGATTTAGCTTGGGGTTTTCATCAAATCGAAACAGACCCCGTTGATAGAGCAAAAACGGCATTTTCCACTCTAAATGGACATTATGAATACATAAGAATGCCATTTGGACTGAAAAACGCCCCTGATACTTTTCAAAGATTAATGGATCAAGTTCTGAGAGGACTTCAAGGTGTTGAACTGTTTGTCTATCTAGACGATATAGTTGTGTATGCCAGAGACCTCAAAGAACACAAGAAAAAAATTGTAAGATTATTTTCAAAATTAAATGCAGCTAACTTAAAATTACAACCCGAAAAATGCGAATTACTAAAACGAGAAGTCATTTATTTGGGTCACATTATCAGTAAAGACAGTTTAAAACCAGATCCCAAGAAGATCGAGGCAGTAGAAAAATTTCCGACACCAAAAACGCCACGCAATATTCGTCAATTTCTCGGATTAGCAGGTTATTATAGAAGATTTATAAAAAACTTTTCCAAAAAGGCTAAACCCTTATCCGATTTATTAAAAAAGGACAAAAAGTTTACTTGGACTTTAGAACATCAGGAAGCATTTCAGATCTTGCGTACGGCCCTCTGCGAAGAACCCATTTTACAATATCCAGATTTTAATAAAAAATTCACATTAACAACGGACGCATCCGATTACGCAATTGGAGCAGTATTAAGCCAAGAAAAAGATGGTTTCGACCACCCAGTAGCTTATTTATCGAGATTATTAACTGGACCCGAAAAGAATTATTTTACAACCGAAAAAGAATGTCTCGCAGTATTATACGCCGTTAAATATTTTCGTCCTTATCTTTACGGTCGAGAATTTTTACTTGTAAGCGACCACGAACCCCTTCGCTGGATTGATAGTATTAAAGACCCCGGTCAACGACTCGTACGATGGCGATTAAAATTAAGAAATTACGAATACTCTTTTAAATACAAACCTGGAAAATTAAATTGCAACGCAGACGCACTATCACGAAATCCAACAGAAACGGAAAATATTCCAGAAAATAAAATATTTATGTTAACTCGAGGAGCTAAGAAAAAATTAGAAGAACCATCGACTTCAACACAAAGTACCAGTACAATACCAAAACCTACAACTTTCCAACAACAAGGAACAATACCAAAACCTAAAATATATACAAAACATAAATCCACCTTAAAACCCACAATCCAGACCACAAAATCCACAGTAACCACTGAAATACCAACAAAAAGAAAACCAGGTAGACCTAGATCCTCATCTATTCCCTCTCCCATTATACCACCACCCAAACAATTCAATAAAAGTACAATAGGGACTAGACTGCACCCTCGAAAAGCAAAAGATAAAACTTCGCCAAAATCTATACCCGAAATTAGCGAAGAATCCGACCAAGAAAATAAGGAGTCCGAATCTGATACAGAAGAATCTACCGAAGAAAGCGACATCCCAATTTGGAAGAAAAGTAAAAGTCTCCTTCCAAGCCTTGACGTTACGTTAGATTCATCCAAACTTCTAGTTCCAAAAAGAAATGCATCCGTAGATAAAATACCTATCCCGTTAACTCCCGAGGAACCCGTACCGGGAAGAGATAAAGACGAACCAGTCACTGATCTTCGAAATATAAAAATCCCATTAGAAGAGCCTATCTACAGTGAATCAGATACCGAAGATGAATTAAACGAATCCATTATTTTAGAAAAACGCCGGCAATTAAAAGAACAACTACATAAATCAATCGAAATTTTTAATCAATCTTTAAGAAAAAATAAAAACGATTCCGAAGAAGAAAACAAAGAAGATTCTATACTTATTAATCGCACTTCAGTATCAGAAGGAGAAGAGGACGCTGAATTATTAAAAAAATTAGAAGATATCGACCCTTATGTCTCTCAAAAAGAAGATACAATTCTCGAAGACAAAATAAATAAATTAATTCAACAAGTTCAAAACAAAACAATTCCATCGGAAAATCCGGACCAACGAGAGGAAATCAACGATATTTCAAAAACATCAAAAGACAAGTTCTTAACAAAAAATCTCCAAACGTTAATAACAGAGAAAGAAGACATATTACATAAAGATGCTAAAGACGCCCCAACACCAAGTTTTAACCAACCTCGTATGACATCGACTCCTCTTATAACCTCAAGCGCGATTACTCCATTTACAACATCACGACCTACAACCCGCTCAACACCCTTCCCACGCAGAATCACTCTACCTCAAACGATTGTAGAAAACGATGAAAATATTGAAACGATTGTAGAAAACGACGAAAATATTGAAAAAATTATTGAAGAAAACGTCGAAGAAAATACAATTTCTACCCCTCGGGAAGACATGATAAACACAACTAAAATTTCAGAAAAATACAATAGTATTTCAGACATAGGAGACGAAAATTTAACGAAAGGATTATATGCGCGAAATGTTAATATTCAAAGTTGTAGGGAAAATCTCACATTCAAACGCGATAATTATGTACACTTTACCTCAGCAAATTGCGAATTCCTCAAACCAATAGATAAATTATTAATTGATTTAGGATTAATAAATCCAGAAGAAATAAAATTACAGAATCCAAACTTAGGGCAAATCCTTTTAACCCCTCGTGGAAATAATAAAATATTTTCGGTGATTGTAAAACACAAACATGAAAACGAACTAAACCTAGACACTTTAAAAACAACCCTTAAAAACATACAAATTTTAACTATGGAAGAAAATATAAAATCATTACGATTTTCCTTATTAGAAAATTATTTAGAGGTCATAAAACCAACTCAACTTTCTGAAATTTTAACAGAAATATTTTACGAAACCCTATTAACAATAACGCTATGTTACTCAAAAACATTAGTCCCACCCCAACAGATGCGACATAAAATAATTTCCGAAATGCATAAAAGTCTGATAGGCGGTCACAAGGGTATGACTAAAACATACAGACGAATTAGAGAACATTTTGTGTGGACAGGAATGAAAAACGACATTATTGAATTCATTAGACATTGCCAACCTTGTCAAGAACAAAAAATTCTCAGATCCAGAATTCGAGAACCTATGCTAATAACAGACACCCCTTTAGATACATTTGATAAAGTTTCTCTCGACACCGTAGGAAAATTACCTACAACCCCGGACGGTAATAAGTACATTTTAACTATACAAGATAATTTGTCTAAATATTGCATTGCTGTACCCGTTCCAGATATCTCAACCGGTACAATAGCACATGCAATAGCTAAGAATCTTTTTGCCCAATTTGGTGCACCTCGCGCTATTTTAACTGATCGAGGAGGTAGTTTTGTCAGTAAATTAATGAATAATTTATGCCGAATATTTGGAATAAAACAACTAACAACATCGGGATATCGACTGCAAACTAATGGATCACTAGAACGAAGCCATACAGTCCTAATGGATTTTATAAAACATTATGCAAAACATTATGACGATTGGGATAGACTTATACCTTTCACCATGTTCTCTTATAATACTTCTGTTCACGAAGCCACAAATTTCACTCCTTATGAAATAGTTTTTGGAAAATTAGCAAGAGCCCCAACAGCTTTTCCTTCTGACGAAAAATTAATAACTTACGGTACCTATCTAAGAGAACTAATAACTCGTTTAAATGAAATCAAAATATTAGCAGCAAAAAATTTAATAAGGGCAAAAGAACGCTCTAAGTTAAAATATGACAGAAATTGTAACGAATTCAAGGGTAAAATAGGAAACCTAGCTTACATAATGAAAGAACCAAGAACTAATAAATTCGAAAAACGATACCACGGCCCCTATAAAATTATAGATATAACAGATAAACACAATGTTATTCTTGAAGGAGAAGAAGGACAACGATTTCAGAAACACATGGACAAGCTTAAAATAGCATACGAATAGGAACAACGTTGTTGGTCTCATTTAGGTATTGTTGGATGCACGAAATTGATTAAATTCTTGCACCCGTAAATATCTGAGTGAGCCCTATAAGATCTAATAGAGAAAACCTATCTTCAAATCGAAGACTACAATGAAATACATGTATGTATGTATGTATACATACATATATATATGTATATGTATATATGTATATTCATCTACATTCTATAAATATTCTTGGAACGATTAAGTACAGCATTTTGCGTTGGATAAATTAATCACGCATCCAATGACATGTTGTGCTAGACCAGACTTGGAGTAATAATTCCACAAACAGCAAATAACGTATGTACAACGAAATATATACAAATTTCGGTATGGAAAACTTTTGATTAATAAAAATTAACAAACTAAAACCTCTTGAAAAACCTTTTCTTTATATAAAAGAGAGACGTTTTACTCTTTTTCAGCACTTACAACATGAGCGAAGAAAACCATATACGGGATATCGAAAATCGGTTTTCGGAAATATACAGAAATTTAGAATTGGAAGAGTTAGACACCAATGAACTATTTTTTTAACGGATCTTATCAAAACATTAATTTATGTATTTAATACCAATCTACAACCGACGACTTTAATGGTACACTCAATCACACTTAAGAAAAATAAAGTCGTTAAAAAGAGTTTCAAAAAAATTACGGATTTCACTGCACGTCAACAACAAGAGTTACACACGCAAGTTAACACACTACTCTCATTGAACGCCATTAAGGCATCAGATTCGAAATACAATAATGAAATCACAGTATTACAACGAAAGATTTCGTCTGGAAGACTATGTTGGCGATTCAGCGTTCCATTTATAGCATTGAGCCAACACATTGTTTCCACTCCCTCGTTCTACAAAAGAGAACCAGAAATCAAAGAAATATTAACAAACAACGCATATTTTTCCATTATAAACATGGAGGAACTATATCAACACATCACCATTAACCCAGAAGACACTCACAAAACTGCTTTCACAACCCCGGTTGGAAAATACGAATTCAATACCCTATCACCAATGATTAAAGGAGCCGTGCAAACATTCTTCAAATTATTGCAACAAATCTTCCCAAGAGGCGAGGAAGAGAATTTAATATTTTTGCCAACTGGAATTATAATCGCTAACACTACCTTAGAAAATCACAAAATAACATTGTCTAATGTTCTCAACATACTGCTATTTAATACCATTCAAATAGATCCCTCAAATTTCAAATTTTTCCGATCAATCGTTACTTGCTTCGAATATGTAAATCATTCAATTTGCGGAACATACTCGATGACCGATCTACCAAAATTTGTAGGGGAATACTTTATTGATTTAAGATTACAAGATACAGAATTCAGCGCAACTTTGTGCGAATATATTCCTGAAACAAACATGACACCAATCGTCCAAACTTCACGAATATTTTTAGGACCAGAAAACCAATACACAGAACACGATAAAATCTGTTTTGCTATTTTACATTGTATCAGACGATTTAAGTTATTTTTCAGAAACAATCGCATAACATTCTATGACGGCAGAAGTTACGCCGAATGGACAACAACTATTTCTTTACCTATTAGATGTGAACGATGGGTAACAGACATTAATGGATGCAATTGGACTTTTCTACCTTCTCCAGAAACTCACTAACATACTAAACTCCTTATTTTGCTTATCCCTACAATATAAAATGATAACACGCAACATAAAAATTCAATAATTCCAGATAGCCATGGAACTCAACTACACATTTCATGAAGAAGATTACACACAACTATACGAAGACTTGGAAACCGAAAAATTCAACACAAAAGAAGTTGAATTCGTCGTCGAATTAATTCGAACATTCTACACAGTTTTCACCCAAGATATTTTTACTCCGTTTCCTAATATAAAACACCAAATAAAAACTAAAAACGACATCCCATTCAGAAGCGTGTTTAGACCCTCAAAATCATATAATCGTCGACAAAGACGAGACTTAATATGCCAAATATCTCATTTAATACATGCAGGAATATTCGATCAATCCTATTCGCTTTACAACAATCGAATTGTAGTAAGACTAAATTGGACATCCCCTTTAAACCAACTTACATGGAAACTAGCTGTTGACTTTCAATATTTAAATTCTACCATTATGGAATCACCATCTAAATTCGAATCCACTGAACAAATTCGAACAAAAATCAACGAAGCCAATAAACTATCAATTCTCGATCTCAGTGAACTATATACACGAATAGAAATTGAAGCACAAGACCGCAAAAAGACCGCCTTCACAACACCAATCGGAACCTATGAATTTCTACGTTTAGTACCGTCAATTAAGGGTTCAGAAGAAACATTCTTCAAATTGCTTAAACACCTATTTTCTAATTTTAAGGAAGAAGATATTATATTTTATCCGAGAGGCATAATTGTTGCTAGCAAAAATTTTCAAGAGCATGTCAAAATATTAATGAAAATTTTCCTCAATTTTTCTCTCCGAAATATTACGATCCAAGGGATACAATGCAAATTTTTCCTGGATAAAATTGATGCACATGATTTCTTCGACAGTGAAATGGAAACTGAAAACCCAGTCCCAATAGTAAGTCCAATTTATACCGGATATTTGATACTACTTTTCCAAGTTCTAAAAACAAAATTTCAAACTGTACTTTTAGAACATCAGAGCAATCAAATAAGAGTTCTCGCGGCATCTTCAAGAAATTTCCAATATCCAGAAACTACTTACAACAACCACGAGAAGACTTGTTTAGCCATTATACATGCTAAAAGAAGATTCAACAAATTCATAGTGAACAACCCCATCCTACTACCAAACGGACACAGTTCATTGGATTGGATAGTAAACTCTGTTCATACTGACAGAAGACTACATCAATGGAGGATAGAATTAGACATTGAAAACTTTATATTACTACAACCAAACTAAGAGAATATTCAAACAAAATCAAGAAACCAAAATGACTAAATTAACTCTAACAAAAAAAAAATCTCTAGGCGTAACGTAATCATAATGCCTCCAAGTGCATTAGAAATCCTCCCATTGAACATCCTTCATAAGTTTATAATAATTAAAGATCAATGTTAAAAAAAAAAAAAAAAAAAACAAAGCGTTTTTATTTTTATTAACTCTTGTTACTATATTAACAAAGAAATTTAAGATTTTAAAATTTTATTCTCGATAACGTCGACCGTCCAAAACCGTCACAAAAACGATACTGGACCAAATCATTGACACCTATCCATAGTCGAACTCTATGAGAACAAAGTAACACACACTTCCATAAAAGAAACTCATAAAACATTACAAAGTATTCTCAAAACTCCACATAGTAACCACAGCCAAAACAACGAAATTAAAAACAATTCTTTCAATTCAATCCTCTATACTAGATGCTGAACATAATACAAAAAAATATATATTTTACATCTATATTAGAAATTAATTATTAAACTAGCTAAAATAATGCGCGCTAAAGCGCGCGTGAAGTTTCTTTTTCATTGACATTAAAAAAAAAAAATTTCAATTATTCAGAAGAATTTTATTAAAAATCACTATTTTTCTAAATATATTCAGGAAAATCACGAAAAAGTCAGAAAATTTTGTCAAATGTACAGAAACAATATTCAATTTCGAAAATTCTTAAGAAAACTCTAAATGTTATATTCCTCATTATTGAAAAGATTTTCAATGAAACTTTACAGATTTTAAATACAATTCAGGTTTATGAAAAACTTTAATAATTTAAATTCTTATAAAATTTGTTATATTTTTACATTTCATTCATTATTAAAAATAATAATGGATTTATGGATGAATTTTACTTAAAACAATAAAAAAAATTGAATTTTGGAAAAATTATAAATGATTGCAAATACTCAATAATATATAATATTATTATTTATGTTCAATGATAAAAAAAACATAATGATTAAATTTTGGTGAAATTCTTTATGAAAATTGAATTTTAAAAAACATCCAATTAGTATTTAATAAATTGTTTATTTTTATAGTTGGATAGTTGATTTCTTGTAGAATTTTCTAATAAATTGAAAAATTAATTTCAGTTAAAATTTTGGATCAAAATTGAATATCATATTCAAAAATATTTATTTATTAGAGAATTCTGAGAGAATTTATTTGTTGGACCCTGGAAGTAAACATTTTCTTAAACAATTGAGCTTTATCAACAAATTTTTTTTTTAAATAATGAATGAATGCTTTTGAAAATTTGTAATGAATTTTTTTTATAATTGCATTTTAGAGAAATTTGATGAAAATGTACATATTAAAATAATTGAACTTTGGAAATGGATTTTGTTGGTTATAAAGATAATTTAAATTTTAAAGGGAATTTTTGGCAATTTAGGAATATAATTGGATTTTTGCAAAAAAAAAAAAAAAATTTATATTACGTTTAAAAATAATTGAATTCATCAAAGTAATTCGTAAGGTGACAATTCACGGAAAATTTTTTTTTAACGGAATTTTTTTTCACGGAAAAACAAAAAACGGTTGAATCTTAATTTGAGGGAAATAATGAAAAAACCTTAAATTCTATTCTTGTTAATTTATAATGGTTAATTATTTTTTAAATTATACATCTTTTTATTAATACGCGTTAAATTCTAATCAATAAAAATACAGAAAAATAAATGCGTACAACAAATTCAAGGTTAGTTAAAATTTTATTTTCATTAAATATTTTTATTTTGAATAAAGTGCAGAATAATTTTCATTAATTATTGAAATAATTAAATTTAATTAATTAAATTTAATAAATTAAATTAAAATGAAATGAAAAATAATAATTAAATAATAAATAAAATAAAATAATTACAATAATTATTTATTTAATATTCTTTTAAGATATTTTTTTAAATCACTCTCATACATTAAAGAAAATTTAATATTCTTCAAACAAAACATTTAACTTTTATTGTAATTTATTTATTAAAATTTAAAAAATTGTGCAAGTATTCAATTATTATTTGAATTGTTCCTTTTAAATTAATTATTTTTAAAGAATAAAAATACAACAAAAATTATCTTCTTTGAAATTACACAAAACTAAATTTTTTTTCAATGTCATTTTATTAAAAAATTTCGTTTGCCGTTTTCTAATTTGTAATTTTGTTTCCAAATAATTCGCAATTTTACGAATTTAATTTTTGCTTACAATCAAGAACAAATTTGTATAGACGTTCCTATAAAATATGGACCCATTTTGAAATTTTTTTTTATTATCTATATGGTTTCATACATTAAATTATGCAGTTCATTAATTTATCGGTAATTTAAGTGTTTAATTTAATTGCTTCTTAAGAAAAAACTAAAAAGGCCACTTTGTCGGTTCCTTGTAAACCCACAAAGCAGCGTAACTTTCCTAAAAAAGTATTTATAATTTCCTCGCAAACTTCGAAATATTTACTTGCAAAGTTTAGTAAAAATTTCGTAAAGATTTAAATGTCTCATTTCAATAAATGTTTAGCATGAAATTTTCAGGAAAGTTTTACCTTACTTTTTCGGTTATAAGAGAGATGTCGAAAAATTTATTTAAATGTTCAGGAGAGTTTTAAGCTATAAATTTTTAGGAAAAATATCAGGGATGTTACAATGTTTGGAAAACCTGGAAATGTCAGGGAATTTTATTTTGTATGGAAAAGTCAAGAAAAAATGAGAAAACACCTGGAAAATAATTGTTTTTTTAAATTATGTTAATTTTTGGCGAATTTTACAATGAAAAAGTAGCCTTTGGTACTTGTTCCGCTGCACTCTCTATAATTGAATCAGTAAAATTTAACTGATTTTCTTTAACTCTATTCTGGTGATTTAAATCAGTGAAATCTCACTGAGGACCAATTAAAAATGATTGAAATTTCAGTCATATTTTATGATCCCCAAATTTTGAACGTTCAAATGAACGAAATATTTTTTATTGCAGATATTTTTATAAATTACTAATCAGGAAAACATTAAAAATACTGAAGTTTTATGTTTAGAAACTCAGTAATTAATTTTTTTTGAATAGTGACGCAAAGTAATTGCAATAAAAATTTAATTTATAGAAGAAATAAATAAATTTCATTCATTTGAACGTTCAAAACTTTAGGATCTTCATATTTTCACCTAATTAAAAAAATGTTATTGTTATAATTTATTTTTAAAAAATCGCTTTTTATTTCAATTGTTATAAATATTTATACTGCTCTCTAAATTTTAATTAATTTAAAATAATTAAATTGATAATAAAAAATCAGTCACTAATGTAAATAATGTAAATAAATTTTTAACAAATAGGATTTTCAAAGTATTTTAATTTAATAATTGATAAGTATTTGAATTTTTAAAAAAAGTCATGTTATAATGTATTCACGTTTTTTAGTTCGAAAATTAATAATTAAAATTTTTATTGGTTAATTTAAAATAAACATACGCTTAAATTTTTTTTAATAAAATTGAGTTTTTGCAAAGTTTTTTTTAATGTTGAAAAATAAGGTTTTTGAAATGTTTTAATGTCTAATAAAACAATAGTTTCAAGATAATAGAATTAAAAAAAATTAATTGATAATTTTTGAATAAATTAAAATTTATTTACATTTCATATTATTTGAGACCTATAAAAGTCAAGGAATTTTATTCGAGAAAAATTATAGCAACTCTGAAATTTTACGATAAACATTTCTTATTGAAGTGAAACATTTATTTCTTTACTCAATTTTGACTAAACTTTGCAAAGAAGTTGTGAAATTTGAAGCTTCAACCTTTTGTGACTGCTAATAAATGGAAACAACAAATTGTTGAAAAATAATTAAAATGAATTTGTAATACTTTACATTTTTTGCATGGGACTAAAATAATTTGGGAATTTCAGATTTTTTATTAGAATATGTATTATTATTTTTAACGTATTTTTGAATTTTAAGTTTTATTAAGTAGTGCATAAACGACGCTTCGATATAAACAATAAGAATAAAAGAAAACATTCTTT
Organism: Leptopilina drosophilae; assembly: GCA_032873175.1. Lineage (NCBI taxonomy): Eukaryota > Metazoa > Arthropoda > Insecta > Hymenoptera > Figitidae > Leptopilina > Leptopilina drosophilae. The sequence continues at coordinate 37,433,747 of CM065483.1, forward strand.
TATTTATTTTATATTTTTATGTTTACTTTTGTGATGTATTGTTGGGTGAGATGGTTATTAATTAATTTTATTAAAAATTTTTCATGTTAATGTTAAAAAATTTAAGAAATATTTTTAAAAAATTAAAAATGTCTGAGAAGAAAGTAATAATTGATCTAATTGACATTAGAGATAGAGATCTATTTGTAGCTTGAGTCGAAAACCCTAGTTTGCTTTTGTCTAATACATTGTACTTATTTATAGGGGTAAAATACTTGTAATATTTGGAAAATTTTGAGAAGTATATTATTATTTTAATATTAAAAATAATAATCGTTAAAAGAAAAAATACTCTGTAAATCTGAAAAAGCGAAATTCCACTATTTCACAGCGATAAGTATACAGCTAATTTAAAAAACGTATACACGTTAATTAAACAGTAAAATTTCACTAACTGACAGCGTATACTCAGATAGCACAACATTTTGCAGAAAGTTTGCGTTGCAAACTTCGCAAATTTACATGCAAGTTTGCAGCAAATTGGCAAATGTTCGCATTGTGCAAAGTTTGCGGAGCAAACTTACAGAAAACTTGCGTGGCAAGGTTAATTAAAATGTCTGCGCAGTAGTTTTCTGTGACATATAGAGCTGCGCATTACCTTTTTTCATCTTTCCTGGGAGGGAGGGTAAAATTTGACTAAATATGTGCATTTTGAAAACAACAAAATTTTTTTGGAAATTTTTTAAGTTTTCAGAAAGTTTGCTGCAAGCTTGTTACAACTTGTCTGCAAGTTTTCTGGGAAAACTTTGAGCAAGTTTGCTCCGCAAACTTCACACAAGGCGGACATTTGCCAATTTGCCACAAATCTGGGTATACGCTAATTTGAATCAGTTGTATGATTTTTGCTATTCTTTAGATTTAGAAAGTATGAAATTTAGTAAATTTCTATTATTTATTTGATTTATACACCTGTCTGACTTACATACATGGCTATACAAGTGTTTTTACATTTCGTAATTTTCACTTTTAAGATGAAAAGTCAATTGATCTTAAATTTTTCTCCTGGAATTATTCCAAGTAGGAAGAAACGTTTAAAAATAACAGAAATTTACAACTTTCACAAAGAACTTACAAAATAGTCTCATATCAATAATTTCTCGTAGACTGAAAAAAATATTTTCAATAAAATAACATTGAAAAAAAATTTAGTTTTGAGTAATTTCAAAGAAGATAATTTTTGTTGTATTTTTAATCTTTAAAAATAAAAAAAGTATTTTCAATAAAATGACATTGAAAAAAAATTTAGTTTTGAGTAATTTCAAAGAAGATAATTTTTGTTGTATTTTTAATCTTTAAAAATAATTAATTTAAAAGGAACAATTCAAATAATAATTGAATACTTGCACAATTTTTTCAATTTTAATAAATAAATTACAATAAGAGTCAAATGTTTTGCTTGAAGAATATGAAATTTTCTTTAATTTATGAGAGTGATTTAAAAAAATATCATAAAAGAATATTAAATAAATAATTATTGTAATTATTTTATTTTATTTATCATTTAATTATTATTTTTCATTTCATTTTAATTTAATTTATTAAATTTAATTAATTAAATTTAATTATTTCAATAATTAATGAAAATTATTCTGCACTTTATTCAAAATAAAAATATTTAATGAAAATAAAATTTTAACTAACCTTGAATTTGTTGTACGCATTTATTTTTCTGTATTTTTATTGATTAGAATTTAACGCGTATTAATAAAAAGATGTATAATTTAAAAAATAATTAACCATTATAAATTAACAAGAATAGAATTTAAGGTTTTTTCACAATTTCCCTGAAATTAAGATTCAACCGTTTTTTGTTTTTCCGTGAAAAAAAATTCCGTAAAAAAAATTTTCCGTGAATTGACACCTTACGATTTTATTGAAATTTGTTTTAAAATAATTGAATTGTTTTGTGAAATTTTATTGAAGAAAATACGTATTCAATTTTTTTAATATTCTCGTCGAAATTTCAATTATTTTAAAAATTGTTAACAAAATTTTTGGCAAAATTCAATAATTAAAGAAAATTTTAATAAAGTTCTTTGCAAAAGTTCAATTATTAAAAAAAAAAAAATTTATTATTTGCAAATTATTATTATAATTATTATTATTTTAATATTATTATTATGTATTATTAATTACAAATTTTTTTTGTAAAATTTTTTTCTCTTAAAAATATTATTAAAAATCGTCAAACGAAATCAATTCTTTCGTATTATTAATGTGGTAATAAAAATGTTATTAAAAAAAAAAAATATGGAAAATTTCCAATTTTTTTAAACTGAAAAAAAAAAAATTTGAGGAACTTTCAAATAAATAAATGCGTGACAACCCTGATCAAGTCTTTAATAAATTTCTCAAGCAAAACAAATAATAAAATAAAAATATTTCTGCCCAAAAGGCAGAATAAGAATAATCTTAAGACATTTAAATTATTTGAAAGTAACTGAAAATATTATTAGAAATTGGGGTATCTAAAAAAATTGCTTATTAAAATAAAAAAAAAAATTATTTTATTTATTTATTTTTTTTTACTTAAAACTTGTACTTTGTTTATAAATTGTCACTGAGAAGCAGAAAATATGCAAAATATTTTGTTATTTTAATTTCCCAACTATTTTTTTTAATTTTTTACTTAAAACTTGTACTTTGTTTATAAATTGTCACTGAGAAGCAGAAAATATGCAAAATATTTTGTTATTTTAATTTCCCAACTATTTTTTTAATTTAAAAAAAAAATGGAAAGAATAATATCCTAGTCTTAAAATATTTGTTACATAGTGCTAATTTTTCTGGGAAAAGAGAGAAATATGGAAAAATATAATAAATAATTTTTGTAAATTAATAAAAATAGTTCAGTATTATTTGAAAAATAAAAATAATATTTCTAATAAAATAAATAAAAACCTATTATTAAATTTAAAAAGTAAGAAAAAAAAATTATTATATATATAAAGAAAAATAATATTATCTATCAAAAATTCAAAACATATAAAAAGAAAAACAAAAGCATAATCATGACTAACTTCAAGTGTGGACAGACTGGACAGAATGAATGAATGAATACGACGATTATTATAGTTAATAATTTTTGTAAATTAATAAAAATAGTTCAGTATTATTTGAAAAATAAAAATAATATTTCTAATAAAATAAATAAAAAACCTATTATTAAATTTAAAAAGTAAGAAAAAAATAATTATTATATATATAAAGAAAAATAATATTATCTATCAAAAATTCAAAACATATAAAAAGAAAAACAAAAGCATAATCATGACTAACTTCAAGTGTGGACAGACTGGACAGAATGAATGAATGAATACGACGATTATTATAGTTAATTATTTAATTAATCATTATCAATTCTACTTATATTACTATTAGGTAGCACCAACTATTATAATTAACACCATAATTAAAACGTTAGCTTCATAGTCATCGGGGACGATGATCATTCTTAAGAGGGGAAGGAAACGCAAAAATTTTCATTATTATTTTTGAACATACATTTCAACAATGATACTTGAAATATATACTTTAAGTTTTACATAATTGTACATATTCTAGATTTCGATTCCCACAACCTATGGGCTGAGATCATTCACCTTGGATTCCAAGTATACTACCAAAACACTCTCCCTATGTCCCCTTAAAGTCGTAAAATACTATGTGTTGACCTAATACACATAAAATTTTCAAGAGCAGAGTTCTGAGTACAATGTAACACTCTAAATTCATTTAACTTTTCTTCTAATACAATTTCAATAATAATTCATCAATTATAATCAACTTGTATTAAAATTAATAACTTTTCTTATTTAATATAATCTTAATATATCTTATTTATTATATATATTTTACTCAATTATACCCCAACAATCTGTTCTTTTCTTCCATATTTCTTTTATATATATATGCATATACATATGAAACATTTATCGACATTCATCTACCAAGTTGCCCACTTCGTACGCATACGCTTACATATCATTCCTTTAGTATGAAAATTGAATGAATAAAGGCATTAATGCATGATGTGTTAAAACAATTTATATTTATGTTCTAAAACCTTTTTAATTTTCACAAATAATACCATAAACTCCATTGGAGTTTGATTATTATAGTTTCAACTGTATATTGTCAGCCAGAAAATTACCAAATCACTACATTTGATAAAAATCCAGGCCTATTTTATGAGAGACTTAAAACAATAAAATTCGTAGAAACCTATTAGAGACTAACCATTTTTATTGATTTAGGTAAATTACAAAATGATTTCCCTATTGATGAATTATTTCAAGAAATTGACTCAGCATATTACAGCTGTACAAAACCACACGGCGAACTATGTGATCAAATAATAAGACCCCAGAAATTAAGATCAAAGGTATTTCAAGCTAATGACATTTTCCAAAACGCCCTAGACTTGTTAGACAATGTTAAAATTACTCAATTCGAAGAAGAAAGTTTACCTTCAACAATAAGAAAACGTAGATCACCTTTAGATTTTATTGGAAGAGGATTAAAACCCATAATAGGAATTTTAACTACAGAAGATGGTGACGCTTACGATGAAGCCATAAATGAATTATATGAATTAAATCGGAATTTATCACACCTCGTGGGACAACAAACACACGTTATTCGGTCGGACTTACAAAAATTATATGTAGAAGCAAATCGACATTCTGAAGCCTTACGCCACATACGTTTAAATTTGAGAGAACTAACCACTACAAGTGAGGCTCTAAATTACAAACAACATCAGGCCTTTTTAACGCAATGGGCACAACATTTTGAATTAAAACTAGATCATTATATTTATGCTATACATCAAATCATAAAAATAATATTATCGGTTAGAGAAGGAAAATTGCATCCCTCATTATTAACTACAGAACAACTTCAAGACATAAAATTTAAATTGCAAACAATTAACAAGAATTTCGAATTTCCTCTACAAGGATCCAGAATTTTAGCAGAAGAGTTATCATTGTTAGCAAAAACTAAATTCGCGTATCATAATGAAAGACTTTTAATAATAATTGATATTCCATTATTAAACAAACTTTCGTTTAAACTATATATAATTCATTCTTACCCTATCCCACAAAATATTAAACCACAAAATTATTCTGCCTACATTGTACCTGAAAACCCATATATAGCTATATCCGAAGATCGAAGATCTTACATTTATATAAACCAAGAATTTTTAAACTCATGCTTAAAATTAAATCACTATTTAATATGCAATAACGACCAACCCATCTTTGAATCTAACGTTTTAAAAGGTTGTGAAAGTGAACTACTATTAGAACCAAGTGAAAAAGTATTAAAATTGTGTGATATAAGAATAAAATTAAACATTAAAACCTACTGGAATCAAGTTAGTACACTGAATGGATGGCTATATTCTACCCCCAATCAAGAAATTTTGACTATTACTTGCCCTGAGAACTATGAACGTCAAGTAAAAATTTTTGGTTTTGTACTATTACGCCTAGAAAATACATGCATTGCCAGAGGTTCTTATGTTACGCTTATGGGAACATCGATACAAAATACAGGAATAGAATATCTATATCAACCAGATTTGTCCCTGAATATCTCAACAATAATACCAAATACTACAGGATCAAACAATTTATCAGCATTAAGTGAATTTTTAATGAATGACGAGTTATTTCAAAATAACAAACAGGACCTTTCCGAAGGAATATCTCTTGCGAAAATAGAAACCAAACTTAATGTACTAGCCACCTATAAAAGAAAAGCAACAAGCAGCTTTTACCGAGATCTGTTTAGAAGCTTAACCTTGATGGGAATGTTAAGGACTGTAACAACCATATACATCGCTACACAAATGGTTAAGAAACGACGTGCTCGTTCATAATACTACTCGTTCTCTTTGCTTATATATTTTTATTTTATTTTTTTTTGCTTTGCTTTGCTTTACTATTATCACAAATTACTAATTTAAAAATATGGAATGCATTTGAATGAATTTTATAACTAATACTATAATGATTCTTAAAAAAAATAAATAAATAAATAAATAAAAATAAATAAAAAAATAATAATAATAATAAATAAATAAATAAATAAATTTAAATATATATATATATATGTATATATATAAATAAGATAAATTTAAATAAAGAAAAAAAGAAAAGGGGGAATGTTAATAATATACTTTATAATGTTAGTTAATTGATAATTAATAATGATTAATAAATAATTGACTATATTGGTACTACAGTTTATAATATTAGTTATTAATTTCCCATTGATAAATTTTAAAATACATCCAAGCCAAAATACAGTATTAACATAAGCTGGCGCTCCTGCCTGCCACTCAACGCGGTAAGCGTAGCCTATGTCCCCACTCACTTTATTGCGCTCTCTCTCTAACCAACGACAACTACTCCCCCATGCCATTCACTACTCCACACTATTGCGCTCTCTCTCTAACCCACTACGAGGCTCTCCCTTCACGTGCGGCGTACAGGTGAAGTCTCACACCGCATACAGGAATCTAATTACGCGACCCCGTGCGTTATCTCGCGAACTAACAATCCCTCGCGATTTTTATGCTCATTTTTGAATTTGCACCCAGATCTTAGAATCTATACGGTATATTTATATACTTCCAAATTTGAATCACACCTCTACGACCATTTTTACGAATCAAATTATATCATGCAACATATAAATTTTAAATATAAAGCACAAACAATATTATAACAATGCATTAGATTCCACTTACCCCTTTTTACTCCTTTTTCCGTCTTTATACTTCTCCCAGTTTATAACAACTTTTTTAACGCAGTATGCAAAATCCTTAATGATAACATAATATATGGAATCTCGTCTTCAGTGATTTTCGCCCATAAAAACTCGAACTTGATATTATAATTACAATACCTCTCCATTAGTGGGTATTGCTCATCCAATTTAGCTTTAATCACCTGCAAACCTTCTCCAAGCATTTTCATACGATCCATTTTTTTTACAAAAATTATATATATAATAAACACAAAAAATATATATATTAATAATTTACAAGAACCAAAAATTGTTTATATTAACCACTAGCCTTTAAAAACAAAGAAAAAAATTTTTTATCTTTATTACACAACACAACTTCACTATTTTCACCACAAATAATTATCCATTGAATTAATTCAATTATAAAATATAATTTTATTACAATTGTAAAATAAACAATAAAAAAAATATTATAATAATATATATATATATATATATATATATATATATATATATATATATATATATATATATATATATATATATATATATATATAATAACTTTTAATATTAACGATTAAATATTACAAAATATACCAAATCATCGTTATTAATGCTTTATAAATTAACATCCATATATTTAGCATGTTAATTTTAAATAACATTCATTTTTGGCATAATCTACTGACTAATTTTTATTCATTTCACATGTTAGTAAAACAAGTCAAGTTAAGAAACATTGCTATATATTCTACCTCATTCATAAGTGTGCATGCTTAAACATCAATAGAAGGCATGAAACCAAATATGACTCACTTTTTTTGCTTCTTCCTTTCATCTCATTCATCCACCTTATTATACAGTATATCTATTAAAAGAGGCTAAATATTTACTTGTACGAGTACATTTTCACTTGCTTTTATTCATAAAATTATGTATTTATACAAGTAATTACAAATAAATTTTTATAAAAAAAATATATATATATATATTTTTAACATTTTTGATTAAAATATAATTGAATAGATAAATTTTAAATCTAACAATCAATTTTTCTTATTATATATAATCAAAAAAATATATATATATATATATATATTTTATGCAATAATACTAATAATTCAATTAAAATTAATTACAAAAAAAAAATTTATACAGATATTTTTATATAATTACAATCAAGGGTGATGCGAAACTTATTAACGTTAAATTTATGTTGGAATTATATGTGTATGTGTGCGAAGGTCTTGTAAGAAAGTCTTCAATTGTTTAAACCTGGAAATTATAAATTAAAATTTTTCTTAATTCTTCGTGAAATTTTCTTAACATCGTTTTATTAAAATTAAAGATTTAAACAATTTATATGTTTTTACAAATTATGTATATAATGAATTGACAACGAATAACTCTGATTGAAATGTGTTAACTACTATACCTCGTTAAATGTTGAGACATCGAAACAATTGTAACATCCTTCCTTTACAAAACATATCCTTTTGAAAAATTCTACTCCACACCACCGCTTTTAAAATCCCCTATAACAATCATCAGAACATCACTTAAATTATTCCTTTTTTTTTTACTTTTAAATCTGATTCCTAACCTTATAACTTTGCAATATGGATCCCGTGACCCAGAAGAAGCTCCCGACAACGGACCACGTAGTCTCTTACATCTCTGGACTCAAAGGTCATTTGTTCAGTGTCTCGGACTCTCAACAGATTATACATAAAATGTCCCACTTCAGTACTTGGATTTACCATGGGTAAACCCCACATACATAAGTGAAATATGCTGTGCATATCCTCAACGAACGATATCCTATCTGCCAGTTGATTTATTAACAGGCACATCTCTGTCCATCGTTCGTCATTTCTCTGTTGTAAAGTCGTTTCTTGCGCCGGGCCTGTACGATCAACGTAGTGGCTACGGTAGCGCACTGTTTGCAACATTGGACCACCACCACCACCACGTGACAAATTTTGACGTGTACGAGGCGCCGAGAGCCGCGTGCCTTGCGTTCTTCCCGATGGCACACGACCAGTTTCCACTCCAAAATTTTCTCGCGATACACCATTCTCATCTCCTCCATCATCGGAAGTATACGAACTCTCTACCTCGCTGTAAACCTCTACAACCTCACACTCTTCAGCGATAACATTCCTACCCGACATCTTGATAAATTAAAAAATTTGACCTGGTTAAAGGAGTACCAAATTTGAACTGATTCAAAGCTACAAGAACTACATCATCTACACCGGTCATTCCAGAGGAGAAATTAACTAAAGTGGAGGGGATATATACATATAAAAAAGGATCAATCAACAACGTCTAAATATTACGACCAGGCGACATAACAAACCGAGATGGCAAATAATTTGTGAAAACAGTGACCACGTTCCATAAATATAAGACGACGTCTTCTTCGCACCCACCTCCTAATCCAGGCGTCTTTCACCAATACAACAATAAATATTTTTAAATGCTCAACTCGACAAAGTTAACACATTAAATATAACTTAAATTAGTCATACTTACTCAAAATTGAAATCGTTCCTCTTACAACACTTTATATCGCATTTCAAACTATAAACATTTGTAGACGAATTACACAACTCGAGAGGAAATAAAAAATAAATAAATCAAAAGGGGGGGAAGTTTAAAAAAAGAAAAAAATATATATATATTTAATTTAAAACTTCCATTAATAAGTTCTCTCTTACACCTAAAAAGAAAAGTTTTCACCTTTCTATGAATTGTTAACTAAACTTACATTATCGAGGACGATAATGTTCCTAAGAGGGGAAGGCTGTTACCTTCGAACTAAATTAAATTTTTCTTTAATATAAAATAATCTTAATATTTAAAAGATTATTTTACAGTTTATCATTATACAGTATTTTATCAGTTGAATATCTTCGAAACATGCGTATGACGCATAGGCCTTTTTCTTGAAGGAATATTATCGAGGACAAAACAATGCCCTTACGCGTACTACGGAGTGCACTCGTAGAAACGGAAGTATGGGAGACGAAAGAATCGAATGACTTTTAAGATTGTATCATTTCTTTTGGCATCTAAATTAATATGTTCTAGCCAAGAATATACATATAATTTCTAAATTCTTTTACATTTTATATAAACATTTTTATTAACATTGGCTAGAATATTATTATATATTATTATATGCATCTCATTGATTCTGTTGATTGAACGATGATCTCACCCGTTATGTCATCCACATACTATGCAATTTATAATGAAGATGCATTATCCCCACTTATGTATAACAGAACGCGTGCGCAAAATTATTAACCAATGAGATGTAGATAATACCCCCATTAGTCCCAATATACATATATATTATAGAAGCTGTTTATAAAAACCAATGGACCACTGCTAATTTTGTCACTTCTTTTGGGCAATTCGAATCAATTGTTTTAACCAACTTAGACAGTGTCCCATCAGGCAGATGCCAAAGATTGTATTTTGAAATTAGACTTTGATTTTTGTTCTTAGTAGTTCGTCAAATCGAATAAAACTTTTGACAAAATCATACAGTCTGAACTACTCAGAAACTTTCTGAGGCAGCTCGATGTAAAAGATTTAAGTCAAAAGGCATTACTTTATTTGAAAAAGTTCGGGATTCGATAACATTCAAATTAAAATCAGTGTAAGACTTCCAAACCAAATCACCCTTGATCAATTCGATTTCTTCGTCAAGAAATCACCATTGTAACTGGTAAGAATTATTATATTAAATTAATCATATTACTCTCATTTACATCTTTTATTTTTCCTTACTATTTTCCTTATTTTCAATTTATATAAGAGCAATATCAATAACAGTTCCCATAGAACTGAGCATTACGACGTTCCCTACTAAATTTCATTTATCTTTTAATCAAGATCCTTTTCTTTTTCGAAAACTTTGCTAACGACCTCCGAATTTTCAAGTAAATTACTAATAACGTAAAGACGACCGCGACTATCAATTTATAAACGTAACACGCGCACATGAAAAGTTGTGCTATATGAAAATTTTTGACTGATTCAGAACTTTTTTGATTTGATTCTTATAGTTGACACTTCGAGCTTTAATTTAAGCCTATCTAGAGACTTCTAGAACGTCGACATCATTCTCTACATGTGATCAAAAATGTCCAAAAACAGGGTTTTTTTTAACTTTGAGTTAATTTTCTCAAAATCTTGATGTGTTGGGCACTTTTGGAGGTAAAATTCCTGTCCAGCGTTAAAAATCCTATAAGAATATTACTGTCTGATGTTTAAATCATTTTTCGTGTCGACCAGTGTTATTTTCAATAAAAATAATAATATTTTAATTTTTATTGTTAATTTAATTTAATAGCATCTTTATTGTCAACATATACATATACGTAGTAAATGCACATTAATATGAATTTTTTTCTATTCTGTATACATGAGTATTTTTTTAATTAAGGTATTTGAAAAGAATTTTTGTTAGAAATAGAAAAATTTAAAGAATAAAAAATTTTAAAATCTTAGAATTCGTGGTAAATAAGATTTTCTTAGCTTTTTAACAAATTTTGCTCTTTTAAAAAAGTATAATTTACTGCAAGGAATTTAAATTATGTTAAAACCTGAGTAATATTTAAAATGTCCCGAGCAATTATTATTTTTAGCGAAACAACTTTTATTATGTATTAGAGCAATTATTTCTACTTTGTAAAGATTTTTAGTTTTTACTCAAAAAAGTAATAGCTATGGATTAATTATTAAATGTTAAATGGATTATTATTAAATTTCTGTCTGATGAGTAACATTACCCATCAGTATTACTGTAACATTATCTTTTTGATTGGTTCTAAAAAATTGAAGAAATTCACATTTCTCAATGTTACATTCTTACTTTAAACCTATTTCTAAAATTCAAGATTTTGTACTTTTGACATATATTAATATAAAATATTAATATCAAAGTGAGGAAAAAATTAATTTCGTTTATAAATGCATGTTTTATTGTAGATATTACTATGTAACACTCTGATAAAGATTTTCAGTTAAAATATTACTTCATAAAACAATTTCGCACTATTGCAAAAATAATTTTAAATGTTTGAAATTTTATAAACGGTTAAATATATAATTTTAAAAAGTTACATGAAAACTGCACTGAATTCATTGATAAGTGTTCAGAATGCGGTAAAAAGAAAAGAAAATTAATGTAATTGACTTAAAAATAAGTTAAAGATAATAGCTGTAATAAACAAATGGAATTGATATTAAAATATTTAATTTAAAGGAGTGTTACACAAAATAATTTTAATACTCTTAAACCCGTTGGTAGTGAATACCCTACTTCCTACTTATTGTTCAAGTGATGAGGTGAGAATCTCTACTTTTATTAATAGTGGATTTCTCGAGATTTAAATGATGTGTTAAATGAAGTTTACATAATTAGATATAATTATAATATACTGTTCTTTTCTTTATTGTTTAATTTATTTTATAACAATAATATATTTATGTTCAATATGTGTATAATTATAACACAATCTTGATCTTTCAAGTGTATAATGATTGTGTGTGTGTGTAAAATATTATTTGAGTGTATGTAAACAATTTACTCACCTATTTGTTATTTGACATTATTCATTTAAACTTTATATAATTCGTTTTCGTCAATATATCATTTTTCATTAATCGTTTCATTCGTACTCATTAACTTATATTTATTTTAAATCAGCTTTTCTTAACAAGATTTCTCACCTAGCGCTTTTATTATTCTTCACTTCAAACTTCATTAACAATTTTAAATAGTAATTGTTGAGAAATTTTTGATACTCAAAATTACGTCAAAAATGCCCCACGACTTCCTATCGCGAAGAGCCACGGGCAAAATGCCCAGATTTATCTGTGTCAATCAATTTTATCAATCGACATTACAGTGTTGAAATCATTCTTTAGTTTATTGCAACTTGGTCGGTGCCAAGCGCTTTTCTGCAAAGTTGCAGTTTTGAACAGTGGTGTGGCCCTGGTTTATCAACCTGGATCCACCACTCCTTAAGTTTCACAATACATTAGTATCTAAAGCCTCATTCTTTTAATTAAGGTTAATTATCTATTTCAATATAAATTTATAAATGTGAGAAATATAATAAACTGCAATAATTGAGAAATATATTGTATTTCACTTCATTTTAACTCTTTTTTAACTGATCACATTTCGAAACACAGCATTCGATTTTTTTGAAGTTGATTCGATATTATCTTCTGCTGCGGATTCGTTAGTAAAACAGTGTATGTTATAGTTCACTGCAAAATTTTTGTTTACTAGTGATAAATTAATATAACGAAAATACGTTCACTTGAAAACTAATAATTCACTCTGGGACTTGGGACACTCATGACATTTTGCCTGTATTTCGTTCTGCCGTTATTATACATAGCATCTTTACATGCTTGTAAGTTTAAAAAATGTTAATAGAGATTGTATTTCAAGACATTGGAAAATAAATTTTATTAAAAACTAAAACAAATAGTTTTTACTGGCAAAGAACACGATTATGACAATTTAAATGAAATGACCCATATAATTATATATATATATATATATATATATATATATATATATTACTATGTTTGTTTTATTATTACTTTAACATAGGTATATGTGTTTTGTTAATATTTTTCTATAAACATTATGTGTCTATTTATCTATCACGAAGTGATATTTAGTTACGACTCCGTCGTAACAATATCCAAAGAGAATTCTAAAGAGAATGTCATCTCACCCGCATACATGTGGTCATCATACATGGCAAAATGCATTTTTTTAAAAAACTAAAATTTTAAGATTTTTATTATGAATTTTTTTTTTTTTTAACTTTCATTACTTCCAAGTAAAAAACAGAAATAAAAATATTTTTTTAAAAAAGTTAAGGTAAAATAAATTTTTTTGCAAATTTTTAAACAAAATTTTGTTGTCCTAAATAAATAGACCAATTTAAATGAATCTAGCGGGCATATAAAGGGGATAAAATATATTTCCGTTTAGAGTTTATTTTTGAACAATCTTTTAAGGAGGAGTACCTATAGTATTACATTTGTTTTGCATTTTTTTATTTTTTAAATAATTGCGTAATATTTCAAGAATGTTGTGTCAAAATATCAAGTTAATCTGAGCAAAATTGTCGAAGTAATGGGAATTTAAGAGTCAGTTGGCCCATGCCCCAAGAGTGTCATGTAACGCCTTCGACTTAAGCCATATTTCTGGTTCATAAATTCTACTGAAATTGATTACTTAGGGATTTTCGGGGTCGCTGATTACGAATATGGTGTCAGTTTTTAAAAATTCAAAATAGCGGAAGCAATATGGCGGACGATTTTTTTAAAATTAGTTATATTCGCTTGCAATTAGTTACACGGGGTTTTTTTGGCTGTCCAAGAAGAGAAAAAGCAACCTGTGAAGCACATGGGGCGTTCCACGCGAAATCGAACAGTATTTGACTTTTGCATCTTAGATTTTTTTCAAACTTTTTTTCTTTTAGTGCTCATTGAAATAAGATACCATGATTTTTTTCAAATTTTTTCATCAAGCCGTTTAAGAGATACAGGTTTTTTGAAAAATCACGTTTTTACGAAAATGTTTTTTTAAAATGGTTATAACTCGGTGAATAATTGACCAAATTTGACGTTCTATATATGAAAACTTTTGTTTTTACACGTAGTTTTTGATAAAAATATAAAAAAATTTATTTTTTAAATTGACCATAAAATGTTTTAATTTTTAAAATAAAATTATATTTTTAAGAATATATGTATCGATCGAATTTTTTAATTTTTAAATCCATATAATATAGCAAACAATAGGGCTTTTAAGCTAAAATTATTAATAACACAGGTCAACTAAAAAAGACTTACTTTTTTATGAGATATCATAGTGTCCATTAAAGGCGCTGAACACGATCCCGGGTCACAAAATTGGCCATCACGTCAGGATTTTGAGAAAAGTGGGGGTAAAGACCCCCAAAAAACGTGTTTTTGAGGGTTTTCAAATTTTTTTTATTCTAAACCTGACGCGCCAGAATCTTCTACATAGACTTAAATTAAAGCTTGAATTGTCCACTATATGACCCATATCCGTAATACAAAAAATAGTTAAAATTTCTTCAAAACATGAGGTTGAAGTACCAAAAAATGTGATTTGTGGGGTCGCTGATTATAACCATCAGATTATAACATTTTATAGGTTTCTGTCACGTTAGATTATAATCCGCGACCTCAAAAACCCTTGAGTAACAATTTTCAAGCAAATCCAATCAATTATAAATTTTTACATCTGCCATTTTGGATCCGACATTTTGAATTTTCGAAAACTGATATCGGATTCGTAAGCAGCAACCTCAAAAACCTCCGAGTAACAACTTTCAAGTGAATCCAAAACAGTTTTAAAAGTCCATTAACCAATTAAGTCCCATGAAGAAACCAGTCATTGTATTAAAAACTAACAATTGGATTCATAGGCAAATGGAAAAAAGATATACCTGTTTTTTTGTTTTTAATTTCCATTTGTTTAACAACAATTGTTTAAAGAAATTATCAAAAAATTTAAAATTTTTTGAATTTTGTTAACGCTTGTTGCGTCCGTAACTTCTTATTAACGTACCTAAATTAAGTACAATACTTATGTATGTATTTTGTATTCGATATTATATTTTTTGTATATATTTTATAATTATATTTTATGTATTTCATATTATTGCATTATAATTATAATATTTTTGAATATATGGCAATTTTATTATATGTCTTATATGTATCTGAATAAATAACAAATCATAATAATTCTAAGAAAAGAGAATAATATTTTAAATCATGTAAAAAGAATAACGATAGTGCATCAGTTCAAAAACCTTCAAACAACTTCGCCACAGGAAGGGAGAAAAAACATCTATACACAAAGAGAGGTCTTGAAGAGACGCAAACATTAGAAAGAGAGAAAAGATTAGTCCACAGCAGCATCGAGCATAAAAAAGTAAACAGGCTATGATCATAACTACCACTATTTTGAAGAGACACGAAAATTAGAAAGAGAGAAAAGATAAACAAGTGCACATGTGTTCATAGTTACCTTGCTCTCCCACTCTCAATAACTACACGTATATGATTCTAAACAATGGAACAGTTTCGTATAAAAAGGGAGATAAATTAAGCAGAGATCAGAGAGTAATTTTTTGGAAATCAGCAGTATTCATCTAATCGTCAACAAGTGAATAGTCTCCCAGTATACCTTTGAACATTATTCAAAAGTGAACTCCCAGTAAACCTTTAAACATTATTGTTAGATTACTAGTTCTTTGAAAAGAGTTATTTGCCTATGCCTAAGGATATTTGACACCCTGATAACGCCGAATACCTCATCATCAGAATGCCTTTAACTAAGAAATGCTTTTAGAAATAATTAGAAGGACAAAAGAAATTATGATTTCTTTTCTCCTTCTACTAAATAATAAATATAGTAAACAGTTATTAATAATTGTATCGGCGCAATCAATGCTGCCTACATCGAACCTTGCGGCAATATTACCTAAACAATTTCAAATATTAAATGTAAAATTGTTATCCAAATTTTAATTGTACAAAACATAAAGAAGGCGCAAGGTTGCAGCCAAAATATGTTAATGGATCAAATCTATTAAATTCAAAATTTTATATTAATGATTGAAAGTGCCACGTTGTGAGGTTGCGCGCGTGCGAGAGTGGTCGGCGACAACACACAACTGTGTAACAGCCGACTAGAGGCACCAATACACTCGCGGGCTTTCCCGGCTACAGCACTAACACTAACGCTCTATTCTTGCCTCTAATCGCTACCTCGTGCGTAGAACTTACCTCCCCCCTCAGGGCCCATAAGCTGTAGACTACAGCTTCAAAACAAACGCACGTGCGTTACAGCTGACGCAAATTACAAGGCTTGCATTCCTTATGACATTTGAATTTACAAATCAAGTCAGATGCACATAAAAACAATTTAACAATAGTTAAACATTTTGTTGTAAACATTGTTGTTACAACAAAATGCCGGAGGACATTAGGTTGTATATATATATATATATATATATATATATATATATATATATATATATATATATATATATATATTGCTCAATATGTAAAATGCATATACAAACAACCTATAAAAGTAGGAACAATATAATTACAATAAATAAATTATATGCACTATAGTAACTAAGATGAATAATAATTTTATTAATTAAACAATATAATTATTATTTAAATTCTTAGTAATTTCAAAAAATAATGTCTCAAAAAGTATCATATTAACAGACCGTTTCTGTTCTCACGGACCTGCCTTGAGATCCAAAACGTCAGCAAAAATGTATAGACCAATGGGCCCACGATTTTCTCCTACTCTTTACTTCTACTGCCTAAAATTTTCAGTCTTCCCCACTTTTTGCACTAAAGGTAGGGGTTAGAGGATTGTCGCGAAATATCAATCATCGCAGTACGAATTCTCGCTTCTTCTCGAAGACATCTCTCCTGGGTCTAACCCGGCAAGTGTTTTGAGACAGAGAAATTTCGCGAAAAAGGCCCGTCCGCGACCCGGAACCCGAATTGCATGATTTAGGGCAGACGTTAAAATTCTCAAATTCTTCGAGCCGGTGGAGTCCAGTGCGGGCTGATTTTAGAGAGATTCTGAAATTATTAATATAATTAATAATTCTGAAATCTCCTTATTTATAACTGGCCGGTTGCATAGATATTTCCCGCGTCCGTCTCAAATATCGGTGGCCCACGAGTGCGATCAAAACTAATTATTGAATTATCGGTTGCATAGATATTGCCCGGACTAATTCGGTAAAAGTAGATCCGCAGTGAGTTTTACACAGTTGTGTGAGACGGCCGGTTGCATAGATATTGCCCGCGTCCACTCACCACAAGTGCAACCTCGCAACCAAAAGAAAATTGCGCGTATCATACATCGCGATTTTCAGTAAAAGCAAAAGAATTTTCGCCCGACGGAGGTTTGTGATTCAAAAGAGGAATAGCTCCGTCGGTAGTTTGTAAGTAAATAAGTATCGTTTCAGTCACATATTCTAACACACACACACACACACTTTCTATTTGTAACACACTATAACCATTCTGTATTTAAAAGGTATTTTACTGTTTAAAAATAAATCATCTATTCGTAAAATTAATTTCTTTACTTACCTAACTAAACCTAAAATTCAAATCATTATTAAAATAGTGCATGTAACGAATCAGAAGGCAACTTTTAAAAGTAGGATAACGTCCCCACAAAATAAACAAGGTCTTTCGGACCCTGTCAGCTTGGAGCCTCCCCAAATAAGAATTTAGAGCCATCTCAAAAGCTCAATATTTAAATCAATAAATTCTCGTTTGTAACAAGCTGATGGTGGCAGCGGTGGGATTTTCGTACGCGTTACCGCCCCGCTTCGTTACCTGGTAACATTTGTTACCAGTGGCACCATTTTCAATTTTTCAAAATTTAACATTTTAACAAAAAGCGCTAAATCAAGGGTCCCCGTTTCCTCTCTTACATCTTGCCTGTCTTTCCTTTATTAAGTACAAAATTTTATTTCCCACAAATTTAATGTCAGGAAATCGTGCAAATACATATATTTATTATAAATAATAATATTATATTAGTTCTGAATAGTCCGTGATGACAAGTCTCCGTGATTCGCATATTGGATGACATGGCTCCGAAATTCCTTAACTAATAACCAGCACTATTTTCGACTGATAACAAATTTTCCTCTCTATAATTTTTACAAAAGGATCACAATTTTGAATTGGCAAGGTTACAAAAGGAAAATCAATAAATGATTATATTGGTTTCGATTTTCTGTGATTAGTCCGTGACGACAAGTCTCCGTGGTTTGCCCACTGGATGACAAGTCTCTGAAATTTCACAGTTAATTAATCTGTGTAGCTTTGCTCTACATTTGAAAAGTGCATCTAATACTTCGAGAAAACTAGCTTGGTTTCCCTAAACCTCGATTAAAACCTAACAATGAGTAGTTATGCCCGCTAATTTTCGTCAGAGAGGAAAACGAAATCGTCGGAAGGATAGACCAAAAAGGGTTCGAAACAAAGAACGAAGGGGAGAATTTCTCCCTTCCCAAAAACAGCGGAATTTTTAAACCTTGAAATTTCTCAGACAATTTCATCTGTACGTCTCCTTGCTCGAACAAATACTTCCCTTCAGAACAACCCGAATTCTGAAGTAGAATTTCCAAAGAAACTACATTATTTTGTAGTATTCAACCCAAAATTTCCGTTTCATAAGGGTTCAGTTGTGAATGATCACGACTTGAAAAGGCTCTCCTTAACGTTAGTGTAATTTGCTGACCTTCTTATGGATACCCCCACCTTGCAACTGAGGGTTAGACGTATTGAAAATTTTAACAACGAAAAAGTAAGGTTGAGGCAAGCCCTAGAGTTACGCGAATCAAATTATTAAATTGTTTATGTATTTACTTCACACCCGTATGACAATCCTACAAAATTCTAATGACTTCGGTGTCATTGTTATTAACTCCGAGTTCCTACAAGACGAAGTAGTTAATGTATCTGTAAACAGTTTCTATGAGCACAACTACATTTGCCAAACTACTTTAACACTAGACTGCCCCATTTTAGGATACCCGACTAGAGACTACGTTAACGATACACACGTAGACATTGTAGGCGTGATATATATGTAATTTGAAAATCAAGAAATTTGCTTTCATGAGGTAGACTCGTTCTACTCAGATTCTTGGTTGGTCGCTCCTGCTATCCTTGGTCGGGCAAGTGGCATCGACCTGAGCCTTTTCTAATTTTCGGTATAAGAAATCTACACCCAGAAAAGTTCACCACCTGCAAAACCTATTTCCTAAGTATCCATCAAAATCAATTATTCAATAGTGCTTTAAAAGCGTAATCGTTGGGACTAGTTTCGACTAATCCTAACGACTAGCAAAACAACCTCGCCGTTTTGTGGGTACAAGGCCGCAGGATTGGAAAAACTTCTGGTCGAATCCTGACGAGTTCCATTTCGAATTCGGAAAGCAGGAAATTTATTTTCTTCTTTCCCTTACACTAGAAAGCGCCGTTGTGAGTACTGATAATCCCGCCTAGGAGAGCATCTCTGGCTGAACTTGTATTTATCGCACTGTTATAAAAAAAATTTTTTAACAACATGTCACCCAAAAATGTCCTCTGATCCAAAGAAACCAAAAAGAGGAAAACGCGCCGGTAAACGACGCATTTTGATCACACAGGAATCAGCTGTGAAACCAGAATCCGAGCTTTAATATAGCCTTATAAAACCTTTGATAAAGTTCAGACCTATTTGTAAGGTCGTACCTATCCGTAGACGATTAGAGCCTGTCCAACCACTTCCAGTACAACCACAAGTTCAAATTATTGAAATCGACCTCGATATCGAGGAGGCCTTGGCACAGCGGCAGATAGCTCGCGCGCAAGAAAATCACGCCAGATTAGTCCCCGTACAACGACAAAACATCAATCAACCTGACGCTGACTCAGACAGCACAAACGACTACGACAGTGACGTCATGATTATTAGTTAAATGCAAACCAACAGTCTGTTTAGCTAATTAAATGACTGACGTACACTATCTTGTTAGGTATAGTAAAAGGTTTCTCATATCAGGACCAGAGTTGCTGACCTTGAGCGAATTGAAAAGTTTTCCCCTCGCATTTACCACGCATCTCAAAAATAGAAGTCGTGAAATTCAATTAAAATCTTTTATTAACTAAAATAAATTTAACCTCGTTCTAAACTAACTTATGTTTCCTCGAAGGAGCTTATTTGTCACTGGGTTCTCCTAGGACCAATGGTCTGAGTTAGTAGAAGGAGTCGAGCTGATCGAGGAAAGATACAGTTATCTTGTTTCAGAAAATTCGACATTGTCCAAATGAGCGTCTGAATTGAAAACTCAGGTGACATTTCTTAATAACTCTTTGGCTACACTTACGCAAGCTACTTTTGCACAATCCTTACTAGTCACTAGCATCGAGAAAAGAGCAAGAAAAATGAAATCTGTTATGGTCTTCCTGACTAAGAAATTTGAGGATTAAAAAATTGAATAGGTTTTAGTAATGACACCGGAATGGAAGAATATACTCTTTAATAACTCGGAAGAACACATACAACGGGTAGGTAGACTATTAGCGTTCCATTTTCGCGAAAGTAGAAATTTGAGAAGAACTATTTCACAATTGAAAACTAGAATAGAGTCTCTTGAAACCAGCGTCGTACTCCTGAAATCCCTAATTGCACAGGAAAAACTAAGACACATGACTTTTTGTAAATCTATAAGCGAGTTAGAACAGTTAATGCAGAATCTAAACCTATAACCTCGAGCCCTTGAATATGGATCTAAACATGAAAATTACAGCCCGTTCTCCTTTTTCTGTACCTATAGTAAAAATTGTCAAAAAGGAAAACAACAGATTGATAGTTGATTTCACTAAAGTAAATGCACAAGTCAACAACCCGAAGTCCCTATGTAAAACCTGCACTCTAAACGAAAAGAAATTCTAACCCATAAAAGGCTCAAGTTGCAGGAATTTTCTGGGGTGGCGAGCTGCCTGCGCTTTTAAGAGTTGCAATCTCCTTTTAATTTTCAATACACATCTGTTTACATTTATTCACATTTTCTTTACAATTATAAAATTGTAAGAAAAAAATTTTCATATTTAATTATATTGCATGCATTCGAAATATCCTTGTGTAATCATGGCTCAACCCCCGCAAAACCTTGACGCTAGTGTAGCTAACGCCATAGATCGATTAAATTTACGAACAAGCGCAAGTGACATCCCTCTGTTCGACGGTTGGAACTCTTCGCTAAAGGAATTCCTACAACCCGTGCAACGTGCAGGAATTTCCCTTACTGATACCGCTGAACCAGAGTTTCTTAGGGCCGTTCTGAGTCGATTACAAGGAGCAGCATGGGACAGTTGTAAAAACAAGGATTTTGATCAACTAGACGACTTACTTGACCACCTAAGGAAGCGATTTGCCCCAAATAAAAAATATCAGTTGTATTTCGAAAACATAATAACCCTTAGGCAAAAACAGACAGAAACTGCGAGTGATTATTATGATCGTTTGCAGGGTCTAATCGCAGGCGCCCGTCATGCCCTAGAACCGAAATATAATAGGAAGTTCAGGGAAGTTAGGCGAATGCGCCCTAGACTCCTTCGTAAGAGGGCTTTCTACAAAAGTATCAATATTCGTAGATGCTAGGAACCCACGCGATCTGGACGAAGCCCTAGAGTTTGCAAAACATTCTAAGGATCGCGAAAACTACAGCGAGAGATCGCGCTCGTCATGTTATCATATATCCAAAATCAAAGAACGAACAAGATCTCCAAGCCCGCATTCGCGACAAATAGAGAAATCCAATACTGCAACGAGACGAAGAACGGACTCTGACAGAGAGAAAAATTATGTTCTCCATTCCCCTAAACCCACTTCCTCTGACGTGTTGCATCTTACTCCAGAGCAGCTTGGAAATTTCTATCGATCCATCATGCCCCAGTATCCCCCTCCCTTCACATATCCTACACCTTCCCACATAATCCAACCTCAAAACCCGCAATATCCAGCACCATTTGCATACCCGCAAATGATGCCCCAAGCTCCTCTTAATCCCAC
The DNA here is from genome assembly GCA_032873175.1 of Leptopilina drosophilae. Taxonomy (NCBI): domain Eukaryota; kingdom Metazoa; phylum Arthropoda; class Insecta; order Hymenoptera; family Figitidae; genus Leptopilina; species Leptopilina drosophilae. Next base: position 37,456,260 of record CM065483.1, read on the forward strand.
ACTTTTGCAGAACCAATATACTAAACCAACTCAGAACTATCGGACTAGTACAACCCCACCACGGTCTGTGTCTCCAGCACCTGCTAGTAATTTAAACTACCAGCAGACTCGCCGTCCGGACGCACCAGCGAGTCCCCTTCCGCAGCGTCCGAAAAACGTGCATTTTGCGGAACATTCAATAGGATCTTTAGAGCAAAATCAGAGGCCGAGGACTCCCCAGTAGTCCAATTAAGTGCCCCTGAATTCAGACATGACAAAATAAGGTTCCTCGTAGATCCTGGGTCGGACACTAACCTCGTGAAGATGTGTGCATTAAATCCGGTCTCACACTTGTCCCAGACAAATGTCTTGAGATCACGGGAATAACTAATCACGCTGTTAGAACATTTGGAACTATTCAGTTAACTATCGATAATATTCCGGTAGAATTTCACGTTGTCAAAAACTGTTTTCCCATCTCGACCCATGGTATTCTTAGAAGTCCATATCTACGACAGGTCCAAGCCCAAATTTCTTTTAGGCATAACACCCTTGTGACCATATCTTCCCCAGTGACCCCTATCAATTTTGTTGATAAGGAATCACTGGAGGCTCAAAAAACCTTAAGATCTGAAATCAAACCGTTTGCTCGAGTCCTACGCATCAAATCTCGCACAAAAACCCCAGTCGCGATAGACAAAATAAACACAGGGTTAAAAGAAGGATATCTTCCTTGAATCAAAACCCCTGGGTGAGGCCATTGTCACAAATATGGTATGCCATGCGATGGCAATCAACACTACCGAAAATGACATTGATATAAACCTTAAACCTCAGGAGTTAATCCCGTTCGATTTCTGTAAATTCTCCGGTAAAGAATTCACCGATTTTGAGGTAGAAGACCTTCAATTTGATTCATAATAAAATTACACTGAAAGAGTCATCAAGGTCAAGAATGCGTTATACTTGGCTCATTTGGCTCCAGACGAACGGAAAGTCGTATCAGGATGGGCGGAAGACTATGCTCATATATTTCATTTAAATGGTGAACAACTATCGTGCACTCACCTTATTCAGCATAGAATTCCGACCATCGACAATAAAGTCATTCACAAGAAACAATATAGGTCCCCTGTCGAGGCCCTTGAGCAAATTGACGTTCAATTGTCGAAACAGTTTAATAGCGGAATTGTAGGACATTCTAATTCCCCATACATCTCGCCCCTGTTGATTGTCCTAAAGAAACTCGACGCGTCGGGTGAGAAAAAGTGGCGTCTTGTGGTAGACTACAGAGTCCTGAACGAAAACATCATAGGAGACGCTTTTCCACTGCCCAACATAACCTCAATATTCGATAGGTTGGGCACCGCACGCTACTTCACCGTTTTTGACCTGGCCAGTGGTTTCCATCAAGTGGAAACACACCCAGATGATAAGCACAAAACTGCCTTCTCGTCTCGCAATGGTCACTATGAGTACAAGCGGATGCCCATGGGTATAAAGAACGCCCCACCTACATTCCAACGACTGCTAAATAATGTTCTAAGTACTATGCTCGATGATGAAGCGTTTGTGTACTTAGATGACATTATAATTTATTCTGACACTCTTGAAGAACACGACCGACGAGCACGTAGACTTTTCAATCGACTTAGGGATGCTAATTTGAAATTTCAGCCAGATAAATGCGAGTTTTTAAAAACCGAAGTCGCGTATCTTGGACATATAATTAGTGAAGAAGGAATAAAGCCGAATCCAAATAAAATCACAGCAATTCTAAAATTCCCTCTTCCAAAAACCCCTAGGGACATTAAAAGTTTTCTAGGTCTTTCTGGATACTATAGACGGTTTATCGAAAACTACGCAAAGTGGGCTAAACCTTTGACCGAACTCTTAAAAAAGGACACCGAGTGGAAATGGGAAAAATCCTAGAAGAAAAGTTTTCGTTATCTAAGACGATATTTATGCCGTGAACCTATTCTGCAGTATCCGAACTTTAGTGAAACCTTTAAACTAACGTGTGATGCTTCGGAACACGCTTTAGGCGCAATTCTAACGCAAGCAAGGGACGGAATGGATCTGCCAGTAGCATATTACTCAAAGGTGCTGAACAGTGCGGAACAATCTTACCCCAAAGCTGAAAAGGAGTGCTTAGCCATATTGTACGCGACCGAACATTTCAAACCCTATTTATATGGTCGCGAGTTCGTCCTAGCCTGTGATTTTGAGCCGGTACCCTGGATGACCTATATCGATAATCCGGGACCACGAATTCAAAGATGGAGAATTCGTCTTCAGAATTATCAATACAAGTTTGAATATAAACTCGGAAAAATCAATAGGATTGTTGAAGCGTTATCAACAAATCCTGTTGACGAAGAAAACGAGTCGAATTCAGAATCCAGTTGGTCAGAATCATTCTTCTCGGATATCGAAAAGCCCAAATCCCGGAAAGGGGTAATCACTCGTAAAACGGAATCCAGTGATGTCGAGCCAAGCAAATAGGTAAAAACATGTCGGGCGCTACCAATAACACGCTCCTCAACCAGCGAAGCGAAAGAAAGTGCGCAAGCGAACCCCAAAAATGAAGAAAGAAAATCCGACCGAACCCAGAAGGCCATCGCGACAACAACCCGACAACTGTTTGGTAGTTTACAAGAAAAACTCCAACCAAAACAAATAAGATCACGACCTGGATCTTCCTCCAACCTTGGGACTACGCAAAAGTTGTTCAACCCAAAACATTCAGGAAAGGAACCTCCTCGTCGACCCTCCGTTACCACGGCTCCAAAAGGGATAACGGAACCAAGAAAAACAATACTAAAGCGTCCAAAGGATCCAGAACAAAGTACCAGCTCGGGACAACCAAGCAGATTAAAGGATCCTCTTACTAAACTCCATTTGAATCCCACTAAGACGGCTGCCAAGAAACCTCCTTGTCGAGGGCGACCTGTTGGAAGTACCAAATCTGAAATGGCTGATAGTAATGAAACCCATCGACCCCCGCAGAATATCCCCGTTAATGAAGCGGACGACAGCTGCATCGCCAACAGACTACGACCCCGAGGAACCACTGCTCCAAAGGAGGATACAACTAAAGGACCGTCCCATTCATCATCAAGTGAGAAGAGCGCTAAAGAAGAGTCGGAGAAAGGAACAGATGAAGATTCGGATCCCCCGGTGTTCCGAGAAGACTACAGTGCCTTCCCTCATCTTCCTGTCCATACTATTCCACCTAAATCACCTAAGCTCAAAACCAACGCTCCTCAGAGTCAAGGCCCTGATTCTTACACGGACGTTTTCGTTGATGGAGCCTGCTGCGAAAATGGAGGATCCAGTCCAAAAGCAGAAATTGGCGTATGGTTTGGCCCAGACAATCCCTTAAACATTTCTCGACGTTATAACGGACGTCAAACGAATAACGCTTCCGAAATCGAAGCGGCCACTATGGCAGCTCGACAGGCCCAAAAGGCAGGCATCAAGAAACTCAGGATTAAAACAGATTCCCGATACTTGGTGCAGAGCGTTGAGGAATGGATACCAAAATGGAAACAGAACAATTGAAGGACAACAGAAGACAAACCGGTGAAGAACAGGAAGCCTTACAAGCGATTAATTAAGGCTATTGAACCTCTTGATGTTGTTTGGGAGCATATGCCTGGACATGAGGGCATCACCGGCAACGAAAACGCGGATCGTCTCCCTAGAGAAGGAGCTCAAAAAAACCCAGAACCGGATTCATCGCCATCATCGGAATCGGAACCTTAGGAGTTACCACTAAAATAAAAGATCATCGAAGGTCGACGCAAAATTGATAACAGCGACAACGAAACCAGCGAATCAGATGATCAGAAAGCAGAACAACAATCACCATACGACGCTAAACAACTGATCCAGAGTGTATCAGAATCTGTCAATAGATTCGATCGATCGATTGCCAACGCTGGATTAAATCTCTCCAATCAAACAAACAACACTCTACTTTGGGATTATGAAGACCTAGACCATGGTCCATGAAGACAATATGTGGCTGACGGTGAGGAAGATCAAGTAGATTTGGACTATTTAGAAACTCTTGATCCTGCCGTCGGAACCGATGACGAACTCTCCAAAAGAGTAAAGAAATTTCTGGACGACTTCAACCGAAGTAGAGCGAAAAAACTAACTGAATCGGAAGAGTTTTCAATTGAGCAACCTGAATTGCCCACCATGGTTGAGGGATCACAAAAGGAAACTCCTCTAACTAGCAAATCCACCAAACCAAGGAGACAAAGTACGGTAAGATTCAAGGATATCCCAGAAGTCTTTGAACATTCTATAGATGATCAAACGCTCCGAATTGAAACCGAACTACCTACTCCAGGGCCATCAACTATCCCACGTGCACAATCCACCCCGTTCACGGGATTCAAGGATAAAAGTGTCAATCCTAACCGGGAGACCACTGTGAGGAACCAGGGCATTAAACCTAGACGAATACAGGATACAGACAATGATGTAGCAAAGAAGTGCGAGCCTCTTAGCTCTTCGTTCCTAAACTTCAAGAATTCATAATTTGACCCTCCATCATCTTCCGGGACATCCAGTGAAAGTGATTGTGATAGTGAGCCCCAGGAAGTAAAACCGAACAATAGCAAGCCCCTTGGTGGTGTGACGAATCAATGGACAGAACCTTTGACGTACAGACGAGACAACTACTCCCACTTCCTTTCTGAAGATTGTGAACCAGTCGATCCAATCTCAAAATTATTAGTGGCCACAGAAAATATTGACTCAGAGGATATTAGGGACAGTAGACCCGTCAAAGCACAAAGTTTTGTCTCCCCTAACGGTAAATACAAGGTCTTTTCGATCGTTGTTAAAAGGCGTCATTTTGATGAAGTTTGTTGGAAAGATGTTATAATCGGACTAAAAAATTTGAGAAAAGCCTTTGCATCTAACAATCAACATTCTTGTCGAATGGCAAATTCCAGGGACCTGTTGGTCACACTCCCTCAAAATAAAATGTCGGAACTTGTCGCAGGAATTTTCCGCGGTGGCAACGCAACCATCACCCTGTGCCACGGAAAAATTGAAGTACCCCCTGTTGAATTACGCGAAAAAATCGTTTCCAAATGTCATTCCAGTTTGATAGGTGGACACAAAGGTATAGGCAAGACCTACCGACGAATAAGAGAAAGATACTACTGGTCCCGGATGCGTGACAACGTTACCCAATTTATTCGAAGATGTAAGAGTTGTTTCGAAAACAAACTCGCCAGGGCCCGTACAAGAGAACCGATGATAATTACCGATACTCCAGCAATGCCTTTTGACAAGGTATCTCTAGACACGTCGGGAAATTGTGAACCACCCCAAACGGAAATCGGCACATCCTCACAATGCAGGATAATTTCTCTAAATACTGTATAGCGGTCCCCATTCCGAATATAGAAACAAGAACAATTGCCCATGCGGTAGCTACTAACTTGTTCTCAGTGTTTGGAGCACCCCGTTGCATTCTAACGGATAGAGGAGCAAGTTTTGTTAGCACCTTGATGCGTAAGTTGGAAAAAATATTTGGCGTTAAACAACTTACAACATCTGGTTACCGCCCACAAACTAACGGGGCACTTGAGAGAAGTCACATCGAACTGACAGATTATATTAAACACTACGCGAAGGATTTTGACGATTGGGATCCTTTGCTTCCGTTCGCGATGTTTAATTATAATACGTCCGTTCATGAGGCAACCAATTTTACCCCATACGAACTCGTGTTTGGACATTTGGCTAAGGCACGGGTGTTCGTTACCTCAAGGACCCGAAGTCGAAACCTATGGATCCTATCTCAAGGACTTAATTACACGGATGAACGAACTACAAAATTTAGCTGCTAAATATTTAGTTCAATCAAAACGACGATCAAAAGAAATATACGATCGTAAGGCACGACCTTTGCATGTCAAAATAGGCGACCAGGTGTATGTTTTTAAAGAAGTCCGGTCTAATAAGTTCGACAAGCGAGCAGAAGGACCATACACCCTTGTAGGATTCACAGAAAATAACAACGTGATCCTCGAAACTAAAAATGGTGAAAGATTCGCAAAACATAGGGACAAGATCAGAGCCACCAGATTATAAGACCTATACCTTAGTTCTAGATCCGTTATTAACTTATTTTCTCATTTTAGACTAACCCAAGGAAAGATAACAACCATTGCCATAACCATGCTATACCTATTCTCCATCCTAGTGATGACAACGTAACAGACCTATTCAAACGATGTGGAGATGACCACTGCCTGTGATCAATATCAAATCACTCCTTTCAAGTCCAGCAGCTGGATATATTTCGAATACATCGGAGAAGTTAGGAGATCTGTCAGCAACTGGAGGATTGTCGTGTTGCTGGATGTGGGCAAGCAGACTCGACTCTTCGACGATCTGAGGAACACCAGTGCAAGCCTGACGAAGAATGGTGCACCGAGTTAGTTGAATATTATGATTGGAAGGCAGATGGGAAATGGCTTCGGAACTCCAAAAACAGTTTCGAGTCCAGATTGAAGAATTAAAAAATACCAAAAATACCTTACCATCCACGATGACTACGCAAATACGAGCAAGGCGTTCGGTTCCACTACTGGGTTTCTTGGGAAAGATTGCAGGACCAATCGTTGGAGTGTTAACCTACGACGACGGCAAAAAATTTAATGCTGCCATCCAAGATGTCAATGAAGCACAAGCCAATTTGTCACACCTTGTCGGAAAACAGACCCACGTAGTGAGATCACAACTCGACTCGTTGCACTCTCAGGTACAACAACATGGATCCTTGCTGCAAGAACTGCAGGAACAACTTCAAGTCTTGATTGCCGTAGGGAGTACCAAATAAAAGGCAGAAATGGAGAGGAGAAATTTAACATATGCTATCTTCAAAGCATTAAGACTGGGACTTGATCACAGCATACAGGCTACCAACACCATGTTGGAAGCAGTTCACGAAGCCAGAAAAGGACATTTGCATCCTGTCCTCATAACATCTGAGCAATTGGAACCGATCCTTCGAGAAGTACAGGATAACCTCAAGGATGTTCACTTCCCATTGACTGGACTAAGAATCAGCATCAACGAATTGATGCGCATTTCCACCATCACCATCCTGTGCGAGGACCATCAAATCAAGGTTCTCATTGACATACCACTCTTAGAAAAATACAATTACCAGGCTTTCAAAATCCATTCTCTTCCAACAATTCAAGAATTATTTGAGAATAATACTGGAAGAGCTTATGTAAAATCCAAATATGATTACCTTATTATTGACGAAGACCAGCGAACATATCTGCTGTTGAAAGAACAGGAATGGAATTCGTGCAAATCAACGACATCCCCACAAAATAAACAAGGTCTTTCGGACCCTGGCAGCTTAGAGCCTCCCCAAATAAGAATTTACAGCCATCTCAAAAGCTCAATATTTAAATCAATAAATTCTCGTTTGTAACAATTATTAAAAGTGAAAAGTCTCCCAGTATACCTTTAAACATTATTTAAAAGTGTCGTCCAAGTATTAATTTAAACATACTTCATTACAAGTGAATTATTCCCCAAGTATTAATTTGAAATCAGTTTCAAATCAACACCCCATTCATCGATCTTCGAATATAACTTTTATCAATTTCAAAAAATATAAATTTGAAAATTCTTTCGAGTTTCTACAAAACTCTAATATTGAAGGATCACATTCCAAATTTGGAAACATCGCAATTTGCTTAAGAGGCGACAACTGTCTGAGACTAGCAGATATTTTTCGGAATACAATACACTATCTCATTAGTGTAAACACCAGCACAAATTCTCCACCATTAAGGACAACCATTAGGCGATCCCTTTTCGTCTAGTGCTCGTCACCACTCAAGATTAGATTACAAGATAATCATCACACCACAAGTAATCGTTATTCATTAAGAAAGATTCATAATTTTGTACTCATTGTATTTTTGTCAACTCTTTTCTTTCTTGTTGGTTTTTAAATAAATTATTCTCTCACAACATTTAGTAGGCTCATTGACTTATCCTCATCCCAAATTAGATTCATTTATGAAACTAATTTAAAACGAGGAACGTTAGGTATATTTAAAAAGGTTTCTTGTTTTGACGTAACATGCCAATCGATTCTACGTGAAAAAATAAAAATATTTTGCATGGATCATTTTTCTCTCCAAGTCGTATTTTTTTATAAGATTGTTATAAACAAATTAAGCTGGCAAAGGGTGTTTCATCGCAAGCATAAACAAATGGATTTAAAAAAAAACTAAAAATTTAATTCCTAGGCAAATGGAAATAAAGATTTGCCTATGAATCCAATTTTTAGTTTTACTTAAAATCCATTTGTTTATGCTTGCGATGAAACACCCTTTGCCAGCTTAATTTGTTTATAACAATTTTATAAAAAAATACGACTTGGAGAGAAAAATGACCTATACAAAATATTCATATTTTTTACGTAGAATCGATTGGCGTTAACAAATGTCAAAACATTTTAAATTTTTGTTAATTTGTTTAAACAATTGTTGTTAAACAAATGGAAAAGAAAAATAAGAAACAGGTATATCTTTTTATTATAGTTTTTTAATACAATGGCTGGTTTATTCATGGGACTTAATGGGTTAAAGCAACCCAAAAATCATATTTTTGGTAACTTCAACATCATGTTTTGAAAAAATTTTTAATTTTTTTTTGTTTTACGGATATGGGTCTTGTAGTAGACAATTCAAGCTTCAATTTAAGTCTATGTAGAAGTTTCTGGCGCGTTAGGTTTAGATTAAAAAAAATTTTTAAACCCTCAAAGTAGATTTTTTGGGGGTCTTTACCCCCACTTTTCTCAAAATCCTGAGGTGATGGCCAATTTTGTGACCCGGGATCGTGTTCAGCGTTTTTAATGGACACTATGATATCTCATAAAAAAAGTAAGTCTTTTTTTGTTTACCTGTGTTATTAATAATTTTAGCTCAAAAGCTTTATTGTTTGCTATATTATATGGATATAAAAATTAAAAAAATCGAAATAAATAGATCCCATCGTTTGCCCACAATCAGACAACGCCTAAAAGTTGTTAATTTAGTTCTAGTTTCTTACAAAATTTTTTGAAAAAAATCGATTGATACATACATTATAAAAATAAAATTTTATTTTAAAAATTAAAAAAAATTTTGTCAATTTAAAAAATAAATTTTTTATATATTTTTATCAAAAACTACGTGTAAAAACAAAAGTTTTCATATATAGAACGTCAAATTTCATCAATTTTTGACCGAGTTTATAATGATGCAACTTTCCGACGAAGACGACACCAGTTCGTCAGACAAAACAGAAACAGAGGACGAAATAGAAGAGATAAAAGAACCAGAAATAATCGAAGAGAAAGAAGAACAAAACCAGATAAAAGAGGAACAAGAACCAGAAAGAATAGAACAAGGAGAAGAACAAGACCAAATAGAAAAGATAAGAGAACGAGAAATAAAAGAACAAGGAGAAGTACAAGACGAAATAGAAGAGATAAAAGAACGAGAAATAATAGAACAAGGAGAAGAACAAAACAAAATAGAAGAAATAGAAGAACCAGAAATAATAGAATAAGGAGAAAAACAAGACAAAATAGAAGAGCAAGAGGTAGCAGAACCAGAAAATATCGACTTCCAAGAACACGTCTATTCCTATTCAAAGGAATGACGGGTGTTTTTGGGCATGCTTCGGTGGAGGTGCGACCGTAGGGAGAGTTTGGAAAACAACATCGAAGAAAAAAATTTACAGGGCAAAGAATGGAAAGAACTAAGATCGAACAATGAGATGGAAATCAAAGAATTCTTAAGAAATCAAAAGAAACTATAAACAAAATCCACACACATAATTATTTTTTCTTTTTTCCTTTTTTGTCACTTAAATTCCAAACTCAATACGATATTAACTCATTAAGTTTACCTGTTTACACATAAATTATAACTTACTTTATGTTTTCTTCATCTCATAAAATTTTTTTTTCGTTTCCTTTGACGTACGATTACAAAAACACTTTTAGTTAAAATTTTCTTTTTCTCTCGATGTGAATCTTCCCTAATCAAAACGTCTGTTTTACACCATTCCAGGGCTTCGTCCGCTAAGACTGCATCAATATTTTCTAATACACGATTTTCTGGGATTTTGTAACCTTGCATAAACCTAAACAATTCTTCTAAAAATAGTACTGGGTTGTCCGTTTTATTATTATGAAATTTAACCGGCCAATTTGACATGATTTGAAATGGTTTTTGTAACATGCCAAAAGGAAAGTGGTTATTGAAATTTCCAAAATGTTCTAATCTAAGTTGGTTTAATTCTTTGTCACGTATCGAAATTTCGTTTTTTAATTGATTTGAATCAGACGATTGTTCCTTTATGTTCTGATAAAAACTGATTTGTGTTGGTCGCGAAATTTCTTTTCGAAAAGTTTCCTCTGATTTTTTTGCTTCCGAATTTTTGGGTTCATTCACGATTTCGATTTCACTATCGTTGGGCAACTCATAATTAAATTCTCGATTTTTACTGTAATTTTCTCTAAAATGAACATTTTGTCTTTTTTCTTTATTTTCGCGTTTCTCCTGATCGAAGTATCGATCTACTTTTGTTCGAAAACTGTCTTCCGACTCGCTGTTAATTTCAGCGTTTATATTTACTGAGCTATGTGCTGAAGGTTTATATTTTTCCTGCACAATTCTCCTATGTTCGAGTTCTAATTGTTTCTCTGTTTCGCGCAATTTTTCTCTTTCTTTCCTAAGCATTTCGTCGTATACTATTAATTCGTTACTGCTTTTAATCATTTGACTATTTGTCCCTAAAAACGAATTAATATCAAAAGTTTCGTCTTTTGATTTTTCCGAAAAATTTTCTGTTGTTTTTCCCGTTAATTTTTCCGAATTGCCAACAGTTTTCTTTATTAAATATAAAAGAATCTATCAATAATCCGAATCAATTTCTCAAATAAATTTCCTAAGCAAGATTATAAGTACCGATAGAGCAGCTATCCTAAATACAGAAATCTGCTTTTTCAGAAAGACATTTTGTCGAAATTAATTAATATTTTCAAAATTATCAAAGAACTAAGAAAAAATTTGTTAGCATGATGGGATACGAGACCACGACCTTTCTATTGCCGGTAGACTGCTCTGACCACTGAGCTATATGCACCCCAAGATTCTCCGAGTTAGAAATAGAAAGGTCGTGGGCTCGTATCGCACCATGCTAACCAATTTTTTCCTAGTTCTTTGATAATTTTGAAATTATTAATTAATTTCGAAAAAATGTCTTTCTGAAAAATCAGATTTCTGTATTTAGGATAGCTGCGCTATCGGTACTTATGATCTTGCTTATGAAATTTATTTAAGAAATTGATTCGGATTATTGATAGATTCTTTCATATTTAATATTTAATTACTGAATGATAAATTCACTTCCTTTAGTTTTCTTTATTGTTCCAAAATACCGTTGCAATATTGAATTTGCACCGAGTGCATTTTCTCGATCGCTCTGCTTGGATAGTGTCAGAGATTTGTTTTTTGTGACTTGTTGTGGTTTTGGGGGAAGAGGTAGGGATAAATCGGAATTTAATAATTTCAATTTTTTTGTGGGAGTAATTTCCATCAAAGCGCGAAGCATTGCTTCTTGTCTCTAAATTGTGGTTTCCAAAATATGCGATCTGTTTTGTGCATCATTTTGGTGAGGGGTCTCTTGTGTGTTGGGGGAGTCAATTTCGTTCGATGTTTCCGTTTCACTATCTGAAAAATGTTCTATTTCTTTTTCCTGCATCTTTCTTGTTGTTGAACGCAATACCTGTTTCGAAGTCATTTGTGATTAGTTGTTGAAAAGTTCGAATTAAATTTAAATCGTTATTTAACCCATTCTACAATTTTCAACCAAAACAAAGACAAAAAGAAAAAAATTTCTGCTAATTCCTATCCATCGTCATGAATTTTCCGTGAGAAAAATTTTCTATCGCTTTCTTAATTTAATCACAAATGTTCGAAATATTTTTCAACATTTTTACCGAAATTTATTAAATTCATCTATACGTTTTCCAAAAAAATAATCAATTACACGTTCTCTTTTGAAAAATAAAAATACGAGGAAAGAATATATTGACACTTTTGACACACCCGTTATATGTCGCAAAAAATTTTAATTTTCTTCCTAATTGTCTAATCTCACCAACGAAAGAAAAATAAAAATAAAAGAAAATTATTCCACTTATTTTCAACAATTAATTCTCATTTATTATCCGACATTAAATTTATTAATTAATTGTTATAAATTTTCTCTATCTGAATGTATTTTCTATCGCACGACTTTTGAGTCACTCGGTATACGCATCGATTTTCACAAAAGTTTTATTTTCTTAATTTCCGATTAAATTTTAATTGACACCGTGTATATGAATTTTATTTCTGAATTTTGACAAAATTATTTTCGATTTATTCGCGACAAATATCGTGTTTATGTTTTTTGGTTGCTACTTTGCACTACACTATACGCGACCTTGACAATGAAAACAAACCTACCAGCGTTTATCTATTACGAAATATTTCAAAAAGAATAATCGATAAATTCACTTTTTCTTCTTAATTTTCGATTTTATTTTATGTTATTTTAATTAATTTTCACTTTAGTCACGCTTTCAATAAATTTTTCACGATTAATTTTTTACCTGCTATTTCGCGCACTTGTTTTCACACAATTTTCTGTCATTGTCTGCGGCAGTCTGATAAAAATTTGGCACATTTGTCAAAAATATTCAATACAACAATGTAAAATGACAATAAAATTCAATAATTTTCATGTACAAAATATAAATATATTCACATAAATATGGGAAACAGGAAAAAAGATTTAGTTTGGGGGTTAGGTGACCATGAGGTGACAGGTGAAAAGGTTTTTCTCTCCATTTTAACTAAATCTCAACAATTAAAAATGAAAAATAGTAGAAGGTTAATTTTCTGGGAATTTTAATCAAAACAAAGATGATGAAAGATTAACAATTTAGTGGATTTCCAACAAAACGAAGATGTTGAAAGATTAGGCCAACCGGACCTACTTCTCATGATTGGGCGCGACAAGCTGACGAATTGTGAATTCGCACAACTGAAAAAGAAGAAAGAGTTTTACGTAGACAAAAACAAAAGGATGCTCTAGATCACTTTGATTATCAAGAACTCTGTGGACCTGGCATCGACGACTGTGAGTAAGTATAAAAGAATTATCGAGTTTTATTTTGAATTTTTTAAAACTGACTTAAAAACTGAATTATTTTCAAGTCAATCTGATGAGTTTCACATTTTTTCATCCGCCATTTTGAATTTTGAAAATCTGACGGAAGATTCGTAATCAGCAGCCCAGAAAACCCCTAAGTGCCGAGTTTCCAAATCAATCCGAGAAATTTTAGATTTTTCATCTGCTATATTAGATCCGCCATTTTGAATTTTTAAAAACTAAATTCTAATCATAATCAAAGACCCCAAAAGCTTCTGAGCGTCATGTAAAATTCAAATCCTTCTCGTTTTTAAAATTTTTGAAACTTATTGCATATTTGTTATTAAAAACTTAACTTCAGTCGCCATTTTGGATCGGCTATTTTTATTTTTATTAAATCTATCACACTATATTAAAGCTCGAACATTTTTTACTTGATTTTTTACCTGACAGATGTATATCATAGTATAAAATCATCCGAAAATTTTGGGAAATGAAAAAAAACCTTGAAAATTCATATTTTTAGAAAATAATAATCTGCAATTTTTTTATTATTAAATTTACAATATTTTACAATACAATATTTGAAAGGGTGATCTCTATGCTATAAAAGATGTATATTACTAAATTTTTAAAATTGCGTTTTAATGTTTAAAAATAATGTCGACTTCCAATAAAATGTTTATACATCTGGTAATTAAAAGTTTAAACCGTTTTTCTGAAACTTGTTATTTTTGAAGTCCGTGTACATCCTAACTCATAATCTACTGGACCTATCGTTCTGAAATTTTGTATACTACTTCTTTACATAATTCCTCAGGTATATCGAGAGCTTTTTTTAAAAAAATAACTTATTTCAGAATAACAAATTAGTCAATTTTTGAAAAGAAAATTGGCTTTCTAGCTTCTAAGTGGTACGAAAAATTGAAAAAAATCGCTCTCGTGAATAACTCGAGAGTTAGGTTTTTAGGAAATTATTCTTCAAATGTTGCATTATTATGTGAAAATTCGTTTTCTTCTTCTTTTGTTTTAATGGCCTCTTGTATAACAAATAACCAGTACAGTAAATTATTTAAGCGTGTTTGTCTGAGGTTATCAGTATGCAGCCATTGGGATGACAGAAATTGAATGGCAAGAAGTCGTCTCGAGAATGGAATTACGTTGGAACCGTTGAGAGCAAATATGGTTGGTTGAAGAGGCAAGTGAGCCTCCTACGGTTGTTGTTACCACAGTTGATAGTGGCGTGAAGGTTTATAATTTTTTTAAAAAAGTAAACAAAATTTCTTTATTGTATTTTGTTGTTGAATGGTTAATGTTTTTGTTGATTAGTGAAATTCGCCTTCTTCGTGACATAAAACCATCAATTTATCCGTCCAATTGTCTCCGGATTTCGGCTCCCACGTGGCGAAGTGAGGTTAAGTTAGATCAGCAAGTACTAAGTTATTTAATCTTCTTATAAAAATGATAAGGAAATAATTCCTCACAAACAACACTCATGAAATTCTTTCACAACAACGTTTATTTAATTCGACACGAATCAGTTCATTTAATTTGAACAGTATAAATTTCTCATGACGAGATGTAGAAAATGCGTGCCTCCCGCGCGACATACAAGACGGAAGTCTCTATGTGAAAATTGATTTAATAAATTAACACTCTCTGTATAGACAAAAAAATTCTTAAAAACATGCATTTTTTCCACTGAATTAACAAGAACAATAATTAACAATGAAACAAATTATTAACATCTAACAATTCATTTAATAAATTAACACTCTCTGTATCGACAAAAAAATTCTTAAAAACATGCATTTTTTCTACCGAATTAACAATACCCCCCCTAATAAATTTTTTATAAACAAATTATTTTTTAATGTTCTGCGCCTTTTAAACATTGAAAAAATGTAAACGTAGAATTAAAACTATAAGAAATAAAAATTCGTTAAAAACATTCATGAGCGACAACCGGTTGTACTCAAGAGAGGTTTTCTACAATTTCCCTCTCCTTTGGCGAGAAAACCTAATTAACAGGTGGTCCAGGCAAATGCGAGTACTCCTATTAGAGCCGGCTGTAGACGCAAATTAGGTTAATATTTAGAAACTTATGTAAAATGGTTATGCTTATTCCAAAAAAGTATTTCTCGGGGACTCTTGTCGAAGTGCGTAATGCCAATAGGGCAGGAGTATAAACAATAAAAAAATTCAAGTTTTTAATTAATTTTTTTCTTCAATTATATGGTTTTTTCTATTAAAACTACTAAATTTCATACTCAAGAGTAAGATTTTTAGGTTGCGCAAAATTAATTCTTAAAAATATTAAAGTTTTTTTTATTTGAAAAATGTTATTGTTGCTCCATTAAATTAATTTTATTTAATTGGCGAGCTTTTCTATTAAAAATTCACGCCAATATCGCGTTCACGAAATCGAAAATAAAATTACACTGCTTAAAAATTAATAATTTGTATATTTTAATACCAAATATATTCAATTAGATGAAAATATAAATTTATTTAAAGTATTTGATTTAATGGTAATTTGGGTTAATTTTTTCAAAGCAATGCAGGTAAATACTAAACACAAAAGAAAAACTAGCATATTTTAAGGAAAAGGCTTCGGATATAAAAAGCTTCGGAGATGAAAAATAAATTTTCTTTCATATTTGTATACATTAGGGCGCAATTAAAATATGTTTTTAGTGAAACATACAAATCTCACACCCTCATTTTATATTACCATTGAAATATTCTGTTAAATTTACTTCTACATTCAGTTATTTATTGAAAAGGAAAGCTTCGGAGATGAAATTAATTTTTACTCGGAGAAAAATGTAAATTTCGTTTATTTATAACAGCAATAATTTTTCTCCTTTTTGTAGATAAAATATAGAAAAATTTAACGTCAGATTCTCAGCTTTATTTTATTGTGCATTAAAATTTTGTTTAAGATATTTTTAAAGTATAAAATGTCAGTAATCATTGTAAAGTAATATTAACCTAAAACTGAAGACAAAGTTTAAACATTTTTATCAAAAATAAAAGTGAGGTCTACAAATTTTTAAAATGCACATATAATGATAAAAACATTGTACTTTCTGACAATGTTTTCAAAAAATTTCTAAGAATTTGAAAAAAACCATGAAAATTTAATTTTATTGTAGAAGTCCCATTGGAGACATGTTGAAAAGGCTTCGGAGATGAAAGTCATTGAGTTATTACGTAAATTAAGTTAAATAAAATTATTTAATTTCCTTTTAAAAATGATAAATAAGTGCTAAATTTTCACTATGGAAATTGATAATAATTATTAAAGAGTAGATTTTGTAAAATTAATCGAGACATAAAAAATGTCACTTTCAGAAAATTCACCCATATTATCATAAAATTGATCAAAAACTAAGTGTAGCGTTCTTGCACTATACATTTTGATTTCTTATAGTTTTAATTATGTAGGAATTTTTTCAAATTTATGAAATAATTTTTAAAATATAAATTCCTTAAAAAGTCTCTAATTCTAAACAAAAGTATATCTTATCCTCTTTATATTCATTTAGGACAAACTTTTGTAAAAAAATATTTTTATTTGTGTTTTTTGGTAAACACATTCCTAAGGTTAAATAAACATGTTTTTTCAACATTTTTACATTTAAAAAACTTAATAATGCATAGACTCTCCTACAGCACCGAAACTTGTCAAAAAATTTATTTGCAATATTCGGAATATTTAAGGGGAGATTCCACTGATTTTTTTTTGAATACCGAAATTATTTTTTTTTAATTTTTGGTTAGTATGATTATCTAAAAATACGGGAAAAATAGTCTGAAGCGATAAGAATAGACTCGCTAGCAGGAGAGTAGGAATAACATCACCTTTCCATCTCGAAAATTCATGTTTTTTCATTAATTACCTAACTGCAAATTGTTTATTTTTAAATTTACATTTTTTCTTTTCGCACCGCTTAAAAGAGTAGTTCTTAAGTAATAAGAAATGTCTACTGTTACATATCAAAGGTTATGTATATAACTTTAAGTTAAATTTTTGAATATTTGGTCCTTCAAACTTTAAACGCGTTTTTCTCGAAACTTCACATTTTCAACTTGTTTACACTCTCATTTTTACAATTTTCAACGAAATAACTTGCAATTTGGACAGCATGCTCCTTGAATGTGTAGTTTTCGTGTAAACTAGGATATTTAAGATCCATTAATATTTATAAAAGTTATAAACAATTTAAGTTGCAAAATTATGGTAGAAAAATTAAAAAGTCTGCCATTTGGTTATTTTTCAATAAATTTTTTTTGTTCTAGTTTACACGATAGCCATAATGGTATAGATTAAGAAAATTTTTGACTTTTTTAGTTTAGATTAATTGTCGCAGAGAAAAAATGTAAACAACTTTTAGAGGGGACCACTTTCGGCAGCCATTTTCTAAGACTCCATTAAAAAAATAAATAAATAAATAATGGTTTTTATTACTGTAACACAAGTATTTTATTGTAAAAAAAGTTTAACTAAGAAATATTTATTTTACTACCTATAAAAAAAATTTTTAAAAAAACGTTAATTTCTGTGGAATCTCCCCTTAATTAAAATGTTTATTGAAAATTGTTAGTGAAAATTTAAATGTCCTACTTGTATAAATATTTAATGCGAAACGTTCCTAAACATTTATTTAATCGGGACATTTAAAACTTTACACAATTTTCACTAAACTTTTCAGCCAAATATGCCGAAGATTGCAAGTAAATGTATAATAACTTTTTAGGAAAGGTTCGGTGTTATAGGGGCTTTAATTGAAATAAATATTTATTTGCATGATTAAAATTAATTTTTTTAAAATAACTAAATATTTAATCGTATTTTATAACAAAATATATCCTTAGAAAATGCAGAAAGAATTAAAAAAAATTGAAACTGTTTTACTAACAGAAAAATAATTTATAAAATTCAAACCTATTCTTTTAATTAATTCTCTTAAAAAATCTATATCAAATTATGTTTTATATATTTTCCAGAATAGCTTTTAGGACAAAAAAATTATTTCAAATATCTTGAATTTTTTACCTAACTTGGAGGATTTGCATTTTCAGAGAAAAAAATTCTAATGTCAACAAGGGACTCTAATACTATAAAAAATGACCTTTTCACTGAGGATATATATATATATATATATATATATATATATATATATATATATATATATATATATATATATATATATATATATATATATATATATATATATATATATATATCTGCGAGTATACATGTGTATACTATTGCATTTATGTATATATCTATATATGTTGCTGAACGACGAACCAACGAAACGACTAGGAACCATTTTAATATTATAAAGAAGAGATATCGAGAAGAGATTATCAAACGAAATTCTTATAATTATGCAAAAATCGCATTTAATACTTATTGAACATTGCAAGTTAATATTTGTAGTTTAATTTTTCATGAAGGTTGACGTTTAATATTCTGTTTATGTGAACATTTGAATATCCATGCAATGTTTCTTATCTGTCAAGTTTCAGAATGTCTTCGGTTCTGTGCACGAAGAAAAATTAAAGTAATCCGCTTGACCAAGCAAGGTAGAGGTGCGCGCTTCGCAAAAGGCAAGCAATAGCACCACTGAGGCATAACAGGTGTACTTTTTTAAGGTGTATCCGTTCTCTTCTCCACACAAATAGGGCCGCTTACTTTCCAGAAAGTGCACCCGCTTTCACCAAAAAAGAGAACCGTTCTCCCTTAGAGGTTAAGGATGCGATTCCATGTGAGCAGAATACGTCGACAGAATACAGAAAATCATGAGAGTGAAAAGAATAACAATATCTACCTTTCTCTTTCGCACTCATTATTTTCTGCTTTCGGTCGACGTATTTTGCTCACATGGGATCGCACCCTAAGCAGTGTGCTTTGTCTCAAGTCGAAAGGCTCGTTTGTGTTCAACGCAACCGCTTTACCGGGAAGTAGAGCGGTTGAGCGGTTTACTTTTTTTTCTCTCCTTGCTTAGGTTTGATAAAATCTAAATCATATTTAATTTTCTAAATTCTCATTATCTCATATCATTATTTTTTCCTTCTGTTCCGTTTAAAACATAAGAAATAAATAAATATTAAGCATGCTTAATTCATATTAAATTTAAAAAATAGAAAAATTGTAAAATTTTTATGTTAATGTTTTTTCTTAATTTATGTTTACGAGTAAAACATTTTCTCCTTCTACATCGGATTTTTAAATTTTCAGCTCTAATTCATCCTATTTGCCTTCCATGGGGGGAAGAGATTCGAAAAAGGGATTTTTCCCGCACTTTTCCCTTCATTGCTGGATGGGGCTCAATTTATTTCAGTAAGTAAACATAATTTGCAGTTAATTAAAAGATTAATTATTTCAAAATTGTGCTTTTTTACTGATTGTGACCATTGAACAGTTTAAACAATAATTTGTCCAGCAAAATTATTGCTGTACATTATTTTTTGTATGAGAAGGTGAAACTTTGCTGCTTCCAAAAAAACAACAGTAAGGAAAGTGTTTCGGTTGTGGGCACCCTTTTGTTTTTGCCTCATAACATTTGTCCATGTGCATATTTTACAAATATATGTGTACGAATTTAAAGCTAGAGGTCTAAGGTGACTGTCAGTGAAGGAATTAAATTAATTCCCTCAAATAAAAAAGTTTCATTAGAAATTTAGTAAAATGGGAATTTTTTGACAAGAAATTTTTGTACCCGGATGTAGGCACCCTTGAAAAATCCGCTAAAAAATGAAAAAATATTAAAGGAAACCAACCCGAATAAAGAAGAAATGAAAGTTTCTTTATTTTAAGAGACTTTGCCGGGATAAAAAACAAAAATGATGACACGATTTCACACTATGCTCGCCGCTAACAAAAGCATGATGCTTACATGTGAAGTAGCTAGTACGCAAACCATAACGCACTTCTAATGCACTGAACGACTTTATTTATCGCATTTAATGAAGTTTGCGGCTGTCACTTTTCTTGACAGAAAGTTTAGATATATGAGACAGTAGTCCACATTATTGTCAAATGGTAGAGCCTCCTTAACATAAAAGTGCCCAAAACCGGGAATGACAGTCATTTTTTAAAAAGACTAACACATTTTGTGATGTAGAATTTTAGTTAAACACGAAGATAAATCACAAAATATAATGACAACACTGCAAAAAAAATTAAACCCTTTTTCTGAACGAATTTACACCCTTATGTTGCTCTTAGAAAACAATACAAAATTCCTTTTTATTTACTCAATGCAAATTTTTTTTATTATGCTCACAGCTATTACACAAATGCATATATTTGTTTTGTTATTAATACGAAAAGTCCGTATTGTCAACGAACACGACTTTCAATACTTAGATCAGTAATGTCTGCTTGCCGTCGAAGTTTACATAGGGGTGCCCACAACCGGCGCACTTCCCTTACTTTTTATAACATTCTAAACTTTGTAGATCAATGTTCTTACCGTTTCTTTTACTATTCATAAATGGTCCAATTACAAATGTAGTCTAAAAATCAATTAATTAAAGTTAACTTTTAAACAGATGGTCCATCCAGCAGTCATCTTCAAGAACTTCAAATACCAACTGTCGACATTTATCAGTGTCAAAAAGCTTTTAGACAATTTAAAACAGCAAATATCGATGAGCGAACTATTTGCGCTGGTTATGCCAGAGGCGGGAAAGATGCTTGTCAGGTAAGATTTTAAAATTAATATTTATATTACTTTCTACAACTTCAATATACTAAGAGCAGACAATCATTATAAGAAATCAATTTTTTCTACAAAAAATACTGTAAATGTTTACAAAAATCTGTTAACCCATTAAGTCCCATTAAGAAGCCAGCCATTGTATTAAAAAACTAACAATTGGATTCATAGGCAAATGGAAAGAAAATATATACCTGTTTTTTTATTTTTAATTTCCATTTGCTTAACAATAATTGTTTAAACAAATTAACAAAAATTTAAAATGTTTTGATATTTGTTAACGCCAATCAATTCTACGTAAAAAAATAAGAATATTTTGTATGAGTCATTTTTCTCTCCAAGTCGTATTTTGTTTATAAAATTGTTATAAACAAATTAAGCTGCGTAAAGAATGTTTCATCCCAAGCATAAACAAATGGAGTTTAAGTTAAACTAAACATTGAATTCATAGGCAAATGGAAAAAAGATATACCTGTTTTATTGTTTTTAATTTCTAATTCTTTAACAACAATTGTTTAAACAAATTAACAAAAATTTAAAATTTTTTGAAATCTGTTACCGCCAATCAATTCTACGTGAAAAAATAAGAATGTTTTGCATGGATCATTTTTCTCTCCAAGTCGTATTTTTTTTATAAAATTGTTATAAACAAATTAAGCTGGGTAAATAATTGTTGTTAAACAATTTGAAAATAAAAACAAAAAACAGGTATATCTCTTTTCCATTTGCCTATAAATCAGATTTTTAGTTTTACTTAAAATCCATTTGTTTATGCTTAAGATGAAACACCCTTTCCCAGCCTAATTTGTTTATAACAATTTTATAAACAAAATACGATTTGGACAGAAAAATGATCCATGCAAAATATTTTTATTGTTTCAAAAAGAATCGATTGACAGTAACAAATTTCAAAAAAATTTTAATTTTTGTTAATTTGTTTAAACAATTGTTGTCAAACAATTAGAAATCAAAAACAAAAAAACAGGTATATCTTTTTTTTCCATTTGCCTATGAATCCAATTTTCAGTTTTACTTAAAATCCATTTGTTTATGCTTGGGATGAAACACCCTTTACGCAGCTTAATTTGTTTATAACAATTTGATAAACAAAATACGACTGGGAGAGAAAAATGACTCATACAAAATATTCTTATTTTTTTACGTAGATTCTATTGGCGTTAAAAAATTTCAAATAATTGTAAATTTTTGTTAATTTGTTTAAACAATTGTTGTTAAACAAATGGAAATTTAAAACAAAAAAACAGGTATATCTTTTTTTTCATTTGCCTATGAATCCAATTGTTATCATAAAGAATCATAATAATTACAAAAAAAATATCGCCTCCAATAAATAAACAAAATAAACAATGAACAAAATTCAATTTCACAAGCAATATTAAATTATTAACAAGAACAAAAATTTAAAATCTTTGCCAAAGTCTTAATACCCAATACAATTGGAAGGAAGGAAAGAGGAACACTTTATTCATTTCTCAACGCCGAATAGTTTGTTGAGCGCCAGTCCTTTCTAGGGACATTTTCTTATAAGAAAGAAAATAAGAGATTAACAAAACGAATAAAGTTTCAAGGAAACAAGACCATTGATTCTTTAAAATTTACGATACTAAATTTATTAACAAGAACAAGTACCTAGATTAGAGAGAAATAAGACCATTATTCTCTACTAATCGTCACTTTAAACCAAAAGAAACTAAAATTCACGCAAATATAAAACTGAAATTACAAAATTTCGAAACAAGAGCAAAAGGGGTTAGGTTGAGAAATGAATAATACAGAGAACTATGCCGGTTAGGTAGGACCAAAAGGGTCAAAGGAAACGTCGTGGTTTGAAGAAATTTTATTCTCCAATTTTATAAAAACTTTACAAAATACTTATATATTTGCAAAAAAAATTTTAAACTAATACACAGCGAGGGTAACAGTAAAATTTTGTTGCCTGGGACAATAATTCGATTTACAATAACAAGTCACACATACAGGAATTACATATAACAAACCAATAAATAAACAAAATTTTATTTAAATTTCACATAAATGTCGGGAGTGAATAAAATAAATTCAGCCAAGAAAGTAAAATAAAGAAGGGGGGGCTAAAAGGGTGCTGAAGAGTGAAACTGGGGAAAGCTGAGGGGTATTCTAATTAACTATTACTTACCTATTAATAATAAGAATTTAAAGGGGTTGGTAACGTGGGAATCGGGACGAAAATTAATATGAAATTTTAGAAAATAACAAGGGAAAAGGGTAGAAAGTAAAATAAAGAAGGGGGGTCAAAAGGGGCGACGAAGAGTGAAACTGGGGAAGCTAAGGGGTATTCAAAGTAACTATTAATAATAAAAATTAAAAGGGGTTGGTAACGTGGGTAACGGGGCAGAAATTAATATGAAAATTTAGAAAATTACAAGGGAAAAGGGTAATAAAAGGCAGCACATTGTCGAATAATAGACATTCTGTTAAATAACAAATTTTTATGACTTGTATAAAATTCACATAATCAACTGACAAATCTCTACAATCTCGATAAAAGAATTCTAACGACTAAATTATTAAAATATACAACAAAAAGGAAAGAAGGGGTCTTTTATTCGGCCATGTGGCCGGCTGAATTTAGATTTTCACCAGTTTACTTATAACACATAAAAAAATTATCAATTTCAACGATTTTATTAAAAATCTAACATTACTTACAAAATCGAAGACAAAAAGCTCACAAACTTCGAAGTGTTAAAAACGCGTCTGGTCACACCAAGAGCTGAATTTCAAGAGAGCGATGATAATCATAATTGCCGGCTCGTACCTAGCTGGTCCTTCTTCGTTTTTCCCCAACGGTGGCCCTTACGAAGCTTGTATCGTTACGCCGGAAAAAGGAGCGTAACCACTGGAAAAGCCATAGGCCATTTTCAGCTTTAAGAACAGCTGTCGGCATCCCGATTTCGGTATTTTGACCCGTGTCTTTCTCGTCACCAACTGTTTCAGAGAATTAGTTTCTAATTTGTGGCTACTCTGATTCAAAACCAACCAACAACAATTAATTAAACCAAATATCCAAATTACAAAAATACAAAATCAGAGTAGGCCTTTAGCAACGATTAATTCGGGCCTGATTGACAAGAGGTTTTCACTACGAAGAAAATTTGACGAGAAAATTCTCCCTTATTTGTATCAGAAATAATACTCCTGGATGGTAGTAAAATTCCGGAATAATAATAAGTGTTATAAATCTCAGGGTATTATTATTATTTATAACAATTCTCGGGTTAGGTACAAGAAAAGGTAACAATTTTCAAATTATTACAAGCTAAGTTGGGTGACTTAGTAGTTTCCGGTAGGTAGGGGAAAGCGAAAACGGGGGAAACATAGCGAAGGCGGCAAGCCTAGAGGAATCATTTCTCTGTGGAAAATTCTCCTTAAATCGTACGAAAAGCGGGAAAATGGTCAACGACGAGAGGAGAACTCTGCTTGCAGGATGACCGACGAACGTCGTTTCCAATGATTTCATGAAATTGGAAATCTTCCGTGAATACGAAAAACAAGAATTTCGGAGGTAAAATGATAGAATAGTTTAATAATATTGAGTTAGTTTTTATGAAATTTTTAAACAAAACCTGTTTTTAAACTCACATTTCTTACTAACTGTCGTACCCGTCTTCGACGGGTTTTAGTTTCTACAGATACATTTAATAGTGTGTCTACCAGTCTCGAAAAATAGGAAATAGTGGGAAATTTAATTTGACTGGAGAAATGTAAATTAGCTACCATTAACTATTTCATTATAAAAATATTACTATTTTAAAACAGTGATTAAATTTTTATCATCAAATAATTCATTTTTTATTTATTAAAATGCAGAAAACAATGTTTGTCAATTATTTGTAGAAATTTAATTATAGTATTATAAATTAATTCGCGAAATCGGACAGTATTTTACTATAGAGCTTTTGAGCTTGTTACGAACCGAAAATTGATTATTTATTAAATTATTAAAATCCAAAGAAAATACAGAAGTCAAAATTTAGAACATGAAAATTTACGTGTTGAGCGATGAAAAGAAATTCAACCGCGCGCCTGCGGAGGTTCGTTGGAGGAAATCAAGCTGCCAGGGTCGGATGACCCTGTTTTTATTTCATGGGATCGTTTTTCTCTTTTAAAAGAATTTACCAAGCAACATCGTTTTTGGATTTTATATTAAATAGTTTAAGAATTTAATATACAAAGGAAAACTATAAGACAATAAGCAAAACAGAAAATTTTAAAATGAGAATTCGTAATTTATTATAATTTTAAGTAGAGGAAGTTACAGAAAAGATACAAGGAAAATCATAAAACAGAACGATACAAATTACTCACTCGATTTCCTTTTAATTTTTGTATCCTATAATGATCTTATCCTACCGCCGAGTTTTGAGATGCTCGACGGGCGAAAATTTCCTTTACTGCTGCTAAGCCTTTCAAGTTTGGGCGGCCTGAGCACCGCACACGCACAAATCAACTCACGAATTGAGGGAGGGAAATTTAAATTCGACACGCACGCACTGAATTTAATTTTAATTATTACTCAATTTTTAGTCTGTGAATTTTTAAACATTATACGTGATTTTAATTATTAACATTTACTCAAATTTAAAATTTTAAACTTTGAAATAACGAAAATAATTAATTTTGGTCGGGCTTCACTTTAGTGAAGCTTTTACCTTTTTATTTATTTTCGTCTGTCTCAAAGCTGGACACTATCTTGTGGTGGTCCTTCGAAATGAGGGTCGATTAACAGACGAGCGCGTCCCGGCGTTTTGCACTCCGTTTATGCCTCCACGAGGAGCTTACTAAGAGAGCAAAAGTTGTACTACAATTTGGAAAATTCTTTCTAAGCCTCTACTCCTCGCTTCTTAATCTGGGGGAAGATTTTGGGGTAGAAGAGGTGGTTTGTGGGAGTAGAAGTGGGATAGGAACTTTAGGCCCATTGGTCGATGCGATTTTTGCTGACTTCGGAATTTTGCGCTAGGCGTAAGACCGGAAATTAGTTTGCAGAAATATGATACCTTTTGAAGAATTATCATTTCCAATAATTCCAATCATGAACTATAAAAATAAAAAAAGGAGAAAAAAAAATTTTATTTATAAAAAAAATATTTTTTTTTGTTTATTGCTATTATTTTTATAAATAATTTATTAAAATTATTTATCAGTAACAACGCAATAGTGTTCATGATAATGTTTTAGTTGCAATTATTTTGGCAGTTCCAGAAACATCTTTTAATTTTTAATTCTGCAAATAATTTTCTGAAATAAATATTTTTAATTTATTTCGTTATGCTTTAAAAGAAATAATATCCAGCTTGAATCATCGCACGTGCGTTTGTTTGGCAAGCACATAGGGCCCAGGGGAAGAGGGAAGGATACAACGAAGGAGAAGAAGCAACGAGTGAAGGCTTGTAATGTGTGAGTGGTATGTACTATGCATAGTACGTCTGTGTGCGTGTCGCCACAGTTAGCATTTTCCCAAGGAATTCGTATGTGTGTGTGCGCATTGCCACAGCCATCCAAAGATGTGTAGGTCTAAGCGATATAACTACATATTATTTTATTTCTTTACCTTTAATTCAATTCACTAATTTATTTTATAAAATAAATTCTTTTTCTTTTTATTTTATACTGTTTCGTATTAAATTTTTTTTTTTTAATAATTTTTTTTTAAATTTATCTTTGTATTATATACTTACAGGATTTCTTTCTTTTTATATCCTTTTAGTTATTTTGTCAACATATAAATTTGCCACAGGTTTGCAGATCACGATTAAGAAATTACAGCGAAACATTCTTGAATTAAATTTTCATCACAAAAATGCGTATACATAACCCACGCGCTCAACATTCAGTCCGGTATTCATTTTAAATGTTCTACAATGTTGTTTCACATTAATTTTGGTGGGGAATGTTGCGACCCAGCGGAAACTGTTCAGGCGGATGCCGCAAACTTGGTTTTATGGGTTGCAACATTCGCAACATTGCCGTTCGTGGGTTTTAAAAATGGGAATGTTGCGACCAGCGGAAACTGTTCAGGCGGATGCCGCAAGCTTCGTTTTATGGGTTGCATCATTTGCAACATTGCCGTTCGTGGGTTTTAAAAATGGGAATGTTGCGACCCAGCGGAAACTGTTCAGGCGGATGCCGCAAGCTTCGTTTTATGGGTTGCAACATTCGCAACATTGCCGTTCTTGGTTTTTCAAAACGGGAATGTTGCCGTAAGGTTCATTATTAATTTTAAATAGTTGCCATTCCAGTTTAAACATTTTCAATAGGTTTTGTCCAATATTTTAAGGAAAAAATGCATATTGTTTCTCCATTTTACATCGGCTGAAATTGAACGTGAACAATTTCGGGGAAATTTAGAGTGTTTTGATGAGATAAAAAAAATAATACTTTTAGTTTATGTAAACAACAATTTCTCTGGAGCGGTATCATGTTTCTCCTATTAGAAATTGTTGTCATCGTTGTTTAGTACAAAAGCTATACTATTTATAGTCAAAATAAAAAAATTTTAATGTTAACATTCGGCGATTTCCTGAAATTCATAAAGGTTTTGTTAACTAACCCTTTTGTTAGTCATAAAGGAATTATGCTCAAATAGGCCAACTTTGTTTCCTATGCGGTGCTGACGCAACTTATTCTTGGTGATATCTGAGGATATCACCTTTTAACCGTAAGAGTGTTTGAGAAACCTTTTTATGAAATCATTCAAATTGAAATAATTTTCAAATTTTTAATTTTAATAAATTTCTTACAAATTACTTTAACTGTGAGGTTATACCGTAACAACCCACCACGGATTTTTCCGTTTTTGTCCCCGAAAACTTATCGCGATGGAAACGAATTTGGGTTTTTTTTTTTGATATCTTTATGATTTTCAGAAAAATAGGGGTTTCTTTGTTCTTACTCTTCGACCGATTTTTGAGTCACATTGTAAATCTTATTTAAATGTTTTGTGAGTTACATTATCTTCCTATAAAACAACCTTACCACAGTGATCCTATAATATGATATAAGATTACCATGATAAGGGCCTAACGTCGTCGAGGTACAGACACATATCCCTGCTATAAGTTCGGTGTCAATCGCGAGATTAATTGTTTCGTTACATATATAAAGTGAAGGGAAGGAAAGGAATTTTTCTTACCTTTTCTTTTTTTTTAAACTTTTATTATTTTATTCGAACTTGGAAAAAAAATTTTCATTATTCATAGCATGGGGTAAACATTTTCGAAAAGTGTAAATAGTGTTTTTGTCAAAACACGTTTTACGATGTTTACAATCATTATAAACATTAAAACTTTGGTCGAAAAAAATTCATTTTGTTTGGACTTAGAAAAATTTTCATCATTCGGTGACAAAGATATATATGTATATATATATTTTTTAAGAAAAAAAATATGTCAATGATGTCTTATTAAAAACGTGTTTTATGATATTTATAATCATAATAAACATTAAATTTTGTGTAAAAAAAATTAATGTGATGAGTTAAGCCTTTTCCTGACGCACGCTCTGAAGTTGCAACTTTCACATTTATGACTAAACTAAACTTAACTAAATGAATAAGTAAACCAAATTAAGCTTAATTTAGCTAAACTAATCAGGCTAAATTAGTTATCTAGATAGAAAAAAAACTAGACTAATCAAGCTAACTAATCTGAGCTAACCCAAATCAATTAAATAAATAAACAAAATAATAATCTAGATTAACTAGATTAAGTAAACTGACCAATTAAATTAAACCATATTAAATTAAATCAATGAAATTAAGTTACATTAATTTTAATTAAGCTGACTTACGTTAAACTAAAATAACTAACTAGAACAAAACGGGCTAAATCAATCCTAGTTAAATTAAACCAGTTAAACAAAAAAAAGACTAAATTAATTTTAAACTAAAACTAATAATTAAAGTGACTAAACTAATCAAACTAACTAGACCGAATCAAACTAGAATAATCTAAACCAAATCAATTAAATCAATTAAATTAGGTTACATTAAATCTTAATTAAATTAAACCAATTAAAAAAAAACTAAATTAGTTTTAAACTAATAAATAAAGTGACTAAACTAATCAAATTAATTAAACCGAGTTAAATTAGAATAAACTAAACCAAATTAAATTAAACTAATTAAATTAAGTTGCATTAAATATAATTAAACTAAATTACGTTAGACTAAACTTAACTAACTAGAATAAACTGGACTAAATTAGATCTTAGTTAAATTGAACCAGTTAAATTAAAATAACTAAATTAATTTTAAACTAATTAATTGAATAAAGTACCTGAACTAATCAAACTAATTAGTATTAATTAAGCCAACTGAGTTAGATTAACTTGACTAATTAAAATAACTGAAGTAATTATATTAACAAAAAAAAAATAAACTGAACCAAGTTAAACTTAACCAAATAAATTAAATTGAACCACGTCTAATTAAAGTAAGTTAAACTAGATTGAATTAACTAAATGAAGTAATTAGATTAACTAAATCAATTAAACTAAGCCAACTAAATTAACCAACCTAAATCAATTTTAAATCAAGTCAAATTAAATTAAACTAATTAAATTTAAAATAACTAGACCAACAAAGCCAAGTTCAAATGACGTAGCTGGACTATTTGATATAAGTTAACTAAAATGAACTAAAATAAAATTAATTAAAGTAAATAAACTAAATTAAGCCCAATCAAGCTAAACTGATTAAATTGGTAAAATAAGATTATTAAAATCAAATTTAGAGAGATAAAAAAAATTGTGCAAGATACACTTCTTCACAAGGCGTCGGGAAATATTATACATTATTTAAAAAATTTTTTTTTTAATTCTGTGGGAATAAATTTGTTTAAATTGACCAACGATGAATAACATTTTCAAATAATTTAATTTTTTCATTTGTGCATTTGAACAAAAATATTTTATTCCACTAATTAGGTATTAGATATTAATAAGCATCATTTGATACAATTAGTTTATTTTGTCACTTCAAGTAAACTAGATGATTTAATCCAATAAATGCATTATAATTCAAATTATTATTATTATTCAATGCAAATATAATATTTAACAACTAAAATGTTTTTTTTTAATAATTAATTAAATTCCTGATAAGAAATTAAAATTTTGTGAACTTAACTGGATTCCTGTATTAGAGGTTGTATAAATTATAAATGTCAGCTACAGTTTTAATCAACAAATTTTATAATTTAAGGATAATCTGATTGTCTTTGTCCGATCTATAAAAGGATACACGTTCTTGCGAATAATGACGGTCTTATACCGGTTGGAGCTTCTGTGTTGGGAGTTGGGTCCGCATCTTCACGATGGTCTTCGGAGTAGTGGACAGAAGTCGTGTGGATTGAAAATTGGCTTTCGTATCTGTTTCCTCGAGCTGCTGTAAATTATTGGTACTTCGTCTTGGGTTAGGTACTGTTAGTCACCTTATCTTCGGTGATGACAAATCTTCGGACGTGGCAGATTTATCTCCTCTCTGGATGGTAGAATATAACTCTTTTGATTCTAGAGTTAGTCCCGAAATTGTTGGTTCTTCTGCATCGGTCATTTTGTTTCCGGGCAGGCTCATTCTTCTTCTTTTTTCTTTGGAAACCTCGATGCGGCTTGCTTTCGATCCCTTTGGAATGAAACCGACTAGTTTAGATATCACTGATTTTAAGGGCAGGCGACAACAGCAAAGGAGAAGGAGCACGCATAGTAAGGAAGTTCCAAGGTAGGATCCGTAAACGAGGATTTTCAGGTTCTGCCGAATATGTCGATTGAGTGCAAAATCTTCCAGTTGTCTTTCCAATTCGTCCAAGGTTTGGGAATTTGCTTCGAAGATGGAGAACTTTGAGTCAGTCATATCGTTTATTTGGTTGTTATTAGCAGAAGTTAGTAAATAACCGTAGCTGGAAATTACTGGGGACAACTCTGTTAAATTTAGGTGTAAATCGGGTTCATAGATAATTTCTGTCTTTCCGACCTGGGAAATAGTTGCTGGAATTATTGTATCTTTTGTTTTAGCTATGCAACCTGGGGCCAATTTTAAAACTCCAGTTTCGTTAAGGATAATTTTTATGGGTTTTATAGAATGACAAATAATTAACACTTCTTCTGTTTTAGAGAAAGAATATAGCCAACTAGAAAGGGTGGTTAAAGGTTTCCAGAAGGACTCAGGATTAGTGGTGATCTGGATTTCACAGGTTCTTAAATCATCGATAGTTGGATTAATTAGAAGTAAAGGCTCGCAGGCTGGTCTTTCTTTCAGATCGTATATGGGAACTCCGTTCAGGCAAGCATGGTACGATGTCGTTGATTTGCAAGATTTCCAATCTTGTTCCGTAAGTAGAAGATAAGTGTGTTGTTCTTCGTCTATGATGAGGTAATCGTATTTTCCTTTAATATAGGCCCTTACTATCCCATCTCCCATCGCTTTTTGTATGGTTGGAAGAGAGTGCATTCTCAACGCCTGGTAGTTATATTTTTCTAATAAGGGAATATCGAGGAGAATCTTCAGTTGATGTTTAGCACAAAGGACGGTGACCGTGGATATCTGTACTAATTCATCGATACTGACTGAGGGTCCAGGAAGTTGAAATTGTACTTCTGTGTGATGGTCCTGAATATCACGTAGGATAGGCTCCATTTGCTTGGATGATATTAGTCCAAGATGTAGTTTTCCTCGTCTAGCCTCGTGAACTGCGTCTAACATGGTTTGCGTAGTTTTGATGTGATGATCCAGTCCTGTTTTCAATGCTCCCAGTAAGTTGAATAGTACATCCCTTTTTTCTAATACCACTTTTATTGCTGGTAAATTTTCCTGATTTTCGGTTAGTAGATCTAGCTTATGATTGATGTTATTTATTAAGGAACCTTGCTTCTCCACTTGGGCGTGAAGGGTGTCTAGTTGTGATCTGACGATGTGAGTTTGGCGTCCGACTAAGTGAGACAGGTTGGCTTGGGCGGAGTTCAATTCTTGGATGATGGCGTCATACCTTTCTCCGTCCTCGTAGTTTAGAACACCGGCAATAGGGCCAGCAATTTTTCCTAAGAATCCAAATAAGGGCACGCTTCTTCTTACCCGCAACTGAGTAGTCAATTTCTTTTGTGTTATCTTCTGTGTGTTTTCCAATTCGGTAACTTGGGTCAAAAATTGCTCCTGCAATTCGGCGGCCATCTCCCATCTATCTTCCCAGGGGTAAAAGGTCACAAAGTCATGGCACCAATCCTTTTCAGATACACAATGGCGCTTCAGCTTCTCCATGCGGGATTTCAAGTCTTCGATGTGTCTATGTTGGCTACCCATATCCAGGAAAACAGTGACTCTCCAATTCGTCACGGATCTTCGAACAGCACCTAGATGTTCATAATATATCCCACTACTAACAGGCAGCGGGGTCACTTGGAACTGCTGCTCATCAGTAATCCCTGGAGGTGTATCGGACCCAAAAACTGCTATCGGAACTAGGATATAAGTTAGGCACGTCAGGGATAAAACGATCATTCCATTCATCTTGGTTCCTCTTTCCCTAAAATGAATCAGATATTAATATTGGAGTTAAAGAGATATTGGTTACAAATGGGTAACCAATATCTTATCTTTATGTTTGGCGAACCTATCGCCGTTTTCGTTCTCTAGAACAACATTGTTATTCTGAGTAATGTCTACAACCAAATACGGACCGCTTGCTCTGTTGTCAAACTTATTTGTTCTTACTTCCTTGTAGGTATATACCTGGTCCCCGATCTTAACATTCGATGGTCGAGCCTTGCGGTCATAGAATTCTTTGGAACGACATTTTGCCTTTCCTAAACTTCCAGCCGCCAGATTTTGAAGCTCGGTCATTCGAGTGACAAGGTCTCTCAAGTATGACCCATAAGTTTCAAGCTCTGGTCCTTGTGGGAAAGAACTTGGGATTCTTGCTATATGACCAAAAACCAGCTCGAATGGAGTGAAATTGGTCGCCTCATGAATAGACGTATTATAATTAAACATCGCGAATGGAAGCAGACGATCCCAGTCGTCAAAATCCCTAGCGTAGTGTTTAATGTAATCCGTCAATTCAATGTGGCTTCTTTCTAAGGCTCCATTGGTTTGAGGTCGATAGCCAGAAGTTGTAAGCTGTTTGACACCAAATATTCCTTCAAGCTTCCGCATTAAGGAACTCACAAAGCTTCCGCCCCTGTCTGTGAGCACACATCTGGGTGCACCGAACGTGGCAAAAAGATTTGTTGCTACTGCATGGGCGATGGTGGTGGTTTTTATATCTGGTATGGGAACGGCGATGCAGTATTTACTAAAATTATCTTGCATCGTGAGAATGTGCCGATTCCCGTTGGGGGTGGTCCTAAGTTTTTCTACAGTATCTAGGGACACTTTGTCGAAAGGCATGGCCGGTGTATCCGTTATGATCATGGGCTCTCTCGTACGGGCCCTGGCTAATTTATTCTCGAAACAACTTTTACATTGTCGAATAAACTCTGTGACTTCGTCTCGCATTCTTGGCCAGTAAAATCGCTCGCGTATTCTACGGTATATTTTTGTCACGCCTTTATGACCTCCTATAAGACTACTGTGGAATTCTGTTATTATTTTCGGTCTTAGTTCTGGAGGAGGAACTTGGATCCTTCCGTGGCACAAGGTGATTTTTATGTCGCCACCGCGGAATATTCCTGCTACAAGTTCCGCCATTTTGTTTTGTGGAAGGGAACCTAAGAGGTCGCCAGAATTTGCCATACGGCAATGGTCTTGATTGTCTAAGATAAGGGCATGTTTTAGGTTTTTGAGCCCTTGGACAACATCCCTCCAATCTAACTCATCTGAATACCGTTTTTTGATCACTATCGAATATACCCTATATTTCCCACAAAGTGTAAGGTGGACTTGTCCTTTTATGGGTTTATTGTCTCGAATGTCTTGCATATCTATCTTTTCCGATGCTATTAACAGTTTTGAAATGGAATCGATAGGTTCGCAGTCTTCTGAAATAAAATGGGCATAATTGTCTCGTTTGTAGGTCAGTGGTTCTGTCCATTTATTATCGATGTTTGCAAATTCTAGTTTTCCTTTCACGGGTTTTTCGTCATCGGACGTTTCGGACGCCGGAGATGAGGTTGGAGAGTCACAATAAGGAATTTTTAAATTCAGGAAAGGACTTGCTGGTGTCGCGCACTTCACATCTTTTTCACTTTGGGAATTTCCCGATTGTAGTCGGCGTGGCATAAGATTTCCTTTCCTCTCCTTATTTGATTTTTCTAAAACAAGTGTGTTTCGCCCTTGGTGTGGGATGAACGGGGTTGATTGTGCTCCTGGGGCGGGCAAATATCCCGGGGCTGAGATTGATGGGCTTCTTGAAAAGAGTTCTGCTTCCTCGGGGTTCTTGAAGACTTCAGGACTTTCCTTAAACCGTACGACGCTTCTTCTGGAGGGTGGTCTAGTTGGAGTAGGAGAAAATACTTCTGAAACTGCTTCGGCACGAAGGGATGTTAATTCTGTTTGAGTATCAGGTTGTTCTATTTCTCCTTCTGTCCTCTTCTGTTTACTTTGATGATAGTTTTTCAGAAAATCGTTGACTCTTTTTCCAAAAGCATTGTCGTCATTGTCTTGACAAGGATCTAAACTCTTTAGATGTTCGAGGTACTCTTCATCACTCTCGCCTTCGGAAACAAAGGTCTTGCGAGATGTCACATCCATTCCTTCGTGATCCCAGGCCAGTGTCTGATTAGTGAGGTCCATTGGGTTGAGCCCTCTTCTAGCTAAGGATTCCTCGAACTTGCGGACAGATTCGTCGAGATTGTTGACAGTTTGTGGTGGATTCTGTTGCTCTCTACCACCAAGAGAATCCGAACTTTCTTCGCTACTGATAGGGCGTGGCAGGCCGCTGATCACAATATTTTCTAAAGTTTGTTCATTTTCGTTACCTTCGATGCCGTTATGTCCTTGTACATGTTCCCAGATGATGTCAGTATGTTTCAAGGCCCTTACTAACCGTTCGTAAGCTTTTTGATTCTTGACAGGTTTGTTGTCGTTCGTCTTCCAGTCGTTCTTTTGCCATTTTGGAACCCATTCATTAATGCCTTGCACAAGAACCTTGGAATCTGTTTTAATTCTAAGCTTCTTAATTCCGGCTTTCCTAGCCTGATGAATTGCCACTGTGGCTGCTTCAATCTCCGAGGCATTGTTAGTTTGTCGTCCTCCATATCTTCGAGACACATTAAGGGGATTGTTTGGTCCAAACCACACTCCTATACCTGCTCTGGGTCTCGTTCCACCATTATCTCCACAGGCGCCGTCTACGTAAACGTCCGTGTAGGGCTCATTTGACAAGGGGAATTGGAGGGCTGGAGTTTCGGGGACATCAGGATTACTTTTGGCAACACAATGTTGTTTTGGGATTGGGTTTATTGGAACACTGGGGAATGCACTGTGGTCTTTACAAAATACTGGAGGATCTGATTCCTCTTCACTTTCGTTGGCAGACGTTTGTTCGTCTGAAGAAGAGGTGGTGGATGCGGAGTCCCTTGAAGGTTGGGCAGCTAGGGTCGCAATTTTCCTCAATCTTTGAGCTACGCAGCTGATATCGGGGTTGATTGAGCCTACTGCCGTCGGGGGCCTATAGGGCTCTTCTCCATCGGGTTCCTTTGAGTTAGTGGAGCCTTTGGGTCTTCCTGGACGTCGGGGTGGAGCTTCGATTCTTGATGATGGTCCAGGGAGAGGTGCATTGATGGCATTCATCCTTAGTGGTCTGTTGCTTGATGTAACTCCTTCGGGCCTTTTTAAAATCGAAGTAGGCTTGTAACCTAAAAGTCCGGGGACTATTACTTTTCTTGTGGGGAATTTTAATGGTTGAGATTTTTCTAGTCCTTCCACTTTTGTCGTAGGGGTCTTTGACGGAGGTTTGGGTAATTCAAACGTTGGATTTGGTTTTAAAACTATCCCTTTTTCGAGTTGGGTTGCCGACCTGGTTCGGGGTCTTGTAGAGGACGAACTGGGTCGCGTAGGGTTTACACTCTTATAACCCTTTTCCGCTTTATCCTTCTTACTGTCCTTAATTGGTAATGCGCGAAGTGGAGGGACCTTTTCATCAGAGTCATTTTGAGGGACTTTCAGATCTACATCTGCGGTATCGTCTAATGACGAATCGGTCCAATCTGATTCGGAACTCGAGTCAGAACACTGATTGTCTTTAGTTACCCTTTTCTTTGCTGGATTGTTTGACAATGCCTGAACGATACGATTTATTTTCCCTGGCTTGTATTCGAATTTATACTGATAATCCTGGAGTCTCAGTCTCCATCTTGAGAGCCTGGCTCCTGGATTATCCATATAAGACATCCAGTGGATTAGTTCGAAATCACACGCTAAGGTGAATTCTCGACCATATAAATAGGGACGAAAATGCTCCACAGCGTGCAATATCGCCAAACATTCTCGTTCGGCCTTAGGGTAATTTTGTTTGTTTTGATTGAGGACTTTCGAATAATAACTCACGGGTAGATCTACGTTGTCTACTTCCTGGGTTAGCATTGCCCCTATGGCATGTTCTGAGGCATCGGTGGTTAGCTTAAATCTCTGTTTAAAATCCGGAAATTGTAAGATAGGCTTACGACACAAATATTTTCTTAGTTTTGAAAAACTTTTGCATTGTGATTCGCCCCATTCCCACTTTACATCCTTTTTTAACAACTCCGATAGGGGTTTCGCTAATTTAGCGTAGTCCTTGATAAAACGGCGATAATATCCGGATAGCCCTAAGAAACTTCTAATGTCTTTTTGCGTCTTAGGTTTAGGGAAATTTTTAATGGCTTCGATTTTGTTGGGGTTAGGCTTAACACCATTTCCGCTAATGATGTGCCCAAGGAACACCACTTCTGTTTTTAAAAACTCACACTTGTCAGGTTGAAGTTTTAGATTTGCTTCCCGAAGCTTAGTGAAAAGCCGCCGGGCTCTTACGTCATGCTCTTCAAGTGTGTCTGAATAAATAATAATGTCGTCCAAATAGACGAATGCCTCTGTATCGAGCATGCTACTTAGTACACTATTAAGTAATCGTTGGAAAGTGGGAGGAGCGTTCTTTATGCCCATGGGCATCCTATGATACTCATAATGACCATTTCTCGAAGAGAATGCCGTTTTGTGTCGGTCATCAGGGTGCGTTTCAACCTGATGAAACCCGCTCGCTAAATCGAACACAGTAAAGAACCTGGCTTTTCCCAAGCGGTCAAAAATCCCGCTAATATTCGGTAGGGGAAAAGCGTCTCCAATTACCTTCTCATTTAGGGCCCTATAGTCAATTACAACCCTCCACTTCTTTTCTCCTGATGCGTCAAGTTTTTTTGGCATAATTAAAAGTGGGGAGTTATAATCAGAATTTGAATGACCTATTATTCCGCTATCAAATTGTTTTAGGAGCTGCGCATCTATTTGCTCCAAGGCCTCATTTGGGGACCTGTACTGTTTTTTTCGAATAACCTGATCGTCGATGGTTGGAATTCTATGTTGCACTAAATGTGTGCAAGAGAGCTTTTCTCCGTTGAGATGAAAAATGTCTGGAAAGTCTTCCGCCCATCGATTCACCATTTCTTTTCCTTCCGGCGTTAGGTGCGAGGTGTATAAGGACTCCTTGACTTTACGAACTCTATCAGAAATTTTCATGCCTGTGATCGTTTGCAAATTTTCAGGTTCAGAATCAGAAAATTCCTCGCCAGGGAATTTGCAAAAGTCGAATGGTATGAGCTTCTGTGGTTCTATTCGTAAATCAACGTCATCCTCTGTGGTGTTGATAGCCATTGCGTGGCAAACACCATCTTTACTTGAAACCAGGGCTTCTCCTAAGTAGACACCTCCTGGGGCCTGCACGCGCGGAAGATAGCCTTCTTTCAACTCAGAATTGAGCACATCGATCGCTATTGGTTTCCTGGTTCGAGCTTTAATTCTTAGTATTCTGGCGAATGGTTTGATTTGAGGTCTCTAGCTTCCAGTTACTCGCGGTCCACAAACGGAATAGGAGTTACCGGATTTGTAATGGTTACAAGAGCATTATGTCTAAAAGAAAGTTGAGCCTGTTCCTGACGCAAGAACGGCCTTCCCAGAATTCCAGATGTAGAGATCGGAAAGCTACTTTTTACAACTTGAAATTCGATCGGAACATTGAGGGCTGTAACTTCGACAGTTCCCAATGTTTGGACCGAGTGATTGGTAATACCCGTAATCTCAGTGCACTTGCTTCGATCAAGTGTGAGCTCGGGTTTCAAAATATTGGCTTTAATTAAATTTGTGTCAGAGCCGGGGTCAACTAGGAAGTTCACCTTTGTTTCTTTGAACTCAGGTGCATCTAATTGAACTACTGGGGAGTCCTCTCCCCTGGACTTTGCTCTACGGATCCAACTTGGTCCGGAGCAAAGTGGACGGTTCTCTGACGCTGGGGAGTTTGACTCGGGGCCGCGTCGGAACGTCGAGTCTGTTGAAAGTTTAAATCCGGTTTTTGGAAACTCGGGTTTACTTGTGGGCCTGGTGAGGCTGAGCGAGGAGGGGTAGTACTCGGTCTATAACTTTGTGTCGGTGCCCTGTACTGTTGGTACTGTTGTTGGGGCTGTACCGGCACGTAAGGTGCAGCATACGTCGGGGGCTGCTGATACGACATGGGCTGGATAGGTGGCGCATAAGCCACTGGTTCAGCAAACGATGGCATCATTGATTTGTAAAATTCTGCCAGCTGTTCTGGGGTGAATTGCATCATCCCTGTGGGTTGGCTTCGATTAGATCTGGCGCCACCGCTTTCCTTATCACTATCACTTTTCCTTTTTTCTATCGAGACATGTCCTTCTACCTGTCGGGTATAGGGACTAGGGGATCGAGCCCTGTCGTCTGCGCGTGTAATGTGGTAAGAGGATGCCCTAGATCTTTCTGCATAATTACGGCGCTCTTCCGCATAAAGTGCATGCTCGTAGGCCTCGTCGAGATTTCTGGGGTTACGCGTGTCAACGAAGGTCGACATTTCATCGGGTAAGCCCCTAACAAAGGCACGGAACGCGTTTTCGACCACTGGTTGCATGATAATTTCACTTTCAGAAACTTCATGTCCACGTTCATTGCCACCGACTTCATTTTGAAATACTTCACGATATACCTTGTTATACTTCAATTCTAACGCGTGTTTTGCACCACTTACTAGTCCTCTTAACCTATCGTGATAGTCACTCACTGTCTCGGTCTGTTTGAGCCTAATGGTCATTATATTGTCTAAATACCACTGGTACTTCTTCGAGGACGCGAACCGTTTTCTCAGGTGTTCCACGAATTCATTGATGCCGTTGAAACGCAATCCACGGACACTATTCCGGGCTAGACCTCTTAATTTGCTCAATACGGCCTTAAGAAAACCGGGCTCTGATACCTCAGGTATGAACGCGGCACTGTTTTCTATTTCCTGTAAGAAATCTTTAAGAGGGGGTTGGCGGCCGTCAAATAAGGGAATGTTTTGTGAATTAGTTTGCACAGACATTTGCTCGAGCACTGTAACGACATTATTGGTGTTGTCTAACGGTGCAGGATGGGGTCCTAAATTTGGCACTTCTCCCCCTACATGGATAGATCCATTAGAGTTAAAATTTCCACCACCACCAGCGGTAGACATGTTTATGTAATTTGTAAAATGCAAGCTATGTACAATAACCTTATTCAAAAACAAAAGGAAGCTGCTTGGCAAATTTCTACGGAATTCGCGTGTCGTGTCGCCACCGCGAATTATTCCTGCTAATTGTTACCTCGAAGTAATCGAGAAAGATAGTTTCTAATTCTGTTTTGCAGGTTCTGCCTGTCAACAGAGGTTTTGTTTATTTCCGAAAAATTAACGATAAACCGGCCGTCTATTTTTCTTATGGTTTTAATTGCAACCGAGTTGTAGGCAGATTGTGAACTCATTTTTCATTTAGATCAAGATTCTTGGAATTTTCCGATTCTCTTCTTTTTATCAGGTTCAAATTATGTGGCGGTAAATTATCAGGATTTCATTTCTTTGTTCAATCTTACTAATTACAGCTAGTCAGAGCTTTAGATTCTGCAATAATAAGTCTAGTTCCCTTGCGTCTTTAGTGAGTGCTATATACCGGAGTTTTTCTTGTCTTACTAGTGAATCCAATAGTTCGACTCTGTCTTCCAAAGATTTAATTTTAGAATGAAGAAGGGAATTCCCTTCTAACAGGTTGTCGATTTCAAGGGAGTAGAATGTTAAGGATCTTCTAACTTCTTGAATGTGTTCGGCAGAATTATTAAAAAGGGTATTTTTCCATTCGGGGGTCATTTTGAATTCATTCAATCTTTAATTCTTCTAACCTTTTTGTTAGAGTACTCATAACCTTGTTCACTTTACGGGCTTTCTTTTCTAAGTGAGAAACTAACATGGAATGGGCGAATGTTGCTTGTGAAAGTGTGGTTAAAGTTTCCACCAGTGAGTCTACCCGCGATTCTAAATCGTTTACCCTATTTTTCAAACTAGAGTTTTCTGACATAAGGCTACTATATTCCCCTCCAATAGCATCTATCCCTTCTGCTAATTCAGTCCATTGGTCCTGGGTAAATCCAGTAACAATAGTACTTCTTCGAGGAAACATGAGGCTAATGAAAAGGGACAGCACACTTAACGGTTTCTATTTTTATTATTTTTAACTTGTTTCTTGGTCCGACTGAAGCTAATCGGGCTGATGCGAGGAAAGAAAGAGGAATCTTTTTCAATTCGGATCGAGTTAACAGTTCTGGGTCGGATATTGGAAACTTATTATTATACTGAACAAGGTAATATATTTCCGACATTAAAACAACTAAAACCCTGTAAGGTTTCGCTCGTCTCTAATTCCTATTTCTTTCCAGATTTCTTCTCCTATGGCTAGTTCAATTGGGATAACTCCCGGAGTGGAGAAATCTCGTCTTAGATTCCTTTCCGCTTTAAGTTCCAAATTTCCTCTATAGCTTTTCGTATTTTAACTACTTCTATGGGGGTAACACTCGGGGGTGGAGGGATCTCGTTGTCGACCCTTTTACGTTTTAAGTTCCAAATTTTCTCTACGGCTCTTTGTATTTTAACTACTTCTATGGGGATAACACCCGGGGGCGGAGGGATTTCTTCCTCAAAAACGGGGTGTCGGAGCTCAAGCTTAGGAACTACTTCGGGGATTGACTTCGGGTCATACATTAGGGATCTTAATCCAAAATCGTGATGTTGCTGTCGTAATCCACAGTCGCGTCTAGTGTTCAAATTAAACTAGGGTTCTTACTAGTCTCACCCTTTGGTCGTTAAAATTTTCAATACGTCTAACTCTTAGTTTTAGAGTTCGAGTATCTGTCAAAAGGTCAGCTGACCGAACTAACGTCAATGAGAGTCTTCTCAACTCTTGATTGTTCGTGACCGTACCTTTGTGAAGTGGGAGTCTGGGGTCAAACACTACAAAATAATGTAGTTTTTCGGCAAGCTCCCTTTTAGAAACCAAAGAGTTTCGGCGGAAGGTATTAATTTTAGGAACGGAAGGTTCCTCTTTTTCTTCGATATCTTTAATACTCTTGGGCCTATTAGTTAGTGGCACTGCCCCAATTGGTTTTGTGCTATTTGAGGCTTGCACCACTTGTCTAGCAAGGTTCGGTTTTTTTTTCACTCTTAGTCAAGTAGTGAAACTAAAATAAAATTCTAATAAATCTTCTTTTCAATTTCCATTTCAAATTTAGACGAACTTAAAGAAAACTATTTCTTATCATTCGAAAGAGTTTTTTTTTATTTCTTTTCAAATTCAAGATGACCTTAAGATATTATTCTTCTCTACACTAAAAAAATTAAAATAGCTAAATAATCGATCAGAGAGTTATTGTTTCGTTATTTTGACTTTA
Organism: Leptopilina drosophilae; assembly: GCA_032873175.1. Classification (NCBI taxonomy): domain Eukaryota; kingdom Metazoa; phylum Arthropoda; class Insecta; order Hymenoptera; family Figitidae; genus Leptopilina; species Leptopilina drosophilae. The sequence continues at coordinate 37,498,155 of CM065483.1, forward strand.
GAAATTAAGCAAACAATTTTCTACTCTTTTTCGGCAACTTCTTTGGTCTCAGTTTTGTTCGTTAGGATCTCAAAGAATTTGAAAAATTCTTCCCAAGAATTCAGAGAGTTAACGGAATTTTCTAATCGCGTTTCACTGTTATTAGAGGATGCTCTAGCCGACGCCAGAATCCTATTTAAGTTATCGTCACTAAGAATTTTTGCTTCGGTTTTAGCGAGATCCTTAACCTTCGTCAGTTTAGCTATCCTTGGTTTTCTACCTTGGCATTTATATTTCTTCGGCATTGTAAAACATTTTAGGTAAATCGAATTAAACTAAAGGAAGTTAAATAATAAAAGAGAGATAATTGTTGAAAGAAGGATAATTGAGTTAAAGAAAATTAAAATAATTAAGTTTTATCTTCTTTCGTCAGTAAAATTCTAACTTAACCGTAAATGAGTTTCTGGAGCCCCCACTATAAAAATAGGGTCATCACATACTCTTCACTCCTAGTCAAGTAGTGGAATTAAAATAAAATTCTAATAAATCTTCTTTTTAATTTCTGTTTCAAATTTAGACTGACATCAAAGAAATTATTTCTTATCAAAAATAAAAAAAACTAAACAACACCTTTTCTCTTTATTGACGAAAACCTTGGTTCAACCTTAAATGAGGTTCTGGAGCCCCCACTATAAAAATAGGGTCGTCACATACTACTCACTTTCGATCAAGCAGGAAAATTAATTAAAGAAAATTATTTTCTTTTCTTAATTTTTTTCGAACTGGTTATGGTCAAAATTAAGATTGGATATTGAAAAGAATGAGTCTAAACAAAAATGAGAGTAAAACAAAATCATTTTTCTTCCGTCAGTGAAAATTCTAACTTAACCTTAAATGGATTTCTGGAGCCCCCACATTAAAATAGGGTCGTCACATACTTTTCACTTTTAGTCAAATAGTGAAACTAAAAGAAATTCTAATAAATTTTCTTTTGAATTTCCATTTCAAATTTAGACTGACTTAAAAAAAACTATTTCTTATCACTCGGAGGAGAGAGAAAAAAAAGGAAGAGAAGAAAATAATAAATAGATAATAATAACCAACACCTTTTCTATTATTGACAGAAACCTTGGTTTAACCTTAAATGAGGTTCTGGAGCCCCCACTATTAAAATAGGGTCATCACATACTACTCACTTTCAATCAAACAGGAAAAATTAATTAAAGAAAATTATTTTCTTTCCTTAATTTTTCCGAACCAGCCAAAGTCAAAAATTAAGATTGGTTATTGAAAAAAAATTAGATATAAAATTTTTAAGAGAAAGTAAAAGAAAATACTTTTTTTTTGAAAATGAGAAAAGATAAATTTTTCTCTTTGTCAGAGGAAATTCTATTTAACCTCAAATAATGTTCTGGAGCCCCCACTATAAAATAGGGTCGTCACATACTACTTATTTAGTTAAACAGTGAAAACAAAAAGAAAATGTTTAACAATTTTCCTTTTGATTTCTTTTCAAATTCAAGATGACCTTAAGGAAAATTATTCTTCTCTACACTAAAGAAAATAACACAATGTCTCACAAAAACAAAATTTATATTTCAAAAAATTTTTTTTTGTAACAAGAAAAATTTTTTTTTTTGAAAATTAGAAAGGGGCCGGGCAAATACGTGAGAAAGATCCCACCGCTGCCACCATCAGCTTGTTACGAACCGAAAATTGATTATTTATTAAATTATTAAAATCCAAAGAAAATACAGAAGTCAAAATTTAGAACATGAAAATTTACGTGTTGAGCGATGAAAAGAAATTCAACCGCGCGCCTGCGGAGGTTCGTTGGAGGAAATCAAGCTGCCAGGGTCGGATGACCCTGTTTTTATTTTATGGGATCGTTTTTCTCTTTTAAAAGAATTTACCAAGCAACATCGTTTTTGGATTTTATATTAAATAGTTTAAGAATTTAATATACAAAGGAAAACTATAAGACAATAAGCAAAACAGAAAATTTTAAAATGAGAATTCGTAATTTATTATAATTTTAAGTAGAGGAAGTTACAGAAAAGATACAAGGAAAATCATAAAACAGAACGATACAAATTACTCACTCGATTTCCTTTTAATTTTTGTATCCTATAATGATCTTATCCTACCGCCGAGTTTTGAGATGCTCGACGGGCGAAAATTTCCTTTACTGCTGCTAAGCCTTTCAAGTTTGGGCGGCCTGAGCACCGCACACGCACAAATCAACTCACGAATTGAGGGAGGGAAATTTAAATTCGACACGCACGCACTGAATTTAATTTTAATTATTACTCAATTTTTAGTCTGTGAATTTTTAAACATTATACGTGATTTTAATTATTAACATTTACTCAAATTTAAAATTTTAAACTTTGAAATAACGAAAATAATTAATTTTGGTCGGGCTTCACTTTCGTGAAGCTTTTACCTTTTTATTTATTTTCGTCTGTCTCAAAGCTGGACACTATCTTGTGGTGGTCCTTCGAAATGAGGGTCGATTAACAGACGGGCGCGTCCCGGCGTTTTGCACTCCGTTTATGCCTCCACGAGGAGCTTACTAAGAGAGCAAAAGTTGTACTACAATTTGGAAAATTCTTTCTAAGCCTCTACTCCTCGCTTCTTAATCTGGGGGAAGATTTTGGGGTAGAAGAGGTGGTTTGTGGGAGTAGAAGTGGGATAGGAACTTTAGGCCCATTGGTCGATGCGATTTTTGCTGACTTCGGAATTTTGCGCTAGGCGTAAGACCGGAAATTAGTTTGCAGAAATATGATACCTTTTGAAGAATTATCATTTCCAATAATTCCAATCATGAACTATAAAAATAAAAAAAGGAGAAAAAAAATTTTATTTATAAAAAAAATATTTTTTTTGTTTATTGCTATTATTGTTATAAATAATTTATTAAAATTATTTATCAGTAACAACGCAATAGTGTTCATAAAAATGTTTTAGTTGCAATTATTTTGGCAGTTCCAGAAACATCTTTTAATTTTTAATTCTGCAAATAATTTTCTGAAATAAATAATTTTAATTTATTTCGTTATGCTTTAAAAGAAATAATATCCAGCTTGAATCATCGCACGTGCGTTTGTTTGGCAAGCACATAGGGCCCAGGGGAAGAGGGAAGGATACAACGAAGGAGAAGAAGCAACGAGTGAAGGCTTGTAATGTGTGAGTGGTATGTACTATGCATAGTACGTCTGTGTGCGTGTCGCCACAGTTAGCATTTTCCCAAGGAATTCGTATGTGTGTGTGCGCATTGCCACAGCCATCCAAAGATGTGTAGGTCTAAGCGATATAATTACATATTATTTTATTTCTTTACCTTTAATTCAATTCACTAATTTATTTTATAAAATAAATTCTTTTTCTTTTTATTTTATACTGTTTCGTATTTAAATTTTTTTTTTTAATAATTTTTTTTTAATTTATCTTTGTATTATATACTTTCAGGATTTCTTTCTTTTTATATCCTTTTAGTTATTTTGTCAACATATAAATTTGCCACAGGTTTGCAGATCACGATTAAGAAATTACAGCGAAACATTCTTGAATTAAATTTTCATCACAAAAATGCGTATACATAACCCACGCGCTCAACATTCAGTCCGGTATTCATTTTAAATGTTCTACAACGTTGTTTCACATTAATTTTGGTTGGGAATGTTGCGACCCAGCGGAAACTGTTCAGGCGGATGCCGCAAACTTCGTTTTATGGGTTGCAACATTCGCAACATTGCCGTTCGTGGGTTTTAAAAATGGGAATGTTGCGACCCAGCGGAAACTGTTCAGGCGGATGCCGCAAGCTTCGTTTTATGGGTTGCAACATTCGCAACATTGCCGTTCTTAGTTTTTCAAAACGGGAATGTTGCCGTAAGGTTCATTATTAATTTTAAATAGTTGCCATTCCAGTTTAAACATTTTCAATAGGTTTTGTTCAATATTTTAAGGAGAAAATGCATATTGTTTCTCCATTTTACATCGGCTGAAATTAAACGTGAACAATTTCGGGGAAATTTAGAGTTTTAGAGTTGTTATCGTTGTTTAGTACAAAAGCTATACTATTTATAGCCAAAATAAAAAAATTTTAATGTTAACATTCGGCGATTTCTTGAAATTCATAAAGGTTTTGTTAACTAACCCTTTTGTTAGTCATACAGGAATTATGCTCAAATAGGCCAACTTTGTTTCCTATGCGGTGCTGACGCAGCTTATTCTTGGTGATATCTGAGGATATCACCTTTCAACCGTAAGAGTGTTTGAGAAACCTTTTTATGAAATCATTCAAATTGAAATAATTTTCAAATTTTTAATTTTAATAAATTTCTTACAAATTACTTTAACTGTGAGGTTATACCGTAACAGAGATAAAATTATTAATAACACAGGTCAACAAAAAAAGTCTTACATTTTTATAAGATATCATAGTGTCCATTAAAGACGCTGAACACGATCCCGGGTCACAAAATTGGCCATCACGTCAGGATTTTGAGAAAAGTTGAAGTAAAGACCCAAAAAATGGGGTTGAAGTTACTAAAAATGTGTTTTTTGGGTTGCTTTAATGGACTTTTAAAATTGTTTTGGATTCGCTTAAAAATTGTTACTCGGGGGTTAACTGCTATATTGTTTGCTATATTATATGAATGTAAAAATTAAAAAATTCGAAATAAATACATCCCATCGTTTGCCCACAATCAGACAACGCCTAAAAGTTGTTAATTTAGTTCTAGTTTTTCACTAAAATTTTTGAAAAAATGGATCGATACATACATTCTTAAAAATAAAATTTTATTTTAAAATATAAAAAAAAATTTCGTAAAATTAAAAAATTAATTTTTTTATATTTTTATCAAAAACTACGTGTAAAAACAAAAATTTTCATATATAGAACGTCAAATTTGGTCAATTTTAGACCGCGTTATAACCATTTCAAAAAAACATTTTCGTAAAAAACGTGATTTTGCAAAAACCTGTATCTCTTAGACGGCTAGATGAAAAAATTTGAAAAAATCATGGTAGCTTATTTGAATGTGCACTAAAAGAAAAAAAATTTTTTTAATCTGAGATGCAAAAGTCAAATACTGTCCGATTTCGCGTTGAACGCCCCATATATATATATATATATATATATATATATATATATATATATATATATATATATATATATATATATATATGTGTGTGTATGTGGGGCATTCTTTCTGAAAGGGAGACCTCTATCCATTGAAAAATAAATTTGACCTAGAGAGTTCTGTTTGGTATTAAAATTTAGCTCTTTGTGTATACTTTTCAATGCAATGTGACCAAACACGAATTTAAGATGGCTGACTTATTATGGCTGAAAATGTGATTAGAATTCATTAAATTCATTCTAAATTCCCATGCAAAAAAAATATATTTTTTAACGGAAAAAGTTGTGCGAAGTCTTAAAATTTAGCTACTAATGTCTTCTTCAAAATACACAATGAGAAATTTAAGTATCCAAGATATCGGCCACAATATAGTGTCTTATTTTTGAAAATTGTTTCAAAAAAATAAAAACTTATTACTCGGGGGTTTTTTTGGTCGCTGATTATGAATCTTGCGTTGGTTTTCAAAAATTTAAAATGTCGGATCCAATATGGCGGACAATTTTTTTTTAAACTCACGAATTCTTGATCAAACTCGTTATTCGAGGCTTTTTTGGGTCACTGATCACGAATCTGACGATACAAATTAAATATTTAAATTGCGAATCTAATACGGATTGTCAAGTTCAGATTTTTAGGATAAGACTAGTTTTGATCTAATTAGTCAAGGTAAGACATGATCAGCGCCCAGATAGTCAAGTCAAGACTTGATTTGGTCCAACCAAAGACGTTTCTCCCAAAATGCCATTAGAATTTCTAAGATCTTTACCCATCTTAGCAAATTGCCAACTGTAGGAAAATTATTCAGAAATTTTGTTAGCACTCCATATCTTTCGGAGTATTGTTAGAATGCGTAACTTCAATGTGTCATTAATTGATAAACTTAAAAATTAATCTTTTAAATCATCAATCTTTTCTTCCAATTCGATTTCTTTTTTGGAACGAATTATCTTCCTCGTTAGTGTTGACACTTTCATTTAATTCCTGCAATAACGATTCAGAATCGTTTTTAGGAGCTTTAAACTCATGTTTCTTTTGTCGGCATTAAGAACAAATCTTAACTGAATCAGGAAGCTTACTTATCAGTATTCAAAAAAGGAGATTCTAATAAAAAAGTTAATAAAGGATAGGAAAAAATTCAATACCAGCAAGACTTTTCCTAAAACTGTTTATAAAAATGAAAAAAAGTAAGGGTGATATCGAAACGCATGCAAAGAAGGCTGGTTTTGGATTGGTAACATTAAAAAAGTTCAAGTACTCTGGTCCGCTATCAGGGATATAATTAACGGGCTGACGTCAGCTGCAGGCTTTTCGTGCAATAATGAAGGAACTCTGCTTGGTGGGGTAAAGCGATACACTGATTGGCTGTATGGTTCTTTATGTGCAGCAGCGTAACAAGGCTGTCCAGTGCCCCGAGACATTAAGGATTCGTGCAAACGTGTCACTTAATTAAACATTAATTTAAATTTTTTTTCTTGGTCAGAAATTACACAGAAAAAACCTAAACACAAATTAAATAAGAATCTGACTCAATTTGATATGCATGAAAAATTAAACTGAATGTCTCATTTTGAATTACAGTTAAATTTTTCAAAATGAGAGAGAGAGCAGTTTCATTTCGTGTAACAAAAGTAAATCCGGAAAATTTCTTTAAATAAAGAATATTTCTTTACCAATTCATAAAATATAATAATTATCTGATAAAAATAACATAATAAATGTATTATATTGTTTTATTCAACAGCAATTACTTAATAATATCGTGAGTACAGCAAAGCATTTTTATGTTATGAACATGAAAACATGTGTTTTGACTTTCTAATATTATACAATTATTATAAATAATATTTGAGATTTCAAATAACTTTGTACATTATACCAACCTAAAATATGAATTTTTGAAAACTCATTTTAAGTAACTTATTGTCATATATTCAATTTAATAATTATATTAAAATAAATTGCAACAAATGTGAATTTAGTTACGATTTTTCTGTGTAAAGAGGGATTATTACTCTTAAAAATGTGACTATTGCTAATTTATTTTACAAATTTTTAATAGTCAGCAGTCAAGCCAGCCCGCATAAAAAACTATGAAATTTATAAAAGTACAAAAAATTAATAACAATTTTTGACTATTTTTTTTGGTCAGATATTAAAAAAGGTTTATTAATATTCGAAATGTGATCACTACTATTTTTTTTATAAATTTTTAACAGCCAAAAGTCCTACATATTGTGTCCGCCATTTTGAATTTTTAAAAATTAACGCAAGATTCATAATCAGCGACCAAAAAAACCCCGAGTAATAAGTTTTGAGTGATTTTAATCACTTTCCAAAAATATGACGCCATATTGTGACCGCCATCTTGAATATTTTGACGCATAAAGTTGTACAGTAGTGGCCTAATGAGAAAAATTTGTCCTCTACAACTTTTGTTTGAGATATTTTCAAGTACGTGTTATGGTTTTTGCACAAACTCAAACCCAAAAAAAAATTTGATCCCTCACCCTTCTTCCAGAGAGGGGTTACAACTTTTTGGTTTTAAGCTTGTCACATGTTCCAATAACGATTTATGATAAAATCTCGAATAAGGTCGTTCTTATGACATGTGGCACAAAGATTATTTATTTCAATTTATGGTTTCTGTTACATCCCGAGCGGAAGGCGAGGTTAAAAGGTTAGGTTAATAATTTTTTTGAGGAATGATAGGCTGATTATGGTCAAGTTGGTAAAGTTTGACTTTTATTTTTAAGTAGGATCGTTTTTACTTGTCAAAACTTTGGGTTTTGCGTTAACAACACATAAATATTCCCTTATAATACATTTATTTAATGATTCAATAATAATATTACAAATAGTTAAATAAATGTTTACCCCATGTATGGAAAGAGTGACGCTCGAGTTACACGCAATGCTTCCTAGAACTCGGGTTAAAATAAAAGATAATTGCAATCCTTTAGCTTTTCGTTACGTTGCAGATATACAAAACATATCCCTTACAGTCTAATCAAAAACAAAAATGTATCTGGGATGTAACAGTCCTCCCTTTTTACTTTTTCATCTTCCCGATGAAATTTAACTCTTATCATTTAGATACTTATGTCGAGACTGGAAATTTCGAAATTAATACTGTCTTTTATTGTCCTAATTACAAGATTTATTCAGTGTTCTTGGTGATATTGATATTGTTGCGCTCATCTTACATTCGGCGGCGCCTAGATAAGAGTGATGAAGTGATAATTTGACGTGTTTAATATGTAGTGATATGTGTTGTTTATATTTTTTAATCATCTTCTTGAGGTAAGTATAGATTTCTACTTTCACAGGACAGTCGTTGACCCTTGGTTTCCTATGCAATCTTGTTTACTTCAGCATTTTGCATCCCTATAAATGATGATGGTATTCAGGACGTTTTCAGTATTCTACTTCTTGAGATGGAGAGCACGTCCAGTCTAAAAAGTTAGCATTGTCATTAGATTGTGTTAATATTTGGTCTTCAATCTGTTAGTGTTTATATCGGTTGTGATACCAACAAATTTTTCTTTTGTTTCAGTGTCAAACGAAAAAAATGTGTCATCAATATATTGATGTTTTTACAATCGTTGCATGCACTAGCTGCATCGGTACATTATTCGTTATTGGAAATAGGATGTTACAAGGCAATGAGGCATCCTGGTCGCCCTAGGAGAGAGCTGCAATCTTTTACGATAGACACAAAAACTCGACGAAGTCAATTAAAACGTTTGAAGAAAGAAGCTGTTGAGGACTCTGCACAAATGACATCAATGTTGAATTTATTATTGTGAGTACCACTAATAATTTTTTTCTTATTTATTAATATGTATATAATTTCTCTATCCTCTTTTCTTTTTTTTATTATTTTTTTTGTTTTATAGTCGAGCTGATCGTCCTGTTTACTGTTATTGTGGGGAGTGCCAGGACACCCCAATTTAAAATAAAAGACGACTAGAAAATGCAGGTACTTGTTTATTTATATTTTTATCAAAAGTCTTCCCTCTTTTTGTGTTGTATTTTTCACGATATTTTATATATATATATATATATATATATATATATATATATATATATATATATATATATATATATATATATATATATATATATATATATATATATATATATATATATATATATATATATTTGTTTCAGAGCACCCTGGGCCGTTAAAGAGGGCAAACGCAATAGTGTGTGCCACGCATAGTGAAAGAGGTTTGAGCAAGGTCGATGTAAAATCGGTGAGTGAGCTTAAGGCTGGTGCGCCTGTTGAAATCAAGCTATCTTATGCTCTATTCATTTCTTTTTTAATTCTAGTTGTTTTCGGCTCAAAAGTGTCAAAATTTTTGCATATTTTTAAGACCTGTTCTCCTTCCTTATATTTTACACTGTCCTCAATGTAAGAAAAGAGTGGTTTTGTTTTTATTGGTATAATTCAACAAAATTCGGGAAAGTTCAAAATTCATTATCTCAAAAACTATTTAGCAGAATTTTTTAAACTAGTCTTGAAAGAAAGATAATTTAAAAGTGGACCTAAGAACTATGGGTAAGTCACATCATAAAATTACATTTTCACTGTTAAAAACGGTTGTTAGTTTTTTCTCTTTTTCTAAATTTTAGGTTGTCTGTATTAGATTTCTTCTTCTTTTCCGTCTTGTACTAATTAAGAAATAGCACAATTACAGTTTTTTTTACTATAATGATTATGATTATTAGTAAAAGTAACTTACAGAGTAGTATCAAAATCCATGTTTAATTTGACCTATTTTTGACCAATAGGTCAGAAAGTGGTCTCCGTGTAGGTCCTTACATTATGTCAAAATACAAGTTTAATTTTGCCTATTTTTTGAACTACGGCTTTTAAAAGGGGCCTTAATGTGGGCCATCACATTACGTCAAAATTTGATCTGTGTTTTACCTACAATCTTTATATTATCCAGAAATAGAGTTTGGGTTTCTTAGGGCCGTCAAAACTTATGGTCTAATTTGATCTACTTTTTGACCTATTGGTTTAAAAAGAGGATAACTAGCGATTAAAAATACATGTTTAATTTTACCTACTTTTTTTGAGCTACGGGTTTTAAAAGGGGCCTTAATGTGGGTCATCACATTACGTCAAAATTTATTATTAAATATATATATATATATATATATATTCGAGGCATTCTTCGTCAGCGTTACCCCCCTACTCTCCAAAAATGGTTTGCATGTAAATTGATGGTCATAGACTTAAAAGTTAGCTTATAGAGTGTACTTTCAAATGCCGAGTGGCACTTTTCAAAATTTTAAATTGGGGGTTAAATATGGGGGTTAATTTCTCAAAAGTCGATCTAATTTGACTGAAACTTCTTACTCAAAAGTTTTTGAGGTCACTAATTATGAATTTGACAAAATGAAATAAAATTCGGATGAAAATTTTTTATTTGAGGGTTTTTGAAGTCACTGATGATGGATCTGAAGTCGATTTCCAAAAATTTTCAATATTGGTATAAATATGGTGGACTATTTGAAAAAAATTGAATTATTAAAAAAAGGTCTCTGTGTTTCACAGGGTTGACACTGTCATCATATACAAAATTTCACTCAACAGTGAAATTATTCATGAAATTGAATGATCGTTGTTTATAGTGCAGTGTAGTTTTGTAATGAAAATATCAAAATTCACTAAAAATACACATTTTGATCGATATTGTAACCCCTGAACCCAACATGGACACAAAGGTAATGGGTTACGTTTATTGAGAAAAAAATTAAAACTGGGATTTCCTATACTGTTACGGCGGGTTCGAAAATTTGTAGGAAATTGAAGATTACAATTAAAAACGGAAGTGTTATCAGAAGAAAATAAAAATGACAAGGCGAGAAATTTAAGGAATAGCATCATTTAGTATAAGATGACAGTGTCAACCCTGTGAAACACAGAGACCTTTTTTTAATAATTCAAATTTTTTCAAATAGTCCACCATATTCATACCAATAATGAAAATTTTTGGAAATTGACTTCAGATCCATCATCAGTGACTTCAAAAACCCTCTAATAAAAAATTTTCATCCGAATTTTATTTCATTTTGTCAAATTTATAATTAGTGACCTCAAGAACTTTTGAGTAAGAAGTTTCAGTCAAATTAGATCGACTTTTGAGAAATTAACCCCCATATTTAACCCCCAATTTAAAATTTTGAAAAGTGCCACTCGGCATTTGAAAGTACACTCTATAAGCTAACTTTTAAGTCTATGACCAGCAATTTACATGCAAACCATTTTTGGAGAGTAGGGGGGTAACGCTGACGAAGAATGCCTCATATATATATATATATATATATATATATATATATATATATATATATATATATAAGGTGTCCCAGTCGAGGGTGTACATATTAAAGGGGCATAATCTACTGAAAAAACTGAGACGAAAAGTCCTTTGCACTTTATAAAAATTTTCAGTAATTTTTCCGTAAATCTGAATTAAAAAATCGAAAACTACGCTTTGCTATTGGACGCAAATGCTCAATGAGACGGTAGGCGGGGCGTACTATTGCAGCGTTTGCTTGCCTGGGCGTGTACCAGCAGCGCGCGTAGTGTGTCAATTTAATACTTATTATTATTGGGTGTTTAATTAACACCAGGTTTGTGTTAAAATAACACTGTTTAAAACTAGAAACCAGAAATTATTGTCAAAAATTTATTCTACGCGAGCTGATGGTACACGCCCAGGCAAGCAAACGCTGCAATAGTACGCCCCGCCTACCGTCTTACTGAGCTTTCACGTCCAATAGCAAAGCGTAGTTTTTGGTTTTTTAATTGCGATTAACGGAAAAACTACTGAAAATTTTTAAAAAGTGCAAAGGACTTTTCGTCTCAGTTTTTTCAGTAGATTATGCCCCTTTAATATGTACACCCTCGACTGGGACACCCTGTATATATATAGTGTCAGTTACCACAGCCATTTCTGAGACGCAGTGGCAGGTTCCACGTCGGTCGTGAAAAACTTTTTTATGTAGCGTGTATTTCCACGACCGTATTGAACCTACCACTTCATACAAATGGCAACTTCAATGACCGGATTTATGTATGTTCTTATATCAGCGGATACCACGACCACCCCACCACATTTCCATACATTTTGACCCTTTTTAGGCACGCCTCGGTCGTGGAATATTTGATTCACCGGAATTAGCAGTTATACATTTGACCACGCCCAGCTTTTAACAAAATCTTAGTTGTGGAAATGTCATTCCATCTAAAAATACTTAAAATTTATATACATTACAATTTGATTATATATGTCTAATTTATAATAATATTACTAATAATAATTCTTTCGAATTGTACTTCAATAAAAACATAGCTCTATAATTAAGCAATTGTTCAATAATCGGAAATAAAGGTTACATATAAAAATTCAATTATGAATATATGAAGTTAATATATACATATAATAATTTTTAACTAGTAATTTTGATTATAAATAGAAACAAAATATTATTGTCGTTTTTAAGTTAAGTAATAATTAATTAACACATAGTTTAGAGTGTAATTTAAATGAAAACTTCAATTTAAGCAAGGTGGCAGGTTCCACGACCGGAACTTTCATGTGTGACAGACAAAAAATAGACTACCATTATTAGCATTTATTTTAACCTATGGATGTTGATTATAGATAAAAACAAATGATTATCCTTGTTTTTAAATAAAGTAATAATTGATTTATACATATTATAAGATTTAATATAAATGAAAACTTCAACTTAAGCTAGGTCCACGACCGGAACTTTCATATGTGACAGACAAAATAATAGACTACTATTATTAGCATTTATTTTAACCTAAGAATGTTGATTATAGATAAAAAAAAGAATTATCCTTGTTTTTAAGTAGAGTAATAATTGATTTATCCTTATATGAAACGAGTAGATATGCAAATTAGGTAAAGAGAGACAGTATAATCTTATATATCTTTGAAAGAGGAAGAAAGCAATAGCGTTAGATTTTCCGCGTTATAAACAGAGACCGGTTTATGTTATTTCCATTTAAAAAGAGAAAGGAAGCAATAGCGTTAGATTTTCTGCGTTATAAACAAGGACCGATTTATGTTAGTTATTTAGAATGAAGAAGACAGAAAGATATTCGAAAGGTATATATATATATATATATATATATATATATATATATATATATATATATATATATATATAGGTAAGGTATATATATAAAGAAAAGCAAAAGGTCTGCTCGAGTACCTGACCTATTGTTCAAAGGGTTTCTTTTAACCAGTGGTCAGTCTATTGTACATGCACGTACAATAATATATATATATATATATACTAGGGGGCTCCGCCCCCCTGCGCGCTTCGCGCGCCAACCCTCAAGTTTTATATTTACTTCTATTTATGCATAATATAAAGATTGTAAAATGCGATCTTATGATATTAGCCATTCTTAAATTTTCAATCTTTGTCATCAATTTTGAAGTAACACACCAGCCTGCAAGTAAAAAAAATTTCTTTTGGATAGGCTTTTACGTCCTATTTCGCGCTTCTATTTAAGGGGGCAAGCTCTGACCTGTTGGTAAAACTCAGATTAAATTTTAACTTAATGTGAAGGCCCATATTAAGGCCCCTTTTAAAACCCGTAGCACAAAAAAATTGGTAAAATTAAACATGCATTTTTATTCGTTATTTATCCTCTTTTTGTCATAGGTCAAAAAATAGGTCAATTTTGACATATGTTTTGATTTATGTTTTTGCCTTATAGGTAATAAAATAGGTCAAATTAGACGCAGGTTTTGAGGTAATGTGAGGCCGTTATTTGTCCTCTTTTTTACCTATTGTTCAAAAAATAGATCAAATTAGAAATAGATTTTGACGTAATGTGAGGCCTTTATTTATTCTCTTTTAAACCTATAGGTCAAAAAATAGGTCAATTTTGACATAGATTTTAACGTAATGTTAGGCCGTCATTTATCCTCCTTTTGACCTATAGTTCAAAAAATAGGTCAATTTTGACATAGATTTTAACGTAATGTCAGGCCGTCATATATCCTCCTTTTGACCTATAGGTCAAAAAATAGGTCAATTTTGACATAAGTTTTGAGGTAATGTGAGGCCGTTATTATCCTCTTTTTAAACCAATAGGTCAAAAAATAGGTCAATTTTGACATAGATTTTAACGTAATGTTAGGCCGTCATTTATCCTCCTTTTGACCTATAGGTCAAAAAATAGGTCAATATTGACATAGATTTTAACGTAATGTTAGGCCGTCATTTATCCTCTTTTTGACCTTAAAAGGAAAGATTATGAATATTTATATAAGTAAAAGATGTATCGAGCTTCTATGTAAGTAATGTTTTTATTATTAAAATGTTTTTTATCAAATTTTTTTGAAATTTAAGTTGCTTTTGAATGGAGTTCTCTTTTGTTTTTTTATTTTGTAGCTATTCGAAAGGAATAGATATTAAAATGCAATTTATTTAAAATACTATATTTTTAATTTTGTTTAAATAGTAAAAAGTTTATTTTTCTGTTAATTTTGTTTTTATATTATTTTATTTATTATTATTATTTTATTATTTTATTATTATTTGGTTTCGTTTAAAAATTAAAAAGTTATCTCCACATAGTATATTTAATTTTTTTTCATTTGTAGATAGTAAAATTTTCTTTTTTTGCAGTTTTTCTTTTTTTCTAGGATGACAAATTATCTACAGATATATTTCATAAAAGTGATTTACATTTTGTAATTTGAAGATGTATTAATGTGGAAATGATTGTTGAATGATGAAAATTGGAAATGAAAATTAGAAATGGAAATTAGAAATGGAAATTAGAAATAGAACTATGGCTAATTAAAAAGAATTAGTTAACTTAAGTGATAAAAATTATGATATAATAGATAATAAAAATGCAATGTTGAATGATGATCATATGCATGAATTTCAAAAGCTTTTAGAAAGACAATCAAATTTGTTTTATAATATGCAAAGCACTTTATGTTTACAAGCGCTTGATCTGATAGTTCTAATCGAAAAAAATAAGGGGTACATTCAAATACTTTTTAGTGGTTCTTTCAAATCTGTTCACTGGATTTGCACTTATTATGATGGAACAAGACTTTATATTTTTGACAGTCTAAACAAAGGCTCTTTAAATGAGGATCAAATGAACTATTTAGTTAGATTATATCCCTTTAAACCACCAGTAGTATTTTCAACAGTTCACCAACATACGTTACGCAGTGTTGATTGTGGAGTATTTGCTATAGCAAATACTCAACAAATACTCCACAAATACTCTGTTGCATTTGCAATATCTATATTTTTTAATGAAATGCCAAACACTCTTTATTATAATTATTGTCAAATGAGAAATCATTTTAAGTTAATTTTTAAAAACAATCATTTAAGTAGTTTTCCGACTAAAAAAATTGTGTTAATCCACGTTTGATGGTTAAGTATGATTGGGAGTGTCTTTTGAATGATTTGGTTAAAGAACTCCTATGTAGAAAAATAAAAACTACAACTAACTAATAAATAACTAACTAACTAATAAATAAACCCTAATCAAATTATTAATCAAGAAATTCCTTGTGAAAGAATTTTAAATAATGCAAAGGTAATTAATAATCCTTTGAATACGCAACAATATAGTGCTATACTCAAATCCAATAGTAAAATTAAAAATGTTTTTCATTCAGATAAAGTAGACGTTTCCTCCAAAAAAATTCAAACAAGTCAAGTTTGAGTTCCAACAACAACATTCGGATAAAAGAAAGAATGAAGTCATAAATAATGAAGTGAATTCCTATCAAAAAAAAGTAGTGTACAATGACAAAAAGAATATAGAGGATTACTGAAGCATACAAATTTTTTCTGTAAAGTTATTAATTCAAATGATGATAACATGAATGAATCTGTTAATTTATTTATTACTCTTATTCCTTTAATAACGAATGCACATGATGGTGTAAAGGAAACAAATTCTTTATTCAAAACTGTCCGAAAAAGTGCAGCGGAGAATCAAAAAAATTATCGTGCCAAACATAAAATGAAAAGAAAAATTAATATTACTAATCATTCAGATGAAGTAGATGTTTCGTCTGTAAAAATAAAAAGGAGCCAGGCAGAATACCAAAAAAAATACGGAGAAAAAAATAAATCAAATGAGAAGAAAACAAGCTCTCTATTTGATGATTCAACAAATGTAATTTCTAATGAATTACAAAAAGGAAATGAAATAAAATCTTTGTTTGATAATAAAAATTTGTTCAATCAAGTTAATGATTCAAATAATGATAACATAAATCATTCTGTTAATGTAGAAAATATCTTTGCTTCTATTTCTCCAATAACGAATGCAAATGACAGTGTAAACGAAAAAAATTCATTACTTAAAAATGCTCGAAAAAAAGCAGTGGAAAATCAAAGAAATTATCGTGCCAAACAAAAATTGAAAAGAAAAATTAATATTATCAATCATTCAGACGAAGAAGATATTTCGTCTGTAAAAATAAAACAGAGCCAAGTAGAATACCAAAAAAATATAGGAAAAAAAAAAGAAATTAAAAAAATGTAAAAAGCTCTTTGTTTAATGATTCGACAAATGTTAATTTAAATGAATTAAAAATAGAAAATAAAATAAGCTCTTTGCTTGATGACTCTAAAATTATTAATTCTAATCAATCTATTGATTTAATAAATACATTTAGTTCACAAAAATCAATTGTTCCTCTGTCAAGCATATCAAATGACAAAATTATCTATCAATCAAATTCTAATGAAAATTATCTAGGAATAATGAATTATTATTGTAATAATTGTCAAGCAAAGCATTTTAAAGATGAAAGAGTTATTAGCAAAAAAGACAGTTTTAATGATTGTTGTGGTCATAGTGGCATTATATTGCCTTCTGTGCAATATCGAGAAGAATTAAGAATATTGCTAGAAGGACTTCATACAAAATCAGGTCATTTCAAAAAGAATATAAGATTGTATAACAATTATTTTTCTTTTGCATCTCTAAATGCTAACGTAATTCATTTTAATAACAGAAGAAGAGAACCATTTTGTTACAAAATTCAAGGTCAAATTTATTACTAAATGAATAGTGCTTTATATCCTGATAAAGGTGAAGACCCACGTTTTGGTCAATTGTACATTTACGATCCTGAAGAAGCAATCCGTTATAGATTAAAAAGTAATGAAAATTTGGATGAAGAACTTTTACAAACTATAGAAAATATTATGAGAACTTCTAATGCATACACAAAATCTTTTAAGATGATGTCAGAAATAATTCAAATTGAAACTGAATTAGCAAAACAAAAAAATGAAGAAATTCCTGAGTTACAATTGTTGTTTACGTTAAAAAAAGGTTTTGATAAAAATGGATACAATTTTTAAAGTTTTAATGAAGTTGCTGCTATTTTTAATACAAATTCTGAAGGAGAAATACCAGAATCTTATGTAACGGTTTATAATAAGTCTACAAAGGAATTAAAATTAGTAAGTAATTTAGATCCGAATGTTGAACCGTGGATTTATCCCATATTTTATCCACTCGGAAATAAAGGTTATAATATTAATATGATTCGTAGTAATAGTGCTTTTAGAAGTAGAAACCATACTATTTCACGGTCTGCCTATTGTAAATACAAAATAGCTATTAGAGATAAGGAATTTAATCAATTGTTATATGGGGGAAGATTATTTCAACAATGGATTGTTGACAATTATGTAAAAATAGAGAAAGATAGATTACGATTTTTTGCAAACAATCAAGCTCAATTGAGAAGTGAAACATCATGGGCTAATCGATTATTTACAAAATCATGAGTTAGATAATAATGTACATGTAGGAAAAATGCTTATATTGCCATCAACTTTTATAGGATCACCTCGTAATATGATGCAGCAATATCAGGATGCCTTAGCTATTGTTGGTCGTCATGGTAGACCAGATTTATTTATTACAATGACGCGTAGTCCAAATTGGAAAGAAATACATGAAAATTTATTGCCTCATCAAACTGCTTCTGATAGACCTGATATAGTAACTAGAGTTTTTGCCTTGAAGGTTAAACATATTTTAACAGTTATTGTTGACAACAAGTTATTTGGAGAAGTGAAGTCTTATGTTTATGTTATTGAATTTCGAAAGCGAGGATTGCCACATATTCATTTGTTAGTTATATTGAAACAAAATTCTAAATTATTAACCGTTGACAGTGTTGATCGTTATATTTCTACAGAAATTCCTGATGAAAATAGCAATCCTTCTTTGCATAAAATAATAATGCAAAATAACATTCATGGACCTTGTGGAGATTGGTGTTTAATTGATGGTAAATGTTCAAAAAATTTTCCAAAAAGCTACCAAGAAGAAACTACAATTGAAGAAAATTGTTATATTCGTTGTCGGCGAAAAAATAATAATAAAACTTATGAACGACCAAACGGATTTGTTGTTGACAATACTAATGTAGTTCCATATTGTCCTGTACTTTCAGAATTATTTAATTGTCATATAAATGTGAAAATAGTTTCAAGTATCAAATCTGTTAAATATTTATATAAATATATATTCAAGGGTCATGATGCTGCATCCATTATTATTACAAATGCCAATGGTGAGGTGACTGTTCATCACAATGAAATTAATCATTATGAAGAGAATAGATATGTAGGTCCTGTTGAGGCAGGAGAATTTTAAGTAAACCATTGGGGTAAAAGAGCCATAGTATTAATCGTTTACCCATACATTTACCAAATGAACAGCGATATTTCTGCTCGTCAGTATTATTATTTAGAAATACCAGAACATTTTACGTGGGAAACGAAATCTCTTGAATGGAAAAAATAGTTTGTAAAGAAAAAGTATTAGGAAGAATGTATTCAGTTAATCCATATCAATTAGAGTTACTTTACCTTAGATTATTGTTGCTTACAGTAAAAGTATCATTCCAAAGTTTAAGAAGAGTTAATGGAGTTATTTATGAATCTTTTACATCTGCCTGTTTAGCATTAGGACTCATAGAAGACGATAGTGAGTGGATTAGGACAATGAAAGAAGCTACCTTATGGATGATGCCTCATTCACTTCGACAATTATTTGTTAGAATTCTAATTCATTGTCATCCTGTACATCCGGAAAAACTTTGAGAAAAATTTAAGGGTCAAATGTCAGAAGACTATTCAAAACATGACAATATTGATGCTGAAAAAGCAGCTTATAAGAATATAAAATCAATGTTATTAAATGAAGGATGTAGTCTAACTGATTTTCAGGGATTATTAGTCATTAATGAAGATTTATCTGCACAGGTTGATGATGTAAATATTTTTGAGCATATTAAGATAGGAGAGCAAAATTATAATAAATTAAATGTTGAACAAAAAAATATAGTTGATTATATTCTTGAAGTCATAAAATATTCTTCTTTAAATAGTCCTAAATCCTTATATATTAATGGTTGTGGAGGATCTGGAAAAACATTTATATATATTACATTATGGCATTTATTAAAAAATAAAGAAATAAATGTTTGCAACATGGCTTTTACAGGTATAGCTGTCACTTTGCTTCCTAACGAGCTTCCTAACTTGCTTCCTAACTTTGCTTCTTAAACTATAAAGTTTTAGGCTTACCTGTTCCATTGTACAGTGATTCATTTTCCAATATTAATGTTCAGTGAAAAGAAGCACTTTTTTAAAAAAACACTGTTTTTTGTTGGAACAATTATTATCCTAGGAGGAGATTTTCGACAAATTTTACCAATAAAAGAACGAGGTACTAGATCAGAAATAATAAATTTATCAATAAAAAATAGTAAATTATGGAAACATTTCCGAAAGTACACATCAATAGAAAATATGAGAGCTTTACCAGAGGAAACAGAATTTGTAGATTTCCTACTTAAAGTTGGTAATGGCGAATTAAATGATATAGATGATAACATTTAAGTACCAGAATATATTATTCAACAAGGCAATATAGATATAGCTGAAGAAATGTATGGTCATTTAATACCACAGAATAAATTTAAGGAGTTGTGAAAAAATATATAAAAGTATTGATTCTACTGAAAATTGTGATAATGGAAAATTTTCTGAAGCTTTATTACCAGAATATTTAAATACTCTCTCTCCACCTTCGTTACCACCACATGAATTACATTTAAGAATTAATTCTGTCGTAATGCTTATTAGAAGTCTTAGTATTAATGAAGGATTATGTAACGGAACGAGGTTAATTATTTTAGATTTGTCACATAATGTAATTAAATGTCAAATATGTATATTGTGAAAATTTATATCCGTTTACCTTTAAAAGATGACAATTTCCTATAAAACTGGCTTTTGCAATGACCATTAACAAATCTCAAGGACAAACATTTAACAAAATATTTATTGATTTAAGAAGAGATGTTTTTAATCATGGTCAGATGTATGTTGCATTATCAAGAGTGCGATCATTTGATTCCGTAAAAATATATTTAGGAGATAATAGAAGTAATATGTAAATAAAAAATTATGTTTATAGTGAAATTTTAGACTCTACTTAATTCAGTTTGTTTTGCTAAAAATACATATTATAAGATTTAATATAAATGAAAACTTCAACTTAAGATAGGTGGCAGGTTCCACGACCGGAACTCTCATATGTGACATCCAAAGAAAAATAGAATACCATTATTAGCATTTATTTTAAACTAAAAATGTTGATTATAAATAAAAACAAATTATCCTTGTTTTTAAGTGAAGTAGTAATTGATTTATACATATAAGATTTAATGTAATTGAAAACTGCAACTTAAGATAGGTGGCAGGTTCTACGACCAGAACTCTCATATGTGGCAGACAAAGAAAAATAAAATACCAGGGTAGCTCCATGTCTAAAAAATCAAAGTTGTCCCCTAGTTCTTCGATTTTGTTTAAACTTCGAAATTTTGAAGTGGAATACATGCCAGTAAAATGTCTAAACTCTATTTTGAAAAATTTTGGATTTACGAGTTTAAAAAATTTTTTTTTTAATTTTAAAAGTGGTATATCTCTAAGGAAAATGAATAATATTTTCAAGGAATGCTTATTGCTTACAGAAAATTTAAGAAAATTTTGTTGGAAAAATATTTTTTTAAAACAAATTATTAAAAAAATAATTTTTAAGTAAATAATTTTTTAAATAAATAATTTTTTGAAAAAATAATTTTTAAATAAATAATGTTTTGAAAAAATAATTTTTAAATAAATAATGTTTTGAAAAGTGCCATTTTTATATTTTTTTAATAATAATTATTCGATTCCCAATTATTTCACGAGTATTTTCCAAAAAAAATCGATGGAGGGTCTGAATCTTTAGGAGATATTGAATTTTTTGTCCTTGCGCGCAACCATATAAAGCGCATTTTTCTTTTATACTCTACATACAAACTAATATTCAAAATCACCTATCTATAAGTCGTAAATTGTAACCGAACTCAATTTTTTAACTTTTAATTAGGGTTGGTAAAATTTCCCCTAATTATATTATTTTTCTTTGAACCCTTTAATGGCCGAATTTTTAGCCGTTATTTTAAATGTATGATATTTAGTAAATTTGATTATTCTATTGTTTAATATGAGAAACAATTTTTATTCGTGTTCCACCCCTTAAAACCACCCCTAACGTATATTACTACCCTACAAATTTAAAATTATTCTAAGTGATAAATTAAATATTTTTTTACTCATGTCAGCTTAATAATTTATTATAAATATACTCTGGTGGTTCAAAAATGAAAAATAATTATAACTAACCACGTGAACACCACCCTCAAAGTCAAATAACCCCTCCTTGACGGTATTAATTTTTTTTATATTTAAAAAAATCTATAAATTCTAAGTTCATCTAAATCAATCGGCCTTTTTTTACAAAAAAAACCTCTCTAGGTACAATAGAATTTTTATAAATTTTCCATGGATCGGATTCGTAATCACAGACCCCAGAAACACCCAAATAACAAGTTTTAGGCAAATACGATGAATTTTTAATTTATCGTTCGCCATATTGGATCCGTAATTTGGAATTTTTGAAAAGTGACATCAGATTCGTAATTAGCAACCTCGAAAACCCCGGAGTAACAGATTTCAGGCGAATTCGGTAGATTTTTAAATTGTTTGGTTTTTTGGGGGTAGTTTTAATTAATTTTTTTACCCTGAAGAAAATTTTTGTTATTTATTTTTTTTACAAAATTAGCAATATTTTTAAACATTTGTTACTGCTTAAGCGAAAATTTTTTTTTTCTTAAATTTATACCGTTTTCAAATTTTGTCATTTTTGACGTTTTTTAAAGGTGTGTATTTCAAAAAGGGTAGTTTTATAGAAAATGACAAGCATATGTATTTATTACTCTCGCTCACCCTTTTAAAATGAGACCTTAGTAGAGTTGATCTGTTAAGTTTTAAGAAAGTTATGATATTTTTACGCAGGTGGTACTATGTGTACCACTGGCTATTAAAGGGTTAAAAAATTTGAATTTTGGTAATAGACAAAAAAGAAAAAAAGTATTGAAAAAACAAACTTAGTTTAAAAAGTGTTTAAATGACTGTTAAGAACAATTATATTTAATATTAATTGTGTTAATATCCTTCCTAAAAGTTAATTTCAATTACTTTTGTAAACTCAATAAAGTGTTTTTGTTTTCAATGTCTCCAAAAGTATTTTAATTTCAAAAGCTTTCAGAATAAGTAATTTGCTTTTTATTTAATATTTATAACCATGATTAATAAATAATTATAAAGTCGTTTTCACAATTATCATTTGCATGTGTTCTGTGACAATTTCTTAATCGAAGAACTACGAAACAACTTTGATTTTTTGGCATGGAGCTACCCAGATTATAATAAAAGGTTTTATTATTATTTAAACAATTTTTAAATAAATTATTATTCTTATTTTTGTTTAAATTATAATTTTATTTATAATGTAAATCGGCATATTAAAAAAGTTTGGTAAATTTGCATGATTAGAAAAAACTGCATCTTTTAACTCTAAGGGTACTGACTGAGTTATCGTAACCGAGGAGTATTCTATTCTGTAAATAGTTAGTAATTAACAATAATAATTTGTTTAAATCTTGCTTAAACAATAATAATTATGTTTTAAATTTGCATCGGCATTTATTCTAGGTCCGGTAAATTGCAAAATTAGAAAAAATACACCTCTTTAGGTACAATATGTAAAAAGTTAGTAATTAACAATAATAATAATAATTTGTTTTAACAAATATAAATTTACAAAGTGCACAGTATTCTTACAAATTTATAGCCTGACATTCTCCAAAAATAAAAAATAAATTAGGTCAACATTTACGATTTATAGGTGATTTTTAACATTTGTTTGCATGTAGAGTATAGCCGGAAAATGCGCTTTTTACGGTTGCGCGCAAGGACAAAAAATTCAATATCTCCTAAAGTTTCAGACCCTCCATCGATTTTTTTGGAAAATACTCTTGAAATAATTGGGATTCGAATCATTATTATTAAAAAAATTAAAAATGACACTTTTCAAAAAAATGTTTATTTAAAAATTATTTTTTAATAATTTGTTTAAAAAAAATTTTTCCTAAAAAATTTTCTTAAATTGTCTGTAAAAAATAAGCATTTCTTGAAACTTTGATTCATTTTCTTTAGAGATATACCATTTTCACATTTTCAAAAAAATTTAAAAACCTCGTAAATCCAAAATTTTTTAAAATGGAGTTTAGGCTTTTTACTGGCATATATTCCACTTCAAAATTTGAAAGTCGCAACAAAATAGAAGAACTAGGGGACAACTTTGATTTTTTAGGCATAGAGCTACCCACCATTATTAGCATTTATTTTAACCTAAGAATTTTACCAACCAGTGGGCACACTTATTCGAATAACGTCTTAAAGATTTCTTTTTTCGGGCGTGTTTTGGACTTGTATGTCTGTAAAACCTCCTGAAAATGTTCTATGTCTTGTCCATTAGATCTCTTTAAGTCGTCTAAAAGAAGACTTTTTGATTAAACCTTTGAAAATAGAAAAATTTTCATAAATAGAAAAAAGTTAAATTCGTTTAGTTGAAAAGTAAGATCGTAAACTTTCTACAGGTTCATATCTGTCTTGAAACACAAGATATCCCAGTTTGATCTCAGCTTCCTGGAATTTTATTTATTTCTGCATATCTTAGAAAAATAAAGAAATGTAAAATATTGATTTCAAACGTAGGTTCACTATTGGTAACCAAGAAATAACCAAGCATTGATTTAATTTTAAAGCATTGGTTATTAATTGGTCATTAATATTGGTCTAACCTATGTTGTCAATGAATAATCAAGACTCAGAAAGTCCAGCATTTGCCTTAGCAGCCAATAGTGATTCAATATTGGTAAAGTCGTGATTATCCGAAGACTCTAGCAATAGTTGCCCAATATTGGTTGCCATTATTGCACCATCATTGGCACTTTTAGCTCCCAATATAGGCCTATTAATGCGCTAATAGGCAAAGGAAAATAGAATACCATTAACAATATTTCTAAAATCCCAACAATTCTGAATATTAATGAAAACCAATTGTTTATCCTTCTTTTTAAGTTAAGAAATAATTAAATACTATACACTGTAAAATTAGATTTATATAGAAACTTAAACTCAAGTAAGACGGTAGGCACAGAAAATCGTTTACCATTATCGATATTTCTTTAATCCCAAAAATTCTGACTAATACACCCAATTCATATATGCCTTCCATCCGGTTTAGACAACTTTGTGAAAAGTGGTATGCCTTCAATAAGAATGTTTTAAGTCTATGGCGTATGATAATTAAGCTATGCTGTAGACTTAAAAAATTCTTATAAACAGCACACCACTTTTCAAAAAGTTGGTCCAAACAGATAGAAAGACATGTATGATATTGAGTGTATAATACCGTAAACTGGGGCTATTAGGACTTAAGCTAGGTGGCAGGTTTCACGACCAGAGCTCTTTTATGTAACAGCCAAAGAAAAATAGAATACCATTATTAATCTTCATTTTAACCTAAGAATGTTGATTATAAATAAAAACAAATGATTATCCTTGTTTTTAAGTGAAGTAATAATTAATTTATACGTATTATAAAATTTAATTTAAATGGAAACTTTAATTTAAGCAAGGTGGCAGGTTCCATGACCAGAACTCTCATACGTGACAGCCAAAGAAAAATAGAATACCATTATTAGCATTTATTTTAAACTAAGAATGTTGATTATAATTAAAAGCAAATGATTATCCTTGATTTTAAGTGAAGTAATAACACTTGTTTACGAAGAGTTTGACCTGCAGCATTTCACTATCATTTCTTATGAAGAATTCGCTCTTGAATCCGAATAAAAGTCACATATTAAAAAAAGTAGAACAGTTTTTCAGACATAGCAAAATTTCAATTTTTTTAGTTTCTACAAAAAGTGGATTCACAAATTTTCTATTATCTTCGAAGTAATCGATCGATTTTTATTTTCATGGAAGCAAATTAAAGGTGTTTAGCCTAAATATGTAGGTTGCTGGCAAAAAGTACGTAAATATTTTTATCATTTATCAATTAATCTTAAATACTTTTATAATTTTTAAAAATACAGTCTTTAGTATCTGGAGTTTTTTAGTCGTTACCTGTCATTTGATGTTCCTGAAATTTGTCGACAGCCGATGTGTCATGCGATTGACTGATATTTCTGTTTAACCAAAATAGAGCAGCGTGGAAGACATCGAAAAGTTGAATATGAAGACTTGCATTCTTTTTCAAAACCTATTCCCTACTCACCTTCAATTTCATATCCTATTTACCATAAACGGAAGCATGAGCTTATCGATATGTCATCTGAATCCAGTGATTCAAGCGACTGTGATTTTGAACCAGAAAAAAGCAGAATACCTTACACACAAAGTGAACTTACTGATTTAATACGAGATTTAGATCTAACAAAGGAAAAATTGGAGCTGTTGACATCACGCCTGAAAGAACGAAATTTTGTCGCTTCTGATGTTAAAGTAACTCATCAAAGACTTTGTCACGAGCGTTTTGCTAATTACTACTCAAAAACAAATGATATTTGTTACTGCCATGACATAAACGGTTTGTTTAAAGAATTTGGAGAGTTATATGATCCAACTGAATGGCGTTTATTCATCGATGGCAACAAACTAAGTTTAAAAGCTGTTTTGTTGCACCAAGGTAGCAATAAGCAATCGATTCCACTTGCTCACGCTGTAAATACAAAAGAATTATATGAATCTATGTCCTTATTGCTGGATTTAATCAATTACAATCAACATAACTGGAAAATATGCGCAGACCTTAAAGTAGTTGCTATGTTGACTGGTATGCAACAATGGTATATGAAGTATATGTGTTTTCTATGCAAATGGGACAGTCGAGCACGTCACGATCATTATGTTCAGAAGGATTGTCCGGAAAGAAATAATTTTACTATTAGCCGAGAAAATGTCAAATTTAATCCTCTTGTTCAATAAAACAAGCTCATTGTTCCACCTTTACATGAAAAACTTGGCGCCTTTAAAAATTTGGTAAAATGTTTCCAAAAAATTAATCGCGGTGCATTCGATTACTTGAAAACTGTGTTTCCGACTTTATCTGATGCTAAAATAAAAGAAGGCGTATTTGTGGGAACACAAATTAAAAAACTGATGAAAGACGTCAAATTCCGTTCAATTTTGTCAGAAGATGAGGCAAAAGCATGGAATTCATTTAGCTTGATCGCATCTGGATTTTTTGGAAATTTCAAAAATCAAGATTACAAGAACATTATCGATGACTTACTTACAAACGATAAAAAAATCGGTATAATTTATTTATATTTTTAATGATGTATGTGTGTCTTCTTTTGTTAATAAATCGTTAAATTGAGAAAAACAAATTTTCTATATTTTTATTCAGGGGCTTATATCTTCTATATTTTTAGTTCAATTTTGTTCGGCAATGGCTTATTTTCTTCCTGAGAAATTGTACTTTAACGCCCAAAAAAGAAAATCCGAAGTAAATACGTTTTTTATGACGTAATTCACCGAAAAAGTAAATCAATTTCTGAAATTTTGTTAAAAATAATGAGAAATTTCAATCAAATTCATAAAGAGCTCTTAAACCTTCAGTTCAATAAAAAAAGTTGTACATACTTTTTTACAGGAAATTTAATCACCTTTAATTTGCTTTCATAGAAATAAAAGTCGATAGATTACATTCGGAGATAATAGAAAATTAGTGAATCCACTTTTTGTAGAAACTCAAAAAATTGAAATTTTGCTATATCTCGAATACTGTTCTACTTTATTAATATCTGACTTCATATTCTGATTCAGGAGCGAATTTCTACATAAGAAATGATAGTAAAATGCTGCAGGTCAGAAATTTTTTTTAATTTTATAAACTATTGTAATTGATTTATACAAATTATAAGATTAAATTTAAATGAAACCTTCAACTTAAGCTAGGTGGCAGATTCCACGACCGGAACTCTCATATGTGGCAGACAAAGAAAAAAGAATACCATTATTAGCATTCAATTTAAACTAAAAATGTTGATTATAATTAAAAACAAATTATTATCATTGTTTTTAAATAAAGTTACAATTAATTTATACATATTATAAAATAAATTTAAATAACAAATTTAATTTCAGCTAGGTGGCAGGTTCCACGACCGGTACTCTCATATGAGACAGCCAAAGAAAAATAGAATACCATTATTTAGCATTTATTTTAAACTAAAAATGTTGATTATAAATAAAAACAAATTATTATCCTTGTTTTTAAGTGAAGTAGTACTTGATTTATACATATAAGATTTAATGTAAATGAAAACTGCAACTTCAGATAGGTGTCAGGTTCCCCGACCAGAACTCTCATATGTGACAGCCAAAGAAAAATAGAATACCATTATTAGCATTCATTTTAAACTGAGAATTTTGATTATAAATACAAACAAATTATTATCATTGATTATATAATCATATTATAAAGTTTAATTTAAATAAATTTAATTTAATCAAGGTGGAAGGTTCCACGACCGGAACTGTTATAAGTGACTGTCAAATGAAAATACAATACCATTATCTATACTTCTTTAATCCCCACAATTCTGAATATAAATGAAAACCAATTCTTTATCGTTATTTATAAGTTAAGTGATAATTAATTATTATTATACACTACAAAAATTGATTTAAATAGAAACTTAAATTTAACTAATTTGGCAGGTTTAACGACCGGAGCTCTCATTTGTGACAGCCAAAAAAATAGAATATCATTATTAGTATTCATTTAAACCTAACAATGTTGATTATGAACAAAAACAAATTATTATTCTTGTTTTTAAGTTAAGTAATAATTTATTTATACATAATATAAAATTTTATTTAAATAAAAACATTAATTAATGCAAGGTGGCAGTTTCCACGACCGGAACTCTCATATGTGACAGACAAAGAAATATAGAATAACATTATCGATATTTCTTTGTTTCTAATAATTCTGAATAATTTAAAATTTAATTCGATATCGCTGTTTTGAAGGTAAGTAGTAATTAAATACTATACACTATAAAATTAGAATTACATATAAACTTGAACTAATGTAAGAATCCCAATAATTCTGAATGTAGGGTTAGTTGGAGTAAATCGGAACAGTAGTTATTTTATATAAATAATTTTTTTTTAAATAAATACTTTCACTTTTTTGATTTGCATTTGAAAAAAATAAGGTTAAAATTCATATCAAAATTTGTAATTGTCTCTTATTAATACTGCAACAAAAAACAACTTTGATTTTTTCATTTTGAAAATTTTTCTTAAAAATATGAGACTGTTTCTATTTACCCCTTAATGCTGGAAATAATAATCGCATCATACATAGTTTTTAACAAGTACAGAATTGTTATATAGGTACTATATAGCTGGTTCGTTACATAGCACAAAGTGTACTGTAACATTTCAGTTTTTATTAGGATTTGTGACTGTAAAACCGCTAAGTGTAATGAAACAAGAGATAATAAAAGAGAATGAGAGAGTATAAAGGCCTTTCTCCAATTCGTTCCCAAAACTCTGCGAATGACTGCGTTGCGTTGATTTTAGCATATGTTGCTATAGCAACCGACGCAGACGCAAACACAACGCAGAGTTTTGGGAACCTATTGGAGAAAGGCCTTAAAGGTACCATCCCATGACGGCGTAAAAGCGTCGGCGTAAAGCAGAAACCATGCGATAGAAAGAGATGAACAGATATCACGTTCCCACTCACTCACATGGTTTCTGCTTTACGCCGACTCTTTTACGCCGTCATGGGACGGTACATTAAGAGAGAATAAGAGAGAATGTTGTTGAAAAAGTTGTTGAAACCTTTATAATTGTGTAATGTGTTAGAATTTTTGGTATGGAATACTTTTAAACTTTTATAATGCATTATTATTTCTTATGTTGAATTATTTTATGACTAACACTATTTTTTATCTAATTCTTTATATCTCTTAACAATTCCAGATTTGAAATTGACTGTTCCTATTTACCCCTAAATTTTAGCGAAGTTGAAAAATTTAGGAGTAAATAGGAACAGTTGATTATTACGATTCAATGATAACCATATTTTTTACTACTCCATAAAATTGTTCCACAGAAAAAAAATAACTACTCAAAACACAAAAAACCGAAAGTATTCCTATTTAAAAGAAAATACTTATGTTTTTGGTGAAACATAGCAAATCTGTTCCTATTTATCTCAACTGACCCTAATAATTTTCAAAAAATAATACTAATTTCACAAGAATTTCATTAATAACAAATTTTTTTTATCCAGTTCTTTGCAGTCATTCAACTATTTTCATAATTAATAAAATTTTACCGGAATTCAATTATTTTAGTAAATAATGAAATTCTTTTTAGGAATTCAATTATTTTTAATAGAATTTAAATCAAATTTGTTGAATAACATTTTTAATAGAAATTAAATTCCAAAAAACATTGAATTATTAAATAAATTATTTATTTTTGCATTTAAATAATTTAAGTCAAGTAGAATTTTCTGACAATCATTGATTTAAAAATAGATTTTAGTTAAAGTCTTAGATTATAATAATTGAATTCTTTTGAATAATTTTATTAAAATTTTGCAAATATTTGAATTGGGTAAATGTTTTTAAAATTGTCTTAAAAATAATTGAATTAATACCAAAAAAAAGTTTTATCAAAACTTTTTAAAATGTTTGAATTTCTGCTAAAATTCTTATATTTTTAAAAATAATAGAATTCTGGCTAAGAATTTTATTAAGACTATTGAAAATAATTGATTCCCTGCAAAGAATTTTATTAGTTCACGAAAATATTTAAATTCTTCTGAAAGTAAATAAAGATCTGCTAAGAATTTTGTTATTTGCAATTTATGTCAAGAATTTTATTAAATTATTTAAAAATAATTGAATTCCTTATTATTTTTTACAAGAATTTAAATATTTTTGATAATTGTAATAAAATTCTTCGCAAGAATGTAATTGTTTTCATAAGTCATAAAATTCAATGCAGAATTTAAATTATTTTTAATACAACTTTAATCGAACTTCTCTAAAAATGTAATTATTCTTAAAAAAATTTTCAAATTCGTTAAAGAATTCAAGTATTTGATAATTTGTTGATAACAACTTTTTATAGGAATTGAATTTTAAGAAACGTTCAATTCTTTAATAAATTATTTAATTGCGTTTTATTTTTATTTAAATAATTGAATTCTAGTAGAATATTCCAATGAAAATTGAATTTTATTTCATAAAAATGAATTTCGATTAAAATTTAAGTAATCATTGAATATTAAAAGCAATATAGCGTGAATTTTAAAAAATAATTAAATGTTGAAATTAATTTTTTTGGAAAAGTTTAATTTGGTCTGTAAAGTCTTTATTTTTTAATGCTTTCACTGCTTTAAGCCATGTGTTTAGAAAGATCTACGAGTAGAAACCCCACCTTTTAAGGAGTACTAGAACCAATTTTTGCGCGCTACGCGCACCTATTTTGTAGGTTTAAACTTTAACTACTAATATGAATGAAATAGTTTATACCATCAATTACAACTATTATGATGATTAAATGTTTTAAAATAATCGAATTTTCTTTACATGTTTCTTATTTTATATTGCAATATTTAATAATATAACCGACAATTTCAAAATGTCTGTTCTTAGTACTAACTTTAATTATTACATATGAGGAATTCCATGTGAGATTTAACTATGATCTATAAAATTCGGATAAACATATTTTTTCTTAATAATTTATAAAAAAACATAAAATAAATGTTTTCTATTTTTGTTGAATTGCAATATAAATATGAACTAACAAAATTTTTTGATGAGGAGAAACTAAAGTTAACTAATTTTAGCTAATATTGTTTAGCTAAATTATTCATTTTTAATGGAAACTACACAATTAATTCGTTAACTTTAAGTTTTAAAAAAATATAAACAATTGAACATTTTCAGGTTTGCATGTAGTGATATTTTAAGAAATTATTCTCCTTTAATTTAAAACAAAAAATATTCAAATTATTTAAAAATTATAGGCTGTAGACATTTTTGAATAATAAATTGTGAAAAAACCCCACATTAAGGTGTAGCCTAGAAAACGAGCAGCTTGCACGTGATTTTTGAATATTTTGTAAAACTCATTAAATGCATCGGTTAACTCTAGGACTTTTTGGAAAATTTTTATATTGTAAGGTATAAATAAATTTTAAAAAAATTCAAAAAATCATGTCTAAAGTTAAAAAAACTAAAACTTTCATTCTTTAAAAATGTTTTTCTAAATTCAATATTTTCAGACTTATAGGTTACTGAAAATAGGCCTACATTTACAAAACCAAAATTTTAAACATTCATAACTCATAAATATTAACATAAATTATTTATAGATTTTTTTAAAAACTAATATTTAAAGTACGATTATATCTCGAACCAAAATGTACAAAAAAATTTTTAAGTTTACCGTCACGTTTTTTTACAATTATCAACTAAAGCTTCTATTTTATAACGTTATATGTATTATGTAGCACTCCCACCACTGAGATTTAGTACATGTACTACTGTTTTTGTGGTAGTAAGTACATGTTAAGCAAAAAGTATAAGAATTTGAGGGGGAAAGTATATTGCGTTAAATAGCATTACGAAGTAAAAAACTTTTGACTCCAATTACAGGGGATGTGACAACTTGAATAAAAATAAAAAATACGTATATCATATTTTTCTATAAAGATTAAGAAAAAATATGTTTAACCAAATTTTGAAGGTCATAAATAAATCTCATGTGAAATTGCCCATAACTAACATATTAAATTTTTTAGCAAAACAAACTGAAATAAGTAGAGTCCAAAATTTCACTATAAACATAATTTTTTATATACATATTACTGCTACTTCCACCTAAATATATTTTTACAGAATCAAATGATCGCACTCTTGATAATGCAACATACATTTGACCATGATTAGAAACATCTCTTCTTAAATCAATAAATATTTTGTTAACTGTTTGTCCTTGAGATTTGTTAATGGTCATTGCAAAAGCCAGTTTTATAGAAAATTGTCTTCTTTTAAAAGTAAACGGATATAAATTTTCGCAATATAAAGTTACTCGATGTAGAATAACAATATTTCCACTTTTATCACTTGTTGATATTCGACATTTAATTACATTAGGTTACAAATCTAAAATAATTAACCTCGTTCCGTTACATAATCCTTTATTAATACTAAGATATCTAATAAGCATTACGACAGAATTAATTCTTAAATGTAATTTATGTGATAGTAACGAAGGTGGAAAGAGAGTATTTAAATATTCTGGTAATAAAGCTTCAAAAAATTTTCCATTAATTATTACAATTTTCAGTAGAAACAATACTTTTATATATTTTTTCACCTTTACTGTCAAAGAGCCGCACCACTCTCTTATTAATATCATCAGATCAAAGTTTCTAGGTGCTAAAATTGCACACCCAGACTACTCCTTTTCATTCTGTGGTATTAAAAGACAATACATTTCTTCAGCTATATATGTAGCCTTGTTGAATAACATGTTCTGGTACTTAGATGTTATCATCTATATCATTTAATTCACCATTACCAACTTTAAGTAGGAATTCTACAAATTCTGTTTTTTCTGGTAAAGCTTTCATATTTTCTGTCAATGTGCATTTTTTAAAATGTTTCCATAAGTAACTATTTTTTATTGATAAATTTATTATTTCTGATCTAGTACCTTGTGCTTTTATCGATAAAATTTGTCAAAAATCTCCTCCTAGGATAACAATTTTTCTACCAAAAACTTTATTTGATTTTATTATGTCTCTTACTAACTTATCCATAACTTCTAAGGCATATTTTAAAGCCATTAATGTCTAATAATTCCTGAAAATCAGTTAGACTATATCTTTCATTTAATAACATTGATTTTATATTCTTATATGCTGTTTTTCCAGCATCAATATTGTCAAGTTTTGAATAGTTTTCTGACATTTGACCCTTAAATTTTTTCCAAAGTTTTTCAGGATGTACAGGATGACAATGAATTAGAATTCTTACAAATAATTGTCGAACTGAATGAGGCATCATCCATAAGGTAGCTTCTTCCATTGTCTTAATCCATTCACTATCATCTTCTATGAGTCCTAATGCTAAACAGGCAGATGTAAAAGATTCGTGAATAACTCCATTAACTGTTCTTAAACTTTGGAAAGAAGTTACTCCTTTTACTGTAAGCAACAACAACCTAAGGTGAAATAACTCTAATTGACATGGATTAACTGAATACATTCTTCCTAATACTTTTTCTTTACGAACTCTATTTTTTCATTCAAGACATTTCGTTACCCACGTAAAATGTTCTGGTGTTTCTAAATAATAATACTGACGAGCAGAAATATCACGTTCATTAAGTTTAAAAAAATGGACAAATTTTGTATTTTTCTACATATCAAATCAAACATTGTTATTATCTTTCCCTTCACGAATAATAACATTCTGTTCATTTGGTAAATATATGGGTAAACGACTAATACTACTAATACTATCTTTTCCCCCAATAGTTTACTTAAAATTCTCCAAACTGCCTCAACAGGACCTACATATCTATTCTCTTCATAATGATTAATATCATTGTAATCAACAGTCACCTCACCATTGGCATATGTAATAATAATGTATTCAGCATCATGACCCTTAAATATATATTTATATAAATAATTAACAGATTTGATACTTTAAACTATTTTCACATTTATATGACAATTAAATAATTCTGAAAGTATAGGACAATATGGAACTACATTAGAATTGTCAACAACAAATCCGTTTGGTCGTTCATACCTTTTATTATTATTTCTTCGCCGACAACGAACATAACAATTTTCTTCAATTGTAGTTTCTTCTTGGTAGCTTTTTGAAATTTTTTTGCACATTTACCATCAATTAAACACCAATCTCCACAAAGTCCATGAATGTTATTTTGGATTATTATTTTATGCAAAGAAGGATCGTTATTTTTATCAGGAATTTCTGCAAAAATATAACGCTCAATACTGTCAACTCTGTTAATAATTTAGTATTTTCATTCAATATAACTAACAAAAGAAAATATGTGGCAATCCTCGCTTTTGAAATTTAATAACATAAACATAAGACTTCACTTCTTCAAATAACTTGTTGTCAACAATAACTGTTAAAAGATGTTTAACCTTTAAGGCAAAAGCTCTAGTTGCTATATCAGGTCCGTCAGCAGCAGTTTGATGAGGTAATAAATTTTCTTGCATTTCTTTCTAATTTGGATTACACGTCATTGTAATAAATAAATCTGGTCTGCCATGACGATCAACAATAGCCATGGTCTCCTGATATTGCTGCATCATATTACGAGGTGATCCTATTAAAGTTGATAGCAATATAAGAATTTTTCTACATGTACATTAATTTCTAACTCATGATTTTGTAAATAATCGATTAGCCCTTGATATGTTTCACTTCTCAATTTATCTTGATTGTTTGCACAAAATCGTAATGTATCTTTCTCTATTTTTACATAATTGTCAACAACCCATTGTTAAACTAATCTTCCCCCATATAAAAATTGATTAAATTCCTTACCTCTAATAGGTATTTCTTATTTACTATAGGCAGACCGAGAAAGAGTATGGTTTCTACATCTGAAAACACTATCACTACGAATCATATTAACCCTTTCGTACCTCCGGTACATATATGTACCAGTTAGAAAATTTGTTGTAATTCTTATAAAAATTAACCAATTAATTTGCGCCAAAATGCTTTCTATTCCGAATGGATGTGGCTACAATTAAAAAAATAGTAAATTACAAAAAGTTGTAATATTTACTTTAAACAATAGGATAAACATTGACTGTTAAAAAAACAGTTATGTAACAAACTATACAGTTCATAAACATTTAGTGAATAGTTTTTAACAACACCTCGTTTTTTTATGTTTTTGAGGTCGTTGATTACAAATTTTAAGTCAGATTTAAAAAATTCAAAATGGCGGATCTAATAGGGTCATTTGGGGTAAATGTAAACGGAATATCTATGTTTCACCAAGAACATTAGTTTTTTTTGTTAAAACGTAAAAAGGACGGATTTTTTTTTGCATGAACTTGTTTCTTTACTTCCCTAGACAAATTTTATGAAGTACAAAAAAATATTGATGCACCTCAATCGCCTAAAACTGACTGTTTACATTTACCCCGAGATTTTGAAATTTTCCTAAAATTCGGGGTAAATGTAAACACCACTGTAGATGAGCGAGGTTTAATATAACTTTATATTCATAATAATCAGTGCCTCTAAAAACCTCGAATTAACTAATTTCAATAAAATCCAATTACTTTTTAAAAATTCGTGCACTATATTGGACCCACCATTTTAAATTTTGAAAATAGGACTTCAGCTTCGTGATCAACGACCCCAAAAACCTCTCAACAAGAAGTTTTAAGTAACGTTAAACAATTTTTAAAAAATTCATCCTCCATATTAAATCTGCCATTTTCAATTTTGAAAGTTGAAGGCCAGATTCGTGATCATCGACCTCAAAAACTCCTGAGTAACAAGTCTCAAGTCAATTCAGTCAATTTTAAGAAATTTGTCCGCCATATTGGATCCGACATTTTGAATTTTTAAAATCTGACTTCAGATTCGTGATCAGCGACTCCAAAAACTCCTGAGTAACAAGTTTCAAGTCAATTCAGTCAATTTTAAGAAATTTGTCCGCCATATTGGATCCGACATTTTGAATTTTTTAAATCTGACTTCAGATTCGTGATCAGCGACTCCAAAAACTCCTGAGTAACAAGTTTCAAGTCAATTCAGTCAATTTTAAAAAATTCATCCGCCATATTGGATCCGCCATTTTGAATTTTGAATATCTGACTACAGATTCGTGATCAGCGACCCCAAAAACCCCTGAGTAACAAGTTTCAAGTCAATTCAATCAATTTTAAAAAATTCGTCCGCCATATTGGATCCGCCATTTTGAATTTTAAAAATCTGACTTCAGATTCATGATCAGCGACCCCAAAAATCCCCGAGTAACAAGTTTCAACACAATCCAGTAACAGCAAATCCTGGAGGTACGAAAGGGTTAATATTATAACCTTTATTTCAGAGTGGATAAAATATGAGATAAATCCACGGTTCAACATTTGGATCTAAATTACTTACAGATTTTAATATCTATTTTTATAAAAACCTTTTTTTAACGTCAACAACAATTGTAACTCAGAATTTTTTTAATTTTTTTGTCTTGATAATTCAGTTTCAATTTTAGTCATTTCTGATATCATCATAAAAGATTTTGTGTATGCATTAAAAGTTCTCATAATATTTTCTATAGTTTGTAAAAGTACTTTATCTAAATTTTTGTTACTTTTTAATCTATAACGAATTGCTTCTTCAGGATCGTAAATATACAATTCACCAAAACATGGGTCTTCAGGACCTTTATCAGGTTATAAAGCACTATTCATTTGGAAATAAATTTGACCTTGAATTTTGTAACAAAATGGTCCTCTTCTTCTGTTATTAAAATTAATTACGTTGGCATTTAAAGATGCAAAAGAAAAAGAATTGTTATACAATCTCATATTCTTTTTAAAATGACCTGATTTTGTATGAAGTCCTTCTAGCAATATTCTTAATTCTTCTGGATATTGCACAAAAGGCAATATAATACCACTGTGACCACAACAATCATTAAAACTGTCTTTTTTGCCACTAACTCTTTCATCTTTAAAATGCTTTGCTTGACAATTATCACAATAATAATTCATAATTTCTAGATAATTTTCATTAGAATTTTTATTCATAATTAATTTTGTCATTTGATATGTTTGACAGAGGAACGGTTGATTTTTGTAAACTAAATGTATTTATTTAATCAATAGATTGATTAGAATTAACATTTTTATAGTCATTAAGCAAAGAGCTTATTTTATTTTCCTTTTTTAATTCATTCGAATTAACATTTTTCGAATCATCAAACAAAGAGCTTTTTTCATTTTCTTTTTATTCCTATATTTTTTTGGTATTCTACTTGGCTCTTTTTTATTTTTACAGACGAAACATCTACTTCGTTTGAATGATCAATAATATTAATTTTTCTTTTCAATTTTTGTTTGGCACGATAACTTCTTTGATTCTCCACTGCACTTTTTCGGACAGTTTTGAATAAAGAATTTGTTTCCTTTACACTATCATGTGCATTCGTTATTGGAGAAATAGAATCAAAGATATTTTAAAAATTAACAGATTCATTCATGTTATCATCATTTGAATGATGGTTTTTTTGGTATTTTGTCTGCCCTTTTTTATTTTTACAGACGAAACATCTACTTCGTCAGAATGATTAATAATATTAATTTTTCTTTTCAATTTTTGTTTGGCACGATAATTTTTTTGATTCTCCACTGCACTTTTTCGGACAGTTTTGACTAAAGAATTTGTTTCCTTAACACTATCATGTGCATTCGTTATTAAAAGAATGGGTTTATTTTTCTACATAGGAGTTCTTTAACTGAATCATTCAAAAGACACTCCCAATCATACTTAACCATCAAACGTGGATTAACACAATTTTTTTAATCGGAAAACAACTTAAATGATTGTTTTTAAAAATTAACTTCAAATTATTTACTATTTGACCACAATCAACGCTGCCTAACAGTTGTTGATGAACTGTTGAAAACACTACTGGTGATTTAAAGGGATATAATCTAACTAAACAGTGCATTTGATCCTCGTTTAAAATCCCGTCGTTAAGACTCAAAATGTTAAGTCTTGTCCCATCATAATAAGTGCAAATCCAGATACCAGATTTGAAGAAACCACTAAAAAGTATTTAAATGTGCCTCTTATTTTTTTGGATTGGAATTATGTCAAATACTTGTTACCATAAAGTGCTTTGCATATTATAAACGAATTTGATTGTCGTTCTAAAAGCTTTTGAAATTCATACATATGATCATCATTAAACATTGCATTTTTATTATCTATTATATCATAATTTTCATCACTTAAGTTAACTAATTCTTTTTTATTAGCCATGGTTCTATTTCGTAATGTTGACCAATATAGTGAAAATTACTTTTAAAATTTAAATAGATAACGTCTCTTTTATTTAAAAAAAGAAAAATGAAGCATTTAGTACAATTTAATTCAAAATGTCTATTTCCATTTCAAACTAAAATTATTTCTAATTCTGCTTTTTTTATTTATTTTCTATTCCCTTTTATCCAATTTCAATATCTATTTCCAATATCCATTTCTAATTTCCATTTCTAACTTCCATTTACAATTTTCATCATTCAACACTCATTTCCACATTAATACAACTTCAAATTACAAAATGTAAATAACTTTTATGAAATACATCTATAGATATATCACAGAAAAAAAATAAAAACTGCAAATAAAGAAAATTTTACTATTTACAAATAAAAAAATTAAATTTACTATGTGGAGATAACTTTTAAATTTTTAATCGAAAACAAAAAATTAATTTTTTTAAAACACATGCATTTTAACATCTATTCCTATCGAATAACTTCTTTAATTAATAATATAATAACAAAATCAACAGAAAAAATTAACTTTTTATTATTTAAACGAAATTAAAAATATAGTATTTTAAAGAAATTGCATTTAAATATCTATTCCTTACGAATAGCTATAAAATGAATTAACAAAAAAAAACTCCATTCAAAAGCCACTTAAATTTCAAAAACATAGAAGCTCGATACATCGTTTACTTACATAAATATTCATTATCCCTACATTTTTTAATCACTTATATAATCACTTATCAAACCAAAATTAATTTTCTATAATTGAAAGAAAAACACTTTCTCTGATTTACTTTCACTTCTATTAAGCTGACGAAAAAAGTATAAGATAAGTAGAAAATTTATGTTTCTATCCTCTTCCGAATTTAAAACAAAAATCTCACTCTTTCCGGAATATACAGGGTGTCCCAGTCAAGAGTGTACATATTATCGGGTTATATTCTACTGAAAGAATTAAGAAGAAAAGTCCTTTGCACTTTTTAAATATTTTCAGTAGTTTTTTCCATAAATCGCAATTAAAAATTTAAAAACTACGCATAGCTAATTGGCCGTGTACGCTTTGTGAGCCGGTAGGCGGACGTACTATTCGAGCTTTGCGGGTCTGGGCATGTACCAACAACGCGCGTAGAATAAATTTTGTTAGTAATTTTTTTCTAAAATACAAGTTTAATGTTTTTATACAGTGTAAATCTAGAAACGAAAAGTTACTGTCAAAAATTTATTTTACGCGCATTGCTGCTACACGCCCAGGTCTGCAAACGTTGGAAAAGTATGCCCCGCCTACCGGTTCACTGAATGTGCACGGCCAATAGCTATGCGTAGTTAACAAATTTTTAAAAGGCGATTAATGAAAAAACTACTGAAAATATTTAAAAAGTGCAAAGGACTTTTTGTCTTAATTTTTTCAGCAGAATAAAACCCTTTAATATGTACACTCTCAACTGGAACACCTTATATATATATATTATTGTACGTGCATGTACAATAGACTGCCCACTGGTTAAAGGAAACCCTTCGAACAATAGGTCAGGTACTCGAGCAGACCTTTCGCTTCTCTTTATATATATATATATTTCAAATATCTTTCTGTCTTCTTCTTTCTAAATAAATAACATAAATCGGTCCCTGTTTATAACGCAGAAAATCTAACGCTATAGCTTTCTTTCTCTTTCCAAATAGAAATAACATAAATCGGTCTCTGTTTATAACGCGGAAAATCTAACGCTATTGCTTTCTTCCTCTTTCGAAGAAAAATAAGATTAGACTGCCTCGCTTTACCTAATTTGCATATCTACTCGTTTCATAGAAGGATTCAGATCTCCGCATGCACAACTTTTGCATGCAGGTTGCCATAGTACGGTTCAAGAGTGAGAGAGATAGAATAATTTCCTATCTCTCCCACTTTAGAAAGCTACCATGGCAATGTACATGTATAAGTTTTGCAAGCGGAGATCTGTCCTGACCCTTATAAATATCAATTAGCAGAATACTCACTTGTTAGGGAGAATTCAGAATAGAGTTGTAAGAAACGCATTGGTCACGTGATATCCATATAAAATTCAAAGAATGTTATCATATGTCATGAACTGAAAACATTTTGACAGAAATCATACGACTTTGCAAAATACCGTCAAACCGGAAGGACAGCAGTAATGCATCTGACAATGAGTGTATATACACCATATCATACTTTAGTATACCTATTGCTATGAATGTCAATGTGCACCTTCTCTCATCTAGGGATGGGTAAGTCTCTCTCTTGTTAATGTAACAATAATTTAATTCATTAGAAAAATGCGATTAAAAAATTCTTTGTCAGTAAAATTTTCAGCTTTTCCAAGTTCGAAAATCAATAGAGGATAAGAATAACAGCTGATTTACATGTTTTCCTGTTAGCCTGTTTCTTTGTTTAGTTAATATTTGTCCCGCATTAGAAAAAAGCCTCTCCGAAGGAACCGATGTACAAAGAATTGGTTAATATTCATTTGCAAGTTCAAACAAAGGACCCCGCACTTTTACTATTGAATTTGGCTCTTAGCCAATTTTCTTGTCACATTGCAGATTTGTAGTTTTTGACCTTTAAAACAAAAAATTTGTAGGACAAAATTCAAAGTAATGACCAGTTTTTGAGCTACAGGAGTTCAAAGTTAAAAAATTAAATAATGTGTATTAGTTGTTCAAGAATGTTTTGTTGACAAAAATCAATTGAATTCGCTGGAAACTGGTTACTCGGGAGTTTTTAGGGTCGCTGATAACGAATACGATGTTGGATTTTCAAAATTCAAAATGGCGACTCTAATATGTCGGAGACATTGTAAGAAAGTCAATTGAATTCGCTTGAAACTGGTTACTCGGCGGTTTTTAGGGTTCATTCAGCAGTTTAAAGAAATAGTATGCGAGTCAGCTCGTTAAGTCAAAATCAGTAGACGGATTGATAGTTTTAGGTGAAGCTATTAAATGATTTATCCGTTTAAGGCAAGATCATAAACTGATTCAGCCAATTAAGGCACACAGAAAAAATTTCTTGTAAAAGCTACAAGTTTTTTTTGGAGAATATACAAATGTGTTAAGTTGTGCTTTAAACAGAAGAGTTTTGTACTTCTAAGAAGCTGGTTTGAGTGTAGCACAAACCAGTCTCTAATATAACCAAGAAATTCAAGTATTCGTCAGCTACTGGTTTGTGTATTTCCCAAACTCAGCTGTTTGTGGATACTAAACCACCGTTCATAGATGGCGCAGGAAATTCTCTAGATTATACAAAAAATTTTTTCCGTGCAAGGTCATAAACTTATGCAATGTGTTCGCCATATTGAATTTTGAAAATCCAACAACATATTCGTTATCAGCGACCCTAAAAACCCCCCAGGTAACCAGTTTCAAGCGAATTCAATTGACTTTCTTACAATTCAATTGATTTTTGCCAACAAAACATTCTGGAACAATTAATACACATTATTTGATTTTTCTAACTTTGAACTTCTGTAGCTCAAAAACTGGTCATTATTTTGAGTTTTGTCCTACAAATTTTTTGTTTAGAAGGTCCAAAACTACAAATCAGCAAAGTTACAAGAAAATTGGCTGAGAGCCAAATTCAATAGTAAAAGTGCGGGGTCCTTTGGATAATGATATCTCATAGATATATTTGATTCGGTGACGTCCAATTTTTTGGAACTTTTTTATCGGCAAATCCAATCAGCGACATATACGTCTATGTTCGATTCTCTAGAAAGGATCGAATCCGTAATCGACTTTTTAATTTAAGAATCAATTCTAAAAAATCGACTTAGGCCGTCCAAAATCGATTCTTCATAAGAATCGGTGTCGATTTACCCATCCCTACTCTCATCGTAGACTCAACTTTAGAATGCGCGACGTGAACGTACCGTGCTTACGTCACCCATTTGGTTAACATTGTGGGTGTTTCCGACCTTCGCTCTCTGAGTGCTCTGAAACTACGAAGCATGATTGGTTGGATTAGGGGAATTGTGAATTATGTTAGGGGAATTGTGGATTTTGATTGGCTACAACTCTAACTCGACAGTTTCGTGCTCTGCTTTTTCGCTCCATGGAGATATACGGAGTGTGAGAGCAGAGTACGAAACTGTCAAGTTAGAGTTGTAGCCAATCAAAATCCACAATTCCTCT
The DNA here is from genome assembly GCA_032873175.1 of Leptopilina drosophilae. NCBI lineage: Eukaryota > Metazoa > Arthropoda > Insecta > Hymenoptera > Figitidae > Leptopilina > Leptopilina drosophilae. The sequence goes on from CM065483.1 coordinate 37,541,094, forward strand.
AACATCATTCACAGTTCCCCTAATCCAACCAATCATGTTTCGTAGTTTCAGAGCGCACAGAGAGCGAATGTCGGAAACACCCCATGATATCAAAATATCATGTTCACGCCAATGTTGAATCAGCATTAAGGCCTTTCTCCAATAGGTTCCCAAAACTCTACGTTTGTCTGCGAATAAATGCGTTGCATTGATTTTATCATATGTTGCTATAGTTTTGAGAGTATGCAGAGTTTTGAGAACCAATTGGAGAAAGTCCTTTAAAGTAGAGTCTACATTGAATGCACAGACGTCGATGTTGACGTGCTGGCGTCACAATGCTATTCAAATGGCTGATGTCATACGTTCCGGTACCGTGTATTGTGTTCTCACCTTAAGTCGGCTCTACATTGGATGCGCAGACGCAAACGTGAACGTTGACGTGCTGATGTCACCCATCTGCGCGTCCAATGTAGGACCGACTTAAGGCGACAACACAATACATGGTACGTGAACGTATACATATGATGTCACCCATTTTAATAACATTGACTTCACATGTACACTCAGATGCATTAATGCTGTCCTTCCGGTTTAAAGGAATTTTGAAAAGTTGTGTCATTTCTATCAAATATTCTTAGTTCGTGACATATGAATGTTCTCATGTGTCATGAACTAAAAACATTTTAATAGAAATCATACGAATTTGCAAAATACCGTCAAACCGGAAGGACAGCATTAATGCATCTGAGTGTACATGTACACGTTCCCGTTTTCCTGGATTGAGTTCTCTTCTTTAAAGATTCTAAAGGTGTTTCTGCAATAGCTTAAAATACATTTTTTGTCTGATTCAGAGTTATTGAACATCATGCATATAGATTTACCATATTTTGCTTCGTATTTGATGATTTCAAGTGAAGTTATAAGCAGAATGTGCAGGTACTTTAAATTAGAAAAAACAAATGCATTTTATGTGTATTGCAGAAACACCTTTACAACTTGGCGTGAAGGCGATTTTGACTTTTATCGGTAAATTTTATTTCTACCGACAGTCGAATAAACGAAACGTAATCGTAACGTAAAGTAAACAGAGTCGATTGTTTTCTCGTTCATGTCGATGAAAAGAAGTTGTTGTAGAAGCAACTTGATACGAATACATCGTCCTATGTATTCCATATGCAAGTCACGTCACCAACGTGTTTCTACTCAATAAAAAGTTTTAATAACACCGGCACACATAAAAAATTTGGATTAACAGGACTGCCATGTGGTAGATTTTCTTCCTTAAGGTGTATCTAAAGAGAAAAACATTGTCCGACCTAAAAGTAAGTTCGTATTCTCTTTTTGCAGGCTTGGTGGGGGAGGGGGTGAATTTTGAGAAACTGATTTTTATGGGAATTTACTTAATTTCTATAAATAAAGCTGATTTTTCGCTTCTTCTAAATGTTTTTTTGAATTCAGTGACTTCAATAACTTAAAAATTGAATACATAAAAGAAATTCAAAATGGCGGATTCAATACGACTTACGATGAAATTGTTCTTATATACCACATGGTGAAATTTTTCACGACTTGAGAGACATGCTATTTAATTGAAAACTGAGAATTACATAACATTTTGTTTTGTGAGAAACACAACATAAAAAATATTTTTTTGATAGTCAATTCTTGAAGACTAAAATATATTAACACTATTTGTTTTTCATAAAATAATAGTATATTCACATCTGAAATAACAGATATAATGGAAAAAGACGATCAGCTGTCATTTACCTTGGATAGAAACGTGCAACACACACTGCGCATTTGTTCTACCGAATTTTCAAGCGCAGTCAACTAATCATTCATGTACATTATAAAACTGAACAAATGACTTTTGTTTAAAATTTAAAAAACACTGTGGCCCATACTAGAACTAGAATAATTCTAAAACTTTCTTATTAACTTTCTTTTTTTTTATTTTTTTTATTTTGTGTTCTATCCAAAAGTCAATCACTTTCAAGGAATGATTCACGTACTTTTTTCCCGTGTATCAAAAAAATCTGAGAACAATTTCATCATAAGTCGTATTGGATAAGCTACTTTGAATTTTTAATATCCAACATCAGATTCGTTTTCGACGACCTCGGAAATCCCCACGGAGTAGCAACTTTCAATCGATTTCATTAATTTAAATATATTTTGTCCGCCATATTGAATTTCTATAAACTAACATCATATTCGTAATCAGCGACCCCGAAAACCCCCGAGTAATGAGTTTCAAGTAAATGCGAGGAGCTTAAAAAAATTATCTGACATAATAGATTTGTATTTTGAATTTTAAAAATCGGATGTCAGACTCGTAATCAGCGACCCCTAAAACCCCTGAGTAAGAAGTTTCAAGAAAATCTGAACAATTTTTTTTAAATCCACCATTTTAGATCTGCCATTTTGAATTTCTTTTACATATTCAATTTTTAGGTTATTGAAGTCACTAAATTCAAAAAAACATTCAGAAGAAGCGAAAATTCAGCTTTATTTATAGAAATTAAGTAAATTTCCATAATAATCAGTTTCTCAGAATTCACCCCCCCCCCACCAAGCCTGTAAAAAGAGAACACGAACTAACTTGGACAATGTTTTTCTCTTTAGATACACCTTAAGGAAGAAAATCTACCACTGGCAGTCCTGGTAATCCAAATTTTTTATGTGTGCCGGTGTAACAAATTGAAATGAACCAATCTAATTGAAAATGGACAATTTTAATGTAATAAAATGTTTTTATAAACGAGTAAACGAAATAGTTATATAAGATTGTTTCTTTCACTCTCATGGATTTACGTTTTGACGCCGACGCTTTGACGTTTGTACGTCAACATGAGACTCCACCTTAAAGTTATAAAATGTAGAGACGCATTATTTTTTTCCTAATCGCCAAGTGGTCGAATCGTCAAATGGTCGAATGCTCAAACCGTCGAATTGTCATTTGATCGAATGCTAAAAACGTCGAATGGTCGAATGCTCAAAACGTTGTATCGTCATGTAGTCGAATGTTCAAAACGTCGAATCGGCAAAAAGTCGAAAAATTTGTTTGATGTAAGTTTACATTAACTTAATTTTGGGGTCGCTCTTTTGAATGGCGTGATCAAAATTTTAAAAAAATTATATTAAACCCTTCTTTTTTTCAAATACTTAAAAATGTCAAGTTTTTTAATGCAATTTTTTTAAAAGAATTTTTTTCTCCGCCATAACAGTTTTTAAATAGAACAAAAAGTATCAAAAACGTGTTTCCGATAGTTGTACTTTAAAAATATCCATTTCTAATTTTTATTTTTTACGATTTTGAATTTAAAATGGAGCTTGAAAGACAAAAAAATTTCCTAATTTTACGTAGGATTACAAACTTTTTCAAAATTGCTAAAATCTAATTAAAATTTGTTACTCGGGGGTTTTGGGGGTTGCTGATTACGAATCTGACGTCAGATTCAAAAAATAAAAAATGGCGAATCCAATATGGCTGTCGAATTTTGTGAAACTTATTGAATTCAGTTGAAACTCATTAGTAGGAGGTTTTTGGGGACGCTGATCACGAATCTGAAGTCAGATGCAAAAAATTCAAAATGTCGGATGCATAATGGCGGCTTAATTTTAGGTTAGCGATATAGAGAATCATTTTTTTACTTTTTCAGTAATTTTTAATTGTGTTTTGTTTTTTAAAATTTTTTTTGTATTTTCAATTTTATAATTTACTTCTTTCAAATTTTTATTAAAAACTATTAATTTGTATTACGCGCTTTTTGGAAGCAATTGTCACAGTAATATATCTTGCATGTTTTGCAGTATTTCCTTGTTCGGATTTTGCATTTTGAGGTGCAACAGTATCGAGGTAAATGCTGTTTTTCTGTCTTATGTACTGACGACTTTCCCGTTCTTACTTTGTTCAAATAATCTTTGCTAATGCACATAGCCGAAAATTTTGTACTTTCTTTTTCCGTACAAAGAAATACTGCAAAACATGTAAGTTATATTACTACGACAATTGCTTCAAAAAAGCGCATAATGCAAATTAATAGTTTTTAATAAAAAGTTGAAGGAAGTAAATTATAAAATTAAAAAAACAAAAAAAATTTTTAAATTAAAAATCACTGAAAAAGTAAAAAAACCATGATTCTCTATATCGCCTACCTCCTCGTGGTGAGAATCGGGCAACTTTAATTATTTAAAGGATAAAGGCGACTTCGTATTCAAAATCAGCGACCCGAAACCCCAGAGAAACAAATTTAATGCAAATCTCAGTAATTTTGAAAAATTTAGTTGCCATTTTGGATACGTCATTTTGAATTTTTTGAATCTGACTTCATATTTGTACACGGCGACCTAAAAAACACCTGAGTAACAAATTTCAAGCAAATTTGAGTAATTTTGAAAAATTAAGCCGCTATTTTGCATCCGCCATATTGAATTTTTTGAATCTGACTGCAGATTCGTGATCAGCGACTCCAAAGAACTACGAGTAACGAGTTTCAACTGAATTCAATAAGTTTCACAAAATTCGACAGCCATATTGGATCCACCATTTTGAATTTTTTGAATCTGACTTCAGATTCGTAATCAGCGACCCCCAAAACCCCCAAGGAACACATTTCAATTAGATTTGAGCAATTTTGAAAAAGTTTGTAATCCTACGTAAAATTAGGAAATTTTTTTGTCCTTCAAGCTCCATTTTAAATTCAAAATCGTAAAAAATAAAAATTCGAAATGGATATTTTTAAAGTACAACTATCGGAAACACGTTTTTGATATTTTTTGTTCTATTTAAAAAATGTTATGGCGGAGAAAAAAATTCTTTTAAAAAAATTGCATTAAAAAACTTGACATTTTTAAGTATTTGAAAAAAAGAAGGGTTTAATATAATTTTTTGAAAATTTTGACCACGCCATTCGAAAAAGCGACCAAAAATTAGAAGGATATGGATTTTGAAAAATTTTATGGCTTCTTTTTACTAATTGTAGGGGTTTGAAATTCATGTTAAAATGCAGCACATTTCGTCGTTAAAGGGTTAAATATAATTTTATAGTGCATCATGATTAACTACTACTTAATTAAAAAACAACTGTAAGGAATTGGTTTTTATTAATATTAAAAATTTTTGGAATTGATTATATATTCCGGTCGTGAAAACTGCCACCTTTATTGGGTTGAACTTTTTATTTAAATCTTATTTTATAATGCTTTATAATTAACTATTACTTACCTAAAAAACAACTATAACGAATTGGTTTTTAATTATATTAAAAATTATTGGAATTGATTAAACATTGATTAGGGGAGACTGGGGCTAAACCGGACACGGGGCTAAACCGGACAAGTCAAATATTTCCGAAACCGTGAAGAATTTCAAATCATGCAAATAACCTATGAACGCGCAATTTCGTAATGCATATGTTGCATGAGGTTTTAGGGACGTGTCATTTTTCTTGTAATAATAGTTGCCGTTAATATATAAAAATGTCATTTTTTGAGGTAAAAGTAAAAAAAAAAATTTTCTCATTTTTTTGGGTTTTTACCGTTAAAGTTAAAAGTGCAAATATCATACTGCAATTTTTCTTTTAGCTCAAGGTGTACTGAGTTTAGTAGAAAAAAAGTTTAATGGAAAACATTAAGAAGAAAAAATATATTGCAGGTTAATTATTAAATGACGGTGTGGGGCTGAATCGGACATCGCGGTAAAAAATAACCAAATGTTTGAATACTTTAATTTGTTTTATACTAATTAACTATTTTATATTATATTCTTTGCATAGAACCATTTTATAAATAAATAATTTATATTAAAACTCGAATTCGCAAGCGAGTTGCTACAAACAGACAAGTCTGAAAACTGTAATTCATTTTATATTATATTAATTACTGATTTTACAGTTTATATTATATTCTTTGTACAGAAGTATCTGCAAATAAATAAAAGAAGAATTGATTTGACTTTTCTACAAAAAAAACGAAAATTTGTGTCTCATTCTTTAATTAATTAGCCGTGTCCGATTTAGCCCCATGGGGTGTCTGGTTTAGCCCCACCAATTTTCGTATTTTATCTCCAAAGCTACTGTAGTTTTTTTAAAATCGAACAAGTGCGATTTGTAGGTGAAGGTACAAGCTTCAAAACGGTATATTACTCTTTAGCAAAAAATATGTTTTTGTACGAGTTTTCTGGTCAAAGACCAAATCCGTCCGGTTTAGCCCCGGTCTTCCCTATGGTATTTTAATTTTCTTCGACCGTCACATATAAGAGTTCCGGTCGTAGAACCTGCCACCTTACTTCAGTTTAATTTTTTATTTAAAACAAATGTTGTAGTGTATAATAATTAATTGTAACTTAACTAAAAAGCAACTATAACGAATTAGATTTAATTGATTTTCAGAATTGTTGGCATTGTAGAAATAAAAATAATGGTAATCTATTTTCCTTCGCCTGTCATATATGAGAGTTCCGTTCGTGGAAAATGCCACCTTTATTGAGTTAACCTTTTTATTTAAATCTAATTCTATAGTGCATTATAATTAACTATTACTTAATTAAAAAACAACTATAAGGAATTGGTTATTAATTATATTAAAAATTGTTGGATTTGATTAAATATTGATTATGGTATTTTAATTTGGTTCGCCCGTCACATATGAGAGTTTCGGTTGTGGAACCTGACACTTTTATTGAGATGAACTTTTTATTTAAATCTAATTTTATAGTGCATCATAATTAACTATTACTTAACTAAAAACAACTATAAGGAATTGGTTTTTATTAATATTAAAAATTGTTGAAATTGATTAAATATTGATTATGGTATTTTAATTTGCTTCGCACGTCACATATGAGCCATTCCTTTGAAGTTTGTAACATTGTAAACCCTTTAATAATCGTATTTCTGCTCTTTTTAATACACTTTTAGATAATCGACTATCTAGTTGTTGAATACTCGTCCCTTGACTTTAATTATTCGAATTTCTTGCTTTGACTTTTGCCCTACAATTTTCTAAGAATCATAAACTCTACGCAATAAAACGCACCAGTTACGTATAAGATTCGAAACGAGTAGTGAAATCAAATACTTCCAGATATAAATTTGCTACATGTAATTAAAATGTATTAATTTACCATATGTATCACATATTTATTAATTTACCATATATACAGTTTTTTCATTTCCCATCTTATCTCTTCTTCGTCAATTTTTTCTCGAAATACCGGCCATTCACCGCTTCGTTTGTATAACCATTTTGGACCATGCTACCACCTGGCTTTTAATAACACAGGCACACAAGAAAAAGTTGTCTGTTTTTTGAACCAGGCATACATATCTTATAGTAATTTTGTCCGCTGAAAACGAATCTGAAGTCAGAATTGCTCCATCACCCTCAGTTTTTTTTAACTCGACAAAACTACCCTTAAATTCAAATTTTAAAGTAAAAAAAATTAAATAACAGATTTCTCTCCAAAACAAAACAATAAATTTATCTACTTTTGCTACAACAACTCAGAAACAATGTCAGCATTGCTTAAACACCCTTTGTTTTTTATTAAATCGAAAAAACTACCCCTAAAATGTAAAAATTCAAAATTATAGGGGAAAGTGGGACAAACCGGACCCCCTAACGGTTTTTCGACTCTTGTGACTAAACGAATCAACCAATTTCATTTTTTGAGGGCTTGTTTGAAAGATCATTTAATTGCGCAACTTTTTCCTAGAGACACCTATACTTCATCTTTTATTGTTTAGTTTCTGTGTTAACTTTAAAAAATTTTGTAAGTAAATATTTTAATTAAAGAAACATTTTATTTAAAAATAATTTTTATGAAACTTTAATTCAATGGAAACATCCTATGGTCGGTTTGCCCCACCGAAAACGGTCCGGTTTGCCCCACAGGCTCATTTTGAGAACAAATGTTCGTCAAAAAGAAACGCTTTGTAAATTCATCAAAGTTTTTGGTGGTAAATATTCCTGAGGTGTGTACCTTCAAAACCCAAGACCTCATTTTTGGAAATATTACACGATTTCCTCAGAATTCCCTTAAGAAAAAGATTGAAAAAGTGTAGAAAAAAACTAAAAAAAACTTTTGCTCCCAGCGTTGCACAAACAAAAGTAAAAAATGTCAAATTGAAAAAATAAGCTATACTACACAAGGTTGTTTCAAATTTCTAAAAAGCACTTTTGCCAATTTCGCCATTTCGGAAATATTGAGAGGGGTCCGGTTTACCCACCGGTCCGGTTTGCCCCACTCTCCCCTAATATAAAAACCCACATTGGTTTTCAAAACAATAAAATAAATTTATGTACTTCTCTTTCAAAATTTCAAAAGAAATATCAAAATTACTTTATCACTCCCTGTGTTTTTAAATTGAAAAAACCACCCCTAATATGTAAAAAATTCAAAATGTATAATAAAAAAAAATTGAAAACCACATTGTTTTTCAAAATAGAACAATAAATTTATGTTCTTCTTTTTTAACAACTCAAAAGCATTATCAAAATTGCTTCATCACCCTCTGTTTTTTTAAATTAAAATAACTACCCCTAATATGTACACTGAAAGAAAATATATATTAAATTTTGTAAAAGTATTTTACAATTTGGGGAAAAAGTGCAACAAACCGATATTTTGATATAAAAATATTAAACTTTAAAAAATATTATATCGAATTTAGTATAATTATATCAAATAAGAAGAATTTAAATTCAATTTTAAATATTTTAATATAACTTTACTAAATTCTACATGTACTTTTTTAAAGTTTAGTATTTTTTATATCAAAATTTCGGTTTGTTGCACTTTTTCCCCAAATTGTAAAATACTTTTACAGAATTTAATATATATTTTCTTTCAGTGTACATATTAGGGGTAGTTATTTTAATTTAAAAAAACAGAAGGTGATGAAGCAATTTTGACATTGTTTTTGAGTTGTCGAAAGAGAAGTACATAAATTTATTGTTCTATTTTGAAAAACAATGTGGTTTTTAATTTTTTTACTTTAAACATTATTTTGTGAATTTAAGGGTTGGTTTTTCAATTAAAAAAAAGAGGGTGATGGAGCAATTTTGACATTGTTTTTGAGTTGTCGAAAGAAAAGTACATAAATTTATTGTTCTATTTTGAAAAACAATATGGTTTTTAATTTTTTTACTTTAAACTATATTTTGTGAATTTAAGGGTTGGTTTTTCAATTAAAAAAAAAAGAGGGTGATGGAGCAATTTTGACATTGTTTTTGAGTTGTCGAAAAAAGTACATAAATTTATTGTTCTATTTTGAAAAACAATGTGGTTTTTAATTTTTTTTATTATACATTTTGAATTTTTACATATTAGGGGTGGTTTTTTCAATTTAAAAACACAGGGGGTGATAAAGTAATTTTGATATTGCTTTTGAAATTTTGAAAGTGAAGCATATACATTTATTTTATTGTTTTGAAAACCAATGTGGGTTTTTATATTATAATTTTGAATTTTTACATTTTAAGGGTAGTTTTTTCGATTTAATCAAAAACAAAGGGTGTTTAAGCAATGTTGACATTGTTTCTGAGTTGTTGTAGCAAAAGTAGATAAATTTATTGTTTTGTTTTGGAGAAAAATCTGTTATTCAATTTTTTTTACTCTAAAATTTGAATTTAAGGGTAGTTTTGTCGATTTAAAAAAAGACTGAGGGTGATGGAGCAATGCTGACTTCAGATTCGTTTTCAGCGGACAAAATTACCATAAGATATGTATGTCTGGTTCAAAAAACAGACAACTTTTTTTGTGTGCCTGTGTAATTGTACGTTTACTGTATCGATATACTGCGCCTTCGTGAAAACCATCGCAGCATATGCCAAACAGATAGTATCGCTAATCATGTGAAGGCTCAAAATTCCCTTGTTCGTTTTTCGAAGTATTTCTATATTTTTTAATAACGAAAGTTCTTTCAACCAAGAACTAAATATATCGCTGTGTTTATCTTTGATCACGGTATCCTAATCAATTTTTCTAATCATAGTTCTTGTAATAACAATTTGGGTAACATGGTCACTGGGTAGGAGAAGCCAATAGGGCCAAAAATTCTAAGCGATGCTGACAACATCGCTTTTTTGTGGTATCTTCTGAACTTTTCACAGGCACAAGTTTGATTAATTAAAATAACATCTCTTCTTTTATTTGATAAGAGACTTAACACTAAAAGAGTTTTATTTCCAGAAAAATCGCTCGTATTTATCCAACCTTGCAATCAAATTTTCCGATTTCCATAATGGCCCTTGTATCTCTCTCTGAGATGACACATTTGTGACGCAATTGTCAACATAAAAGGCAGTTTGTAATTTTTGCTTTTTCTATTACCCTTTTCAAGATTAAATTTGATAACAGCTGCCAGCAAGAAGGGACTACATATCAAGCACATAACACTATGTGTAGTCAAAAAAATTTAATGACTTGCCACGACACATATTTAGAATTATTGGGATTAATGAAATATCAATAATGGTCTTTTATTTTCCTTCACCTGTTCAGAATTGATAAGTTTAATAAATGTCGATAATGATATATAATATTTCATTGCCTGTCATATATGAGAGATCCGGTCGTGAAAACTACCACCTTCCTTTACTTTAAATTTCTATTTAAATCAAATTTTGTAGTGTGTAATATTTAATCATTACTTGTCTTAAAAACAACGATAGCGAAATGGATTTTATGAATATTGAGATTTTTTTAGATTAAAGAAATATCGATAGTGGTATTCTATTTGTCTTTGCCTGTCACATATGAAAGTTTTGGTCGTGGAACCTGCTACCTTACTTTAGTCCAATTTCCTCTTTAAATCAATTTTTGCATTATATAATAATTAACTATTACTTAACTAAAAAAAAGGTTAAAGAATGAGTTTTTAATAATATTTTGAATTGTTGGAATCAAAGAAATATCGATAGTGGTAATATATTTTCCTTTGTCTGTTACATATGAGAGTTCCGGTCGTGGAACCTGCCACCTTACTTTAGTCTAATTTTCTCTTTAAATCAATTTTTGCAGTGTATGATAATTAATTTTTACTTCACTAAAAAAAAGGTTAAAGAATGAGTTTTTAATAATATTTTGAATTGTTGACATTACAGAAATATTTATTATAATATTCTCATTTGCTTTGCGTGTCACATATGAGAGTTCCGGTCGTGGAATCTACCACCTTACTTGAGTTTTAATTTCTATTTAAATTAATTTTTTACTGTGTAATATTTAATTATTACTTGCCTTAAAAACACCGATAGCGAAATTGATTTTTTTTAATATTGAGAATTTTTGAGATTAATGAAATATTGATAGTGATAGTGCGTTCTAAAGCGCCGTTTGTTTGGGGCCTATAACCAGAGGTTGTAACTTGTTGCAGTTTGAAAATTTTTTGTAATTTTGACATTAATTTGCCCATGAAAGAAGTACCTTTGACGGTTAATATTACTTTTGGGGTTCCATATACTGAAAACAATTCTTTTGCAACAGCATGAGGTATGGTAGTAGAAGAAATATCTGGAATTGCAACTGCCATACAATATTTGGATAAATGGTCCAGCATAGTGAGAATATGACAATTTTCGTCTGGGGTTGTAGGAAGCTTTCCTACTGTATCTAATGAAATTTGGTCAAAAACGTCTAGGGGTGTGTCAGTTATAATCATAGGTTTCTTAGTCTATGCTCTAACTAGTTTTAGTGTTTGGCATGTAGGCATCTTCTTACAAATTCTGTCACTTGTTCTTTTAATCGTGGACAAAAAAACTTTTCACGAATTCTTCTATATGTTTTCACTATTCCTTTGTGTCCTGCTATTTTACTTTTATGAAATTCACTTATAATATCTTCTCTATTTTCTTCTTTAGGAACAGATACTTGTCCATAACACATAGTTATATTAATATTACTATTATAGAACACTGATTCAATAATTTGTCGTAGTTCTCTTCTTAGCATTTCATCTGTAAAGTCTCCGTGTCGAGAAATCTTATTTCTTTTACTTTTTCATTAGAAAGAAGTATTTTTAAATTCTGCATTCTTAAAATAATGTCTTCCTTCAATAATGGATCATAGTGATTATCTTTTACAATTATAGAATATACGTTATATCGTCCTCTAGGGGTTACAAGAATTTGTTCTTTTGTAGGATTTTTATATTTTATTTCTTCAGAATCTATTATTACGACGTCAATACAAGAAGACTAGAGACAGGAGAGCCAACTCGCCTGCTTGTTCATAGAGAGCAGTGGTCCCGATTTTAACGGACGACTGGGCGTACTACCCCGAGGCGCACTAGTCTTCTGCACATCCCAACACATGCATAACTTTATAAACTCTGTCTGTGTGTCTTTAGATAATGTGTATTTGTTTTGTTTACAATTTTCTTGGTTATGTGCAAGTTCTGTGCCAGTTGATTTTGAAAATACTAAATGAAATGCTCCAAAAGAGACAGTTTTGCATAATTAATTGTACAAGTGGCGATAAAAATTGTAAAGAGAATTATCGTCATCTTTATTAGTTTTTATAATTTATAAATCCCTTTTAAAATCTTTGAAATATCGTAGAGCGTTAAATTTGAAAAGTTTGTTTATTGGAAAAAATTCCTTATTTGGAAGCTATGGTTAACCTTAAATACAATGCTAGAACAGAAATAAATATAATTGCAGCAATAATAAATATATAATAAATTATATATTATAATAGGAGCGATAGCAATTTATAATATAACATACCTTTCTTTTTTATTATAAGATAAAAAATGGTTATGAAAATCCCATTACAACTTTTATTATTTAAATTAACACTCTTCATCAAGACGAATCATAATTAAAAACACTAGTGTTAAATACACTTCTCACTTTTTTTAGAAACTTTTTTATTAAAAATATTAAGTTCACTTAATATTTACACTTATTATTCAATATGAAGGAGATAATAACAAACTTGCAGCTGTTACAGCTGTCAGATGGAATACATATATATAAAATGCACACAGTTATGTATGTGTTGGGATGTGCAGAAGACTAGTGCGCCTCGGGGTAGTACGCTCAGTCGTCCGTTAAAATTGGGACCATCGGAAATACTCGAGTTGGCTCTCCAGTCTCTAGTCTTCTTGCGTCAATAAGTAATCTGCTTATTGGAGTCGTGAACTCGCAAACGGATGATGGAAAATGAACATAGTTATTTCGATGATAAGTAAGATTTTCTGTCACTCGTGATGTTTGAAGAATTCTCTGATATTCTTGAATAATTCGGAGGCAAATTTAGCGGAATGCTGTTTATAGTATTAAACTTATTTTATTGTGTTTTGTTGTTCTTGGATTCTTTTTCATCTTCCTCTTCTTCGTCATCTTTATTATCTTCTTTGCTTTCCTTTTCTTTATTATCTGTGGTTTCCTCTTCTTCATCATCTGTGTCGACATCTGTTTCATATACTAAATTGTGATAAGGTGTTGACATGGCTTTTGGAGTTTTAAAAACTACTGGTGTGTTGGGTTCTGATGTTTATGGTCGGAAAGTAACATTTTTGATTTTGTTTTTGTCTATTTCATTTTTCTGTGGTGTTTGATGTATTGGCTGTTCTGGTTCTATTGTTTCTGTAATTGACTTTTCAATATTGAAATCATTAGTTTGATTTTTCTACCACATAGATTCCTAAACCTTGAGCTATTTCCCTTCTGCTTAAATTAATTGCTTTTTTTTCTTCTTCGTCAGAACTTTCTTTGCTTTCACTGGCTGGTGGTTCTACCGTTAATACTGTTTTTTCTGGACTTGGAAAATAAACAATTTTGGGTAACAGTTCGGAAGGTGCACTTCAGGTCCGGGCATATTTTTTATATCTGCTGGTGGAAGTTTCAAACTAGGAAGCATACTTCTACTAGGTTTTTGAATAGGAGGATTAGTTATCTCTATATCTTCGTCAGTAATATCCTCATCTGAGTCTTTATCTATAGTTATTACTCTAGGTTGCGTTGCTCTTCTTTGTGATACTCTTTATCCGATTGTACTTTGATTTGAATTAATTTTCGATGTAGATGGCTTTAAAATTGATTTTGTAGGTTGTAATTTTGGTTTCTGAGGATTTACATATATTTTTGTCGGTGGTTTAATTAGTTTCTTTGGGTCTTTGTCACCCTTTTTATTGATTAAAATTTTTACTTGTTTTTGCTCGATTTCGGTTTTGGAATTTTCGGTAATTTCTTCATTAACATTTCTGGAAAGAGCATCTGCGTTTGTGTTTAGCTTTCCTGATTTATGTTGGAATTCATATTCGTAGTTTCTTAACCTTAATCTCCATCTAATTAATCGCTGACCTGGATCTTTAATTGTATCAATCCATCTAAATGGTTCATGGTCGCTTACTAAAGTAAATTTCTTTCCATAGATGTAGGGCCTAAACTGATGAACTGCATACAGAACTGCTAAGTATTCCTTTTCAGTTGTGGAGTAATTTATTTCTGGTGCATTTAATACTGTAGAAAGATATGCAATAGGAAGGTCGAATCCATCTTTCTCTTGACTCAGCACTGTGCCTATAGCAAAATCTGATGCGTCTGTTGTTAGTGTAAACGGTTTCTCATAGTTCGGATATTGTAAAATTGGACTAGTACACAAAGCTTCTCTTAGCTCTCTGAAACTTTCTTCTTGGTGTTGGTTCCACTTGAATTTCACTTCCTTTTTTAGTAAATTAGATAATGGTTTAGCCTTTGCTGAAAAGTCTTTAATAAATCTTCGATAATATCCCGCTAATCCTAGAAATTGCTTTACATTACGTGGCGTTTTAGAACTAGAAAAATTTTTGACAACTTCTATTGTTTGAGGGTTAGGTTTTACTCCTTCACTACTTATTATATGCTCTAAATAGGCCACTTTTTTAAAGAAAAATTCGCATTTTTCTGGCACCTTTTAATTGTTGTAGTAATCTTCTTACCTTTTTGCCGTGTTCTTCTAAATAATTCGCATAAACCACGGTGTCATCTAAATATACGAATAATAATTCAACACCTTGAAGTCCTGATATGACTCGATCCATTAGTCTTTGAAACGTTGATGGTGAGTTTTTCAATCCCATGGGCATTCTTATGTATTCGTAATGTCCGTGCGTAGTGGAAAATGCTGTTTTTGGTCTATCAATGGGATCTAATTCAATTTGATGAAATCCACTGGCTAAATCAAATACCGAGAAGTATTGAGCGCCTTCAATAGTGTCCAGTATGCTAATTATGTTCGGCAGAGGATAAAAATCACCAATTTCTTTCTCATTTAGCGCCCTAAAATCGGTTTTTATTAAGGGTAAGTATCCTTTTAATTCAGGATTTAAAACATCGATAGGTATTACTTGTCTCGTTCTGGCTTTAAAACTTACACTTTTCTTTTATTGGCTTTGTTTTCTGTTAACGCTTCTCTAGCTTCTACTGATTCTTTATCTGTGAAAAATATTGTATTTATAGGGTCAGAGTGTGACAATGGTATTCTGTCAAAATGAAATTTCAACTTTTTCTTCACGTAGATACTCTCGACCTAAAATACCGTCAGATTCTATAGGGTAATTTGTAGATACTACTTGGAAAGTTATTTGCTTCGTCTTTATTTCTACCTGAACGGTTCCTAATGTTCCTAATGTTCCTAATGTAGTTTGGTAGGAACAATTCCGGCTATGTGTACAACTTTTTCCTGAATTATTCTCAATTCCGGAGATATTATATTTTCTTTAATTTTATTGACATCAGCACCTGTATCTATTAATAAGAATGCTAATAATTTTTAGAAACTTGGGGAATTAATTACTATCAACGGAAATTCTCTGTAGTTTCTAGCGTGGAAGATGTGTTTTGTAATGAAAGAATTCTCGCGTTGGCTGGACGCTCCTTGTAATCTTCGCTTGTCGTCGCGTCTGTCCGTCGAGTCGTGTTTAAGTTTAAATTACTCTTTTCAAAAGAGTGTGGGGGCTAAACACGAGATGGTGTTTTATTTAATTCTTGAGACTTGTTAAAATATGCTTCTTGTGGAGGAGGATATAGGTAAAAGGGATAAGAGGTATGGGGCATATAAGCATTAGGAAAACGAATTTGCGTGATTAGGATACTGTGGAGGAAAACTGTTATTTGGCCCATATGGTGGATACAAATTTCTCAATATACCTATAGGAGTAGGTGATTGAAAACGATATCTCGTTTGTTCATTAGGGTATGAAAATTGTACTCTGCTACTGGGACTTCTTTCTTGATATCTAGAATCTTGGGGTTGATATCGTGAATAATGATAAGCATTAAATCAGGTTTACGACTATCGTGGCGTTGTTCAAATTTTAACGCAATCTCGAAAGCATCGTCAAGCTTTTAGGATTTCGGGCTTCTATTATAGTGGCCATAGCATCTGGAAGTCCTTTTATGAAAGCTTCTAAAGCACAATAATTTAGGGGTTGCATTTGGGTTTTAGCGCTAGACGCTCCATATGAACTAGCTAGTGTTGCATATGCTCCTGCTAATAATTGGGACAGTCTGTCGTAAAACTCGTTATATTTTCATTTCTGTTTTAAATGATCTATTAATTGTTGAATGGTTCTGAAAAACTTACCATGAGTACTTTTTCTAGCAGCACCCTTTAATTTAGGAAGAACAGATTTCAAATACTGATCTTCGCAGTGTTTAAGACTAGTAGATTCAACATTTAAAATATCTTCTATAAAATCTTTTACGGGCATATTATGACCGTCGTAAAAAGGAACATTCATTATACTTTGTTGCAACGCAAAACATTTAGCCATTGAATTTACCATAGTATTATTGTGGTTGTAAAGGTCGCGCCACTCGCCCCTTCCGTATCATCGTCATCATTACTCTTTTGATGTTTATTCTTAAGAGTCATTTTGATGTTAATTTAAAATAGTTCGTTAGTAATATCGAATGAAAAGGGGAGTCATAATACTCCAATAATATCTGAATTGTCGTTACAATTTTTTGATTGAAATTCTACTACTGTATAATTAATTCTAACTTTTGTCTTTCCGTGCGTTCGTAAAGTACCGTCTCTCAAAAAGTATTTTATTATACGATTTACTCCTAAAAAGGGATTAATTCTGTCTTCTTTAATAATATTAATAGGTAACGACGGATCTAGTATGAATAGACCCTCGTTATGTGTGAAAAATGAAAATTTTAGTGATAATAGAGGATACAATTCGCTATATTTGAGTAAAAACTAAAAATATGAACTCATCAATTAAATTATACAATCCTTTATTATAATTTTACTCTAATGTAGTTGTGAATTGGCTTCAATTTTAAGGATATTTATAAGTTTGGTTAAATACCCCGTCGATGGTTGTCCACTACCGAACATCATCGATGTCTTTGACGTGCTGGGAGAAGTGGATGCTTATCCACTGCCAGACATGATTGGCATCATGGATATGTTCGGTCGACCTTGTCGTGGTGGCGGGGCTTTCAACTAAAGGACAACCAAACAGCAAGAAAAAATGAATTCAAAAAATTC
This sequence comes from Leptopilina drosophilae, assembly GCA_032873175.1. NCBI lineage: Eukaryota > Metazoa > Arthropoda > Insecta > Hymenoptera > Figitidae > Leptopilina > Leptopilina drosophilae. Next base: position 37,558,570 of record CM065483.1, read on the forward strand.
TGAGAAGGTACCCCATGTGAGCAGGCCGGAAACGGGAAATCTCACCATCGGTCCCAGGACCGATGCTCAAGTGCGCGCGGATTGTGGGGGCGCACAATTTCTTGCAGTGCCACGAGTGATCGTGGAAAGGGTAGATCCACAAAACAACGTGGAAAATAAAAAAACGAGGAAAGGAAGCACGTCGAGCCTTCTGAGTGTGTCAAGCTGCAGTAGTGGAAAAACCGTTCATAGCGCTATCCACTCAGAAGTAGACGACGAGGCAATAGAAGAGACTCGCGAGATATGCTTGCGGCTCAGAAAGGAGGAGGCGACTTGTCTCGAAAAAATGGAGTTGGAGGTCGCAAAGATGATAAAATCTTGCGACATTCAGAAGACCGTCAATAGGACGGTAAAGGATGGACTCAAGGTCATCGACGTCCTGCTAAAGGAGGCAAGGGGAAAGCATTCCGCGGCCGATGAGTCGGACGTCGATTTGGCATGTGTTCTGAGCGGTGCGGAATGTAACCGCAAGGATCGTAAGAAAGAGAGAGAGCGTTTCTATAGGCGTAATCTCAAAAGCGTCTTAAAAGATGCTGAGAAACGGAAGAGAGAGGGTGACAGTCCAGAAGAGACTCGAACCAAAACCGATAAGAGGAAGAAGGAGGAAGCTCCTCCAATGGAAAAGGAGGTACCAGATCCAAAGATTCCTCAATTGGAAAGAATTGGGTCAAAAAGATCCACAGTTCTAATCCGAGTCGGTGAAGGATTGACGTATGCTGACGTTCTGGGTAAGCTTCGCAAAGAGGTCAACCCAGAGGACAGCCATACGAGAATAGTAGCAGCAAAAGCTACAAACAAGGGGGACCTTCTGATTAAGTTCAGAGGAGACTCAGATAAGAACGCTTTCACCGCTGAGGTCACCAAGGCGGTTGGAAGCATGGGTGAGGTGCAGTCATTGGATCGAAGAGTTACACTCGAGATCCGTGATTTGGATTGCCTTACCCAAGAAGCTGAGGTGCAACAAGTGTTGTCTGAAGCAATGGGTAAGCCAGGAAACAGGAGAGTGACGGTCTTAGGACCTAACCGCCGAGGGATGAAGCTCGCGGTTGTGGTCACCAATCTGGAAGAGGCGAACAGGCTGGAGAAATTGGGACACGTAAAAGTTGGTTTTATGTGTTGCCCAATCAAAAGAAGAGTGATGGTCGTCCGGTGTCATCGATGCTTAGGATACGCCCATATTGGAGCCAAATGCCAGAAGGAGGACAGATCGGCTGCGTGCTTTAGGTGCGGTGAGGCCGGTCACAGGTTCTCCAACTGCAAAAAGAACGCAAGCTGCTTTTTGTGCACTGAAAAGTTTGGCAATAAGGTGTCAACCACCCATATTGCAGGCAGCGGAGGATGCGGAGTCTTCAGGTCGGCCCTTGAGGAGGCGAAGAAGACTCTCGCAAGGACTAAAAGTAAATGAGAAGAGTTAAAAGGAGCGAATAGTTTTTAATTATTTATTTCATTTACTTTAATTATTTTTTATAGTTTTTATTCTGTCCTTTTTACATTTTTATTCTTCTGACTTTTGTACATTTGTTTATTTATTCTTCTATTTCATTTGTTTGTGTTTTTATTTAACTCGTCTTTTACAATTTGATTTTCTGACCTTTATATTTATGTTTTTTATAATTGTGTAATAGATTAATTTTTGTTTTTATGTCCGTTTACAATTTTATCTTTTAACCTTTTAATCTTTTTAATACTTTTTAATATTTGTTCCTTTATTCTTTGACATTAGAATAGTTTTTAATTTTAACTATTGACGCAGAAGAACCGCAGAGAATGAACAAAGTCGCAGTAGCGATAGAGTTGGAGCGCCTCCCTCGAAGGCTAAAGTCTTACGACAGTTCCGAGGGAGGGTGAAGGGCTCCAAAAGAAGGGTTACGGGTTTTAGTGGGTCGGGCTGGTAGTAGGTCGCCAGTTTATTAAATTTATTATAACATTTATTTATTTATCTTTTTTTTAATATTCCCTTTTTTATCTTACCAACCCCACATAACCTTGGAGTGCGGAATCCAAGGTATCTGTAGGCAGATTTCCCAAAAGTCCCTAAGCAAAAAAAAAAAAAAAAAAAAGTTTGGTTAAATAAATATATTTGATGAATAATTGGGCTTAAAATGTTGAGTTATGTACACTCAGATGCATTAATGCTGTCCTTCCGGTTTAGAGGAATTTTGAAAAAGTCGTGTCATTTCTATATCAAATATTCTTAGTTCGTGACATACGAATGTTCTCATATGTCATGAACTGAAAACATCTTGACAGAAATTATACGACTTTGCAAAATACCGTCAAACCGGAAGGACAGCATTAATGCATCTGAGTGTACCAAACTTTTAGCCACCAAATTATTGAAAATAAGGTTACAATAAAAAGTGTTGTTGATAGTATCACACAATACATACAATATGGAGCGGATTAAAATGTAAATTCACCAGTATCTTTCACTAGTACCTTGTCGAGATATACTTAAATTATCGCGTTTAATACAAACAAATGATGTTATCGCGGATTGCTGAATCAAATTTATCGATAAAGTATGATCTATTAAAAAGTTACCTCTATGGAAATTAAAATAGCCTAAAATTAATTCAACGTAAGGATAATTGTGTTGATTGTAGTCAAGATTTGCAATATAATTACTCATTAAATGTTTTATTAGGATTATTTATTATTAATAATTTGTTCAGTTTTATTTAACTAATTTTCGAAAAAGTTGGAAAATTCTTCTTGAGTTTTAATTTTTTTAATTGTGTTTTTCAAATGAAATTTTTAACGAATTTTTCAGATTCTAATGAAGTTTCGATATTAAATCTTCTTTGTGCTTTTATTCCTCCTCGATTTTTAATTTTCTTTGATGTTAAAATTTTATCACACATAATTTTTAACTGCAAACAAAAGGCATTTTGTCATCTTAAAAATTTTTATTTGTTAAAATTTTTAATATTCAAAATTAATTTATAATTATTCAGGAATATTTGTGAATTGTAAAAGAATAAGATAAAATGACAGGTTCGCCGGACGGCGCAATAATAATATCACAATTTTATCTTAATTCAAGCTAAAACTCGCCAGACGGCGCAAAAACAGCTTAAATTTCAATAGTTTGTAAAATTTTAATAAAAGTGTTTTAAAAAGGTAAAAAATTAGTGTTTTTCAAGTGTCAGTTTAATTTTTCTGTATTCTAAGTGTTTTAAGTGTTTAAATTGCACCTTATAAAGAAAAGAATGATGTTTCGTATAACTCCTTTACGCGAGCAGAAACTAACAATTCCTTATGTTAAAACTGATAATTTGCACAATAACTTAGTACAACGCGAACTGAATTGCTTATTAGAGAAAGAATAATTTGAAAATTAACTGATATATACTCCTAATAATCTGTAAAAGTTGCCTAAATTTAATTTTTAAAAAATACTTTATAATAGGAATTATAATGATTGTTTAACAAAAGTCACGAATGTCGAAAATATGGGTTTTGCGTTAACAAAACATAAATATTCCCTTTTAATACATTTATTTAATGATTCAATAGGGTAAGACTCCGTCAGAAAATATGCGATTTGCATGGGGTCTTTGGATTAGGCTGCAATTTAGTGAAATTGTAGTATTGGATACTAGAAACAAGTGAGCCAAAAAGTTTTTGAAAATTTTGAAATTTGTTAAAGTTACGCCATTTTGAATTTTTTTGCTATAATTTTTTTAAATCTTAATATTTCCGAAAGTTTTTGATGAAATTTAATAAAATTTGGAAGGCTTATACTTGACATCATATTTCTTCTGACTATCACATAAAAAAAAAATTTTTTGCCCAAAAAAAGTCAAAAAAAATTTTTTGAAACCGTTTTGCCCGAGCGGGACCGATTTTTGAGTTTTCTTGTCAATTAATAAAATATTCCTTATAATTTCACCTTTCATTTAAAAAAAGAAAATCGATGGAGACTCAAATAGTTTTTGAGATATTGCAATTTTTGTGGAAGCGTGACCAGGTTTCGGTGTCAGCGATGTGTGAGTGCCCGGGAATCCTAATTCTTACACTTTACTGTTCAAAATTGTCTAGAACCTACAAATTTTATCCGATTTTGATGTTCTTGGTCTTAAATGAAAGAAGATAATTTTTCTTAGAGTTTCCCTGAAACTGTTGTTTCAATTATTAATTGTTTATATATTTCTTTGTTACTCAAAGTAAACAATTTACAAGAATTTTGAAAAAAATCGTGTTTATTTTTTATTTTTCCATTCCTCATGATCGAAATCAATTTAAATTAGTCTAGTATGACCACCCGATAAATAATAATGCATAATTCAATTTATTTAAATAATTTCCTTAATTAACAAATAGATAACTTTGGTCCTTTTTAAAAAAATTGTATTTTTTACAGATAACTTTATGTTTATTTAAGTAGTCTATGTCTATTTTGTTACAAAATAATTTTAAAGTTAATAATTATCATTGTTATTAACAATTATATTTATATAAAATATAAATTAAAAATTAATTAATCAATTTTTTATTACTTACTTATATCTTTATTTATATAAGCATAATTTTGTCTCTAAAAATTACAATTTTTTTTAATAAATCTTAATAACAATGATAATTATTAACTTTAAAATTATTTTGTAACAAAATAGACATAGACTACTTAAATAAACATAAAGTTATCTGTAAAAAATACAATTTTTTTAAAAAGGACCAAAGTTATCTATTTGTTAATTAAGGAAATTATTTAAATAAATTGAATTATGCATTATTATTTATCGGGTGGTCATACTAGACTAATTTAAATTGATTTCGATCATGAGGAATGGAAAAATAAAAAATAAACACGATTTTTTTCAAAATTCTTGTAAATTGTTTACTTTGAGTAACAAAAAAATATATAAACAATTAATAATTGAAACAACAGTTTCGGGGAAACTCTTAGAAAATTTATCTCCTTTCATTTAAGACCAAGAACATCAAAATCGGATAAAATTTGTAGGCTCTAGACAATTTTGAATAGTAAAGTGTAAGAGTTAGGATTCCCGGGCACTCACACATCGCTGACACTGAAACCTGGTCGCGCTTCCACAAAAATTGCAATATCTCGAAAACTATTTGAGTCTCCATCGATTTAATTTTTTAAATGAAAGGTGAAATTATAAGGAATATTTTATTAATTGACAAGAAAACTCAAAAATCGGTCCCGCTCGGGCAAAACGGTTTCAAAAAATTTTTTTTGACTTTTTTTGGGCAAAAAATTTTTTTTGTTTTTTTTTATGTGATATTCAGAAGAAACATGATGTCAAGTACAAGACTTCCAAATTTTATTAAATTTCATCTAAAACTTTCGGAAATATTAAGACTTAAAAAAATTATAACAAAAAAATCAAAATGGCGTAACTTTAACAAATTTTAAAATTTTCAAAAAATTTTTGTCACACTTGTTTCTAGTATCCAATACTACAATTTCACCAAATTACAGCCTAATCCAAAGACCCCATGCAAATCGCATATTTTCTGACGGAGTCCTACCCAATAATAATATTACAAATAGTTACATAAATGTTACTTACTTTTAGTTACAGATTATTCGTAGATTTAAGGTTATAGCGCTGGTCAGTATAAGTTCGGGTTTCAAGATGTTGTTTCATTTGAATGAAACTTAGAACGTTTGTTATGTTCCACTTGTGTAATTTTCACAACTTTAGGGTTTTTGCGTATGTTTCAAGAGTTAGTACTGCTTCTAAGTGTTAGTTATCGTCACTTGCACCTATTACGGAAAGAAACTTGTTTCTAAGTGTGAGAAAAGTAACTTGCACAATAATCGAGTATACTTCAAACCTGCAATTGCCAATTAAAGAAAGAATTAGTAAAAAATAATAATAATATTAATAATAATAATATAATAATAAATATAATAATAATAATAACAATATTAATAATAATAATATAATAAATAAATATAATAATAATAATAATAATTATAAATGTATCAATTAATTAAATTAATTAATTAATCATTAATTGTTTATAATAAATATAATATTATTAATTATTTATAATTAATATAATATTATTAATATAATATGAATATTAAATATTTACGGTTGAAAAGGCATGTTCTTCACCGTTCGTTTGAAGAAGGTATGTTTCTCAGCGCTTTCGCGAAATGGCATGTTTTTCACTTTTCTTTTTGAAACGGCATCTTTTTCACCGTTTAGCTGAGTCGGCATGTTGCTGCCCCCAAGCGACGAAGGGATAAAGTGTGCTACATACGAATTAGTTTTTGGGAAATTAGCACTATTACCATCAAGCGATCTGCCACTTGAACACGAAAAATTAGAAACGTACGACCAATATCTAACAGACGTAATAACAAGACTTCATAAAATGAGAAACATCGCTAGAGAAAATTTAATATTAGCAAAAGAAAATTCAAAAGTCTTTTATGATAGAAAATGCAATCCACGAAATCTTTAACTCGAAGACGAAGTATTTTTACTACACGAAGGAAAAATTCATAAATTTGCTGATTAATATACAGGCCCACTCAAAATATTAGAAATTTTAAACAAATGCAACGTGAAAATTCAAGTTAAAAATAACAAAAAATAGTTCACATAAGTAGACTAAAACTATCGAGAATTAAATCTAATTTGAAGAAAATATTTCTTTTTAATGTTCGCAAGTTTGAATCATATTTTTTGTCTATTTTTTATTTTGTAATGATTTTATTTTAAATCTTAAACACTATTCTATATACTTGTTTAAAACTAAAAGAAAATGAACCTATACAATTCTCAAAATTGGGATAGCTAACAGTCGCCCGTTACCCCCACTTAAACCAATATCAACACGTGCATGATTTCAAAGCATCACACTAATGAGGACAGTTTTATATAAAAAGGGAAGAAAATTCTGGATATAATAGAGAGTAAATTGTTGTAAATCAATCAGTCCGGATCTTCCCAAAAAAAGTGAACATCATTCCAGTATTACTTTTTAATATTATCTAAAAGTGAACTCTAAGTATTAATTTTCAACGTACAACGTTAAAAGTCAACTATTTCCCCAAATATTAATTTTAAAATCAATTTCAAATCAACATCCACGTATTAATTTTCAATATTATTTAAAAGTGAACTCCAAGTATTATTTTTTCAATATTATTTGAAAGTGAACTCCGAGTATTAATTTTCAACGTACAACGTTAAAAGTGGACTATTTCCCCAAGTATTAATTTTGAAATCAATTTTTTCAAATAAAAATCCTATACATTAATTTTTAAAATATAAATTTTAACAATTTCCAAAATATAAACTTGGAAATAAATTCGATGGATGCCATAGTTAAATACATATTGAAAAACGCATACAATAGGCTTACACAATCATGCCATCTAGTTTACATGGTAGCGTCACTGTAAGCTTACAAGGTAAGGTTACCACGTAAGGTTACAGTAAGTTTACAATAAACTTACATGACAAGCTTTTACTATTATAAATAAATAATTTTATAAAAACTTTTATGCGCAGTAGTTTATTATGGCACTTACAGCTGCGCAGTAATTTTTTTAAGTCAACCCTAACAAGCCTTTAAAAAAATAAATTAAATTTTACAAAACTGTTTATTTTGTTGTTTACATGATAATCTCACAGCAACCTTAAGTGATAACCTTACAATAACCTTTTAAAGTAACCCTACATAGACTTTACCTTGTAAGCTTAAAGTGACTACCATGTAAGCATACAATGTCTTTACTAAGTAAGTTTACTATGTCCTTACTGTGTAGGCCTACTGTATAACGAAAATTTTAAGTTTACCGTAAGTCTACAGTTATCTTCAAGGTAAAAATAATTTGTACGAATTTTGTTTAGCAATTCAACCAGAATTGTACAGATTTCCTATCAAATTCGTAAGAAATCACTAGTGAAATTCGTGTGACGTTTTGAAAAGTTTTTTCGCACGAATATTCGTACGAATATTACCCGAATTCTTAATATAGATTATAAAACAAGTTTTCACTCGGAAATTCTTTTGACACCTTCTTTCAAACATTTTCAGCCAATTTTTCAAACGAAATTCAAGCAAATTACGAACAGATTAATTTAAAAAATTAATTTAGAAAATTCTGCATGAAAATTCGTACGGATTTCCTCACGAAATGCCAGCTAAAACATTCTTCAACAATATTTTAAACGATTTCCTTACGAAATTCAAGTGAATTACGAACACATTAATTAAAATTTTTCTAGAAAATTTTGCACGAAAATTCGTATAGATTTCCGCACGAAATGTCAGTTAAAAATTTCTTAAAAATATTCATCCAGGTTTGCTTACGAAATTTTAGTGAAGAAATTACTAAAAAAAATTTAATTAATCTGTTTGAAATTCGTTCAAATTTTGTACAAGTACTGCAAGCAAATCTAGCCAAGTATTTGTAGAAGAAAGTTTTAGCTGGAATTTTGAGCAGAAATCCATACAAATTTTCGTGTGGAAATTTCTGAAAAAAATTTTATTTAATCCACATAGCACAATATCTTTCTGTAAGTTTGTGGTGTGGATTACACGTATAGTTTGTAAGGATAGGGCTGTACACTTGTGGTAAACTTAAGGTAAACTTTAAATTTCCGCCATTACCGTAAGCTTACAAGTAAAGGTTATTGTAAGCTTCCAAGCATAGTTTACTGTAATCTCACAAGTAAAGGTTAATATAAACTTACAAGCAAAGTTTTCTGTAAGGTTACAAGTAAAGGTTACTGTAAGTTTACAAGTAAAGGTTATTGTAAGCTTACAAGTAAAGGTTACAGTAAGCTTAAATAGTAAGGTTGTGATAAGAATACTATAACTTTGTAAAGTTAAGATAAGGTTGTTGTAAGTTTACTAAATAAGGTAAATCTTTACAAAACAATTTATATAATTAAGAAATAAATCAAAAAACATTTTTTTAATTTACGGTCCTGATCGAATCTGGAAATTTAAGAAGGCGTTGAAAATCTTGAAATCAAATTTGGGAGAACTGTGATTCGAACCTGAGATCGACGCGCTTAAACCTAATAGCCTAACTTACTAATTAACTACCCTCTGGGCACGGAAACGTGTTTGTTCTAGAAACGTTCCTAAAACGTTTTTAAAACGTTTCATGTCCTCTACATAATGTCTTTGAAACGTTTTATGTTCTAAAAACGTTTTTAGAACATTGGACGTTCTTAAGCCGTTATGTAGTAGACATGAAACGTTCTAAAAACGTTTTAGGAACGTTCCTAGAATAAAGACGTTTCCGTGCCCAGAGGGTATTAATATTCAATTCATTATTATATTCAATGTTTTCAGAAAAATATGCTTTTGATGGTGTGGAACATCAGATATAAAAGAATTTATTTTACAATTTTCATAATAAATTGATATATTTTTTGATGAATAATATGTATTAAATAAATCTAATTTCTTATTTTTAGGGGGATAGTGGTGGACCTTTAATGTTCCCAAAGGAAACAACATTTTACCTTATTGGGATTGTATCGTTTGGTTTTCGATGTGCAGAAGCTGGCTTTCCCGGAGTATATACCCGAATAACGGCTTTTTTGGATTTTATACAAAGCAATATGATATAAAGAAAATAGACAATTTAAACGTGGATATTTAATTACTATTATACGTATTGTGCTATGTGGGTACATAGCCCAATATCTTACTCTTAGTTTGTGGTGTGGATTACACGTATATTTTGTAAGGATAGGGCTGTATACTTGTGGTAAACTTAAGGTAATCTTTAAATTTCCACTATCACGGTAAGCTTACAAGTTAAGGCTACAATACGCTTACAAGTAATCTTTAATTGTAAGCTTACAATCAAAGTTTACTGCAAGGTTACAAGTAAAGGTTATTGTAAGCATACACGTAAATGTTACAGTAAGCTTAAATGATAAGATTGTGGTAAGGATATTATAAAGTTGTAAGGTTGAGGTAAGGTTGTACTAAGTTTACTAAATGGAGTAAAACTTTGCAAAATAATTTATAATACCATTAAGCTTACTGTAATTTTACAGGAAACTGTAATTGTAAGCTTAGAGTAACCTTTACTTGTAAGCGTACTGTAACCTTTACTTGTAAGCTTACCGTGATGGCGGAAATTTAAAGTTTTCTTTAAAATTAGCACAATTATACAACCCTATCATTACAAACTATACGTGTAATCCACACCACAAACTTACAGCAAGATATTGTGCTATGTGTTCAATATTTTATTTTTAATAGATATTTTATGATATTTTCATTTTCATATAAATGTGGGGCTGAAAATTAGCATTGTTACTGCTGGAAATTTTATAGCTTATTATTTTTCTGCAATTACTTTTAAATTGTTGTAATAGTGGATTTCTATTAAATTTGTAAAAGTGTCAGACTTTGTATAACTGGTTTGTATAACTAAATATTTCTGTTAATACAGTACACGATAAACTTTAAATTAGTGGAAAGTTTTTTTAAAGTTTTATTTTAAACTTCTGTAAGTGTTTTAGACTCTAACGTGTTCAGATAGGTCGCTATGACACAGATGAAAGTTTTTTTTAATAAAAAATATTGTCAATGTGTACTTGGAGATAATTATATTATTTTTAAATTGCTCTAAATTAGACTTGGCTACCTAATAATACACATTTGTATCCATCATTTTTTATTTATGAAATATTGATCAATTATATTCAAGATCAAATATACGTAAAGGGTTGTCTATAATCTACGTAACAATTTTTTAATACTTTTCAGACACCCTCTCTCCATCGTTTCTATTGCATTAAATGCATTTTTATAAATTGAACACCTCCTCCTTTTACTTTGGTAAAGTAGTTTATGAATGACCTCTAAGTGCTTAAGCTGGTTCCAGAAAACACAGTTTATTAACCACTCAAAGGTCAAGGCACTTAAAATTTTCTTGTGAATTTCTATTCTATTATGTCTCATAAGAAATTTAAGTCCAAAAAAATTGTTTGACTTATTTTCAAGAAAAATCATTTTATGTTTTTTCATGCTAAAAACACAACCAGTTAGCAATAAGTTTAACCATAAGATTTGAACCTTTAAACTTTTTTCTCAATTTATTTACATTATTTTTGGAGTAGGGGAGACCGGGGCGTAATAGATCACTTTTCACTTTTTGTTGCTTAACTTCGTCATTCTTGCTTTAATAAAAATTACATTGTGTGGAAAACTTAGCCTAACATCTTAACTTTCAGTTAAAAAAAGTACGCCCTTATAACACTTATACTTTTTTCTAGAACAATGTTTTTGGAGAAATGCAAGGTGAGCAATTTCGCCTCGGGCCGGGGCGTAATGGATCAGCAATGAAATAATAATTTTTATCATGAAATATTAATTAATATTGACAATTTTTGTTTCTATTTTACATTTATAACAAATAATATTGAAAATGGAACATATTTAATTTAAACTTTAAACATTTTCATACAATTTTAAAATTTTTAAAAGTTGTAGCGAAATGCAAAATCCAGTTATTTAAAAAAATCTACTCTCCAGTTATTTTTTTTATTAAGGGTTACGATTGGCTATCATTTTATTAATATTTTAAATATAATAGGTTTTTCTTAATAAAATATGCGAGCCAATATGCCCCGGCCAATGTGAGCCATTACGCCCCGGAGGTTTTTGTTGAAAATTTTGTTATTCTTTATCAATACCGTAAGTATTAAACAAAATTTGTCAATTGTTCTTTAAGAACAAATGTTTGAAGCTCAAAACCTGATATACAAAAATTTTTTACAAGTAATTTTGAAGAAGATATAACAAAAAAACAAAGATATAAAAATTTTAGTTTCAAGGGTAAAAATCACTTTTTCTACCATTTTTTACAATAATAAATGAATAACAATGAAACTTGATACAAACTTACAGTATGCCAAGTACATTGTTTTGATCAAAAACCCCTGATTTACCACTTTTGAATAAATCAAAGTGATCCATTGCGCCCCGGTTTCCCCTAATTTCAAGAAAAAAGTCTAATTGAATAAAATTAGTGAAAATTGATTTTTCAAATTATTCTTTGCTAAGGACATTACATTTTCAATAAATTAGTATTCGAATGAAATTTATTTTTAGTTTGCTGTATTTTTATTAAAATTAAATGAATAAATCAAGTTTTTGTTTTAATAATAATTATTTATTTTCTGGTTAAACTATATAAATTATTAAAAAATTTTTAACAATACTTACATTAAATGTTGTTCATTAAACATTAAACGTTCTAGACATGACGTTCTGCCAATCACATATGGCACGTAGTAGTTAAGAAGAATATCGCGGATGATCAGGTAAAAGCAAGAAGACTAGAGGCAGGAGAGCTAACTGTTGTAGTGGGGGTAAGAGAAAAAAGTGGAAATATGAAGACGTGGATAAATTGCGCCAAATATAGTGTTTTGTTTCTGCACTACAACGTACACATGCGTTTCACGTATTTAAATATATAACGTAAGCTTGTGTGAGATGTAGGGGAGAGTCTCCAGTTGTGAGACGGGTTTTATTTTTGACCCGTAAATTGTAAACGAGTAAACGAATTTGTAAATAAAGTACACCGTTCGAAAGGTAATAGAAAAACGCAACTTTTATTAAAAGAAAGTATAGTGTTTCTATGAACTCAAGAAATTTTACGGTACATTTTCGGAGCACATCGCTTTTTTCAAAAAAAGTGTCTCCAGTTGTGAGACACTCATTAAAAATTGCTAAACTTTAATAAGTTTGATATAAAACGTTATGTTTAGTAGAAATTATTAAATATATTAATAATATATATTATTATATACTAAATAACAATATTTATTCGCCAAAATATGCCCATCTAATAAACACAATTAAATAGCTTCATCAAGAGCATTAAAATTGATTTCTTCTGGATCAATTTACTGTTATCCACTTGACATGCACAAAAATACTAGAAAAAAATCAAAACAATATTTAAATAGTATGCCTGCAAAGACGTATTTTTTATGCTGCCCAAATGGCTGTCGAGACTGACTCACAACTGGTGATATGTTGTGTCTCACACCCAGAAATTGGTGCTATTTTAAAAAAGGAAAATTAACCCTTTAACGACGAGATGTGCTGCTTTTCAACATGAATTTTAAACGCCCACAATTTAGTAGAAAGAAGCCATAAAATTGTTCAAAAGTCCATATCCTACTATTTTTGGGGACGCTTTTTCGAATGACGTGGTCAAAATTTTCAAAAAATGATACTAAACATTTCTTTCTTTTAAAAATACTTAAAAATGTCAAGTTTTTTGAAAGTAATTTTTTTAAAAAGAATTTTTCCCCGCTATAACATTTTTAAAATAGAACAAAAATTATTATATATATTTATTTGTTATAGGGTTTAAACCCATACAAAGGAGTTTGATACATTTTTCTTAATCTAATTGTTTTATCAAAATATTTGCCTTAATCAAGTGATACATTATATAATATTTCAGTAATAAAGTTTGTAACCTTTTTAACTGAAGACAGGTTCCCATCGTTAATTAGTCGAAGCCAAGTATTTTTAACACTATTTTCATCTTCACAATTAACAAAATATTTTCCCCTTATTAAAGATAGCCCTTCACACTGTATAAAGAGATGGTATTCGTTGAAAATAGGCTTTCGTTCCATACATTTACATTTTTGGTCCTTGGAGAGTTTAAAACTTTTATTCTTTATTACAATTCTCGTTTGGTAAATGTTTAATAGACGGAGCTGCGCAAAAATTTTGAAGTACGATAAAGGCAATCTACCCAACAAGTATGGTTGAGTTCGACCGTACAAATCCAAGTGAGGATAAATCTTGAGAGAGGAGGAAGCCTGGAGCCTCGTTATGTCGCTGGATACCAGAAAATCTTCGTATTTTTTTAATAGTACATTCTTAGATGATCTCAATAAGTCATAAGTTAGAGTATTCCAGATTTCCTCACCTCCTATCCTATCGAAGAATAATCTCTTGACTTGTAAAGCCTAATTATGTTTTTCGTTACAACCATTACATTCTGATAAATATTTGAGTCGCTCGAAACATATTCTCGGGTATCGCTTAGTGTCCATCTCGAGTATTTTTTCTAGCCAATTTAGGATCATTCTGAAGATTCTCAAAGAGATATGACGACTTCCTGTTTCAATTCGAACTGCATAACTTGGAGTATTCCGTGGAAGATTGAGGATTCTTTTATAATAATCTAAATGAATTGATTCTAGGTCATCGAGATACCTGCGGCCCCAAATTAAGGCCGCATACAATAAAGTGCTAACTACAAGGCTATTGAAAAAAGTAACAACAGTACGCCATGATTCGAATTTTAGATTACAAATTAGTGGAATAGCAGTACCTATCGCTAATTTTGTTTTACTTTTTGCTTGTTGAGTTGCCGTTGCAAAGAGAGCAGATTCTGCAAAAGGGATCCCCAAGTATATATAGGAATTTACTATTTCAATCTTTTCTTTGTTATGGAGTAAAGTAGGATATTTTTTAGTGTGTCCCCGTCCACCCTTCTGGAAAACTACAACTTTAGTTTTTTTAACATTAATCACTAATCTATTTTTAAGACAGTAGTCCTGGAGGATTTCAATTATTCTTTTCATTTCCATTATATTATCAGCCAATATTGCTATATCATCAGCATATGCTTGAATTAAAATTTCTTTTTGGTGATTAATTGAAACCCCTCTAACTCCTCCATTTAACAAATATTTTTCCAAATCAGCAATAAATAAATTGAAAATCACAGGATTCAATGTCTTGCCTTGCATTACCCCTTCCGTTGCTTCCACTCGTTCCAAGTTACCCCCTTTTCCACGTACGGAGACATTCGCCCTTGAGTACAGACTCATTAATATATTTAAGAACTTTGATCCGATTCCCATTGAATATAATTTATCTTTTATTAAAAAGTGAGTCAAGGAAGGAAAGGCGCCCTTAAAGTCGATAAATAAAACAAAGAGTTTCCCTTTATTTAATATTAATCTACTTTAAATCATTGCATTCAATGTAAACAAATTGTCTAAACAACTGCGGTTTTCTTTAAACTCTGATTGAAATTCAGGGATTAAATTGTTTGCTTCAATCCACTTGTTTAGTCTTCTCGATAGGATCTGAGTGAAAAGTTTAAGTATACAGTTTAGAAGTGCAATCGGTCTATAGTTAGAATGTTCCATTTTATCCCCCTTTTTAAATATCATTATAAAGTCCATATTTGTTCAAGACTGTCGTACCTTTTCCTCCTTCATCACTTTATTGAACAAATCTAAAATGTAAACAACTCCACTTTCAGGCAAATTTTTTAGAAAATCGTAAGAGATTTCGTCCGGCCCTGGAGCTTTGTGAAATTTACACTTATTGATACTAGTTATTATTTCTTCCTTAACAATGGGAGAATCAATATTCTCATTGCTATACTTAGGTTTATTTAACAAATAATGGGAAGAGACTATCGGGGGGAATGTCTCTCTCAGATATCTTCCCCACGATTCGAGATTCAACAGATCAGGTGATTTAAATTTTCGTCTTGATTTATTTACTAATTTCCAAAGGACGCCAAATCTTTTATCGATGATAATAATTTAATACAATACTCGTTGTAAGCTTTTTTCTTTTTCTCCAATAGATTTACATGAAATTTTTTATATTCTATACTCAACTCTGTGGGAAACTTTTGTAGTCTGCACTCTTTTAACATTTTTTAAAAGAATTTTTTGCTTTACAGACATTCATTATCGAACCAAGGTTTAGTTATTCTCACAATAAACTTTTCTTTATTAAACATTCCCAAACTTTCGGCAACCTCGAACAAAAATTATCAGAAACGTGTTCCCGATAGTTGTACTTGGAAAATATCCATTTCTGATTTTTATTTTTTTCGATTTTAAATATAAAATGGCGCTTGAAGGACAGAAAAATTTCCTAATTTTACGTAAGTTTACAAACTTTTTCAAAATTCTTCAAATCTAATTGAAATTTACTACTCGGGGGTTTTGGGGATCTCTGATTACGAATCTGAAGTCAGATTAAAAAAACTCAAAATGGCGATCGAATTCTGTGAAATTCATTCAATTCAGTTAAAACTCGTCACACGGAGGTTTTTGGGGTCGCTGATCACGAATCTGAAGTGAGATTTATAAAATTCTATATGGCGGATTCAGAATGGCGGCTTCATTTTTCAAAATTACTTAGATTTGCTTAAAATTTGTTACTCGGGGGTTTTTTAGGTCCCTGATTACAAATATGAAGACAAATTCAAAAAATTTAAAATGACGGGTCCAAAATAGCAGCTTAATTTGCCAATATTACTGAGATTTGCATAAAATTTGTTACTCTGAGGTTTTCGGGATCGCAGATTTTGAATATAAAATCGCCTTTAGCCTTTAAATAATTAAAGTTGCTTGATTCTCACCACGAGGAGGTAGACGATATGGAGAAGCATTTTTTTTTACTTTTTCAGTTCTTACTTTGTTCAAATAATTTTTGCCGATGCACATAGCCAAAAGCTGAAAAAGTAAAAAATATGATTCTCTATATCACCTGCCTCCTCGTGGTGAGAATCGGGCAACTTTAATTATTTAATGGCTAAAAGCGACTCATATTCAAAATCAGCGACCCCGAAAACCCCAGAGTAACAAATTTCATGCAAATCTTAGTAATTTTGGAAAATTAAACTGACATTTTGGATCTGCCATTTTGAATTTTTGAATCTGACTTCATATTTGTAATCAGCGACCTAAAAAACCCCCGACTAACAAATTTCAAGCAAATCTAAGTAATTTTGAAAAATTAAGCCGCCATATTGGATCCGCCATTTTGAATTTTATGAATCTTAATTCAGATTCGTGATCAGCGACCCCAAAAACCTCCGAGTAACGAGTTCTAACTGAATTAATGAGTTTCATGAAATTCGACCGCCATATTAGATCCGCCATTTTGAATTTTATAAATCTAAATTCAGATTCGTGATCAGCGACCCCAAAAACATCCGAGTAACGAGTTTCAACTGAATTGAATGAGTTTCACAATATTGACCGCCATACTGGATCCGCCATTTTGAATTTTTTGAATCTGACTTCAGATTCGTGATCACAAAATATAGAGAAAACACTAAAAGAAAATGCATTACATTTACCATTTCCAATTAATTAACTTGGAGAAAAAGTACTTTGCATTTATTGAAAAAACGCTTTTTTGGCGATTATCACAGCCAGTGTTATTTAACAAAAACAGTTTATATATCCGTTTCGGCGTACAAGAAAAAGTTAGCTCATATGAAAAGAAATGTTTTTATATAAACTAATCAACTTTTTAATATTGCATGTTAAAAAAAATTGACTGTATCACAACTGGAGATGTCTCACAACTGGAAACTCTCCCCTACAGAATGTTCAGAACCATACTAATATTCACTCACTGCTGTGCGTGATAAAACAACCCAGTAAGCCCCTCCTGTATTTCGGTATCTTGGGTAAAAGTTTATATTTTTGTCAAAATGTATTAAAATTTAAGTGAACAGATCTTACAACCTGTTCACTAAAACCTCTAACCGGATCTGTGTGCAGTCACAAAAATCTTCATTTTCTAGTTTCAACTTTTTGCCCAATCTAAAGCTTCGATCTCAAATTCATAGAGAGGGTGAGCAAAAATGGAGTTAACGGCCATCAACATTAAGTGCAATGCAGGCGGTGGTATGATGTCAAAAATCAATCCGTCAGAAAGGCTTGAAAAATTTGGTGAATTAATGCAACATTTGTAATTCCTTGCTAGCTTTTTATTAGCTGCAGCATCCTCTTAATTCCTGTAATTTTTAAATATATTTTAAATCGTTCGAAAATTTCCTCGTTTGCAAAGACTGTTTTTATTTATATTGCACCAGGTACATAAAACAAACTGCTGTGTGTCATTAGACCTGCCAAAATATTCACTAGTTTCAAATCCGTAGCTATTGTTCCACTAATATCATTGACGTTGACAGCTGACCATATCTGACATACGTTTTCATAATTTTCCTGCCAACATTAATAGTAAAATTTTAACAATGCCAAGAAATACATAATTTAACCTTATTGTTAAATATATAAGTAGCGATTAATTCTGTATAAATTATTTTTTAAATTAATTTAAGTATTAGTGACTGTGTTATAGCCAGCAAAAATATATATCCCCACCTGTATTGTTTCATATTCGACATGAGCTGCAAAAAGTATTTGCAACTCAGTCTTATTTCTGCCTTTGAAGTGTATTATTAATTTCATTAATAAATTATCACTCTCTGAAGTGAATAAAAGTAAAGTGTGTCTATTTAATAAATTAGACTGTAACTTTTTGGCGATCTTGCCAGTATAGCAACAAACGACGTAAAAATAATTCGTCAAACTGTGCTATCTTGGAGTGTTAACCTGTTTTTCAACGGAAAATATTCGAGTTCAAGCAAAGGAGAAAAGGATCCGTGTGTGTTCTATGGATACCATTGAGAAGTTTGAAAGTGATATTAATTGAACTACTTGAGCTTGTCGACCTAGATATTAAGACTCAGAAGAAGACGACTTCTGGAGAAATTTCATCTATTTGGAGATCCAGGCAGATACGTCATCCGCTTACTTAGGGGTGCTTTGCAGCAGTGACTACGGCCACTCTGTACACATCACCAGGGTCCAGAAGAAGCAGAAATACGTAAGATTTATTCAACGAATAAACTACATTTGATATGTTTGATTAATTAAATGGTAACTAGACTACGCGTGCTAGTAGTCCTTAACAAAATAAATTATTTCTCTGAATAACCTTGTTGTAAGTGTGTAGCCACTTGAACACGTGAAGAGAACTAAAAACATATAACTTTTGTTACGCGAAACACGCGAAACACCCGACAAAAGTAAATTAAAATTTAGCATTCTGACATATTACATATATAGGTATTTTAAACACAAAAGCTATACATCTGACACAAACTCTGACTCGACTGACGAAAGTTTAAATATGGAGAACGAATCAAAACTACCCTTAATCCAACTGGAACATCAACAACGCCAAACACGGAGCAGACTCTTTCATCTATTGCGGATCAACTTTCAAGATTAAATGTAGGAGTTATGAGTATAGGAAAATTTGTCATGAATTGAAATACGCAATTCAATCAGAATACACAAGCCCAATTAAACGACAAGTTGCAATATAAAATGAAGAAAACGAAATTTTAAGACGATACTTGATGAACATTCGTCGAAATATAGGATTACAAATAAAAGCTCTAAGACCGCAAAATTTAAATAAAGCTCAAATGCAAGCATTGGAATTAGAATTATGGTTTCAAGAAAGTGAAATACCAAAAACAGAATCAACAAGAAAAATTTTGCCACGATTTCCAATCACACCTACATTTAAAGGAATTCTTAAACCTTTTCAAAATTATTAGAATTTGTCAAATAATGTAAATGCACCAGCAGTGCAAGTTCCATCGCAGATAAAGCAGGTATCATGTTACATGTGTGGAAATATAGGACATATGACAAAACATTGTAGTAAATCAGCAAATTTTCGCGACGGCTGATTGCCGAAGAGACCACCGGAATTAATCAGAGTGACACGCGAAGACCATGAATTTTCAGACTTTCAGGCAATGACCGAGGAAGAAATTCAACACCACGGGCAATACTAAAAGAAGGTCGAATATCAACCTTGTGTGGACGATTACAATCCGTATACGGAAGAGCTGATAACAGAGAAAAATACAGATTATTAATAGACTCAGGAGCATCAGTTAACATAATAAAGGAAAATAAAATTCCTAAAAACAATCACACGACTTTTAAAGTGAAAAAGAATTTTTATATAGGTAAAGATAAGTACCAATCAGAATATGGTGTTCATTTAAATTATTTCGGCAGACAACAATTATTTCACATTGTCAATGAAAACTTCCCATTACCCGAGGATGGAATAATTGGATTATAATTATTACAGCAATACGAAAAATACGCTATTACTCCAAAATTCCTTATCATAGAAAAATGGAAGACACCTTTACATGAAGATGGATATTTTGTAGAACAAAATAAAATGCGGATATGCAACATCATAGTGAATAAAGAAGGTGGTGATATTTTAATAGAAGGCCACTCTAATATTCCCACTGGACTCTATAAAATACAAAACAGAATTATGAAGGCACCTGTTTTTAATTATTCTAATTAACCTTTAAAAGTGCCAAACAAAATTGATGGAATACATATAGAGAAAAATTATTACGACATCACAAACGATAAAACGCTCAAAAATAAAACAAAATTAAAAGCTGAAAAACTATCTGAACGATTAATTGATTTAAAAAATAAAACAAGATTATCTAATTTGGATAAAAATACAAAAGATCTTTGGAGAATCACCGAAAACTATCACAGTAATTTTACCCCAGATGACGACGAAAATTCGTGCACAAATGCGACTAGTAACAAAATTGTATTAAAATCTGGAAAAATAATCAATGACTTTAGAAAATTAAACGAGAATACAGATCGAGAAGTATATCCCTTACCAGTGATTCAAGACGTTCTTTCACAGTTAAGAAAAGCAAAATTCTTTTCAGCATTTGACCTGTCTTCACGATTTCTCCAAATACCAATGGAAAAAGAAGCTTTTCAAGGATTAATTGATGATGCATGTCTTTTATACTTAAATGACATTGTTATTTTTGGATCTACATTAGAAGAACATAATAAAAATTTAAAAATATACAGGATTCAGCACAACGAGAGGACATTATCAATTTATCCGAATGCCTGTTGGTTTAAACAATGCACCTGTCACATTTCAAAGAATGATGGACCACGCTTTTCAAGGATTAATTGGTGATGCATGTCTTTTATACTTAAATGACATTGTTATTTTTGGATCTACATTAGAACATAATAAAAATTTAACCAAATTCATGGAACGAGTGGAAACATTGGGATTTAAATTGAAACCGGATAAGTGTGAACACCTTCGACCAGAATTAGAATATTTAGGACATGTTATCACAGACAAATGAAAAAAACCAAATCCTTTATAAATACAAGCTGTTCAAAATTTTAAAGAACCAAAAAACGCAACAGAAATACAGTCATTTTTAGGATTAGTTGGATATTACAGAAAGTTTATTAAAAATTTTTCACACATAGCTAAACCATTATCAAGATTAACAGCAAAAGGAACTATTTTCGATTGGTCAAAAGACTGTAATACAAGCTTCAAACTATTAAAAGATTTATTGTGTCAATCACCTGTATTAATGTCGGAGTAGGAGCTGTTCTTTTTTAAGATTGACATCCTTGTTGCTATATTTCAAGATTATTAAATAAAGCAGAACAAAATTACAATACAGCAGAAAAAGAACTACTAGCAATCGTGTGGGCTACAAAACGCCTAAGGCAATATCTATTGGGACGGACTTTTACTATTCAGACAGATCATAAAGCACTAATTTGGTTACATAATGTAAAAGATCCTAGTTCAAAATTATTAAGGTGGAGATTACGCTTAGAAAAGTTTAAATATGATACAGAATATGTTAAAAGAAAAGAAAATAAAACAGCTAACTCTTTCAAGGCTATTTTCAATACAAGACGAGGAGAGTGAAAAAGCCACACCAGAAAAAATTCAGAAGACAATAAACTTAGTTCAACAAAAGAAGAAGAATACATGTCACCCGATATACAGAGGTTTGATGCCATTCCACAGCCGAAAAATAATAAAAATTATATTAAAACCAAACAATACGATGAAACAGATGTTCTAACACAAAATTTTGTAAAATGGAAAGAGAATAAAGAAACTGTGCATCTTACAGTAACACCTAACACTCAAAGAAAATTATGCAAAATAAGGCTAACAAAAGATTTACCCCAATTCAAAAAATGAAAACTGGTTAAAATATTTTGAAAATCGAGTTAAAGAAGTTATAGATAAGAAACTCATTTCACCAATTCTGAAGTACCCAAAATTAATCTATCAATGGAAAGAGAAGCATGAAAAATGGTTAACTAAAGCTACAAACAAATAATACAAGACAGTATTTACGAAGACAAATAATACTATTACATCATACATACTAGGTAAACACAAGGTTTTAAATGTAATACACTGTTAGAAAAAAAGCAAAATTGTATCTCTCAACTGTACTCCGAAACTAGATAGAATGAAGACAAAATGTAAGCTACGATTTACTACTCGACATAAATGGAAGTGACAGTCATGCATTTAAATTAATTGTTTAAAACAATATGTAAATCTTTGAGTTGAAAAATTAGGTCTAATATGTGTAACAATTAAATGAGTAGTGTTCACGTCGTTATATCCTACGAAAGACAATCACATAGAAACTCAGAATTAAATATTAAACCTTATTTAAATAAAAATGTTAAAAACTTAGGTTTTAAGGACTAAATTCTATCTAGCGAGAGGGATGTTATAGCCAGAAAAAATATATATCCCCACCTGTATTGTTTCATATTCGATACTATATACATGTATTTTAGACAAAAATAAGAAGGTAATTATGCAGAATCGTGACTTTTGCCAATTTTGAAGATAAATGATTCTTTTCTTTTGGAAAAGCTTTAATTTAACTAATTATTGAAGAATTCGGTGGGGGGAGAATGAAAAAGTTACTTACAGAACGCCAGGGCTGGGAAACAAATTTTTTTTTTGGTTTTTGACGTTTTACTCGGTAAATATTAAAAATTTTGAAAAATGTTCTTCATAAAAGTTGTAGATCGTGTTAAGATACATATTTTATGTTACATGCAATTGTTTCATAAATTGAGTATTTTTTTAGAAAAACACAAAAAACGAAAAATAACCATATAAACGTAATATAGTAGAAGGGCTTTTCATGCAATTGATAATTTCCTTATTTTTTTCAACGTTTTAATGCAGAAGGTAGTCAAATTAACTTTCTAGATGGTACTTGAAGGTATCCAACTTAGAGTAGACCCCCTCCAACGTTTAAAAAAAGGCGTTTTGAAGGTGCATCCACAACACATCACTCAAAGGCGGGCGAAGCCCGCCGCACCTGATTTCCTTGAACGTTTTAATGCAGAAAGGAAGTGATGTATGTTACGTGTGCAACCCTGACTGTTAGAGATAACCCTCTGGGCACGGAAACGTGTTTGTTCTAGAAACGTTCCTAAAACGTTTTTAAAACGTTTCATGTCCTCTACATAATGTCTTTAAAACGTTTTATGTTCTAAAAACGTTTTTAGAACATTGGACGTTCTTAAGCCGTTATGTAGTAGACATGAAACGTTCTAAAAACGTTTTAGGAACGTTCCTAGAATAAAGACGTTTCCGTGCCCAGAGGGAAGTGCGATACAAATCCGGATATTTCTAAAAATTTCATCTAGCAAGGTTGGGTAGCTGACGAACTAACTATGTGTGAGTTTTTAAGGTACACTCAGATGCATTAATGCTGTCCTTCCGGTTTAAAGGAATTTTGAAAAGACGTGTCATTTCTATCAAATATTCTTAGTTCGTGACATACAAATGTTCTCATATGTCATGAACTAAAAACATTTTGATAGAAATCATACGACTTTGCAAAAGAACGTCATACCGGAAGGACAGCATTAATGCATCTGAGTGTTACTTTGCAAAAGAACGTCATACCGGAAGGACAGCATTAATGCATCTGAGTGTACACTCAGATGCATGCTTCCGGTTTGACGGTATTTTGCAAAGTCGTATGATTTCTATCAAAATGTTTTTAGTTCATGACATATAAGAACATTCGCATGTCACGAACTAAGAATATTTGATAGAAATGACACGATTTTTCAAAATTCCTTTAAACCGGAAGGACAGCATTCATGCATCTGAGTGTACTATATTTGATTTGGATTTGGAAATGTGAGCGTGTCCTTCTATTTCTCATTTTCATTGGTATAACTGCGAGAGTTCATTCGATTATTTAGATTTAAATTCGAGATTTCTCACTCATGCTTTTTTTCTCAAGCAAATAGGTTGAACATTGTTTATATAGAATTCATTCTTTCCTTAACAATGGATTGTGTTACTTGTTCATGGAGCCATACTGATTTCTCAAATCAGTATGAAACAAATCTCAAACGAATAGATTACTAATTAAATTAAAGCTTTTCCAAAAGAAATTAATCCAGACTCCTCTTCAACGGATTTGACTTCCTTTCTGCATTAAAACGTTCAAGGAAATCAGGTGCGGTGGGCTTTGCCCGCCTTTGAGTGATGTGTTGTGGATGCACCTTCAAAACGCCTTTTTTTAAACGTTGGAGGGGGTCTACTCTAAGTTGGATACCTTCAAGTACCATCTAGAAAGTTAATTTGACTCCCTTCTGCATTAAAACGTTGAAGAAAATCAAGAAATTTTCAATTGCATGAAAAGCCCTTCTACTATATTATGTTTCTATGGTTATTTTTCGTTTTTTGTGTTTTTCTCGAAAAATACTCAATTTATGAAACAATTGCATGTAACATAAAATATGTATCTTAACACGATCTACAACTTTTATGTAGAACATTTTTCAAAATTTTTAATATTTACCGAGTAAAACGTCAAAAACAAAAAAAAATTTTGTTTCCCAGCCCTGGCGTTCTGTAAGTAACTTTTTCATCCTCCCCCACCGAATTCTTCAATAATTAGTTAAATTAAAGCTTTTCCAAAAGAAATTAATCATTTATCTTCAAAATTGGCAAAAGTCACGATTCTGCATAATTACCAATAAGAATATTTATATATAACCTTTTTTGAAACATTGAAAATGTGTTAAGGTATGTGGTAAGGTTATGTTGTGTACTAATGGTTATATGGTTATAGCTTATAAGGTAACGTTACATGTTAAGGTTGAGGTGAGGATACGCGTTAAGGTTTTGGTAAGGTAATTATTAAGTTATAAGGTTGTGATAAGTTAACGAGTTATCCTTATTAATAAAATCAGACGTCTGTCTGTACATTGCTTAAAACTTCAAAATTTTAGCATAAATAGATGTTGTTCACATCAAGGATTCCAGAAATAATCATAAAAATTTTAATGTACGTATGTATTTCCCAAAATCTTTGTACCCCAATCACACAAAAAGGCGTTCACCGATTTAAACCAAATTTGACAGAATGTTAGACCTTGGACCCAAGGAAGGGAAATTTCTAAAAAAGAAGACACAAATTCGCTAAATAAACAAAATTATTTTTAATGTTATAAGCAACTAATGAATAAATTTTTCATTTTTTTAAAGTTAAATATCTATTTTTATGACAAAAAAGTTATTACAATTTTTTTCGTTAATTTAAATGAATAATGTTTAAATTATTAATTTATTTATTAATTCTAATATATTAAACATATATTAGAAAAATTAATTGTAAGCACGGAAAATATATTTAATAATATTCATTATTATTTAAAAAATAAGTTATATTATGTTATAAATAAAAATCTGAAAATTAAATCTAGAAATTGTTACTTTTGATAAAATTTTTTATAATGATATTTCTATATCTCTTACCAATTAAATTAAATCATTTAGAACCTAAAAACAATACTTGCTTAAACGTTTAACAAAACTGATAAAATAGAAAATAGTGATCATTTTTAATTAAAATAAAATTTTCCATTAGACATTTAAATATTTAAAACTTTATTTAATTTTTATCATGGAATATTTTTACATTTTTATAAATTTATATAACAATTATTATTAAAAAGTATGAAATAATATTAAGAACAAATTAATATTTTATAGTCAATAATTTATTATTTCTTTGTTATTTTTAATAGTTTAAATAATTTTTATAATTTTCTTTACTTATTTTTCTATAGGTAGGGAAGGGTGGTCTCATACCGACCCCCTAATGTTTCTTAAATATGGTACACTCAGATGCATTAATGCTGTCCTTCCGGTTTAAAGGAGTTTTGAAAAGTCGTTGTCATTTCTATCAAATATTCTTAGTTCGTGACAAACGAATGTTCTCATATGTCATGAACTAAAAACATTTTGATAGAAATCATACGACTTTGCAAAATACCGTCAAACCGGAAGGACAGCATTAATGCATCTGAGTGTACATAGAGTTATTAGAATAGAATGCGCAAGTTATACAGTTTACCGTCAGAGTACTGATCTCTATTATAACTGGATGGGCGACACGTATAAAACTGTGATAAAATTAGAAGCCCGGAAGGCGCTATATTTTAGATACCCACTTTACAAAAGCAGACGGGAATTTTAAAATTACAAAGGAGGTTGAAATACATTTAACTATGAAAAAAATACTTAACTTATTTTAATAATTATTAAATTATTTTATTTTTATTAATAACTATAAATAATAATAAATAAATAAAAATTATTAAAATTAACTTAATTTACTTAAAAATAATTAAATATTTGACAAGTTAAATTTAAGTTTCGTTTAATTTTTTTTCACTTGGTAAGATTAATCATTTCACAAAAATACTAGCTTCTTAATTTAATTTGGTAAAAAAAACGGAAATTATTCAGCATTATACATATAATGTTTATAATAAAACAACAGTGAACAAAATATTACGCCTCGGCAAAGAAGCAAAATATAACCTAAAAATACACAATTCAATAATATATACACATTTTTTAAAATATATACCTACTTGTGAAAAAAACACCTTTCGCTTCCTTTTTCCCACAAAATAAACAAATTAAAACCATATTGGTATTTATATATTTAAAAAAGTTACAAATTATTTAATTTAATTACTTGAAGCATACGAGAGAAGTGTCAAAACATCGAACAACACACACTTTATGCAAAGCACACTTACACGGCAACTCACGCAATCAAGTCGCTCTACACTGTTTCACCGGTGTTTAAAACATGGCGTCGATGGTTTCAATTATTTTCACACCGGAAGCTACTTTTATATAGGAGTCGCCCATCCAGTTATATATAGAGATCAGTGCGTCAGAGGCATTCTCAGGCGCATAGAAAGAGACGAAAGCATGAAAGTACAGTAGTGTTCAATGGAGCCTTCTGTCTGAATTGCTGTTGCGATATGAAAAATGAGTGACTATGTGGTTTGTATAGTTCGTGGAGTAGTTGAACACACCTGAAATACAATTTTTTAACTGTCAACAAATTCTCAAGTTTGAAAGGTTAAATATCGAGTTTAATTATTTAATAAAAAGTTAAATATAATTAATAAATTGCATTTAATTGAAATTAAAATAAGAAAAAAGGATTCATTTTTTGATTATTTCAGTAAGTATAATTTTTATCATAAGAAAGAAAATATCACATATGTGACAAAAAATTACAATCATTTTATAAATAATATTTGAATTTGAATTGAATAATACTTTTTTATAAAGTATATAATAAAAAGGAAATTAAATTTTTTTTGTAAATTTATCAAATAAATAGAATTTTTTTTTTATTCACGGGGGTGAAGAGGAAATGCATTTACGCATGCCCAGGAAGATCCCACTTGCCTGGGGTATGTCGGGCTCGCACAAAATGCAAGGAAAAAATTCATTTTAAAGACATTTTCTTTTTCAGATTTAATTAAATGTTTTTAATTAGGTTTAAATAAGGACTTGGAAGGCGGAAAATAGTGAAACAGCAATATCCATTATTTTAATTTTCTTTAAAAATTAAAGATCTAAAATTATGTTAATAATTGATTAACTTTAATTAACCAAGTTTGGGTTCACAATAATACGCGTTTTCGAAGAAGAGTTTGTTTGAAGTGAGAAAAGAATTATAAATCTTTTTATTCTAACTTACTATCAAACGAAAAAAGTAAGAATTTTAATAGTATGTAATCAAATATTATGTAAAAGTTATTTTATAATTATTCATTGATAAAAATATGAATATAAATTGAAGAACAATTTTTTATTTCAGTAACTGGTCCAATAACCGTTATTACTTAATACCGCGTTTAAACGAGATGGCATTGAGGACATACATTTTGCAATAACATTAGGTTTTTCTCGCAAACTTTCCCACACTCGCACTACGTGATTTCTCAATTTTTCTGCATTGCGATCTTGCCCTGATACCCACTCTTGGATCATGATTGCCCATAAATTCTCTATTGGGTTGAGATCTGGTGATTTTGCAGGGTGAGGTAAGAACATGAGCAGTGGATGCTGTTCAAACCAATGTTGGACGCGATGAGCTGTATGTATTGAACTTCTATCCTGCAAAATATTGACTTCGGCATTTCTGACATAAGTGCGATGAACATAAGGTAATTAATAATTTTCTAGTATACCCACGTAGACCATAGCATTATGTCTTGCATTAATTTTGACAATGTCACCAACACCGTAAGAGGACATGCAACCCTAGAACATTGCCGAGATTCTACCGCTGTGATGTTTTTTTACTACGTAATCCGGATTAAGACGTTCTCCTTTTGGTCGCCAGACCCTCAAACGTCCATCTTCCTCGGTCTTAAAAGACTTCCCGTTCATACATATTGTTCTTTCCCAACTCTGTCTGTTCTGTTAGATATTGTAAGGCATACCCGATTCGACCATTCCGGTGTTCCTCGGTTAATGGGGATTTTTTTTCTGGTCGGTGACAATGAATGTTCATTTCATGCAGTCTTCTTCGGACAGTCAGAGCTGAAAATGGTCCTTGCACTTATACCTCTTTAAGTTATCGTCTTCTTCGGTAGTTATTCTTTGGTGAAAATTAAAGCGTCTTGAATCAATTAGAGCATTAATTCCTGCATTTTGATATCTTCGCGTCCACAATTGTACAGTTTTTATTGAGCAGCCAACAATTTCAGTAATGTCTACATTGTTTTGCCCAGCAAAACTCAGACCAGCAATAAAGCCACGAGCAGCTTCTAAAGTAAATTTATAATTAAATATATTTGATTAATTTGGATTTAGGGTCATTTGGGGTAATAAATATAAATTTAAAAATCAAACAAAAATATGTAATTTTTCCTTATTCATGTCCCAACAAAAATTGACTTTGATTTTTGTCAATTTAGTTAATAAATAATTAAGTGTTTACATTTACCCCGAGAATTCGAAAACTCGGGGTAAATGTAAACAGTACTCCAACTACATTTTAAAAGAAAATAATTGAATAAATTATCAGATCTGTCATTTTGAAATTCAAAAAATTTGATTTTAGATTCTTATTCAGCAACCTTAGAAACTTTTTTTATCAAATTGAATGAAAATCTATTAAAATTTGTTCAAGTTATTCAAGTTTTACATCACTAATTTTGTAATGGTTGATTGTTTATTTATATGATACATTATCAGTCAACTGGTTGATTTTTCTATACATCTACGAAGAACTGTTTTTCTGTTTTTCCATCCCTTAAGACATTAGTATGCTTGAAATAACTTGGTTTTTAAACCTCGCTAAAGTACAGAGGTGTTTACATTTACCCCGAATTTTAGGCAAATTACAAAATCTCGGGGTAAATGTAAACAGTCAGTTGTAGACGATTCAGGTGCATCAATATTTTTTTGTACCTCATAAAATTTTTCTAGGGAGCTCTAGTAACAAGTTCATGCAAAAAAATCCGTCCATTTTACCATTTAACAAAAAAACTGATATTTTTCGTAAAAAATAGATAAACCGTTTACATTTACCCCAAATGACCCTATATAAGGTTCTTTTTAATAACATGCATAATTACGTTTTTAATAAAAGGCTAATAATATTTTCAGACTTAAAAATTTACGTTTTTGATATTTTTCATATAAATATTTATCTATAATTTTTTGAGATGCAAATTTAAAATAAGCATTTTATTAAAAATTAAAATAATTGTTTGTGACAATTTTCTTTTTTTTAAATGATAAATTTAAGAAATTTATAGTTGGCTTGATAATTAGGATTTATAAAGAAGTATATGGGCGATTCCACATTAGATTTCAGTTCACATTGTAAATTCAAGCAAACCTATTTTTTCGTTTTTTAAAAGAAAAAAAAGATATATGTATTTTTTATATTGCTTTATGGCTAATTTTTGAATTATGAATTTTGGAAAATTTTATTTTTGTTTACAAAGAAACATTTTATTCGATTTTATTTTTCTAATTGAAATGTATTTTATTTTGTTTCCCTACGAGAGAAATAAATGTTATAAACAAGAATTTTTGTTTTAAAAATGACAAAAATATTTTTTTTATAAACAACATTTTTAAAACAATAAAATTGATCAGGCCCACTCATAAAAACATAAAAAAAATTATGTGTAAAATAACAAAAATTTTGGCACTATTTTAATTAAAGAAGGATCACCATTTCAAGCAACATTAATTCAAGTTTACATTATTTAGAAATGATAACTTTTTGTCATTATTTTAGATTTTAAGACTATGTTTAAAAAAGAAATCATTGATATGAAACATTACTTTTAAAATGAGGTAATCTAATTTTAAGTTTACAAAGTAAACAAAATAAAATTAATATAATATTATGTATATATTAGGGTTAGGTCACCGTTTAAAAATAATGCTTTAATTTCTAATTTCATTTTTATTAAAAATTATATATATTAATCTCCGTATTCTTTCATTCATTCTGTCCGCAAGAATTCCGTCCGCCCTCCTGCTGTGCTTTTGATGACAGAGAAGAGTTGGAGAGAGAAGTTTGTCAGAGTATATAAGAGAGAAATCATGATACAGAGAAGGAGTGGGAAGTATCGTCTTTTCTTTCAGTTTAGAGTAGAAGCGAGAGAGAGACGAACAGTTAAGAAAGTAACGCCTACTTTTTTTGGTTTGAGCATCATGGTTTTCTGTATTCTCAGTGACAGATATTAGAATAAATAAATGAAATGAATTCAATATAAATTTTTTTTTAATTGAGAGATGAAATATCAATCTATCCAAGTCAGGTTCGAATAAAAAACAATCTGTTTACGTTTCAACGACACAGTCGTCCTCTTCAGAAACGAAAAAAATGTCACAAAATTTGTTCAATCAAATGAACATTGCTGGAAGAAGACAAGGTTGATAATATTTCATCTCTCAATTAAACAATTTTAACCAAGTGATAAATTCAACATCATTATAAATTTTTTTTATTTCATAATCATATTTGTTACATCCCGAGCGGAAAGTGAGGTTATTTAAAATTTTAATTGTTATTTAATTTATTTCGGAGGAATGGTAGGCTGATTAAGTCAAGTTGGTAAAGCTTGACCATTTATTTTTATGTGGGTACGTTCTCTTCTATCGATCCTACGGGGGTCGTCTTGCAATTATTTAAAATATAATTGTTATATAATTACCTTTTCTTAATAATTTAGTAATTGAATTAAGTAAATGAATGATCTTAAATGTTTATGGTAAAATTATTTATTATCTTTGATTACAAGAAAGAATGAAATGTATAAATTTAGAATGTGTTTATGGTGTGAAATTACAATTTGTTAAAAATTGGTACTTACAATTACCTCTGTTTCGAGGGCAGATACAATGATGAATTTTTGACAAGGAATTTATTTCCTATAGTCGTTGACACTGTGAGGTTTTACAACTCTTGAAAAAGAACGGTTGGGACTTTGTCACAGTTTTTAGTTCTTATTCTCCGAAAGCACACACGTCACGTTTGCAAATCGTATCTCGAGAATAGACTAGGCTACGACGGAAAATCTATTAATTTTTGATAATGCCGACTCACAAGTCTGGCGATAATGAATACTTGTTCAATATTTTAGAACAACGAGTAAACTTTATACTGTTTGAAAATGCAAGATTTACGGCCAAAATTATGATTACCGAAGGGTCAAGCTTAAAGATGAAGCTGTCACGACGCGAACGTAACGATGACTTTGTATCGAAATAAACTGACGGGTGACGATGGATTTGCATGGGTTTTTATAGTAGCAAATCTTCCCTAGTGGGAGACAAAAGATCAAAGATCATCCCCATCTCTAAGCTCGACTCCTAGATCATCCCAAGAATTGAGTCACTTCTTGGAGCTTTGTGACCACCTGCTCCACATATAGTATATCGCGAGTATTACTATTCCATGAGATAGTAAACTTTCCCAGGAAGAAAACTAAGCTCGTGCCTTCGCAACATACTAATATGAGTCAAGTCCACTCATATATGTGTATAATATGGTTTACAATTTATGTTGGTGTGCATCTAAATATCGAATCTCATAGCTTTAGTTCTATGAAGAGTAAGATAATTACATTGTATTTTGTCAACTATGAGGATCGATATACAGATCAACTATTTCAAAAAGACATTCCATACTCTATGCAGCTGCAAAATAATTCTTAGAAAATAATGCATAGAGAATAGAAGGATACATATTGTTTATTATTAGAATCGTATAATATTAATTTTGAAACAAGAGTATTGCGTGAGAAATAATTAGTTAATTAAATATTACTTCTTATTTAATGGCCTTTTGTTCTATCACAAAATTATATTTATTTAAAGGTTTATTTTAATTTTGATGAATTATTAAAAGAAATAAATATCATTTCTCTAATAATTTTCTTATTAATTTAATATCTATTGCCTTTCTTTGGTATACTTATTTCAAATGCAATATCTCTATTATTGACATTCTAATTGTGCGATCATCAACAATGATTCATTGCTAATGTCTTCAATTTCAAAAAGAGAATTTTGTTACTGGGATGTAACATATTTTTAAAGGAATATAATTTGATAATAACTGCAAAAATAGTAAATTATATATTTCTTGATTACAATTTTAAACAAGTTTTTTTAAATGTAAAAATATGTGTGCAAATTTCGAATACTCTATCCTTTCAATGAGAATTAATATGAAGGAATGATTTGATTCCAATTTCGAGTTTACGCAAAATTGAAGTATCTAGAAAACTCTAATTTATACATTTTTTTCCTTTTTCTTACCTTATTTTTGATAAATAATTTACATTTTATTCCCAAAAAAGTGCATTTTTGAGTTTCATTTCCAAATTAAAAAATATATAATTTCCAATATTTTTTATTTATTAATTTAATATTTTAAGTCGAGTGTATTTTTTATTTATTTTTTAAAATTACTATATTTTAAAATTACATTTTAAACTTGAACATAAATTGATTCCATGTAACTTCATTGTGTATAAATTTTTAGGTCTTAAAACAATAAACAATATTATTATATTTTCATGCTTATTTACTTATAATTGATTTTTATTTCTCGTGAAAAAGCTATGTAGTCCTTTAAATAATAAAATTTTCTAAAATGTATTAAACAATTTGTGTATCTGTTTATAGATCTTGCTTTCGTGTGAACATGATACCTTACATAGATTTTCTTGAATTCGGATGAAATTTTGAGGGCTTATTTATCACATTAATCTTTCAAAATGGACAAAAGGAATATAGAATATATCCCACACAAAAAATTTTACAGTTGTTTTTTTTAAAAACTTGTTCAAGTAAAAAAAAAAATTTTAGCAAAATCTAAATTTATATATAATAAAATTGAAATTTTTATGTCAAGACGAATCGATAAGTATATACAAAGTATAAATATTTAAATATTTTTAAATAAGCTTAGGACCATTAAAAAGCGTTTATTTGTTAACCCTCACGGGCTCGAGCCGGGTCCCTCGGACCCGGAGGAAAGTTTTTTTTTCTACTTCCGGTTAAGAAAATATTATTAGAAAATCAACTTCACGTTAGACTTAAGGCCGTAAAAACACACATTTTTCACTTTTGTAAAGAATTTTTAATTCATAAATACTCTGGAAAATTCCCTTTTAACTTACGTAAAGACTCAAGCCGTGTTCGAGGGACCCGGGTTATAATTGCGTATAAAAAGTTAGTAATTTTTCTGCAATATTGCATTATTTTGTAATGTTCAACATCACCTACTGTAATAAGTGTAAACATATCCCAAATAATTCCGGAAGTGACGTGGTGCGAAAAATATAGTGCGTGTTGTACGTTTTTTGGAAAATTCCATTCCTAAAAGTTAAAGAACAGAAAATCGATCAGATTTTCTTTAAAATCGGTACTCGGGGGTTTTTAGGGTCGCTGTTTACAAATTTGATGTCAGAATTAAAAAATTCAATATGGCGGTCGTTAAAAAATTTTTTTTTAGTTTTACGTCTAAATAAAGATATTTATTATTAGGTAATTTAGCTAATGATTTTTTTCAGATGTTTTATATTTCTACCATTATTATATATTACTATTTTTTAAACTATTATATATATATATATATATATATATATATGTGACGCGACACGAGAAAAGGGACCTATCGAAAAAAATAACATTTTTGAGTTTTTAGTCGTATTCCATAGATTTTGAGTTGCTCTTTCACGTAAAAAAATCAGAAGTTAAAAATCTGAAATATTTTTAATAATATAAAGCCTGAAAGTTGAACGTGTCCTCGTAAATACGTGGGTTTTCTGCTTATGGCGTCATTTTAAACGCTCCCCCTGTAAAATTCTCTTTTGAGGCGATATATATATATATATATATATGTATGTATATGTATGTATGTAACATACATATAATATATAAAATGTTTATATAATTATTTATACACTAGGGGGGATCCGCCCCCCTGCGCGCTTCGCGCGCCAACCCCGTGATTTTTTATTTTAAATTCGTACTTAGTTTTTAGTATTATTAACCTTTTGAGGATTTTATGATTTTGGCAAATCTGAAAATTTTAATTATTATATATAGGAAAGATTATTTAACATCTTTTTAAATTTGGTTTTTAGCCAAATTCTTTAAAACTTTAATTAAAAAATTAATTTTTAAATTCAAAAATTGTGTTTTTTTGAGTATACATAAGTATACTTGAATTTTAAAGAATTTGGCTAAAAACCAAATTAAAAATATTTCTATTCATTTTCATTCCATATGACAATTTAAAATTTCAGATTGGCTAATGTCATAAGATCGCATTTTTCCATCTTTGTCATCAAATTCGTAGTAACGTAACAGCCTTCAAGTAAAAAATTTGTCTTTGCAATAGGCGATTTGACGCTCCTCTTTGAGGGGGCAAGCTCTGACCTGTAGGTAAAAAACAGGTAATGTAATGGCCCACATTAAGGCCCCTTTTAAAACCAGTAGCTCAAAAAATAGGTAAAATTAAACATGAATTTTGACGTAATGTAAATGCCCACATGGAGACCATTTTTTAATTTATAGGTAAAAAAATAGGTCAAATTAAACATATATTTTAACCTAATATGAGGCCGTTATTTATCCTCTTTTTGACCTATAGGTAAAAAAATAGGTCAAATTAGATAACGTAATGTGAGGCCATTATTTATCCTCTTTTTGACCTATAGGTCAAAAAATAGG
Organism: Leptopilina drosophilae; assembly: GCA_032873175.1. NCBI lineage: Eukaryota > Metazoa > Arthropoda > Insecta > Hymenoptera > Figitidae > Leptopilina > Leptopilina drosophilae. The sequence goes on from CM065483.1 coordinate 37,593,886, forward strand.
TCAATTTTGACATAGATTTTAACGTAATGTGACGCCGTCATTTATCCTCTTTTTGACCTATAGGTCAAAAAATAGGTCAATTTTGACATAAGTTTTGAGGGCCCCTTTGGGATAGGGAGCCCTTACAGAATCTTGAAACAGCGGCGGCGGCGATATCTTTTTGAAATGTAGGTAGATATATATATATATATATATATATATATATATATATATATATATATATATATAAAAATATATATATATACACATATATATATATATACATGGGGGGCTTCGCCCCCCTGCGCGCTTCGCGCGCCAACCCCCTAACTATTTCATATATTTATTTTAATTTTTATTTTCAAATTATATTCTCTTAATATGAATGCATAGTAATTAGTTAGAGTAAGTTAGAGTAAATTAACCCGTAGGTCAAAACTGCCCTTAAAATTGACCTACATTTTGAGGGTAGCATGAAATGTTTGTCAACTTTAGACGTTTAGGTCAATACTGTCCTCAAAATTGACCTAAATTTTGAGGGTAGCATGAATTGTTAGTCAACTTTAGACGTTTAGGTCAATACTGCCCTCAAAATTGTCCTAAATTTTGAGGGCAGCGGAAATTGTATGTCGAATTCAAACGTTTAGTTCAAAACTGCCCTCAAAATTAACTTAAATTTTGAGGGTACTTAAATTTTGTAGTATCATAACAGCCTGCAAGTAAAAAAAGTATCTTTGGCATAGGCTTTGACGTCCTATTTGGCTCTCCTATTTGAGGGGGCAAGCTCTGTCCTGTAGGAAAAACATATATCAAATTTTGACTTAATGTGATGGCCTATTTTTGACCTATAGGCCAAAAACATAAGTCAAACTTATATCAAAATTGACCTATTTTTGGACCTATAGGTCAAAAAGAGAATAAATAACGGCCTCACATTACGTCAAAATCTATGTATAATTTGACCTTTTTTTACCTATGGGTCAAAAACTTATGTCAAAAAAGATATATTTTTTTTCCTATAGGTCAAAAAATAGGTCAAATTAGACATAGATTTTGACGTAATGTGAGGCCATTATTTATCCTCTTTTTGACCTATAGGTTAAAAAATAGGTCAATTTTGACATAAGTTTTGACTTATGTTTTTGATCTATAGGTCAAAAAATAGGTCAAATTAGACATAGATTTTGACGTAACGTAAGGCTGTTATTTATCCTCTTTTTGACCTATAGGTCCAAAAATAGGTCAATTTTGACATAAGTTTTGACTTATGTTTTTGACCTATAGGTCAAAAAATAGGTCAAATTAAACATAGATTTTAACGTAATGTGAGGCCATCATTTATCCTCTTTTTGACATATGGGTCAAAAAATAGGTCAATTTTGACGTAAGTTTTGAGGGTAGCGGGAATTCTTTGTCAAATTTTGACGTCTAGGTCAAAACTGCCCTCAAAATTGACCTAAATTTTAATGGTAGCGGAAATTGTTTGTCAAATTTTGACGTCTAGGTCAAAAATGCCCTCAAAATTGACCTAAATTTTAAGGGTAGCGGAAATTGTTTGTCAAATTTTGACGTCTAGGTCAATACTGCCCTCAAAATTGACCTAAAATTTAAGGGTAGCGGGAAAGGAAAATGACTGAATCAGCGGCGGCGGCGGCGAAATGATTTTATATTAATAGGGATAGATTATACGGTGATTTGTCTGAAAATATATTTTTGTTCTTTATATTTTTTATATTATTTTTTTATTATAAATAATGTTGGTTTTAAAACTATTTTTTAAAATAATTTCTCTAAAATGATACAATTATATGTTAGATAAAAAATATTAACAATTTTGCTATCAAATTTTTTATTTCTATTGATTTTAAATACCGGGTCCCTCGGACCTGGCTTGTGCGCGCAGGCGGAAAAACGAACTCGAGCCCGTGAGGGTTAATAATTTATTCAAATTTTTGTTAAACGTTAGAAATGAGGTTTCTATCAAAATATCTGAATAAAATGTTAGCCAAATCACTTCTATAAGAACTTATTCTTTTCACAATTTTATAATTTTTTAATAATTAAATAAAAAAATTCAGTTTTTATTAATTTTTTTTTGTTTTCCATTCACTAAAAAATGGATAGTTTCTCACTTCTGACCGTGTTAAGTATATGTTTTATCCAAAATTATTAGAACTTTTCTTAAGGAAAAATCAAACAGACAGTCGGAACCAAATTAAGTCCGATTACGTATTATTGTAGGGAGACCGAGGATAAACCGGACAAGTCAAATATTTCCGAAACCGTAAAGAATTTCAAACCGTGTAAATAACCTATGTACGCACAATTTCGTGATGCAAATGCTGCATGAGGTTTTAGGGACGTGTCATTTTTCTTGTAATAATAGTTGCCGTTAATATGTGAAAATGTCATTTTTTGAGGTAAAAGTAAAAAAAATTTTCTCATTTTTTAGGGTTTTTATCGTTAAAATTAAAGTCCAAGTATCACACAGCAATTTTTCTTTTAGCTCATGGTGTACTGAGTTTAGTAGAAAAAGAGTTTAATGAAAAACGTTAAGAAGAAAAAATATATTTCAGTTTAATTATTAGATGACGGTGTGGGGCTGAATCGGACATCGTGATAAAAAACAACCAAATCTTTGAATACTTTAATTTATTTTATATTAATTAACTATTTTATATTATATTCTTTGCATAGAACCACTTTAAAACTAAATAAATAGAGAATTTATTTTAACACTCGGATTTGCATCGAGTTGCTGCAAATAGACAAGTCTGTAAACTGTAATTCATTTTATATTATATTAATTACCGATTTTACATTTTATATTATATTCTTTGCATAGAACTACCTACATTTAAATAAGAGAAGAATTGATTTGACTTTTCTACAAAAAAAACGAAAATTTGTGTCTTATTCTTTAATTAATTAGCCGTGTCTGATTTATCCCCATGGGGTGTCCGGTTTAGCCCCACCAATTTTCGGATTTTTGTTTTTGAGGTAGTCATCTTTGAAGCAACATATCTCCAAAGCTACTGTAGTTTTTCTACATCGAACAAGTGCGATTTGTAGGTGAAGGTACAAGCTTCAAAACGGTATATTACCCTTTAGCAAACAAAATTTTTTTGTATGAGTTTTTTGGCCAAAGAACAAATCCGTCCAGTTTAGCCCCGGTCTCCCCTATTTTTAAAGAAAAAGCCCAATGAACACGTTCTATAATTATTCTATAACAAGAAAAGAATATAGGTCTTGAAAATTTGTACCAATAAATAATACACAATCTTATTTTAACAATTATTATAAAGCATATTTTGTTATCAATATAAATAATATTTTATGCGAAAAGTAAATTTATATTTATTTAATAATTCTTTAAATAATTTTATGTGGTTTGGTAAAGTAATAATTAGTTGTAACTGTTTTTATGCAACAACAAAAATCTCTATTCTAGATCTGTGTTTCGAGACGCCTAATAGATCTTTCATTTCTTACTGGATTTAAAAGCAAGAGATTTTTACTTGTCCAAATGTAAAGAAATTTCACGCGCGCTAAGGCGCGCGTAGACAGCTAGTACTGTTTTAAATATCTGATAAATTTGAGTATTTATTTCGTTCCATACTAAATTTTGTGTTCTTTTAATGAAAAATTCTTAATCAAATATCAAATATGTATAAATGAAATAGATTATTAATTAACTATAATAATCTTCGTAGTATTTCTTTCATTCATTCTGTCCGCAGATTGAAGTTAGTTATAGTTATTCTTTTTTTATACGTTTTGATAGAAAATAGAAATATACATATACATACATTTTAATAATCGTAAGTTTTCTTTCTGTTAGCAAATTATCTGTATTCATTTGTTTTTTATGAAAATTTATTTTTGTAGGATATTGTCATTTTTTTAATGTCAAAAAGATTTCTACTCTATTATTTACAAAAATAATTTATTTCTGTAGGCAAATTTTTTTATTTATGAAAATAATTGAATTTTCTTGAAATATTTTATTATTTATTGAAATAATTAAATTCTTGCAAAGAATTTTTTAAAAAATTTTGAAAATAATTAAGATTTTCTGAAGAATTTTATAAATTTTAAGAAAAATTGATTTTTTTTAAGAATTTCATAATTTATGAAAGAAATTGAAATCTTCATAAGAATTTTATGAACATTGTTTTAAATAATGAATTATAAAATGTTATGAAAATTTTATTAGTTTAAATTATTGAATTCTTGTCAAAAACTTTATTTGTTAATGTAACTGAATTTTACGATTATGAAAATAATTAAATTCATGCATAAAATTTAATCCAAAATTTTTTTGAAAAAATGGAATTTACATGAAAAATTTTATAATTATTAAAAGTAATTTAATTATTGGGAAAAATAAATTGTATAAAATTTTGTTAAATAAAATTGATTTTTTTCAATATTAGCGAATTAAAAGTAGTGGAAATTCTCTAAAAAAATATTGTTTATATTCTTTGTTCGGAATGTTAAATACCTATATATAGCTAATAATTTTGATTACCTTTTCTATTCTTTAGAATAATTAAAATTTTCGTAATGAAGTTTTTTTTTTAATTTATGTATCAGATATCAATTTTTGTGAAATTCAATTTTCCTCGTACAAGAAAGTTTAATAATTTTCAATTTTGAAACACTGATGCCAAATTTGAAATCAGTATCCAAATTTGTTAAAATTTTTTTATATACGTTAAAGTTTAGAAATATAATATATTTTAAAAATTTAATTTTAGAGTAGAGTGGGGCGAAACCACAAAGGGGCGAAACCAATTCACTTTTATTTTCGTGTTTTACGTCTTACTGACTTAACCTTCAATGTGAATTGACACTGCGGAAGGACAGTGTCATATGTAAAATCTGAAGAATTTTCAAAATTTTTTGTTTCACTTAATTATTTAATTATTGTTGATATAACGTAAAAACTAATAAAAGAATCGAATGTCTTTATCAATTTGAGTCTTCTGAACGCAGAAGTGTAGTTTATTTTGAAATTTTTTAAGTGTTTTGGAAGTTATTAAATTTTTTCAAAAAAAGTGTTGGTAGGGCGAAACCACCAACGTGATGGTGGGGTGAAACCACCAATGGCTTTTAAATGTGTCAAAATTAAAAAATTTTTAAAAATTCCAATTTTATTAAAAATTAATTCAGTGAAGATTAAAAAACAAAAAACTTTCTATTTTATTAAAGATTAGGTCGGTAAAGATTAAAAATAAAAAAATTATTTTATTACCACCTTATAAGAACAACTGACTACGATATATTCCACATTTTCTAAATATCTAATTAAAATAAATTTAACTTTGCAAAAAATTTATTTATTTGTATTTATTTATTAGTTTTTTGTTGTATTTCGATTGTTATTAATTAATTTTTACGTTTTTCATTTAAAAAAAATGCAATTGGTGGTTTCGCCCCACCTGGTGGGGCGAAACCACCAATTGCAGAGGTCGCGTAAAACGGCCATATCTCGAAAACTAAAAGAGATAAAGAGTTGAGTATAAGGAGTAAAATATAGCCAAGGAAGCAATCTTTCAAACCCTTTTTGAACTAACTTCTTATTGGTTTTAGTTTTGAAGTTATAGTCCTTAAAGTGCAAAATTGGTGGTTTCGCCCCACTCTACCCTAATTAGTTTTTTAGTTATGTAACATCTATGGTCAAAATTCAAAAAGATGGTTCAATTTAGAATTTGAATTTTAAAGATTTTTACGTTCTTTGGCCATCATAACATAATGATGTTTCCGACTCTAACCGCGAGAAGGTAAACGTGAAATGAAGAGTCTTATTTTTTTGTATTTTAATTTTTAAAATTTTTTAAATAATTTTTATTTTTATGATTTTTTTAATTATCACATCTTCCATGATAATTTCGTTTGTACCCCTTTCGAATTTTAAGTGACTACGAAGAATTTCAAAAATTTTGTCCGCCATAATGGATTCGCGATTTCCAATTTTTAAAATCCGACCTCAAATTCGTAATCAGCGACGCCAAAAACCCCCGCGTAACGAGTTTTAAGTGACTACGACGAATTTTCAAAGATTTTGTATGCCATATTGTATCCCCCATTGTGACTTTTTAAAAACTGAAAGCAGATTCGTTATCAGCGACCCCAAAAACCCCCGAGTGACGAATATTAAGTGACTACGACAAATTTTCAAAAATTTTGTCCGCCGTATTAGATTCACCATTTTGAAATTCTAGAAACTGACATCAGGTTCGTAATGAACGACCCCAAAAACATTTGGATAATAAGTATCAAAGAAATTAAAATTATTTTTTTGTTTTTAGAAAATAAAATTATATTATTATTTGAAAAAATTCCTTCCACCGCCATTTTAAACCCGCCATCTTGAAATTTTTTTAAACGCGTTTCAAAAAATGGCCACAACTTTTTTAAATTTAGTTTTTTTGCAATTTCAATGACGGATTCTGAAAAAGGGCAAAAAAACACTAAAGGAATGGTGCCTGACAAATTTTTTTGATTCGTGAATACAGAGAAGGTAAAATTAAATAAAATAAATAAAAGATAAAATAAAAAAAATTTATTTTATAAATAAAATGTCAATGACGGATTCTGAAATAGGACAAAAAAAACTTAAGGATTGGTGCCTGACAAATTTTTGTCATACGTGAATATAGAGAACCACGACGTTGAATCTTCGATAAAAAATCTGTCCTACCCGTCCTTAAAGGATACCAAATCTATTTTATCTTTTTTTTTATTTTATCTTGAATCTCCGATAAAAAATCTGTCCTTCTTGTCCTTAAAGGGTTAAATAAAAACTTATTATATGTGTAAAATTACATTTAACTAATAAATTAGTTGTTAGTCATTATGTTTTAAGTAAAATAATATTTTAATTAGTGACTTGCCTGTTACTGTCGAATTATTTATTTATAACTAATAAAAATTTAGAAAGACATGATGAACTAAAAATTGAGTTTAGTAGAAATCGCAGTAAACAATAATAATTGTGCACCATACAAATTTATTTTATTGTAAACTTAAAATAAACGTTCGGTTAAATTAGATTTAAATAAGAATTTTGATAAATGTGATTTTAGTTTAACAAATGTAGTTAAGTAAATTTTTAACGTTAGATCTTTCTAAAATTCGAGGAAAATTTGTATTCTGAATCAAAAAAAGTATTGCGAAAGTAAAAATCAAGATTAATGTGAAAAAAAATATTAATAAAGGAAGAACATATAATTGAAATAGTCAGTAATAACAATTGAACATTTATTATAATTTTTAATTAATTTACATTGATTCTGGTAACATGATTTATGAAAATGAATTATGGAAAAGCAAGATTTAAATGTTCCATATCAGTGTCAGTTAAATATCTAATTATTTAACCATTGCAGATAGCTGCAATTGGTAGCTTTTCTAAAATTTTAAATGCTTTTTGAATCATTTTTGACAACTCTTTCGAATCGGCAAATTTTTTTCCGATCAGAAAATCGAATATTTAAAGGTTCTCTAGATAACTATCGAGGTTTTTTTGAAATTGATTGTGCTGTTAAACTTTTACGATTTCGTATTCACTTAGCTTCAAAAGAACCTTGATTGTCATAAAATTATCATCAAGAATTAATTTGTTTCCAAAGTTTTGTAACCTTAAATACATTATCTTAAAAAAGGCTGAATCTTCTTTTAACTTTTTTAACAGATCATTTGATTCTTTGGACAACAATTCTGGATGGTTAAACAATACGTATGCTATTGAAATCAAGTCGCAAAGTGAAAATTCATCTGACTGAATACTTAAAAAGTATTCAATCAGATGAATGTAATTTAACAAAACATTTTTGTTCGAGCTTTTAGAGTTGATCATTTCAAAAACTGTAATTGTTATTATCGAATAATGGTTTTCTATCGATAAACCATGCAAAAATATCCCGGCTCTTATTGCCTCTTCTACTTTTTGGACATTTTTTTCCTTTATCACGACCCATTGAAGCAATGTGTATCCGTTTACGCATATTCCAAAATCCTGCTAGAAACTGTTCATCAATCTGCTTACATTAACGTATTCATACTCTTCCATGATCATGCAGTAGGCCGACACAGTTATCCAATTGTAATTTTCCTCTTTATTCTTGTTTTCCATTAACATCTCGTTGATTTTTTCTACTTCATCTGCGACTGCAAAATCAATTATTCTCCTGACCGCTTCGTTGTCCTCAAAATCTTCGTAATTGAGACTCATAATTGTCTTCCTGAAAATAACAGTTATTATTACCTTTTTTTAAAATTCATATCAAGAATTCAATTATTCGCATAAATAATTAATTTAATTAATAAAAGTTTTTCTCGAGACTTTAACGAGACTGAGACCGAGACGAGATTACAAAATTTTAAGTTTAATGAGACCGAGACTTTTAAAAATATCGTCTTGTCTCGTCTCGTGAGCAACCCTACAAAAATGCAATTATTTAAAATTTTTAAAATTACTTCTTGTCAGAAATTCAATTATTTTCAAATAATCTAAAAAAATATGTTCATCATTTCCAATAACCTTTATAAATAAATAACAATAATCTTGGACAAAGTTCAATTATTTTGAAAAATTTAAGTAAAATTCATTACAAAATTTAATTATTTTCAAAAATAATAGTATTCATAACGAAAATTCAAATATTTTCAAAAATTTTTATAAACAAGTTGTATATTTAGATGTTCATTACATAAACATTTTGCTTCCTTTTTACGATAAGCAAAACATTTGCTTCCTTGGGGAGAAAGTATTTATATTAAATTTAAAAAATAAAAAATTTTTTTAATAATATAGTGGATTTTTCAATTTTAATTTTAATTAATTTTATAAATGCTAATAGTATACTCTTTTTATACATCAATCGATTCGTTTTGACAAAAATAATAAGATTTTTTGTTTATTTTCAAGAAAAGAATAATATTTGATTATATACGACAACATAATATTGAAGAAGAAAATAAATTTCTAATAAAAGTGCGAATTTTTTGTCTTTCATAAATTCTGGTTCATTTTATAAATTAAAATACAATATACAAAATACAAGTAAAATTTACTAATTTAAAAGCAAAATTCTGTCTCTAAATGAAATTAGTAATTTAGGGTGTCTACAATATTAATCTGAAAAAAATTTCCCTCACGTTTCCAGGTTTTCCGGGCCTTCTAAAATTTTTTTCCTGGTTCTAAGAATTGACATAGTACTTAAAGGATTACAAAAAATACATTGCTTAAATTTTATTTTATAACACTTAGGGAAGAGGGCCCCAAGGTGGTCAGGGCCCTAAGGTGGTCACCCTAAGAAAATTTTTGTATATTAGTTAGTATCTCCAAATGTTTTTTGTTAATGTTATTATTTGAGAAGACAAAGATTTTAGTAAAGTTTTGAGGTAAATAGTCGTATGAGTCTCTTTGTAACGTGAACGTTGTAAAATTTCTGTTTTTAAATGATCGAGAAATTTTTTTCTCAGGGTGTTAAAATCATCGAAATTAACCATTTTAAATTAGTAATAATCGTTATAATTATCTTTATATATCGTACAATAATATTCCAAATGAATATAATTAATATTGTGCTTTAAAAATTTTTTTCAATAACGTTCAAAAAATTGTGTCTTGGCCCAAAGGTGGACACTTTTTTGTCCACAAGGTGGTCACTTTTGATTTTTTATGAAAATGTGTTTATACGCTATATTTATCAACACACGGAGAAAAAGGAATTGTTGTGCTAACTAAAAATTAAGTCCACATAACAATTCTAGATTGTCAATATAGAACTAGCAATTCTACTTGTTGTTGAGACAAAAAAAAATGGTTAAAAAAGAATTGTTATGAAAACTATTTAGATTTGTTCGATGAACAAGCAGAATTGTTATGGATTAGTTGCTGAAACAAATCTAGATTGTCATTTTGGCAATACAATTTGTTTCTTTAATTATCGTTAATTTAATATAAAATATATATTTATAACTTTGTCTTACAATAATATTATATCACAAAAAAAATTTTTTAACAAAAATTATAATTTAAATTTGTACATCACAAAATTGAGAAATTTTTTAAAACTTGAAGAATGCATATTATGACAATTGAAGAAATTAACTAAAATAATAAATTGATAACTAAAGTTAATTTTAATGTAAAAAAATTGTAATTATTCACATTCGAATATTTTTTTTAAAGATTAATTAATTTAAGACCTGCACGGAATAACGATCTATTACATATTTTAAAATAAATTCAATTGTAATGAAAATATGTTCACGTGGGTCTTCGATTAATATTGCATGCACGAAAAAGTGAGGTTATGTTTAGCAGAAATTGCGTTCAACTTACAGATAAACGAAGAACCTTTTATTCATTCATTTCCCACTTCTCGAGCAATTCGCGCACTGGTTTCTTATTGCCCAGTAACATATTTTTGTTTAATTTACTTACTTCAATTTTAAAAAATGAAATAAAAAGAGAGGCACATATTCGTAAAATGTTGAGACGCGCAAATTTCGGAAATATACAGAGATGACAACGTGACAACAATTAACCTGTCAGTCCAACAAATCCGAATTGTTTCATTAGCAATCGGCAAGAGATTTGCTTCTATAACAATATGGAATTGTGAACTGGACAAGCTTATCGTAACTTATTTGTATTGTTGCTAAAACAAGATACATTTGTATCGACAACAATTCGAATTGTAATCTCAACATTCATAATTGTTTCATCAACAAATCTACTAATAACAATCCAAAAATTGTTCGCACAACAACACCTTTTTTCTCCGTGCATTTATGTGAATTTATCAATTTTTAATTTTTTTGATGAATAATAATGAAATAGAATTATTTTCAAAATTTTACGTGTCTAATGCATACACAAAAAGTATTATTTTTGACGAAAGGACAAAGGGCAAAAAAAATATTTAATATATTTCTTTGATCCTGAAAAATAATTAATATTAAATAAACAACTTAATAATACGTTTTTAAAATTTTTTAATAACTTTTTAAGTAAATTTTCGTATGGTGACCACCTTGGGGCCACTTTTTTAAAAGTCGAATTTTCAACTTTTTTTAAAAAGTGACAAAATTTTTTTTTATAAATGAAATGAAAAAAACTTTACGATAGGAAGTTAGGTAATAAGACAAAGCTTCAAACTTCGTCTTCCCAGGCAGAAAAGTCGGTGGTGTGCCGATGCCTACGACCGGTTCGACACCGGTCCGGTAAAGTCGGACAATAACCGGTGCCGACACTGTGGTACCGAGCCGGTTTTTAAAAGACAACCGGCCCGGTAGTAACGTCGAACAATAACCGGTACTGGCACTATGGTACCGGGCCGGTTAATAAAAGACAACCGGCCCGGTTCCGGCATTCGCTACCGTTTTTACACAGAAAACGTAGTTTTGCCGGCATCAAAATTAATACCGGCCCGGCACCGGCCCGGTACCACTACCTGCTACCGTTTTTACACCGGCGATGAACTTTTGCCGGCATCAAAATTAGTACCGGCCCGGCACCGGCCCGGTACCACTACTTGATACCGTTTTTAAACCGGCGATGAATTTTTGCCGGCATAAAATTTAGTACTGGCCCGGCACCGGCCCGGTACCACTACTTGATACCGTTTTTACACCGGCGACGGAGATTTGCCGGCATCAAAATTAGTACTGGCCCGGTACCACTACTTGATACCGTTCTTTTACCGGCGACGGAGTTTTGCCGGCATAATATTTTTGTGTCTCAAAAAGTCTAAATTTTTAATTTTTTGAAATTTTTTTACACTATTCGGAAGAATAGGAAAATCAAATCTCTCGAAATCAAATGTTTTTAAAATCTTTTTTTATATAGTTTGAAAAATTACATTTCATTAAACTCTATTAATTGAGCTTTAAATTGTCTGGGAAAATCACTCAAAAATCCGGGAATTTGTTACTGTCGAATTGCTAGACACCCTATAATAACTTTGTTCGTTAAAAATAATTTTGGTCAGGTTTTATTTGATTTATTGTTATAAAATTTTGATAATCTAACAAGGTATTATATTAATTTCATTATACTAAGTTTCTGCAAGTTGTTTCTATAAAGCCGGTACCGGGCCGGTACCATGCCAGCGTTTTTTCTTTAGCCTTAGTCCCAATGTATAATGACATTAACAAATGTTATTATAATTATTAACTTTGACATTACATTATTCAAACTGTCTTTTAGAAAAGATTTTTTCTATTAATTTAGAACATTTTGTAATTAGTCCTGGTGTCACACTTCATATATAAACTTTCCATTCACTTTTCATAAGCAGGTTTAGGTTAGCGGATGCGGCGTCGACTTTGCAGCCTAAGGGTCCGGAGTTCAATTCCTCATGTCTTCAGATTTTTCGTTAACAATTAATAATAATTCATATGTTTCAGCATTCTATTTAGTGTTTATAATTTAATTAATTAATAAATAATATTGTTTAACGTTTAATATATGTAAAAATGTGTTGTTAATAAAATATACTAATCTGACACCGTGCCAGCATAAAGCCGGCAGAAAAGTAACAAAATAATTTTTTTTTACTACCGGCCCGGTATCGTGCCGGCGGTAATGCCGGTCTCACGCCGGCACCGGCAAGTCTGCCCTTGGTACCGGTCCGGTACCAAGCTGGTCGTTGATTTCTGCCTGGATTATTGACCTTTATATATAATTCCATTTGAAATCTACAATCGTTCAAAAGATGGGTAACCACCTTAGGGCTCTCTCCTCTATAAATTACGCGGGAGAATTATTTACACCATTTGTCATCAAGAAAATATAAAAATTGAATTATATTGCAAAAAAATTTAGAAAACATTTGTAAATGATTGAATTCCTGTAGTATGCTTATTATTTTATAAAAGTAATAATTTTTTTTTAAATAATTAGATTTTTTTGGAAGCAATTTTATTAAATAGTAGATATTGAAAAACATTGAAATGAGGAACATTTTTGAAAATAATTGAAATTTTATTTTATTAAAATTTTTGAAAACAATAGAATTTTTTAGAATAATTTAATTATTTATAAAGATAATTTAAATTTTGAAAGTTTTTTTTCTATTTGAGTGTAATATGTTTGTATGTCTGTGGTTCATAATATTTTCTAAAACAGAATAGAATTGCAAAATTGAAAAGACAATGTTAATTATTACTATTTTTCCAGGATATTTTTAATTTTTCTGAAATTTCCAGGTTTTTCAGATGTTATAGACACCCTGTGAATGTGAAATAAATTAAATAAATAATAAATAAATAATGTGAATTAGTAACTAGTAAAAAAAATTACTAATCTTTTTTACTAATTCACATTTAGAGAGTAAGTAAAATTTTACTTGAAATACACACTTATTGAGGAAAACTAATAAACAGAATTTACTCTGTTATACTCGATTAGAAATATCAAAATTGACCTTGAAAAAAATTATTTGGGACCTTGAAAACCTTGAAAAGTACTGGAATTTTTTTAGAACAATCGCTGTAAAAGTTATCCAAAAATTTACAAACAAAAGCTCTGTTCCGAGTTTTGACGTTTCGATACAACTGTCACTGAAAAAACACGTGTCTAATAAGAAAATTGAAACACGGTCAACGTCAAATCAAAATGTCATCAATTTATGTAATTCAACCGAAGTACTCGACACTTTTACTTTAATTTACCTTATTTTGTAAGATTACAGTTATTAAAAAAAATTGCAATAAAATTATTCCAAATAAAAATATTATTTTATTTCAAACGTTATGAACATTAACAGGTATTTCAATCATTTTGAGTTATTTAAACGTTACGTTTTTTTTAAATAGGTAAAACTGTTGAGGCTTTGACCGAAGTCCTTTTTTAAATAAGGTAAAGTGGGGCCTTTTCTGTTGTAAAGGTCCATAAATTTGCTTCTAGTTCGTAAAAGTCCGCTTTTATAAAAAGGTCCGTAAAATACGTAATTTGATTGAAAAAAACGAAAAATTTGTAAATTGTACGATATAAATTGGGGATAATTTTAGAGAAATTGCAAATGATTGCAAAAATTTTATTATTTTCAAAAGTAATAAAATTCTCATCAAAATTTCAACTATTTTTAGGATTAATAAAATTCTCTTAGGTTCAATTATTATCAAAAATTTTAGTATAATTCTTGGCACACATTTAATTATTTTCATAAAATATTAAAAATGTTACAGGAACTCAATTATTTACAAATTTTCATTAAATATTTTCGCAATAATTCATTAATTGTTTTTATACATAATAAAATTCTTACAGGGATTCAATTATTTTTGTAAATAATAAATAGCTTTTTCAGGAATTCAATGATTTTTATAAATAATAAAACTCATTGCTGAATTTCAATTAATTTTAATACATAATTTAAATCAAATTCCCCAAAAAATGTAATTATTCTTAAAAATATTATTAAGAATATTCGTCGAAAGAATTTAATTCTTTAATTAAATTAAAGTTAAAATTCTGGTCTTTGACCAGAAAACTCACAAAAAAACATATTTTTTACTAAATAGTAATATACTGTTTTGAACCTTGTTCCTTCACCTACAAGTCACACTTGGTCGTTTTTAAAAAACTACACAGCTTTGGAGATATATTGCTTCGAAGGAGACTATACCTCGAAAACGAAAATCCCAAAATTGGTGGTTCTATGCAAAGAATATAATGTAAAATAGTTCATTAATATTAATTGAGTTATACCCAGTGGGTACAGGGACGTCTTAAAGACGTCCATTTCTGTCCGTGGATAATTTGGGGACAATTATGGTAATGTCTCTGAGTCAAAAAAAAAGAAAAAGTCATCAAAAAAACAATTAAAAGACGTTCTATGTCTGGTCCAAAAGACGTCCAGAAAACGTCCAAAAGACATAAGAAAGGAATAATTCACTAGAAACATAGTACGGTTTCCGAACTTTTCGTCAAAGTTAACGAAAAATTCGCGAACTTTTAAAAAATTCTAAAAACAAGAAAAAATACTTTCCAGATACTACTTTTTTATAGCATTTCACTTAATTTGATAACTTGACGCCTATACTCACTTAAACTACACAGAATACACCATTTTATCGCCATTAAAAATCGTAATTCGCTTCAGGGGATTCGAACCTAGTACCCTATACCCTATGACATTATGTTTCGAACTAACCGCCACTGCTAAATCTACATACACAGTAATTCTGCAAACGACACGATTAGCTTTCTCTGCTGTCAAACTAAGGACCATGCAAAGTAGAAAATGACCCTTGTCGTAATCTTTAATTTATTTTATGAATTATTTGTTTCACAAAAAAATTAGCACACAAAAATATTCACTAAATAAAAGAAAACACTGATTCTAAATAATAACTTTCATCAAAGAATTTGCCCGAATGTAAACACCGATGACACCGACTGAATGATGAATGCTTGATCAGCCATATTTGATGCGCATTACGAATTGCGCATACTACTTAAACTGTCGAGTTCACGGTTTTTTCGTCAACTTGCACCTCTACTTTTGACGAACTACTCATCCTTAACAGTTCATCAAAAATTCATTAACTTTGTTTGAGCTAACTAAGGGACAAGGGTATAAAAATATGATCCTTGCTAAAATAGTCAGTTCAATTTCAATTTTTCTCCAAATCTTTTCTACTTCTACAATTCAAACTATTCAGTTCGGAGTTAAATTTCTAAAAAGTTTTAAATTTTATAACGCTGTATGTTTTATATCTCAAAATTCCTCGACCGTGATGTGGACGTGAAGCCCCTTTTACTATTAATAAATTGTTAAGTTATGAAAGGGGTTATTACAATATATGTAAATACAGAAATACACATAATGTCGAATTAAATAATTTTAATTTGTCAAAGAGTTCGAGAGCACATCCGAGAAATAATATCAATCAAGAACAATTTCTGCCGCATTGTTTTTTTTTTATTTTGTTTAAGCCTACTAGATGCGACCAAACTGCGCAACGAAACTAGTGAGAACTCTCAGAAGGAGCGAGCAGAGTTCAGGGAGCAGTCTTGAGGACGAATATCAATTAATGCAGCCAAAAGTTCTTTTATAAGAACTATCATCATTAAACAGAATATTGTTTAATTATTTATGTTTATAAAAAATTACTTTAATATGTTATTGCACTGATCCAGGCTCATTACGTGATAATTAATGTCACTAGTCCAAGATTAGCTGTTTTCCTTAATTTAATATTAAGATTAATATTAAGTCGCGCCTACAAGGCAGCAACCCATTAATCGCTACTTGTAGATGTATTAATCTACATTTATCGACAAAGTAGCCGTTCAGTAAGAGCCGCGTCTAATGGGCGAACAAGTACGAGCAGCTGAGTGGCGCTCGTTCTTCACGTTTTGAACGTCACGGTTGGTGGACGATATAATTAATTATCGAGGAAAATTCAAAATTGTTGCTAATTGTCACAGAATTGTGGGATTCGATTGCCGACAATTCTAAATTAAGATAAAAGGACCATCAAAAATAAGCCATTTGTGGAATAATGGTGAGTTGGACTATTAATTCGCCATAAAAATAAATTTGCTTTGTTTTCTTAACAAATTTGCTCGCTCTCCGACTCTTAGCAAGTCTGTTTCTTTTAATAATAAATGTCTCTTTAAAGTTTTTATATCTAGAATAAATGTGAGTTAAGTGTGTAAAAAAAGTGCTTATTTATTTAACAAAAGTCGCTACTCGTTCCTACACCTAGTCGGCAAAATTATCTATTATAAATATTCTAACCTAAATTCTAAATCTTAAATATGGCTTGTATTTTCTT
Source organism: Leptopilina drosophilae (assembly GCA_032873175.1). NCBI lineage: Eukaryota > Metazoa > Arthropoda > Insecta > Hymenoptera > Figitidae > Leptopilina > Leptopilina drosophilae. The sequence continues at coordinate 37,610,671 of CM065483.1, forward strand.
ATTATATTAGAGGAGCAGCCAGGCGCTCAAAATAAAAATAAATAATAAAGATCGCCTTTATAATTTCTCGCCACCAGAGATGTTTTCCCCAATTCTAAGTCTCTAATTTTAAACAAATGAAACGGCGTGGCGACAGGTTATAATTTCAAATAACGCGAGTTTTCAAATCAGTGAAACTTTCTTTAATAAAAAGACTTTAAGTTTAAATAATTAATTTTAAACAGTAATTAAAATTAATATAAAAAGTAAACTTTAAATAAATAAAGACTTTAAATTCATAAAGAAGGAAGCCAAGGTCCAGTTTCCATCAAGTTCGTGTCGTCGTTCCTGATTTTGTCAACTTCTACAACAATTTTGACTTGTATAATAAAAGTAAGTGTCTACAATTATGTTGCTGTCTAACTATTTCTAAAATCTATTTCTTGTCATTTCTCTCAATTCCAAAGAATATTAATGGGTTTATCCGGGTTAATATTTCTTTAAAAATCCATTTGAAATTTTTTGTATTTGACAATATATTTTTTTTCCCGCCTAAGAACATTAATTAGTTTATCTGGTTAGTGATTCTTTTATCCTTTGTTAAATATAATTTCTCAAAACAACAATCAATTTGAATCGTTCCCGAGTTAGTGGACGCAAGTCTAGACTCAAAAATATTTAATTAAATCAATTTATACGAATGTTGCGTTTACGGACGTAACATAGTAAATTTTTGGAGGCCCCGGGGGGATAATTCAAATTGGTTCTTGTTAATCACTCTATTTCTTTCGTCTCTTTTCTTACTAAGAAAATTTAAAATAAGTCTTTATCCTTTTATTTATGAATATTTGCCACACAAAAATTCAAAAATATGACAAACTTACTTTGTTTAATGAAAATTGTGAGAGATTCGTAATTCGAGAAATTTTATACAAATTTAAAAATTTTTAAATTTATTCAAAATGAAAGAAGCTTGGTTAAATTAGGGAAATATCCTGAAATTTATGTTTGTTTTTGATTTATTTAATAAATTTTATAATAATTTTCTACAATTTGACTCTAAAAATGACAGGATCTTATGTTTTTACTGATAGAAGCTTTAAATCGAATAAAACAATCGATAATCGAAAGTCGATAATCGATACTTCAAAAATCGATATATTGATTTGTGACATTGATTTTTAGTAAAAAGGACTATTTTTATGCTTTAAAATTAAGGAAATAACTTTAAATAAATGTAAAATTCTAATTTTAAACTCTGATTAAAAAAATATGATGGTTTGTTAAATATAGAGCAAAAAACTAATTTTTTTTATTATCACATTTTTTTATAAAGAACAAGAAAAAATATATAATAAGAGAGATAAACAAATAAATTCTTAATTAAAGTTATAAATAAACTATGAATTATGTGTACAACCTTTGAAATATGTATATACCTTTAGATGTGTACAATCTTTAAGTTGTGTATAACCCTTAAAACAAATTTTTAGCGCGCATTCTAAACAAATGAAATCCTAGATAGAAAAATATTAATAATTCTAAATCGAAAAATATAATCAAATAAGTATATCAAATTCTAAATAAAAAAAATAAAAAATTGAAAAATTAATCGAAAATTTTAAATCCAGAAATAATAAAAATTTTAAAATTCCAAATACAAAATTATAAACAAAAAACTTCTAATTCAAAATCCAAACAAAAAAATTCTACTCTAAAAAAATACAAATACTAAATCCAAAATTATAAACAATTTCTAATTCCAATTTCAAAATTAAAAAAAATTAAATTCTTATTCCAAACACAACAAATTCCAATTCCAAATTTTAAATAAACAAATAAATTTCTAATTAAAAAAATTTTAGAAATAAACTCTAAATCCAGAAATACAAAATTCTAAATAAAAAAATATATATTAATAAACAAATGAAATTCTAAATAAAAAAAAGCATTTTTTAAAAATAAATCCTAAATTCACAAATATAAATAAATAATTGAAATTCTAAAAAAAAATTATATAAATAACCAAACAAATTTTTAATAAAATCCATTCAAAATTTAAACAAAAATTTAAATAATAATTATAACAAATTTAAACAAAAAAAAACTTGTATAATTTTTAATTAAAATAAATTAAAAATTTCTTTGTAAAGTACTCTTTTCTTATTCTTTGAAATTAGTGAAAATTAAAGGATAATTTTGTTATGATTGACCAAGTTTTTTTCTTTTTGAGTGCCATGGTATTCCTTCTTTTTCTTTGATAAATCTTTTCTTAGGGTCCATTTACAAAAAAAACGCATTTGTTTTACTCCAAGTCAGTCCAAATTTATTAGTTCAATAATTTGTATTTAATTCTTTTTTATTAATTATTATTTTATTAATTTTTATTTTAGTGTCCGGATATAATAGTGTCCCCAAGAAACTCACAAAAACGCAAAGAAAAGCTTATAATAGGAAGCTGAAGGAAATCCTAAGGGACAAATGGCTTCCGGCAGCAGAGTTTAGAAAAGCAAAAAAAGAAAAATTAAAGGAAGAAAATTTAAAAGAAGAAGCAAAAAAATTAGAAATCCAGCAACTTGCTCTCATTGAAGTAAAAGATACTGTACCTAAAACTACTTACAAATTAAATAAGGGACAAATTCACCCTGAAGTTTTTAAATAATTAAATTTAGATGCTAAAATTATATTGTTTCGTAGGAGTATGTGTAAACATAATAATAATCCAAGAACTTGTTTAACTTGTAAGGATCTATGGAAAAAAAGTTATAGAATCCCAAAGAAACAAAACCATGAGGAAATAGGTTATCACAAAGTTCTCTAAAAATAAATTTTTTTTTATAAATAAGAAATACAATTTTTTGTTTTGTTTTCTCTCTTCTTTTCTTTTCCTTTAATACTTATGAATAACGGAAGAATTACTAGGAAGCAAGCTAAAAACGATCCTTCTTTAGCAAATGAAGTGGAAGCATTTAATCCTTTTATTCCTAAAACTAAATTAAGACACTCTCCTTCTTTAGAAAAAATTAATAAATTAAAAAATAATGTAACAACATCAACACCAATAAATAAATCACAATCTGTATCAGATTTTTTTTTGTCATGAAAACCAAGTATTGGAAGATTCGATTAATTTAAGTGAAACAGTAAAAAAAATTAGAATTTTTAGATATTTCAACCGAAAGCGAAGAACTTTCGACTTTTAAAGACTCTAATTTAAATTCAAGTAACGATATTTTAAGTGACGAAACAGTAGTCGTGAATCGACAACATTTTTTAGTACTTCCAGATAATTCAAATCGTTTTGAAATGGCGTTAACAGTGAATTAGACAGTTAGTTTAACTGACGCTCTTATGGCCGTACCCGAATTTGATGGATCAAATATTCCAGTTAATGTCTTTTTAAGAGGGTGTGTAGAAGCAAAAAATATGGTCAGCGCAGAAGCAGAAATTAATCTTGTTAAATTAATTAGAACTAAAATTTTTGTTGAAGCACAAGAAACGATTTTAGGACAAGCATTCGATACCGTAGAAGCTCTAGGAACTTTTCTAAAAGATATTTATGTTACTAGTCGCTCAGTGAAACAACTTCTAGGAGATTTAGGAAACGAGTACCAACACGAGTACAAAAACGTAATAACGTTTGCAAACAGAATCAAAGACATAGGTACTCGTATTATTGAAACTCAACGAGCAGCCGCGGGTAATGTAAATCAAGCTTTTCTAACCGAAGCACAAAACGATGTGATAGAAAGTTTTAAAGATGGTTTACTACCAGAAATCGAAAGTAAAATAGACCGAGATGGCAATATAAATGATTTAATCAAAAGTGCGATTAAAATTAAAAAAAAATTAGCATTTCAGAGAAGTCGTAGAAGTAACGTAATTAATGAATTCAAACCGGTACGTAGAAAAGAAATTTATACCTGACAAATATGCAGAGAAGATGGACATGAAGCCAACGACTGCAATAAATTAAAGAAATTTTGTGACAATTGTAAAAAAACTAACCATAATACACAAGACTGTTTCTTAAAAAAGACTGACGACACCGCGACTTGTCAAGTTTGTGACCGAAAAGGACATACTGCGTCTCAATGTTTTAAAATTAAAAATTGTGATAAATGTGGTCAAACGGGCCACATTTCAAAATTTTGCAAACAAAATATCCTTGTACCTTGTCAAATTTGCAATAAGTCAGGGCACGACGCATAAACTTGTAGGTTACTAACAAATAAACCCACTTGTCAAATTTGTAACAAACCGGGACATGATGCTAAAACTTGTAGACTTCTGACAAATACACCTATTTCTCAAATTTGCAATAAATCGGGTAATGATGCTAAAACCTGTTTCAGTTATCCTTTTTATAAACGCGACCAACAACAAAAGGTCCAAAGCCCAATGGAATCACGTTCACAACTGCAATGCCAAAATTGTAATAGAATCGGGCATACTGCGGCGACGTGTAGATCCTTTGTAAATCAAATATCACAAAATTCTACCCGCGATGTGATATGCAGATATTGTAAAAATAAAGGGCATATTTTAGAAGAATGTAGGAAACGTATATACAACAATCAAAAATGCTAGGGAAACGACAGGAGTCTCCTCGAATTGAGCGCGAACATGGAGACTCAGAGAATGCCAATGCGCTCCGTAAATGTGACGGAAGCCATGAAACTTGCGTGCGAATTAACCTCATAAATGAAGATGATAGGAAATGCAGTCCATACATTGATGTAAAAATTACTGATACAGATAAAGAAATGTCCTTACTTTTGGATACCGGAGCAGAGGTTAATTTACTCAAACAGAAATGCGTTCCGGAGTACCATAAAATCAACGAAGACAACATTTACAAAATTTTTGGTATTGGCGGAAGTGCTTCAAATACTTTAGGTTTGATCAAATTAAAAATTGGAGGATATGTTACTGAATTTTTAATTATTCCTAATGATACACCTGTGCAATACGATGGAATTTTAGGAACTAATTTTTTCCTTCAATCTCAATGCAGAATAAGTTTTCTAACACAGAAGTTAGAAATAAATGATTTAAGGATAAATCTAAAACGCAGAAACAATCAAGTAAATGAAAGTAAAGATGTTTGCAGTGTCGAAGATATCAACATTTTAGGAAATTTGCCTTTTATGACCATTAATAATTGCCTGACAGAACGGGGCACTGATTTCCTGATTGATACAGGTTCTGAACCAAACATAATTAAGGAATGTTTAATGTTACCCGGAGATCCATTGATGACTGACAAAAAAATATTTCTATGAGGTGTCGGTAATAACCTCGTTTCAAATCTCGGTTATACTGATTTGTTTATTTATGGAGTCCTTTCCACATTTCAAGTTGTCTCAGATGACGTAATCATGCCTACGACAGCCATTTTAGGAGCTCAATTTTGTCAGGATGGCAAAGTAATAATTGACTTTAAAAATTCTATAATAACAATTGATTCAATAGAATTCAAATTTCAATATAAAACGCGCTAAATTAATTCTGAACAGAATAATGAAAATTTGTATCCCAACATCCGATCATCATCAGAAACTAATGATGCTCATATCTACACAATAGATATCGTTCAACCCACGGATATTGAATTTGAATTTAACTGTCTTTCATCTTTAAATGAAATTAAAGAAAAATACATTTTTCATGTCAATTCTCATGATTTGTCAAAAGGTTTAGATTCGGAAATAGAAGGCAATGAGTTTTATCTTGATTCATCAAATCCCTACTATCAAGAAGACCAAGAAGAATTAGAACGATTAAAAAATCACAACATCGCAGATTTCTTACGGCTTGACCATTTAGCAGAAAAAGAACGTGAACATATCCTAAAATTAGTAAATAAATACAAACACATGTTTTATTTACCAGGAGATGATCTTCCAGGCACTGATGCCACAATGCTCCGGATCCCTACTATTGACGACATTCCAGTCAATACAAGGCAATATAAATTTCCCCATGCATTAAAGCAGGATATTGTTAAACAAATGAGAGAATTGTTGAAATTAAACATAATTAAACCTTCAAACTCTTCCTATAACAAATCACTCTGGATTGTACCCAAGAAACCAGATTCGCAAGGAATTATTAAATGGAGAGTCGTACTCGACTTTAGATGGTTAAATGAAAAAACCATTAATGATAGTTATCCTCTTCCTAACATCACGGAAATATTCGATCAAGTCGGAGATGCTAAATATTATACAATAATAGATCTGGCCAAAGGATTTTTGCAAATTAAACTAGATCCTAAAGACTCACACAAAACAGCATTCAGCACACCTTTTGGGCATTATGAATTCGTCAGGATGCCTTTTGGGTTGAAAACAGCACCAGCTACCTTCCAAAGACTAATGGATACAATTTTAGATGGACTTCAAGGAAGTAAACTATTCGTGTATTTGGACGACATCGTTATTTATGCAGATACGTTGGAAGAGCATGAAGAAAAATTTAACGAGTTAATGGAAAGACTTGTTGCAGCTGGATTAAAAATTCAAAACGACAAATGTGTGTTTTTGCGAACAGAAGCAAATTATTTGGGACATAAGTTAAGTAAAGATGGTCTTAGTCCTGACCCAAAAAAAATCGAAGCGGTCAAACAATTCCCAATTCCGAAAAATGTAAAGAAAATTCGAGAATTTCTAGGACTTGCAGGATATTACAGGAGGTTTATCAAAAATTTTGCACAAATCGCAAAACCTTTGACAAAATTGTTGCAAAAAGATGCAGAATTTTATTGGAACGAAAAAGCCAACATTTCATTTGAAATGTTAAAGGGTCTTTTGTGTAAAGCATCCTTGCTTCAATTCCCTATGCTGGATAATCCCTATAATATTACAACAGATGCATCGGGATATGCTATTGGCGGCATTTTGTCTCAAAGAAAAATAGGTGAAGATAAGCCTATTGCGTATTTCACTCGTGTTCTCCGTGGTCTGGAATTAAATTATGAAGTGTACGAAAAAGAAGCACTAGCCGTAGTTGAAAGCGTAAAGGCATTTAGATCCTATGTATACAATCGCGAAATTAATATTTACACCGATCATCAGCCTATAGTTTAGTTCAAGTCAGCAGATTTAAATACTCGTGTTCAAAAATGGCGTTTTAAATTATCCGAGTATAATTATACAATCCATTATAGACCAGGAAAAATTAATACTAATGCATATGCCTTATCGCGAAACCCTATTGAACTAACAAAAGTTAATGTGTTAACAAGAGCGCAACGAAAACTTTTAAATTCCCCTAGTTCAAAAATGAATGAAATCCCCGAAATTCATTCCGAAAAAAATCAAAATCAAGAAACATCCTCATCTGCAAAAGAAGTTGAAGAACAAATGGAAAAATCAGAGTCCAACAAATTGAAAGATATTCCAGAAAATCTTAAAGAAAACGTTTCAGTAGATCCAACAACAAATCGATATCCAAAGCGGAATATAAAAGGTTGCAATTATGAAGAAAGCGAAAAAGAAATTGAAGACGATTCGAACGCAGTGATTAAACCTCTAATCGAAAACGATAATCAAACAAAAAAAGGAAGAAATCTACCAGAAAGTCCTATCGAGGAACAAGAAGAAAATGAACAAACTGTGGACAAAAATAAACCATTGACTACCAGAAGAAAAAAATGTAGGAAAAGAAGAGAAATGCAACAAGAATCGGATACTGAGTCTGATTCCCAAGAATCATCGCCAGAAGAAGAAATTCCAGAGGACAAAGAACCACCTGATAAACTTGGAATGAATTTCATAAAAGTAGGAGAAGCAATCCACTGCAGAGCTGACAATATTATATATTTTGTGGACAATAATGTGTCACCATGCGATGAAGGTGCTACAAAGCTAAGTGAACATAACAAAATACCTGCGCGTCAATCGCTAAGTGTAGGTAATTTAAATGAAATAAAAAGAAAGAATAATCGGTTTTTATTTTCATTATGTTTAAAAGAAAAGGAACCAGTTCCTATTAGTGAAATTCGTAAGCGAATTTATGATTTATTCGTTAAATTGAAAAATCGGTTAACAGAGTTAAGTCAAAAGGACATTTCTATCTCAAAAAGTGTACATATAGAAAGTCTAGAATGGAAAGAAATTTTAAATTTGTTAGATTTAGTATTTAGAAATATTAATATTTCAATTTTGATTTGTATGGGATCTCTAAAATACGTTCCTCTTTCGAAACGAGATGAAATTTTCTATGAAAGCCACAATTGTCCAATCGGTGGACACAAAGGTGTTTCAAAAACATACAATAGAATTAAACAACAATTCTATTGGGAAAATTTGAAAGATGATGTCACTAGAAGAATTCAACAGTTCAGACTGTCAATTGAAGAAATTTGTTAAATTAAAAACAAAGCAACCCATGATAATAACCGCTACGCCAGGTACAGCGTTGGAAAAAGTAGCTATGGATATTGTAGGCCCCTTAGAACCAACTCAAAACAAAAATGAATATATTCTAAATATACAAGATCTGTTTTCAAAATTTTGCGTGGCAGTTCCCCTTCAGAACACTTTATCTAGTACTATTGATGATGCTTTTATAAAGAAATTCATTTGCGTATTCGGAGCACCCAAAACGGTACTTACTGATCAGGGTAGAAATTTTTTGAGTGAACTAATGGTTAGAATCACAAAACGTTTTAGAATAAAAAAATTGAGGACAACAGCTTTTCACCCTCAATCAAACGGATCTTTAGAACGTTCCCATCATTCCTTAGGCGAATTTCTAAAACAGTATACAGATGCTGATAATGAATGGGATCAGTGGCTAGATATAGCTATGCTTAGTTATAACACTAGTGTCCACGAAAGTACTAAACATACTCCTTATGAAATCATTTTTGGTCGTTTAACTAGACTCCCTTTTTGTGATCCTTTACGTGAAGGTGATTTAGCTCCCACATTTAAAGGTTACATAACAGAATTAGTAGCTAGACTTAATGGCATTCAAAAAATTGCCTATGATAACCAAGTCTCGTCCAAAGAAAAATCGAAGGAATATTATGACAGAAATGTTAATCCTGTAAATTTTAAATTAGGAGATTATGTTTTTCTTCTAAGTGGTCCTAAACCCGGTAAGTTTGGTAACCACTATGCAGGACCTTTCAAAATAATTGAAGTTTTGAGTAAATCCAATGTAAATATCCAAATCGATAAAAATCATAAGGTGGTACACTCGAATCGATTACGAATATCTCACATTAATAAAGAATGTAAACTCCCATTTAATAACATTAGACGCAATTACGATGAAAGTGATTAGATGAAACTTTTATTAATAAAAAACCAAAGATTCTGTTACAGAATGATTGTTCCACTCTTGAGCTTTCCCTTTCTCATTCCATCATTATCATGAGGAATGATCGGGTATAATTGTGGATCAAGGGAATTGAATATAACAACAATTTCCTTACTCGAAGTCGGACAATGTGATGTTCCAGAAACTAATCTGAATATTACGTATCCATATATTCAACTGCTGCAGATTAGTGAGTACTCAGAAACAATGGTAAGACAATGTAAGGTCGAAATTCGAAGAACAATATATCATTGCGGTATGCAATGATAGACCTTGACATGTCTAATCCTCAAACTATTTATTCTGTTAGCAAAGGAGAGATCACATTCGCTCTTAATTCTAAGTCAAGCGAACTTGTTTGTGGATATAAAATTACGAAAACCGAGCACCCTAAATTATTCATTTTTGAAACACAACCCGAAGAAAGCTTTGCTAAAAATAAGAAAATTTCAATTTCAAATTTAGACATTTTCACATACGTCAATTCTAAGTTCATCTATGTCGAAAAGCATATTAGAAAGCAAATGAAGCAATTGTACGTCGATATCATAACACAAAAATGTAATTTAGAACAACAGGTTATTAAAAATGCATTGTCTCTAGCTACTCAAGCACCTGACCAATTCGCGTATGATATAATGAAAGGTCCAGGGTATATGGCATTACTTTCCGGAGAGGCGATTCACATAATCAAATGCACACCGATGGAGGTCAAAATTCAGCAAGGAGAAAATTGTTATACGGAGTTACAAGTGTCGGCTAACAACCTAACCTACTTCCTTTCTCCGAAGACCCACATTCTAAAAACCAGAGGAACACAGATTCAGTGCAATACTCTACTACCTTCATATTATCTTGTCAACGAACATTGGTAAAAAATTTTACCAATGGCCATCGAAGCAATCCTACCTGCAATAATTCAACCCTCCAAGGCCAACCAGTGAAAGTACACCAACCCGGAAGACTTGGCTACGAGTGGTATTTATACCGAAAAGGAAATTGAGCAACTTAAGGACAAAATCATGTTTCCGGTGGAAAAAACTGCAGTTTTAAACGACTTAGCAATGTCCATGAGTGGATACCAAACCATCTCTAACAGCAAAAATATTTTAAATCTTTTCAACGAAGAAGTTATTGAAAAATTCGTAGACAATACATGGAACAAAATGTGGAACAAATTTCTTACTTTCGGCACAGTAAGTGCTGAAATATTTGCAATTATCACCATTTTTCAATTATTAAAATTAGTAGTTAACACTTTAGTTCATGGCTACACCCTTCATTCAATTTATGGTTGGTCCATACATCTACTGAGAGCCATGTGTGGATCTGTAGCTAACCTCTTAGTTCATCTGGGGACTCGACCATCACCAAAACATGAGGATGTTCCTTTACAAGAAGTTTCATCTCATAAGACTTTAGAACAGGCCTCAACAGCAGAAGCTCCGTCATCGCCACCAATTTATCCGACAAACGAAGTACAACAACACAGAGGATACTTTAATCTTCAGTGAGCATTTTATTATGAAAATTTAATCTCAGGAAACGAAACTTACCTCAAAACCTTTCATTCGCAAAAATATAAATTGTAATTGTAAATCTTTTTATAGTCACTTTTCGTCTTTCATCCTTAAGTAATCATTTTACGTCCAGGGTGTGACGTCCCCCACAAATACAGATAATAAAAGATGGAAATATTTCTTAAATAAATAAGCTAACTATCGAAATTTTGTCGCGTCTTCTTGACAAACCTAAATAAATTGTATATAGTTTAAAATTAAAAACAAAAGATAGCGGAACGACCACTTTAAGTGTATTTTCTTATTCTCCAAAGATAGAAAATAAGAAAATCTTTATAAAGAACAAAAATCAACAGTTGTAAAATATAAAGATAGAACGAAAAAAAATTTCATTTAAGGTTGTCCCTCCGATACCTTCCACAAACAAGTACACAGATTTTCATAATCTTGCGTAACGATCTTAATCGCTTTGACGCCAGTGCACTCTCACATTCAAATAGTCCTAAAGAAATTAGCAAATAGTATGTGTCTATTTCCTGCGTAAATTCTAAAAAAATATCAATTATTATTATTTTATATATTTTTCACTTATTGTTTAAAATTCGACTTTTTTATGATTAATGTAATTCATTAGTTAAAATATAAAATATGAGAATAAGTGAGTTAACCTATAAATAATAAATAAGAATTATTCATATAAATAACAATTGTAACAAACTTAACCTCAATTCTTTCAAGTATAAACAAAAATGATTGTTATTAATTATTTTCGTAAACATTTAAGTAATTCTTATTTAATATTAATTAATGTTAACCATTAATACATTTATTTTTAGTAATTTTCAAAACTTTTAATACATTATATGTAAAATAGGGAAATTTCTATACTTTAATAATTAATATTAAGTTTATTAACAATTTCAAATATTTTTAATAATATTCAAATTATTTATAACTATTCAAGTAATATTGTTCATAAATTAATTATTTTAGTATATAAAATTCTTTATATTATAAAATTAATATTATTAATTAGATTTTATTGTTTAAATTTCTTTTTAGTAATTTTCTTTAATAATCTCAATACTGTTAATTCAATATTTTTACATAAATTATGTAAATTTACAGTAACTTATTGAAAAGTGAATTTTGACTCCATCTATTAAAAACGGTAAACACTTTTAAGCCCCTCCACATGAAAACATCCCTGTTTTAAACTACGCCTACGCAACTCCTATTTTCGCAAGGCTTGGCCTGAAGGACCCAATACCGTCCTTGACCTAATGAGTTTTTCGCCATTTTCCTTTTCATGGATCCAATCATTAGAATTTTCCAGCCTCTTTTTCCTCCACCTTGAGACAATATATTTTCAGTACCAACCCTAACTACAAAATTAGGAAGGGACAAGGGTATAAAAATATGATCCTTGCTAAAATAGTCAGTTCAATTTCAATTTTTCTCTAAATCTTTTCTACTTCTACAATTCAAACTATTCAGTTCGGAGTTAAATATCTAAAAAGTTTTAAATTTCAAATAACGCGAGTTTTCAAAACAGTGAAACTTTCTTTAATAAAAAGACTTTAAGTTTAAATAATTAATTTTAAACAGTAATTAAAATTAATAAAAAAAGTAAACTTTAAATAAATAAAGACTTTAAATTCATAAAGAAGGACGCCAAGGTCCAGTTTCCATCAAGTTCCTGTCGTTGTCGTTCCTGATTTTGTCAACTTCTACAACAATTTTGACTTGTATAATAAAAGTAAGTGTCTACAATTATGTTGCTGTCTAACTATTTCTAAAATCTATTTCTTGTCATTTCTCTCAATTCTAAAGAATATTAATGGGTTTATCCGGTTAATATTTCTTTAAAAATCCATTTGAAATTTTTTGTATTTGACAATATTTTTTTTTATTTTTCCCGCCTAAAGAACATTAATTAGTTTATCTGGTTAGTGATTCTTTTATCCTGTGTTAAATATAATTCCTCAAAACAATAATCAATTTAAATCGTTCCCGAGTTAGTGGACGCAAGTCTAGACTCAAAAATATTTAATTAAATCAATTTTTACGAATGTTGCGTTTAGGGACGTAACAGCAATAACTTCAAGCATATGGGGCGTTCCACGCGAAATCGGACAGTATTTGACTTTTGCATCTCAGATTTTTTTTAAATATTTTTTTTTCTTTTAGTGCTCATTGAAATAAGCTACCATGATTTTTTTCTAATTTTTTCATCAAGCCGTTTAAGAGATACAGGTTTTTGAAAAATCACGTTTTTTACGAAAATGTTTTTTTGAAATGGTTATAACTCGGTCAAAAATTGACCAAATTTGACGTTCTATATATGAAAATTTTTGTTTTTATACGTAGTTTTTGATAAAAATATAAAAAAATTATTTTTTAAATTTACGAAATTTTTTTTTAATTTAAAAAAAAATTTATTTTTAAAAATGTATGTATCGATCGATTTTTTTCACAATTTTTTGTAAGAAACTAGAACTAAATTAACAACTTTTAGGCGTTGTCTGATTGTGGGCAAACGATGGGATCTATTTATTTAGAATTTTTTAATTTTTATATCCATACACTGAAAAAAATGTAATTGAACCAAGTAAATGCATTTACTTGACAGAATTTACTTGAATCAATCCCATATTTATTTGAAGAGAGAAATTTATTTTCTTGTGCCAAGTAATTATGAGCATTGGGTATAGTTCTTGTATTAATAATTCAGTATTTGGTAGAAGTAAATATGTTATTATTACAATCAAATATTTTACTTATCCGAAGTACCAAAAAGGATTGAATCAAGAATATTATGTTCTTAAGCGAAATAGTAAAGTATTGTCGAGAGAATTCGTGTTTCTTAAATCAAATAATTTTATTCATTTGCTTTGAAACTTTTTTTTACTTAACACAATGACGGTGTTCTTGATCCAAGAAAATATTTTTCTTTAAATGGATGTGCAACTTAAATAGCAGTTTTTTTAAACTATCCATTGAGGCTTGGATGGCATAGTGGAAACGGTACGGCTTCTGACGCGTGCAACCCGGGTTCGATTCCTCCGACAGTGGAAAATTTTCATTCAAGGCATATTTGTTGTATTGGTGATAAGAATTAATTAAATGTAAATATTATGTAAAATAACAATTGAAATATGAAGATTTCGACTATATCAGCAGATAGTGACATCTATTAGATGTCAATTGAACTCTTTGGTTTAGAGTTAGGTGTTACAAATGATAATTACTTTCGATATGGTTGTCGATTATCCCGCGACAGGTAGCTATGAACTGGGGTTCGAGTCCTCACAGATGCACAGTGCATTCGTTCACGCAGCTTATTTTTTCAGATCAAAATTAATTTAAAAATTAATTACTTATCGACAACCATATCGAAAGTAATTATCATTTGTAACACCTAACTCTAAACCAAAGAGTTCAATTGACATCTAATAGATGTCACTATCTGCTGATATAGTCGAAATCTTCATATTTCAAATTTTCAATCAGCGAATAAATTCTAACATTAAAATAACAATTGTTTAATTATTTAAATAAAAAATATAAATGTTAATCAATTAAATAATAAAAATGTTTGACCTAAGTATTAGAAATCATGGGATGAGGGAAGGGGGGGATTCAAGTAAATAATTTACTTGAATTGAGAAAATATTTTTTTGATTGAAATCTATAATTTTCTTAAATCAAGAAAATATTTTCTCAATACAAGTGAACCATTTACTTGATTTGATACACACATGATATTGAATTAATATATTCTGAATTTCTTGATCGAATTCCATATTTTCTTGGATCAAGAACATATGCTCTCCAACCAAGTATACTATGTCAAGAAAATCATTTTCTTGAGCCAATCGCATAATTGGATTGACCCTATGCAATCCCGATATTGACTTGAAACAATTCAAATTTTCTTGATTGAATTAAATTTTTTTTCAGTGTATAATATAGCAAACAATAGGACTTTTGAGCTAAAATTATTAATAACACAGGTCAAGAAAAAAAGTCTTACTTTTTTATGAGATACCATAGTGTCCATTAAAGACGCTGAACACGATCCCGGGTCACAAAATTGGCCATCACGTCAGGATTTTGAAAAAAGTGGAGGTAAAGACCCTAAAAAACGTGTTTTTGAAGGTTTTCAAAATTTTTTTTATGCTAAACCTGACGCGCCAGAAACTTCTACATAGATTAAAATTGAGACTTGAATTGTTCACTACAAGAGCCATATCCGTAAAACCAAAAAAAATTAAAATTTTTTTCAAAACATGGGGTTGAAGTTACTAAAAATGTGATTTTTAGGGTCGCTGATTATAATCATCAGATTATAACATTTTATAAGTTTCTGGCACGTCAGATTACAATCCGCGACCTCAAACACCCTTGAGTAACAATTCTCAAAATCCTAACGTTCTGGCCAATTTTGTGACCCGGGATCGTGTTCAGCGTCTTTAATGGACACTATGTATCTCATAAAAAAGTAAGACTTTTTTTCTTGACCTGTGTTATTAATAATTTTAGCTCAAAAGCCCTATTGTTTGCTATATTATATGGATATAAAAAATAAAAAATTCGAAATAAATAGATTCCATCGTTTGCCCACAATCAGACAACGCCTACAAGTTGTTAATTTAGTTCTAGTTTCTTACAGAAAAATTTGAAAAAAATCGATCGATACATACATTCTTAAAAATAAAATCTTATTTAAAAAATTAAACAATTTTTTCGTCAATTTAAAAAATAATTTTTTATGCTTTAATCAAAAACTACGTGTAAAAAGAAAAATTTTCATATATAGAACGTAAAATTTGGTCATTTTTTGACCGAGTTATAACCATTTCAAAAAACATTTTTGTAAAAAACGTGATTTTTCAAAAACCTGTATCTCTTAAACGGCTTGATGAAAAAATTTGAAAAAATCATGGTAGCTTATTTCAATGAGCACTAAAAGAAAAAAAATATTTGAAACAAATCTGAGATGTAAAAGTCAAATACTGTCCGATTTCGCGTGGAACGCCCCATATATATTTGAATGTTTTATAAATTTACAATATTTTCATACAAAAGTGTTTGAAATTTCAAAAAAAAGTAAAATTTTTTGTTAATTAGATTAATTTTTTAAAACTTGTTAAGCGGGAATTACAATAAAAAAAATTTCTAGTAGGTTTGACTACTTTTCAACTACTCTCCGTAGTTCAATAGGTCCTTAACTGAATTTCAAAAGTTATATTGACTACTGAAAAGTAGTAAAGAGAATTAAAAATGTAGTTGGTGTAATCATATTTTGTAGTTGTTCTTGTAATTTAACTACTTTTTTAGTCATTTAAACTATTATTTATTAACCACATTAAAAGTAGTTAAATCAACTACACAAAAATTGTTCGCGAAACTAAAAAAGTAATTAATTTAACAACTTTCCACTCAACTAGGTAATAGTAGTTGAAAATTTTAATCAAATTTATTTCAGTGTATTTTTCCGGATAATATAATATAATTAATTAATGTGGTTAGTCATTCTTTACTGATTAAAATTTTAAAACTGCTAAATAAAATAAAAAGTATTTTTGTATAACAAATTTTCTGTATATAACATATTTTTCAAATATTTTTTAAACATCTAAATACATATCATTTTAACAGAAACATGAAGAGAAAAAAATTAAAGAATACTATGAATTGGTTGGTGAAGAATTTTGAAGATCTTGAATCTTTAGAAATTTAAAAGAAGTAAAAAAAATGGTATGGTCCACATGTTTCTTACAATAACCGACACTTAGCCAGAGATTTTCATAGCCTCCCTTGGTCAAGCGCGTCTAGGCGCAGCTCCCAAGGTTGATGGCTCCATACAAAACACACTATACACAGATAATACTATATAGACTTAAGGGTTCAAATCGTGGTGTAGCATTTCCGTAATAATGTTAATGATACTTTTTTACTTAATTTTCATTTATTATAACACATCAGAACACATTATAAACAATTTTGATTTTTTATATAAATATTTAAATGATTTGGTTATTTTAAAAAGTTTTGTTTGAAATTTCATACAAAACTGTTTGAAATTTCAAACAAAAATATTTGAAATTTCATTCAAACACTTTGTATTAATTTTCAAAAAAAAAGTTTGAAAATTTAAAACAAATGTGTTTTAAAATTTAATAAAAAAATTTTAACAGTGTAGCGTTTAATTAGATTCCCTCGCGAAATGTAAAAATATTAGTTTTTAAAAGTTTTTGACTTTTTATAGTATTGCAAATAATGGGTTTACAAATAAAAATATCAGAATTTATTTTAAACTTCTGTTTCCTAAAAATTACAATGGTAGATAAAAAATAACACTTAACTTCTTTGAATATACTGTCCGACAAACATGAATATTTTTTCTGACTCTTCAATCATTCTTGTCACTTCCGATAGATTTTTTCACGCTGATTAAGAATCTGAAAAGAACAATGCTCCAGCACGTCGAGTTTTTGAGAAAATTAAGTGTTAAAAAGTGAAAAAAGCATGTTTTTGGCTATATTTGATTATGATTAACAGAAAAATAAGAGGTGCATAATTTTGTTCCTGGTATCAAATAAAAGCTTGAATCACAACCAACAATTTCGTTGAGGAAGAATTCGAAAGCATTTTCGATAAGGCAATTAAAAATGATGTTTTCTTTTGCATTAAATTTTGTTATTAATCAAATTTTATTAGCACCATGTATAACCTCAGCATTGTGAAACAAGTGATAAACAAATAAATTTTTTAGCATTTGAATTCCTAACATTTTATATTATTTACAGGTTACTTATATGTGAATTTAATGTTTTGTTTTTACAAAATTAAAACATTGCTTTCAATAATTGTGTTTATTCATTAGAATAAAAGCAGACAATGTTAAAAATTAAAATATATTTCAACATCTTACAATGAGAAAATAATTTTTATAATAAAAAATTAAATTACAATTAATTTTATTATAATAAATTAAGTGTTTAAATATAACAAAAAATTTAATTTGTATGATTACTGAATATCTAATTTAATATACTTTTTTTCTTCTACTAGTTAGGCATTTAATTTCTATTAGAAGAATTGATTAATTTAATATATTTAAAATTATAAGATATAACAACTGTAAACTGTAACTGTTCATTGTATTTACAATGAACGCTTAAATAAAATTTTAATTAAAAACTTTTGTAGGGATTCCTAAAAATTAGATGAATTAGATGAATTTAAATGCTAAAAAATTCATTTGTTTACCACTTGTTTCACAATGCTGAAGTTATACATGGTGCTAATAAATTTTTATTAATAACAAAATTTAATGCAAAAGAAAAAATCATTTTTAATTGCCTTATTAAAAATGCTTTTGAATTCTTTTTCAACGAATTTGTTGGTTGTGATTCAAGCTTTCATTTGATACCAGAAACAAAATTCTAGAACCTTTTATTTTTCTGTTAATCATAATCAAACATAGCCAAAAACATGCTTTTTCACTTTTTAATACTAATTTTCTCAAAAACTCGACGTGCTGGAGTATTTTTCTTTTCATATTCGTAATCAGCGTGAAAGATCTATTGAAAGTGACTAAAATTATTGAAGGGGCAAAATTAGTGTCGGACAGTGATATTATTATTGAAAACTATCATCATCGTACATCGATTATACCTGAATTCTTACATTTTATTAGAAATATCGAAATACGATACCCCAGTAGCACGTAATATTGCGAACATTACAACAGTATTCTAGAACCATTGGTAACATTGAGGCAATAATGGTAATGTTACAGAAGTTCTCTTAATATTGCTGTAATATTACGTGCTACTGGGGTAGAGTAATTCTCGTAACTAAAAGTTTCTGCGTGGCTGCTTTGAATACAGTAACAAATTAATAAAGAATTTAAAAAATTTCTTTATTGCTTCCTCATAAAGAGGAAGTATTGGATTACCAAAATTTTTCGACTTCAATTTTTTGACTTATCTTTATGTTATTTGACCTCAGGAGTTCAAAAATGACATTTTTAAAAATGTCATTCCATGTTTGTGGGAAAACATCATATTTTCATAAATATCTCCAAATTATAAAGAGCTTTTGGGCTTAATTTTTTTAAATTGTAGGTCTCATCTGCGGACATAAAATGATAGTACTTTGAGATAGATAAAGTTTAACTATTTATTTTTTTGATTTTTAATTTAAAAAGAAACGCTTTTTGTCCATAACTTTAAAAAAATGTTAGGACACCTATAAATGTTTTTCTCTAATTTTGTAGAGTTTTTTTAAGACGCATCTTTTGAGCCTTCAATGAACATTTTTCGTCCATATTCATTAGAGATATTAAACTTTTAAAAATAAAAAAATTTGTTGAAAAATGTAGAAGTAACTTTCAAACTATCATTATCATTTTGTAGAGCATTAAAAAACGCTTCGATTGACCTATTTTTGAAGCCAATTCGATTAGAAATAAAGAAGTTATTGATATTTTAGAAAACAGAAATTGTGAAGGAAATTTAAAAATAGTATATTGTGCATCTAGGGAGAAAAACACACGAGTTGGAAATCATTTTTTCTCCCGAGTTGCACATACTATTTTTTCTAACACATGTATACCGAAAGTACAACTATTTTTTGAAACATTAAATACATTTACGCAACGGTTGAATACAACTAAAAAAGTTAGTTCCGTAAATGTTGAATGTAAATAAAAAAGTTAGTTACGTCAATTACGTAAGTTGAGTAAATTATGTAATTTACGTAATTGTTGAACTAATATCAGATACGTAAGTTACGTAACTAACATCACATTGGTAAGTTACGTAACTAACATCAGATACGTAAGTTATGCCAGTCGTTTAAGTTACGTAACTCACGTAACTGATTCACTAATGGTCATACTTTGATTTATACTTCGCATCTAATAATAACATTACCGAGAAGGTAAGTTACTTTTCCGCCCGGTTAATGACGTCAGCGGGAGGAAAAGTACTTTCGGTGTGTGTGTTAGAAAAAAAATTTTTTTCAATATGGAAGTAACTTTGAAAAGTTGAAAAATATCATTTTCCAAATAATTTTTAAATTTTTAGAAAAGAAAATAATTAAAGTCATAATATACAATAAAAATCAAAATCGCTTTTGTATCGAAACTGAATTTTTAATCAAATAAAGAGAAAAAAATATTACAGCAATTGAGAATTATTGTTCAAAATTTACACTTTATTATTATTAACATCTCTATGAGGAAGCAAAGTGTTCATGAAATGAACACAACGAGATTTACGAAAACAAATGAAATAAGGTATAAAAAATTTTTTTTCTGAAAGTTTGAAGCAAATCGAACAATATTAACCCTTTAAGGACCAAATGTACAAAATTTTATTTTATTTTATCTAAGTTCCTATCAGATAAAATTTTGTTATGTCAATGCGATAATAATTTGTGTTCTTTTCCGTTATATAACATATAAATGCCCTATTATAAATAATGCACACATTGATGGCTAGATAGCATTAGTAACGATGGAAGCTCTTAGCATCATTTTTAGTGCATTATTTTTATTAAGTCCTGTGGTTTGTGAAATAAAAAATAAAGGTTGGTGGAAAAATACAGTGTTTTATCAAATTTATCCTTGGAGTTTTATGGATTCCAATAATGATGGGATTGGAGATTTAAAAGGTATATTATAATTTTGTTTTGGACAAACTATCTTATAATAAAATTTTTAAAGTTAACAGAGTCATATGAATCTCTGACCATGGTGTATTCTCTATTTGGATAAAATTGTTGAATAAATCATTTTATTTTAAGAAGATTAACTTGTTGTTTAATTATATTAAAAGCATAAAGTTTTTCAACCTTTTCATGCCTCTTCATGTACCACTTAAAAATTTTAACATAAATTATTATTATACATTTGAACCAATTAAAAATTAATTTAGCTTGTTTTAATCACTATCGTTACTTCGATTTCTAAACAAATAAAAAAGTACATAGTACGATTATAATTATTATAAATAGTAGGTAAAATAAAACAAAAAAAAAATCGGACAAGTGCGAGTTGCACTCGCACTAACATCGAGGGATCCGTACACAAATATTCAAACAAAATTTTTTTAAAATTATTTTAACAATTCTTTTAAAATTAAAAACAAATTAAACAAAATGGTAATATACTATAATAAGATTAGAATAAATATTTTTATTATTTTATTTTATTAATAAATTTTTATATTTCTCTGTAATTATACTTATGTTCACCAATCAGGTTCGCTATAATTTTCCTGAAATCTGCACGTAAAACTCAAGATCCTTACCGAATTTCAGCTCACCCTGTTCAGATTTGTAGAAGTTAAGGGGGGGGACAGGGTCATTTTTTGCAATTTTTTCCAAAAAATTTAACTTCTTTCCCTTCTATTTCGCAATTATGTAGACCTATCAAGTTCGTTATAATTTTCCTGTAAACTGCACTTAAAACTAAAGATCCTTACCGAATTTCAGCCCACCCGGTTCAGATTTGTAGAATTTAAGGGGGGGGACATGGTCCTTTTTTGCAATTTTTTCGAAAAAATTTAATTTCTTTCCCTTCTATTTCGCAAATATGTAGACCTATCAGGTTCGCTATAATTTTCCTGTAATCTGCACGTAAAACTCAAGATCCTTACCGAATTTCAGCTCACCGGGTTCAGATTTGTAGAAGTTAAGGGGGGGACAGAGTCATTTTTTGCAATTTTTTCGAAAAAATTTAATTTCTTTCCCTTCTATTTCGCAAATATGTAGGCCAATCGTGTTCGCTATATTTTTCCTGTAATCTGCATGTAAAACTGAAGATCCCTACCGAATTTCAGCCCACCCGGTTCAGATTTGTAGAAGTTAAGGGGGAGGACAGAGTCATTTTTTGCAATTTTTTCGAAAAAATTTAATTTCTTTCCTAACATTTTTTTAAAGTTATCGCCTATTTGGTTTTACGTGCAGTACCTCCGCATACGCGTATTCCACTACACGGACCGCCTACAATCATAACGGGGTTGAGATACGCCCAACCAGCGCCAACAACTGAGATGAGCTGTCTACCGATCCGCAGTGATTCCCCGGCCTCTCACCGAAGTGACAGGTCAGAGAATCTCCGCGGCCCCTCGGTTTGGGGCGGGACCTCTCTAATCCCTAGTAGCTCTGCAGTGCCACTACCCGAGTTGAGACTGCAACTCACACAGCGAAGCACGGAAAAAGGCTTCTCGCTCAGCATCATGAGCTTTCAACCGCTGACAAGATGGATTGCAGAAGACGGGTGCCAACGAATTGGCAACCGCGGGCACGAGCATTCCATTCATAACCGTTTTTTAAAGTTAAGGGCAAAAAACGTTTTTTTGAAAAATAAAAAATATATATAATTAAACTTTATTAATCTATCTCAAACTACTCTCACTTTATGTCCGCAGATGAGATATGTCAAAAAATCGAACTCGAAAAATTTTGGTATTACAATACTTTCTCTATATGAGAAAGCAAAAAAAATTAAAACAACAAAATGGAACCAAAATCTCTTTTCAGTTCAATTGAACGACTTTTTATTTTTTGTGTAATCACAGACCCGAAAAACCCCCCAGTACCGAGTTTGATTGAATTTTAATGTATAAATAAATGTATGCATCTAAGCCCTAAGGGTTTTAATATATAGTCCCGTTTACTGTGATAGCGCTATATTCATCAAGCTTGTAAATGGAGCAAATACTTTTAGAAAATTTTGGAAAAATTGGAAGATTTACCTCTTCATTTTCTCAATTGGTAAAATGTCGATTTGGCATTTAAACCTGTCAGTTACAGTGGTCGATATATCGATCACCATTTGGGATGGTTGAAAAAATTAAATAAAACCCATCAGATTTGCTTGAAATTTGTTACTCGGAGGGCCATTTTATATCCGCCATTGTGAATTTTAATAGTTTGCAAATCTGACGCCAGATTTGAATTTAGCGATATTTAGCAGAAACCCTATTTACAAAAGCGTTAATAATGTTTTGTCGATTATATCCTAATTGCGTGACTGAAAGGGATAACACAGGTCTACAAGTTTTTTTAAAGAAATCGGAGTGGTTTCCCATGAATTTTTGTGCGCTGAATACGATCCCGGTCTCCAAAATTGTGTATCACGTCAGGATTTTAAGAAAAGTGGGGGTAAACACTCAAAAAAAGTGTTTTTGACGGTTTTCAGTATTTTTTTCTCATAAACCTGATGTGCTAAAGACTTCTATTTATAGTTTTAAATTAAAGCTTTATTCGTGCACTTTAAGACTTAAATGCGTAAAATAAAAAAATGTAAAAGATTTTAAGAAAATTGGGGGTAAAGACCGCCAAACCTCTAGCCTAGAAACTTTATTATAGTCTTAAATTAAAGCTTTAATCTTTACATGCTAGGTCATTTTAAAATTCAAAATCGTGTACAGCGCATAAAAATACATTTAAAACCACTCCAATAACCATAAGAAGCAAAATGAATTTTTTGAGACTTATTACCCCCATTTTTTCAAAATCCTTATTTTTTTATTTAGGCATTGTGGGTCTTAAAGTATACGATTTAATCTTTAATTTAAAACTACATAAAAGTTTCTATCACGTCAGGTTAAGGAGAAAAAAGTACTCAAATCCCTTAACAGTTTATTTTTGGGGAGTCTTTACCTCACTTTTCTCAAAATCATTTACATTTTTTTTCTCTTACGGATTTGGGTTTTAAAGTGCACGAATAAAGCTTTAATTTGAGACTAAATAAAAATATTTAGCACATCAGGTTTATGAGAAAAAAAGTACTGAAAACCGTCAAAAACACCTTTTTTGGGTGTTTACCCACACTTTTCTCAAAATCCTGGCGTGATACGCAATTTGGAGACCGGGATCGTATTCATCGCACAAAAATATATGGGGAACTACTCCGATATCTAAAAAATCGTATTTTGTAGACCTGTGTAATATTTATCGGTTATGTCATAAGGTTTTTATCGGTTATCATAAGTTTAGTTTTAAGTTTGGACTAAAAACTAGTCAACAACTAATACTAATACCAAATAATATATTAAAACTAGTCCGTTAAGTCACTCAAAAAAAGGAGGGAGTTAAAAAATGTTTTTTAACGGCACGATGTCACGTAAATTAATGTTTATAAAGGGTATAGCCGGATAAGCATGCGAAAGTTGCACCCGCATGTATCTTTTTCGTATTTTGCCCATACATTCCTACCCACTTGAAAATAATTTCCTGAAATTCCCAACTCAAAATTTTGAGTTTTGTGGGAGTTATGGAGGGGGGAAAAATCAAAAAAAGCATTTTTCTCAAAAACTACTGAATCGATTTTAATGAAATTTAAATATGTTAAAAAGACAAGTAAATAGAATTTAAAAAATAATTTTTGAAATTTTATTTCCAAAAAGTTCAAAAATTTTTTAATTTGAAATTTTCAAAAAAAAAATTTTAATTTAATTGAAGTGGTACGCCAAAGTGTTTCATTTTATAAAAAAATAATGCCCGACATGGTTTCAGGGGGCGTCACTGCGAAAAACTTAAAAAACTCTACCGGGTACAATTTTATGTAGTATATGATTGGTTAATTTTTAAAAATTGAACATATTCTTTTGAAACTTGTTTTATGGGGTTTCTTGGGGTTGCTGGATAAAAATCTGAAGGTGTTTAAAAAAAATTTTTTCTTCAAAAAATCCAAAAAAATTATTTTGAAATTTTTCAAAAAAAATGTTTTTGTTCTTTTGAAGTGGTACACCAAAATTTTTTTCTTTTTTCACTCTTTTAAGTTATCTTGTGTTTAAAAAAACGAAGGCCTACATGATTTCTGGATGTATCATGGTAAAAAACTTAAAAAAAACCCTTCCCGGTACATTTTTGTGTAGCATATGACTATTTAACTTTAAAAATTTAAAAAAATTAACAAGTCATATACAACATAAAAATGTACCGGTGAGGGTTTTTTTTTAGTTTTTCACCGTGATGCACTATAGAGAGTTAATCATGAAAAAACTTTTGGTGTACCACTTCAAAAACAAGTTGTTCATTTCATGACCATTTAGCTTCCTCAATATATGTTATTATATATAATTTTAAAAGTTAAATAATTATAATAGTTTATTAAATATAAAAATACATGTGTGCCAATTTTTAATTCTCTAGGTAAAAAAAATGTGAACGTTCTGGTCATTTTCATAATAGTATTAATAGAAAGTTTCTACCGGGTAAAGTACCCTGAATAAATATTAATTATTCAATTTTTTTATTATAGAATAATTATTTTAAAGTGTTATGATAAAATGTCAAAAAATACAAAATTTTAATTTTTTGTGAAAAAATTAAATATTTATTAATTCTATAAATTTTGATAAAATATATACTTTATATACATGAATCGATTCGTTTTTATGTCAGGAATGCAATTTTGACAAGAATTAATAAAAATTTTAATATAGAAAAAAGTTATTTCAAAAAATCCAAAAATTAATTCTTTCAAAAATTAAAACATTGTTGAAAAAAAATTTTTTTATATATTTTTAAAATACCTTCTGTCTGATGTTTGGTATTCATGACCGTAATAACCTACAAAATCTTATCAAAATCCATCAAGATGTGTAAGAGAAAAGTTGTCCGCAAGAATCGGTGACTTACACACACATACATCTGGACATTTGTTCCTTTCGACGAATTATATATACTACACTTAAAAATTTGTAAAAATAATTGATTCTAAAAAATTCGGAAATCGACATCACTATAAGGCTTCCTTTATAAGGAAGCAAAAAATAGAAAATTGTTTTCAAATTATAATTGTTACGTCCGTAACTTCTGGTTAATTTACTAATTTCAATATAATATTTAGGCATGTATTTTCTTATTGTATTCTACTTATATTATATTATTAATGTATTTTATGTATTTTATATTATTGTATTCTGCATATTTTTAACATATGGCAATGGTTATTATATATATTAAAACAAAATACAAATTGTAACAAATATACAAGAAAAGAGTAATATTTTAGTTCATGTAAAAAGAATAATGATACCGCATCAAAAACATGACCTTTCCAACAAATTTTGACAAGCGAGTGAAGATAATATTAGAGAGAGAAGATTATGTAAACAAGCGACGAACAAGCAAGAGGAAAATTACCTGTTCCCCCCTCAGCCTGGCAGTTTTTCTACACAATTCCCAAATCTACGAGTGACGACAGTCGCCCGTTATCGCTACTTACATTAACGAATATTGACACGTGTATGTTTCCTAAAAAGTAAACGGAGAGGAAGCGGGAGGAAAAATCATCAGTCGCCCAGAGCATTTTTCTATACAATTCCCAAATCGGCGAGGATCGCCGTTCCCAATTCGCCCGTTACTCCTACTTAAACCAATATCAACACGTGCCTGATTTCTAAGCATTACACTTATGAGGAACGTTTTATATAAAAAGGGAGACAATTTCTGATTAGAGTAGAGAATAATTTTTTGGAAATCAATTAGTCCAGATCTACCTGCGAACAAGTGAACATCGTCCCAGTATTATTATTTGAAAGTGAACTCCAATTATTAATCTTCATAGTACAACGTTAGAAGTGAACTATTTCCCCAAGTATTAATTTTGAAATCAATCTCAAATCAACATCCAAGTATTACTTTTGAATATTATTTAAAAGTGATTTACAAGTATTAATTTTTAACATTATTTGAAGTTGAACTCCAAATAATAATTTTGAACATTTTATAAAAGTGAACTCCAAATAATAATTTTGAACATTTTATAAAAGTGAACTCCAAATAATAATTTTGAACATTATTTAAAAGTGAACCTCGATTATATTAATTTTAAACGTGCAACGATAAAGTGAACTATTCCCCCAAATATTAATTTTTGAAATCAATATACGTCTGTTTTAAAATTACAAATTTTAACAATTTCCAAAACATAATCTTGGAAATAAATTCGAGTGTGTACAAAAGTCTAATATTGAAACAACGCATACCAAATTTCGAACCATCGAAATTTGCTCAAGAGGCGACAACCGTCTGGACAAGCAGATATTTTTACGGACTACAATACACTATGTCATTAGTGTAAACAACAGCAACCATTGAGAATCACAGTTGAGCGGCCCCTTTACGTTTAGTGCTCAAAACAATTTCAAGATCGGATTACAAGATTATCATCACACAACAAGTAATCATTATTCTTTAAGTAAAATTCATAATTTTGTACTCATTGTATTTTTGTCAACTCTTTTCTTTCTTGTTGGTTTTTCAATAAATTATTCTCTCACAACATTTAGTAGGCTCATTGACTTATCCTCATCCCAAATTAGATTCATTTATGAAACTAATTTAAAACGAGGAACGTTAGGTATATTTAAAAAGGTTTCTTGTTTTGACGTAACATAATTATAATGCGTTTTGAATTCATGAAATGTAAAACATATAAATATATAAAACATATAAATTAATTTCTTATTTAGTACTACAATTGTCCAAAATCATTTTTTAAAAAAAGTTGTAAACAAAAGTCAAAAAGGTAGCTGACCTCGACTATGTTCCCCTATTACTTATCTATTTAAACTATTAAAACGCATTAAAGGCTGCTGATTAATAAAATAAAATATTAATTTAATTTTCTTTATTATTTATCCTTTACCTTGTTTTTAGAGATTTTTATTATTTGGCACATTTTTTTCTACAGTAATGGATTTGTAGGCTTTTATCGGTCAGTTTCGACAGACATATACCAAAACAATTCACCAACAGATTAGCTCGGTCGGATAAATGCCTCGCTTGGCGGACGTTCAGCTTGTAATCTAATTTTTGTCTATATGCAAAATTTAAAAAAAAATATATAAAAGGTGTCAAATTTATAACCGTGTAAGATAAAACAAGAAATAAAAAAAATGAGGTTCCAAATAAACAACAGCTAACGAGACTCAAAGTTTATAATAAGTTAGTCTTAAGAATGAACAAGGCCACCAGGCTAATCATTCAAATTTACTAAACAATTGAGTAAATGAATAATATACTAACAAAAATAAATATTAGAAATAATCTTATTTCAATTAAGTACTACTGGAATTATTTGTAATATTTATATTTATGCATATAATGTTTGATAATGTTATTAAAAAAGTTTATATGTGACGGTCCACGACAAAAAGTGCCTTAGCTCCCAAAAAATTAATGTCGACTTTTAATAGTACTTTTTCAGGTATAAGAGTCAAAAATACTTTTTACTTATAGTTTTTTTGTTATAAATGTTCAAACATGAGCATAAATTGAACCAATCAGGACGGCCCAGCTTCTAATTCGTTTCCCGTAAAATTTACATTCGGGAGCTAAGGCACGTTTTCTTGTGGACTGTTACATATATTGTATAATATGTAATAATTAATAAAAAATGTAATACAAATATTACATACATATACATAGTTACATATACATAAAACTTTACTGAGCAACTGTCCCTAAAGACTTTGCGGTAGCGATCGGTGGCGGAGCGAACATTTTTTAAAAACTATTGTATTTTTGTAAATATAAAAGAAATCTTTTTGCAATTCTACAGAAAACTTCTTTACATCGTAATACACATATACCTCACTGGAAATTGTTTGAATTTTAATGTTCCCCGCATACTTTTTGCAGACAAAAATTTTAAAAAATATTTTCGATAGGTCAGTATTAACAATTAAAAATTAATAAACAATTAATTATTTTCAAAATTTTGGTCATATTGTCGTCTTCTATAAGTCAAAATGAATTTTTATACCAAAAATAAAGAGGATTCGTTGGTTTCTACCTGAGATATGACGATTTATGTTAAAAAATTCAATGAAATTTGAAAATTAAAATCTATCAAATTTTTTTATTACCACGTGTTGTAAAAATATTTATCGTGATGCAGTGAATTGACCTGTAGTTCTTCATATCACCCAGGATGTGCAAACAACTCTAGTGTTATCGATAGTGGAACGTATTCTAAATGCTGTAAACCACGTGCATCTACACCTACGAATATCCATCCGCCCTAATAATAAAATAATTGATTCTAAAGGCATGAAAAGCAAATTAATAGTATTACTTCATGGAATTATGTCAGCTGAAAACCAACGCACAATTGATTCGCAAAAGTCGTTCGCGAACGCAATGCATGGGATAGAAGAGGACGTAGATATAGTTGTATCCTTTTCTAACTCATGCTTTGCGTTCGCAAACGACATTTGCGAGGCAGTTGTGTGTGCGACAAAAGAGAGTGCGCATGTCATATTCTGTCTTGTACTAGATACAAAAAAAGCAAGAAACATACTGCTCTGAAGGAGATTTGGTGGGCACTCAGTCGTACCAGAGTCAGCTGGAAGAAATTGATGGGTTAAGGAGAGACAAATATAAACACGTCGTCAGAATGAAGAAGCCAACCTGAAACTCCTTTATCGACATGGATGTCAAACGATAACTCACACATCGAAAGATTAGACGTCAATGGACTTAAATTGGTTGTAGCAGACAGTGTTCCCTTTCTCCTTTAGACATTCACTCTTTATCTCCATCTCATTTTTGTAAATATATTCGTACTAAATAGCGTATTTTTCGTTTACAACGACAAATGGTTGATTTAATTTCGGACGCTTGAGATTACTTAAATTTAAAACAGACTAATGCTTTATGAATGATGCTACGGCATCTGACATACTTATTTCGCCTGACAGTTTTCATCCTCCAATTGTTTTAAATTCTAGGCATGTTAACATAAATGATTTCTTAGCGCGTAATACTACTGTTAATGGGTCAGACCAGCTCAACAGTGTTAAAAATTTTTTATAGATTTTCTAAAATGTTAAAACTTTTATGGAAATCGGTAGTTAACAACAAAACATAAAAACACTTTTAACCGTTTTTTGAAATTTAAAATTTTTGTTATTGTTTTTACATTATCAAAATAAGACAAATTTTTTTTTATAAAATTAATAACTTAAAAGCCGTTTACAATAAATTAATGAAACTTAAACTAATTACACAAAATTGTTCACTCTTCGAAAAGAAAATAGTTGCAATATTGTATATTTATTTTATTAAAATTCAAGAATCGTTAAGAAGTATAGACAACACCCATATTTTGAAAGAGTTATTTTCCAGTGGAAAACTTTAAATGTATTGTTTTAAATATCAAGAAAAGAAACATACACATTAAAAGTATAGTGAATTCAGAGCATTGAACTCGTGTTAGCCAACCTTAGGAATTTGCAAGCTTTCGAGAAGCTTACCAGGCAACAAAGAAGTTTAATGAACTTGGATTATTTGAGGAAAAACGCAGAAGTAAAGCTAATAACAATATATAAAATGTTATTTTTATTGATGAGTAAAAATTGTCAATTAACTATTATTATTCACACACACATTGCGAGTCATACACAACACTATTTAACATGCATTTAATGAATTCTACAAAGTCTTTTTATGTTTATATTAAATAAATATAAAATGTGCAATAACTTTGCTAAAGAGTTATATAAATAATCAATGTAAGTTAATTATTTGGAATAATTATAGTTTTTAGTAGATCTAAAAATGTAAAATAAAGATTATTATTTCTAATGTTGAAAAATTTAAAGTTGAATAAACTGTGAGAATCACATTGCATACACATTGTAGTGTTTTAATACAATTAACGTTTCCACACTTGGTTTTTTTTACTTTATTCCCTTTATTTAAACATAAAATACCGTCTAATCGGAGGTACTGAATTTATAGTATACTTAAAAGGAGGATCCTCTACTTTTTCAGAAATACAAATATTTTTTTGAAGAATTAAACGTTTATCTTGTAATGAATGAATATTAAGTCTTTTAATTTAACTTTTTGAAAATTACTTTCAATATAGTTAAGCCTGAATTCACTCAATATATAGATTTTCTTTAACGATATTATTCGAAATAATCAAATTTATACTTAACAGTTTCATTAATTTATTGTAAACGGCTTTTAAGTTATTAATTTTTTTAGCTTTTGTATTATTTTGTTAATGCAAAAACAATAACAAAAATGTCAAAAAACGGTTAAAAATGTTTTTTTGTTTTGTTATGAACTATCGATTTGCATAAAAGTTTTAACATTTTAAAAGATCTGACCTCAATATTAATTATGATTTTCAAAATTCGAATATTGCAGCTATTAATACTTTTCACCTAATATGATATAAAAGTTGTTGGTCAGTGTTAAGTTTTGAATAGACAAAGATATGTCATATTTCCTTCGTCTGATAATGAAAATAATAATTTTATAATAATTTAGTTTACACCCCGCGACGTAGAGCCTAAGAAGAGTTTAATTTTGATGTGTCGCAAGAGTCATCCTACAACGAATCCATTAATACAAATGTTCTAAAGCCACCTCATCGAATTTCCTTCGCTGGAAAGGTCGTTCGAACACATAATACTATTAGGTACGATTAAATAATAAGATGTAAATGTTGTTGATCAGGGTCAATTTTTAAGTAGTGAAAGATGTATATTTTGTCATATTTTATTCGTCCGATCATGAAAATAATAATTTTTCTTTCGCTCCGCGACGCAGAGCCTCCTCAGATTTTTTATATGGTTTTGGTGTTTCGAAAGAGTCCTCCTATAACGAATCCACTGATGCAAATGTTCTACAGACACCTCACAATACTCATAACCCTCATAACCCACTTCTATGTACATGGACAATAATTTCAGATGAAGTTCCACCTGATTTGATAATGTCATCCCACATAGCACAATAGTATGAGGTAAGGTTATGTTGAGTACTAATCGTATGGCTTGTAAGGTTACGCGATAAAGCTGTGGTAGATCTGAGGTGAACTAAAATTTTCCGCCATGGAGGTAAGGTTGCATGTAAAAGCTGTGGTAAGTATATATGATAAGGCCATGGTAACCTTACACGTAAAGGTTGAGGTAAGGTTACACGTTAAGGTTGAGGTAAGGTTACACGTTAATGTTGAGGTAAGGTTACGAGTTAAGGTTGAGGTAAGGTTACGATTTAAGGGGGGAAACTCGTGTAAACACACGTTTTTTATAAAGTAAAGTTTATTAAATTTATATAAAGCACATCTTAAAGTATACGATATAAGGTTTTTAAATTATTTTTTTCCATTAAAAATATTTCAAAATGGCGGCGTTACAGGCGCTTGAAGTTAAATCTTTGGTTTATCGCTGTGCAGCCTACAGGTCTCAAATCTCAACTAATATCAAAAAACCAAATTTTAATCGTTAAAATACACAAATACGCTGTAGTTGACGAAGAGATAATTGGAAAAAAAATAATTGAAAATTTGGGACCTTTTTGAAAAAAATCACATTTTTTAATATAAATAATTAAAAATAACAATGTTAAAAAATTTTTTTTTAAAAAAAACAGCTCGTCAAGTCATAGCTAGTAAGTTGAAGAAGATTTATGGTATGTTTCATGAAAATCGGTTGAAAATTGGCTGAGCTACATTGCACAGAGCGCGAAAAAACATGTTTTGAGAAAAACGCGTTTAAAGTTTTTGTTACAAAAAAGTAGTGTTTAAAGGAACTTACAGATTTTAACGCTCAGTCGGCTATAACAGGACTATATAATATGCCTTCCTCTTCTTTACTATCACTTACATTCTATTGACAATTCATAATATTTTATTGCCAAAGAAGCAAAAAAATTGAGCGATCTCGCGCGCATCGTTTGAAATGCGTTTCGAAGCATTTGAGGTTTTACACTTATGTATGCTATAGCGACATTTATACTTCGAATTTTGGATTAACAATGTAGGATCATATTCTACAGATGGTAAACTAATTTTTGAAACAAAAAAAACCTGTGAAAAAATTCAATTTTACACGAGTTTCCCCCCTTAAGGTTGTGGTAAGGTTATTATTAAGTTGTAAGGTTGAGGTAAGGTTGTGGTAAGTTTACAAATTATGAAAAATAATTAATAATTTAATTAAAAAATAAATATTAAAAAATTAAGTTTGTTGCTCTTCTGTATTT
Organism: Leptopilina drosophilae; assembly: GCA_032873175.1. Taxonomy (NCBI): domain Eukaryota; kingdom Metazoa; phylum Arthropoda; class Insecta; order Hymenoptera; family Figitidae; genus Leptopilina; species Leptopilina drosophilae. The sequence continues at coordinate 37,643,541 of CM065483.1, forward strand.
TGGAAACCTAACATGAAACAGAAAATTTTGAAAACAAATTTGGGGGCACTGGGATTCGAACCCGGGATCGACGCACATAAACCTAACACCCTAACTAACTGAGCTAAGTGGGGAACTGAGGAAGAGAAAATTAATTTTGCTTTTAAGGTGTACCAAGAATATAGCTAACTGCTTAAAAGCAAAATTAATTTTCTCTTTCTCAGTTCCCCACTTAGCTCAGTTAGTTAGGGTGTTAGGTTTATGTGCGTCGATCCCGGGTTCGAATCCCAGTGCCCCCAAATTTGTTTTCAAAATTTTCTGTTTCATGTTAGGTTTCCAAAATACAGAAGAGCAACAAACTTAATTTTTTTAATATTTATTTTTTAATTAGATTATTAATTATTTTTCATAATTTGTAAACTTACAACAACCTTACAACTTAATAATAACCTTACCACAACCTTAACTCGTAACCTTACCTCAACCTTAACTCGTAACCTTACCTCAACATTAACGTGTAACCTTACCTCAACCTTAACGTGTAACCTTACCTCAACCTTAACGTGTAACCTTACCTCAACCTTAACGTGTAACCTTACCTCAACCTTTACGTGTAAGGTTACCATGGCCTTATCATATATACTTAACACAGCTTTTACATGCAACCTTACCTCCGTGGCGGAAATTTTTAGTTCACCTCAGATCTACCACAGCTTTATCGCGTAACCTTACGAGCCATACGATTAGTACTCAACATAACCTTACCTCATACTATTGTGCTATGTGGGATGACATTATCAAATCAGGTGGAACTTCATCTGAAATTATTGTCCAAGTACATAGAAGTACATAGAAGTGTAGTAGTTTTTTTCCATGGCGGAAATTTTTAATTCACCTCAGGTTTACCACAGCTTTATCGCGTAACCTTACGAGTTATACGATTAGTACTCAACATAACCTTGCCTCACACTATTGTGCTATGTGGGATGTAGTTCATCATTGCTCGAACCTTAATTTATTCTTTTTTCAAGGTCTATATCTGATAAAGTATTTTCACAGGACAGACCGCTAATGGCAAAATTTTAAAATTCACGTATCTCCCTTAATTTGCATAAATTTTTTTTTATATACTTATTTTACACAGAATTTAGAATACTTTTAAGAAATTATTATGAAAAAAATCTATAAATTTAAATACTATTCTAAAAACCTCGTTAAAGTTGAAAAAATGGAATGAAAATCAATAAATAGCAAATATTTTCAACTACGGTTTCGGCAGTTTTCATTATAAGTAAACGAGCAATACACGGTTAAAAAGTTGTGCTTTTCCCCTTTCAAATAAAAGAACAATTTTGAAAACCGGTTGAAAATTACAGAAATTACGAGTAATTCTTTACATAAATACACAAAAAACGGTTTTTTGACCCTAAAATTAAATTTTGGGGGTGTTTGGGTATTATCATGCAAATAGAATATGTGAATTTTTGGACTGCTAATCGAAATCACGAAGGGTTATTAGTGAAGAAAATGACCACCATCATTTTTTGTTAATTTGTATAACTGTTTGAAACTATCGCTGAATGTAACTAAATACTATTCTTATTATAGGCCTCTTTTTTAATTAATTCTATTATCTGTTTTCTATCTCCTTCAAGTAATAAAAATCTTCTAAAATATTAAGATTTCCCCTTTTCCCAGTTTTTATTAAGAGGGGTAAGGTCTTAAAATTTTTTATTGCATTTTCTTAGAATTTTTTTAATGATTGTATAACATCTCCAGAATATTGTGTTAAAATTTCAAGTTAATTATAGTAAAATTAACGGAGTTATGAGTATTTTAGTCGCGTAAGTACAGGCTTCAGGATTAATGTTTTTTATTAAGAGATCTACGCACTTTAAACGCCCTAAAAAAGGTTATTTTTCTACATTTTTTCAGGTTTAAATAATGAATTTTGGCGTATGAAGTTTTACACGATTTTTGCTTTTTGCAAAACTGACAAAATGGTGGTCATTTTTCGAAAAACATGTATAAAAATTTGTTTTTTATCCCATATGCACAAAAATGGCGCTTTTGATAGCTGACGACATGGAGTAAAGTCATTCATTTGTTCGACCATGTGAAAATGGACGCCATTTTTTCCCATGTGCAAACATAACCGCTGTTCCCATGCGTTATGTTTGCCCAAGGGAGAAAACGGCCGCCATTTTCATATAAGTCGAACAAGTGAATGACTTTTACTCCCTGTCGTCTGCTATCTGAAATCGACACTTTTGTGCATTAGGAATAAAAAATATGGTAAGTAACACGGGAATAAAGGCATCCAATTTGTTTACGATGACTTTATTTATTAAAGTACTAAGAAATAAAAATTATGCAATTCAAGTGCAATTTAGGAATACAAAATTTTATCCTTTAAGATAAAATTCTTTTAATAAATATGTGTTCATCTTTAGAATAATGTTAGAAACTTTTTCAATGTTATAATATTTTCATATTGAATAGCAGAAAGAAAGGGGGCGCGCGTAGCACGCAAGTAAAAGTGACTAGTAGTTAATTAGGGTCATTTGGGGTAAATGTAAACGGAATATCTATGTTTCACCGTAAACATTATTTTTTTGTTAAAACGTAAAATGGACGGATGTTTTTTTGCATGAACTTGTTACATTACTTCCCTAGAAAAATTTTATGAAGTACACAAAAATATTGATGCACCTGAATCGCCTAAAACTGACTGTTTACATTCACCCCGAGATTTTGAAATTTTCATAAATTCAGGGTGAATGTAAACACAACTGTAGTATCACATAAATAAACAATCAACCATTACAAAATTAGTAATGTAAAACTTGAATAACTTGAACAAATTTTAATTGATTTTCATTCAACTTGGTAAAAAAAGTTTTTAAGATTGCTGAATAAGAATCTAAAATCGAATTTTTAAATTTCAAAATAGTAGATCGAATAATTTATTAAATTATTTTTTTTTAATGTAGTTGAAATTCTGTTTACATTTACCCCAAGTTTTCGAATTCTCGGGGTGAATTTAAACAATTAATTATTTATTAACTGAATTGACGAAAATAAAAAATCAAAGTCAATTTTTGTTAAGGAAGAATGAAAAATTTTAGTTTGATTTTCTAATTTATTTTTATGCAAATGCGAGACAAAATACTGAAACAGTAAAAGTTAGATTTTCAAATTTTTTTTCGTTAAAAGATAACTTACACTATGGCATTATCAAAAAAATATTGTCAATATTCAAAACATCTTGTAGGTGAGCTGAGGTAAAAATAGTGATGTCAAACTTATTTTTAAATTTGTAAATTTAGCAGAAACATCTACTGTTTACATTTACCCCAAATTACCCTATAGTGTCGAAGCTTCCAGAGATGTCCACCTCATAAAAAATGCACATCGATTGTGTTCTTTCTTTGAAAATAAAAATTGTTATTTCTTTAAATTTTATTATAAATAACTGTAATGTAAAAAAAACAATAACATTCTTTCGTTCAATTCAATTAATAAAATTATTATTGTTAATTTATTTGATTTAAGTTATTATTAAAATTATATTATAATAAATTACAATTATAGTAAATTTAATTAAAATAATTGATTGAACTACATAAAAGTGAAATTTCTATAATGGACTATAAATAAATGTTGCATTTTTCAGAAATTTAATTTTTTTTCTTTGTTTAGTAAATTATTATTATTAATATTATTATTATTTTTGTAAACAATAAAAACATTTCAAAAAGTCTAAAAAAGTGTGCAAAATTTATAAGTAAATAATATGAAAATGTTTGTAGAAAATAATTTTTTATTGTTAATTACGTTATGAAAAATTATAATTCTATTTATTTGATAAATTTACAAAAAAAATTTAATTTTCTTTTTATTATATACTTAATAAAAAAGTATTATTTAATTCAAATTCAAATATTATTTATAAAATGATTGTAATTTTTTGTCACATATGTGATATTTTCTTTCTTATGATAAAAATTATACTTACTGAAATAATCAAAAAATGAATTCTTTTTTTTCTTATTTTAATTTAAATTAAATGCAATTTATTAATTATATTTAACTTTATATTAAATAATTAAACTCGATATTTAACCTTTCAAACTTGAGAATTTGTTGACAGTTAAAAAATTGTATTTCAGGTGTGTCCAACTACTCCACGAACTATACAAACCACATAGTCACTCATTTTTCATATCGCAACAGCAATTCAGACAGAAGGCTCCATTGAACACTACTGTACACTCCTTATCTTACCTTGTTTAATGGCGCATGCGCAAGAATGAAAGTTACTGGTACGGTTTTTATTTAAAAAGATGGCATGAAAAATCGTTTCAAATTTTATAAAATTAAATGTAAAATAAATATTTTTAAATAAATAGGGGAGAATGGGGTAAAAAGCCATGTTGAAAAAAGCTGTTTTACTATCAGCCATTTGACCTTAGGCGTAATCCTTTCTTGATTTCTTGATTCCACCGTTCTGTAGGGTTGGCCCGAGGATGGTACTCCGGTGTTGTCCACAGCGTGCAGTTCCAGCGGGCGCAGGCTGCGGCCCACGTTTGACTACGGAATTGCGGTCCATTGTCGCTTAGGATGCGGCGGGGATATCCGTAGCGTGAGAAAACCTGTTCCTCCAAAGTTTTGGTCAGCGTAGGAGCTTCTGATGAGCGTAGGGCGAAAGCTTCCACCCATCTCGTGAAGAGATCCGTGACCACGAGGATGTAGCGATGTCTTTTCCTTGAAAGAAGGTAGGGATCAATTTGATCAACGGCAAGAGTGTCCCAGGCTGTCCGAACAGATCTAGGGCGTTGGCCCACAGATGGTTGTCCGTGCAGTGGTTTGGTACAGAGGCAAAGATGACACTTCGATACGTATCGTTTAACGTCCCTTGTTATTCCTGGCCAAAAGTAGTATTCTTGAATGCTGCGGATGGTCTCCTCGGCACCGAGGTGCCCTGCCAGTTTGGCATCGTGATGCTCCCACATTACTCGTTGCTTCATGGACGCTGGGACACGTATCTTCCATTTATGAGTATATGGGCAGTGCTTCCAAAACCTTTTGTTGTCTAGTTGATTTCCACTTAGAAATTCTTCATCTCTGGGATTATTGGCCCCATTTTGGCGAAGTTCGACCCAGTGTTCCATCTGACGGGCGATGATAGGATCAAATTGTTGCTCGTTAGCAATTTCTTCGGCTAAAGTGGGTACGTAGAGAGCGTTTACTACAGGATGAACGGTAGAGGCGGACACGGCCTTTGTGTGTGGGTAAGCGACTCGTTCCAAATCTAGCTCACCGGGGGAAAACTCTTCCGGTTTCGGCTGTCGAGAGAGCGCATCAGGCAACTCGTTTGCTTTTCCTGGCACATGCTCAATGCGGAAGTTAAACTCATTGAGCAGCATGCGCTAAAGTGCTAATTTGGCATTGGAGTCCTTCATATTATCGAGCCAGGTAAGGATTTTACTGTCGGTCCTTATCACGAACGGACGATCCTCCAGGTAGGGCTGATACTTTCTGATGGCCCAGATGATGGCCAAGCACTTCTGTTCGTTACAGTGATAGCGTGATTCGGTTTGGCTGAACTTCGCGCTGGCGTAGGAGATGATGTTCCGTTTGCCTTCAGGGCCTTCCTGGAACAGAACAGCTCCCATCCCCAGGGCGCTTGCATCAGTTTAGAGGATGAACGTCAGGTTGGGGTCAGGTCGACTTAACGGATCTGGATTTCAAAAGGCCGCCTTCAGGGATTCGAAAGCAGCTTGTTGAGTTGATGTCCATTTATAGAGATTTTTAGGTGATAGCAAATCGGTTAGAGGAGCGGTTAAGAGAGAGTAGTTTGGGATGTACTCCATTAACCAATTACATGTTCCCAGGAACGATGACAGTTCCTTTCTAGTCCTCGGGGGGTGCTGTCTGCTGGACCGCATCTACATGGCGTGGTTGGGCTTGGTTCCCTTCGGAGGTCACCCAAAGTGGCATTTGGATGGAGAACACGTCAGGCTATAAGTGTGGAGACGTTCTAGCACTTAGGACAGATGGTGAAAGCGTGAAAAGTACCTGGATACTCCTGACTTCCTAAGCGTGGGGATAATCGAGTGGAACCGAGCAGCCTCATATACGCTCCGTTTGCGGCCAAACTAGCGTGAAACGGTCCAGGTTGAAGTTGGCTCTGCTCAGCTTCCGTGAGGATAGAGAGCCTTACGAAGTTGTGTGAGGCGCAGGAATCTATTTCAACCATGACTTCTCGATTTCCGAGACGTACTCGTGTTCGTGGTAGATCCTGCGATGATGAGTAAATCGAATTTACTGCTGGCTGGTTGGAGGCACGGCAGCTGTGGAGGATGTTGCGGCTGCCGTGGCTAGCCAGTTTTCTGACAGGCGTTCGTCTCTACGGGCTGCTAAGACGGGAAAGTCGCGATGACAGTGGCGGCTTGAACAGAAACGACACTGGGGAAGTTGTTGCTCCCGAGGCAGTGGAACATCTTGCTGTTGCTTCCTCGCGGACTCCTCCTTTGGTTGGGCTGATTTCTTCAGAGCGCAATCAGCTTCGTCCTGTTCGGCTTTTATTGAGAACTCAAGCAATCCCGAGAAATTTTGGGGATTGGTTGGGCGGACCAACCGACGTAGTTGAGGTTTGAGAGATTCAAGAAGCAGGGTAGTGAGATCAGCTTCGGACATCGGAGTGTTGAGTCGTTTGGTAAGAAGATACTTCTGCTGTACGAAGACAGCGACTTGTTCTTTCTCTCCTTGCTTTTGAGAATAGAGCGAGGCCTGGAAGCGCATCATTGCCGTTGGCCCCAAATATTTTTTTAAGAATAGCTCCTTAAATTCTGCCCAGGAAAGCGACAGATCCTTGTAGACGGCCCACCATTTTTGGGCCTCAGCTTTGAGGCCTCTTCCACTTCTGAGGTTGTCACCCGAAGGCAACCTAAGGCCCGTTAACCGGGACCTTCTGTGTCTCACGAGCAACCTCTCAAGTAACCAAGCTGCCACCTCGTATGGCTAAGAACTCTCGCCAACGTCGCAGCCACCGTCAACGCCGCGAGGAAGCCGATGTGGAACGGCCACTCGACGACGACGCCCAAAGGGGCTAGCTGTCACCGACCAAGAAGCTGAGGAGGAGGACATCCGGGGATCACTAGGTCACCGTACTCCCCCGGGCCGCTACGCTCCGCTGCCACAAGGGTCCGTTCCTCTGCACAAGGTGTGCAGGCTACGCCGTCGCATGCGGGCAAAATTCAGTAGTGCCCGTCGCACCCTGTTCCCGGTAGCTCATTCGCAGAACCGGGCCACCATCCTCACCCTGGACCTGGACCTCGCCGTGGTTTCTGCCAACCCCGACTCGGACAACGTGATCAGCGCTACCCGCCGGTCCCTAAAAAAAGTTAAGCTCCACCGGGTTCACCCTCTAGTTCGGCAACACCGGGGCTGCGTAAAAACTTGTCAAGCCCTAGTGAAAGAGACGGTCGCCGCCATCCGGATGCCCATCACCAGGCCCCACAAAGTCGTCTGCCCAAACGTCTATTTCTATGCCTGCGTCTAAACCTCTTATCTCTTGATGGATCGAGTAGTCCAAGAGTCGGTCGCCTTCAAGGCACATCGGCCCTTCTCAGGGCCACTAAAACATTCTTGCGTTAAGAATCTTGCTAGTTTCAATAACTTCATTTCCTCGCCTTTGAGACCGTCCCTCTCCACTCAATAGTGACCGGTATCAACTAAAAGAATATAAATAAGTTAGAAACACTTTTATCAATGAAACTTTAAAATGATTTGTATAGAATATATAAAAAAAATAATTATGCATTAAACTTTTATATTTATTTCTTTGTAAAAATAATCAATGTACACTATTTTATTGTTTTGTTTACATATGAGAAGTATACAGTTCAAAGCAAGTCAAAGAAATAAAAAGTTTCTAAAACAAATTTATAATGTAACAATTTATAATTATTATGCACTCAGTTTATTAATAACTAATAAGAAATACATTTTATTTTTAAAGTTTTTAGCATTGTAAATTGTAAAACTGACGAAAAAACTGAACTATTCCCGGTTAATTCTAAAATATAGAAACAATTATTAACAACAATAATTTGTTTATACATTTGTTGTAATAATAATATTATTCAATTAAATTCTGACTAATAGTGTAAAATATTCAGACCATAACTATAATTTACGGAAAGAAATGTATAAGGGTCTTCAAGAAACCACTCACTTTGGGAGACGCCTATTTGGCTATATATAGATGAACTATAGAAACAATTTGTAGAATATCATTAATTTAACAGTATCGTACTTTTAATTTAAACAGCTTCATTTTTTCGTTTTAAGCAATATACTGTTCGATTAATAAATGTGTTATTGAATTAATAACGGGAAATTCAACAGCATGGAGCTATTTAATTCAACAGCACTTTTTTTCAGTGTAGTTATTAATTTTTATTGTTATATTCACTTTTATAATTTTTTCATTATTTTTTTATAACTTAAATATTTTATTAAATAAATATAATAAAATGTAATAATTATTAGCATAATAATTGCATAATATTAGATCCGCCATTTTGATTTTTAAAAAACAAAATCCATTTTATAATTAATCAGCGACGCCGAAAAATCCCTGAGTAAGGATTTTAAAAAAATCCTACAGAATTTTCAAAATGTTGTCCACCATATTACATCCGCTATTTTGAATTTTGGAAAAATAATATCAGATTCACGACGAGCGACCCCAAAAACCTCCGAATACTGATTTATAAAAGAATCCAACCAAATTTTGAAATTTTTGTTTGCCATATTGAATCCACCATTTTGAATTTTCGAAAACTAATATCAGATTCGTATTCAGCGACCCAAAAAACCCCTGTGTGCGGGTTTGTATGAGAATCCAACCAATTTTTGAAATTTTTGTCCGCCATTTTGAATTTTGAAAAACTAATATCAAATTCGTAATCAGCGACCCCAAAAAGCCCCGAGTAAACATTTTCAAGTCACAGTTTAAAAAAAAATGTTTATCGAGCATCAAATTTGAAATTTTCAAAAAAAATTTAGTTTTTAGGCACCATTTTTAAAAATCAAATGTTTAAATTTGAAAAGTCAATATATTTTTTAAAAGTATAATAACCGAGTGCACGATTTATGGTAATATTAGATGTCAAAAAAATTTTTTGACTTAAAAATTTAAGAATTTTTAATAAAAAACCTTTAAAAAATCATGCAATTTTTTAATTATATGCAAGAAAATATTGTTAAACAGTTTTTTATTAATTTTCTAATATCATATTCGGATAGAGGACACTTTAATGCAAAAAAAAATTATTTATCGAAGAGAAAATAATATGTTTATTAGAAGATATTCAAGATTGAAGTCAGACTAAAAATTCAGTGCATTCAGGCGTTAATGGGTTAATATTGAAAGCTAAGATGTCTCTGAGTAGATTTCAGTTGTTGCTCATTGACAAAGTGTTACAGTTCAGGTGTTGCAATTACGAAATTCTGCAAACTCAGAATTTCACTTTGTAACAACTATATGCAAAAAGATTTTAATGAGGATTTCCCCACCTAATTACCATTCTATAAAAAAAATGAAAATGGAGAAATCTGGGCAGTTGCCCGCATAAACTTGGCGAAACTAAGTCAAAAGGCAGCTTAATTCAGGCAAGTGTACCTGAAGTGATTATATATATTTTTACAGTCGTATAGAGTTGAGTTTTTATTAATTATTGTGAGACACAAAAAGTGTTCTCAAATCCTGATTCTAAAATTGATACTTTAGTTATCTGAAGAAAGAATAAAAATTTACATAGAGTTAAAAGACTATTGACAGTATATTAATAATAAAAGAAGCAAACATTTTTAAAGTGAGTAATTAAAAATTGACACAAACGTACACGTGCACACAATTATAAAACCATACATTGAAATTTTTCCCTCTATATTATAAGGGTAGAATTTGAAAAATTAAAAAAAAATTTCGAAAAATTTTTTTTCTAAAACACGCACCGAAAGTACACCATTTCCTACCTGTCAAGCGGGAAAAAAGTTGATCTTTTCCTGCGAGAGGGAGGAAAAGTACTTTTCCTCCAGCTGACGTCATTAGCAGGGAGGAAAAGTAACTTACCTTCTGGGTAATGTTATTAGGTGCGATGTATAAATCAAAGTATGACCAACAGTGAATCAGTTACGTGATATGCGTAACTTAAACGACTGGCGTAACTTACGTATCTGATGTTAGTTACGTAACTTACGCATGTGATGTAAGTAACGTAACTTACGTATGTGAGGTTTGTAACGTAACTTACGTATCTGATGTATGTGAAGTTACTTACGTAAGTTACGTAATTTGTGTAAGTTACGTAACTTACGTAATTAGCTTTTTGTTTACATACATCAGTTACGTAAGACGCAATTTACGTAACTTAAGTAAGTTACGCAATTTACGTAACTAACATTTTCATTTACATTCAACAGTTACGTAACTCACGTAAGTTACGTAACAAACTTTTTTTATTTGTATTCAACCGTTACGTAGATGTATTCAATGTTTCATCAGATATTTGTACTTTAGGTATACGTGTGTTAGAAAAAATAGTATGTGCAACTCGGGAGAAAAAATGATTTCCAACTCGTGTGTTTGCAGTTCGAGGCTTGGCTCGCAAGCAATCGCCTTCGGCTCGTGCGCTCGCTGCGCTTCGAACTGCAAACTTCACACTCGTGAAAATCACCCATTTTTCTCCCTAGATGCACAATATACTATTTTTTCACATTACACATATTTTTACACTGATTTTATTATTTTGTACATGAAATTTTAATTGTTTTTTATTTGCGGTGAATATAAAATAAATGTTAATACTGTGCGGGCAGTAGATATTTGTTTAGTTCGTTGAAGTTCGTTTAGCTTCCATCGGCAAGCTCTGGTTCCTACAATAAACGTGCCTAATTCCCTAAATTAACCTTGCCTTAAATTAAGTGTCTAGCCTACATCCCGGGTAGCAATTATAGCCTGGATCATGTTTGGAACTGATCTGGTATAATCTGTGCCAGATCTGCTAACCACGTCTGGACCAAAGCAGGTTTGAAACGCGGAACGTATATGGACCACGTATATAACCAGACATGTTTTCTCTGATGGTATTGACTTACCGACATGGTTTCTCCATCGGTAAACGATGTTATCAATCGAAAATGATCATTTTAAACTAAAATAAAAAGCATATTCAAACTTATTTTTAAAAACATATATTTATTTATAAGTTATAAAAGAATATATACAATTTTTTATTTATTTACAATTATATTAAAACTACTGCTTATGTTAAGTTTATAACTAAAATATATAATTTTTCATAACAAAGTTAACTGTTAAAAAAAATTAGTGAAATTTTCACTGTGTACCAATTATATTCCAATAATTTCAATTCAGTTGAGAACTTTTTAAAATATACATAAGAGTAGTTGAATTTTTTGAATACTAGTAAAACTACAAAATTTTTTGTAATTTTGAAAACTTATGTACATTCATTGATTAAATTAGTAATTTTTAGAGAAATAACTATGATACTTTAGTTAAAACTAAATGTACTGACTAAATTTGTAAAAATTTAACGAATTAGAGTTTCAAAAGATTAAAAGAATTTCACATGAAGTGATATATTTTTTTTTGCTTAGGGAATTTGGGAAATCTGCCTACAGATACCATAGATTCCGCACTCCAAGGTTATGTGGGGTTGGTATAATAAAACAAATCAAAATAAAGGAAAACTAAAGAAAAAATAAATAATATTGCAAATTTAGAATACTTGCGACCTACTGCCAGTCCCGACCCACTAAAACCCGTAACCCTTCTTTTAGAGCCCTTTACCCTCCCTCGGAACTTTCATAAGACTTTAGCCTTTGAGGGTGGCGCTCCAACTCTGTCGCTGCTGCGACTTTGTTCTTTACCTGCGGTTCTCCTGCGTCAATAGTTAAAAAATTTAAAACCATTTCAATATAAAAGCGGAATTAACAGCACAACAAAAATTTAAAAAAAAACAAATGATAAAATAGTTTAAAATGTCAATAGATAAAATACTAAACGGGTCTGAAACAGAAACATATAAAACCAACAGATATATAATGTCAAAAAGTAAAAATTCTATAAGGACAAATAAATAACAGAATAAATTAAAATAAATAAGGACGAATAAATCACAGAATAAATTAAAATTGTATAAGGACAAATAAAACATAAAATAAATTAAAAGTGTATAAGGACAAATAAAACATAAAATAAATTAAAAGTGTATAAGGACAATAAATCACAAAGTAAATTAATGCAAAAAAACGAACAGACAAATTAAAAGCTGTTTAAATTACGCTTTTTGGCGGCCGTCAAATTCCTTCCTCGACATGACCGAGATTATGAAGTTCTCGACTTGCCGCCAATTTTCTTCTGACTGGGTCATCATCGATACCATGTTTTTTTCAAAAGTAAACCTTATTTTAATGTTAGAATTTATTCGCTGATTGAAAATTTGAAATATGAAGATTTCGACTATATCAGCAGATAGTGACATCTATTAGATGTCATTTGAACTCTTTGGTTCAGAGTTAGGTGTTACATATGATAATTACTTCGATATGGTTGTCGATAAGTAATTAATTTTTAAATTAATTTTTGATCTGAAAAAATAAGCTGCGTGAACGAATGCACTGTGCATCTGTGAGGACTCGAACCCCAGTTCATAGCTGCCTGTCGCGGGACCTACGCCTATCAATGCACCTGACCAACACAGCTTGGACGTACACGCTTCTTATATTCTCAGATCAAGCCCATCACTAGTCAAGAGCTATATAGTTAATGTTAGAATTTATTCGCTGATTGAAAATTTGAAATATGTAGATTTCGACTATATCAGCAGATAGTGACATCTGTTACATGTCATTTGAACTCTTTGGTTCAGAGTTAGGTTAGGCTGTGTTGGCAAGGTGCTTTGATAGGCGTAGGTCCCGCGATAGGCAGCTATGAACTGGGGTTCGAGTCCTCACAGATGCACAGTGCATTCGTTCACACAGCTTATTTTTTCAGATCAAAAATTAATTTAAAAATTAATTACTTATCGACAACCATATCAAAGTAATTATCATATGTAACACCTAACTCTGAACCAAAGAGTTCAAATTACATCTAACAGATGTCACTATCTGCTGATATAGTCGAAATCTTCATATTTCAAATTTTCAATCAGCGAATAAATTCTAACATTAACTATATAGCTCTTGACTAGTGATGGGCTTGATCTGAGAATATAAGAAGCGTGTACGTCCAGGCTGTGTTGGCAAGGTGCATTGATAGGCGTAGGTCCCGCGACAGGCAGCTATGAAGTGGGGTTCGAGTCCTCACAGATGCACAGTGCATTCGTTCACGCAGCTTATTTTTTCAGATCAAAAATTAATTACTTATCGACAACCATATCGAAGTAATTATCATATGTAACACCTAACTCTGAACCAAAGAGTTCAAATGACATCTAACAGATGTCACTATCTGCTGATATAGTCGAAATCTTCCTATAATAAACCTTATTTTTTTAATTTTTACAAAAACTAAGCCGTGTTTTATATTTTTATCATTATTTTTTAGAAAGCTGAAGTTTCTACTATAATAAAATACAATTTTTTAAACTTTTTTTGCTAACAACCTATATTTTTATAATATTCTTGTTAATTATTTTTGTTTAGAAAATATTTTTGGAATTTAACAGTTCACTAAAAATTCTTTAAAATTAACTATATTAAAATTAAAATCTGTCAAATTTATTAGTTATTACATTCATTTTAAATCAACCATTTCTTTTAAAACAGATACTAACAGAATTAGTTTTTAAAAGAATTTATATTTTTAAGGGCCAAAATAACTGAAACCAGCCACTTGAAAAACTTTTGTCTCTAATTTTTAAGTTATCTTTGATTTTTGGTAGATATGTGACTACACTGTTTGCCTCTAAAATATTTTTCAAAAAAAAAATTTATTTTTAAAGAAATCAGGTGTTAAAGTTTTGGGTCATTTTATTTTCATTTTATTATTACTTGGAAACAAATAAAGATAATTAAGTGAATTTTTTAAATTTAAAGCTTAAAGTCTATACTTTAAGGATAAAATAAAGCGACTGCTAAAAAATGAAAATATATAATTGTTTTTAACAATTCTTTAAACAATTGCAAATTGAAGAATGTTCTTAATTTTTTTTGAAAGATTAGGTTACGATGTATTGATGCGCAAAACTCCAAGCATTAAAATAAAAAAAAGAAAAATCAGTAACCTCCAATATTATAGAAATTATGTAGATTTTTTGACAAAATGTAGGCGAAATTCGACTTTTAAACTTAAAAATCCACTTGAAAGCGTGAATTTTCTAACAAAACAAATGACGATCTTATTTATTCGTTTCCAATATTATCTTTTTCCAGTGACTCGAGTCGAATTTCGCCTACATTTTGTCAGAAAAATCTACATAATTTCAATAATATTAGAGGTTACTGATTTTTCTTTTTTTTATTTGAATGCTTGGAGTTTTGCGCATCAATACATCGTAGTTTAATCTTTCAAAAACATTGAGAACACTCTTCAATTTGCAATTGTTTAAAAGAATTGTTAATGACAATTATAAATTTTCAATTTTTAGCAATCGCTTTATTTAATCCTTAAAGTATAGACTTTAAGCATTAATTTAAAAAAAATTTACTTAATTATTTTTATTTGTTGCAAAGTTATAATAAAATGAAAATAAAATAACCCAAAACTTTAACACCTGATTACTTCAAAAAAAATTTTTTTTTTTGAAAAATATTTTAGAGGCAAAAAGTATACTCATATATCTACCTTTCTGTAAATTAATATTATTAGTCTAGAGAAATACTTTATTATAAGCATGCAATAATTTCTTTTATTAAGGAAGTAAGACATGAAATATAAAAAGCTCATTGTAATTCATTTGAGATTTAAGCTTTTTACTTAAGCCCCTCAATTATTAAATTTTTTAATCTATTTACTTACGAAGCGTCGACAGCATTCTTCACTGGAGAGCTTAGAATCCATTGCGAATAAATCATCCATGTTCTGCAGTCGAAACTGAATATCAAAATCTGCTTCAAATGTTCTTCCTTTTTTATATTTTGAACTTGTTTCAGCTTCCATTGCAGCTCTCAAAAAACTGACTTCACTTTTTAGATCTAGAACAATTCCCACGAGAATATCCATTTTTCCAAGTACTGCATTGTTGGCTGTAAGAGATCGTATTTAATTTCTATTTAATTTTATTTAATTAAATTAAAAATAATTTATTAAACAGGAATCTACCATAACTTACTTTTATTGTGTATTGATGTTTCATCTGTTGGAAATGGCTTATTATTAGATTTCCCACCTTTTAGATTTTCATGTTTAGAATTCGCTCTTATTGATTTTTTTCACTGTAAATTTTTAATAATTTTATTACAGGTGAAAAGAAACTTATTTTAGTATTTTAATTTCAAAAAAGGAAAATGCTTACTATTTTAACTATTATTATTTAATAGTTTCATTATTTTTCTAGGCTGCATTTCCCCCTCTTCACTGCTACCTATACAATGATTTGCTTTACTTTTACAAATCGAATGAGCATCATGTTTTCGTTTCTTTGGAAAAGGCGGTTCAGCATTGATTTCGTCTTCATCTAGAAATATTCCATAATTATTTTAGTATTTCTGTACATATAAATGTAAATTTCATTAAAATTAATTCATTATAAATGTATTGGGCTATAGTAAATTATCATATTTACAAAAATTGTTTTTATTATTGATATTTTTTATCAGCAATTGTAGTAATTGTAGCAATTTTATAAACTTTTTTGTAACATTACTGTAACATTAGTGACATTGCAGTAACATTACCATGTAATATTACTGTAACATTACATATAGTATTACCTTGGGCGGACATTTTATTATTATTACAATGTTACATTGTAATGTTACTAACATTACATGTAACATTGCTGCAACATTCGAGTAATTTTACTTGCTAATTGAGTTATTAATAAGGATTTAATTATTACTCTAACAGCATCCAGATATTTAGGATATCCTACTGATATCCTAGGGATATTCGAAAAATATTATATTCGTAAAATCTACAAGGGATTTTATGAGATATCTTTCCGACACGCTAGGGATATCCAAATTTCCGGATATAATTAGGGCGTGCGTATGGTATTCAACAATAACCATTGCTGTTAAGGTAATAATATTTTTTACCTGCTATTGCAAGAGGATCGGGCACTTTGTCTTGTATCTGTTCTAAAACTATCTGTTTTAAAGAGAGTGCATTGAGAATTTCATCTGGGTGATCATCATATGGATTATGATCCTTAACTAATTGTTCAATTTATTCTTTTTTTGAAACGTCATCCATTTCTGAGTCGGTTGTGAACGCAAATTCTTCCATGCGCAGATTATTCAGACGCTCCACTGATTGTTCAAAAGTATCTGTAATGGTAATGAAATGTTACTTTAAAGGAATATTATAAGATATCTTGCTTCTTTTCAAAAATAAATTGTTATTTTGATAACTAACCTGCATGTCCAAGAATTTTTTTGCAGTACTCTGGCCAATTGCATGGTGCATTTTGTTCATTTTGAATCATTTTATTGAGTATATCCTTAGTCTCGTCGGTATAGGGTTCAGGCATAAATTTTGATACAAGTCGTTTCTTAACTTTATCATATCTCATCCATTTAAATAGAGTGATATCCACGGATCGTTTTTTCGGCCATCCCTGTAAAAAAAAATATTGGGAGGTACGGGATTCCGCATTGCAAGTGCCTACCTGTCAATGCGGTATTCGCGAAATAGCGCATTGGGTGTCGCGGTGAATGCGGTATTCAAGGGGTCCCAATGCGGTTCAAGTTTTAAGCTTTAAAAGAAAGAAAATACGTGACAGGAGTAAATAATCAGTGTCAGGGAATTAAAATACGAGTTAAAGGAATGAAAAACTACTAATAGTGAGTGTGAAAATGAAGTTTAAAGAAAATAAGGTAAGATTAACTGTTAAATGTAAGTCCAATGCGGCATAGGCTTTTTTCAATGGGGCGCATAATCGGTATACAGTTCGCGCAGTGCAGCGGCGCTCTCTTCTTTACCAAAAGCGGATTCTTTCTATTCAAATGGTAATTTTGAAAATAATGAAAAATAATAT
Source organism: Leptopilina drosophilae (assembly GCA_032873175.1). Taxonomy (NCBI): domain Eukaryota; kingdom Metazoa; phylum Arthropoda; class Insecta; order Hymenoptera; family Figitidae; genus Leptopilina; species Leptopilina drosophilae. Next base: position 37,660,766 of record CM065483.1, read on the forward strand.
TAACTAAAAGTTGATAATGTATTTCAATCAATTAAAAAAATGTTAAGAGCGTTCGACGGTCTCTAAAATTTGTAGGTTATGTGCGACTTACAGTTATCGCCAAAGAAAAACGATGACACTGCCTGTTTGAAATTACGTGAAATTAGTAAATAACCGTTTTCGAACTAGTGTTTCTCTGCACACAAGCACTTTTTACAAAATCTGACAACGTACATTTGTCAGAAATGTTTTTAATTATCTCAATTGAAAAGATTTTGTTAATCCATACAGAAACGCGGTTTCAGGATTGGAATTACAAAAGTAATGTAATGACAGGCGGCAAGACATGTGTTACTGCCATTTTGCCAGTAGAGGGCAGAAGCAAGCAGGGAGCGTAAAGGATCAGCTGTCAAAATGAATCGCAGTACATTGCTATGGTAATTCCAATGCTGCAACCGTGTTTCTGTATGGATTAACAAAATCTTTTCAATTCAGATAATTAAAAACATTTCTGACAAGTGTACGTTGTCAGATTTTGTAAAAAGTGCTTGTGTGCAGAGAAACACTAGTTCGAAAACGGTTGTTTACTAATTTCACGTAATTTCAAACAGGCAGTGTCATTGTTTTTCTTTGGCGATAACTGTAAGTCGCACATAACCTACAAATTTTAGAGACCATCGAACGCTCTTAACATTTTTTGATTGATTGAAATACATTATCAACTTTTAGTTAATACTATTTTTCATTATTTTAAAAATTGCCATTTGAATAGAAAGAATCCGCTATTGGTAAAGAAGAGAGCGCCGCTGCACTGCGCGAACTATATACAGATTATGCGCCGCATTGAAAAAAGCCTATGCCGCATTGGACTTACATTTAACAGTTAATCTTACCTTATTTTCTTTAAAATTCATTTTCACACTCACTATTAGTATTTTTTATTCCTTTAACTCGTATTTTGATCCACTGACACTAATTATTTACTCCTGTCACGTATTTCCTTTTTTTAAAGCTTAATACTTGCACCGCATTGGGACCCCTTGAATACCGCTTTCACCACGACACCCAATGCGCTATTTCGCGAATACCGCATTGACAGGTAGGTACTTGCAATGCGGAATTCCGTACCTCCCAATACTTTTTTTTACAGGGATCTGCCCACTTGAATAAATTGTATTAATTGAAATGGCTTTGTAATTAATACTGTGCTAGCCATTTTTCTGTTAAAAATAGAAGGTAATGTTAATATTAATTTTTGGATTTAATAAAGAACATATTTTTTTAAATAACTTTTTTTCTTTAAAATAAGGCTAAATATGTGTACTTTTAATACCCAAAAAGAAAAAAATGCTGTTTTTTATATTCGAATAATTAACTAGTTAATGAATGAACAAAAATTACTAAAAAAATGAAATACTTAAAAATAAATCATTTTTTTCCTAATTTTGGGCTTACCATCAAAGAGAATACCAACTTGTATAATAAATGACAAAATATTATATTTTTTGTTAAACAAAAATTCAGAAACTTATTCATAATTATTTTTCCCAAGGAATTTGAAATTTCAAATATTTTCAATGAAAAACCTCATAAAACATAATTATTTCTAAAATTTACGACTGTAGTTCATCTAAAATTCAATAATTTATTAGAATTTTTGAATAAAATTATAAAAAAAACATTAATAATTTTTTAAGAGGAAAAAATAAAATTCTTTAAAATATAAAATTTAACAGAATTTCCAACTGTTTCAATTTGTTAAAAAATAATTATTGTGCATTCAAGTACCTTTTTCTTCTAAAAATTTCAAGTACTACTTTTAAAAAACCTAATTTTTTAAAAATTTCCAAATTAAATTTTTCAAATTTTAATAACTTTTGTAAAACAAATATTTGTCTGATTATTATTGTTCTTTATTTGCTTAAAATTTTAATATGCTTTAAAATGTGAACTTCAAGTCTTCCAAAATTCAATTAATTTTCTATAATTTTGTAATAATTTTATACAAAATTTAATTTTTAAGGAAGCTAACAAATTAAAAGTCTACATATTCAACACAATTTTCTACAATTTAATGGTAAAATTATGACATCATTTATAATTGTTATTTGTTAAAATTTATTTTTAATATAATTTTTTATAGACTTTCTGAGTATTATTAATATTAATTACAATAAATCTCAAACTATAAAATTGTACGTACAATAAATTTTATAAATAAATATTTTTTTTATAAATTATATGTAATCTTATTATAAATTCACATTAATTTCTAATTGTGAAATAGGAAGTAATATAAACGTTAAAAATATTATTATTATTTCTTATAATTTTAATAAAATCTAATTATTATTTAAAATAATTACTGTTTTCAATATTTTTTAAATATTCGAAATTAAATTCCTCGAATTATTATTTTACATAATTTCATTTCTCACATAAAAAAACAAAAAAAAATTTTGTTGTCTAAAAAAAGTAAAAAAACATTTTTGAAACCGTTTTGCCCGAGCGGGATTGATTTTTGAGTTTTTTTGTCAATTAATAAAATATTCCTTATAATTTTACCTTTCATTTAAAAAAAGAAAATCGATGGAGACTCAAATAGTTTTCGAGATATTGCAATTTTTGTGGAAGCGCGACCAGGTTTCGGTGTCAGCGATTTGTGAGTGCCCGGGAATCCTAATTCTTACACTTTACTGTTCAAAATTGTCTATAACCTACAAATTTTATCCGATTTTGATGTTCTTGATCTTAAATCAGGGAGTAAGAGTAAGGAGACCGAACTCTGTGTGGAAAGCGCTTCAGAAATGGTAGAGAAAAATGCACAAAAAGTGCCAGGCTCACTGCGTTCAAGTCAACTACCAACTAACTCGGTCATGCGGGTGAACCGGAGGACGTGCAAGTGGTCTTCAAGACTCTTGAGGCGTACAACCCCTCACTGAAAACGTCAACTTGGCGCCATGTCAATATTGACGGACCTCAGGCGGCTAGTATGGCTGAGAGGAACTTTCTCTTGGTTATACAGGTCCCTGAGAGTCAAGCGAGAGCTCTTGCTGCTCTCGACTTCAGACCCTTCTATGACTTCGGTCGGGTAACCTTTAGGGTTGCTAGCCTTGGTCAGGATGGGTCTGAAGAAAAAGGGGCAAGTGAACAGCAACCATAATGGCTGCCCGTAAGCTTACCCTTAAACAAATTAACTTGCATCACAGTAAAGGCGCCTCAGCAGTTTTGATGAGGGGCATGACAAGGATGCACTCAGGCATATCACTAATTCAGGAACCATGGTTAGTTCGAGGTGCTATTAGGGGACTTGGGGGGGCTGGCTTTAATGTTTACAGGGATCCCAAGGCTACCAAACCAAGAGCGTGCATCCTTACGAAGGGCATTAATGTTGTACCTTTGCTGGACCTGTGCACTGGAGACCTGATGGCGGTATTGACCGACTTCGAGGGTATCGGAAGGATGGTCATTGGATCGGCTTACTTTCCGTACGATAGCAAAGTTAATCCTCCAAATGAGGTATGTAAATTGGTGGATTACTGTGCAGAGAGGGGACTGCCCCTTTTGTTGGGCTGTGATGCTAACTCGCAACACAGGGTGTGGGGGAGCTCAAAGAACAACCAAAGGGGACAGGACCTATTGGAATATCTATTGGGAACAGGACTGGATATTCTAAACACGGGTAAGGTACCGACATTCAGTAATGCTGTCAGGGAGGAGGTGATTGATATCACCCTCTGCTCGTGCAGTATTGCACACAAGGTAAGAAGATGGAGAGTATCTAATGAACCTTCACTTTCTGATCATTTACAGATAGTCTTCGAGCTGGACGCTGTGGTCCCTTCGGAAACCAAGTGGATTCGTAATCCCAGGAAAACGGATTGGGCTAAATACAGCGCAGAGCTGAAGGAGACACTTTCTGTATTACCAGGCAGGATTAGAGATCATGAAACCCTGGATGAGGTGGCTGGTACTTTTACAACAGCCATAATAACAGCTTTTGAGAACAGCTGCAAACCAACGAAAGTTCGTTCGGCAAAAGAGACCTACTGGTGGAATGAGAGGCTAGAAAACCTCAGAAAAGAGACCAGGAAGTTATTTAAACGTGCTAAAAAATACCGCACGGCTGACAGTTGGTCCACATATGCAAAAATGAGGGACAACTATAGAAATGAAATAAGGAAGGCACAACAGGATAGCTGGACTGCCTTCTGCTCCAGCATCGATAAGGGCAAAGAGGCAGCGCGGTTAGACAAACTGCTTTCAAAAAACCCAGATGCAATTTTAGGCACCTTAAGACTGCCTAACGGAGGATTTGCCGAGTCGGACGAGGAGACTTTGGCTCACCTGGTCCAGACCCATTTCCCAGGCTTTTCTAGATCTGAGAAGGGCGGTCCCGATTCTCTGCCTCCGAGTAAACTACCGCAGGCTGAATATAGGCCGCGGAGACAGTTGGCTAATGGAATCGTGACTGCCGAGAAGGTCAGGTGGGCCGTGGAATCCTTTAGCCCTTATAAGTCTCCCGGACCAGACGGCGTTTTCCCCGTCCTTTTGCAAAGGGCAATGGATCAGGCGGTCGGACCGTTGGTAAGGCTTATCAGGGCAAGTCTAACTCTTGGATATGTCCCAAAAGCGTGGAGGGGCACTAAAAGTCGTCTTCATACCAAAGGCTGGCAGGAACGGATATACCTCACCAAAGGATTTTCGTCCAATTAGCCTAACATCTTTCATTCTGAAGTTGGTTGAAAGATTAGTGGATAGATACATCCGCAGTGAGATCTTAAAGCAAAATCCTTTGCATAGAGATCAGCATGCCTATAGAACGGGATGTTCTACAGAATCAGCCCTTGCCAGAGCTGTTAACTTAATAGATGGACAGCTACAGGATAAGGGTTTCGCAGTGGGTGTTTTCATGGATATAGAGGGAGCTTTCAATTATACCTCCTCGGAGATTATAAAGGAAGCCATGATCTCTCATGGTATTCCCACAACCATTGTTGACTGGACCTGTCACATGTTGGGTAACAGGAACCTATTAACAACTAAAGGGAGCTCAACCCTTCGAGGAACAGTTAATTCTGGATGTCCTCAGGGAGGAGTTCTATCGCCCTTACTTTGGTGTCTGGTAGTGGATGAACTGCTAAGACTCCTCAGTGAGAAGGGATATCATGCGATTGGTTATGCGAACGATATCTTATTAATCGCTCGCGGTCCTCATCTGGATGTATTACTAGGTGTGGTGCAGCAGGCGTTAAATATGGTAGATGGATGGTGCGGACAAACTGGTTTGTCAGTCAATCCAGCAAAAACGGAAGTTGTTATTTTCACCAGACGATACAAGTGGAAAGCCACATGTATGCTAAAACTGGCTGGAAAAGAACTCCAATTCACAGAGAAAGCGAAGTACCTAGGAGTCATCTTGGATAGTAAGCTTCTTTGGAAAGAACACTTGGATGAGAAGTGTAATAAACTCACAGCTACTCTATGGCAATGTAGGAGAGCTATAGGATGTAGCTGGGGTCTTAAACCGGATACACTTTTGTGGATCTACGAATCGATTCTGCTTCCTAGGCTGACCTATGCGTCTGTGGTCTGGTGGAGCAGAGTTGAACTTAAAACGGCAAAAGACCGGTTGGAGGGCGTAAGGAGGCTGGTCCTGAGGAGCATCACTGGTGCTATGCGCACTACGCCCACGATGGCCCTTGGTGCTCTTCTGGGACTGGAACCTTTACCCCTGATTATTAAAGCAGAGGCGGCGAAAGCTGCCCTGAGATTAGGTGGGGACAGAGGCCGTAGGGAAGTTGGCAGATGGCGTCTCCCCAGCAAATTGGTGGAAAAACCCATTCTCAATATGATTAGAGATAAGGTGACTCCACTTTACCTCTTTGACAAGAAGTATAGAATAAGTATACCTGATAGAGAGGATTGGCATGATGGGCCTGCCCTTCTTCCCAGAGATGCTATTGTCTGGTATACGGACGGATCGAAGGGAAGAATTGGCGCGGGCGCAGGTGTCTATCAAGAAGCAGTGGGGGTGGCTCTCGCATATAGTTTGGGAACCATCACTACTGTTTTACAATCCGAAATTGTAGCGATTCTCTACGGTGCTTCTGAGGCTCTAGAGCGCTGCCAAGATAGAAATATCTATATTGCTTCGGACAGCAAGGCAGCTATTTGCGCTTTGAAACGATATGTTACGACATCCCAACTGGTCGGAGAGTGCCACGAGGCGCTCAACAGGCTAGCTGGAATTAACCGTGTTACCCTCATCTGGGTCCCAGGACACTGTGGAATTAAGGGTAATAACGTAGCGGATGAACTAGCCAAAGAAGGTGCTAGGAAACGATTTATCGGACCAGAACCAATAGTTGGTGTCTCCAACAAGTGTCTGACTTTGGAATTTAAACAATGGCGGACACTAGAGCACCAAAAAGAGTGGCGGGCAGTTGCAGGTTGTAGACAGGCCAAAGCACTCATTGGGGAAAACTTAAATCCTAAAAGAGCGGCGGATTTCCGCAGGCTTAATAGGAAAGAGGCGAAAATCATAACAGGCTTGTTAACAGGCCATGGAGATTTACGCTATCACAGGCATAAGATGGGCATCGTCGAGGATCCCAAATGCCGTAGATGTGGTGAGGAAAACGAAACCTCAGCTCACATTCTGTGTCGATGCCCTGCCTTGGTGAGGGAACGATATCAGATCACAGGTTGTTACTTCCTTGAGGAAACAGCAATCGCTACTAAAGAACTGGCCGCGGTCCTGTTTCTATGGAAGGGGCTTTGGGCTTAGGTCAGGCGGTTTAGTAGGACTTTGGGGACGTAAAGGGATTATCCAAGCGTCAGCGGCTGCCAAGCGGCTGCAACCCTAATAGTTAATAATAATAATACGATGTTTACATTTAGATATTTAGCCGGTCGGTCTCTCTTAGCGAGATACACGTGTTTGATGCTTCGTTGTTATAAAATATTTTTATATTTTGTTAAAAAAAGATGTCGTGTTGTAACCCGATTGTCTAGAAGGTAATGTTATTTCATCAAGTTTTGATTGCATGTAAGAAAACGAAAATTCTCCGTCTTTCACCACTGCTGTCTCACTTTCAACTGCAAAATATGAAATAATATATATGACACTTTAATTAAAAAATAATAATTAAGTAGAGAAAATATTTTGTTCATCTGATTATAATAATTACTTTCTTATTATTTTCATAATTATTTCAATTTATTGACACACTTAATATTCTAATGACAAACATTATGTACTTACACATGATTTTGAATATCCAAATAATATCACAATTATAAATAAATAAAGATGCGTTTAAAATAAACACTATTTAAACTACGTGATATTTATTTTTACATAACCACACTTTTCATCTGTCACCACGGTCAACCTCAACACTGAACTTTAGTTCAATGCGCATGACCGAGTTAGTTGGTAGTTGACTAGAACGCAGTGAGCCTGGCACTTTTTGTGCATTTTTCTCTTCTATACACTACCGTCCGAAATTGTGCGAACGCTAACATCTCGAGCTATTAAAAAACACACCCGCACAGAAACAGTGATAACTCGGTTAAAAATGAAGCTAGATGCTTTTTTTAAATTGCATTGGAAAGCTTATTAAATTTCCAATGAAATGCCACTATTTTAAGATGTATTGTATAAATAGGAAGCGAGATATCATGTTATGAAGACAAAAAAATAATTCTATTTTTTTCGGAAATTCTTACTCTGACTTTGACTCTTGGCACAGTTTAGCAAAGTTTATGAAAAAAATTGTTACTTTTTCAGACTATTCCTTGTAACCTAAGCTTTAAATAGAGACCAAGAACAGCAAAAAATATTTACGGGTTCCCGAGATATTACAAAAAGAATCGGACCGTGCCAAGCAGAATTTTCAATCATCGATTTCTCTAATTCGCCGTTGAGTCAATTACTTGTCTGTGAAAAAAGTGTTCTTTCTGTGCGCGTGTGTTTTTTAATAGCTCGAGATGTTAGCGTTCGCACAATTTCGGACGGTAGTGTACGTAGAAGCACAGTTCGGTCTCCTTACTCTTACTCCCTGTCTTAAATGAAAGGAGATAATTTTTCTAGGAGTTTCCCCGAAACTGTTGTTTTAATTATTAATTGTTTATATATTTTTTTGTTACTCAAAGTAAACAATTTACAAGAATTTCAAAAAAAATTGTGTTTATTTTTTATTTTTCCATTCCTCATGATCAAAATCAATTTAAATTAGTCTAGTATGACCACCCGATAAATAATAATGCATAATTCAATTTATTTAAATAATTTTGTTAATTAATAAAGAGATAACTCTGGTTCTTCTTTTAAAAAATTATATATTTTACAGATAAATTTATGTTTATTTAAGTAATTTATGTCTATTTTGTTACAAAATAATTTTAAAATTAATAATTATCATTGTTATTAATAATTAGATTTATATAAAATATAAATTAAAAATTAATTAATCAATTTTTTATTACTTATTTATATATGCATAAATTTGTCTCTAAAAAATACAATTTTTTTAATAATTGTTAAAAACAATAATAATTATTAATTTTAAAATTATTTTGTAACTAAATAGACATAAATTACTTAAATAAACATAAATTTATTTGTAAAGAATATAATTTTTTTAAAGAAGAACCAGAGTTATCTATTTATTAATTAACGAAATTATTTAAATAAATTGAATTATGCATTATTATTTATCGGGTGGTCATACTAGACTAATTTAAATTGATTTCGATCATGAGGAATGGAAAAATAAAAAATAAACACGATTTTTTTCAAAATTCTTGTAAATTGTTTACTTTGAGTAACAAAAAAATATATAAACAATTAATAATTGAAACAACAGTTTCAGGGAAACTCTAAGAAAAATTATCTTCTTTCATTTAAGACCAAGAACATCAAAATCGGATAAAGTTTGTAGGTTCTAGATAATTTTGAACAGTAAAGTATAAGAATTAGGATTCCCGGGCACTCTCACATCGCTGGCACTGAAACGTGGTCGCGCTTCCACAAAAAATTGCAATATCTCGAAAACTATTTGAGTCTCCATCGATTTTCTTTTTTTAAATGAAAGGTGAAATTATAAGGAATATTTTATTAATTGACAAGAAAACTCAAAAATCGGTCCCGCTCGGGCAAAACGGTTTCAAAAAATTTTTTTTGACTTTTTTTGGGCAAAAAAATTTTTTTTTATGTGATAGTCAGAAGAAACATGATGTCAAGTATAAGCCTTCCAAATTGTATTAAATTTCATCAAAAACTTTCGGAAATATTAAGATTTAAAAAAATTATAACAAAAAAATTCAAAATGGCGTAACTTTATCAAATTTCAAAATTTTCAAAACCTTTTGGCTCACTTGTTTCTAGTATCCAATACTACAATTTCACTAAATTACAGCCTAATCCAAAGACCCCATGCAAATCGCATATTTTCTGACGGAGTCTTACCCTAAGTTAACTTTTGAATTTAAAACTAATCTTTTGTATCTATTCTATGAGGAGTAAAAAACCTTTCAAAACCATACAGGTCAAAATTTTGTCATCTCTACTCTATTTTAGTTATTGCAGTTAAAACAATCCAGCGTTCAGACTTTACAAAAAATTTTACAAAACTAAAAATTCTGCAGAATGTTATTTTAAGTCCTAAGTACTTTCATTATATGCATAAAGTAGCCCGCCTTCGAGTTATAGTTTTGAAAAAACTGTTATTGATCATCTTTTCAAAAAGGTTGTTATGTTTCCTAAAGCTTATAAATATGAGAAATGTATAAGAAACCAAACAATAATCTTTGAAATTCATAATAAGTGCAATATATTCTTTTAACAGCTTCTGGAAAGAAGATACCTGGCGTGGCGGGCTGGGGATTCCCCAAAATTTTATTAACACCAGTACACAACATTCTTAAAATTTTAGATATTCTTATTTCTTGAAAAATTTTACTATATAAGAAATGCTGAAAGAATTGTATGAATTTGTCATTTTTGATATTTTTCATATAAATATCATAAATATTATATTATTTTATAATCATTAAATTTTTAACGTTGAATATTATCTTTGAAATAAAAACAATTTTCCACTATTATATTTTAATTTTTTTAGAGTAAGTGGTACTATACTAATGGTATTGTGTCATTACAGCCAAGATTGCTTTTAAAAAGAAAAAATATATTTATGTTGAAAATTAAGATTACAAATTTTTTTTGTTATTAAACAAGTAGGTATTAACAACTTTTAAAAAGTGTCAAAATATTAACAAATTGTAAAAAAGAAGTTTAAGTAAAGTATAGTCATACAGTACGGTAGTATGGTTTACATACAGTTTCAGAACTATTAAAGACTATTTAAAAATGTGCAATGTTAAATACACGCACATCGAGCACTCATCGCTAGTGATGCACTTCGAGCGAGTCTCGTCTCGAAAAACCGAGAATCTCGCGAGAAAAACAATGAAAACAACTGAATGTGGTATTTTCATCTCTTTTCTTTTATGAGAGGACAGAGTCTCGTCGTGCATCACTACTCATCGCGTCAGAAAGCACCGTGCATTTGCCGAAATCAGAAATTTAATTCATTTAAATGAAGGTATGTAATTCAAGCTATAGTTATTATTTATTATTACATTTGCCCAAGTTGCATATAATGCGACAGTAATATTGAAATATCGACCGATTTATTAGACTGAAAAACATTTTGCTCAAGGTAAATGCACCAGTTATCAGTAGTATAGCTAGGCCGGTTCTGGAATACTTTTGTCGGTAATTTTCGAAATATGCATTACCTACAGTCGGTAACTTACCCACAATCTGCAATACCGACACATCGGGTAAGTTGTTGATCGTTCCTGTCGCTAGATGGCGTTGCTTGCAGAGGGTCTAATTTGCATATATTTGATTTAGTTAACCCTTTTTTAATTTGCATATATTTAAATTAGTTAATTTGCATACAACCCAATTTATACCCTCTCTCTTTCAGTTTGTGCAAATACAACCCAAATTGTACCCTCTCTCTTTCAGTTTATGCAAATACAACACAAATTTTACCCTCTCTCTTTTAGTTTATGCATATACCACCCACTTTCATACCATCTTTTTTTAATTTCAACCTAACTCACGTACATTTAAGTTTAACCACTTCCCCCCTCCCACCTACTTTTTCCCTTTATATATATATATATATATATATATATATATATATATATATATATATGGGGCGTTCCACGCGAAATCGGACAGTATTTGACTTTTACATCTCAGATTTGTTTCAAATATTTTTTTTCTCTTAGTGCTCATTGAAATAAGCTACCATGATTTTTATCAAATTTTTTCATCAAACCGTTTAAGAGATACAGGTTTTTGAAAAATCACGTTTTTTACGAAAATGTTTTTTGAAATGGTTATAACTCGGTCAAAAAATGACCAAATTTTACGTTCTATATATGAAATTTTTTTTTACACGTAGTTTTTGATTAAAGCATAAAAAAATTATTTTTTAAATTGACGAAAAAATTGTTTAATTTTTTAAATAAGATTTTATTTTTAAGAATGTATGTATCGATCGATTTTTTTCAAATTTTTCTGTAAGAAACTAGAACTAAATTAACAACTGTAGGCGTTGTCTGATTGTGGGCAAACGATGGAATCTATTTATTTCGAATTTTTTATTTTTTATATCAATATAATATAGCAAACAATAGGGCTTTTGAGCAAAATTTATTAATAACACAGGTCAACAAAAGAAAAAATTTATGAGATACATAGTGTCCATTAAAGACGCTGAACACGATCCCGGGTCACAAAATTGGCCAGAACGTCAGGATTTTGAGAAAAGTGTGGTAAAGACCCCAAAAAACGTGTTTTTGAGGGTTTTAAAAATTTTTTTATTCTAAACCTGGCGCGCCAGAAACTTCTACATAGACTTAAATTGAAGCTTGAATTGTCCACTACAAGACCCATATCCGTAAAACCAAAAAAAATTAAATTTTTTTTTCAAAAAATGGGGTTGAAGTTACCAAAAATGTGTTTTTTGGGTTGCTTTAATGGACTTTTAAAATTGTTTTGGACTCGCTTGAAAGTTGTTACTCAAGGGTGTTTGAGGTCGCGGATTGTAATCTGACGTTCTAGAAACTTATAAAATGTTATAATCTGATGGTTATATTCAGCGACTTCACAAATCACATTTTTGGTAACTTCAAGCTTTTATTTGAGTCTATGTTGAAGTTTCCGGTGCGTCAGGTTTAGGATAAAAAAAATTTTGAAACCTTCAAAAACACGTTTTTTGGGGTCTTTATTCCCACTTTTCTCTAAATCCTGACGTGATGGCCAATTTTGTGACCCGGGATCCTGTTCAGCGTCTTTAATGGACACTATGTATCTCATAAAAAAGTAAGACTTCTTTTGTTGACCTGTGTTATTAATAATTTTAGCTCAAAAGCCCTATTGTTTACTATATTATATGGATATAAGAATTAAAAAATTCGAAATAAATAGATCCCATCATTTGCTCACAATTAGACAACGCCTAAAAGTTGTTAATTTAGATCTAGTTTCTTACAAAAAATTTTGAAAAAAATCGATCGATATATACATTCTTAAAAATAAAATTTTATTAAAAAAATTAAACAATTTTTACGTCATTTTAAAAAATAAATTTTTTTTAATCAAAAATTACTTGTAAAAACAAAAATTTTCATATGTAGAACGTAAAATTTTGTCATTTTTTGACCGAGTTATAACCATTTCAAAAAACATTTTCGTAAAAAACGTGATTTTTCAAAAACTTGTATCTCTTAAACGGCATGATAAAAATTTGAAAAAAATCATGGAAGCTTATTTCAACGAGTACTAAAAGAAAAAAAATATTTGAAAAAAATCTAAGATGCAAACGTCAAATACTGTCCGATTTCGCGTGGAACCCTCCATATATATTTTCTATACTACCACCCACTACCACCCACTTAGTAGAAACCAGATATTTCAACTCCCTCTCTCTTTCAGTTTATGCAAATACCATCCACTTTTCTCCCTCTCTCTTTCAGTTTATGCAAATACCACCCACTTTGCACCCTCTCTCTTAAAGTTTTATGCAAAATCAACCCTTTTGAACGTGGAATATGCAAATACCACCCACTTTCATACCATCTTTTTTTAATGTAAAATGCATTGCTTTAAGTTTAACCACCACCCCCTCCCACCTACTTTTTCCCTTTATAGATTTATTTTCTATACTACCACCCACCACCACCCATTTAGTAGAAACCAGAAATTTCAAAAATCGTATAGAGAACCGCGAAAGACCAATCGTTCGCGAGATACCGCGCAGGCGTTGTGGGTAGTGGGAGTGGGTGGTGCATAGTGGGACGAAAAACACAGCCGAGGACAAATTAACATAGAGCCCACAAATATAATCCGATTTTTATGTTCTTAGCCTTGTTTCAAAGATGATAAAATTCTGCACAACGCCTCTGATCGTGTTTTTTTAAAAAAAAAATTTTTCAATTGTTTATTTAATGTTAAAGTTAAAAAAAAATTTTCACCTTAATATCAAGATAACTTTTTTAAAAAAGCGATTATTATATCAGCCAAAGCCTAAATTTTTAAAGTACTAACCTAGAAACAAATTCCAATTGTTAATAATTTTTTTGAAACTAATCATAATTGTTATTAACAATTTAGTGGATAAATTATAAGTTGTTTGTTTTCTTTAACTTTAAGTAATAAAAATCCACTTAATCTTTTGTATTTAAGACCCAAAATTAAATACCAGTTAAACTTATTATTGTGACTACTTATTTGTAATTGTTTAAATAATTTTTATAAACAATTTTAGTGATTTTAGTTCCTATTACAAATATTACATATTATAGTTAATATTTACACAAAAAATTGTTTAAACATTTCTTAATTAACAAATGAATAGCGACGTTGTTTTTAGTTGTTTAAAGTTCATTTTTTTCTAAATGTCGTTAAATGTGATACATTTTTATAATATTTAATAAAATCAATTGATTAACAAAATGTTTCTAATTATTTAATAATTAATAACAATTTTATAATCAAACTATATGTTCAAACTGTATTATAATAAAATATCTTTTCAGTTTTTTCTATACTCTTTTTTATTTACTATAGTGTATCCATACGTGAAGATCAACTTTGCATTTATTTAATTATCAATTTTAATAACATTGAAATCAACGTTAGTTAACAAATTTGAAAAAAACGTTGGTTTCTATTAAAAATTTACACGTGTAATTACACGTGTAGATTTGGCCACATGTAATGACACGTGTATTTTATACTTTGTAATTTTTCTAAAATCTCTTTGCATCATTACACGTGTAATTACACGTATATTTTATACAATTGTCATTTTTTCAAAATTTCTTTGAATCGTTACACGTGCAATACGTGTGTGTGGATATTTGGTGAAAAAATCTACTTTTAAATTCAAAGTATAAAGTACACGTGTAATTACACGTGTAATGATTCTGGAAACTGTGAAAAATTACAAAGTATAAAATATACGTGTAATTACACGTGTAATGATGCAAAGAGATTTTAGAAAAATTACAAAGTATAAAATACACGTGTCATTACATGTGGCCAAATTTACACGTGTAATTACACGTGTAAATTTTTAATAGAAACCAACGTTTTTTTCAAATTTGTTAACTAACGTTGATTTCAATGTTATTAAAATTGATAATTAAATAAATGTAAAGTTGATCTTCACGTATGGATACACTATGGTAAATAAAAAAGAGTATAGAAAAAACTGAAAAGATATTTTATTATAATACAGTTTGAACATATAGTTTGATTATAAAATTGTTATTAATTATTAAATAATTAGAAACATTTTGTTAATCAATTGATTTTATTAAATATTAAAAAAAATGTATCACATTTAACGACATTTAGAAAAAAATGAACTTTAAACAACTAAAAACAACGTCGCTATTCATTTGTTAATTAAGAATTGTTTAAACAATGTTTTGTGTAAATATTAACTATAATATGTAATATTTGTAATAGGAACTAAAATCACTAAAATTGTTTATAAAAATTATTTAAACAATTACAAATAAGTAGTCACAATAATAAGTTTAACTGGTATTTAATTTTGGGTCTTAAATACAAAAGATTAAGTGGATTTTTATTACTAAAAGTTAAAGAAAACAAACAACTTATAATTTATCCACTAAATTGTTAATAACAATTATGATTAGTTTAAAAAAAAATTATTAACAATTAGAATTTGTTTCTAGGTTAGTACTTTAAAAATTTAGGCTTTGGCTGATATAATAATCACTTTTTTAAAAAAGTTATCTTGATATTAAGGTGAAAAAATTTTTTTTTTAACTTTAACATTAAATAAACAATTGAAAACATTTTTTTTTAAAACACGATCAGAGGCGTTGTGCAGAATTTTATCATCTTTGAATCAAGGCTAAGAACATCAAAATCGGATTATATTTGTGGGCTCTATGTTAATTTGTCCACGGCTGTGTTTTTCGTCCCACTGTGTGGTGGCGAGTGTCGCCATTGCTAAAATGCTTTATGCAGCACCAGCGTGGGCCCCATCTCTGAGAAGTAAAAGATGTCAAACCATCTGTGATAAGATACGGTCTGTGCAGAGATTGATAACTACGCGAATCATATCTGCATATAAGACGGTATCTACGAGTGCTGTGCAGGTCCTTGCAACTGTCCCGCCAGCAGATCTTTTGGCGAGGGAAAGGGAAGAAATGTTCTTCTTTTCTAAAGAAAGTAGTTCCCTAAACGAGGAAATAAGACCAAGCAAGGGCCTGATCCGCAAAGAAGCGAGACACAGGCTCATAGAAAGATGGCAAGAAAGATGGGACGGTGAGAAAAAAGGTGGATGGACTTATCGCCTTATCCCGGCACTTGACACCTGGATAAATAGGAAACACGGTCAGGTTTCCTACTATTTGATACAGGCGTTTACAGGCCACGGGTGTTTTAACGCGTACCTGTATCGCTTTAAATTACGCGAAAATGAGGTGTGTGCGTACTGTCAGTTCCCTGTGGACAACGCAGAGCACACCCTCTTTTCATGCAAGAAGTGGGACTTGGAGAGGCGGGCCATGTTCGAAGGTGTAAACAGTCAAGTTATACCGGAGAACATGGTATCGCTGATGACCCAGTCAGAAGGGAATTAGCGGCAAGTCGAGAACTTCATAATCTCGGTCATGTCGAGGAAGGATCTCAACGGCCGCCAAAAAGCGTAATTTAAACATCTTTTAATTTGTTTGTTTGTTTTTTTATTAATTTATTTTGTGACTTCTTTGTCCTTTTACAATTTTAATTTATTTTGTGTTTTATTTGTCCTCATACAATTTTTACATTTTGACATTATAAATCTGTTAATTTTATATGTTTCTGTTTTAGACCCTCTTAATATTTTATCTATTGACATTTTAAACTATTTTAACATTTGTTTTTTATTCTGTTGTGCTGTTAATTCTGCTTTTATATGGAAATAGTTTTTAAGTTTTTAACTATTGACGCAGGTGAACCGCAGGTAAAGAACAAAATCGCAGCAGAGACAGAGTTGGAGCGACACCCTCGAAGGCTAAAGTCTTACGACAGTTCCAAGGGAGAGTAAAGGGCTTCAAAAGAAGGGTTACGGGTTTTAGTGAGTCGGGCCCGGCAGTAGGTCGCCAGTTTATTAAATGTATTATCTTATTTCTTTTATATTTATTTATTTTACTTATATTTTCTTTTATTTTACCAACCCCACATAACCTTGGAGTGCGGAATCCAAGGTATCTGTAGGCAGATTTCCCAAAAGTCCCTAAGCAAAAAAAATAGCATTTTAATAAAACAATTTTGAACTATGTAAAATACTTGTACTATTTTTAGTCTATATAATATTGTTTGCGCTATATTATTAATTTTTAGAGGTGTGAAAACAGCCCGAAACTCAAACAAGTAATTTCGAGCTTTTTTCAATTTTTTAAAATTGAAATACATACAAATTTTTAATTTATTTTCATTAACAGTAACAATTTTAAAAATGTTTAAAACCTAATGTCTTACAAAGTAACATAAGGGATAACTACTTAGGCAGGAAAACGAGACCTAACTAGGTTTGTTTGTTTTAGGGGTATGAAAAAATGAATAAAATTCTATTTTGGAGAGTTTTTTAAATATAAATTGAAGTGTGAAAAACGTTTCCAAAGATAATTTTATTACAAAGTGGAGGTGATAGTGTTCATATTAAAAATCGCTTAGTATAAAATTCATTAAAAATTTAGGTATTTGTTACATTCCAGACACAATTTTGTTTTGATTTTAATAGAATGTCTATAATATAACTTTACTATCTTATATGTGACGTGCCGCGACAAAAGGGACCTTAGCTGTTTTTGACAGAACTAGAATTAGAAGTATAAATAAATAAAAATGACCAATTTTCTTTACAAACTATTAATATTTAATTCACTATTATGTGCAATATTTTTAGAAAAACATGCTTTTGATGTTAAATAATCAATAATAAATTTTTAATGAAGTTAAAAGTACTCTAAACATAACCTAAAATTCTAAGCAGCTAAGATACCTTTTGTCGCGGCACATCACATATTCGACACATAATACTCTTGTTAAAGGATTTAAAAATGCAATAATTGAGATAGAAGTTATAACTGACATTTTATACTTTGTCCTTATAATTGTCTATAAACTCTCCTACTTATACTCAATTTTAGAGTATATAAGCAAAAGTTTTCTTCGTAAAACTTGTCAAATGTTCCGGTGCGGTTTTATAGACCAATAATCATTGTAGAGCAACTATTCAGTTATACACAATTTTATTGTTTTCTTTCTTTAATCGCCAATTGCGGTTTAATTGCGATAATCGAGTACAATTGTACTCGATTATCGTGCAAGTCTATTTTGTTTTTCACTTAGAAACAAGCTACTTTCTGTACAGGGTGCAAGAAAAGCAAATTGACACTTAGAAACAGTAATTTTAAAGTATTAACTGTCGTACTTTGCATGAAAAAATCATTATTTGTAGTTTTTTACCAATTCTTTCTTTAATCGGCAATTGCGGTTTGGAATTGTACTCGATTATTGTGCAAATTGCTATTTTCACACTTAGAAACAAGTTTCTTTCCATAATATGTGCAAGTGACCATAAGTAATACTTAGAAACGGTATTATCTCTTAAACAAATGAAAAGATTCTAAAGTTGTGAAAGTTACACAAGGGTAACATAACAAACTTTCTCAGTTTCATTAAATTGAAACAAAATCTTGAAAACCATTTATAACGACCAGTGCATTAACCTTGAATCTACGACTAATCTGTAAACTAAAAGTAAGTAACATTTATGTAATTATTTGTAATATTATTATTGAATCGTTATTTAAATGTATTAAAAGGAAATATTTATGTGTTGTTAACGCAAAACCCATAGTTTTGACAAGTACAAACGATCCTACTTAAAAATAAAGGTCAAGCTTTACCAACTTGACCATAATCAGCCTACTATTTCTCCAAAATTCTTTAACCTAACCTAATAAACTCGCCTTCTGCTCGGGATGTAACATATTCTCAAAAATTTAATTTCAATTCGTCGAAAAAACAAATTATTTAAAAATGCATTTTTTAAAATTCTTTGGAAATTATTAAAATTAAATTAAAATTCTTTATTCAATTATTTACAAATATATTAGAATTTTTTAACAGCAATTCAATTATTTTTAAATATTTTAATACAATTGAAGAAGGGTGCAAGAAGGGCGTATAACAAAAAACGATAAACGGAGATATTTCAAGTTAAAGTTTTAAACTTTAATTGCCCAAAAACTGTACATTCAAATCAAAAAAACTTTCTTTTAATTAATTAGTCTTTTATTAAGCTATCAAATGCAATTTTAAAATTAAGAGAAAGTTGCAATTAACTATTTAATAATAATATTTTTCAAAACTAATTTATACGCCCTTTTTGCACCCAGCCACTCGCCTAACCACACAATGTTTTAGGCGTTAGTGAAATTTGAATTTTAAACTCACGATAACTTTAACTTATAAATGTTTCTAGATATACTTTGTGATTTTCTTTATTTTTAAAAAATAATTAAGCCTTAAATCATTTCTAATTCTAAAAAAATGGACATTTTTAATGACAATTTTTTTAACCAAATTTTTTTAATGAAGTGTCGATTTTCACTTGTTTTTACATGCAAATTCTATTTAAAAACATTTTATATTACAAAATTATGTGACATTCACGCAGATTTTTATTCATAACATCGTCAAGAAGTCTCATATCGAAATAAATTTTTGGTGATATGAACTAGATGATATTGTAATAATTCTCATTCAATAATATCAAAACGGGCGTTATCCGCCTAACGCCCTTCTTGCACCCAACGCTTCAATTTTTTGAAATACAGAATTTAATTATTCTTTTAGATTTTAATAAAATTTTTTGCAAAATTTAATTACTTTCATAAATAATAATATTCACCGCAGGAATTCAATTATTTTGGAAAATAATACATTTTTTCTTAGAAATTCAATTATTTTAAAACATATAAAAAGAGTTATTAGGTCTACAATTTTAATTTCTTATCTGAAAAAATCGATTAATTTACCAAAAATATGCTTCATTTTTGCAAAATTTTTTATAAAAACCCATATTACGTACTTTCAATGTTTATAGTATATAAATTATAAAATTTAATAATTTTTTGAAGAAAGTGAATTTATCATTCGGTAGTATTAATATTAAAGGTAAAAGAATTTATCAATTATCCGAATCAAATCTCTCGAAAATAAATCTCTTGAGTAAGCACTAGATTTCGTTATGAAAATTCAATATATTTTTCATATGTATCGACAGCGTAGCTGTCCTAATACAGAAACCTGCTTTTTCTGAAAATTATTTTTTCGAAATTAATTAATAATTTCAAAATTATCAAAGAACTCAGAAAAAATCGGTTAGCATGGTGGGATACGAGCCCACGACAAGTATACGGTGAAACTTGCATGATACTTATATTACTCGCACCAGTGCCTGCGTCACAGGCACTGGTAACTATTACATTGCACGCAGAATGCTATCACTAGTGCGACTTGCATGTGATGCGAGAAACGTGCTAGGCACAATTGTTATCTGGGGGGTTAATAGTTATGTATAGGGAAGAGTCCACTATCTTTCTTATTTGCTGAAGAGCATTTTCGTTATCTAAGTGCAATTTGAATTAATAATGAAATAAAGATTGGTTATTCAAGGTTCACACACGAAGATTGACCGAGTCTTAAATCTAGCATGGGACGAACATTGGTCTCCAATGTTTAACCAACATTGAGTGATAGTTTAGTTAGTTTAGTTTATTTATTTGCTTTGATTCATAATAATGAATAGACAAAGAAGTATTTTCCTAAGCCGGAAATACACAAAAAGGACCGAAGATTACATACAATTAAAAAAATTTTTACACTCAACAACGTTACACAAATTTATAAAAAACTCACACTCCTTATTTCCTTTGATCTTATTTTCAACATATCAATTATCACATGAATGTAGATTTTGATTAGAAAAGGATTATTAGTGTTAAATTTATGCAACCATCTGTTCGATAAGTCTGCTGCGTCTGGAAACAAATCCGAATACTTGTATCTAATTAAATTATAAAGGGGACAAATCGTCAACAAATGAAACTTTTCGGCGTCTAACTTACAAAAAGGGCAAAGGCCCTCAAATGGAATAATGTATTTAGCTTTTTTAAAAACAACTCTTGAATTATATTCATTTAAGAATCTAAGTTGGGCCTAGATTCTTTTATAAAAATTCCCATACGTTTAAAAATATATGAATCATTTTTCGAAACGAAATTCCAAATGTTGTAAGATTTGAAGACTGCTCGACGTCCTCAAGTAATCTCTATTCCCCTCCCTCAGACCAATCACAACCGTTTTAAGAATGAAATCTGTGTTTTCAACTATAATATCTAAAGAAAATTTATTCCAGATCCTACCCAAATCGAAAAGACCCAGTGAATCCGTTACTTGCAGATACCAATTCAATGAGCGTCTCTCAGGATATGACTGCGCCAACTTTATTAATTCTGTTACACAAATTTTTAGGTACCTCGACTAATACATTTCTTTTAATTTCTTAAACCAAGAAAACACCATCTTCAAAACTTTATATACTATGGGTTAAGTGTTAGTTTTTAATCTAACTGCTCTATTTGGACTATTATTTGGAAATACATAAGAGTTTCTTCAAAAAACCAATTTGTATTCGCTCTAAATCTTCCAAAAATTTTAAACCCCAAATGTACACCCCATATGCCATTATATTAAATATAAAGCTCTGAAAACGTTTATCATATTTCTCCCATGTGTCCGCTTTAAGATTGTGGATAATTTTCAGACAAGACATTTGCTGAGCTTTTAACCTTTAGCATTGTAGTTGGGAAAGATATTGAGTCTGAGAAAACAAGGCCAAGATAATTAAACTCCTTTACCACCTCAATCGAGCCGTACTTAAATCTAAAAGATCTAATGTTATTAGGGTTATTTTTCTTCGAAAATGTTTTGACACGTTAACCTTTAATTTATTCAATTTACAGTACTCAGATAAAGCTTTCAACTTCCGTGAACACTCTAAAGGAGTATCCGCGAAAATGACAAGGTCGTCTGCATAAGCTAGCATAAATATTTCAACAGTTTTATTATTTATTATGCCTCTGCATCCTTTCTCAATCAAAAACTCCTTTAAGTCTCTTATAAAGAGGATAAACAATAATGAACTGAGAATTTCCCCCTGCAAGACTCCTGTCGTTACATTTACCGAATCAGTCTCTCCTTTATTGCATTTGATAAAGACATTCGCTTAATTATAAAAATCTTTCAAAATGTTAATAATTTTAGTGCTTAATCCTAAACAATTTAATTTTCCCCATAATAATTGATGATCAATAGAAGGAAATGCATTCTCAAAATCTACGAAAATTGCATATAACACCGAATTACCCCTTAACATATGAATTCGTATAACTGACATAAGCGTAAAAAAATTATCTGCACAACCTCTTTTCTGACGAAAACCAGATTGAAACTCAGGAATCAAATTATGATCAACTGCCCATATTGTTATTCTATTACATAAAATTTATGTAAATATTTTTGCTATTACAATAACGAGGGTAATTGGTCTGTAATTAAAAGGGTTTGAGAGCTCACCCTTTTTATAGAGCATGAGCATTTCGCTTGCTGGGTGTAAAAACATGATTTATCGGATTGGCGTTGAAAAACATGATACCTCGGATTTGACTTGAAAAACATGACATATCGTCGTTTGAGTTGATGAACATGACACGTCGAAAAAAATTTTTCTTTTCAATTTTCAGTTGATACCACTGACCGGTAATTTTAAAATGTGCCAAATCTTTGAAACTTTTATGAAACAAATGCGATGTATCATGTTTTTACACCCAGCAAGCGATTTGCAGTCTACTCCAATTTTGTGGTATTTTTTCTGACTCCAACATTTTATTGAAAAATATACCCAGAAATGTTATCCAATCCGGTAGCAAATTTTTATACAATAACCCCTTTATCCTGTCCGGTCCCGGCGCCTTTTCCCCTTTACACTTTAATAAACTATTTATTATTTTTATTACTGTTATCTCTGAATCTAATAATGGATCAGAGTGATAAGGGGACAGTTCCACCAAGCTCGGACTAGACTGAGGAAAACTTCCCAATAAATATTTATACCACGTATTGACATCTAAGTTATATACTATATTATTTTTTGATTTTACTTTATTGATAATTTTCCAAAAAAAATTTGAGTCCCTTGTTTTGCATAATGTTTCTACTCTACTTAAATCATAATTAATTTTCTTTTTATGAGTTAATTCTTAAACCGTTATTTTGCCTCCATGTATAATTTTTTACATTCATAACTAAATTGTTATTTTTTTATTGAGATAAAAGATTATTGACTTTAATTTTTGAATTTAAGCATTCCTTGTCAAACCAAGGTTTATTCCATGAAATAAAACAATTGTTACTAAACGTTTTCTCTATGCCCAGGGCCGAAGCCGCATTAAATATGGCTAAGCGCAAAGATTCCTCAAGTTCATCGCAATCTTGAAGCACACAATTTGAATTAAAGAATGTTTCCACCAGATGATAAAATTCATCTGATTTATTATTATTGAATATTAATTTAACTTCTTTTCTTTTTAACTCTTTCTTATTTTTTTAGTTCTCTGTATTACATTAATAAACTCTACTGCAATCGGAAAATGATCAGAGCCCGTAAACATAGACAAAACTCTCATATCCATCACTACATGTAAGCCATTCAATGAAATCCAAATCAAATCAACAACGCTTTCCCATTCGAATTTACAAATGTAAAATTACCCAATAAGTCGCCTTGAGATCTTCCATTAATCAATAAAAAGCCAAAAGACTCCAATGTGTGTACAAGACATTGTCCATTACCGTTGTAAACCTTATCTAACGAAGATCTGTCAGTCTCAAAATATGAGTCGCATAACAAATTCCCATTAACTTGATTCAGACCAGCCACTCTACAATTAAAGTCCCCCCCAATATAAATGGATAGTTCTGAAAATCATTTAACATTTTCATTAAGCTATTTTTTAAACGATCCAAAAATAAAGGAAAATTCCCCAGTGGAGAGCGATAGACTACTCCAAGGATAAAAATAACATTATCATAATATACTTTTATAAAAATAAATTCGCCGCATTTTAAAAGTTCTTTCATTTAAAAATTCTCTTTATTATTTAACACTAAGATTCCTCCACTGGGTCTACCAAAATGAGAAGTTTTTTTTGATTGAAGAATTATATAATCAAAAATACTAGAATTACTTGGAATATAAATTACTGATGACAGGAACCAAGTTTCATATAAACAAACAATATCTGACCTTTTTACTACATCAAAAATATTCTCGAAATTTCTGAAACCATAACAATTCCAGAAAAAACATCTTCCCTGTTCGGCATTGCACCTTGAGATTGAAGGTTTCTTTATCGGACCTGGAAGCTACTATTCCTTCAACACTTTACTTGTATTTCCGCCTTGAGGATCCATATTCGAATTTGGAGTTGGACACTTTTTTGTCCACAAGGTGGTCACTTTTGATTTTTTAAGAAAATGTGTTTATACGCTATATTTATCAACATTTATCACTGTGACTGTGAATTTTATCAATTTTTAAGTTTTATGATGAATAATAATGAAATAGAATTATTTTTAAAATTTTACGTGTCTAATGCATACACAAAAAGTATCATTTTTGACGAAAGGACAAAGTTAAAAAAAATATGTAATATGTTTCTGTGATCCTGAAAAATAATTAATATTAAATAAACAACTTAATAATACGTTTTTAAAATTTTTTAATAACTTTTTAGTGAATTTTCGTATGGTGACCACCTTGGGGACACTTTTTTAAAAGTCGAATTTTCAACTTTTTTCAAAAGTGACATAACTTTTTTTTACTAATGAAATAAAATAAACTTTATGATAGGAAGTTAGGTAATAAGAAAAAGCTTCAAACGCTATCTTATTGACCTTTATATATAATTCCATTTGAAATCTACAGTCGTTCAAAAGATGGGTGACCACCTTAGGGCCCTTTCCCTTACAAAATTGATCTTGAAAAGTTTGTTTTCCTATTTCTTATTTTGAATGTAACAAAACAGAAAGGAGTACTGCGGAGTTCGAAGCAAGCGTACTTATCGACGTTGCTAATCACTATAGAGAAATCTTTTCTCTTGTGTATGAAGCATGACCGAGCTTGCGTGAGTAACACGTAACGCGAGAATGTGTGTTCGCGTGTGTTCTCTTATGTTCAGTTGCGTCTGGGACCACGTTTGTGTAGCACGCCTATTACACGGCTACAATAAATCTTTTTTAATATTAAAAATATGCACGGTTTACATTTATTTAAACATTCCAATTGAACAGGCAATTGATGGGAAACCGTCTGATGTTGGATATTGTTAATTAACTTTAAATCATATTATTAACTTATCAAATTCCCACATTGGTGATCCCGACGTGATTTTAAAAGCACGAGGGGTAATCGCGGAAAGTCGTGTAAACCGTGAAAAATACAGGAGCAATTACATGTGAAATAATCGACGTTTTTTGACTTTGTTAGCAATTTTTCAATCAAATTCTGTCTATTAACAGACTTATAAAGCCGTTTACCAAATGTTTCCCAAATGTATTCCAAATGTATACCCACGTGGGGAAACATATGGTAAATCCCTTTTGCCAGGGTTTTTATTTTATTTTTTTATCACAGCGTCCATATGTGTGTATTTTATCCAAATTTTAACACTTTTGTAATTTTAAATTGTAAACTATTGTTTAATTAGCAGTGCATTGCTCTTTAGCGTTAAATAATTTTCACACAAGAATATTCAGGAGTTTAAATAATTTTAATTAAAAACATTTAATTAAAATTCAATTAAAATCAGTAATTAATACAATTTGTACTGGCCAGTGAAGATTTTGCGGCGATTATAGACTTTTAAATTCAGTAACGGTTCCGGATAAAGTTCCCATACCTTTTCTACACGACTTTGCAATTAATTTAAATGGTAAATTTTTTTTCTAAATTAGATTTGCACGCGGCATACCACCAAATACCAGTTTTCACGGAGGACGTACTAAAACAGCCGTAACTATTCCGTTCGGATTGATCGAGTTTTTATTTTTGCCATTCGGGATTAGAAACGCCGGACAAACATTGCAGAGATATATGTTTAAGGCCCTTGGCGATTTATATTTTATTTTTGTGTATTTGGATGATATCCTCATTGCTTCCAAAAATGTTAAGAAACATGATGAACATCTTGATATAGTATGCAATTGATTAAATGAATACGGGTTAAAATTAAATCTTAAAATATGTATTGCTTATCAAAATCAAATTGAGTTTTTGGGACACTTATTGGACGAAAATGGTTTCCGGCCCACGGAGGAAAAAATAAGCGCAATTACGGAATCCGGAATTTCTCGAACGATTCATGACCTCCGCCGTTTCGTAAGACTTGTAAATTTCTACCGTCGTAATGTTCCTCACGCCGCTCAATTACAGCAGCTGTTAAATAACTATTTGCACGCTGCGCGTAAAAACGACAAAAGAGAAATTATTTGGACCGCGGAAGCTGAGCAAGCTTTTATCGCAGTAAAAGAGGCATTGGCGGGGAATACCCTCCTCGCGTTTCCATCCCCTAGAGCACCTACACGTCCCGTAACGGACGCTTCGGATCTAAGGATAGTCGCGACCTTGGAACAGTATGTAAATAATTCTTGGCAACAACTAGCTTTTCATTTAAAACCATTCATTTCCGCACAATCTAAATACAGCGCGTATGACCGCGAATTAACCGTAATTTATGAATCCGTAAAATATTTTCGATATTGTTTGGAAGGACACTAATTTAAAATCGTTACGGACCACAAACCGTTAATTTATGCCTTTCAAAAAATGCCGAAAAAGCCTCTCCATGATAACAGCGCCTATTTAGAGTATACGTGCAGCACCTCCCAATACTGGTATAACCACACGGCTCGCATACGAGCGTAACTGGGAGAGATTACGCTCACCAACGCCGATGGTCAGCAAGTGACCATCTTCTGACCTCCGCAAAGTTAGTAAGAACATTTGCGACCCTTCGGTGAAGGGCGAGACCTTTCCAATCTCTGGTTACTCTGCAGGTAACCACCCGAGTTGGCACCACAACTCACATGTCGAAGCGCTAGTTATTAGATCCTTTACTCCGTTTTTGCGAAGCTCCGGTCCGTTCATAGCGCCCCTAGCCTCAAGCGATGTAGGCTATAACCACTGCCCCCACGAGGCCAACCCAATGACCGGAAGGAAACAAGCCTTTCGGCAAGTCCCCTGGGCTCGGACCGATCCTCATGGTACCGTTTAGTACTCGTGTATGAGTACCGATTAAGAGTCTTACCACCCTTGCTTCGGCAAGTGAGGTCGACGGTCTATAATTAGACTTGCCGGGCCGTCACGGCACTGACCATCATCATCGAATGCCACTGCTCTATAAGAAAGCCTGGGACGAACCGAGTACTAACCGCAAGCAGTGGCGCCACTCCGAGCCTCATATGATCGCCTTTTACGACCTGTAGCCGGTCACAGGGGGCCTATTCTGCACCCGGGCACCCCACGGGTATCTCCATGATAACAGAGACAATTTTTGTTCTTATCTCAATTTACTTCACAAATCGAATATCTTCCCGGGATTGATAACGTTGCTGATGCATTATCGCGAGCCGATTCGTCATTGAAATTAAAAAGATTCGATTGGAATAACGTAGCTATTATTTGCGACATGTCTGGAGATCATCTCCGTCCGTATATACCTTGTTCTCTCCGTAAAAAATTTTTAATTCAATGCATAATTCTGCACATCCGGGTGGTAAAATTACTGGTCGAAAATATTTTAAAATTCAAACCTTTTCTTTTTTAAATGTTAATGATTTATATTTATTTACTTACTTTAAAATAGAGTCGATCGACGATGATTTTATTTCTTTTTGAATCTTCTACACTAGTGCACTAGAGATTTATATTTTTTATTATTTTGTTAAAATTTTTCTTAAACACTTTGTTAATATTCGTCGAGATTTATCTTCGACCGCACAATTAAAATCGCACTGACTGTATTTTTGCAAATTTTGTAATCGTTAACACTTTTCTCTTGTGTATGAAGCATGACCGAGCTTGTGTAACACGTAACGCGAGAATGTGTTCGCGTGTGTTCTTTTATGTTTAGTTGCGTCTGGGACCACGTTTGTGTAGCACGCTTTTTACATGGCTACAATAAATATTTTTTAATATAAAAAATATTCACGGTTTACATTTATTTGAACAATCCAATTGAACAAGCAATTGTTGGGAAGCCGTCTGATGTTGGACATTGTATACTACTCTGTCACTATACATATCAACAATTTTTTTCTAATTGTTCAATTTACATAAAATACTTCAAAAATTTAATCTACAACTGTTCCTTTAATATTTGCAATAGTTTATTTTATAATATTTCATTAAATAAAAGCAATTTTTTGAGTCTACCCAAAACCTCAACTTTTGCAATAAAAGACCAGATGTAAAAATTCTGATCAGTCTGTTTTGGATTAAAATTTTTAATGAATAGTTTGACAAAAATATTAAAGTAGGTACCCAGATAGCACGTAATATTGTCGCAAGCTTGCGTCAAGCTATCTATGTAAGTTTTGAAAACTTGAACTGTAAGCATGCGTCAGGCTTGTCACAAGTTTTAAATGTCAGTCCACTAGAAAGCTTTCTGTGCAAGCTTCTTGCAATATTGCATGAAAATTCTTCATTATATAAAATTAATAATTTATTATTAGCAACAAATTTTTATTTAATATTTAATTTTTATATAATATAACATAATTATAACAACGTTATAATAAAAATGTTATTAATTTCCCCAAAGAATTGGAGTTCGGAACTATTATCTATAATCAGTGGATAACAGCCTTGCCAGGCACAGTGACACGAACTATGTATTTTGCACCTTAAAATTATTGTACAATTATGGTACGCGCCTATACAGTCATGGGCGGCGGGAAATTAAATTAGTACGTACTAAAATAATAAATACAAACACAAAAGCGTAGTGATGCGTGTCACTTTTTTTCTTTTATTTTAGTCAATATTTAAAGTAAATAAATATAAATCTACAGAAAAAAAACTTAAAATTAATAAAGAATTGTTAAATAAATTAATTTTTGTTGATCTTAATACTAATTTATTAACAATTATTAAAACTTTAATTAAATGCAAACAGTGTGGGTAACTATAAAAATTGCCCATCAAATCAGATTTTCCCTAGCGGCGTTCTACTGATATCTCGCCGCGCATTTGTAACGACAGATGGCGAGGCTGAAATTCGAATTCCTTTTTTTAAAAAGAATTATTATATTTGTTAGTTTAGTTAAACAAAATAGTAAAAAGAATAATATTTTTAAAATAAAACATATAATCCCAACCGAAAAGAAAAAATTTATGATCCACACCAATGAAAATAATAATCAAACTCCTTCTATATAAAGAAAAAAATGTTTCTATTTGTTGCTTCAGTTGAAAAAATATGGAGCGAACATATAAAATTTAAGCTTAACAGAAAATAAGCTTTTATCCAATCAAAATAAGATTCAAACTCCTTCTTCAAAGGAAGCAATTTTTTTTATTCATTGGTTCAACAGTACAAAAAGGGAGTGGATATTTAATTTTTAAAAAGTTATATTTAATCTTAACCCATTAAGAGAAAAAGACTTCTGGTTGATAAAAATAAACTCCTCCTATTTTCAAAATGTATTGTTTAATTTGTTCGTTGAGTTAAACACAATAGAGAATCTAATTAATATTTTGAAAACAAAATACATAATACCAACTCCCTAAGAAAAATAAATGATTTAGACCAATAAAAATATTAAACAAACTCCTCCTATTTCTAAAATGAATTTTTTATTTGTTGATTAAGTTATACAAATTAGAGAAAATATGAAACTTTAAAAACCATAAAATTTAGCCACACCCTCTGAAGGAACAATTGCTATTTTAGACTCATTAAAATTAAATTTAAACTCCTTCTTTCTAAAGAAATATATTTTTTATTCGTAGGTTTAATTGCTATACGCACTATAGCATATCAGGTCGAACGCCGCTAGGGAAAATCTGCTTTGATTGGTAATTTTGATAGTTACCCACACTGTTCACATTTATTTAAAGTTTTAATAATTATTATTAAATTAGTATTAAAATCAAAGAAAATTAATTTATTTAACAATTTTTTATTAATTTCAAGTGTTTTTTCTGTAGATTTATATTTATTTACCTTATATTGACTAAAATGAATAAAATTAACATGCATCACTACACTTTTGTGTTTGTTATTTATTATTTATTACTTCATTTATTATAATTATTGTATAAATCTACTCTATATCTACATATTTCATCATATTTATGCACATTTCGTACTTTTCTACTCAAGTTAACAAGTATTTTATGACAGGGTATAAAACATAGACTCTTTCATTCTTTACAAAACAACTTATTTCTAGCATATAATTGCATTATAATATTAAGGGGGCAATGGCAGTTGTAACGTCAAAAAATTGACATTTTTTCAATAATTTTTTTCTTGTAAACCATTAAATTTTTTTCAAAAATCAATTTTTTTTCTAAAAGTACATCATTTAGATTTGAGTTAACAAAAAAGCAAGTTAAAAATATTAAGAAGTTCAAAAGTTATGTACCGTTAAAGTAAAGTCCTTTGAAAAAACAGAGTTTTGCGGTGACCAACACTATGGAAATCTGATTATTCCGAAATTAAAAATCGAAACAGATTTACTTTTATTAAAAGATTATCTAGTCCTTAATTAAAGGATTTAAAAGGAAAAAATATTTTAAAAAATGGCGACCTGCCAAAGTTGAAAGTTAGATTTTTTTCTTTTTTCGTCAACTTTGGCAAGTCGACATTTTTTAAAATATTTTTTTCCTTTTAAATCCTTTAATTAAGGACTAGATAATCTTTTAATAAAAGTAAATTTGTTTCGATTTTTAATTTCGGACTAATCAGATTTCCATAGTGTTGGTCACCGCAAAACTCTGTTTTTTCAAAGGACTTTACTTTAACGGTACATAACTTTTGAACTTCTTAATATTTTTAACTTGCTTTTTTGTTAACTCAAATCTAAATGATGTACTTTTAGAAAAAAAATTGATTTTTGAAAAAAATTTAATGGTTTACAAGAAAAAAATTATTGAAAAAATGTCAATTTTTTGACGTTACAACTGCCATTGCCCCCTTAATATTATAATGCAATTATATGCTAGAAATAAGTTGTTTTGTAAAGAATGAAAGAGTCTATGTTTTATACCCTGTCATAAAATACTTGTTAACTTGAGTAGAAAAGTACGAAATGTGCATAAATATGATGAAATATGTAGATATAGAGTAGATTTATACAATAATTATAATAAATGAAGTAATAAATAATAAATAACAAACACAAAAGTGTAGTGATGCATGTTAATTTTATTCATTTTAGTCAATATAAGGTAAATAAATATAAATCTACAGAAAAAACACTTGAAATTAATAAAAAATTGTTAAATAAATTAATTTTCTTTGATTTTAATACTAATTTAATAATAATTATTAAAACTTTAAATAAATGTGAACAGTGTGGGTAACTATCAAAATTACCAATCAAAGCAGATTTTCCCTAGCGGCGTTCGACCTGATATGCTATAGTGCGTATAGCAATTAAACCTACGAATAAAAAATATATTTCTTTAGAAAGAAGGAGTTTAAATTTAATTTTAATGAGTCTAAAATAGCAATTGTTCCTTCAGAGGGTGTGGCTAAATTTTATGGTTTTTAAAGTTTCATATTTTCTCTAATTTGTATAACTTAATCAACAAATAAAAAAATAAATAAAATAAATAAATAAATAAAAAAATAAAAATAAATAAATAAATAAATTTTTTTCAAAAATCAATTTTTTTTCTAAAAGTACATCATTTAGATTTGAGTTAACAAAAAAGCAAGTTAAAAATATTAAGAAGTTCAAAAGTTATGTACCGTTAAAGTAAAGTCCTTTGAAAAAACAGAGTTTTGCGGTGACCAACACTATGGAAATCTGATTATTCCGAAATTAAAAATCGAAACAGATTTACTTTTATTAAAAGATTATCTAGTCCTTAATTAAAGGATTTAAAAGGAAAAAATATTTTAAAAAATGGCGACCTGCCAAAGTTGAAAGTTAGATTTTTTTCTTTTTTCGTCAACTTTGGCAAGTCGACATTTTTTAAAATATTTTTTTCCTTTTAAATCCTTTGATTAAGAACTAGATAATCTTTTAATAAAAGTAAATTTGTTTCGATTTTTAATTTCGGACTAATCAAATTTCCATAGTGTTGGTCACCGTAAAACTCAATTTTTTCGAAGGACTCTAGTTTAATGGTACATAACTTTAGAAGTTCTTAATATTTTTAACTTATTTTTTTGTTAACTCAAATCTAAATGATATACTTTTAGAAAAAAATCGATTTTTAAAAACAGTTTAATAGTTTACAAGAAAAATTTTTTTAAAAGAATGTCAATTTTTTGACGTTACAACTGCCATTGCCCCCTTAAATAAAAATTGTATTTTAGAACAGTCTTGTTATAAAACATATTTTTTACAGCTTTACTGAGAAAAAAGAAGGCACGTTGCAGCACATTTTCGAGTATTGTTGCGCACTGAGTTCTTCTACAACTATTGTGGGGCACGTAGCGCTCCCCAAACGAGCGTGTTACACACACCCCAGCCCCTTTGGTGGAATCACGATTGTATGGAATTAATTGAGAGTAGGAAACATGCCTTGAGAATTTATCTGCAGGATCAAAACGAGCAAAACTTAATCGAATATAAACGGGTCAATAATAAAATAAAAAGAGACTTACGAAAAATTACAAGGACTTCGTTTGAAAAATTTTGTTCAGATCTGAATTTCACAAAAGGCACGTCAAATATTTGGCGCACTGTTAAGGGACTTATGTCGAGGATGGGGGTAGTAACAAAAACACACATACACACTGTTGATATCAAAATGTTAAAGGAAGGACTAATTCGATGGGATTTCTCAATTAGATTTCATAGCCTCATGGAGGTTAAAGATACTAACAATCCGATGAACCAACCTTTTTTTGAAACTGAGTATTTATCCTCTTTATCCTTTTGTAACATTAGGTCTTCTCCAGATTTGAATAGGATCTCTTACGAAGTAATCAGGAAATTATCCCAACCGGTTCAGGATTTAATACTAGAAATTTTTAACAAAATGTACATGACAGGATCATTTCCCGAGACCTGGAGGAGAACTCTTGTTAAATTGATTCCTAAAAACAGTGGCGGTTACTTCTTGTCTGTCAAAATAGTTTGAACGTTTGATTCAGGGTCGTTTGGAGTATTTATCTGAGACATTGGGATGGCTTCCGAAGAGGGAGGTGAAGGATGCGGTTGCCTCCCTGGTCTCGGATATTAGTGAGAGCTTTTCTCAGAATAGACCTACGGTAATTCTTGCCCTCGATATCAAGGGAGCTTTCAGTTTAATTCTTTCAGATTTTATAATTGCTGAACTTTTAGCAATAGAAGCTAACTTTGCTAAACTTTTTTTGTTTCCTCATCTCTGAAAAACAATTATTCTTTTTAATTGATCAGGAGGAACCAGACATATCAGGGATAGGGGTTCCACAAGGTGGAGTTCTATCCCCTTTTTTGTTTAGTCTAGCACTCAGAAACATCAGGGAGGTAGTTGGCGAAGAGATCAAAATGATAATGTACGCAGACGATATTCTTTTATACACATCTCAGGGGACTCTAGAAGATTCTATAAAGGGAATTGAGGGAGCTTTTAAGCATGTCTCTACCTGGTTATTGGATAGAGGATTGGAGATCTCAGTTCCTAAAACCCAATTCATAGTGCTTTCTAAGGAAAGAAGGGTAATAAATTCAAACCACTCTATCCATCTAATAGGGCCGAATCAAGTTCAGCCTCAAATTCTAAATAATTTAAAGACGGTCACATATTTGGGGGTTATTCTTGACCAAAAGTTATATTGGCATCCTCACATAGATTATTCAATACGGAAAGTGGCAAGGGCCAATAACGTAATTCGTACAATTTCTTGGGTAAACTGGGGGCCTTCACCTTCATCATTATTATATGTTTGCAAATGTCTGAGGGAGGCTATTTCTAAGTGGGGATCAACGTTTGTATGGAAGGCTAGTGATACTCATTTAAAAGGTATTGATAAAGCCCTTTTTCAGCTTACAGATCGGCCCTTGGGCTGCTGAGATCGGTTCCGATTCCAATTTTGTTGTCTGAGACAGGGATTCTTCATCCCGCCTACGCTAGGACTGTAAGTTCACAGCAGGCATCTCTTAGAAGTTCGAGATGGTTGGAAAGCCCATCCAACAATAAACTCAAGTCATTAGATCAAATATCACAAATACTTTCCAAGAAAATTAACCCTGAAAAAATAGGCCTTTTGTCATCATTTCTTGCTACAGAGGGACTCAAGAGTATGTTAATCACTACGAGTAGTAGTTTTATATTCCATCCACCAATTTGAGATATGGCGTTCGGGTTTCATCTTTCCATTCGATCTTGTCACTGGAACTGCTTGCCATTTCGTCGGCCATACAATTTGCTTCTTTTCACACCATTAAGAATATAATTATTTTAACAGATTCCAAAAAGTCGGTCAACTTGTCAACTTATCACATCCTATATACGGACAACATAAATTATCGGTACACATCCATTTAATAACCAAGTTAATTAATGAGTATACTAGCCTTGGACTTGGTAAAGTAACTTTATTGTGGATACCAAGTCACTCTGGGATCTTAGGAAATGAGATCGCAGATGAACTGGCAAAGACTGCTACCGAATTTTCTTTGGCTCAGAGAAATGAAATCGCTTATGAGGATTTGAAAGTTATAGTAAAATTTAATCATGATTCTTGGACTAAGTTATGTTGACCTTTCGGTACAATATCTGGGTCTACGAATATTTATTATCAAAATATTTATGTAAAATCTAAAAGGCCATGGTTTAAAGAGTACGGAAGTCTTGATAGAAGCCCAGTTAACTTAATTACCTCTTTAAGGACTAACCACACTCGTACAGCGGAGCATTTTGCCAGGGTCAATTGGAATTGTATAATTAATTGTAAATGTGGTTTTCGATAAATGACTATTCAACATCTCTTATGTGATTGCATACTTTTTTCCACAGGGAGACCAAGAATACTTGTCCCGATTTTCTTTAGACACTACAGATCCAGTAGTAAATCTCAGGAAAGCTGCACTACTTTTATGGGATGGCATGCATATCGAATTGATAAAATTTTTTAATCAATTAAAAATATTAATTTAATTCTCTATAAATCTTTTTTTTCTTTTAATTTACAAAACCAATAGCATAATAATAATTAATATATTAAGTAATAATTATTGAACTTCTTTAGAAACAAGTTACAAATCCTTTAACTTAATATCCTCAAAGGCAAAACAGAACTTTCCCTAAAATCACTGCCAAATAACTGAAAACCAATGAAAACAATCAACAAATTACACCGAATCTCAGGAATTAGTAACGCAAATAATTAATTTATTATGAAAGGAAATAATGAATTTAAAACTTTCACAGAAATTAAAAAAAAAATTTTGGCGTTCATCTATAAGAAAAGGACATAATGGATTTTTTAGACCAATAAAAATAAAGTTGAAACTCCTCATTAATAAAGAAACATATTTTTTTATTTGTTGGTTAAGTTATAATTTTTTTTCTCCATTTTGTGTAATTTAAGCAACAAATAGAAAAATTGATTTTGAAAGTAGGAGGAGTTTGTTTATTTTTTATTGGTCGATTATTATTATTATTATTATTAACTATTAGGGTTGCAGCCGCTTAGCAGCCGCTGACGCTTGGATAATCCCTTTACGTCCCCAAAGTCCTACTAAACCGCCTGACCTAAGCCCAAAGCCCCTTCCATAGAAACAGGACCGCGGCCAGTTCTTTAGTAGCGATTGCTGTTTCCTCAAGGAAGTAACAACCTGTGATCTGATATCGTTCCCTCACCAAGGCAGGGCATCGACACAGAATGTGAGCTGAGGTTTCGTTTTCCTCACCACATTTACGGCATTTGGGATCCTCGACGATGCCCATCTTATGCCTGTGATAGCGTAAATCTCCATGGCCTGTTAACAAACCTGTTATGATTTTCGCCTCTTTCCTATTAAGCCTGCGGAAATCCGACGCTCTTTTAGGATTTAAGTTTTCCCCAATGAGTGCTTTGGCCTGTCTACAACCTGCAACTGCCCGCCACTCTTTTTGGTGCTCTAGTGTCCGCCATTGTTTAAACTCCAAAGTCAGACACTTGTTGGAGACACCAACTATTGGTTCTGGTCCGATAAATCGTTTCCTAGCACCTTCTTTGGCTAGTTCATCCGCTACGTTATTACCCTTAATTCCACAGTGTCCTGGGACCCAGATGAGGGTAACACGGTTAATTCCAGCTAGCCTGTTGAGCGCCTCGTGGCACT
Organism: Leptopilina drosophilae; assembly: GCA_032873175.1. Lineage (NCBI taxonomy): Eukaryota > Metazoa > Arthropoda > Insecta > Hymenoptera > Figitidae > Leptopilina > Leptopilina drosophilae. The sequence continues at coordinate 37,696,983 of CM065483.1, forward strand.
CTCCGACCAGTTGGGATGTCGTAACATATCGTTTCAAAGCGCAAATGGCTGCCTTGCTGTCCGAAGCAATATAGATATTTCTATCTTGGCACCGCTCTAGAGCCTCAGAAGCACCGTAGAGAATCGCTACAATTTCGGATTGTAAAACAGTAGTGATGGTTCCCAAACTATATGCGAGAGCCACCCCCACTGCTTCTTGATAGACACCTGCGCCCGCGCCAATTCTTCCCTTCGATCCGTCCGTATACCAGACAATAGCATCTCTGGGAAGAAGGGCAGGCCCATCATGCCAATCCTCTCTATTAGGTATACTTATTCTATACTTCTTGTCAAAGAGGTAAAGTGGAGTCACCTTATCTCTAATCATATTGAGAATGGGTTTTTCCACCAATTTGCTGGGGAGACGCCATCTGCCAACTTCCCTACGGCCTCTGTCCCCACCTAATCTCAGGGCAGCTTTCGCCGCCTCTGCTTTAATGATCAGGGGTAAAGGTTCCAGTCCCAGAAGAGCACCAAGGGCCATCGTGGGCGTAGTGCGCATAGCACCAGTGATGCTCCTCAGGACCAGCCTCCTTACGCCCTCCAACCGGTCTTTTGCCGTTTTAAGTTCAACTCTGCTCCACCAGACCACAGACGCATAGGTCAGCCTAGGAAGCAGAATCGATTCGTAGATCCACAAAAGTGTATCCGGTTTAAGACCCCAGCTACATCCTATAGCTCTCCTACATTGCCATAGAGTAGCTGTGAGTTTATTACACTTCTCATCCAAGTGTTCTTTCCAAAGAAGCTTACTATCCAAGATGACTCCTAGGTACTTCGCTTTCTCTGTGAATTGGAGTTCTTTTCCAGCCAGTTTTAGCATACATGTGGCTTTCCACTTGTATCGTCTGGTGAAAATAACAACTTCCGTTTTTGCTGGATTGACTGACAAACCAGTTTGTCCGCACCATCCATCTACCATATTTAACGCCTGCTGCACCACACCTAGTAATACATCCAGATGAGGACCGCGAGCGATTAATAAGATATCGTCCGCATAACCAATCGCATGATATCCCTTCTCACTGAGGAGTCTTAGCAGTTCATCCACTATAAGACACCAAAGTAAGGGCGATAGAACTCCTCCCTGAGGACATCCAGAATTAACTGTTCCTCGAAGGGTGAGCTCCCTTTAGTTGTTAATAGGTTCCTGTTACCCAACATGTGCCAGGTCCAGTCAACAATAGTTGTGGGAATACCATGAGAGATCATGGCTTCCTTTATAATCTCCGAGGAGGTATAATTGAAAGCTCCCTCTATATCCATGAAAACACCCACTGCGAAACCCTTATCCTGTAGCTGTCCATCTATTAAGTTAACAGCTCTGGCAAGGGCTGATTCTGTATAACATCCCGTTCTATAGGCATGCTGATCTCTATGCAAAGGATTTTGCTTTAAGATTTCACTGCGGATGTATCTATCCACTAATCTTTCAACCAACTTCAGAATGAAAGATGTTAGGCTAATTGGACGAAAATCCTTTGGTGAGGTATATCCGTTCCTGCCAGCCTTTGGTATGAAGACGACTTTAGTGCCCCTCCACGCTTTTGGGACATATCCAAGAGTTAGACTTGCCCTGATAAGCCTTACCAACGGTCCGACCGCCTGATCCATCGCCCTTTGCAAAAGGACGGGGAAAACGCCGTCTGGTCCGGGAGACTTATAAGGGCTAAAGGATTCCACGGCCCACCTGACCCTCTCGGCAGTCAAGATTCCATTAGCCAACTGTCTCCGCGGCCTATATTCAGCCTGCGGTAGTTTACTCAGAGGCCGAGAATCGGGACCGCCCTTCTCAGATCTAGAAAAGCCTGGGAAATGGGTCTGGACCAGGTGAGCCAAAGTCTCCTCGTCCGACTCGGCAAATCCTCCGTTAGGCAGTCTTAAGGTGCCTAAAATTGCATCTGGGTTTTTTGAAAGCAGTTTGTCTAACCGCGCTGCCTCTTTGCCCTTATCGATGCTGGAGCAGAAGGCAGTCCAGCTATCCTGTTGTGCCTTCCTTATTTCATTTCTATAGTTGTCCCTCATTTTTGCATATGTGGACCAACTGTCAGCCGTGCGGTATTTTTTAGCACGTTTAAATAACTTTCTGGTCTCTTTTCTGAGGTTTTCTAGCCTCTCATTCCACCAGTAGGTCTCTTTTGCCGAACGAACTTTCGTTGGTTTGCAGCTGTTCTCAAAAGCTGTTATTATGGCTGTTGTAAAAGTACCAGCCACCTCATCCAGGGTTTCATGATCTCTAATCCTGCCTGGTAATACAGAAAGTGTCTCCTTCAGCTCTGCGCTGTATTTAGCCCAATCCGTTTTCCTGGGATTACGAATCCACTTGGTTTCCGAAGGGACCACAGCGTCCAGCTCGAAGACTATCTGTAAATGATCAGAAAGTGAAGGTTCATTAGATACTCTCCATCTTCTTACCTTGTGTGCAATACTGCACGAGCAGAGGGTGATATCAATCACCTCCTCCCTGACAGCATTACTGAATGTCGGTACCTTACCCGTGTTTAGAATATCCAGTCCTGTTCCCAATAGATATTCCAATAGCTCCTGTCCCCTTTGGTTGTTCTTTGAGCTCCCCCACACCCTGTGTTGCGAGTTAGCATCACAGCCCAACAAAAGGGGCAGTCCCCTCTCTGCACAGTAATCCACCAATTTACATACCTCATTTGGAGGATTAACTTTGCTATCATACGGAAAGTAAGCCGATCCAATGACCATCCTTCCGATACCCTCGAAGTCGGTCAATACCGCCATCAGGTCTCCAGTGCACAGGTCCAGCAAAGGTACAACATTAATGCCCTTCGTAAGGATGCACGCTCTTGGTTTGGTAGCCTTGGGATCCCTGTAAACATTAAAGCCAGCCCCCCCAAGTCCCCTAATAGCACCTCGAACTAACCATGGTTCCTGAATTAGTGATATGCCTGTGTGCATCCTAGTCATGCCCCTCATCAAAACTGCTGAGGCGCCTTTACTGTGATGCAAGTTAATTTGTTTAAGGGTAAGCTTACGGGCAGCCATTATGGTTGCTGTTCACTTGCCCCTTTTTCTTCAGACCCATCCTGACCAAGGCTAGCAACCCTAAAGGTTACCCGACCGAAGTCATAGAAGGGTCTGAAGTCGAGAGCAGCAAGAGCTCTCGCTTGACTCTCAGGGACCTGTATAACCAAGAGAAAGTTCCTCCCAGCCATACTAGCCGCCTGAGGTCCGTCAATATTGACATGGCGCCAAGTTGACGTTTTCAGTGAGGGGTTGTACGCCTCAAGAGTCTTGAAGACCACTTGCACGTCCTCCGGTTCACCCGGGATCCGCACCGTAGCCTTCAGCATCCTTTGGAGCACCTCCACCCCACTGACTTTTAATCGCGCTCCTTCCCAGGGCCTTAGCTCGGCCACGGTTTTTGTAAGCCAAGCTTTAGCCTCCGGGTTGGATTTAAAATTTAAGTTCTTTTTTTTAAGTTCTTAAAATGAGACTCCATATAAGTCCCACGAGTAGCTAGGGAAAACAAAATGTCCACTCCTACAGAGCCCCGCATGTAGGAGTAAGGAGTCAAATTAGTACAGGGAGGTCTCCCGGTATCCCTGACCGCCGTTTGCGACACCACCATCCACAGCGCCCCGGACAGATCGACCGTCCACCAGCCAGAGCCCCAACCGGACCGATCCCCCGATTTATTGGTCGAAGTCACCTATTTTTTTTTGGGGGGGGTGGAATGATATGTTTTATTTTTAAAATTTTTAGTTATCTATTTTTTGGTGGGGTTGGAATTATATGTTTTACTTCTTAAATAAAAATTTTTTCTTCATTTTGTGTAATTTAACCAACAAATTTTTCTATTTGTTGGTTAGGTTACACGAAATGGAAAAAAAAATTTATAACTAAACCAACAACAATATTAAGGAGGAGTTTCAACTTCATGTTGATTGGTCTAAAATATCTATTATTTCTTTTGAGGGATGGAATTAAATGTTTTATTTTATAAATACAAATTTTTTCTCCTCTTTGTGTAACTTAACCAACAAATAAAAAATGGCTTTCTTTACGAGGGAGGAGTCTTAACTTTATTTTTATTGGTCTAAAACATTCATTATTTCTTTTAAGGGCCTGAATTATATGTTTTATTTTTCAAATATAACTTCTTTTGTCCATTTTGTTTAACTCAACCAACAAATAGAAAATTGATTTTAAAAGTAGGAGGAGTTTGTTTATTTTTTATTGGCAATAAGCGTCCATTTTTCTTTTGGGGGTTGGAATTATATATTTTATTTTTTAAATAAATATAACTTTTTTTCTCCAATTTATTTAACTCAACCAAAAATAGAGAAATTGATTTTGAAAGTTAGATAAGTTTGTTTATTTTTTTATTGGTCTAAGTCATCCATTATTTTGGCGGGTTGGAATTATATGATTTATTTTGTGTAATTGTATGTTTTATTCCCTGTAAAAAATGAAGAATTGGGTGGTCCGGGATTTCGAGTTGTAATGTCGTTTCTTAAATCGAGAAAACGACTTTTTCGAATTGGACTGATTTCTGAATTCAGAAATGTATGGTTCCGCGACCAACTCAATTCGACAGATATTTTAAAGATGAAAATAAAGAGTTTTACACTTCACTGGACTTTGAACAAGTAGTTAATTGAGACAGTGCACGTTATTCATGTAGGTGAATACATTTCTTTAAGCAATAATGTTAATTTTCAATAAAATAGAGAGAATTAAAAATTTGATGTGGTCTTTGTGTACAATAGAAAAAGTTTTCTACTTTTTGGGTTATTAAAACAGCTTACTTACCGACAGCTGAGAAGTATTATGATAACAAATCAAATGATGATTTCTGTATAAATGTATCATTTACGTCGGTAATTGAATATTAATAACTTAATTTTTAATTTGGATTTTTTAATGTATTGAAAAGTAAATTGTAGAGAATAACAATAAAATTTTATAAAATATAATTAAAAACTTGATTTTAGTTTTTAATGATTTTAAGTGTATAATTTTGTAATCAAACTTGGAATTAATTTCATTTTCAGTTTTAGTATTTTAAAATATAGTAGATTTCTTAAACATATTTTTTTAAAATTATTAATGCTCTTAATAATAATTTAAAATTTTGTAAATTAAAGTAAATTTTAATTTAATTAAAAAAATTAATTAATAAAAAATGAGTTCAAAAGACTGTCAGCTGATATTGAATTGAAAGTAGGATTTGAAAATGTTAAAAATAGTTAGAATATTTGTTTTTAATTATAATTAAACAAATTAATGTTAAAATTTTATTAATTTTGTAATGATATTAATAAATGTGTAAAATATTAGTAACCAATTTTTATTTACATATTTTTTCAAAAGAAGAAAAAAATGTATGAATTAATTTGTAATTAGAAATAAAGAAAATTAAATTAATTTACTTTTAGTTTAAGATTTTTTAAATTTATTAAATTTGTTTAAATATTTATAATATAATATTTTTTATCATTATAAATATATTTATATAAATTTTTAGAATATAAACAAATCGTTTACGAACTTTCATCTTACAATTTTAACTGAAAAGTGACAATGTTAAGTGAATACCACCATTTTAGATTTTACTTTCGCAATAGGCAATGTTACGCTGGATAAAGAAGATTTTAGTATTTCAAAAATATGTTCCATTTTTAAATCATCAATTACAAACTCATTAAGTAATAATTGTTGAACATGTTCTAGGACATTTCGATTTCAACTTTGGTGCTCATTTTAGTCTCCTTAATTATTTTAAAATTTGATTAACAAAACCTTATTTTTTAAAAAGAATTTGCTTTATTGTACAGCTTGATTTGATTTTTTTATGTTAATCAAGAAATGTTAAATTAAACATAAATTTCTCTTTAGTTCAAATGGAGAAAATTACAATTATTGTATCGTGAAAATAAATGAGGCTAAAGCAGAATTATTTTTTTAACTCTTCATTTCTCTTGTGAATATTTACATTTAGGAATCATCTATATTAAGTATATTTAAAAAAGCATCATTGTTGTCATCGAAATGTATTAAAATAAAATATTTTATTCATACTGAATAAAATTTAATATTATAAAACTTCAGTATTACAGGAACCAGAAGAAAAAAATTTATGAATTAACATTTTATCCAGAAATTTTTTTAAAATTTATATAAAAACGTTATTTTAATTGTTTAACAAGATTTTAAATGAATTAAATATTTTAACATTATTTACTTATACTTAATTTAATCCTAATTTATAAAATTGAAGAATAAATAATTTAAAAACGTTTTAATTATGAAAACCAAGAAAAGAAATTATTTTTTTTGTTGATTCAAATAAATTTTTTTAAAATTATTATTTTTATAACAAAAAAATTTATTAATATTCAATTACCGACGTAAATTATACTTTCGTACTGAAATCATTTTTTAATTTTTTATCATAATACTTCTCAGCTGTCGGTAAGTAAGCTGTCTTAAGGAGGTTCCATCCATTATCGAATAAACAAACAGTTTTTGATAAAACTTAACATACTACTAGTTAAAGCTTCTGAAGTTATGTAGTTAAATTTTTGAGACTCGTAGGTTCCGGAGAAAAAAGTTCTGATCAATTATTTTTTCACTGTTTAACATTGATTCTTATGGGAATGCATTACTTTGCCACGTATATTTTCGTACTACACAATATTAAACAAAGAGATGTTGATCAAAGTTTGTATAGTTAAAGCCAGATATATAATGAACCGATATTGTATTTGTGAGAGTTAAAAATAATTAATTTATAAATTGTTTTTTCACTTTTTGCGATACAGAAAGGAAAACTTGCAGTGTCTAGCAACACGGCATTTCGCGTCACCACATATTCCACTGTGTGCATGTCAAAATTTTGAAGTTATGGGCGCTTTATTTAAAATTTTGTTTTCTGGGAAAAGAGTAATATATTGAAATCAAAAACAGAAATTCAATTAGTTAAAAAAATTTTTATTATTAACTCTTTTACCATTAAAGAAAAACTTATTATTCTTTTCTCCTGTAAAATTGTCAAATTTCCCCATTTTTCATATACATTACGCGACAATACAAAACAACAGCTGATGACAACGTACACACCGTGAGTTGCAGTGTTGCCAGACGTTTCAAAGTACCAAGCAAGTCAAATCAGACAAAAATGGTTATTGCTCTGACTAGTTCAGTGATATATCTGTCGAATTGGGTTCATCGCCGAACCATAGATTTCTGAATTCAGAAATCAGTCCAATTGGAAAAAGTCGTTTTCTCGAATTCAAGAAACGACATCAAAATTCGAAATCCCGGAACACCCAATTCTTCTTTTTTTACAGTTTTTTATAAATATATTTTTTTTCTCTATTTTGTGTAACTTAAGCAACAAATCAAAAATGGCTTTCTTTACGAGGGAGGAGTTTCAACTTTATTTTTATTGGTCTAAAACATCCATTTTTTCTTTTGGGAGTTGGAACTATGTGTTATAAATGATAATATATTTATATTAAATTCATCTTGAAAAGTTTGTTTGCTAATTTCTTGTTTTGAATGTGATAAAACAGAACGGCGTACAAATGCCTGTCCCGCTATCTGTCGTCAAAAATGCACGATTATCTATTATTGTTATCGATACTTAACACAAAAAGCGAAAATTATTACTTTAATTAATGTTTGTATTACACTGACACAAAAAAAATTGATGCTCTGAGCTTTTAATATAACATAACCCCATCACGTCATGGTTTTAAGATAACCTCAAAAAACCCAAAATTTGACCACAAAATTTTTTAATAAAAAAAAATTTTTATTTTTAAGTCTTACTATGACTACTTTATATTTTTGGGGTCGCTGAAACCAAAACTGAAGTTTATTTAACCCCATCACGTCATAGTTTTAAGATAACCTCAAAAAACCCAAAATTTGAACCCAACATTTTTTAATAAAAAATTTTTTTATTTTCAAGTCTTACTATCACTACTTTATGTTTTCGGGGTTGCCGAAACCGAAACTGAAATTCAGTTAACCCCATCACGTCAGGGTTTTGAACTGACCTTAAAAAAGAACTCAAAATTTGACCCCAAAATTTGTTAATCAACAAAAATTTTCAGTGACATTTTTAGATTTTTTTTATGTCATTTCAAAACCCTAAAGTGATAAGATTAAGGAGACTGCAGATTTAGCTTTAAAGACCCCATAAACATAAGACAGTGATAGTAAAAGTTGAAAATAAAAAATTTTCTTGACTTAAAAATTTTTGAGTAATGTGTTTTAATTTCTTCGAGGTTATTTCAAAACCCTGTCTATATGGGGTTAATTAGACTTCATATTCGGCTTCAGCATCCCACAAAATATAAATCAGTCATAGTAAGACTTAAAAATAAAAATTTTGGTTCATTAATAAATTTTACGGTAAAACTTTGACCCCAAATTAATTTTTTTAGGTTATCTTAAAATCCTGACGTGATGGAGTTAAATGAACTTTAGTTTTTGTTTCAGCGACCCCAAAAACATAAAGTAGTCATAGTAAGACTTAAAAATAATTAATTTTTTTGATTAAACAATTTTGAGGTCAAATTTTGAGTTTTTTTGAGGTTATCTTAAAACCCTGACGTGATGGGGTTATATTAATTTCAGTTTTTCAGTTTTTCAGAACCCCAAAAACATAAAGTAGTGATGGTAAGACATAAAAATAAAAATTTTTGTTGATTTACAAATTTTGGGGTCAAATTTTGAGTTCTTTTTTAAGGCTAGCTCAAAACCCTGACGTGACGGGGTTAAATGAATTTTAGTTTCGGTTTCGGCGACCCAAAAAATATAAAATAGTCATAGTAAGACTTAAAAATAAAAAAAAATTTTTATTAAAAAATTTTGGGGTCAAATTTTAGGCTTTTTGAGGTTATCTTAAAACCCTGACGTGATGGAGTTAAATGAACTTCAGATTCGGTTTCAGCAACCCCAAAAACATAAAGTATTCATAGTCTGATCAAAAGCCCTGTGACTTAGAAAAAACTGTTAAATAACCCTTTTTTCAAATCGACCGTTGAATCAGTGGAAGTGGGGCTTGACGTCGTAGGTGAAACAACAACGGGGAGAACTGTACTTTTACAATATCTTTTTAAAGTAATATGGCAAATTCCGAATTTTTTGGTAACACTTAACACTGACGCATTTTTAACATGCACTTCATTAATCGCTTGAGAAAGTGTACTCGTATCGATTAGTTCGATTTTACGCTTGTAGTCACGGGCCATTTTTCTAAAAAAGAAGAAAATTATTTGAAACTAATGACAAGGTTTTATTTTTTTTGTTAATTTATAAAACACTTGTACTTAATTACCAAATAGTTTTGTTATTTTTCGGAGGATCAATCATAGGAGAAGTCACACCACAGGTTGGGTTAGAATTATTGGGATTACTAAACAGCCAGAGGCGCTACTATAGAGTAGATTTCTTACTAACCGACACTCGATATGCCAGGTAAATCGTTTTCGAACATGAAAACCCGGAAACAAGCAAAAAATTCAAACTGCACCAAAAAATGAAAGTTTAACTTTTTGCCCCACCTATTATTTAATTTTTCGCCCCAGGATACATTTTTGGCTTTATCGTCAAATGTAAAAAATCTGACTAAAGATATTTAGCAAATTCCTTTAGGTATCTCTTCAGGAGATCTTAATAAGTATATACAAAATTTGCGATGAGAATAAATAATTTAATAAATTAAAAAAATATACTTAAAAGTTGATGTTTTCTTTTTTGAAAAAATTTTCAAAAGTAGGCTAAAAACACTTTTAACATAGACACCACAAAAATGAACAGAATTGCACACAACATATTTTGTTGAGTAGGGGAGAGTCTCCAGTTGTGAGATGGGTTTTATTTTTGACCCGTAAATTGTAACCGGTAAACGAAATTGTAAATAAAATACACCATTCGAGAGGTAACAGAAATACGCAACTTTTATTAAAAGAAAGTATAGTGTTTCGACGAAATCAATAAATTTTACGATACATTTTCGGAGCACATCGGTTTAAAAAAAAATGTCTCCAGTTGTGAGACACTTATTAAAAATTGCTAAACTTTAATAAGTTTGATATAAAACGTTATGTTTAGTAGAAATAATTAAATATATTAATAATATATATATATTATTATATACTAAATAATAATATTTATTCGACAAAATATGACTATCAAATAAAAACAATTAAATAGCTTTAACAAGAGCATTAAAATTGATTTCTTCTGAATCAATTGACTTTTTTCCACTTGACATGCCTAAAAATACTAGAAAAAAAATCAAAACAATTTTTAAATAGTATGCCTGCAAAGTCGTATTTTTTATGCTGCCCAAATAGCTGCCGAGACTGTCTCCCAACTGGTGATATGCTGTGTCTCACACCGGCGCTATTTTGAATAAGGAAAATTAAATTATTTTGAACTGTAGATTGGAACAATGCAATATTGCATCACAAAATATAGGGAAAACGCTAAAAGAAAATGCATTATATTTACCTTTTCCAATTAATTAACTTAGAAAAAAAGTACTTTGCATTTATTGAAAAAACGCTTTTTTGTCGATTATCACACCCAGTGTTGGAATTTAACAAAAACAGTTTATATATCCGTTTCGGCGAACACAAAAAAGTTAGCTCATATAAAAAGGAATGTTTTTATATAAACTAATCGGCTTTTTAATATTGCATGTTAAAAAAATTGAGTGTCTCACAACTGGAGATGTCTCACAACTGGAGACTCTCCCCTATAAATTAAAAAAATATTATCCATAATCTGCGAAACATTATATATCTTTACATAATCTTGTAATGTTCATATTTCAAGTTTTTCTTAGTAAACAAATTTATTTAATTTCATCTTTTGGTTTTGGTAAAATTCGATACATATTTTTGATTATTTTTTAATATAATTAAAAATTTTTTAATATATTCTTAATATATATCAAATTGAAGCTTAGATTCTACCGTTTATTTTTCACTTATATTTAGATTAAAGAAAACAAAAGAATTTTTAAAATAATTAATAAAAAATTACTGGCAATGGGAGTAAAAATTCAAATTCATCTCCGAATCTTTAGAATCTGAATTTCAAATAATCGATGACGAAGTCCCACTTCCATGAGTAGCAACTCTAGGATCTAGATATTTCCAAGAAAGCGGAGCAATAATCGATTTCGAAAATTCTATTTTTCTTGTAGATAACATGAAATACTGTAAAGAGTATAAAATCAGAAACTCTCTTAACAGACAAATTAACGAAACCACTATTCCTGAAATTAAAATTGACTCAAATACTAAAGATTTTAAAAATTCTAACATTAAAAGTATAGGAGAAAAACATGTGTTTCTCCTCTCTAATAGCGAAATGAAACGCGATCTAAATATCAATATTTCTGATAACGACTATTCACCAGAATTAGATAAATTTATCCCTGATGAAGAAATTATGCCTAAAGTAAATTCAAACGACATAAAGGACTACTTACGACTAGACCATTTAAATTCTGAAAAAAAGCTCACGTTCTTAAATTAGTCAGGAACTATAGAGAACATTTTTTCTTTCCTGGAGACGAACTCACGAGAACAGACAAAATAATGCACAGAATTCCAACTATCGATGACATTCCCGTTTATTCAAAACAATACAGATTTCCACATTCCATGAAAAAAAATTTTTAAAGCAGGTTAAAGAATTATTAGATGCAGGAATAATCAAACCTTCTTATTCTCAATATAGTACAGCATTATGGATAGTACAGAAGAAACCTGATTCAGAGGGGAAAATTAAATGGAGAGTAGTGTTAGATTTTAGGGCCCTTAACGAGAAAACTCTGGGGGACGCGTACCCATTGCCTAATATCACAGAAATTTTTGATCAGGTAGGGGGCGCTAAATACTGCTCAGTCCTTGATTTGGCTAAAGGTTTCCTCCAAATTAAAATGGATCCCAAAGATGACCATAAAACAGCATTTAGTACACTTTTCGGTCATTATGAATTTACTCGTATGCCATTCGGCCTTAAAACCGCACTTGCCACTTTCTAACGCCTCATGGATCAAGTCTTAAAAGGTTTACAAGGAGAAATCCTCTTTGTTTATTTAGATGATATAGTAATTTACGCCAACAGCATCGAAGAACACGACCAAAAATTACGACTTTTAATAGAAAGGTGCAGGCTTTAAATTACAAGTAGACAAATGCGAGTTTCTAAAACAAGAAGTTTCCTATTTAGGACACGTACTTAGTGGAAACGGATTGAAAGTAGACCCTAAGAATGTAGAAGCTGTAGAACAATTTCCTTATCCTAAAAATGTTAAAAATATCCGCGAATTTTTAGGTTTAGCCGGTTACTACAGACGTTTCATTAAAGACTTTGCTAAAATCGCGAAACCCCTTACTAAATTACTACAAAAAGATATAACATTTGAATGGGACGAAAAGGCAAACGAATCCTTCAATATTCTCAAAAATCTTTTGTGTAATGCGCCATTACTTCAATTTCCTAACCTAGACAAACCTTACAATATAACTACCGATGCATCAGGGTATGCAATTGGAGGAATACTGTCCCAAGGGGATATAGGTAAAGATAATCCCATTGCGTATTTTTCCCGAGTTTTACGTGGTCCTGAGATTAATTATGAGGTATTTGAAAAAGAAGCAAAGGCTATAATTGATTCAGTAAAAGCATTTGGGTCGTATGTATACGGTAGGGAAATTACGATTTATACCGACCATCAACCATTGGTTTGGTTAAAAACGGCAACTTTAAATACTCGAATTCAAAAATGGCGGTTTAAACTTTCTGAATATGAATATATAATTATTTATAGATCAGGAAAAACTAATACGAATGCGGACGCCCTTTCAAGAAACCCTACAGAGGGAATTTCAATTAATGTTTTGACCAGAGCTCAAAAGAAAGTATTAGAATCTCATGATACTCAAATTTCCTAGACTCCAGTACCAAATCTCAAACCCCCTTCACCAATTCTAAACAAAGGTTTTAATTCTAAAATTGACGCCATGTCCATACCCAAACCCACAGTGGTAAATCCTCAAGAATCAGAAAAAGAAGAGATTCCTAGCACAAATGAACCTGTGGAAGAGGTAACTTTTCAAAGATTTCCCAAACGGAATTTAGGTATCCCCAAGCCCAGGTACGAAGAATACGAAAATTCTAAAGAAGAATCCAATGCTGATCCAGTACTTCTCACAAATCCTAAATTTAATCCCCAAGAAGACAGTTCGGACGGTTTTGATGAAGAATTATTTCCTAAAACAAAACCTCCACAAACCTCAAAAATTAAAAAAAGAGGACGTCCAGGAAAAATCCCTATCCAAGAAAAAGATATCGTCTCTCGTGATGTTATCTTTCCAAACCCAAGAAAAGCCGCTAGAAAAAGAAGATATTTACGCCATGACTCGGATACCGATTCAGAAGATACTAGTTCAATTCTTCTGAAGATTCCCTAAGTTTTACTCCCCAAATTGGAAAACTCAACATAATAAAAACTAGGGAACCCATCCAATATAGACATGACAATATCGTGTATTTTGTAACCACCAAAGGCTCTTCTTGTGATCTAGGTGCCGAAAAACTTATTGAACACAATAAAATTCCAAAAAAGGGTACTTTTACAATAGGCGAAATTAATGGAGTTAAAAGAAAAAACATATTAAATAAATAAATAATTAATATACTAATATTAATAATTATAAATTAATCAATTAATTAAATTAATTAATTAATCATTAATTGTTTATAATAAATATAATATTATTAATTATTTATAATTAATATAACATTATTAATATAATATGAATATTAAATATTAACGGTTGAAAAGGCATGTTTTTCACCGTTCGTTTGAAGAAGGTATGTTTCTCAGCGCTTTCGCGAAATGGCATGTTTTTCACTTTTCTTTTTGAAACGGCATCTTTTTCACCGTTTAGCTGAGTCGGCATGTTGCTGCTCCCCAAGCGACGAAATATCGCAGTCCTGGTCTGTTATGGTACAGTTAGCTACGTCCCTCTCGAAAAGAGAAATGAAATTTTTGACGAATTTCACAAATGCTCTGTTGGAGGTCACAAAGGTGTTAGTAAGACCTACAATAGAATTAGACAACAATATTTCTGGGAAAGACTGAAAGATGACGTTACTAGACAAATACAACAATGTTTAGACTGTCAATCAAAAAAATTAGTCTGACTAAAAACTAAACAACACATGGTAATTACGGATACTCCTGGTGTTGCTTTAAAAAAATTGCAATGGACATAGTAGGACCTTTAAAGAGGACCCAAAAAGGAAACGAATATATCCTCACGATACAGGATTTGTTTTCTAAATTTTGTTTAGCCGTACCCCTATCGAATACCCTATCGAGTTCTAAAGCGGACGCTATCATTAAAAAATTCATATGCGATTTCGGTTCTCCCAAAACAGTTCTAACGGACCAAGGAAGAAATTTTCTTAGCGAACTAATGCATAGAGTATCAAAAAGGTTTAGAATAAAGAAAATTTGAACCACAGCCTTCCATCCGCAATCTAACGGTTCCTTAGAAAGATCTCACCATTCATTGACTGAATTCTTGAAACAATATACAGATGCAGACAATGAATGGGACGAATGGATAGACATAGCTATGCTAAGCTATAATACTAGTGTCGATGAAGCCACTAAACATTCTCTTTATGAAGTAATATTCGGTCGATTAGCAAGACTCCCTTCTAGTGATCCTCATCGAGAAGCTGATCTACTCCCTACTTTTAAAGGATATGTTTCGGAACTAGTAACCCGATTGAACGGCATAAAAAATAGTGTATGAAAATCAAATGATTTCTAAAGAGAAATCTAAAAATCACTATGATAAAAGAATCAACCCTGTAAATTTCAAATTAGGGGATTATGTATTCTTACAATCAGGTCCGGTTCGTGGTAAATTAGGAGACCATTATTCTGGTCCTTTTAAAATAATCGAAGTTTTAAATAAAAACAATATCAAAATTCAAATGAGCAAAAACAATCAATATTTCATCAACTATTACAAAAAAAACATAGGTACTTAATACTATACCCGAAATGGCCCCATTGTGTTGATTCGGTGTTGACCAGTGTGGTGAAGGCTATCTTTATTCTGCCTGTGTTGAAAGAATTTTACATGAATCATTTCATGCAACATTGTTCCAACTAGTTCCTCTACAGGAAAAAGCCTATGGATCTACCAGCTTATGCGAACCTCGCGCCGAAGCAAATCGGTACACCCCGAGGTCGAAGTCATCTGCCGCCCCCACATAAATGTATACCCCGCATTTGCGAGCTCTCCATCGAAATATAATATATTCAACCTATCATATAACCCTTTTAAATCAGGCCGTCCATCGGTAGTGCGTTTGCGTGCGGAATAGGTCAATCTTGTTTCCAAGGGAGGTTGCTGGGATCGAGTTGCTCTGCGGTCCATTTTTTTTCTCTAAAATAATTTTGTTTAAGTTAACAAGGGATAACCAGGGGAAGTTATTAACAATTTATCCATTCGTGTATTTCGAAGCCAATTTTAGGGCATTTCCGGTCAAAATTCGTAACGCGTCGGAGTAGGCACAAAGTTGCAGCCCTAAGTCCGGAGAACAATGCAGTAATAATTAAACGGAAAAATTTATTTTAATTTGTTAAAATTATTAACAATTTTTTCATTCATGTATTTCGAACCCAATTTTAGGGCATTTCCGGTCAAAATTCGTAACGCGTCGAAGTGGGCACAAAGTTGTAGCCCTGAGTCCGGAGAACAATGCAGTAATAATTAAACGGAAAAATTTATTATAATTTGTTAAAGTTATTAACAATTTTTCAATTCGTGTATTTCGAAGCCAATTTTAGGGCATTTCCGGTCAAAATTCGTAACGCGTCGGAGTGGGCACAAAGTTGTAGCCGTGAGTCCGGAGAACAATTCAGTAATAATTAAACGGAAAAATTTATTTTAATTTGTTAAAGTTATTACCAATTTTTCCATTCGTGTATTTCGAACCCAATTTTAGGGCATTTCTGGTCAAAATTCGTAACGCGTCGGAGTGGGCACAAAGTTGTAGCCCTGAGTCCGGAGAACAATGCAGTAATAATTTAACGGAAAAATTTATTTTAATTTGTTAAAGTTATTAACAATTTTTCCATTCGTGTATTTCGAAGCCAATTTTAGGGCATTTGCGGTCAAAATTCGTAACGCGTCGGAGTGGGCACAAAGTTGTAGCCCTGAGTCCGGAGGACAATGCAGTAATAATTAAACGGAAAAATTTATTTTAATTTGTTAAAGTTATCAACAATTTTTCAATTCGTGTATTTCGAAGCCAATTTTAGGGCATTTCCGGTCAAAATTCGTAACGCGTCGGAGTGGGCACAAAGTTGTAGCCGTGAGTCCGGAGAACAATGCAGCAATAATTAAACGGAAAAATTTATTTTAATTTGTTAAAGTTATCAACAATTTTTCCATTCGTGTATTTCGAAGCCAATTTTAGGGCATTTCCGGTCAAAATTCGTAACGCGTCGGAGTGGGCACAAAGTTGTAGCCCTGAGTCCGGAGAACAATGCAGCAATAATTAAACGGAAAAATTTATTTTAATTTGTTAAAGTTATCAACAATTTTTCCATTCGTGTATTTCGAAGCCAATTTTAGGGCATTTCCGGTCAAAATTCGTAAAGCGTCGGAGTGGGCACAAAGTTGTAGCCCTAAGTCCGGAGGACAATGCAGTAATAATTAAACGGAAAAATTCATTTTAATTTGTTAAAGTTATTAACAATTTTCTCCAGCAATGTCATTGCCGAGCGCGCGAAGGGTTTATCGGCGCCCGCCGTCGACCACGGGTGGCTGCCGCCTGTCGAACAGCGCAGGGGGACGAAAGAGAGAAATAACGTTAATAATAGTTTTCCAAAAATAAATAAATTTAAGGACTTTCGAACGTCTGCTTCCCTTAAACTTTACAAGAAATTTAATTGAAAAAGAAACCCTCTGTGACCTTTAACATAATTTTGATTTTAAAGACGGACGATAGTGTGTGTTTTGGCTTAGCTAACTATTTAGTAATTTCTTTTAAATTAATACCGAAAATAAATTAAAACTAGAATTTAGGTTATTAAATAACAATTTCAATTATAGTAATGACACTTAGAATTGGAACATTCATAATAATACACGCGTGGAACTTCAAGCACATTCATGGTAATTCATACTTGTGTACTTTAATTGTTTTTATATATAAATTAAAATTACTCAAGGAAAAATAAAAAAAATTTTATATATATATATATATATATATATATATATATATATATAAAAAATATTCAGTATTAGGTAGCTAAAATTTTGTTCTATGAAAGGAGAATTTTGTATGATTTGATCAGCGAAACAAAACTTGTTGTAAAAAGGCATATTATAAACAAGTTTGCTTGTTAATGAAGTTTTACTTTACACTTTAAAACACTATTTTATTGAAGATCTTGAAAGGTATATTTCCGTTTATCAAAACAATGTTTTGTAAAAAAAAATAAATAAATAAAAGAATTTTATTTTGACAGACTCAATATTTTCATTAACTCATTATTGCTATTTTGTTGAGTAAAAAAAAATTTTTGTTTTCATAATCTACGAAACATTGTTTATCTTTATCTAATCTTGTAATGTGTTACGTCCGTAACTTATTCCGAATATACTACAATTACTTATAATAATTACGTGTTTATTCTCTTTTTAAAAATTGAATCTTACCTATATATTGTAAGATATTATTATTGTTATTAAAATGCTTGTTATTGTATTAATACAATCTCTACATATTGTTGAATTATATTCAGTATCTATTAGGCAACTTACACATAGTTCCACTCCAGCAGTGAATTAACCTGTGAGGAACAGCTAACCGAACCAGTGGCACATATCCCCACTTAAAATCCATGCGATGGCACAACTTTTCACGCATAAAATTGGAAAAACCATAGTAAGGAATAACCATCTCTCCACAATTCCAGTAGCATCAAAGGCGCTAAACTTATGGGAAAAGTTTTATAAATAAAGGGCACTAGCTCTGTTACATTCAGAGAGTAATTTTTTGAAACACCAAGTTATAGTCATCGATCCAGCGAGTTGAACACATCGTCTACAAGTGAACTAAAAGTACAAAGTTAAAAGTGAACTCCCAAGTATTTAAAATCAACCCAAGTCTATCAACAAGTATTAATTTTCAAACAAATATAATTTGAAGTGAACCAAAGTATTTTTCCAAGTGTTTAAGTTAAAACGAACTTCGTTTTTAGATCTTTTTCCCCAGTTTTTAGAATAGAACTTTAAATAATTCTCAAAAATTATCATTTGGGAAATAGATTCAAGTTTCGATAAAATCTATATTGAAACAAGATATTCCAAATTTCGAACTGCTCAACTACCGATGACCGTCTGGAAGGAAGCAAATATTTTCAAAATACAAAACACTATCACCTTAGTGTAAACAACAGTGATAAAATCCCAGAATAAGGACAACTGTCGGAGGCCCATTTTTGTGAAGTGCCCTTTGAAAATTGGATTAACAGATTATTATCACCAGCTCATTGATCACCAGTAATCGTTATTTTTAAAGTAAGATTTGTAAATTATAATTATATTCATTGTATTTTTGTCAATACTTTTCTTTCTTGTTGGTTTTTAAATAAATTATTCTCTCACAACATTTAGTAGGCTCATTGACTTATCCTCATCCCAAATTAGATTCAATTTATTTGAAACTAATTTAAAACGAGGAACGTTAGGTATATTTATAAAGGTTTCTCGTTTTGACGTAACAAATGTTATAATTTAAGGGTTTTCTTGGTAAAAACATTTATTTAATTTTATATATATATATATATAATTTGATTGTTAAAAAAAAATTTCATGATTCTAAATACAAGCATCTTACAGAATATAATTTTATCTACAATATCTGGTTATTTAATTTAATTTTTATTGACACAAAAGCTACAAAATAGTAAAAATATGTCTAAAATGTCATCGTGTCCGCACACACATATTTACCGGTTTTAGAATCGGGATCACAATTAAAAGTTGTAAAACTATGAAGTAAATGAAGTACAATATATATTTGTCATAGTGTCCTGTCCTACATATCTTTTTTTAGGATTAAAGTCAGACGTTACATAGGTAGAAAAAAAATTTCTTTAATCTGTTTGGTTGGATATAAAAAAATAGTTTTAGAAACTCATATTAAAACGATTAACACGCTAAATAATATGTTATTATTATTTAACAGGTAAATTCAGTAATTAAATAATTAAACTAACTAAAAATAAAAAAAACGTAATTATTACTATAAACTTTTTTTGTGATTTCATCAAATTAAAATAGGTTAAACATGTTTATTTTCTTTAAAAAAAATAGGCAAATATTGTCGATTAAAAAAAAAAAATTTTGACCCATATAGTCCTAATTCCTAATATATAATTGAAGCTTAGAATCTACCGTCTATTTCATTTATATTATGTTTAAAAAAATATATATATATACATATATATATATATATATATATATATACATATATATATATATATATATATATATAAAATTCAAAGGATAAAATAGTTATAGATGAATTATTAAATAAATGTTTTATTAAATTATAAATAAATAATAGTAAAAGTTTAATAAATCAAAGAAACGAAATTTAAAAGAAGTTTTTTTTACAAAGACAGCCCCAATATTGATTACAGTATATATGACCTTCAAAACACTTAATATTAAAATTATGCTGGGAGAATTATTTTAAAAAAAGATAAATTCAATTTGCGCAACTCAGAATTTAATTTTTTTAAACGTAATTAAAACCTACAAAAAAAAGAATTTTTGAGAATGTAAAAGAATTTTTATCTTTTGTTTAAAAAATTAATAATAATAAATTAGGTGCCTTTTAGGAGAATCGCCTATAATATTTATAGCGGACGCAATGAAAATAATAAATTTTGCTAAAGTATATATATATATATATATATATATATATATATATATATATATATATATTCCAAGACATTCTCAAACTTGGTATTGATAAAAAGTTTAAATTCTAACATCGAACAATTTTTTTACATTATTAAATTGAGGAATTGAATTCTATTTGCTACTTCTGTTTGACAAAAATAAATTGATTAAAGACACTTAAATTATAAAGTTTAAATATTTAGTATGTTCTTTTTTTAACTAAAATAGTGTTTTAATTAAATCTGTAGAATTTTTATTTCTTTTGGTAAATAAATTCAGTCAAAATAAAATAAATATATTTTTCTTTTAAGAAAAAAAAGAAATCAATTTCGGTTCGCCTCTCGGATCGTGTCGTTCGAATAAAATACTACTCCCCATTAATAAAATGAAATGGTACCTTTTAAGTGTTGAGTCGTTCGAGTCCTCTAGCTTAGCAATCACGACACTTCAAAACTTGTCAAATCTTTAACAACTGTAATCAACTTCTAAATATTAAGAGAAAGAAAACTTGTATGAATGTCACACACGTCGAAAGGCAGAACTCAAATTAATGTTGATAATTTTCAGTGACGTACGTCTAGTGCGAACAACGTCTCGTTCTTAAGTTATTAGATGGTGTGATTGAGCACGTTGCGGTTGGGTCGGTGTCAGGTTCACTTACGGCGCCAGCTAACCCCCCCTACAGCTATAACAATTTAAGACTAGAACTTTTCATAGAATTTAACGCATAAATAATGAGGGTCGTGCGGTAGAAAATCCTAACAAAAGAAAAGAAAGTTCCTCCTTCCCAGATTTCGACTTTCCTATTTTCAATTCCTTCTTTCGTTATAGGCCTTAAATATTATTCCTCAATATAGAAAAAGAAAAATATATTAACTATTTCAATTTGCCCGTTGCTTCTTAACAATAGTTAATTTCGTACTTGATAAGTGAATCTAATAATTTTGATTCAAGGATTATTTCAATATTAAAATTAGAAAATACCAAAATTTACAATAACTAAAGATGGCCAAGAGATAAAATCATTATTTTACATTATTAGAATATTGTTACTGTAACTTCATCAAAATTGTTCTCATAATTTTAATTGAGCTATTATTTTCTACAATCTAAAATTATTTCCTTATGAAAATAATAATTAAGATTTTATAAACGGGTTGCCACAAGTCAGAATTCAGGGAAGAGTCTGGGATTTTAATAAAGGTACTAAAAAGAAACTAAAAAAAAATTTTCATGAGAAGACTAAAAAAATTTTGATGTTCTTTTGTTTACCTTGTAAGCTATAAAAATAACCACAAATTTAAAACAAAAGCTTCAATTTGTATAAATAATTGTACAATTTTATAAATGAGGCATTTCATTTCAAACCGTTCCACCGACAAAAAACAATCGCAAGGAGACATATTTTCTAATAATTTTTATTATATAATTCTTTAATTGTTTATAATATATTATACACTGATTCAAAAGAGAATTTCATGAGCTTTCTATTGCTATTTTTATTATTTTAAATTTTTGCCAATTTCGTAGAGAAATTCCTGTCTGAAATGTTAAACTCTTAATATCACAAAACACCCCCTCGACGATTTTTATCAAAATTATATGAAAATAAAGCGTAAATTCCCTAGTTTCTATTCCCATTTGATATATTATGGACATTTGATGGGATTAATAGAAAAAAAATTGTTTATAAAATGTGTTTTTGAAAAATTTGACAAATATTACGAAATTATTTGTAAGTTGAATGGGTTAAGGTTCAACTTCATACTATTTGTAAAATTTTTCAAAAACACATTTTTTAAATAATTTTTTTTCTATTAATCCCATAAAATGTCCATAATATATCAAATGGGAATAGAAACTAGAGAATTTATGCTTTATTTTCATATAATTTTGATAAAAATCGGCGGGGGGGTGTTTTGAGATATTAAGAGTTTAACATTTCAAACAGCAATTTCTCTACGAAATTGGCAAAAATTTAAAATAATAAAAATAGCAATAGAAAGCTCATGAAATTCTCTTTTAAATCAGTGTATAATATATTATAAACAATTAAAGAATTATATAATAAAAATTATTAGAAAATATGTCTCCTTGCGATTGTTTTTTGTCGGTGGAACGGTTTGAAATGAAATGCCTCAAATACTAGATTGATAAAAGAATTTCAATTAAAGATACAAAATTTTAAGTCTTGGAAAAGTTACAAATAATTACAGAAATTCAATTATTTTCAAGAGTAAAATAGTTTTTTTGCGGAAATTCAATTATGTTCAGAAACCGTCAAAATTTCAATTATCTTTATAAATAATAAAACTCTTCAATGTTCAATTATCAAAAAAAGAGAAGAATTTTATTTAATTAAATAAATAAAGCAACCAGAGGAGAAATCCCCGGTTTAGTAACAACCATCCCGGACATTTCCCGGTTATTCCGGACAAGTGGACACCCTGCATTTACATAATTTATAATCCGAAGAACTCCTTTAAAAGATTTTACTCATTTTCCGTAGATATTCATGTTTTCTTGTAGAAAGAATTTTGTAAGGAAAGTAATTTTAATGTCAGTGAATTGTCAGGGAAATTGATAAATTGAAACATATAATCATCTTACATTTTCTTAATTTATTAGTAAAACTAATATTATTTCAATACATATACGTGTATATATATATGCATATGTTAGACACATAAAATTGCCCCACAAAAAAAGAAGGGGAAAGAAATGTATATGTATATAAAAAAGGGAATAATTCCGGTAAATCTATGTTGTGTGCCTAAAAAAATAATAATAATAATAACAAGGTAGCAGATGAAACGCCCAAAACGAAAAATGCAGTCGTAATTAGAATCAGATAAAGTCTTTGGTTATATACTCACCAACTGCCACGATCCCTTTTGAAAATGTACGCCTTCCGCGTTTTTGTAAAATACTTGAAGAAAAGTTAGCCTGAAGCCGTTATCCGCGGAAGTTAATCCTTGATATGGCGGAACTTCCGGCAGTGACATAAACAAACTAATAATATTCGGATTAATAAACGCATTAAAAAACAATAAAAAAAATAATAAATAAATAAAAAAGGGGGGAGAAAATTTATTCAATGGAATTTTTCCTAGGCTTTTCACTATACTCCACTATAATAACAAAGAATTTTGTTTTGTTTTGTCTTATTTTGTTAAATAAGAATAGTGGGCACTCTGTTGACAAGAAAGTTATTCTTACTCACCCTCTCTCCGACCCAAGTTGCTGGTAATGACTCTTCCTCCGGAAGTAATTTTTTACTCTTGTAACAAAGGACGTAGAGTACTCCTTTAAATCGCCAACAAACAACCTTGTTAGAAGGTGGCCCCGTAAAGGGATATGTTTGTCACCTGGAATTAAGGCGTAAATCTCCTTTCCCCTTCTAACCAGGTCTATAGCCTCTTCGTTTGTATCATTAGAGGACCAGGAATAA
This sequence comes from Leptopilina drosophilae, assembly GCA_032873175.1. Lineage (NCBI taxonomy): Eukaryota > Metazoa > Arthropoda > Insecta > Hymenoptera > Figitidae > Leptopilina > Leptopilina drosophilae. The sequence goes on from CM065483.1 coordinate 37,720,491, forward strand.
GAACAAGAGGAGGAGGTTAGCTCCTCGTCGAACTCCGAATCATCGATAGTCGAAGACATGTTTTGTGTTAAAAAAAGGTTTTTATATCGGCGCATTGATTGCGCCGATACAATTATTAATAACTGTTTACTATATTTATTATTTAGTAGAATGAGAAAAGAAATAATAATTTCTTTTGTCCTTCTAACTATTTCTATAAGCATTTCTTAGTTAACGGCATTCTCATGATGAGGTATTCGGCGTTATCAGGGTGTCAAATATCCTTAGGGATAGCGTCGCCGCGTTGCGGCGCTCCTATATGCTGGATATAATTTAAAATTAATATTTATTCTACATGGTTGCCAAATAACTCTTTTCAAAGGACTAGTACTCTAACAATCCACCGTGAAAATTCCAGTTTTCGTCCCCGATAACCTGGATGCCTTGAACTTAGAGATGCACGTAGTAGAGCGATGTTTTAACAAAATTTCTTTAATGTTTCGAAAATAATGATACAATTTTATATATAATATGAGCATAGTGGGAGTCGCTTCTGTATAGCCTTAGTTCCTTTGAGTAGTTATCGTTATTGTCGAGTTATTAATCAAAACTCTGATTATATGATTAGGATACAATAATAATAATATATTAGGTATCAAACCCGATTACTTATTAAGTACTAAATGGTTTCGAAAAAAAAGAATCTTAAGTACAAAACATAGAATAGCTTTCAAAATTTAATTTCAAATGCAACGCAGAAAGTATACATTTTGAAAGCTGCCTTATAAATAACATGTCTTATTTATTTAATTGTTATTGTTATTATATAAAATATTTTTTTTTTGAAAATTTCTCGAATAATTGAGACAATAACTGTCGTATTCTTAGTGTTATGCTATTATACAAAATTTTAACGAGTGCACTTGGCTTTCGGTAACTGCAGCTGAAATGTGAACCCAAAATGAAACTCTTAGTCTTCTATTTTACCATTGAAACATAATTTTCATGGTCGCAACATAGTACATTTCCAAACGGTCTCAGTGATGCTTGACCTAATTGAGCACCCGCATATTTATTTTTATATTGCGCTCACACATGTTTAAGTAGTACAAACGCAATTGAGAACCGTCAGTTTTGTGACGTAATGTCAATGTCAAGTGCGTAGCGGTCAGTACATCACCCCAGTGGTTCAGTGCTCTCTCGGTCTTCGCGACGAATAGTGCAGTGAACAGTCCTTAGGTCGCAAGTGTAGTGTACAACCTGATATATATATATATATATATATATATATATATATATATATATATATATATATATATATATATATATATATCAGGTAACGCCGAATACCTCATCATGAGAATGCCGTTAACTAAGAAATGCTTATAGAAATAGTTAGAAGGACAAAAGAAATTATTATTTCTTTTCTCATTCTACTAAATAATAAATATAGTAAACAGTTATTAATAATTGTATCGGCGCAATCAATGCTGCCTACATCGAACCTTGCGGCAATATACAAATAACAAATATGAAAATTTGTATTCTGAAAAACATAAATAAGGCGCAATGTTGCTGCCAAAATACGTAAATGAATCCAATCTATTAATTTCAAAATTTTATGTTAATAGTTGAATGTGTGAGCGCGATTCTAAAATATTAAAACATCGACTAACAATAAGAATTACATTGAGAGGTTGTACGTGTGCGGGAGTGGTCGGCGGCAACACACACAGCTGCGCAACCGCTGGTTATAAGCACCAACACACTCACTGGCTCCCTCGGTTACAGCACTAATACCTTAATGGGCTCCATGCTACGGGCACCAACACAAGCGCGCTATGCTTGCCTTCAATCGCTACCTTCTTGTGCGTAGACCTTTTCTTTTCCCCTCAGGGTCCATAAGCTGTAGAATATAGCATCAAAACAAACGCACGTGCGTTACAGCTTTCTCAATACCACAAGGCTTGCATGCCTTGTGCTATTTAAACCTATGCTATTTAATCTTACGCATCAAGCTAGATGCGCAAACAACAAATTGACAATAGTTAAACATTTTGTTGTAAACATTTTAGTTACAACAAAATGCCGGAGGACATTAGGTTGTGTGTATATATGCATACGCATTACTCAATATGTAACTACATATACAAACAAACTATAAAAAGTAGGAACAATATAATTACAATAAATAAATTATATGCACTGTAATAACTAAGATAAATAATAATTTTATTAATTAAACAATATATTTATTATTTAAATTCTAAGTTATTTCAAAAATAATGTCTCGAAGAGTATCATATTAACAGACTATTTCCGTTCTCACGGACTTACTGTGAGATCCAAAACGTCAGCAAAAATGCATAGACCAATGGGCCCACGATTTTCTCCTACTCCTTACTCCTACTACCCAATTTTTCCGTCTTCTCCACTTTTCGCACTGAAGGTAAGGGTTACAGGCTTGTCGCGAAATATCGATCATGACAGTACGAATTCTCGCTTCTTCTCGAAGACACCTCTCCTGGGTCTAACCCGGCAAGTGTTTTGAAACAGAGAAATTTCGCGAAAAAGCCCCATCCGCGACCCGGAACCCGAATTGCATGATTTAGGGCAGACGTTAAAATTCTCAAATTCTCCGAGTCGGTGGAGTCCAGTGCGGGCTGATTTTGGAGAGATTCTGAAATTATTAATATAATTAATAATTCTGAAATCTCGTTTTTTATAACCGGCCGGTAATTTTTGTTAAAAAATAAATTAAAAATTGAAATATTTATTGTTTAACTCTTGCAATCATTTTTATTTCTCGATTTAAATTAACCCCAGTAGCATGTAATGTTGGGAACTTTCAGCAACATTGAGGCAATATTGGAAATGTTAAGGCAGTGTTCTCAATATTGCTATAATATTACGTGCTTCTGTGGAAGTAATTAGTACGTATGAATAATATATAATTATGTATTTGTAACATTCTGTATTTTTAAACTTTTATGTTAATTATAAAACGAACAAAACTAAAATTACAATAAATTTTTTATAATACGTTAATAATTATTTTGTTAAATATTAAATTACACTTTTTTATCACTTTCTTCGAACATCATATAACTTTTTCCTCATATATGTTGAAACTTGGAGCATTCTTTTAGCTCGTTGTTTAGGTTTCCCCTTTTCCTTCACAAGTTTATTGTTCAGGCAATCTACAAAATACGAAAATTAATAAAATTGATAAAAGGTTTATTTTCTTGACAACAAGCTAATCAGTGTCGCTAATAAGCACTTTAAAAAAGATCAAAGGCAGATAACTTACAATAATAAATGTGTAAATAAGATCTTTTCCATATTTGATTATTTTCTTATGCAATGTAATTCTTGTCATGGATATTTAGATAATTTATGTTTTTTATTATAAAGGGCAAAATTTTACCTTTTAATAATTGGTTTTTTTCAGGAATTAATGGTTTTCTCAATTCTTCTTCCGGACCATCTTGTTTGCCCTTATTTGCTCTACGAGGACTCAAACATCTCATCTTCAATTTTTCTGTTCTTAAAATCTTTTGAGCCACTTATCTGACAAATCTTTAATCATTAAGACTTTTCATTTGCTCCCAAACATTGACGTGGATTTTTGTATTTTCATCAAGGTGTATCTATGGAGAAAAAATTCCATAAACTTACTATTACTATTAAGCACATTTTTTAAACAATTTTTAAATTTAATTGAAAATTTTTTTGAACTATTACTATTAAATGTTCTAAATAATTAAATTTTTAAATAATTAAATTTATTAGAAAATCGCTCTTCTTGCGATTGTTTTTTGTCGTTGGAATGATTTGAAATGAAATTTCTCTATTAAAGATTGACTTAGATTGACTCTAAAAATTTTAACACAAATTATAATATACACATACCCAATCTTCAGGTCGATTAATATTTTGCAATTAGCGATTATAAGTGTTCTGATTCTCTCTGTGAAGATTGTGCACATGCCTTGAATTGTCAGGTCCTGCAGGTGTATACTGCCTTCGAAATGTTGAATTTCCCCCTCCCTCTTTTTCTTCTCTTTTTATTTCTAAATATCATACTTAATGAAACTTTATTTATATTTTAATAAGTTAATTAATAATTTATTAACCTTGAGATTCTGGGGGGACGCTGAACGTATTGTATCTTCATCTGCGTCCAGTAAAACAGTATCAGATCTTCCACTTTTTTCTAATTCATTTCCTTGTTCAACAACTCTTTCAGAAAAATGGAGCCCTCTCTTGGCTGTCTACAAATATTAGATCACATGTAATTTAAATATTATTTTGTTTTATAAATTAAAGAATTTAAAAATTGTAAAAATAAATTGTTTTTTATAATATTCTAAGAAATTATTTAATTAATTTATATATTTTTTAAACATTATTTTTAAACTTTTAATATATGTTGTATAATTTTTTAAGATTTAAATGATTTACTATTATTTTTCAAATTAATAAAGTATTGTTACTGGTGTAATTAGTATAAGGGGCCGTTCAAAAAATACGTAACGCTAATTTTCGGAAATTTGGACCCCCCCCAACCCCCCATGTAACACAATATTATATACATTAGCGCCATTTTTTCTCCTTACCGTAACAAATTGCTTGACCCCCCCTCCCCCCAAAACGCGTTACGTATTTTTTTAACGGCCCCTAATATAAATATAGTCTAATACCGGTTTTGGTATAATAATAATAAATAATAAATAATAAATAATAAATAATAAATAATAAATAATAAATAATAAATAATAAATAATAAATAATAAATAATAAATAATAAATAATAAATAATAAATAATAAATAATAAATAATAAATAATAAATCATAAATCATAAATCATAAAATAATAGTAATAATAATAGTAAAATAATATTTTTAGTTGTGACCCTTCTTAGTCGATAATTTAATTTCATAATTAAAAATATTAAATGAATAATATTATGATTTACTTACTTCCCAACAATAATATATGAGCATTTACTAACATTTCTTGATTTAACCACACATTGTATTTTTTGGTTTTTATAAAATCGTTCTCGTGTGCCGGAGAAAAAATTTTGAACCGCAGATACTAACACGGTTTTTTGTTGTCCATTAGTGAAGTTAACATATGTGTGAGTAAACTTCATTCTTCAGTACGAAATTGAAAAAATTTGTTGATGTCTTTTTATTCACGTAAAAAACAATTTATTTTGATTTATTCTGAGCATTTATAATGTTTATTTAAAATTGACTGTCTCGTTGCTATGGTAACTTAAGATGGACAAAAGTCTCATGTATAGCCTGAAAATACTAGAAAGTCTCTATTATTTTTAAACAACAAATTGAAGAATAAAACTATTCTTTTAGTGCACAATAAGGACATATAGTGATGATGTGTTAATTTAAACTAACATCACAATGAGTTCAGAAAAAGCGAAAAAGTATAAAAAGTATTTGGAACCAGAATCAGTCCAAATCCGTCAAGTTCATGGCACAGACATAAAAATGAACGTAAAAAAGTGGTAAGTAGTCCAAAATGTTGTTTTTAGATGTAAATTTTCACCAATTTCAATTTAAAATTTGTTATTTCGAGTAAAAAATATTTTCAATTCCTTTTTTCTGTTTTGAATCAAAAGCCCAAATTTCAAACCATTAAAAAAGGCATTAAATGTTGTAATTATTAAATAAAAATTAAATGGATATTATCTGTTACTATCGTTATTTTAAAACCAAAATTAAAAATAATATAAAAATATTATTAATAATAAAATAAAAATTAAATAAAAAAAATTTTAAACGAATAATTAAATTGAGGGCTCGGATCGAAGAACCGACGCTTCGTAATGTTCTGTGCGTTTACAAGCGTCGGTTCTTCGATCCGAGCCCTCAATTTTCTTTGTAAATATTATTACTAAGTGTATAAATATATAATTTCCGATTATTTATTTTACAAACGTTACTTTTTTAAAAATTAATGACTTTTTTATTTTTAGAGGAAAACTAATATTCCTGTTAACCTTCCTGATGACGATCAAGAACAAGCAACAGAGAACAATAAGAAAATTAAAATTAATGTCGATAAAGCTTGGGAAAATATTGAAAATACTGAGACCACTCAATTTACGGAGGACAATACATTACTATGTGCATATGATGAAGGAACTAAAGAGACGAGAGCATCTAAAGTAATTAACGCACTAGAAGAAGAAATTGAATACATTGAAGAAGAATACATCGCTGAGGTGATATCGATAATATTTAAATTGATTTTCTCTTTTTAAATCATATAGGTATACTAGTATACATGATTGGTATACTAGTTTTGTAGGAGCATTAGGAACAATTACTCATGAAAGAAATTTTTCAAAAATTTTAATTGTAATTTTTAAACAACATTCATTAAAAATAATGTTTTAAGTGTCCGACTACTGTCTGGTTTACCCTACAGTTTTTAAACATGCAAAGTTAAAAAGTTAAAAAAATATCTATTAAGTAGAAATAAAATTATTCTAAAATCATCATTTTGTAAAATCAAAAGATTTCCAATAAATATGGAATAATATAGTAATATAATATTAAAATATTAATTACATAATTTTAGAAAAGTAAAACATTTTAAAGCATATTTTTTAAATAAATTTTATATTTTAAAATTAAAGTAATTAAATTATTATGTTGTTATCACGCTATTAAATAAAAAAAATCAGAATCAGAATAAAAAAGCAAAAAAGGCTCTAATTTAACAAAAAAAGTATAAATTTTATATTGTAACGATCATAATCGTTTTCTCTCTTTTGGGGTTAATCGTTGCCACTTCCCGAATGCAATAATCTTTATCAATTTCTTTATTAATATTACGCGCGCAATTTCAAATTGCGCATAGTACCAATCTTAGCCGCGCCGGTCGCTGTAAGAGCAGACGACAAAAGCACATGGCTGTGCAACCGGCGCTACGCATCTTTAGATTGGTGCGAACCTCGTTTTTGAAAAGAGCTGCTGCGCTCACTTTTTGTAAAACCCTATTGTTAAGTAAAATAAAGACTGTGTTAACTTTCACATCAGTGCGTATTATTTACTAATTATCTGGATTAATTTATCGTCTGTTCAGCGCCTAGCAGTGTCCGAGATACGAGAAATACTGGTAAGTTCGTCTTTTCTCTCCTCTTTTCTTGGCTTCGCTTATGAAGGAAAAGCGTCTTCCCAGCATTTTCCACCTTTTAAGGATTCTTGGTTAGTTAAAATTTGTGTTAACTCCGTTTAAGTCGAACCCCCCATTATTTATCCAATATTTTAAATTAATCTTAAACGGGTTGCCAAGTTTATGGCGCCCAACGTGTATTTTAGTTAATTTCTCTAAAATTAATTTTCTTTGTGCGAATTTTCGTTGAGAGTCCCCCTCGCGGCGCCATTGTGACGTCACGCAAGGGCCACTCTCTCACTACTCACACAACTATATGACTGTGTCGCGTTCAAAAAGCAATACACTTGCCATTCTTTTAAATAATTTAGCACTCTTCTAAATTATCCTCGCGCGTTAAAGTCATATTATCAAAACTAGCCAAATTTCCTTGAAATTAATTATGCTTAATTATAAATTAATGAAATTGATTAATGCATGAATTTTTATTAATTATCTAATTTCTCACTGCTACTGTTCGCATCAATCTCACACTGCTGAGTAATTTACTGCAATAATTTACAAACAAAAATAAATAAATAATGTAGAAACTTATTATATTTTTTCATCGAATTTATTATTTGCTATTGTAAGTTTTGCGCCTACTGCTTTCTGCTTTTTTTCTCTTTTCCTTGCTTCAATTTATAAATTGTTAATAAAACTTGTACAATCATTTTCTCTAAAATGAACTTAAAAATTTATTTTATTTCCTCGATAATTATCATGGGTGACAAATTTTAAAAAATTTTGCTTCCTCGTGAGGAAGCTTTGTAGTCGTTTAAATTACAAAATTTTTAAAAATCCTTTCGACAAATTTTCTTCTATATGGGACTATGTTATATAAGACCCTGAACAATTGTCCGGATGTGTGTATGTGTGTGTGTGGGGATCCCGATTTTTGTGAACACGATAACTCGAAGAGGTTTTAACGAATTTGGCTAAAATTTACCAGGTATATTTATCATAAAAATATCTCAAACTGGATTGATAGACTTTAAAAAATTTGCAGAAAAAATTTTTTTTTGACTTTTTAAAAAAAAATTTTTGAAAAAAAAAATTTTTTTTAAGTTGGTTATTGAAGTTAATATATAATAAAATCTTATTCTTTGCGTCAAGACGAATCGATTGGTATATAAAAAGAATAAATTGTATGAGAATTTATAGAGTTAATCACAATTAAAGCTGAAAAATTCGCATTTTTCTCAAAAAATGAGTTCTTTCCGCAAAACTATGTTGCTGTATAAGAAAATCTTACTCACATATTTCTAAAATTTTATTCTTTGCATCAAGACGGATCAATTGGTGTATATAAAGTATATATTGTATTTAAATTTATAAAATTAAAACCAATTACAGACACAAAATTTGCATTTTTAATAAAAATTCATTTTTTTATTAAAAATTTTATTTTGTTCATTTAGGATTAAAACAAATTTTATAAATATTTTTTTGATTTTATAAATATTAGATCGTATTAGAAATTACTTAAAAATTAAATATACTTAATATACTTAATTATAATTATAATAAATTGTTATATCCCGATATATTTTAAAATTTAGTTAATTTCCTAAAATTACACAATTCAGTTAATTAATTAATTAAAACAAAAGCAATACGCATAATATTTGTACATTGTCTGAAGGCATAGTTCATTTTAATGCATTATTTATCACAAAATTCTAAAATTATTAACAGAAAATAAAATTAATAACTAAGTATTATAATCTTTCATTTATATGAGTCATTAGCACGTGTACTACTCATATGAATGAAATTGTAAACAGAATCAACGTACTATGCCTTGCGACAAGTGTCAAAGCTATGAATGAAAAAGATGACGCATGATTGAAAAGAATGACAGAAGAATAAATGCAATTTATGAAATTAGTTAATATTATTAAGAACAATTATCTAAAATAACTAATAACTTTCAAATATTGTTAATTTGCGTTTATTACCAAACAATTAATTTAAAATTCCTTTAAATTGGTCGAATCAAAAATTAATCGATAGTCGACAATCGATTAATCGATTCGATTAATAGCGCAAAAACTCGTATCAATGTTTGAATTCAATAAATATCAATTCAAGTATTGATTATAAGTCTCAATAATAGATAGATAGAAACTAGAAAGAAAAATAAAAGATCATATTACATCTGTATGTGCTCAATGCTCTTTTAGATAAAAACGTGACAAATGCTCTTTTGGCTAGAAACGTGTTACATGCTCTTTTGGCCAGAAACGTGTTTTTTTACTAATTTCCCCACACGATACATAGACCAAAAGTCCTATATAAGCCAATGCAAAATCAAGAGCGATTGTCAAAAGTTCCGGTGTAATTCAGAGCGAATAGTATCATTGTAGAGCGACCCTTCAGTTTAAACGCGAGTTATCGAATTCTTTCCGTAAAAGGTGCAAGTTAGATTATTTATCACTTAGAAACAAATTTCTTTCCGTAAAAGATGCAAGATAATAATTTAACACTTAGAACCATTAATTTTGTTGTTTTAACTGTCGTATTTGTTATACAAAATTAACAGTGTAAATTTCATTAATTCTTTCCGTAAAAGGTGCAAGTTATATTGTTATCATTTAGAAACAAGTTTCTTTCCGTAAAAGGTGCAAGATAAATAATTTAGCACTTAGATAACGTGAAACTGTTAATTTATAGCAAAACTCTTACAAAGTTGTGAAAGTTACATAAGTGTAACATAACAAACTTTAAGTTTCATTCACTTGAAACGAAACAAATCAAGAACCTAAATATAACGACTTTGCTGTACTTTGTCAACGAATATTGTGTAATAAACGTAAGTAACCAATTGTAATAATTGTAACTTTACTTAATATTATAAACAATAAATTATAAAAGGAATATTATTCTTGTTTTTAACGCAAAACCCATAGTTTTGACAAGTGATCACGATCCTACTATAAAAATAAAGATCAGGCCTTACCATCCTGATTAATCAGCTAACTGGTTTTAACAACCTATTTAAATAAATAATTAAAATTATTTAAAGCCTTTCTCTTGCTCGGGACATAACAGCTGATTTGGTGACAGCGGTGGGATTGTCACTTTTGTTATAAACAAATTAATTTTTCAAAAAAAGAAATTTTTTAATTTTATAAAAAAAAAAATTTTTACAATTTTAATTTGAGAGTCAGAAGTAACTCTAAATTCAAAATTCACATTCGAACCATATTCAATTAACTCTTAATTGTTTACAATTTATAAACAATTTCCTAATTCCCTCAAATAACCCTGAATTTGAGCTGTTCTTGCGCCGTCCGGCGAATTTCGGCTCGAAATTGAGAATAGTCTGCGCCGTCCGGCGGGACCGTTCAATTAAGGATTTCCTTTCTTCCAATTAAAATAAAATCACATCCACTTATAATTTGTGAAATTATTATTGCGCCGTTCGGCAAATTTTAATTGATCAAACGACAAATACGCCGTCCGGCGAATCTGTCAAATTATTCACTCCTTATACCTTCTCCAAATGTTTCTTTGACTCTTTAAATTAATTGTAAACTGCTTCTTTTAAATATTTCGAAGTATTAATAAACAAAATTATTAAAGACATTAAATAACTAAAAATGTCATTAATTTGCAGTTAAGAATTATGTGCGATAAAACTCCGACAACAAAGAAAAATAGAAATCGAGGAGGAATCAAGGCACAAAGAAGATTTAATATTGAATCATCATTAGAATCAGAAAAATTTGTAGAAAATTTCCAAGCAAAAAATACCATTAAAGAATTGAAAACTCAAGAAGAATTTTATAAATTTTTCGAAAATTTATTAAATAAAACAGAGCAAATCTTGAAGAAATAAAAGGTGTAATTAAAATCCAATAAATAACAAAATAAACTCTCATTAAATTTAATGTGTTTTGTTTATTGTTGTATGATAATAGTGTACCTAATATTAATTGCAATAATTTGGTATACAAGTCCAAAAAGGAAAAATTGAAATAAAAATAATAAAATAAACAATAAGCCGATAAATAAATTATCTATTTAACAAAAACATATACATATAATCGGAATCTAGATGAATAGATATTTTGACATAATTAACAACTTTAATTATCCTCAAATCGAATTAATCTCAGGAGATTTAACATCTCACAAAGGTATATTTCTTATCGATAATACTAGTCGATTAAATATAATAAAAGAAACAGAATTGTCTTTATTTATTAACATCGATAGAAATATTCGATACACACTTCGACATAACTCAATTCACACCAACGGTAGTGCCATAGTAGAATTTTGTGACTTTTCTTTGAAATTCGAAACTATCGATTATGAAAGTAACTCCGAAATTATTGGTGTTTTAGGCGCACCTTTCCTAGATCGACTATTCGAAACTAATCACTTTAGTCGAATTGCTAGAGAATACGATAGAAGAGCTCGAAGGAGAGCAAATACATTTAGACAACGATTTATTAGACGCATTTGTAGAATAATACGAAATTCGTCTTGCCGAAAATATCCATGAATTGTTACGTTAATAATATTGAATTTAATACGGATATTTTCCCAAATATTCACATATCATCACCTAATTTAAAGGAGAAAAGAGGTCTTTTCTTAATAAATCCTGCTTTAAACATTAACTTAATAAACGAGAGAAAATTAGCGCCAGGTATTGTAATCGACCGATCAGAATCAATCACTCTAAATTCAGGTTCTTTTGTTACTTCTGGAACAACGGAAATAATAATTGCAAATAAACAAATCGAGTTTCGAACTTATATTAATAGTAGACAACACGAATTGACAGGTATATTGGGATTATCCTTCCTAAATACAGACCCTAGTGAATTTGTATTGTGATTATTCTCGATACTAACATATGCAATACTTTCCTCTAATAACAACAATTTTTGTTATAGCAATCTTTACGTTAATTTGGTGCCTAAAATTTTGGCATATTTTCAAAAATTTTAAAACCAATATATTAACAGATATATCGATCTAAACAAATTTTCACGCAAGAAAGGTATTAGGAGAACATATTAATACAAGAAGCCATAATTAAATCTCGCGGTTAATATTATTAATCATCTCCCCATTTACTTAAACTACACATCGGTTTCGCGCGCGAAAGCTACAAGTAGTACGCCGCAAGGCAAGTCAGACGTACACCTTAAAGGCAACTCTCACACGTACCTTAAGCCGGTCGCGACTCCTCTAACAAACCACCATCTTAAACTTCCTTATAAATTCATACTTTCACTTTTTAATAAAGAATAACGAATTATATCCTCAATTGTTACTAAACTCATCGTTTCTTATAGGCAACGAAGGTCGATTTATACTAGATCCTTCTTTACCAATAAACTTAATTAAAGAAGACAAAGTTAACCCCTTCCTAGGAATAAATAGTGTACTAAAATACTTTTTAAGAGACGGTACTATACGAACACACGGGGAAACGAAAATTTGTATTAATCATACAGTGATAGAATTTCAAACCATAATTTGTGACGATAATTCAGATATTATTGGAGTTTTAGGACTTCCATTCTCATTTGATATTATTAACGAACTATTCTAATAAACAATAAAATGACTCGTAGAAATAAACATCAAAAAGAATATAGAGACGATGATAATAATGATGATAATAACACTATTCCACCCAACGATGCAACCTTTGCAACCTCCATGAATAGGACCCTTCACGACACTATGGTAAATTCTATGGCGGAATGTTTTGCGTTACAACAAGGTATAATGAATATTCCTTTTTATGACGGGCATAATATGCCGGTTAAAGATTTTAATGATGATATTTTGAATGCTGCATCATCCATTCCAAAAAATTGTGAGGATCAGTATTTGAAATCTATTCTTGCTAAATTAAAGGGTGCTGCTAGAAGCAGTACTCAAGGTAAGTCGTTTGGAACCATTATCGAATTAATAGATCATTTAAAACAAAGATATTCCACTCATAAATCCTATGCATGGTATTTGCAAGAAATATCCACAATTCGTATAAATCGCAACGAAAATGTTAGCGAATTTTATGACAGATTATCTCAATTATTAGCAGGGGCAAATGCGACACTCGCTAGTTCTTATGGAGCTCCTAATGCTAAAATACAAATGCAACCTCTAAATCTCTGTGCATTGGAATCTTTTATCAAAGGACTTCCAGATTCCATGTCAACTGTAATAGAGGCACGAAACCCTCAAAATCTTAAAGATGCATTCGACATTGCTTTACAATGCGAACAACGTCACGAAAGTTATAAACCTGATTATAATGCTTATCATTATTCACGACATCAATCACAAGATTATAGAAATCGAGAAAGAAGCCCTAGTAATAAAGTACAATTCTCGTACCCTTATGATCAAACGAGATATCGTTCCCATTCACCCACCCCCACTGGAATTTTGAGAAATCCATATCCCCCATATATGCAAGGCAATCATTACCCACAACCATATCCTAATCAACCTAATTTTCAATTTCCTAATGCTTATATGCCTTATACTTCATACCCATTTTATCCATATCCTCCTCCACAAGAAGGATACTTTAATAAAAATCCAGATGGAAATAGAACACCACCCCGTTCTCAATCCCCGCATTCATTCGAAAGAAATAATTTAAACTCAAACACAACTCGACGGACAGACGCGACGACGAGTGGAGATCACAAAGAGCGTCCAGCCAATGCGAGGATTCTATCATTACAAAACACATCTTCCACGCCAGAAATTCAAGAGAATCTCCATTAATAATAATAAATTCTCCAAGTTTTCAAACATCTTCAGCAACCTTGTTAATAGATACAGGAGCTGATGTAAACATAATAAAGGAAAACATAATATTACCAGATTTACATATAATCCGAGAAGAAGCTATACACATAGCCGGTATCGTCCTTATAAAAATTTTGACGTTGGGAACCGTTCAAATTGAAATAAATACGAAACAAATAACATTCCAAGTAGTACCTATAGATTTCCCTATAGAATCTGACGGTATATTAGGTCGAGAATATCTGCGCGAAGAAAAAGTTGAAATTTCTTTTTGTCATAACACAATCGTTACACATTCAAATCCAGTAAAACCAATATTTTTCGCAGACAAAGAATCAACTGAAGCCAGAGATGCTTTAACAGAAAATAAGGCTAATAAAAGAAGAAATGTAACTATTAAGGCCAGAACTAGACAGGTAATACCAATCGATGTTCTAAACACGGAATTAAAAGAAGGATATTTACCTTTAATAAAAACAGCTGAAGGACTACTAGTAGGTGAAGGTGTAGTAACCAATCAGGATGGAGTTTGCAACATCTATGCAATAAATATGACATCTGAAGACGCCGAAATCGACATACCACCACACGAATTAATTCCTTTCGAATTTTACAAATTACCAGGCGAAGATTCGGATGAATACTCCACAGAAGCAGAATATACACCCCCAATAGATAGAGTTTCGGCAATATTAGATCGATGGAACTGGTAAGAAAAAATGAAGAATCGTGATTGATTTCAGAGCATTGAATGAGAAGACAATCGGTGATTGCTATCCACTGCCAAATATCACTAGTATACTTGATACCTTAGGAGGAGCCAAATACTTTTCAGTATTCGATTTAGCCAGTGGATTTCACCAAATAGAATTAGTTCCCCTCGATAGATCGAAAACAGCATTTTCCACCACGCATGGACATTATGAATACATCAGAATGCCCATGGGATTAAAAAACTCACCATCAACATTCCAAAGACTAATGGATCAAGTTCTAACTGGACTCCAAGGAGTCGAATTATTCGTATATCTAGATGACATCGTCGTTTATGCAAATAGTTTAGAAGAACACGGGAAAAAGGTAAAGAGACTATTGCAAAGACTAAAAGATGCCAATCTCTCGTTACAACCGGAAAAATGCGAATTTCTTTTTAAAGAAGTGGCCTAGTTAGGCCATATAATAAGTAGCGACGGAGTAAAACCTAACCCTAAAACAGTCGAGGCAGTCAAAAATTTTCCGACTCCAAGGACTCCAAGAAATGTCAAGCAATTTTTAGGATTAGCAGGATATTATCGAAGATTTATCAAAGATTTCTCAGCCAAAGCCAAACCATTATCTAATCTACTCAAGAAGGATGTAAAATTCGAATGGAAACAAGAACAAGAAGCCAGTTTCAAAGAACTGAGAGAAGCCTTATGCACTAGCCCAATTTTACAATACCCAGATTATGAAAAACCTTTTACATTAACAACAGATGCATCTGACTATGCTATAGGTGCGGTATTGAGTCAAGAGAAAGATGGATTCGACCTGCCTATTGCTTATTTATCCAGAGTACTAAATGCGCCAGAATTAAACTATTCCACAACTGAAAAAGAATGTCTAGCAGTCCTATATGCAGTCCATCACTTCAGGCCATATATATATGAAAAGAAGTTTACTTTAGTTAGCGACCACGAGCCATTGAGATGGATCGACACTATAAAGGATCCAGGACAACGATTAATAAGATGGAGATTAAAATTAAGAGATTATGAGTACGAATTTCAACACAAATCAGGAAAATTAAACACAAATGCCGATGCTCTATCCAGAAATGTTATGGAAGAAAATATCGACGAAAATCCCGAAGCCAGTAATGATCAAAAACAAGTAAAAATTTTGATCAACAAACGTATTGACAAAGCCCCAAAAACCCAAACTAAAACTTCATCAAACATTCCTTCTAATCCTCAAAAATCGAAATTACAACCTCCAAAATCAATATTAAAACCATCCACTTCAAAATCCACTTTAGACCAAAGCACTATTGGTTCAAGAGTAGCACAAAGAAGAGCATTACAACCCAGAATAAAAACAATAGACGAAAATACATCTGAAAGTAGCACTGACGAAGAGAGAGAAACACCAATTCCTTCTATTCAAAAGGCAAGTAGAAGTGTACTTCCCAGTTTGAAACTTCCGCCAGCGGCTATCAAGAATATACCAAGTCCAAAAAGTGCACCTCCAGAAACGCAATCCAAAGTTGTAAAATTTCCAATTCCAGAAACAACTGTATCAACGGTAGACCCACCAATTAGTGAAAGCGAAGAAAGTTCGGAAGAAGAAGATAACATCACACATTTAAGCAGAAGAGAAATAGCGAAGGACCTAGGAAATTCCATATCTCGTTTTAATCAATCCGTAAACAACATGAAGATTGGCTAATGGATTCACCACAATCTCCAAGAGATTGGCTTAGTCTTTCCGACGGAAACGACGACGAAGCAGCAAATGAATTAATTCCAGGAGACCATACAGAATTTTCTCATAAAATAGATTTTCAATGGGATTATGCTAAAGGCGAGTCCATATGGGAAAACGATCAAAATGAAAGTGAAGTATCAATTAAAGAAGCCGAAGAACCAGAACAAGAAATACACCAAACACTAACAAAAGTTGATATAGACAAAAATAAAAATAAAAGTGTGAATTTTAGATCCACATCATTTGAACCCAACACACCTGTAACCTTCAAAACTCCAAAAGCTATGTCAACACCTTATCACACTTCATTACATGAAACAGATGTCGAATCAGAAAATGAAACAGACGATGAAGAAGAAAGCGATAAAGCTGAAAATGAAATTAAGGAAAATAAAATTAAGCCAACTTCTTTAAGAACAGCACTCCTAGAAAGTATTCCTCCAAATTTGCCCTCATGTTATTCGAAAACACCTGAAAAATCATTGAATATAACCAGTCACAGAGAAAATCTAACTTATTATCGAAATAATTACGTGCATTTTCTATCTGCTGATTGTGAATTTACCACCCCAATAAGCAGATTACTTATAGATATTGCAGTAATAGATCCAGAAGAAATTAAAAGTAAAAAACCCATTAAAGGACAAATCCTTGTAACTCCAAGAGGAAAACATAATGTATATTCTATAGTAGTAAAAGATAAATATTACGATCCAGTACTAAAGGAAGATCTAATTTCAGGAATACAGGATTTAAAAATTCTTTTACATAAAGAAAAAGTAAAAGAAGTAAGCATTTCTCGACACGGTGATTTCACTGACGAATTAAAAAAAGGGGAATTAATGCAAATAATTGAATCAATTTTCTATAAAAGCGATATCAACATAACTATCTGTCATGGACAAGTTTCTGTCCCAAAAGAAGAAAACAGAGAAGATATTATCAGCGAATTTCATAAAAGTAAAATAGCGGGACACAAAGGAATAGTAAAAACTTACAGAAGAATTCGCGAAAAATTCTACTGGCCTAGAATTAAAGAACAAGTAACAGAATTTGTGAGAAGATGTCCCACATGTCAAACTCAAAAACTAGTTAGAGCAAAAACCAGGGAACCAATGATTATAACCGACACACCTTTGGACGTTTTTGATAAAGTTTCATTGGACACTGTAGGAAAACTTCCTACAACCCCAGACGGAAATTGTCATATTTTAACCATGCAAGACCACTTATCAAAATATTGCATAGCCGTAGCAATACCCGACATTTCAGCAACTACTATTGCTCACGCAGTTGCCAAAGAATTATTTTCAGTTTATGGAGCACCAAAAGTTATTTTAATCGATAAAGGTACTTCATTTATTGGCAAATTAATGTCAAAACTATCAAAAATATTCAAAGTCCAACAAGTAACAACTTCAGGTTATAGACCACAAACTAATGGAGCTTTAGAACGCAGCCATGCTGTATTAGCAGACTATATAAAACAATACACCACAGACTGTGACGACTGGGATAGATTATTGCCTTTTGCAATGTTTGCCTATAATACCTCTGTACACGAAACAACTAACTTCACCCCTTACGAGTTAGTTTTTGGTAAAAGTGCCCGTACTCCTAGTTCTTTTCCACAAGAGGAAAAATTAGAAACCTATGGTTCCTACTTAACAGAGCTCATAAACAGACTAACTGAAATAAGAATTTTAGCAGCCAAAAATTTAATAGACTCCAAAACAAAATCCAATGAAAGGTAGGATAAATCAATCAAACCATTCTTAGGAAAAATAGGCGGCAAAGCCTATGTCATAATAGAAGGTATGAAAAGAAAATTTGATCCCCACTATCATGGTCCATATACAATTGTGGATATCCTTGATAAAAACAATGTAATCCTTGTAAATAATAATGGAAATAGGTTCCAAAAACATGTAGATAAGTTAAAATTAGCACATGAATAAAATAATAATACGATTATAATTTTTAGATGTCAAAATCAATCATTTTCACTCCACCAATCCAAGGAGAGTTGGTAAGAAATTATGTGTTCCCCAAGGGAAACATAGATGGTATTAATTACCCAAAAGGAATACTAGAGGAATTGACTGCAGAATATAATTTGACGAAACCAGCCTACACAGTTGATAAAACTACTGGTCCTGAATTCGGAAAACTGTGGAGAGTGAAATGCATTGTCACGGACGATAAAAATAGTAATGCATTCATCGTAACGGGAGAAAGTTGCAGGACCATTCGAGAATCAGAACATTCAGCTGCAAAAATGATACTAAAAGAATTAGAGAAAACGTATTATTTTAACGAAGAAGAGAAACCACGATCATTAAAACACAAAGTTTAGGTTATGACACCTGAAGAACCATCACTAATAAAATTGAAATTGTATAAATGGGAAAATTGCTGCGAATATTGTTATAAAAGAGGAC
The DNA here is from genome assembly GCA_032873175.1 of Leptopilina drosophilae. Classification (NCBI taxonomy): domain Eukaryota; kingdom Metazoa; phylum Arthropoda; class Insecta; order Hymenoptera; family Figitidae; genus Leptopilina; species Leptopilina drosophilae. The sequence continues at coordinate 37,739,362 of CM065483.1, forward strand.
ACACCAAAGAACATTGCTTTAGCGTGATTAGAAATAAGAAAATCCTACAAAAACAAAACCCATTCAATGATAAAAATGATGATTCAGACGAATTCTGGGAGCTACCCGGCCCCACATTTTCATGGGATTAAACACCCAGAAATTAAAGTTTCTCTTTAACAGTCTATAAAACAATTCAATTTTGTCGTTTTACCCAACTAAAAATCTAATAATCATTCAAATAATTAATTGATTATAACAATTAAAAACAATGCAACATAACATTAAAAATCACTTAGTTAAATAACTAAAAATATTATTAATAATAATTCCGAAATAATTAAAATCTTACTTTTTCTAACAAAACGTAATCTTTAAATTCTCACAAATGATTCAAAGATTATTGTAAACCGACCATAATTTACAACACAAATTAAGGTCAGACTATTGAAAAACATAAACAAATTCTTAAAATAATAAATACTAACCAATAACAGTACTCATTCAACCAGAAAAAGGAGAAAACAAAGTATATCTATCCTTTTCTAAAAAAAAAATTAATTTCTTATAAATAAACAAATTTGTTAAGTAAAAATTCAAAAAATATAATTAAACAGAAGCAATAAAATAAAAACTTATTAAATCAAAAAACAAAACCCAAAATTTTATTAAACTATAGTAAATAACGAAGAAAAACGGAATATATCTGTCCTTTTCTAACAAGCCATAAGTACATTGATTAATAACAATTACATATCAATAATAATTAAAATGGTAAAAGGAAGATAATTATTAATAATTCTGTTAATTATAAGTAAATTTTATTAAAAACAGGTTAAAATTAAACAATAATATGCATTTCAAGTAGAATTATTGTATATCGATATATCGAACATAAAGGTAGCAACGAGAAACTGCTCAACGCGAACTTACGTAGGCTTACGCCACGAGATCTATATGCATATAATCAATGACAAAAATTCAAAATTAACAACCAACAGGTTAGAAAAATGTATCTAAATAGCAACAAATAAGTAATATCTTATTGAATCAAAACCCAAAACACAAAATTTTATTGCAATATCGCAATAAACAAATAAAAATAAAATTTCAAATACAGTCTCTCAAGGATGAAAACATATACCTATCCTTGTCTTCAAATACAGTCTCTCAAGGATGAAAACATATACCTATCCTTGTCTTCAAATACAGTCTCTCAAGGATGAAAACATATACCTATCCTTGTCTTCAAATACAGTCTCTCAAGGATGAAAACATATACCTATCCTTGTCTTCAAATACAGTCTCTCAAGGATGAAAACATATAGTACGAATTACCACGAGATCTATATGCATAGAATCAATGTCCAAATTCAAATTTAGTAACCAGCAGGTTAAAACCCAATAAAAACAAAAGACTCCCTAGATTTATAAAAAATTTAAAATTCCCCACCTGAATTTAAATTCATGCACATAAGTGCAAGTAAAAGTAATAAAAAATTTATTAATTAATTTTTAATTTGTATTTTATATAAATATAATTGTTAAAAACAATGATAAGTATAAAATTTAAAATTATTTTTAAACAAAATAGACATAAATAACTTAAATAAACATAAATTTGTCTCTAAAAAATAAAATTTTTTAAAAGAAGGACCAGAGTTATCTATTGGTTAATTAACAAAATTGTTTAAATAAATTGAATTATGCATTATTATTTATCGGGTGGTCATACTAGACTAATTTAAATTGATTTCGATCATGGGAAATGAAAAAATAAAAAATAAACACGATTTTTTTCAAAATTCTTGTAAATTGTTAACTTTGAGTAACAAAAAATATATAAACAATTAAAAATTGAAACAACGGGTTTCCGGGAAACTCTTAGAAAATTTATCACCTTTCATTTAAGACCATGAACATCAAAATCGGATAAAATTTGTAGGTTCTAGACAATTTTGAACAGTAAAGTATAAGAATTAGGATTCCCGGGCACTCTCACATCGCTGGCACTGAAACGTGGTCGCGCTTCCACAAAAATTGCAATATCTCGAAAACTATTTGAGTCTCCATCGATTTTCTTTTTTTAAATGAAAGGTGAAATTATAAGGAATATTTTATTAATTGACAAGAAAACTCAAAAATCGGTCCAGCTCGGGCAAAACGGTTTTAAAAAAAAATTTTTTGACTTTTTTTGGGCAAAAAAATGTTTTTTCTTTTTTTTGTGATAGTCAAAAGAAACATGATTTCAAGTATAAGCCTTCCAAATTTTATTAAATTTCAACGAAAACTTTCGGAAATATTGAGTTTTTAAAAAATTATAACAAAAAAATTCAAAATGGCGTAACTTTAACAAATTTCAAAATTTTTAATAAATTTTTGGCACACTAGTTTCTAGTATCTAATACTACAATATCACCAAATTACAGCCAAATCCAAAGACCCCATGCAAATCGCATGTTTTCTGACGGAGTCTTACCCATATAATCACCAAATATTATACTTATATTCAAATATTTACTTAAAATATAAAATATAATCAATTATAATTAATACCATGCTTAATCAATAATTACACGAATTAATACATTACACCAAGAATTACATATTGATATTATAAAATATTAGATAATAATGAATTAAAATAACCCTTATTACTTCTCTAAAATATAATTAATCAATAATAATATTAAATAATCATAACCTACCTCTATAACCTATATATTATAATCAATATTCTAACTTAATCATAAAACCCATGAAGTAAAAAAAACACTTGGATCAGACAAAAACACTACTTCAAACTTTAATTAAGAAATATAATCAATAAATATAATAAATAAATATAATCAATATTATTAAAAATATGTATATCCATTATATACCAATAAAAAACGAATATTCACTATATAATGCCCTTAATCAATATTATAGCAATAAGAATATTGTAAAACCATATGTATTACCAATTAATAAATAAATAAAAATTAAAAGAAGGACGAAAGAAAAAGAAGGAAGGGGATTTGGCGGTCGCCTTCTTCTTTCCTCCTCATTTTAATGAAAACAAAAAAAAAGAATAAAAATTAAAATAAATTTGATGTTACAGATGGAAATTCCATTTTTGGGACACATATCTGACGCTGTTAATTATATATCAATAGCTTTCAAAATATTATTATTATTGATAGCATTGATAGTAGTTAAAAACCTATACGTACTTTATAAAGTCGTAACAAAAAGAAGACAAAGATCGAATAATAATCGATCAAACGTATAAGGATTATTGGTCCAATTGGAGCTCACATACATTGGGGACAATGTAAACTCTAAGGAGGGAGGACCAGGCCCAAAAATCCCGAAAAATTTGATGAAATAGAGCCACTAACAGAGTTGAAATAACCAGGCCACTATAAACTGCCAAGAGGCGACACAATTCAAATCAGCGCGCTGAAAACCTTAAGCTCACAAACATCGATCGCATGAATCGACCCTGAAGCTATGTATATATCGCGCATGCCTTGTTCGGCAACCATCATGAAAAAGCGGCAAATAATTCAAATTCAAAATTTTAAATTCGCTCTTCAGGATGGAAATCGAATGAAAATCATAACAATTTCCACATTATTGCTTATAAACACTAAATATCCCTTAAAATTTAGATTATATTAACAAAAAAAATAATAACCATAACCAAGCTTCATTATTAAAAGTAATCAACAATTATTAATCCATATGAACATTTTAATAAAGTATTAATTCTATATGCAAAAATAAATGATTAAATGCATTGGAATAATAATTGTTGATTAATAAAATACCAATAATAATTAGAATAACCTAACACTAACAACAAATAAGTTAATAAATAATTAAATAACGGTCGGGCCCACGCCTCTCTTATACGGTAAGCGAGATCGAAAGGCATTAAAGTCTCCAGCTCATGCACGTCTCGCTGTCGCTTACACTCTTAACAATTATACTCTCTTAATACGTTTCTTCTTTAATAATGCCAATAGTATGAAATATAAACGGATATTATTGTTTATTAACATTATTAATTATGACTGTTGTTAAATTTAGATGATTATTTACCAAAAAAATTGTTAAATAATCACATAAATCGAAAATTCTAAATTGTTTCATTAATTACAATAGAGTGAGTATAACTAACACTAAAAATTCAATTATATATTAACAATCATAAATTAAATAAACAAAATATTTATGATAAATAAATAACTTTTAATAAATTATGTAAAGAAAATTGTTATATAATCACGATGATTGTAATTAACAACCATAATCAGAACACCATAAACATTAATGAATAATAGTAATAATCATAATAAACAAATGAGAAACAAAAACAACAGTCATAGTAAAACGAAATAAGTTAAAAATTTAATAAAATAAACTTTAAGAATAAATATAGAATATTAATTAAAATATTGGTCATGATAAAGGAAAAAAGTAAAGATTAGTGGGACTCTCGGGCCGCATTATCATTGCGCCGACTTTGCCATTTCACTCAAGCGTTGAAGTCTCTCGATCTCCGCTCGAACTTGCAAATATACTACCTGCGTATTCATTCTTCCCTGATGCTTCGCTCGATGGTTTCAACCTAAATTACCGATTCAATCAATAAATAAATCGATTTTGTTACTGAATTATATAAGAAAAAAGAAGGTAATTAATAATTTAACAAAATGACGTAAAAAAAAATTTGAATATTATTTAGACTGCCAAATCAATCAATAATAACCGATGAATCCATAAACAAATATACTGTTTTAAATCAAAAATTGGAATTAAAAAAAAATTTTTTTTTAATAATATACGCCAATTTAAATCAAAGAAAAAGCTAAAACTTCAAAAATTGTAATAAAATTCGAAGAAATAAACAAAGGTAAATTCAAACATAGAAATGTTATATTAAAAACAACCAATTTATTATAAAATAGGAAAGAATATACAATTATTGTGTAGAGAAGTATATGTGTGAATGTATGTATGCATGTTCATGTATGTGTATGCAAAAACAAAACAAACAAAAAAAATCTATATATATATGAAAAATTGTAATAATTAATTAATTATATCTATTTCTTCTTCCTCGGATTCAATTGTATTGCCATCACAAATACACAGTAATTTCCTTCGATTGATCGGAATAAACCTCCCACAACGATAGAAACGTCCATTTCTTCCCTTTAAACTGAAAACAAAACAAAAAAAAATTAAAACTTGAAATACATATAATCAATCAAAATTTCAATTAATTCACTAAAGGAGAACTTCTACATTACCTCGTGAGGCACGCCTTGTTTTGAGAAGATACTACAAGGGATGCAACCATACGCATCAGCCTTTTCTCTAGCTTGGATTTGGAATGTTTTAATTTTTGCACCTCCGTCGAACTTCCCCGGACCACCGACCAAGAGATTGGTATTTTCCGAAAAACCAGCTTCATCTGCGTGCCCGGACGATTTATTAATTGATAATTAGGCACAAACCCTCGGGAACGCCGCAAATTCCTCATCTCCCTAGACATCCTACTCAGTTCAGTGATGCCAAAAATAATTTGAGCCAACAACTCTATTTTAAAGGGCCGATGAGAAAAGGCACTATTGAGACAATCTGTAAACAATCAAAACAAAGAGAAAAAAATTTTAAATTACAAATAAGCCTCATGCATTAACATATTAACACAAAACTAATTACACAGTAGATTATAGGATATCTAGGTGATATCCTCTATACAAAAAAATGTGCTTTAACGTAAAAATTGATCTTTTTAACTCCGCACTAGGGACACGCACTATCACCACTTTACGTTTAGAATCCAATCGCCTAATTATTTTGAAGTCACTGATATCAAAAGGAGACTCAAAAATGGACGAACACAAATCGCAGATAATTCGTGCAGCAGATTGGAAAGGCACTCTCTAAATGGCGAATTGATAAATGCCCAATGACTCCTCAATATCAACAATTCTCAACCCCAAAAGTCTGTGTTGAGAGACGTGAAAAATCGAAGAACTAGAAATTGAAAGTCCTAGTGGGCGAGTTAAATTGTCATAATCACGAACTTCGATATTAAACGCCGAAAAACCGTCAGTAGATGCGGCACTTGTAGAAGGAAAAACTGCACCAACCCCTGTGGAAAATTCAGCTGTAGATCTGGAAGTACTTGGTCCCGATGACGTCGAAGGCAACGCATTGTCTCTTCTATGACAGATTGATTATTTGCACCAAGATTTTCCAATAAATTCGAGCTGTCACTTAACTCCCGCACATTTTCGCCCTGACTCGTAGAATCAAATAATAAGTCCAAGTCAAATTGTTCAATATAATCATTATCATTGTCACCAATGCCGGATGAATTTAATCCACTCATAATATTAAAAGAAAAAGAAGGAAAAAATAAGAGGAAAAGGAGGAAAATTAGACATTAAATTGTCTCACCGAAAGAAACTTCAGTATGAAGCGAGGATGAAACCAAAATCATATTTTCCACACGATAATTAATAAAATCAACGGTAGAAGCGTCGCTTATCGAACCAGTGTCACTCATTATCAAAAGAAAACTGAGGAGAGTAATGGACATAAAGATCGTGGATCCTGAGATCACCAGCTCTCAAAACTGATGATAACAGCAGATCCTTTGTCTCGTGATGAACATCTGGACCATGGGACATTTTGCCAATATTTCCATAACAACTTACCTCATCCTTTGTGTATCTCATTTTAAGCACGTTCACAACATTCCAAAGTAAACTTAAAAATGTTAACTTACCTTGTCAGCACATTAAACTATTGTAAAACTTATTAAATTCACTTAAGGCACTAAAACGTAAAAACTGAGAAAATTCATAATCTGGTCCTTCGAGGGCGAAGAACGATTTAAGAAGGGAGGACTGTTATATCCCGATATATTTTAAAATTTAGTTAATTTCCTAAAATTACACAATTCAGTTAATTAATTAATTAAAACAAAAACAATACGCATAATATTTGTACATTGTCTGAAGGCATAATTCATTTTAATGCATTATTTATCACAAAATTCTAAAATTATTAACAGAAAATAAAATTAATAACTAAGTATTATAATCTTTCATTCATATGAGTCATTAGCACGTGTACTACTCATATGAATAAAATTGTAAACAGAATCAACGTACTATGCCTTGCGACAAGTGTCAAAGCTATGAATGAAAAAGATGACGCATGATTGAAAAGAATGACAGAAGAATAAATGCAATTTATGAAATTAGTTAATATTATTAAGAACAATTATCTAAAATAACTAATAACTTTCAAATATTGTTAATTTGCGTTTATCACCAAACAATTAATTTAAAATTCCTTTAAATTGGTCGAATCAAAAATTATTCGATAGTCGACAATCGATTAATCGATTCGATTAATAGCGCAAAAACTCGTATCAATGTTTGAATTCAATAAATATCAATTCAAGTATTGATTATAAGTCTCAATAATAGATAGATAGAAACTAGAAAGAAAAATAAAAGATCATATTACATCTGTATGTGCTCAATGCTCTTTTAGATAAAAACGTGACAAATGCTCTTTTGGCTAGAAACGTGTTACATGCTCTTTTGGCCAGAAACGTGTTTTTTTACTAATTTCCCCACACGATACATAGACCAAAAGTCCTATATAAGCCAATGCAAAATCAAGAGCGATTGTCAAAAGTTCCGGTGTAATTCAGAGCGAATAGTATCATTGTAGAGCGACCCTTCAGTTTAAACGCGAGTTATCGAATTCTTTCCGTAAATGGTGCAAGTTAGATTATTTATCACTTAGAAACAAGTTTCTTTCCGTAAAAGGTGCAAGATAATAATTTAACACTTAGAATCATTAATTTTGTTGTTTTAACTGTCGTATTTGTTATACAAAATTAACAGTGTAAATTTCATTAATTCTTTCCGTAAAAGGTGCAAGTTATATTGTTATCATTTAGAAACAAGTTTCTTTCCGTAAAAGGTGCAAGATAAATAATTTAGCACTTAGATAACGTGAAACTGTTAATTTATAGCAAAACTCTTACAAAGTTGTGAAAGTTACATAAGTGTAACATAACAAACTTTAAGTTTCATTCACTTGAAACGAAACAAATCAAGAACCTAAATATAACGACTTTGCTGTACTTTGTCAACGAATATTGTGTAATAAACGTAAGTAACCAATTGTAATAATTGTAACTTTACTTAATATTATAAACAATAAATTATAAAAGGAATATTATTCTTGTTTTTAACGCAAAACCCATAGTTTTGACAAGTGATCACGATCCTACTATAAAAATAAAGATCAGGCCTTACCATCCTGATTAATCAGCTAACTGGTTTTAACAACCTATTTAAATAAATAATTAAAATTATTTAAAGCCTTTCTCTTGCTCGGGACATAACATAAATATAACAAATTTTTAAAATTAATTTTTAATTAGATTTGAAGACAACAACATGGAAAATATGTCAATACGTGACAATAAGTTAGTGCTTCTTCCACGAGGAAGCAAATTTTTCTGCTGATCGTATAGAGGAAGCAAAATGTTCATGTAATGAACATCTGGATTTACAACTTGTTTGTTCTGATAGTAGCCACAAGCGCTACCACACAAGAACGAGATCCCCAGTACACAAAAAAAAGTAAACACACAGCTGTGTTTTTCAACGTATTTTTGTGTCTTGCTTCTTCCTAGTATACCTCATCACAGTATAGTTTAGAATTAAAATTCTAATTTTGCTTCTGAAATCAATTTATTTTCTGATGAAATAAATTTTTTACATGCGCAAATATGCACATGTATAGTAAATAATTATGGGAAAAAGATCCCCCAAGGCCAAACAAATTAAAGCAAGCACCGTACAAACTCGTTCTCGAACCAAGTCCCATGATAAACAAACAGCAATGTTTAAAACACCACCCCCTAAAAATCAACAAAAACAGGTTTCGACAAACCCTGAAAACTCAGGCAACGCCACAGCGCGCGCAGAACAAAACGAAAAATTATTACTCCTTTTTCCGACTGACAATCAAAATCAAAGACCTCCCTCTCCACCCGAAATCATTAGCCCAATAGACAACGCTACCGAGGAAACTCAACACACAAGCGACAACACAGCTATGATTGACGACACTAACGTGATTAGTCGAAACAAAAGAGGAGCAACGTTCAAAACAACACTACAGCGCCGCTGTCGTAAACCAAAAATTTTACAAACACCAATTACAACTACTCAATTAAAAACATTTTATTCGCGATTCGATAACTTCGCTGCTAATCAAGCATTAAACAACAATAAACTCAAAAACGAAATTCAGCAGATGTTCGAGCGCCATCTTAAAGATACGCAACAACATATGCTCAATTTATACAGCGAAACCCACCGCGAAATAAACACACTTAGATTAGAAACAACAAAATCTGTAGAAAAACTTCGCACAGAAATGACAAACAATATAAAGGACATTACAAACAAAATATCACAGCTAAAAACAGGGCATGCGCAGTCACCATAGCATGACTCTCGTTGGGCATATGACGTTGGGCACGTTGTACAACCAACCTGCTTACCCCCCACCCTAACCACAAACACGGTTACGTTTACGGGAACCACGTTGACAACAAGTCAAAGTGCAACTACAGTTGCAACATCAACGCGCCCCCCACTCTTGTTTCCAACACCTCGCAACAAGCGTCAACCGCTAATCGCACACTACACTTCTCAGAAGCCCCAGATTTTGTAATTCCAACCCTTTAAATCTAAATACAAACAATGATTTAATTAACATACACACGAACCCGGTTCTTAACGCTTCCACCGCACAACGAACCCAAATACCAAATTTACATAAAATAATTAAATCATGGGATCTTAAATTCCCTAGTAAATTAGATGCGAATGAATTTCTCGACGAATTCGAAAGAAAAATGTTAGCATCAGCGATCGACCCAAACGACGCGCTTCCGATTTTTTCCCAAACGCTCACAGAAACAGCGTATTCATGGTTCAACATGTTTAGACGTAAATGGACAACATGGACCGAATTTTCCAAGTCATTCCGAAAAACATTTAGCGATGCTAACGACGATAATCAAATCCTCAATAAAATTCATCGCGCGGTTCAACTGGAAAACGAAACGGGAATGGACTATGTAATAAAAATCGGCGCGCTTTATAACAAATTAAGAAATAAAATTCCGGAAAACATTCAGCTTGACAAAATTTATCTAAGCTCACATTCGGAATTACTTTCTCTTTTCGATCGTGACAGCTTCTCCTCTTACGAAGAACTTTTGGATCAGATACGCAAATATCAAGAGAAAATCGAATTCATGCAACAATCAAATAAATTGCGTGAACAAGACGCGAAACGCTCTCGTAACCCGCGCAATAAAAATCAATTGAACGCAATTGATTCGACTTCTCAATCCAAAACTCCTCCACTCGAATCTACCGAAAATCATTCAAAAGAGTAAAACAAGCAAAAACAAGCAAAAATAGTTAAACAAAAAGCGAAACCCGAGCCTGAACAAAAATTAAATAAAATCGATATTTATCAAAGACAGTTCGAATCTCTAAAGCAAAAATTAAACATAAACGATCCCGAAAATTCAAAAGCGAATAATTCGAAAAACGCGATGACCACTCGCACTAAAGCTTCGTCTTCTCATCGGACACGCAGACGCTCGACTTCTACTTCTTCTCGTTTCTCTAGCTCCGCTTCGTCGCAGAACGAGGGGAAAAGCGTAGATCGTCCGCGCATAAGAAAAAAAAACAAAAACGATAACTCACGAAGCAATAGCGATCGTGGAAATGGCCACCGAAACGGTAACAACCGTGGCCGTGGAAATAATAATAATTGGTACGGTAACGGTTGTGGTTACAACCGAAATTATTATCCACAATTCCCACCATATTATCCACCAAACCAACAACAGAATGCTCAAGGCTAGCAACCTTCTTTCCAACCGTCTGCGCCTCCACCGCATCTCTTACAACAGTGGTACGATAATTATAATCGGGGCTTTCCACCAAATTTTGGTAAAAATGCACAAAATAATCCACTTCCAATAAACGACAAGGATGCCAGGAGAAATTAGATCTTCCTGGCGACATCCCACCAAATCAAAACACTAATTCACCAAATAATAACTTACCGAAAAACAACAAAATAAATAATTTGAACGAAATTGCGACTCCTTCACATTCAGAATGCATTCCTATGCAGGTAGGATTGATACTAGTGATTCTGAGAGCGATTACGATGATTGCTTCTACTCTGAATCTGAGACAGATTACTCTGACTCTGAAGAAGATCTCTCCCCAAAATAGGCGCGAGCATATCTTCACTCAGATCATTGCCGCTAGTTAATCAGCCAAACAATTTACTTGTAATGACCGATGAAACTAAGCGCAGAGTAAACAAAGGGCACGCATCGCCCTCACCATCTCAAGAAAGACGCACAATTTCCACTGAAATTAAAATCGGTAATGAGAAAATAATAGCGCTTCTCGTCACAGGTATCGACCGCACCTTTATGTCAGGAGAACTTTTCGACAAACTCGAAAGTTTAGCTAACGGCGAACCAATTAAGGACGCGATAACACGCGCCGGCGTACAACTCGCGCAACGCGACCACGTAGCCGCGCCTCGTCATTCCGTTAAATTTGATATTGAGATAGATAATTGCCACGGTGAAATATGGTTTGCAGTTCTCGATAGACTAACCACACCAGTCATTTTAGGCATGGACTTTATAACTAATTGGAAAGTTATTATCAACGCAAACCAAGGTTATTGGTCCATGAAAGGGTCAACGACTTGTCACCCTTTAAGCTCCAATTCTAATACGCGCAGCTTCCTAAATTCGGCTCAATTAATCGAACTATCTCCGGAACAAAGAAAGATTCTAAACGACTTTCTAGACGAGAAATTATCGAAATTTGCGTCTGGAACCGGTGTAACCGATCTCACAACCCATGTAATCGAGCTCACCGATCCCACGCCATTCAAATTAAAGCCTTATCGCCGCAGCTTAGAAGCGAACAAAATTATCAACAATCAGGTCGATGTTTACCTTGATAAAAAATTAATAGTTAGAAGCAACGGACGTTTTGCTAGCCCAGTGGTGCTCACTTATTGTAACGATGGTAGGCCAAGAGTATGCATGGATTTCCGAAAGTTGAATCGCAACACAAAGAAATCAGCATATCCTTTGCCACGCATGGATACCATACTTGACGCGCTATCTGAAGCTAACATAATTAGCACGATCGATTTGACCGACGCGTTCCACCACATACCAATTGACCCGAAGTCGTGCGAATACACCGCCTTCGTCGTCCCCGGTCGTGGACAGTTCGAATGGGTCAGAATGCCCTTCGGACTCACAAACGCGCCAGCCACTTTCCAAGCTCCAACCGATCGACTAAAAGAAAAGTTCGTAGAGCACGTTCGCGAAAATAATCTTCCCGAACATTATTGCAAACAAGTCCACGCCTATCTGGACGATTGGATAATAATATCCAAATCTTTCGAAGAACACCTTCTGCTTCTCGATGTAGTCCTCACCATTCTACACGAAGCAGGATTGTCAATTAACCGCGAAAAGTCTTACTTCGCGAAATCGTCGGTAGAATATTTAGGATTTATTCTCGACAAAGACGGTTTGAAGCCAAACGCTAAGCGCGTTGAACCAATCCTCGAACGGGCAACTCCTCCCAAAAGTACCATGGAACTGGACCGAAAAACACGAGGCCGCGTTCAACGAAGTTAAAGAGTCCTTAAGAAGTGCTTTAACTTTAGTCGCGCCTAAGCCTGGCTTACCCTACTACTTGTATACCGATGCAAGCGACACCGGTATTGGTGCTATCTTGACACAGCAAGATGGAGAAAAAGAGTACTTGATCACGTGCTTGAGCAGACCTTTAAGGGGTGCGGAATTAAATTACACCACCACCGAAATGGAATGCTTGGCCGTAATCTTTGCTATTAAAAAGCTCCACAGTTACCTCGAATGCGCTGAATTTACTGTAATCACAGATCATTCCAGTTTAATTTGGTTGCAAGGTCTCAAAGATCCAAAAGGTAGACTTGCGCGATGGGCTCTTGAACTATCCGCAAACAACGTCAAGATCGAGCACAGAAAAGGTACAACTAACGAAGCACCAGATACGCTTTCGCGACTTTACGAAGACGACACTAACGACACGCGCGTTACCAAACTAAACCTCACTAGAAGCTTAAGTTGGTACGGCGAAATGTTAGAAAAAGTTTGTAAAGATCCTTCGCGATATCAAAGATACAAAGTTGATTCGAACAATCAACTATATTATTTCAAACCTAACCTAATTAAGGAAACCATCGGCGACAATAACGCCTGGAAAAAGGTTCTAAAAGAAAATGAAATTTTACCGATAATCACCGAATATCATTGCACTTCCCAATCCGCGCATCAGGGAATCCATAAAACTTATCAGTCGATAACTGAGCCTCTCAATTCAATAACTCGATCTGCGCTCGGACGATTAGTATGAAGGTTGTCAAAAGCTCCAAAATATGACAAAAATTAAAAGTTAAAATAAATTTTTTTTAAAAACACTGTCTTATAGAGAATGAAAATCCGCATCTTTTTTCTCTTAAGAATTTTTTTGTAAAGTAAATATTGTAGACACTAGAGACAAAAAAACAAGAAAATTTTCATTACTCGATTTCATTGATTTTTGAAACATAAATCGTCATAAGTTGGACAAATATTAACGGATTTTTACAAAAATTGGTATGCATGCGTATTATGGTCTGCTAAAGACGATGAGATGATAAAACTATTAAAAATGACCCTTGGTTAAATAATATTTAATTATAAATCAATGAGTGTCGGTAATGACAGTTTCCTTTATTCGTCGACAAAAAGTCTGCACGGAATTTTCGAATTGAACAAACTTCCAGTGAAAATCTTGTTCATTATGAATCAAAGAAGTTTTTTGGAAAGTTTGGTGCAAATTGATGGAAAAATATCAAAAACACATAAAAAAAGAAAAAGATAAAGAATTAGAAAAAATAGCCATTAGAAAAAAAGTGAAAAAATCGTGACTGGAGAGTCACAACTTTCAGGTGTTTTCATGTATTATTTTTTAACAGTTTTTTTCTTGCTAATAAGTTCTCGAGATAATAATAAAAAATAAAAACAAATTATTTCTCGAGATAATTGCAGAATACAATTTAAATAAACATTTTTTTAACAAACTTTTGGTTAAAAAAGCATTAACTTATTAGTAAGAAAAAAACTGTAAAAAAATAATACATGAAAACACCTGAAAGTCGTGACTGGAGCACTTTGGTAATATATTTTTGATATTTTTTATCAATTTAAACCAAACTTTCCAAAAAACTTCTTTGATTCATAATGAACAAATTTCTCACTGGAAGTTTGTTCAATTCGAAAATTCTGTGCAGACTTTTTTTCGACGAATAAAGGAAACTGTCATTCGGTAATGACTCATTGATTTATAATTAAATATTATTTAACCAAGGGTATATTTACTGCTTCGCGCTATCCAAAGCAGACGGTCCCAAGATTGTTAAATCATTAAACACTCTTGTTAACCGCTGGGGAGCGCCTAGAATTGTTATCACCGACAACGGTACAGAGTTCGCCCTAGCGGACTCGATTCCGTGAGAATTCTGTGAACTCACGGAATTTTCGCGGACTTTCACGGTTTTGTTAATAAAACTATAAAAAACAATAAATATTGTAGATTTAAACATAAAACATTGAAAAGGAGGTTCTTAGGAATATTTATATACAAAACAATTAATAGATTAGTTTGTTTTTCATGTAAAAATAATGAAATAAAAAGTTGTCACTCAATATTTGATTAAATATTGTTTGAGAAATTGTTTTAAAAAAAGTATAAAATCAAAGTATTTACTTGTAAAAGAATATACACTTATACAATAATAATATATAGTTGCTGTTTATGCAATAAATTTACCAATATACACTATTTTTTTTGTAATAATAATTAAAAAATGTGAGTGGTGTCATAAAGGAAACAATAATCAATAAAGAAGTGTAAGTGTGTTAGTGTCCTACAGTAGACTTATCGACAACAGAATAATTTACTTCCAACTACACAACGAGATGGCGCCTTACTGTTTTTCTTTGACTGTAAATAATTGTGATTATAAAAACTTGAAAATGTACAGAGAAAGAGGAACTATGTGCAATGTGTCAGAATCTGGACAATATGCAGTTGTTAATTTTTAATAATTAAAGTATTAAATGTGTATTGTTAATCTGTCAGTTTAATTGTGTACATATACAGCACACAACGAAATTTGTTTAAAAATTAATATAAACTAAATAAATGACTTGTTAAAGATTTTATTTTTTTACCTAATTTTTGCTTAAATAATATTATAAAGTGTTTTAATTTTCCATTATATTTATTATGATGTGCGATTTTACCGACGACACCAGAATCCACTTAAGGGTACATTCGACCAAATGACTTTTCGATCAAATGACATATCGATCAAATGTCCATTCGATCAAATGACTTTTCGATCAAATGACTTTTCGATCAAATGACTTTTCGATTAAATGTCTATTCGATCAAATGACTTTTCGATCAAATGACTTTTCGACCAAATGACTTTTCGACCAAATGTCTTTTCGATCAAATGACTTTTCGATCAAATGACTTTTCGATCAAATGTCCATTCGATCAAATGACTTTTCGATCAAATGACTTTTCGATCAAATGACTTTTCGATTAAATGTCTATTCGATCAAATGACTTTTCGATCAACTGACTTTTCGACCAAATGACTTTTCGATCAAATGTCTATTCGATCGAATGTCTTTTCGATAGAATGACTTTTTGATCAAATGACTTTTCGATTAAATGTCTATTCGATCAAATGACTTTTCGATCAAATGTCTATTCGATCGAATGTCTTTTCGATAGAATGACTTTTTGATCAAATGTCTATTCGATCAAATGACTTTTCGAACAAATGTTTTTTCCATCAAATGTCTTTTCGATCAAATGTCTATTCGATCAAATGATTTTTCGACCAAATGTCTTTTCGATCAAATGACTTTTCGATCAAATGACTTTTCGACTAAATGACTTTTCGATCAAATGACTTTTCGACCAAATGTCTTTTCGATCAAATGACTTTTCGATAAAACGTCTATTCGATAGAATGTCTTTTCGATCAAATGACTTTTCGACCAAATGACTTTTCGATCAAATGTCTATTCGATCAAATGACTTTTCGACCAAATGTCTTTTCGATCAAATGACTTTTCGATCAAATGACTTTTCGATCAAATGACTTTTCGACCAAATGACTTTTCGATCAAATGACTTTTCGATCAAATGTCCATTCGATCAAATGACTTTTCGATCAAATGACTTTTCGATCAAATTACTTTTCGATTAAATGTCTATTCGATCAAATGACTTTTCGATCAAATGACTTTTCGACCAAATGACTTTTCGATCAAATGTCTATTCGATCGAATGTCTTTTCGATAGAATGACTTTTTGATCAAATGTCTATTCGATCAAATGACTTTTCGATCAAATGTTTTTTCGATCAAATGTCTTTTCGATCAAATGTCTATTCGATCAAATGACTTTTCGACCAAATGACTTTTCGATAATACGTCTATTCGATAGAATGTCTTTTCGACCAAATGACTTTTGGATCAAATGTCTATTCGATCGAATGTCTTTTCGATAGAATGACTTTTTGATCAAATGACTTTTCGATTAAATGTCTATTCGATCAAATGACTTTTCGATCAAATGACTTTTCGACCAAATGACTTTTCGATCAAAATGTCCATTCGAGCAAATGACTTTTCGACCAAATACTTTTCGATCAAATGACTTTTCGATCAAATGTCCATTCGATCAAAATGACTTTTCGAACAAATGACTTTTGGATCAAATGTCTTTTCGATCAAATGACTTTTCGATCAAATGACTTTTCGATTAAATGTCTTTTCAATCAAATGACTTTTCGATCAAATGACTTTTCGACCAAATGACTTTTCGATCAAATGACTTTTCGATCAAATGTCCATTCGATCAAATGACTTTTCGATCAAATGTTTTTTCGATTAAATGTCTTTTCGATCAAATGTCTATTCGATCAAATGACGTTTCGACCAAATGACTTTTCGATAAAACGTCTATTGGATAGAATGTCTTTTCAATCAAATGACTTTTTCGATCAAATGACTTTTCGACCAAATGACTTTTCGATCAAATGACTTTTTCGATCAAATGTCCATTCGATCAAATGACTTTTCGATCAAATGTCTATTCGATCGAATGTCTTTTCGATAGAATGACATTTTGATCAAATGACTTTTCGATTAAATGTCTATTCGATCAAATGACTTTTCGATCAAATGTCTATTCGATCTAATGTCTTTTCGATAGAATGACTTTTTTGATCAAATGTCTATTCGATCAAATGACTTTTCGAACAAATGTTTTTTCCATCAAATGTCTTTTCGATCAAATGTCTATTCGATCAAATGACTTTTCGACAAATGTCTTTTCGATCAAATGACTTTTCGATCAAATGACTTTTCGACTAAATGACTTTTCGATCAAATGACTTTTCGACCAAATGTCTTTTCGATCAAATGACTTTTCGATAAAACGTCTATTCGATAGAATGTCTTTTGGATCAAATGACTTTTCGATCAAATGACTTTTCGACCAAATGACTTTTCGATCAAATGACTTTTCGATCAAATGTCTATTCGATCAAATGACTTTTCGATCAAATGACTTTTCGATCAAATGTCTTTTCGATCAAATGTCTTTTCGACCAAATGACTTTTCGATCAAATGACTTTTCGATCAAATGTCGATTCGATCAAATGACTCTTCGATCAAATGACTTTTCGATCAAATTACTTTTCGATTAAATGTCTATTCGATCAAATGACTTTTCGATCAAATGACTTTTCGACCAAATGACTTTTCGATCAAATGTCTATTCGATCGAATGTCTTTTCGATAGAATGACTTTTTGATCAAATGTCTATTCGATCAAATGACTTTTCGACCAAATGACTTTTCGATCAAATGACTTTTCGATCAAATGTCTATTCGATCAAATGACTTTTCGACCAAATGTCTTTTCGATCAAATGACTTTTCGATCAAATGACTTTTCGATCAAATGACTTTTCGACCAAATGACTTTTCGATCAAATGACTTTTCGATCAAATGTCCATTCGATCAAATGACTTTTCGATCAAATGACTTCTCGATCAAATTACTTTTCGATTAAATGTCTATTCGACCAAATGACTTTTCGATCAAATGACATATCGATCAAATGTCCATTCGATCAAATGACTTTTCGATCAAATGACTTTTCGATCAAATGACTTTTCGATTAAATGTCTATTCGATCAAATGACTTTTCGATCAAATGACTTCTCGATCAAATTACTTTTCGATCAAATGACTTTTCGATCAAATGACTTTTCGATCAAATGTCCATTCGATCAAATGACTTTTCGATCAAATGACTTCTCGATCAAATTACTTTTCGATTAAATGTCTATTCGACCAAATGACTTTTCGATCAAATGACATATCGATCAAATGTCCATTCGATCAAATGACTTTTCGACCAAATGACTTTTCGATCAAATGACTTTTCGATCAAATGTCCATTCGATCAAATGACTTTTCGATCAAATGACTTCTCGATCAAATTAACTTTTTCGATCAAATTACTTTTCGATCAAATGACTTTTCGATCAAATGTCCATTCGATCAAATGACTTTTCGATCAAATGACTTTTCGATCAAATGACTTTTCGATTAAATGTCTATTCGATCAAATGACTTTTCGATCAACTGACTTTTCGACCAAATGACTTTTCGATCAAATGTCTATTCGATCGAATGTCTTTTCGATAGAATGACTTTTTGATCAAATGACTTTTCGATTAAATGTCTATTCGATCAAATGACTTTTCGATCAAATGTCTATTCGATCGAATGTCTTTTCGATAGAATGACTTTTTGATCAAATGTCTATTCGATCAAATGACTTTTCGAACAAATGTTTTTTCCATCAAATGTCTTTTCGATCAAATGTCTATTCGATCAAATGATTTTTCGACCAAATGTCTTTTCGATCAAATGACTTTTCGATCAAATGACTTTTCGACTAAATGACTTTTCGATCAAATGACTTTTCGACCAAATGTCTTTTCGATCAAATGACTTTTCGATAAAACGTCTATTCGATAGAATGTCTTTTCGATCAAATGACTTTTCGATCAAATGACTTTTCGACCAAATGACTTTTCGATCAAATGACTTTTCGATCAAATGTCTATTCGATCAAATGACTTTTCGACCAAATGTCTTTTCGATCAAATGACTTTTCGATCAAATGACTTTTCGATCAAATGACTTTTCGACCAAATGACTTTTCGATCAAATGACTTTTCGATCAAATGTCCATTCGATCAAATGACTTTTCGATCAAATGACTTTTCGATCAAATTACTTTTCGATTAAATGTCTATTCGATCAAATGACTTTTCGATCAAATGACTTTTCGACCAAATGACTTTTCGATCAAATGTCTATTCGATCGAATGTCTTTTCGATAGAATGACTTTTTGATCAAATGTCTATTCGATCAAATGACTTTTCGATCAAATGTTTTTTCGATCAAATGTCTTTTCGATCAAATGTCTATTCGATCAAATGACTTTTCGACCAAATGACTTTTCGATAATACGTCTATTCGATAGAATGTCTTTTCGATCAAATGACTTTTCGATCAAATGACTTTTCGATCAAATGTCCATTCGATCAAATGACTTTTCGATCAAATGACTTCTCGATCAAATTACTTTTCGATTAAATGTCTATTCGACCAAATGACTTTTCGATCAAATGACATATCGATCAAATGTCCATTCGATCAAATGACTTTTCGACCAAATGACTTTTCGATCAAATGACTTTTCGATCAAATGTCCATTCGATCAAATGACTTTTCGATCAAATGACTTCTCGATCAAATTACTTTTCGATCAAATGACTTTTCGATCAAATGACTTTTCGATCAAATGTCCATTCGATCAAATGACTTTTCGATCAAATGACTTTTCGATCAAATGACTTTTCGATTAAATGTCTATTCGATCAAATGACTTTTCGATCAACTGACTTTTCGACCAAATGACTTTTCGATCAAATGTCTATTCGATCGAATGTCTTTTCGATAGAATGACTTTTTGATCAAATGACTTTTCGATTAAATGTCTATTCGATCAAATGACTTTTCGATCAAATGTCTATTCGATCGAATGTCTTTTCGATAGAATGACTTTTTGATCAAATGTCTATTCGATCAAATGACTTTTCGAACAAATGTTTTTTCCATCAAATGTCTTTTCGATCAAATGTCTATTCGATCAAATGATTTTTCGACCAAATGTCTTTTCGATCAAATGACTTTTCGATCAAATGACTTTTCGACTAAATGACTTTTCGATCAAATGACTTTTCGACCAAATGTCTTTTCGATCAAATGACTTTTCGATAAAACGTCTATTCGATAGAATGTCTTTTCGATCAAATGACTTTTCGATCAAATGACTTTTCGACCAAATGACTTTTCGATCAAATGACTTTTCGATCAAATGTCTATTCGATCAAATGACTTTTCGACCAAATGTCTTTTCGATCAAATGACTTTTCGATCAAATGACTTTTCGATCAAATGACTTTTCGACCAAATGACTTTTCGATCAAATGACTTTTCGATCAAATGTCCATTCGATCAAATGACTTTTCGATCAAATGACTTTTCGATCAAATTACTTTTCGATTAAATGTCTATTCGATCAAATGACTTTTCGATCAAATGACTTTTCGACCAAATGACTTTTCGATCAAATGTCTATTCGATCGAATGTCTTTTCGATAGAATGACTTTTTGATCAAATGTCTATTCGATCAAATGACTTTTCGATCAAATGTTTTTTCGATCAAATGTCTTTTCGATCAAATGTCTATTCGATCAAATGACTTTTCGACCAAATGACTTTTCGATAATACGTCTATTCGATAGAATGTCTTTTCGACCAAATGACTTTTGGATCAAATGTCTATTCGATCGAATGTCTTTTCGATAGAATGACTTTTTGATCAAATGACTTTTCGATTAAATGTCTATTCGATCAAATGACTTTTCGATCAAATGACTTTTCGACCAAATGACTTTTCGATCAAATGTCCATTCGAGCAAATGACTTTTCGACCAAATGACTTTTCGATCAAATGACTTTTCGATCAAATGTCCATTCGATCAAATGACTTTTCGATCAAATGACTTTTCGACCAAATGACTTTTCGATCAAATGACTTTTCGATCAAATGACTTTTCGATTAAATGTCTTTTCAATCAAATGACTTTTCGATCAAATGACTTTTCGACCAAATGACTTTTCGATCAAATGACTTTTCGATCAAATGTCCATTCGATCAAATGACTTTTCGATCAAATGTTTTTTCGATTAAATGTCTTTTCGATCAAATGTCTATTCGATCAAATGACGTTTCGACCAAATGACTTTTCGATAAAACGTCTATTGGATAGAATGTCTTTTCAATCAAATGACTTTTAGATCAAATGACTTTTCGACCAAATGACTTTTCGATCAAATGACTTTTCGATCAAATGTCCATTCGATCAAATGACTTTTCGATCAAATGTCTATTCGATCGAATGTCTTTTCGATAGAATGACATTTTGATCAAATGACTTTTCGATTAAATGTCTATTCGATCAAATGACTTTTCGATCAAATGTCTATTCGATCGAATGTCTTTTCGATAGAATGACTTTTTGATCAAATGTCTATTCGATCAAATGACTTTTCGAACAAATGTTTTTTCCATCAAATGTCTTTTCGATCAAATGTCTATTCGATCAAATGACTTTTCGACCAAATGTCTTTTCGATCAAATGACTTTTCGATCAAATGACTTTTCGACTAAATGACTTTTCGATCAAATGACTTTTCGACCAAATGTCTTTTCGATCAAATGACTTTTCGATAAAACGTCTATTCGATAGAATGTCTTTTGGATCAAATGACTTTTCGATCAAATGACTTTTCGACCAAATGACTTTTCGATCAAATGACTTTTCGATCAAATTACTTTTCGATTAAATGTCTATTCGATCAAATGACTTTTCGATCAAATGACTTTTCGACCAAATGACTTTTCGATCAAATGTCTATTCGATCGAATGTCTTTTCGATAGAATGACTTTTTGATCAAATGTCTATTCGATCAAATGACTTTTCGATCAAATGTCTATTCGATCGAATGTCTTTTCGATAGAATGACTTTTTGATCAAATGTCTATTCGATCAAATGACTTTTCGACCAAATGACTTTTCGATCAAATGACTTTTCGATCAAATGTCCATTCGATCAAATGACTTTTCGATCAAATGACTTTTCGATCAAATTACTTTTCGATTAAATGTCTATTCGATCAAATGACTTTTCGATCAAATGACTTTTCGACCAAATGACTTTTCGATCAAATGTCTATTCGATCGAATGTCTTTTCGATAGAATGACTTTTTGATCAAATGTCTATTCGATCAAATGACTTTTCGACCAAATGACTTTTCGATCAAATGACTTTTCGATCAAATGTCTATTCGATCAAATGACTTTTCGACCAAATGTCTTTTCGATCAAATGACTTTTCGATCAAATGACTTTTCGATCAAATGACTTTTCGACCAAATGACTTTTCGATCAAATGACTTTTCGATCAAATGTCCATTCGATCAAATGACTTTTCGATCAAATGACTTTTCGATCAAATTACTTTTCGATTAAATGTCTATTCGATCAAATGACTTTTCGATCAAATGACTTTTCGACCAAATGACTTTTCGATCAAATGTCTATTCGATCGAATGTCTTTTCGATAGAATGACTTTTTGATCAAATGTCTATTCGATCAAATGACTTTTCGATCAAATGTTTTTTCGATCAAATGTCTTTTCGATCAAATGTCTATTCGATCAAATGACTTTTCGACCAAATGACTTTTCGATAATACGTCTATTCGATAGAATGTCTTTTCGACCAAATGACTTTTGGATCAAATGTCTATTCGATCGAATGTCTTTTCGATAGAATGACTTTTTGATCAAATGACTTTTCGATTAAATGTCTATTCGATCAAATGACTTTTCGATCAAATGACTTTTCGACCAAATGACTTTTCGATCAAATGTCCATTCGAGCAAATGACTTTTCGACCAAATGACTTTTCGATCAAATGACTTTTCGATCAAATGTCCATTCGATCAAATGACTTTTCGATCAAATGACTTTTCGACCAAATGACTTTTCGATCAAATGACTTTTCGATCAAATGACTTTTCGATTAAATGTCTTTTCAATCAAATGACTTTTCGATCAAATGACTTTTCGACCAAATGACTTTTCGATCAAATGACTTTTCGATCAAATGTCCATTCGATCAAATGACTTTTCGATCAAATGTTTTTTCGATTAAATGTCTTTTCGATCAAATGTCTATTCGATCAAATGACGTTTCGACCAAATGACTTTTCGATAAAACGTCTATTGGATAGAATGTCTTTTCAATCAAATGACTTTTCGATCAAATGACTTTTCGACCAAATGACTTTTCGATCAAATGACTTTTCGATCAAATGTCCATTCGATCAAATGACTTTTCGATCAAATGTCTATTCGATCGAATGTCTTTTCGATAGAATGACATTTTGATCAAATGACTTTTCGATTAAATGTCTATTCGATCAAATGACTTTTCGATCAAATGTCTATTCGATCGAATGTCTTTTCGATAGAATGACTTTTTGATCAAATGTCTATTCGATCAAATGACTTTTCGAACAAATGTTTTTTCCATCAAATGTCTTTTCGATCAAATGTCTATTCGATCAAATGACTTTTCGACCAAATGTCTTTTCGATCAAATGACTTTTCGATCAAATGACTTTTCGACTAAATGACTTTTCGATCAAATGACTTTTCGACCAAATGTCTTTTCGATCAAATGACTTTTCGATAAAACGTCTATTCGATAGAATGTCTTTTGGATCAAATGACTTTTCGATCAAATGACTTTTCGACCAAATGACTTTTCGATCAAATGACTTTTCGATCAAATGTCTATTCGATCAAATGACTTTTCGATCAAATGACTTTTCGATCAAATGACTTTTCGATCAAATGACTTTTCGACCAAATGACTTTTCGATCAAATGACTTTTCGATCAAATGTCCATTCGATCAAATGACTTTTCGATCAAATGACTTTTCGATCAAATTACTTTTCGATTAAATGTCTATTCGATCAAATGACTTTTCGATCAAATGACTTTTCGACCAAATGACTTTTCGATCAAATGTCTATTCGATCGAATGTCTTTTCGATAGAATGACTTTTTGATCAAATGTCTATTCGATCAAATGACTTTTCGATCAAATGTTTTTTCGATCAAATGTCTTTTCGATCAAATGTCTATTCGATCAAATGACTTTTCGACCAAATGACTTTTCGATAATACGTCTATTCGATAGAATGTCTTTTCGACCAAATGACTTTTGGATCAAATGTCTATTCGATCGAATGTCTTTTCGATAGAATGACTTTTTGATCAAATGACTTTTCGATTAAATGTCTATTCGATCAAATGACTTTTCGATCAAATGACTTTTCGACCAAATGACTTTTCGATCAAATGTCCATTCGAGCAAATGACTTTTCGACCAAATGACTTTTCGATCAAATGACTTTTCGATCAAATGTCCATTCGATCAAATGACTTTTCGATCAAATGACTTTTCGACCAAATGACTTTTCGATCAAATGACTTTTCGATCAAATGACTTTTCGATTAAATGTCTTTTCAATCAAATGACTTTTCGATCAAATGACTTTTCGACCAAATGACTTTTCGATCAAATGACTTTTCGATCAAATGTCCATTCGATCAAATGACTTTTCGATCAAATGTTTTTTCGATTAAATGTCTTTTCGATCAAATGTCTATTCGATCAAATGACGTTTCGACCAAATGACTTTTCGATAAAACGTCTATTGGATAGAATGTCTTTTCGATCAAATGACTTTTCGATCAAATGACTTTTCGACCAAATGACTTTTCGATCAAATGACTTTTCGATCAAATGTCCATTCGATCAAATGACTTTTCGATCAAATGACTTTTCGATTAAATGTCTATTCGATCAAATGACTTTTCGATCAAATGACTTTTCGACCAAATGACTTTTCATCAAATGTCTATTCGATCGAATGTCTTTTCGATAGAATGACTTTTTGATCAAATGTCTATTCGATCAAATGACTTTTCGATCAAATGTCTATTCGATCAAATGTCTATTCGATATAATGACTTTTCGATCAAATGTCTATTCGATCAAATGACTTTTCGATCAAATGTCTTTTCGATCAAATGTCTATTCGATCGAATGTCTTTTTGATCAAATGACTTTTTGACCAAATGTCTTTTCGATCAAATGACTTTTCGATTAAATGACTTTTCGACCAAATGTCTATTCGATCGAATGTCTTTTCGATCAAATTACTTTTCGATCAAATGACTTTTCGACCAAATGTCTATTCCATCGAATGTCTTTTCGATAGAATGACTTTTCGATCAAATGTCTTTTCGATAAAATGACTTTTCGATAAAATGTCCATTCGATCAAATGCCGTTCGATCAAATGACCATTCGATCAAATGTCTTTCGGGAAGAATTCCTGCGCCTCCTTTATATCATATAAACCCCAGTAGCAAGTAATGTAGCCTAAAGCTGCGGTTACACCTCTGCACTGAGCAACGAGTGTGTGGGAGAACTTTGAAGTCACTGACTCTCTTACTCTTGTACGTTACCATGACAACCTGCAGACAGGAAGGCTGCCTGCAGAGATGTAATCGCTGTCTTAGGGAGACGCATGATTTTCCCCTAATCACCAAGTGGTCGAATGTTCAAATGGTCGAATACCAAATCGTCGAATCGTCATTTGGTCGAATGCTTAAAACGTCGAATTTTCAACAGGTCGAATGCTAAAAACGTCGAATCGTCAAATGGTCGAATGCTCAAAACGTCGAATCGGCAAAAAGTCGAAAAATTTTATTGGTTTAAGTTAATATTAACTTACATCAAACAAATTTTTCGACTTTTTGCCGATTCGACGTTTTGAGCATTCGACCATTTGACGATTAGACGATTTGGTATTCGACCATTTTGTGATTAGGGGAAAATCATGCGTCTCGTCTTAGGGATGTATCTGTTTGTACCAAAATGGATTACACGAATGACTATTACGTTGAATCCATAACCTCAGTATCTGTATTTTTAGAAATTTATTTTTATCGAATTTTAAATGTAAGGAAATTTTATTTTCTGGAATTATCATTTTACCGAAAATGAATATGAGAGAATAATTTATAATCGAATCGACATGTGCTGTAATTATAAATTATCATAATTTCTGTTTGTCTGAATTTTAACATAACCTAATTTTAAATGTTAGAATTCCTAAAGTTTGTAAAGGCCAACGCAGAATAGATCTGTAACCGGACCGCAATCGTAACCGTAAGCGTAAGAATGAGTTAGAGAAGGATAAACAATATACCTATCCTTTTTTAACTCATTCTTACGGTTACGCTTACGATTGCGGTTCCGGTTAAAGATTTTATTCTGCGTTGGCCTTAAGGAAGATGGAACCGAAATTTAATATAGAGTAAAGGCATTTTTATAGAATTAGTTTTGATTTTTTTTATAATTAGTTTTTAGGTTATGTTAAAATTCAGACAAACAGAAATTATGATAATTTATAATTACAGCACATGTCGATTCGATCATAAATTATTCTCTCATATTCATTTTCGGTAAAATGTTAATTCCAGAAAATAAAATTTCCTTACATTTAAAATTCGATAAAAATAAATTTCTAACAATACAGATTCTGAGGTTATGGATTCGACGTAATAGTCATTCGTGAAATCCATTTTGGTACAAACGGATACATCCCTTTATATATCATGTATATTACATACCCATCCCTGAATGCAGTGCAGACCGAGCATGAGGCGTTGTAGTGGGACTTCACTATATGTGACGTCCCGCGACAAAAGGGACCTTAGCTCTGAAAAAATTAATTTCGAGTTATGTATATCATTCAATATTTATTGAGTTGCTCTTTTACATACAAGCGTCAAAAATACTTTTTACTTATAGATTTTTTTGTTATTAATGTTTAAAAATGAGCTTGTTGAGTGTTTACACGTGGTTGTTCAGAAAAGCACCCATTCCACTTTCCAATACAACTACACTGGTCATATACATACAATTCGTGCGCTTCGTGTAACGCGGACAAATATCAATGTGTAGTGAGTAGTGGGGCTGAATTCTAGTGGAACGTCTCCACCAATCAGAGACGCTCTACTTCAATCGCCTTTCCTGCAAAATTCACTATTGGGAGCTAAGGTCCCTTTTGTCGCGGCACGTCACATATAGTCAATTTACAGCAGCCTAATGTTATAAACGTATCCACCAGTATCCACTGTTCTAAACGTAGTCATATAATTTTAATCGCCCTCAAAAATTCGTTAAAGGGAGAAAAATAAACGTTTCTCTTATAAGGTAAAAAGTAAAAATTTTTTATGAAAAGTAAAACTAAAGATTTTAGTGCACATGTCTAAATATTTTTCCTACTTTTCGGTTAATAAAGCTCTTAGAAATTCTTCGTGGATTTCTCGCCTTCACAAGTAAACAAATTTTTTATGTTTAATAATTTTATGTTTCTTTATTAGAGGTGCACTCTGTTTTAAAATTTGATTCTCTCAATCAGTATTGTGAGCTTGATTTGAATGGAATTTCTATTCAGTTCGATTTTTTGAGTATAATATTATGTTTTATTCTAGCGTTAAAAATAATGGATTTATAGAAAATGTTTACTTAAAAATATGAAAGAAATTAAATTCTAAAAAAGATACAAATTGTTGCAAACATTAAATTATTTTCAAGAATAATAATGTTCTTCGCAAAATTAAATATTGTTCATAAGTAATAAAATATTTCTTATGGATTCAATTAATTTTATCAATAATGAAACTCATTATAGAATTGAGCGGCTAGATTCCATAAGGGCACGTAAATTTTTCTCTGCCGAAAACGAAGTCCCCTGGACACTCAAAATTCAACTTCTGAATTTAAATGTTTAAAATATATATCCTTATAGAAAATTTCAT
Organism: Leptopilina drosophilae; assembly: GCA_032873175.1. Taxonomy (NCBI): domain Eukaryota; kingdom Metazoa; phylum Arthropoda; class Insecta; order Hymenoptera; family Figitidae; genus Leptopilina; species Leptopilina drosophilae. Next base: position 37,767,760 of record CM065483.1, read on the forward strand.
TGCGCATCTTTTTATCTTTTGAATTTTTATTGTATCTATTACCGTTTTCGAAAGATAAGAAAAAACTGTTTTTTAAGAGCGAAATTTATTTTGTTTTTTTCACTTCAACTCGCGATTACTCAGTCAATTTGACGAATTTCTTAATGAAACAAAAACGAAAAATGCGTTACTTTATTCTACGAGTGACTAAAAAAGAAAAATGATGTTTTAATTATAAATAAAAAAGTTAATTATTTTTTATTGAGATATTGCAAAATTCGTGAACTGAAATGTTCACTAAGCGGGGAAGTTGAGCAAATTTTGAGCAACAAAAAACTTCCAGCGAGAAAGTTGTTCGTTAAGGTCTAACCAATTTTTTCCCGAAAGTAACAGTTCAATTAAACAATTGGTTAACAAATGACGAATGTTAAAAGTCGTCGGCGGTTGAACGCCCAGCGCGCGTTTCTTACCTTATAGTAAGCTGGAGAGTTTTATTCTGCAAATACATAATACGGGTAATAGATACAATAAAAATTTAAAAGATAAAAAGATGCGCAATGAAATTTTCTATAAGGATATATATTTTAAACATTTAAATTCAGAAATTGAATTTTGAGTTTCCAGGGGACTTCGATTTCGGCCGAGAAAAATTTACGTGCCCTTATGGAATATAGCCGCTTAATTGCAATTATTTTTAATGCAATTTTAATCGAATTTCTCGAAAAATGTAATAATTCTTAAAAGTTTTATTAAAATTCGTTAATAGAATTCAATTGTTTTGAAATTTGTTGATAACAATTCTTTATGGACATTGAATTTTAAGAAACTTTCAATTATTTAATAATTTTTGTAATTAAGGTCATGTTATTTAGTGTTCTCGTGTCTCATATACTTAACTATGGAAAAACTTGGCAGTCAATAATATATGACCATAAATAATTAAATTCTAGTAGAATTTTCTAATAAAAATTTTGACTTGAACTGGTTATATTCACTGGTTCGAGTCCTGGTGAATTTTCAACGAAACGTTTTTTATTTTAAAATTATTTATTTATACAGAAAAGTTTATTGTGATACTCCTTTTTAAAAACTAAATATTGTTTTAGAGTCTGACTTTTAATAATCGGTTTTCTTAATTGGTAAGTATAAATTGTCAATATTATATTGTATAGATGGAAGTTGAAGATTCACAAGATTCAAGGAGACAAAGGCGGATTATAAAGTTACCCTCGAAGTTTAAATCATTTGAGGTGAAAACTGTGACAATTCCAGATAAAATGATTGAAGCCGTGTCACATGATGTAAGTTTCTATCCAATATTTTATATTATACAAATATAGTCATTTAATTTTTACCTACTTAAAAGAAATATATGTATTCACATTTTCTTTATTCGTAGAAAGAAAACGTTACTACGGGAAATGAAGCAACTGTTCCAATTGATGATACTCAGAAGGAAGACGTGCAATGCTCGGCAGATCCCGAAATTGAAGCTGATAAACTGCCAAGACCATTACTTGTAAGTTTTTTGACCAGAAATATAAATATGTTACCATCAAATCCTGTCCACGTATTTCGAAAAATGACTAGACAATCCGTAAAATATCTAGGAATCACTACAAAATTTAGATAATTTTTAAAATGTTAGGAAATTTCCAAATTTTTTTAGTCATTTTCGGGAATTTTCCAGTGATATCGCGTAAAGTCTAAAAAATTTTAATATATTATAATGACGCTATGGTGTTAGACAAAAAATCATTACAGAAAGCGACTTGTTTAAAGATGTAACAGACATGTAACATTCTCAAAATCTTTAAAAATAATTTATTTAAAGGCAAATTTCATTCAAAAACTTTAGAAATAATTTTATTTTAAATGATCTCAAATTTAAATATTTAAAAATTTTAACTTAGTTCTTTGATAGAATTCATTTACTTTTAAAAAATTTAATAACATTCTGTACAAGAAATAAGAATTGCCTTATTTTTAAAAGTAATAAAATTCTACACAGAAATTCAATTATGTTCAAAAATTAAAAAAACATCTTCAAAACTTCAATTCTCTTTATAAATAATAAAATTTTTATCCAAAATTCAATAACATATTATCAAATTTTTTAAATAAAATTAGCATAAAGTACTATACTGTTCTGTAAATATAAATTAGTTAAAAATAGTATTTGATATAAAAAAATCATTTAATGATTCAAATTGTAATATTTTCCTAATGAAATAATTAATGGTAACTAATTATTAGTTTTTCTTATTCAAATTAAATTCCTGATTAGTAGACACCTCTTGAAATATATTAGTAGAAATTAAAACCCGTCGAAGACGGGTACGATAGCTAGTTGTATATAATTATACTATATTTCATATTATTCCTGTCACTGTTTAATATTTTTTATTTCAAACTTTCGCTTTGTCGCATTTTTTCCCTAAAATGTGGAATGCTTTTACTAAAATGCTTTAAAAATATGTTTAAAGAGTTTGTTTTTTTAGATGCAAACTGACAACTTAGGTACTGAAGGTAGAACTAAAAGAATATTAAAACCTTTACGGCGATATACACCATCGGGCGAAGAATTAATGTCCACTGTAAGCAGTATTGGAAGTAAGGACAATGAACAAGGAACATTCGTCACTGTAAGTTTATTAAATTTTTTTATTTTATATGTATAGAAGAAAAGTTTCCGAAATCCTACAGATGGTTCGAAAATAGAAAAACTTTTATCTGTCTGTTTATAAGGGTAAGTTCCCATGTGAGCAGAATACGTCGACCGAAAGCAGAAAATCATGAGTACAAAAGAGATGGGCAGATACTGTTGTTTTTTTACTCTCATGGTTTTCTGCTTTCGATTAAAGTATTCTGCTCACATGAAATCGCACTCTAATACACAGCAGGATGTACATTTAATTGTTATGGTGGAATAACAGGTTGAACGGGAGATTCATTATTCTTAAAGAAATTTAATTATAATAAGCTTGCTAGTCGACTGTTTTCGTCTAGAAATTGACAAGTTATAATATGCGAGTTGCTTTTTCTTCTGTCCAAAAAAAGCTTGGTCCTGCCCACTTTGAAAAAATCCATGGAAGTACCTCCCTGGAATTTCCGTAAAATTTCTGTGAAACTTCTCCACGGTATTTCCGTGGAGATTACATAGAAATTCTTCAAATTTTTATTTTTAATATTATTTTAACATTTCTATTTTAAAATAAGTTTTGTAGAATATTTTTAGTCATTGCTGATTAATATTAAAAAAAACCAATTTTTTAAGGCTTGAATTCCAAAAAATCGATGTCACAATCAAGTTAAATTAGATAATAAATAAATTTATAAATTAATGTAAATAGTAAATTATTTATCATAAATTATATTTATTTAAATAAAAACATTTATTTAGTGTGTCAGAATTATTTTATTTATCAGTTCATAACCATTATGGTTATGAAAGAGATTAAATATTAATATTATTTATGTAGTATTTAAATAATAATTATAGTAATAAATATATGTTTATATTATTGTACAAATAATATTTATTAAAAATTAGTATATTTAGTCAAAAATATATAAATAATATTGATTTTTTATTAGTTCAAAACCATTGTGATATATACTATTATCATAACCATAATGGTTGTAAAACAATTCTGACGCTCTAAATAAATGCTTTTAATTGAATATATATAAGCAATGATTAATATTTAACTACTTACATTAATTTATAAATTTATTTATTTTCTTATTTCACTTGAATTGTGTGACATCGGTTTTTTTGGCATCCGAACCTTAAAGAATTCTTCTGTTTCATTATTAATCAGCAAAGAATAGAAATAATCTGCAAAGTTTATTATGTAAACATAGAAGTGTTAAAATAATATAATAATTAAAAATTTGAAGAATTTCCACGGAATCTCCACAGAAATTCCGTGAAGAAGTTCCATAGAAATTCCAGGTGGGTACTTCCACGGAATTTTTCGACGTCGGTGGTTTCTACTTGGATGTTGTTTTGTTATACTCCTCGCGGAAAACTTTTTAATTTTCTTCAAAGCGCACCCCACACTTAGTACCAATTTTATGTCGTGTCGTTTCGAAAATACTTTGACCAACACTTTAAAATATTATAAAGTTTATTAAAACACAGGGCAAAACGCTTGACCTGAAGGGACTAGCAAAGAAAAGATAATTGTATTTTTATAAACAGAATAATTCTTTATTCCGCGGTATAGTGAGCTTGGAAGATTTACCTCAAGTTACAAACTTAAAATTCAGATTATGACTATCGAGGGTAGCGTAGAAGATCCTTCTATTTATGCGTTCCTTTCGACAACCCGGAACTGGCGTTCTTTAGTGACTAATACATTATATCTATTATGACAATAATGTGTAATAATACAAAGTACAAAACGAGTTAAAAATTCTTTACTTTATTTTTGTTTAGAGTCTCTCAACAGTTGACAAAAATAAAGAGAAAGTTGAAGATTTGGAAATTTTAGAAAAGCAGTCCGAAATGGAGAAAACCAAAGCAGCAAAAGCATTTAATGTAAGTTTCTATCTTATTCTTTTTCATTATACATGCATGAAATAAATATTTTCTTAAATTTTGGTTTGCAGAAAAAAGTTAAGAAAGCGCAAAAAAATTGTACTCTAAAAATGGATATTAAACTTTTAGAAACATATGCAAATTATGTAAGTGTAAAAGATATAAGTATAGAATATATAGAGGAAATGAACATAGTTTATTGGTATTTTTTCTGCAAATTTTTAAATGAATTATCTTAATTTGTATTTAAACTAGCTGTCGTACTCGTCTTCGAAGGGTTTTAGTTTCTAATAATGCATTTAAAAATATGTCTACTAATCTTGAAAAACCGAGAAATATGCGGGGATTTAATTGCACCGGCCTTGACAAAATTAGGAACAGACGTCTATGCGAAAAGCGAATGAACATGTATCTAGCATTATTCGTATCACTTTTTTCTCCGTGTAGGTATTATTTTTAGTCGTTTAAAAGTTTATATACATTGTAATTGTTTATACTAATAAAAAATATTTGTTTCAGTGTTATTGTTAATGATAATGCATTAAAAAAATAAAAATTGTTTGAAAACAGTAAATATATTGGATATTCGAATTTTGAATTTTTTCAAACATGAATTTATAAAGTTGGGCTTTATTATAACTTGATGAAAAAAGGGTGACACTCTATTCCAGTTATAAGCCAGTAGGCTTGTATAGAATATAGACATTTTCAAGCGCGACTGGACAGTTCCTTTATAATAACTAGGACAAATTTTTACTAGAAAAGTTATATCTTTTTTCAACTTTAAAAAAATGCAAATTTTAAAATTTTTTGTCATATTGATGTGACACTTGTTTTAGCTACTTTTTAATATAAATACAAATAATTTTTACCATAAAAATGGTAAAATCTACAAAATTTTTAATTAATTTTTTTTGTTGAATACTTGTTTAATTTTTTATGCAGTTAGTATTAATAACGGTTGATATTTAAAAATTTTAAATTACATTCATTTTATTAACAAATTTAGTAATAGAACGTCCAAGCGCCCGTCCGGCCGGAAGGATGTTCCAAAAATAAGGCTTTTAAAAAAAAGGAATTTAATTTTTCTTTTCCGGAACTCCTTGGAATTAAAGTAGATGAAAAGACGAAAAAATCCATATATCTGACTTTTCAAAATAATAATATTAAACCATTTTTCAAAGCCCTCAAACTTGCTGTTTCTAAAAAGTAAAAAAAACATTTTTTCGTAAATTTAATGTAAAATCCACAAAAATCAATATATTTTGGCCGGTCTAGTGTCTTTTTCTTCAGAAACGTTCAAAGAATGAAACCTATTTGTGTAATTTAAAAAAATTTCATTTTTAATGTTAATTAGCAAAATTGCGGCCAGTTGAATAAAAACTCTCTTCAAATTTGCTTTATAAAATGAATATGGAAGCAGATAAATACAAAAACAAATATATCGTTGAAAAGGTAATGAAACAAGCTTTCCAATGATGTAAATATTAAGTTTCTAAATTTATATGCCTAGGCTTGGTAGCCTTTTAAAGAAAGCGAAAAGCGTCCTGTCGGCAGGACCGGGTTCCATCATTTTGTGACTAAAAATTATATAAATTTTTGGAAAATTCAACTTCTTTAAGCTAGCCTGCTCTTCGGTTTGAACTTACAAGCTCGACATTTACATGCGCTGAAAGCTTGTTTCATCACCTTTCCAACGATATATATTACTTTTTGCTTATGTCAATCTATGTTAATTTTATTTAGCGATTTCGGACGGGCTCACCTAAGTCTTTTTGGTCCTGCCGGAAGGACGTTGGACGTTCTATCATTAGAGTTATGAATTTGATATCTATTACAAATTTTCTAAGATCAATGAACGTCAGTTTGCAAACAATTTCTACATTGATATTTTAAGGTTTTAAATTTGAAAAATTCATAGTATCTATTGACATTTTTAACACAGAGAAAATAAAATATATATGTTCAATATAAAGGATATAGTAAAAGTATCAATAAAACTGAAATTTGACATCAGCGGGCACTAAGACATAGAAAGTTCTTATCCATTAGGGCAAATTGGGAAATATAAGTCAAAAATTTTTTTATCTTTGAATTATAAAAATGTTTTAGAAATGACTTTGAATATAAAGAACAAATTCCTATTTATAAATAAAAATATTTCTTCTTGAGTTTTAGGAATGTTTGGGGTATGTTGTTGCTTTCCAAAATTCTATACGGGCATTAAGCAAAAACGGGTATTATGTAATATCCCATGTGGAAATTTTAAATAGGGACATGGAAGAATTATACCTTATTGGTAAATAAAAATAGATTTTATATGGGATTTTTTCTTTAAAAAATAAAGGCTTTTTTAGGTTATTTAAGGTACATTTCTCCTTTAAAATCGTATCGCTATTTTCCATACGGTTTTACATGGGAAGTCGTATGGTTTCTTTTATGCAAGTGGATCCCATACTACAAATTGACAAATTCTGTTCTATACATCTGAATTAGTTAAAAATAGTATTTGATGGGAAAAGTCATTAATTATTCAAATAGTAACATTTTCCTAATGTAGTTAATGGTAACTAATTATTAATTTTTCTTATTCAAATTAAATTCCTGATTAGTAGACACCTCTTCAAATATGTTAGTAGAAACTAAAACCCTTCGAAGATGGGTACGACGCTAGTTTAAAATATCACCTATATTTTAAGCTGAAAGTAAGGCTTATATTTTGACTCTGGTCTGTTTTCATAAATACTGCTATTTACTATTATTAATTAAATAAAATGCAATTTTTGAAAAGCGAATTAATATAATAAAACATTTTTTAATTTGCTAAAAAATTACCTGTTTAGCATATTTTTGACTTATTCCCATTTTTTCCTGGTCACATTCAATTTCCGAATATTTTACGTTTTTCTTGGTTATTAGACACCCTATTTAATGTAAGAGTAGAAACAACAACCCGTAAAATATAGACGTGCAAGAGCTGTAATATAATCTAAATTTATATGAACATACGTTTGTATGTTCATTATATTATTAGTATTTTTATACAATAAGTAAATTTTTTAGCCGTTTGTAGATTATGTCTAGTTAAAATCAAATAAATTTAAATTTGATGAGATAAGATTAACCAGGAAAAATTTGGACACAGTCGAAAATTTTGCTAAACAAAAATGTCTTGTTTAACTTTTGTCTTTACATTGCTTCAAACATCTCTAAAACTTTAATCTACAATTGAAATATCATAACTTTGTAACATATAGGCTTTTACTCAACATCAGTATTATATTACTTGTATCGTATTACAGATGACTTACAATTCTTGACATCCTGCAATATCATTTTAATTATAAAATATCTCCATTTTCAATATTTTTGAAATTATTGCAATTAAAAAATATTGTATTCATTTTATAAAAATATATTTCTGAATTGCATCATTTTGAAGTCAAAATCTTAATCAGAGAAATTTAAAAAATGCTACTGAATTAAGCTTCATAGTATTAATTAGTATGAATTATAATGTTTTTAATGTTCTAGATGCAAAACATTTTTTCACTTTACGCCTTCGTCGTAGGATAGTATTTTCGCAAAATTATGCTAAAATGTGACTAAATAACATGTAATATTCAAATATAGAAAGTTTAAAAGCTATTTAATTTAATTTATTCTTACATTTTAATTATACAAAATAGCTAAATTTTTGTGCAAAAGTTTAGATACAATCCATGAAAAAATTTTCGATTTTCTAAATTTTTTGAAATATTTAATATCTTTTGTTAAAATTAGTACCTATTTTTTAAATCTATAAATTTAAAAACCGTCCTCGGAAACATACTTAATGCTCTGCAAAATTCCATTTAAATCGGTTGAGGCCGTATTGTGTAATTAGCGCAAAAACCCGAGTCACAATTTAGACCCTCCTTTTTAAATCTTTTTTCAACCTAGAAAATATGCGAAAAAATCAATTTCTGCAGGTTAGAATTTCAAAAGAGGATTAAGAAGTTTAAAGAGAGTCTAAATTTTAAATCGGAAAGCTTTTGAGACATGCAATGTTGTATTTCTGTTCTTCAAATATAGTATTGGTGTTCTACACATACATATTACTGTCCGGCTGAAACAGCAATACTGTATGGTTGTTTCATAACAACCAATATAACATGTGAGAATTGGCTACATTTATGGCAATACCATAAATAAATTTTTTCAAGTGTACATTAAATTTTTTATACATTTTTTACTTTTTTTTACTTCTTTACATTTCTTGATGTTTAAAACATCATTGTTTATATTAAAATTTTCAAGTTTTAAGCAATGTACAGACAAAATGTGCGATTTTATAAGCATTAATTTTAATAACTCTAGTTTTTCACATCCTTACATAATTTTTATAAATATGTATATTAAATTATTTGATTTAAGTTATTTTATTAATTTAAAAAATGCAGATGCAGAACCCAAACGGAAAGTTAAAAGTTGCTGACAGACCTACGAAAAGAATGACTGTGCAATCAGTTGGAACACAAGTAATTTATAGCAAATTAATTTTGAAACTTATAATATTTGCAATAGCAAAACCTATAATCTACATGCAGTGCAATTTAATATGTAAACTACAGAAGTACAGAGTTGGATATTATAAGCAAACTTTCATTTGTTTTTTATCGGAAAATGCTAATTTATTATTTTTTATTTCGTATATTATTTTCAGCATAAACTTTTAAAGAATTTTTTTTGAATTCTTACTGGAATGTACTAATAATTGTTGACCCTGCTCATTTTGTTATTATTTATAACGACAAAGAAATAAAAATTAAATTTATACTTTTTTCCAGACTACAGACTTTGTACAGCTTAATGAGAAATGTAACACCGACAGTTGTAGAATTCAAACGGAAGAAAATTGTCGTTTGAAAAAAGAAATTCTGCAAAAAGATGCCAAAATAGCAGCCTTAAAGCAGGTTGTTGAGTTCCTTTCCAGTACAATCACAAAACATGCTGTGTTTACTCTGGAGGAAATTAGAGACTGCTTCCAAAATGAGTTAGCAGCTTTTGGAAAAAATCTCAATTCTGAACTGGTTGCACAGCATCCACTTGATGAAGCGGCTGCTCGAAAAATATTGGGCCATGCAAATAAAAGGGTATACATTTTTATATTATACCAAGCAATTAAGATAGCATAAGTTGTATTAAACATGTATTTTAAGTGCCCATCTTCTCTACAAGATATCCTAATTATAAAACATTAAATCGACCAATATCCACCTTGGGGCCCGTTCTTGAATTTTGCAAATTCTCTTCGCACTTGGCGTATAACTTTATTATTTTTATTATGAAGTAGAATTTTAGTTGGTGTAACCGTTCATTGATGAAATATCTGATGTGTTAAAGTTATACTTTAAAAGAGTTTTCTGAAAATGAGTTTTTTATAATGATTAATCTTAAAAGAAGGCATGTTCAGCTACACAAAGTTATACATATTAATCTCATAAAAATGATAAGTAAAAGAGTCGACACGAAACTAAATTTACATCATTGATAGTAAATTTTAAATTTAATGTTGTTTTATCATCCGTTCCTAATTATATTGTGTTTAATATTTTTTTAATATTTAATTTTAATGTTTGCCAGGTCATTCATGCGGGAGTTGAATTATCTAATGGTTTTTTGGAAAAAGCAAAAGGAGCTGAAAAATTTTCAAAAAGAATGGCATATTTTGTGCAAAGTTATTGGCTTTCAGATCAAATTCCCCTAGTCGCAGCAAGTAAACCACCAGACAATGTGTTGATGGAGGATTTTATTAAAATTTCAGATGATGACGTTTTAAATATTACAAGTAAGTGTGTAATATTAAAAATTAACAGGGATGGCTTCGAAACTAAATAAAAACGAAAAAATAATTTAGTTTTGGAGTAGAAATCAAAACTAAAAGGTCGGTGTATTTAGTTTTGGTGCTGGATACAAAACTAAAAGGTCCGAGTATTTAGTTTTATTGCGCTATTCAGAACTGAAATGAAACTAAAGTTTTGAAGCCAACCCTAAGGACGGCTTCAAAACTAAATAAAAACATAAACATAATTTTGTTTTGATGCGCAGGAATTGAAACTAAAACGTCCTTGAATTATGTTTTCATTCTGTTAACGACACTAAAAGGTCCCTGTATTTAGTTTTGTTGTGATATTCGAAAATAAAATGAAACTAAACTTTCGAAGCCATCCCTGATAAATTAATGTTATGTTTTTCAATCAAGACACAATTGATCAATTAGCTTTTACTTTTCAGAGGTCTTAAAAAGTATTCAAGAGATTGAAAATGGCAAATTAAAAATTAATACTATCACTGAAAATGACTTGACGTTTTCTAAAGTAAAACAACATGTCATAGACGCGTTAGCTACTGTGCGGAAGTCGTTAAAGAAAAATTCCAAATAATCAATTTCTTTGTTAAACCTTTTACTTTTTTTAATATGATGTATATAAATTTTTCATAACATTTAAAATTTCTCATGAAATAAAATACGATTTAAAAACTATGAAATTAACAATTTTTTAAATATTTTTTATATGGGGAAAAAAATTTGGTAAGTTTAAAGAATAGAGATGAAAATTTCTTTTTGAACTGTAGGAAGTCAGATTTAACTGAATCTATACGTTGCCTAAATGACATTATATGGGAAAAGGTACAATAATACTGTAGAGGAAAATTACGAGAGTCGACACGTTTTTCGGGATTCGACTCACAACGTCCTGATGCTCACCACTTTTTAAGGCTGTATATCTTATTCAATTTTTAAAACAACGATTTCAAAACAACAACACATTTCTGAGACTCTGAATTTAGAGAAAACGCAAAAATTTTATTATAATTCCTTTCATTAAATGCAAGGATCATCAAAATTAATCATTAATTAATTGAACATATACACTGTAAAAATTTAGGGAATTAACGAACTCGGGAGTTAAATTTTTCAAGTTAAAAATCAACTACAAAAGAGAGTTAATTTCTAACTCCCTTTATTCAACACCCGCGCGAGTTATTTTTTCCATGGGTATTTAGCATTTGGGTGTTAAATTTTAACTCCCTTTATTTAACTCCCCTGGCATTAACACCCCAATGGGTGCGACTTTTATAGAATCCTCTAGGGAGTTAAAATTTGACTTCCTTTTTTTACAGTGTATAATCATCAATATAAGAAAAGCAATCTTATATTGATTATTATTATTCCTAACCCTTAAAAGTCTGACTTATTTTCATCTATTCAATTGTCACCACACTTGTAGATATATACACTCAGAAAAAGAGTTGGCTGCCATAACCAATTAAATAGTTGCTATAGCGCGATCCAATTAATTGGTTAGCACATCCAACTATTAGATATTGTGTCCATGCGAAAAGGTACCCCAGCTATGTATGTAATGCAGGTAAGGTAATGCAGCTAAAAAGTTTGATGTATCAACCAAGAAATAGTTGCCCCATCCAATTAATTGGATCGCGCTATAGCAACTATTTAATTGGCTATGGCAGCCAACTCTTTTTCTGAGTGTAAGGGTTTTCGGGATGTCTAATTACGAATCTGAAGTGCAAAATTCAAAATAAAAACATATTACATACTTAGAGGTTTTCAGGGTTTCTGATAACAAATCTGTAGTAGAAATTGCGAAATTTAAAATGGTGGATGCAATATGGCAGACGAAAAAAATTCAATATCAAGATCGATAATTACGAATTTTAAGTCGAAAATACAAAATTAAAAACTATCTTAACACTTGATATTTAATGGTTTTTAAGGTCCTGATGATGAAACTCGAGTCAACATTTTTAATCTTCAAATTAAAAGATGTTATATTTTAAACAAAATTTTTACAATATGTTAGGTTAAAAAGTTCCTTTCTCGTAGTTCTATTTTAAATTTCTTCTGTATATTTCAGAGGTTCTAGTAGGGTAATGTACTTTTATTAATACATTAAGTTAAATACTCACATTTGGTGAAAGTATTATATTTAATTCAATTTAAACAATTCCAAAAATTGGAAAATAATAAAATTTTAGAATTATTTGTAATATTTTAGAGAAAAAATCATATTTAAAAATAAAGATATACGGATTTTTTATTATACTTTTTTAAAAATATTATACTTTAAAAACTTAAAAAAAATATGAACAATTAAAATTATCGAACACAATTGAATTTTATGTATTTAAATAATTAAATTCTAGATGTCTTAGAAAATTGTTCAAAGTAATTGAAGATGTAGTTTAGTTGAAAATTATAGAAATAATTGAATCCGGAAAAGATATAATTGTAAAATTAATAATTATGAAAATTCATAAATTTTACTAATTTTCCGTAAACTTTAATATTTACGTATAAAAATAATTTTGTCAAGAAAAGTAATTCATGCTATCAAATGACTAGATTGAAAGAAAAAATGCTTTTAGTAACAATTTCGACTTTAGATTCAAATTTAGTGACCCAAAAAGAACACAAAAAAGTCAAAAGTTTTAAGAACATCCTATTGCCTTTTATTTCTATCCGTCCTCAATACTGCATCCGCCTTTTTGAATTAAGAACATCTGACTGGAAATTCGTAATCAGAGACCCAAAGTCCCTTAGAAAAACATGTTTCGAATTTAAAATCAATTTAATATATTTTTCAAATTTTTTACTTTGTTGAAAATGAAAGGCATGTCCGCAGATTATTTAACTGAAGAAGCTGTATCCTTTAATTAAAAATATTGTGTAAAAATTAAATAATTTATTCAATATTTTTTAAATACATTTCATTGTTATAAAGTATTGAATAAAATATTGTAATGTAGAATAGTGTATAAAAGCTTGAATTTGACATGAACTCGAAATTCGAACTGTACAGACTCCATGCTAATTCTTATTGAGAGAATCAAATTTTTTAAATTTACATATCATTAATTTTAAGAAAGAAAAATACGCTTTAAAATTTTTAGTTTATAATGCTCCATTTTTAAACTTTACAATTCTAAATAGTGTGTCCGATTTATTACGCAGTTATTTATTTTTATTAAATAATATATCTAAAGTAACCAAAGTTCAACTTTATTAGGGATTTTTCTGCAAGGGCCATTTTTAACAGCATATTACAATAGAAAATCTATTTAATAATTGGTTTGACAAGACTACAAAAACGGTACATTATTGGTTCAGTAATGTCTATCAAGAATTGGCAATAGTTACTGACCCATTTCTAGTGTTCAAAACGTCTCATTGCTAGTCTATTAATAGTGCCAATTTCACATATTCTAATTGTCAAAGGATTTAAGTCTTGTCCCCATAATGACACGTTCACAGCAAAGTTTTTAAAATTTTAATGACAAAATAATATATTTCTTTATTTTACCTCATAACTATGAACTTGAATTGGAAATGAATAAGAATTTTTTAAAAGTTATGCAAAATTCAGAATTACTTGTAAATTTATAAGTCAGTAAAAAAGGAGAATCAAGTAAAAATTGGGAGATTTTGAAAATTAAATTTTGCTGCCACCTTAAAGATTGACTTCCAAGACTCAGTACTTAGTTCCCAGTGTGCACGTTCTAGAATTATTCTAGAACAGTTAATGGGAATAAAGAACAGTTCTAGAACGGTTTCAGAATTGTTTCAGTATGTGCACACTGGGTTTGACAATAGTGGACCAGTGATGGGCCGTGTATATATTTGAATCAGAATTATATATAAGATTTAGAGTTTAGATCTGAATTATTTAATGAAATTTATTATCTAAATTACAAAGGAATGGAACTTTTTAGATAGGTTTTTGTCGAGAGGGTAATTACTGGTTAAAATGGTGTACACTCCAATACACTAAATTTTCCTGCTATTACGCGTATTGTCTAGTATTATATAGTATTACATAACTATTATTAGGGTATTACTAATTATTATAGAATATTACCTTTATATTATGTGGTATTACACTGACGTAATAATGCTTTATTACGTGACTATTACAGGAGGAACGTACACGCTAATACGCAAGTAAATACCCCCTCGGTTTTTGTAAGATCTCTAAATGTAGAATTGTTAAATAGAGATTCTATTGTATAAATGCAATCTATTATATACAGTGAGCTCATTTACACAAACAAGTAGTTTAAAACTGAATAAAAATAAAAAGTAGTTATTTTTCTGAGAAAATAATTATACTATTTGAGTTCGCTGATTACAAATACAGTTTCTGCGTTTGACAAAGGTGGTATTGGAGCTTTTTTGCAAATCTCTACTGTTTGAAAATTATAGACGTCAAATCAAACACTCATTCTTTAAAATAATTTTCAAAATTTTGTTTTAAGTGTACTATCGCCGAAAATTATGTATATACCTGTTTTGGTTCCTGAAAAATATAATTTATTTTCTAAAATAAATTTTTTTTTAATCTAAAATGTCATTAAATTTTTGTTATATGTGACCGCGTCCGAGAAAACGGTGTTTATGATCAACAAATTGATTTCTAGATTTTGACGATTTCTTATTCTTTAACAAAAGAATATAATGCTTTTAGTTTTGTAAAATAAAATTTATTGATCGCAAACATAGTTTTCTCAGAAGCCGTCACATATAATTTATATATATCTTGTCATAACTATTATGGTAAATTTTTATAATACTAATATGAGGCGTTGGGTACAAGAAGTAAGAATGCGAAGTTTTTAATTCTTTACAAATCCGTTTCTGACCAATTCTTTTCGTTTCCATTTAAAGAAGTCGAAAAGAAGGTAAGTTTAATTATTTTGAACACCGTTTTAATGTTTTAAGCGAAAAAAAAATTGTCGATTCAAAGATTTTAACCCACAAGTTTCATTATCGGAGACAATCAGCTTGTCTGCTCATTTGTTTAAACTTTTTTTTAAAGACGTTTATTCATTAATACTGTACCATATTTGTATAACATTTGCTCTCTAATGAACAATCAACAATGCGCTTTTATTATCACAGTTCGTAGTATTTTTTTCACAAAGGTCCGCTTGATGTGGTACGCAGTGAATTTTACATTTTATGTTTATCTAATTATAAGATATATATGACAGTTTTTCTTTGTAAATACAAATTAGTGATAATAATTTGATAGACAAAAAGGCAAACAGTGGCCCAAAAAGCTTTAAATATTTGTATATTAAAAAAAAGAAATAGGTTTTTAAAATTTTTCCAATATCCTCCATTAAGGAATTTTTAGTTAGCCACCAATATTTTTTTAACATTTTTTCTATAATTTTTTATTATATCTTTGTATGGGAAGACTGTAGAGAATGTGGATAATTTTTTTTCGTTGTTCTGTCAATTTACAAAACTATATTTGATCGCCTTATTGAAAGCATGTCTGTGAATATGATAGATGAATGTGTGATAGTAAAATGGCACTTTAAATCAGACCTATCCTAACTTGTTCGTCTTGAAAAACTGAAAAAAGTAGTATGTTTGAAAATTTCCAAACAACCCCAAACTTTGATTTTAGGGGCAAAAACCTTTTTTGCATATTTATGTAACAAATTACTCTTAACTTCCGTAATTTTCAAGCGATTTTAAAAATTGTTCTTTCATTTGAAAGGGGAAAAGCACACCTTTTTAACAGTGTATTCCTCGTTTACTCAAAATGAAAATTGACAAAACCGTAGTTGAAAATATTTGCGATTTATCGATTTGAACTTTCGCCATAGTATTTTGGATTTCAAAAATTAACAATTTTAACAAATCTTGGCCTAATTTTTTCTGTTAAAAGTTAAAAATTTTCAATTCTTCACATTTTCTTACTGGGCTAATATGAAAATAAAATTCTGGAAATATAAACTAGAAAATATTACAGAAATTATGTTTCGATAAAATGAAAACAGACTATCGTCCTAACGCCCTTTTTGCACCCAACACTTCGTATTCTTTGTGTGAAGTTAAAGTGCAGTCCCATGTCGAGCAGAAAACGAAAGGATAGCAGAATTTCATGTTTGCAAAAGATATACATAGTTATATATCACTATCCTTTTCACTCTCATGAAGGTCTGCTTTGCTTTGCGTTTTTTGCTCAATATGGGACTGCGCCCTATTTTAATTTTGATATAAATTTTTCAGAAGTATTACATTAACAATGAACTCATCTCATGAAGATGAATTTGATTTGGAAGAAATAAATTTGTCAATTGAAGAAGAAAATGAAGTGAAAAATGTTGGTCAGGAAGAAGAAATTCGTATTCCACTCCAAATAGAAGGATTTTCAGAAACAGACGAAGAATCATCGGACGAGGAGATTATAATAGACGACAATTTTAATCATAACGAGATGGAGGTGCAAATGCAAGTTGATAATGAATCAATGTCAGATTCAGACGATGAAGAAGATGTTGATATTAACCCGCTTGCCGACGTAGAGAGATCACTTTTTCAAGGTTTACAGAACAATTTGAGATTGCATCGTAATCTTCAAAGTAATAACGAAGTACATACTATAGATTTGCTTCTGAAAGCTGTAGCAAGAAATGTAGTACACAGACAAACTTATGATAGTTTGATTGACGAATTAAGATCTATATCTCAAGACTATATGGAATCTGGTATTCCAACTTCAAAAAACCAATTGTGGCGAACACTGAACCGTGATAAATCGAATTTGATTTTTACAGTATACTGTATCTTATGCAAAGAAAAAGTCGGTAACGGAAAAAAACCTACGAAATTTTGCACTTGTGGTTCTTGCGGGCCCGGCTTTTAAGCCGGGCATTCTTTAGAATGCGAATTTAGGAACATTTATACTGATAAAAATAATTCCTCAGTTACAAGACATTCTAAAGTTACCAAATATATGTAGATCCTTACGATACAGGGATGAGCGAAGAAAGATTGAAGACAATAACATTGAGGATATTTTTGACGGCGAGAAGTATAAAAGATTGCTTGAAGAGGGACAGTTTTTGTCAAATAAAGATAATCTATCTTTGACGATTTGGGTAGATGGAGTTTCTTTAGCGAAATCTTCTAATGCATCAGCGTGTCCAATTTTGCTACATATTAATGAGTTGCCACCTCATGCTCGAAGTAGACATGCAGTTTTAGCAGGCGTTTATGTTGGTAACCGTAAACCAAATGTTAGCACTCTTCTGCATCCAATTGCTCAACAACTGACATATTTACACGATGAAGGCCTTACATGGGAAAATAATGAAGGACGTCAAATATTAACCAAGTTTATTACTTTAATATTTACTGCAGATTCTGTTGCAACATCTGAAGTATTAAGATTAAAGTCATGTACCGGATATGATAGTTGCCCTTATTGCCTGATATCGGGTAGTCACGTTGAAGGACGAGTAGTTTTTCCATACGGAAATTATCCTTTACGTACTCATGCGCAACTTTTGCAAAATATGTGGGATGCAACATTAGGAAGAAGCCAAAATGGAGTTTTAGGTTTCAGTGCTTTAGCAACTATACCAGAATTCGATTTGGTTAATGGTACTGTGCACGACGATTGTCATGGTCATTTTGAAGGAGTTATAAAACAAATAACAAAACACCACATGGAAGATGCCGGAGAAGACTGGTATGTAGGGTCTCCAGCAAACATAGTCAAAATAAATGAGCGACTGGAACAAATTAAGTTACCTACAATAATTTCACGACATCCCCGAGAGATATCATCTTACGCTAAATGGAAAGCCACTGAATGGCGAAATTGGTTAATATATTTTTGCCTTCCATGTCTCGAGGGCATTCTGCCACAAAATACTTTGAGCATTTAGCCTTATATGCAGAAGCAGTGTTTTCTTTAAACAACGCTTCTATATCAGCCAGGGACTTAAACCTCGCAAGAGCTAATTTGTACCAGTTTGGTTCTATGGCAGATATGTATGGAGAAATAAACGAGACGTTCAATATGCACATATCGACGAAACATTCAGTGGATTCAGTAATAAATTGGGGACCATCATGGGTTTATTCCACTTTCCCATTTGAAAGTTTCTGTGCTAAGCTAAAGGACTATGTTACCAGTCCTCACTGCTGAGCTGAACAAATTGTAAATCGCTTTTTTTTGAAAAAATTTGTTCAAGCATCTGAACATATGGATGGTATCTCTGAAACGACAAAAAAAGAAGTCAAGCGACTGCAGAAAGAAAGTAACTTTAATGTTCCAGAACGGTTCCCACAAGGCCATTATTTTATTGGAATTGGAAATGTAGTCCGGCGAGTTGCTGAAAACATTGAAATCGAAGCTTTGAGAGCAGCAGACGAACACATAGATAATGTGCAATTAATTAACGTTTATAATAAAGCTGAGATTCATGGTGTAAGTTATCAGAGTAAAAGAAATACATCTAGAGAATACTGTGACTCCGTTGTATACACAAAATTCGGTTTTTACTCCATAATTCGATTTTTTTCATATGAAAATGAACAAAACTTCGTAGCAGGAATTTTCGGAAAAGTTCTGGAAACTGTAGGTCATCTCTATGGAACGAGATACATTTGTGAAGTGCAAGAGAAGAATGAAGTATCTTTTATCTCGTTCAATGATGTCATTGTTTCGGGAATATATGTCTGTATAGAAAAAAAGAACATCGCTATTCCGGTTTCAAATCGTTCCAGTATAGATTAAACATTATTTTACTCAGGCGTATTATGGTCACATTATGTATCTGTACAAGAGCATAATAGGGTCGCAGGTCAATAAAGTACTCATTATTCCATCTTCTTAATATTATTAAATCTTTCTTTTGATTGATGAATACTTTTGCTTATTTTGCTTGTGACAGCTAAAAGTACTTTTTAATATTGCTTTTAAGCCGGATTGGATATTCTTGTACACCTTGCTTTTGCGTAAACCGTAATTTGAAAACGATGTTAGCGAGTCTTCTCGGCGAGAACCAACGCGAATGGGATATTCTTCTCGAAGATATCCAGTTCGCCTACAACACCACAGTTCACACTTCCCTTGGAGTCACACCAGCTTTCTTGAACTTCGCCCGTGAACCGAGACGGACAGGTGAACCTCCACGTGACGTAAACACTGACGTTAATTCTGACGAAACAATCGAAACTTAGTTAGAACGTATAAAACACATAGACACTTTACGTGCAAAGGTTGAAAATTTTATGGTCAAGGCTAGTAAAAAGCAAGGCAAAACTTATAATAAAAATCGGAAAAATTATATTGATTTTCAACCTGGTGATCTCGTATTTTACCCTAATAACACGCTATCCAATGCTGCGCGTGGTTATAGTTCTAAACTGGCACCACGCTACAAAGGCCCAGCAACAGTCGTAGAGAAATTGACACCCATGATAGTTGTTATCTGCGATGCGCATGGCAAAAAACTTGGAAAGTATCATGTAAATGATTTAAAACCGGCGAGGAAAAATCTCCGATCGCGTGTTATTTTATAAAATCGTTTTCAGAGCTCAAGAAGACGAAATGGAGCCCTCAACCAGCGTCGTTACTCCAACCACTACCACCGTCTCTGAGATCATGGCCGTATGGAACATAGCAGTTCCCGAGGGACAACAGGCTCAAGGGGCGAAACTTGAATTCGAGGAGTCGTTCTCAGGGCTGATTGCGCTCTCAAAACCTGCCTTCGACAAAATCGTCACCGAACGTGATACCTTCTTTGCACAGCTGATCAAAGCTAATAAAGTCATCAGCAAACTGCGCAAGGAAGCCAGTACTCCAACACCTAGCAATAAAGAGATCGCTGAGCATTCCAGAGAGATTCTCAAGATGAACCAAGAGCGCCGAGAATTGTCAGACAGACTAGCTGCCGCTGAAAGAAAGGTTAAGTCTTCCGAGAAGATCAGTATAGTAGTCTACGCACACTCTTCAAGAAGAGCATCACAGAAGTTTTCCGTGCAATAGCAGAACTCCGTGAACCAAGACTTCGTCCTAAAGCTGCTCCAGGATGCCTAAACTGTGGCATTCCCGGCCATAGCTACCGCTCGTGCGAGAAGGAGTATTCCGGTAGTTTCTGCCAAATTTGCTCTCACCCAGACTTCTCGACGGAAGATTGTCCCTGGCCGCATTACACCCAATTGCCAGGACCCTTACCGGAACGCCTTCGCTGTAAGTGTTGCTGGCGTCCGATTAACCTCCCGGATGCTAACTGTTATGAATGCCGAAAAAGGATGATGGAAGAGAGCATCATGAAGCGTTACAGACGCGCTTTTGAACTGGAGTTCAAATCTGTTACTCCTCCAGCAACGAAGTCCAAAGAGCAAAGCCAAGCTGAGACCCCTCCGCAACGAAAACAAGAGCCTTCAGCCCAAGGCGCGTATACTCCCGAAAATTCCCCCACTGCCTCAGATGTACCTCAAGAATCCTCTCCGTATGCTCCCGATATCGCCAACGTCGATTACTGGGAAAGCGTAGTCTTAGCCTACAGGCTAGTCGTCGAGAAGGATGATTCCGAAAAAGAAGATTCGGATTAGTGTAGTGTTTGAGACTCTCAAAGACTGTTAAAATTACAGACTTTAATCTTTACTTTTGTGTGTGTTAAACTGCGCCGTTACGCACAAGTGTTCATTATTATTAATCTTTAGTTTTACGAGCGTAATAGCTCTCACGTCTACACAGATGTAATTTTTGATATACATTATTATTTAGCGTCGTTGCGCTCATTACTATTTTTGATAACATTTACCATTATTAAGATAAAAGAAGTCCATATATCACTATTATAATTTTCAAGTTTATCAAGCTAAACGGCCAAATTGTGCCAAAGATATTAAAAAAGTATTAACTGAAACTAAGAGAGACTGTTACGTTATTATGGATAAATGCCAAAGAATTATCGAAACATATTGTGATTCTTTATCTCATCGATAAAACTTCGATTTAAGAATGTGCTTCCTATTAAACTAAGACGAACAGTGAGATATTAGATAAGGTTTTTTTTGAGACTCTTTTCCTTTTCTTTTAATTTACTAACTTCAATTGCCTAAAATCTTTTCATTCCAGTTCTGAAATACTAATTTTTTGTTTACAAGCCAAGAATACATGGACTGGAGAAATTTGACGAACTTAAATTAATTCTAGGTAGTAGCAGCGATTTAGAAGGGGGGAATTGTAACGATTATAATCGTTTTCTCTCTTTTGGGGTTAATCGTTGCCACTTCCCGAATACTTATATGCAATAATTTTTATCAATTTCTTTATTAATATTACGCGCGCAATTTCAAATTGCGCATAGTACCAATCTTAGCCACCAGGCGCTGCGCGGGTCGCTGCAAGAGCAGACGACAAAAGCACATGGCTGTGCAACCGGCGCTACGCATCTTTAGATTGGTGCGAACCTCGTTTTTGAAAAGAGCTGCTGCGCTCACTTTTTGTAAAACCCTATTGTTAAGTAAAATAAAGACTGTGTTAACTTTCACATCAGTGCGTATTATTTACTAATTATCTGGATTCATTTATCGTCTGTTTAGCGCCTAGCAGTGTCCGAGATACGAGAAATACTGGTAAGTTCGTCTTTTCTCTCCTCTTTTCTTGGCTTCGCTTATGAAGGAAAAGCGTCTTCTCAGCATTTCCACCTTTCAAGGATTCTTGGGTAGTTAAAATTTGTGTTAACTCCGTTTAAGTCGAACCCCCCATTATTTATCCAATATTTTAAATTAATCTTAAACGGGTTGCCACAATATTCGAATCTAAAAATTGTGAAAATAAAATTACAAGACAAGAGTCGTTTTTCAAGACACACACTTTTTCTAAATCAAAAATTAATTCTAAAAAGTTGTAAGCACCAATATATTTTTAAAATTGAAGTAATTAAATTATTATGTTATTATAACGCAATTAAAAAGCTTTTCTTTAATAAAAATCTCAGTATAAAAAAGCTCAAATTGTATATACGTCTCCAAAAATGGTGAATACTACAAGAGCAGTGTCGTTTTTCAAGACACATATTCTTTTTGAATCGGAAATTAATTCTAGAAAGTTCTGAGTACCAGTACATTTTAAAATTGGAGTAATTAAATTATTATGCTATTATTACAATTTAATAAAAAAGCCAAGATTTGATATTTGATTCCAAAAATGGTTAAAATAAAATTACAAGAGAAGTGTCGTTTTTCAAGACACATATTTTAAAATTGGAGTATTTAAATTATTATGTTATTATTACCCGATTTTAATGCTCTTCTTCAATAAAAATAGTTTAAATATATTCAGTTAACTTTTTCTGGAAAAACTCTTTTATAATAATAAAGCTCCAATTTAATAAAAAAGAAGATTTGATATTCAACTTTAAAAATGGTGCTCAATTTGGCGAAAAAAACAATTTTTTCTGAATCTGAAATTAGTTATAGCAAGTTCTAAGCACTAATATATTTTTAAATACTTGTTTCTGAAAAATCTTTTTTGTAATAAAAAAACTCCAATTTGATAAAAACTTGACCTTTTTATAATTATACAAATCTAAGACTTTTACTTTGAGTCATAATTAAGACCAATATTGTCCTATTTTTAAAAAAATACTTACTGTTTGGAAATTACAATTCTTTTCCGAGTACAAAAATTTCGAAAGTTTCTTGTATACTATTATTATAATTAAAATTTTTATTTTAGAAAAAACATCAAGAGATTTGTGCTGATGATGATTATTGTTTGGATGCAAGCGATGGAATGTGTGAAACAGAAGATTGTGAGGAAACTATTGAAGACAATCGAGATTCATTTCACCGAGAGGTTAAAAGTCCCTTTTTGAAGCTAGGTCAGACTTAGCCAAACGGATCGGATAAATTAAAAAAAAATTTCAATGAAATGTCTTTTATTCTCATCTTTATTTTTTTTGTTTTAGTTATTAACAATTAAAGCTTTTAACAATATTAAATGAAAATTTTTTTTTCTTGAATTCTTTTTAACCGATTTTAAAAACCAAATAAGCGTTTTTTTCGTCTTAAAGCGTAGAATTTAAAAATGTATTTTGTTTAAAAAATTTTTATTTTTTATTTTTAAATTATTTATTTATAATATTATAATAAAAAGCAGTCTTCTTTACGCTATACTCAAAATTAAAAAATACTATTTTATTCTGCATACATTTTTGAGTAAAAAACAATTAAGAAAAAATGGCCCGCTACTAGAAATAATAATATTAAATTATTTTTGTCGCCGTGTAAGACGTTTTGATGGTGTTCGCTCCCGCCGCGCTGTTTTCGCGTTATATATCAAGTTTAAATTTGAGGTTCTTTTGTTTTTTCTAATATTTATCTGTGTTTCGATGATTTGTTTATGCGGCGAACACAATCAAAACGTCTTACACGGCGACAAAAATAATTTAATATTGTTATTTCTAGTAGCGGGCCATTTTTTTCTCAATTGTTTCTTACTCAAAAATGTATGCAGAATAAAATAGTATTTTTTAATTTTTAGTATAGCGTGAAGAAGACTGTTTTTTATTATAATATTATAAATAAATAATTTTAAAAACATTAAAAAATAAAAAAATTTTAAACAAAATATATTTTTAAAATCTATGCTTCAAGACGAAAAAACGCCTATTTGGTTTTTAATATCGGTTAAAAAGAATTCAAGAAAAAAATATTTTCATTTAATATTGTTAAAAACTTTAATTGTTAATAACAAAAACAAAAAAATTTTTTTTTTGCTTTAAATTTTATATGACATTATTTTTATCACATAAAGATGAGAATAAAAGATATTTCATTGAAAAAAAATTTTTTAGTTTATCCGATCCGTTTGGCTAAGCCTGACCCAGCTATAAACATCGAAGCTTTTAAAAGACCGATTAATGTCTCTGTAAACAAAACAGTGGGAGAAGTAATGCTAATGGTTTTAAAATTTATACTCGTTCACTCCCTTTCATTAACAGCTATTACCGATTTATTTAATTTAAATAATTGCATTTTTAGAGAATCGTTTTTACCAAATACGCGGTATCTCATTGATAAGTTGTTTTATCCGAAAAATAATACGAAACTCTACGCAACATGTCCGAAATGTAGTGCTTACATAGGCATCTTTGAACGAAAAAATACTTTTTTAAAATGTAAAATATGTAAGTTGAAATTTAATTGTAAAGATTACGCGTATAAATATTTTTTTTAATGATTGACGTGGCGCATCCAATTTCTAAATTAATTGAAGCTCATAGTGAGTATTGGGAATATGTTTTAAAGACCTTATAAAAGTAATGTTATCGAAGATATTTATGACGGAAAGAAATATCGTGAATTTTGGAGTACTTTAAACTAATATGACAGACTTCATTATGCTTCTTTGGTTTTTAATACTGATGGTGCAACTCTTTTCGAAAGTTCGACTTACTCAATCTGGCCTATCTTTTTAATGATTAACGAATTGCCATATCATATTAGAAGTAAAGAACTAGTTCTTAGATCCCTTTGTTGACCAAATGAATGATCTTGCACAGAATGGTGTCAAAGTTAATATAGACGAAATAGAAACTTTATTTAAAATTTTCTCTTTAGTTTGTTCTGTAGATTCTATTGCTAAGGCACCCGTTCAGAGACACAAACTATTTAACGGAGAATATGGTTGCGGTCAATGTCTTCACCCTGGTGAAACAGTTAGATGTAATCCTTCAAATCCACGATCAGAAACCATAAAGTATCCTATAACAGATAAAATTCCTAAATTGAGAAAAGTTAAGGATACTATAAAGAACATGATAAAAGCTGCTAGTTTAAAGAAACCGATTTTCGAAGTTAAATATCCATCTCCTTTAATGAATTTACTTTATTTTGACATTGTTTCTGGTTTCGTAACCGAATCTCTGCACTGCTGTTCAGGGATTGCAAAACAATTTGCAACTATGTGGTTCGGAACTAATAAGAAATCCGGACAGATTCCAAGAGCAAAGATTTTAGACATCGATGAACTTATGGCTAAAATCAAAGTACCTCATCAAATTGTGCGACTCACTCGATCATTTTCAGATAGATTATTTTGGAAAGCCCGTGAGTGGGAAAACTGGACGCTGTATTATAGCCTTATTATTCTTTAAGAAATATTACTAGACAATCATCTCGTTCACTGGGCTTTATTTGTAGAAGCAATTTACATTCTTAGTCAAAACAGAATCACATTTCAAGAAATAGACCACGCTGATGAATTACTCCATTACTATTTACTATCCCATTTTTCGACGTCGGTTACTACATAGGAAACTACGCCGTTTACGAAGTAGTTTATTGTGTCGGTTACTATGTCGATAAATATGACGGAATTTTCAATAGTGGTATTTATTAATACTTATTAATATCATTAAAAAAATTGCTAGAAAAATCCACTTTTATAAATATTTTGTAAATAAATTCTCTTAAAGATAAGAAATTTAACTTTAAGTTTTTTAAACCTTCAAGCGCGAGCAGGGCTAAAATGATTTAAATCATTACTTAAATCAAGTTATTGCTTGCTTTTTGAGAATTTAATTATTTTCAAAATTTGCAATTAACATTTTTCAAATCTTGATTTTTAGCCTCAGTCTTCGTGGGGTGCGCACGGAACACTAAGTCTAATGTTACTCGGGAAACAGGTCACTTTCACAGTAGAGCATCACACTTATCACAAGGCAAAGTACTTATGGGCAATTCCACGTGATATTTAAGTCGACATCTTAAAATGGCCAAAAGTATTTTTTTCTATTCTGTATCGAAAAAAAACAGATACGTATTTTTTATTTTTGTTTAATTGTTCAAATTTTCGAGTTATAAATTTTCGAAATTTTGAACTATTAATTGTAGAACTATATTCAGTAGCTTATAAGTCCGAAAATATTGAGTTTAGAAAAAAGTTGTCAAAGAATAAAAGTTTTAGTTCTCTTTCGACTTTTAAGAAATGTAATAAAAAAATTTTTTATAAACAAATTAATTTTTTTAACTTTCGGCCGGATTTTTTTTATTTATATTAAATTTATTTATACCTTATAATATAGAGAAGATTTTCCAAAAAGTGCTAAAATGGGCCTGATGTGTTAAATGACAACATTTTCCTAAACTCAAGATTTTCGGACTAACTTTTTTCGATACAGAATGAAAAAAATACTTTTGGACGATTTTTAGAGGTTGACTTAAATCTCACGTGGAATTGCCGTTATAGAGAATTAAAAATAAATAATTGAAAATAATGATGAGAATAAAAAGGTTGAAATGAAAATTCAATTAGAAAAAGAGATTTATCAGCCCTGCAAGCGATGTCGGTTTCACAAATACATATTTGTAATTGAAGTTAAACTTCAGAGTCATTCTAATGAAAATATTCTATAATTTTTGTGACTAAATGTAATGTAATTTGAATAGAAAATAATTCACTTGCAAATTAAGTACTTTAACCCTTTGACGACGAGATGTGCTGCTTTTCAACATGAATTTCAAACGCCTACAGTTAGTAGAAAGAAGCCATAAAATTGTTCTTAAGACCATATCCTACTACTTTTTGGGGTCGCTCTTTCGAATGGCGTGGTCAAAATTTAAAAAAAATGATACTAAATGTTTCTTTTCTTCAAAAATACTCAAAAATGTCAAGTTTTTTTAAAGCAATTTTTTTTAAAAAGAATTTTTTTCTCCGCCATAACATTTTTTAAATAGAACAAAAATTATTAGAAACGTGTTCCCGATAGTTGTACTTGGAAAATATCTATTTCTAATTTTTATTTTTTTCAATTTTGAATTTAAAATGGCGCTTGAAGGACAAAAAAGTTTCCTAATTTTACGTAAGGTTACAAACTTTTTCAAAATTGCTCGAATCTAATTGAAATTTGTTACTCGGGGGTTTTAGGGGTCGCTGATTACGAATCTGAATCTCCCGTAATTCCACTAAATTTATATAAATCAGTAATACATATCTACTTATATAAATCAATGTATTCATCCATTGTGTTCTAATGAATAACCTTAAAACTTTTACACTTTAATATATGTCACTTTCTCTACATATAAAAAATAATCTAAATTTCGTTGTCTGAATGTACACATACATACATAAATGAAATGAATGTTTTCTGATTCAACTAATGACACAAATTTAATAAATAAAACTCGTATGAAACAAAAAAAGAACACGACGTTTGTGTAAGTATTATCCTATGTACCCTATATACACTCAGATGCATTAATACTGTCCTTCCGGTTTAAAGGAAATTTGGAAAGTTGTGTCATTTCTATCAAATATTCCTTAGTTCGTGACATACGAATCTTTTCATATGTCATGAACTGAAAACATTTTGACAGAAATCATACGCCTTTACAAAATACCGTCAAACCGGAAGGTCAGCATTAATGCATCTGGGTGTACACACGTGCTTTGTACATAACCAAGCGACCAAGTCCATATCTATCGATCTCTCGAAAGGGAGTATATCGACTATGCGCAATGCTTCTTCAAGCAGCCATAATCAATCCAAACATTTACAAAATATAATCCTGTAAAATATTGATCAAGATCACAAAATTAGTTTTAAGACGAATTAATTTTGTATTACGTCCCTGAGTAATATTTCTCATTTTTGAATTGAATTCTCGCATTTCAATCAGTTGTCGTCTTCCCATTGAAAGGGCAAGTCTCTATTGTGATTTTCAAGAGTGAGTGAGTGAATCATACCATAAATGAAACAATGTAATCTAGTGAAATAACACACCTATATCGAAATCTTGAAAATCGTTTTTTTATGGCACGAGGCTGCAGTGGCCTAAACCGCAGAAATGCTTGTTGGAAGTGTGGTGGTCTGGACCACAAGAGCAAGTTGTGTAAGGGTTCTGCTCGTTGCATGACTTGCTCCGACAAGGGATCAAAGGAGATAAACCACCTTCCGGGAAGCAGGGCTTGCCCAGTTTATTGGGGAATCCTGTCCGGTTTAAAAACCAAAATACAAGGTTCTCCAGGTTGACCTCGGAAGAGGAAGAGCCGCGCTGGACCTCCTGATGCAAATTGCAAGACAGAGAAAGGCTGATATACTGATCTTCAGTGAGCAGTGTAGAAACCCAGAATTCCCTGTCTGGTTACAGGCACCCGTGGGGTGCCCGGGTGCAGAATAGGCCCCCTGTGACCGGCTACAGGTCGTAAAAGGCGAACATACGAGGCTCGGATTGGCGCCACTGCTTGCAGTTAGTACTCGGTTCGTCCCAGGCTTTCTTATAGAGCAGTGGCATACGATGATGATGGGCAGTGCCGTGACGGCCCAGCAAGTCTAATTAAAGACCGTCGACCTCACTTGCCGAAGCAAGGGTAATAAGACTCTTAATCGGTACTCATACCAGAGTACTAAGCGGTACCATGGAAACCGGTTCGACTCCGGGGGACTTGCCGAAAGGCTTGTTTCCTTCCGGTCATTGGGTTGGCCTCGTGGGGTAGTAGTTATAGCCTACACCGCTTGAGGCTAGGGGCCCTATGAACGGAACGGAGCTTCGCAAAAACGGAGTAACGGACCTAGTAACTAGCACTTCGACATGTGAGTTGTGGTGCCAAGTCGGGTGGTTACCTGCAGAGTAACCAGAGATTGGAAAGGTCTCGCCGTTCCACCGAAGGGCCGAAAAAGTTCTTACCAACTTTGCGGAGATCGGAAGATGGTCACTTGTTGGCCATCGGCGTTGGATCCGTTGAGCGTTGGCCATCGCTCGCATGCGAGCCGTGTAGTTATACCAGTATTGGGAGGTGCTGCACGTATACTCTACATAGGCGCTGTCTGGTTTCAGGACGCATCAGGAAGGTCCAGGATACAAGTGTTCAACCCGGACATCGCTGTCTGTGATTTCTTGGAGACTTATAGAGGCTTTGTTTGGGTAGAGCTGGCGGGTGTTCGTATATACAGCTGCTACTTCTCCCCAAATGATTCCCTTAAGAAGTTCGATGCCGAGATCAGCTCTCTTGAAGAAAGCATCAATGATTTCGACGGGGATGTCCTCATTGCGGGAGACTTTAATAGTAAGTCGCCGGAATGGGGAGAGACCAGTCAGGACAAGAGGGGGGTCTTGGTCGCGGACATGGTCTCGACGAATGACGTGGTAGTGATGAAACGGGGAAAAGAGTTCACTTTTGGGCGGGGAGTGTCAGGATCAATTATTGACCTGACATTAGCATCTCCCCGCCTGTCCCGCAGAGTAAGAAACTGGAAGGTTCTGGACCAGGTGACTATGAGCCACCACCAGTACATTGAGTTTTCAGTCTCCGAGGAAAAGGCAGGAGGGCACATTCGCCCACAAAAATGTAACAATAAACCCTCCTGGAACCTTAGGAGACTGAACAGGGAGAAGTTGGCAAAATCTCTGGTTGAGGCTCGCCTTATTAAGATACTCAACTGTCAAAAGGAACCAACTTCTTTAAAGGGCATAGTGCGATAGGCAAGGCAAATTATAGTGGATGCTTGTAACCACTCCATGCCTCGCCGGCACCAAACAAAAGCAAAGAGAGGTGCTCTGTACTGGTGGAGCGATGAACTAGCCCGCTTAAGAAGAGAATGCAACGCGGCGCGAAGGAAGTATACTTATTCTAAGGGAGATGTCGCGCTGCAAGAAGATTGGCATAAAGCCAGATGCATCTTCAAGCGGGCTATAAGGAGTAGCCAACGGAAGTGCTAGAAGGACCTAATCGGAACGACCGAGACCGATCCATGGGGTTTGGCGTTTAAAATTGTTACTAAGAAATTAGTTTCAAAGCAACAAACCCCCGGTCTAGGCAATCCGATATGGGTCCAAAAGATCATAAAAGCGCTATTTCCCCACGTGGAACCGATCCCCAAAGAGGAGTATACTTGCGTAGTACAGATGGAGGAGCTCTTCAAGCAGGAAGAACTTATAAAGGCGGCAAGGACGTTGAAGAACGGAAAAGCGCCAGGCAATGATGGAATACCGAGCGAGATCCTAAAAGAGGTGATCGCAGTGTATCCGGAGTTGCTTCTCAACGTGTTTAATGCATGTTTAAAAGCTGGAGAGTTCTTCAACGACTGGAAAATACAAAAGTTGGTCCTCCTTAGGAAAGGCGATAAGTCTCTAGATGAAGTCTCATCGTTTAGACCAACTTGTCTGTTGGATACGATGGGAAAACTTCTGGAGGCTATGGTTCTAGAAAGACTTCAGGGAATCCTGCTAGGATTCTACGACGGACTCCTAAGAATGGAACTGCCTGAAGACACAACCCTGCAAGCCTTTGCAGATGACGTACTTCTGGTATGTAGGGCACGGGAAACCAAATTTTTTCAGATGAAGCTCATTGAAAGTCTGCGGCGAGTAGAGCGTTGGTTATATCGTCATGGGCTGCAAATGGCCCTAGAGAAGACCAAGGCTTTGCTCATTACAGTCCGGAGAGATTTTGAAGTCCCTAAAGTGAAAATAGGTGGCACTGAAGTCCTATGGGGAAAAAAGCTTAAATACCTGGAAGTTAAAAAAAGGTTAAATTTTGGCCAACATGTGGATATCACAGCACTCAAGGCTACCGAATGTATGGGTAACCTATCGAGGTTAATGCCCAACATTAGTGGTCCCAGGAAAAAAGCGGCGCTTAGTGGCGATTGTGGGTCCAGCAATCTTGGATAGGTTTCTTTCTGTAGAAACAGGAAGTTCACGGAGAGTAATCTCAGCCTATAGGACAGTGTCTGATTGCGCTGCTCTGGTTCTTGCGAGTACACCGCCAACAAATTTGTTGACAAAAGAAAGATAGGAAGTCTTTTGGATCAACAAAGAACGGGCGGTCTCGCGGGAACAACAGGGTAGCGGTAGTCTAAAGATAGCTATGCGCAAAGCGGCAAGAATCAGACTCGTCGATAGTTGGCAGGCAAGGTGGGATGGAGAATGCAAAGGAAGATAGACTTACAGCCTGATTCCCCACCTCGCCACATGGTTAGAAAAAAAGCACGGAGAGATTGGTTTGACGCAAGCAATGACTGGTCAGGGCTGCTTCGGACAGTACCTTCGCAGATTTAAGATCAGAGAAGAGGCAAAATGTGTGTATTGCGGCGCTGAAATTGACGACGCGGAACACACTCTCTTCTCCTGCGGGCAATGGACTGAGCTGAGACGGGTCATGTTTGACGTGGTGAAAATCCAATTCACCGCTGATAATATGGTCTCAATTATGCTCCAAAGTGTGGAATCTTGGCGCCACATCGAGTTCTTCATTACTACGGTAATGAAGACAAAAGAAGAGGTTAACCTGGAGAAATCGCTAGGGGCTTTTTGCAGGAGGGGAAGAAGGAAATAGTTTTAGTTTCTCCTCCTACTCCCGTGAGTCCCCTCTAGTGGTTAATGGGAATAATTGTCCAGCACGACTGACAGGGAGGACTAAGAGAGAGGACTTCCACTTGCGAAGTAAAGCCAATAGACCAGAACAAGAGCGGTCATCCCCACATAACCTGGGAATTCATTACTCAGGTATCTGAATTCCCAGATTTTTCACTTCCGACTACAAAAAAAATCTAGTGAAATAAATGTTGGTTTTTTATGAATAGTTAACTTAAGTGCAAAAACAAAAGGTTTAAGTTCATCAATTGATGAAGTTTCAGCAACGAACCAGATTTCGAAATCATAACTTCTTATTACATTGTTCAAAATCTAATTTTTGTGAGTTTACTCACACAACGTCTCCAAAATAGAGACGATGTTGCTATCAAGCAACAAAACAATGACAGACGACGACAACAAGAAAATGAAAGAGATTCCATCATTGAATAGTCTCTTACAAGATCAACAAGTAGAAGTTGATACAATCTACAGATCAATGAATTATATTTGTCAACTTACTGAAGAATTTCGAACTGGACCAATTTTAGAAAATCTATCAAAACATCTTTACACTGCTTGGGCAAGTTGTACTTCTCGTCATTACCAAATACATCACGCAGCTTCAAACGAAGACAAGAAGACTGGATCTTATTTTTAAAAACGATGTTACGAGAATTTAGAAGAAAAATATTTAGAAACAACAGATATAATCTCAGAATGGATGACAAAGGCTAATACTTATCAGACTACTGCAATTCATCTTCAAGGATCAACACCAACACCAGGAAACTTCAATGTTAAACTACCACAGATAAATATCCCAACCTTTTCGGGTAAATTCACAGATTGGGCACCATTAAAAGATTCATTTAAATTTCTAATAATAATAAATTGTGCACACTTATCAAATTTAGAGAAATTGCATCACCTCAAATCATCTGTTCAAGATGAAGCGTATGCATTAATTTGCAATATTCCAATGATAGAAACAAACTTTACTAGTGCATGGGCGTTGCTTGAAACTAGATATGAGAATACTCGTGCAATTGTAAATTCACATTTAAATGAAATTTTTGCATTAGTACCTATCAAAAAGGAATCTGTTGCGAATTTAATTACTTTACAAAATACTGTACAACGAAAGCTTTCAGCTCTTAAAAATTTAGGTCGTCCTACTGAATCATACAGTGATATTTTAATTTATCGAATTGTTGTTAACCTGGATGCCAAAACTCAACGTGATTGGGAGTTACATATTTCAAATGAAACAGAGTTTCTAACGTTTGAAGAATTTAATCATTTTCTTTTATCACGAATTCGTGCACTTGAAGCACTCAATCACATTGAGGTGGCTCAAAAGTCAAATAAATCACAAACAAAATCAGTTCAATCTCAAGAATCGCCCTCGCGTAAACAAAAAACAATAACTGCTAATTCATATGTTGTAACTTATTCAAGTTCACAGTGTCCAATCTGTGATCAAAATCATTAAATTTATAAATGTCAACAGTTTGAAAGTTTGTCACCTCTCGATAGGTATGATAAAATTAAACATTTAAAGTTTTGTACAAATTGTTTAGGTGTAAATCACAAAGCACAATATTTCCCGAGTACTTATACATGTAAGAAATGTCAACAGAAGCACCACACCATGCTTCATCGTGACACGTCAAACAGTATGAGTCAGCCCAACACAGAAAATAATGAATGCTCAGCGTCGAATAAAGATAAAAATGAAACAAAAATTATTCAAACCCATTTTTCACTCTCTAATAAATTAACAACAAAATCTGTTTTATTATCTACAGTTCGATTTTGAGTAACATTTGATTCTAATAAAAAGATTCAAGTTCGCGCTCTTTTAGATCAAGGATCGACGCTGTCCTTTGTTTCTAATCAATCAGCAACAGCCCTGAATGCAAAACGAATTCGAGTCTCGGCGGCGTTATCGGGACTAAGTGGAACTTCAGCCGGGAAAGCTACCTCAGCTATTCCAATCAATCTTATAACATTTCACACTGACACTCCTGTTCTCCAAACTCAAGCCTTAGTTCTTTCAAAAATCACTTCCTACATTCCTGAAAAAAGAATTGTATTAGAAAAGTGGTCTTATTTACAAAATCTTCCCTTAGCTGATGATCCTTCAAATAACGAAACAATTCATGTGCTTATAGGTGCTGATCTTTACGGAACATTAATTTTAAACGAGATAAAAAAGGGAAAGGTAAATGAGTCCACTGCACAAAAAAGTATTTTTGGTTGGGTGTTATCAGGACCAGTTCAAACAGACGAAGTTCAAAGTGATCTAATTATTTCTGTACATCATTGTGCATCCCTTGATAAATTAAGTTCTTCAATTACGAAATTTTGGGAAGTGGAAGACATTGTATAAAAAAATCATTGTCTCCTGATGACGAATTTTGTGAATCACACTTTTCCACGACTCATTCTCGACTTTCGGATGGTCGGTATATGGTTAGTATTCCATTTAAAGAATCCCCCTTCCAGTCGGACAATCTCGACTTATTGCAGAACGTTCTCTGAAAAGATTTGAATTTCGATTTAAAAAAAACTTTTAGCTTAAAAATCTATATACTCAATTTATGACTGAGCATGAGACCTTGAGTCATATGAGTCGTATCGACAATGAAATTAAATCCAAGAATCTAATCGTTTATTTGCCTTATTACCCAGTGTTTCATGAATTTAGCCAAACCTCAAAACTTAGGGCAGTTTTCAATGGTTCAAGTAAAACTACAAATGGAAAATCGATTAATGATTGCATGCATATCGGACCAAAATTACAATCAGATTTGTTAATGATTGTTTCTCAGTGGCGTTCATATAAATTTATCTTATTAGCTGACATAGCCAAAATGTACCGCCAAATCCTCATTGATCTCCAAGATCCAGATAACATACGGAACTCGATCTTCTCCATATTTTGCCCTCCGAGTTCTAAAACAACTAGTTGATGATGAAGGTAGCAACTTCCCAGCTGCATCTATCGTTCTCCAAAATGACACCTTTGTTGACGATCTTGTTTTTGGAGGTCATGAAAATGGCGAAGCTCTGCAAGTTCGAAATGAAGTAATCGAATTACTTCGAAAAGTACGAATGGCGGGCGGTCGCGGAATCAAATCACACAAATGTTATATAGTATTATTTATTTGTTTTGCAGTAAAGGCCATTCGTATGGAACTGGTATCTGATCTCACTTCAGAGGCCTTTATTGCAGCGTATAAACGATTTTCGGCACGAGCGATATCCCCACTCATTTGTACAGTGATCACGGGCTCAATTTTAAAGGTGCAGATCAAATTTTAAATAATGATCATAAGCAAACTCTTTAAAATTTCAAAATATACTTGCTAACGATGGAGTTGCTTGGAATTTTATCCCTCCTGCAGCTCCTCACTTTGGAGGACTATGGGAGGCTGGAGTCAAAAGTGTGAAGTCGCATTTAAAACGCATTTTGTTGGACAAAACTCCAACTTTCGAAGAATATACAACCCTACTATGTCAAATCAAAGGAGTCTTAAATTTAAGGCCTATAGAGGCTTATACCGATAACGTCGACGATCTCGATCCTTTGACTCCGGGGCATTTTTTGATTGGTGGGCCGATCAATGCAGTACCCCAACCCTCCCTTCTAGATCTAAATGTAAATCGATTGTCTCGTTGGCAACAGTATCAACAAATGTTTAAAAATTTTTGGGAGCGTTGGTCTACTGATTATTTACAATCTCTCTAACATCGAACTAAATGGGCAATCGAAAAGTTACCTATTAAAGTCGGTCAAATGGTTTTATTACGAAAACCAAACTTACCCCCTACTAAATGGAATTTAGCTAGAGTAATTCAATGTTTTCCGAGTTCCGATAATCATGTTCGAGTGGTGAGAGTAAAGACGAGTGAATCAGAGTATGTAAGACCAATTTCTGAACTTGTTTTGTTACCAGTTGATTTAAAGGAAAAAGATTAATGCGAAGTTTACACTTTATTATTTACGATGTTTCATACGAATTTATATTGAAATTAATTATTTCACTGCGGGCGGTTTGTAAAATAATGATCAAAACCACAAAATTAGTTTTAAAGAGAATTAATTTTGTATTACGTCCCTAAGTGATATTTCTCATTTTTGAATTGAATTCTCGCATTTCAATCAGTTGTCGTCTTCCCTTTGAAAGGGCAAGTCTCTATTGTGATTTTCAAGAGTGAGTGCGTGAATCATATCACAAATAAAACAATGTAATCTAGTGAAATAAATGTTGGTTTTTTTTATCAAAAGTTAACTTTGTTATTATTTAATTTTCAAAATGATAAGTGCAAAAGATTTAAGTTTATATATATATATAAAGTCTTATGATTTGTTTCATTTATAACCATAAACATTTACCATGTGTCTAAAATTCTCAAAATAATAATACCTATATTTTTCTTTTTTCTGAAAATGTAATATTGGATAAAGTAGAATCTACAAATGCCTTTTGCCTTGAAGTTGCTCATAAATAATAAAATTATTGCTGACTATTATTTAGGAAGAACTATACTTCAAGTACAAGGCAGTTGTAGACATTAGTGCGTACAATAGAGCTGAAAATAATAATTGAATTTATTTTTATTTTTTGTCCTTGAGGTTTTCAATGATAAAGAGTATGCAGTAGTCTGCTTCTCTAATGGTGTACAATATTCAGAAGTCCCAGCTTCGTGGGTAATTGATAACGAAGGAAATGATGAATATCAATGCTGGTGGCCCAACGAAATTAAAAATATTATTCATCAAATAAAACAAAAAGCGCAAGTAAATAAATCATGCTGGGCTTTGTACGATGTCAATGTAGACCAATTCTGTTGTAAGTATATTTCTTTTGGTTTTATTATTTCCATTTAGTTTCTTGTAAACAATTGTGTTATATTTTGAATAAAATTAAACTATTTATTTATATTTTTGAACAAAACAATTATGTTTATTTGAAAATTAAAAGAAAAATTTATTATCATTCAGTAACGTTTTTTCCCTCTTGTATACATTTGTACTTTGTAATTTTCATTTAATTCCTCGTTACAATTTGTGTTATATTTTTAATAATGTTTGCTTATTTATTTTTTATGTTTATTTTTCTTTTTATCCTTCGGAGAACATATGGGGGTCTTTCTGACCCCACGCTTTTTTACGAAAAGCTTTTTATCTTTTTTAAATATTTTTAATAAGGATTTTCAAGTATACAAACTTATTCTACAGAGATTAAACTATATTTATAAAAATTCATTCGTTTGATTAGATCAGCAGTTTAAAATTGGTTCAGCTTCGAAAAATTGTCTAAAAAAGAGGTGTGTTCTCCGATGGTTAACAAAAAATCTTGTTTATAAAGAAATTTTTTATATGTGCAGCTACCTACAATTCAGCTCGTAAAAGGGCAGCATATGCAAATATTGAATCCGATAGTAAGTACTACTTACTACTTTAATTAAAATTTATATATTTATATATATATGGGACGCTCCACGTCAACAGAAACAGAGCTGTGGCCAAAAATTGGCGCAATGAAAAAAGACGTTCAAGGGTTTTAAAAAATACGTACACTCATGTACTTTTAATAACAAAATTAAATTAAATTACAAAATCCATGGAAAAAAATTAAACGAAACTTTTTTAAACGTTTCAGGGGTCGCTTAATACAAACCCGAAGTTAGATTTTGATTAGAGTTAAAAAATTTAAAATGGCGGAAGCAAAATGTCATATTTGTAATTAGCGACCTATAAAAACCCCAAAAGAGAGTTAGAATTCCTGAAAGGAGCCACCCAAAACCTTTTAATTTTTTTCGTACTAATGTGGTTATTTTAATAGTATTTTATATAAGAAATCATACTACCAAAGGAGTATAATTATATGATTATTAATAGATTCAAAAAAATAAGAACGCATTCTGACACTTCTGAAACCGATGAAGATATTATTGTACCCAATGAACCTGAAAATTTTAAAACTTTTGTGGATAATAATTACAACAACAAAGTATCAAGTACAAAGACTGTTGAAAAAGCTAGAACAAGTGGAATTACATCTGTCTCAAAAAGTATTACTCCCTGTTCAAATGAAAATGCATCTGTCTCGAATGGAACTACTTTTTGTCCAAATGGAACTACTTTTTCCTATAGTGAAATTACACCTGGCTCAAGTGAGAAAAATATACATTTTATAAAATATTGTAATCTAACATTCATGCCTCGAAGATTTTTAATTCTTGACTTTCTAATTTAAAATTGTTATTTTGTTTCTTTACTGAATTGTAATATCGGTAACATAAAATAACTCGTTTCACTTCATAACATAAACTATCACAGTGTTAGTCTCATTATTTTTTTATTTTTTAGTGGTTACAAAGTAATAATATTCTAGTTTTAGATTTCTGCCAAGGGGAACAATCATTTGCTCCTTTTTCAGGTGCTTCCAATCACGAAATAAAAGACATTGTTTTTTGAAAAAATGATGCGCATGTGGGCAGGTGTTGATATACAACAGAAGTCTATATTCACTAGATTAGATAAATTGGAAAAAAAGTGTTACGCCGACTTTACATGATTTGGATGTATTAAAAGCTTTCTTCCCTGTTAGAAAGAAAGATGATATAGAAGAATTAAACAAAAAACTCAAGCAAGATGAGTTCAAATCTATTTTTGTAAGTAATTTATAAATTTCTTTAAAACCTAAAATTCTAAACTAAACAAAAATAATTTTAAATACTGTAAAAATATGTTTACAGATAAAACATATTCTACAAATTGGAGGATCTACCGAAAAGGACGTTGTTTACAATGCCCAATCGAAAGTTACGAAAGACAAGGTTGCCCGTAAATTTACCTAGAAGGTTCAGACTGATAAACCTACAGCTATAAATTTACTTTTTATTAAGTTCATTAGAGGTATTTATGTATTTTATAACTAGGTTCTAAAAGTGTACTATAAAATATCGGAAAATTTTTTTCTTGACTTTTGTAATAATATCTGCGTCGAGGTAATCTTGTTTTTACAATTATTTAACATGAAAATGACAACTATTTTTTATTAATCAAGTAAAATTCAGTTTTTTTAATTAATGTTATAATAATGAATTACAAATTTGGATTTTTCTATATAATTGTGGATTTTTCTATTTAATGAAAAGAAAATGGGTGATTTTCAAATAACTGTGATTTTTTTGAATAAGACATTTTTCTGCTAAAATAGTAAACCAAATTTGAAATTTATTACATATTCCAGTACATTTTTGTTATTGAAGTATATGTTCAAATGAAAACTACAAGATTTTAAATATTTCTAAAGTTACGATGGAAAACGCAAAGAAAATGCAAAAGTTACATGCCACGGACCTGACATTTTTCCACGGTCCTGACATGTGTGTCACAGTTAAAACACGTAAAGAAATAAAAAATCGAATAAATATTTTCTTTTTAATGTTCGCACTTCAAAATAATACCAGTAGAAGTCAATTAAACATAAAATTGAGTAATAAAATCACGATGACGTTAACATGTGTTGGTAGAAAGTAATTAACAATTTAAAACATGAAAAAAGTGCTCGTGTACGTAGAATATCATTGTAATAAAAATATTTTTATATGTAAAACATCTGGTTAGATTTGGCCTACAAAGTACTTAAAAGATAGTTTTAATATTTGCTTACGTGAAAATTTCAAAACAAAATTAAAAAAAAACGTATGCCACGGACCTGACATTTTAACCCTATTATCTTAATTTTAACTATGATAATGTTAATGTAAACAAACTGATTATTAAGTATCTTTAAGAAGAGACTCCTATTAAGTGATTTATGAAGTGAGTGGCAAAAAATAATAATTTTATTAGTCATTTATCTATGAGGACATGCAAATATGACAGTTATTTGAAAATTTCCAAATAATTTCTTTAAGTACGTTAAATTTTATTTTATTTTAAATTACAGAAAATGTCTGCGGTATTAATATAAATTTAACAGAAACTATACTTAATACTCATGCCAAAGAATAGTTTCGTATGTCAAATCAAAGATATAAGAGGGAACAAAAAAAGTAAATGTTAATTTATGTTTATTGAATGTATCTATACATTCAATATTGTATTTGAACTTGTAGAATAAGCAAACAATTCTAATTTTTAGGAAAAGGAAATCAGCGATGGTCAAAGACGTCAATTCTTAGATACTTGGCATTATATCCAATATTGCTTTTTTCTTTCTATTCTTTCAAAACATTTATAAAACTCAAAGTACAGACCAAAATATAATCTTTAAAAAAGGTATTATTCACATAGGAATACCTTAATTTCTTGTTTATTTAATGTAATAATTAAGTGAAAGATATTATTTACTTAGAAATACCTTTAATTCCTTGTTTATTTAATGTATTGTTTTATCAAAAGATATTATTTACATAGGAATATTATTAATTATAAATTTATTTCCTAATAGTCTAAATTCATTTTACTATCGAATTAGAAAAAATAGAAATAAATTTAAATATTTTAAATAATTAATAAAGAATATTTTAAAAAAATAAGAATAAAATTTTTTTAAAATACTGATTTTATATGTATTTTTTAAAATTACTTAAATGCTTGAATATAAATATGTACTACACTAAATTTTTAACTCCATATAAATATAATTATAGAATATTAAAAGAGTCTAACATTGTTCCGACATATATTCCGAGAACTAGGTTGGAAGTACAGATATAGGTCATTTGTGATTCTGGTATTATAAACAAGTTGTTCAGTTCATGACCATTTCGCTTCCTCAAAATATTATAAACCAATTGCTTAATTTAATTTTAATATGTTAAGGTAATATTTAAAAAAACACAAAATTTAAATTTTTTGTGAAAAAGAAACATATTGATTAATTTTATAAATTTTGATGTAATATGCACTTTGTATATATCAATCGATTCGTTTTCTTGTCAGGAATGTAATTTTGAAAATAATTTATGAAAATATTAAGAAATAAAAAAGGTTATTTCAAGAAATACAAAAAAAATTTTTTTTTAATTTTGAAAAAATTGTATTAAAAAAATTTTGTAGATAAATTTGAAAATCCTTGTGTCAGATTTTAGGTATCAATGACTGCAATAAACTTGCAAAATTTAAGGGCAATCCTTTAAAATTTGTTTGAGATAATTTGTACACAATTTTTTGTGACATACACACACACATACATCTGGACATTTGCTCAGAATTTAATATACATATATCCTAGATGAAAATGAGTTCATATAACCATGTTTTGAAAAATTGAAAATCGTCACAAATGAGGAAGCAAAATGTAACGTAACATTGTTACAGAAATTTTCTTAATTGTAATTACAATTATATTACTGAACTAAACTGCAACAAGGATATATAGAGCAATTATATAACAATATTCCTGCACAGCTACAGAACATGGTTAGAACAAAAATTACAGAAAACTTGTGACATTAGAGATATATAACTCTTACATCACATTGTGATAGTGATTGTGTTATTGTGATCTCACTGTTATGGAATACTTATAGAATGTGTTTCCTAGGGAGAGTCTAAATATTTTGACAAAGTCCATTGAAAATAAAACAAAATTAAAAAAAGATGGGTCAGAATTCGTGAAATTTTCAGAACATTAAAAAAAATTAATTATTTATCAAAAATTTATTAAATAATTATTAAAATATAAACTTTTTAAAAATTTTCTAATTCTAAACGAAAGTATTTTTCATTCCCTTTATATTCTCGCTTGGTTCACTTAATTGGTTCATTCATTTAGGAGAAAAAACATTTTATCTAAAAAGTTGTAAAAAAATTAATTTTGCATTAACTTTTATAAAAAGAATATTTTTTTCTGTTCTTTGGTGGACACATTCCTAGAACCAAATAGAAACGTTTTTCATCGTTGTTTTCTGTGAAAATTTCAATTAGTAGAATATTAGACATTCTTTGTAAAATTTTACAAATGTTTTAGAAAAATTAGTTATTAAAATTATGACAAAATAATTATTGATAGACGACTTTTCACACATTCATTAGCAATTTTCTACTATAATTCAGATTTTGAAAGCAAACCATTGTACTCTTATTATTTAAATTTTTATTATAAATATGGGTAATTTTCAAATAACTAAGAAAACATTTTTTTTGACACTCTCTTCATAAATCACTTAATAGAAGTAACTTCTTAAAAATACTTAATATTCAGTTCATTAACATTATCATAGTTAAAATTAAGAAAATAGGGTTAAATTGTCAGGTCCGTGGCATATGTTTTTTTTTAATTTTATTCTGAAATTTTCACGTGAGCAAATATTGCACTATCTTTTAAGTACTTTATGGGCCAAATCTAACCAGATGTTTTACATATACAAATATTTTTATTATAATGATATTCTACGTACACAAGCACTTTTTTTATGTTTTAAAATGTTAATTACTTTCTACCGACACATGTTAACAACATCGTGATTTTATTACTCAATTTTATTTTTAATTGACTTCTACTGGTATTATTTTGAAGTGCGAACATTAAAAAGAAAATATTGATTCGATTTTTTATTTCTTTACGTGTTTAATTGTGACACACATGTCAGGAGCGTGGCAAAATGGCAGGTCCGTGGCATGGAACTTTTGCATTTTCTTTGTGTTTTCCATCGTAACTTTAGAAATATTCAAAATCTTGTAATTTCCTTTTGAACATACACTTCAATAACAAAAATTTACTGAAATATGTAATGAATATCAAATTTGGTTCATTATTTTATCGGAAAAATATCTCATTCAAAAAATCACAGTTATTTGAAAATATACTTGTTATGTAAAAATTAAAAAATACTATATTCCAATAAATGCAACTTATACATTATAAAAGCAACAAAAACAATTATTTTTCACACATCAGGATGACGAAACTCACCGGTCAGGTTCAAATTCATTTGATAATATCTTGAATCTCGTAATAGTTATTTTAAATCTTTTTTAAATTTTGTTTTATTGTTAATGGTTTTTGAAAAAATAACAAAATATTTAGACGCTCCAAGCATATTTAAGTTCTTATATCTAATTGTTTCTCCATAGAAACAATTTTAGTTCTTCAATTTTACTACTAAAAAATATTGTAACTAAAGAACACTTGAAGTAATTTTAATAATTCTTTTATTTTGGAGATAGGAATACGTACTTTGAAACACATTACAATAGTAAGACTGTTTCTACAATTATTCCAACAAATAACATAAAAACTAGATTTTTTTTTAATTTAACCACGATTAACAACAAAAATAAATCTTTATCTATGTGAAATTGTTCACGAGATATCAAAGGAGAGAAATAAAAAAAATAAATTTGATATCTCAATATTTAATAGAATAACAGCAATTAACCTACAAAAAAACGAGAAAAAACAGAAGGGGAGACTGGGGTAAACCCGCTCACTTTTTTTCAGAATGATAAAAACCTAGGAAATTATTCTTTAAATCTAAATTAATTTATATAATTTGAAAGCTTATGATTTCTACTCACAAAATGAATAAGAATTTTTGAATTATCTTTCTTAGTTTTACTTAGGGAAAATTTTTAATACACATATACCAAATTTCAAAATCACAATTTTCCAGGGTAAATCCGCTCACCCCTCGAGGTAAATCCGATCACATGATTTTTTTAAGAATTTAAGGTAATCCCGACAGTTTTATTTTGTATATATTAAATTTCTCCTTATTTCCGTCTTCAGTATGATTTATTTATGATAAATTATGAGTTCTATAAACAATAAATATTTGTTTGTTAAATAATAAGTATAGGTTTCATGAAATGCAACTGTGAATTTAAATAATATTTTATTAGGAGAAAATTAGAATATAGTTACAATTATTTATTTAACAAGTTATAGATATTATTATTGATAAAATATAACAATTGAAATTCGAAATTTTAAATTTAAAAATAAACAATGATAGAACGTGAACTAAACGAAGACAACAAAGTTAGATTTATGTATTTTTTAGCCGAAAAAGACAGCGACAAATTTTGATTATTTGTTTGCGTTGTTTGTTATAACCATTATAACCTAATAATCACTAATAATGACTAATATAGACATGATTCCGCTCAATGCTGCCAACAAATATTGATAGTTCGGCGCTATCTGTTGAAAAAAATGTCGAAATGCGGGACATTTAAACTGTCAAATATTCAACTAATTACCCAATAATTCAATAATATTGTTAGAAAATAAATATTATTTATCTTTTAATAAATATTTTTAATATTAAAAATTTTAAGATCGCCAAAAAAAAGAAATACTGTTTATAGTGATTCGGCTTCCTACACAAATTTAATAAGTGAGCGGCTTTACCCCGACTTCATGTGAGCGACTTTACCCCGAATGTATTTCTTAAATTTCAGAATAAATTTAAATAAATCTTTTTGAAATCAAACAAAACTACACATATATTTCAAAAAAGGACATCCAATGGCATAAAAAAGAATTAATCGAATAAATTAAGTCTCAAAAATAATAATCGAAAAACTTAAAAATCCGAAGATCATTTTTCTTTTTTTGCACTTTTAAAAACAATTGACCGCCTCAGATTCTATGACGAATTCATGAAACT
This sequence comes from Leptopilina drosophilae, assembly GCA_032873175.1. Classification (NCBI taxonomy): domain Eukaryota; kingdom Metazoa; phylum Arthropoda; class Insecta; order Hymenoptera; family Figitidae; genus Leptopilina; species Leptopilina drosophilae. Next base: position 37,812,117 of record CM065483.1, read on the forward strand.
AAACCAAAGTTCGTTAACATTAGTTGTATGTTAAGTTCTATTCACAGTACAAATATCTCCATCTTAAGTTGAATTTATTGGCGATTCAAACAGCTAAACTAGCGCATCTGGTGGCCGACTTGGAACTGCCGCTGGTGTGACTCTGTGTATTACACTCAGATGCATTAATGCTGTCCTTCCCGTTTAAAAGAATTTTGAAAAGTCGTGTCATTTCTATCAAATATTCTTAGTTCGTGACATACGAATGTTCTCATATGTCATGAACTAAAAACATTTTGATAGAAATCATACGACTTTGCAAAATACCGTCAAACCGGAAGGACATCATTATTGCATCTGAGTATACAATACGGTGAACTCCATGAGTTTTGACAGTTCGCTTAAATTGTTTTTACAAAAAGTTTAAAAGTAGTTTCATAAGTGTGAATAAAAATTGAAATTTATAATTATAGATGGAAATAAATATGCCCGTTCACAACAAAAGAGTATCTGAAAACGACACAATTTCTGCGTTTATTCTCAGTCGTAAGATTATACTTATATTAAGTTGTATTCTGTGAAGATGTTTTTTATTATTTTTGAATGTAGAGCACTGAGAAACGCAGAAATTGTGTCGTTTTTAGTTTCTCTTTTGTTGTGAAGGTGCATATTTATTTTCATCTATCATTATAAATTTCAATTTTTATTCACACATATGAAATTACTTTTAAACTTTTTGTAAAAACAATTTAAGCGAACTGTCAAAACTCATGGAGTTCACCGTATTGTAATACACAGAGTCACACCAGCGGCAGTTCCAAGTCGGCCACCAGATGCGCTAGTTTAGCTGTTTGAATCGCCAATAGCGTCAAATCGCTAGTGAGCGGGTTTACCCTGTGCGCGGGTTTACCCCAGTCTCCCCTACATTTCAAAAACTCTCTACAGATGATTTTCATTCTAGGCAAAAAATATTGTATTGTATATTGTAAAATTTCTTTTACAATGCTTTTCCGTCATTTTCTGTACGACATACCAATACAGTACCTGGCACAGTGCGAAGGTACATGTCTGGTTCAGTACTAGTACGCTGGTTATCTGGGAATGTAAAATATACTTAGTGTCATAATCCACTAAAATATAATGCAACTGTATTGAAGAAATATATAAATTACAGCATTTTTTAAAATTATCGAGCAACCAGCTCCAGACAGATTTCGATGACCTTATAGGGTTGTTTTGTTGTAAAATGAGAATTGGTAATTTAACATAAATAAGAGTCAAATTAATTTTGTTTTACAAATTCTCTTATTATAATTTTATTAGATTGTGAGGCGGTACATAACACTTAGTGTGGGAGCCGATAGTTTGTGCTCGGTGTTCTAAGCTAGACTAACTAACGTTTTTATTTTATTCATACAGTTTTTCAAAAGCTAATATTTGGCAACATCGCATTTTTGATCTGAGATTTGGCAACATAGTACTCAAAAGTGGGTTCAATAAAAAAAGCGGTACAGGCGTGGAAGGGTTCGTAGGTATCTGAAGGAACATATTTGTAAAAAGCAATTAACACTTAATCCTCAAAATTACTCTACCTTTGCTCATAAAAGTGCAGATGTTTTTAGACATTTTTGAATCTGTTTTGGATTATAGTCATAAAATATAAACTCTTTGCAAACGTTTTAAAATAATAATAATAATAATTTCTGTAATTAGTGATTGCTAATAAATACAAATTCAATTAATTAGCAATTCCTTGTTTAATTATAGATCATAATGTCTCTATATTATAATAGCATTGCTATTATTGTATTTAATATACATTTTTATTCAATTGGAAGAGTATACAAGTTTTTTAAGGCACGTTTATAAATTGCTGTTACAGTTTTTATTGTCACTGTTCGCACTATTCCATCTTCACCTGGATGTAGTTCGACAATTCGCGCGATTTTCCACTTCATCGGTGGTAGATCATCATCCTTGACCATTACCATTGTGCCCAGCTTAATATTGCCTTGGTCGGTTTGAGACTGCCACTTGCTGCGAGACAATAACTCATTAAGTTACTCCTTATGCCACCTGTTCCAAAAATGTTGCCTCATTTGTTGTGCTAATTCCCAGCAATTAAGACGATTTGTAGGGATGTTGCGCAAATCATGTTGAGGTAAACTTGTCAAAGAGTTTCCAATTAAAAAATGACCAGGAGTCAATGGAAGTAAATCATTAGGATCTGAGGAAAGTGGAGTCAATGGTCTAGAATTAAGGATAGCCTCGATTTCGACAACATATGTATGAAGTTGTTCATAGGTAAACAAAGAATTTCCTGCAACGCGTGTAAAGTGTGTTTTAAATGATTTTACAGCCACTTCCCATAATCCACCGAAGTGTTGAGCTCTGGGAGGAATAAAATGCCAGCTGACACCTTTTTCTGTAAGATAGTTTTGAATTTTGTCATATTTTGTAATAAAATCAATTTCTTTAAATAATTGTTTTAATGTTGAATTAGCACCGACAAAATTAGTTCCGTTATCAGAATGAACTGATTTTGCCAGACCACGACAAGCAAAAAATCGTTTTAAACAAGCGAGGAATGCTTCGGTACTTAAATTATTAGCTAGTTCAAGATGAATTGCTTTAGTAGTGAAACATACAAACACGCAAACATATGTTTTAATTTTAGTTCGATTTCTTAATCGATGTTCCTTTGTGTAAAATGAACCACAAAAATCAACTCCAACTTGAAGAAAAAGACGAGAAAATGTAATTCTTTTCTTTGGTAAATTTCCCATTATGTATGTAGTTTCACGCGGTTTAACCTTAAAACATGTCACACATTGTCGGATAATATTTCTGACTGTGCTACGGCCATTTATTAACCAATAATTTTCGCGAATTCTATATAATGTATTTGTCATCCCTGAATGCATTCGATTTTTGTGTTTATCTCTAATTATTAAATTAGTGACATGGTTGTTTTTTGGTGAAATCGTAGGAAATTTTTGCGACTGTGGAATATTCGCGTGTACCAATCTCCCTCCTACCTTAATGATTCCGTTTTCTAAAAAAGGGTTTAAGTTGAAAAGACAACTGGATTTTGAAACAAATCTGTTGTTGTTTAAATCATTAAGTTCTCGCGAAGAAGCAGTAGATTGAATTAACTTTAAAATCGTTCTAACGGCGGAATTTCGTTCTTCTTGAGAAATTGGTCCCGTCAATCTTACGTTTTTGTTTTTAGACTTTAAATTTAAAATAGATCATTAAGAATATGCTATTACATTTTTAAGTTTTCTGAAATTGTCATATTTTGTCAAAAATGAAGTTTCTGTGTGTTTAGTTTTCAACAAAATAATAGGTTTTGTCTCGCGATTCTCAATTGTATTTTGCAATTTATATTCAAAATGCGGCCAATTTTCTTCATTTTCTGACAACCAAGCAAGACCTTTAGACCATAAAGCATTTTTTACAAATTCATTAACCTTTTGACCTCGAGAAATGAAATCTGCTGGATTGTCTTGGCTACGAACATGTCGCCAACTAGAAGCTTGAGTTTTTGATTGAATTTCTGAGATTCTATTTGCTACAAAAGTTTTCAAAGTATGAGGTGGAGGTTGGATCGAATTTTAAACAATGGTTGAATCAGACCAAAAAATTATTTTTGAAACTTCTAATTTTAAAGCGCGAAGGGTAGTTTCCAAAACTGTTGAATTAAGATTTTACCAACTATAATAATTGGGCCTAACAATCCTAAAGGATCAAATAACTTAGAACATTCGGAAAGAATAGCTCTTTTGTTCCTGATTTATTAGAATTAGACAACTTGACCGTGTAAAAAATTGAATCTTTTTGGGATCCCAATAAAGCCCGTGTTACGCCCGAGCTAAGGTTTAAGTTAGTTTACTAAATAGTTAGTAAAGTGGAGACAAGTTGCTGATTAGTCAAGTTGGTAAGATTTGACATTTAATTTTAGTGTGGATTCGTTTTGACTTTAAAAGATCTACGGGTCCTCGTTAAATAAATTTATGCGTATTCCTTTTATGTGATTGTTTATTGGTAACATATAGTTTAATTAATTACAATTACTTACAATTTTGAAGTTTCGTTGTCGATGAAATTACAAATGTGTGACTGCAACCAGGCTTGCGTCACCGTAGTATAAGTAGTATGTAGTTATAAGATTTTCAGTTCGTATTTTAGCACTTTGAAGCACTAAACGACTATTTTAATAGTTGTTTTCACAAACTCTAATTGTCCTTTCTGACACGGTACCTTGATACCAAAAGAAAACTTGTTCTCTTTGTAATCGGAAAGAACTTGCTCTAATTTTACTAAATTAGTAAGAGAATAGTAAAAGTGAACTATTATACGACGACAGCAATATCTTAAATTTGAGAATAGTGCAAGTTATTTCTATACAGAAAACAATTATTCTTTTGATGTTTGCACAATAGTGCAAGTTATTTCTTTACAGAAAACAATTATTCTTTTGATGTTTGACACTGATTCTACAACTCAATATTGCAATCGAAGGGCCGACTCGACGATACCGTTAGGGCAGAAACACACCGGAGCATTTGACAATTTCTTAAACGTATCAGGGGTTTTTATAGGATTGATCAGAGATTTATTAAATTTCAACTCTGAAAATTTGTAATAAGCACGTTCCTTATGAAAATTTGTAATAAGCACGTGCCTTATGAAATTTTGTACAAATTCAGGGTTGCATGTTTATTTGATTGATGATAATTGTTGATTATTATAGTCTTAACATAACATTTCAATTATCTTTTTCTATAATTTTTGTATTGATTGATGTTTTTGTTCATTTTTATAATGAGTATATGGAAATATATATATATATATATATATATATATATATATATATATATATATATATATATATATATATATATATATATACAAAATATATATATATATCGATATATAGTTGTTCGATAGTGTATAAAGTAGTGTTTTTTTGGATATTTTATCATTTAAAATAATTTTTACATTATAATAATTAATTGTTAACTTATTATTAATTGTTATTATTTGGATTGTTTGAAATATTTTATTTTACTATTTTATTTTACATGTATATATGATATTGGTCTAGGATATCGAACGCTGTTTCGATCGACATTTATATGTATGTATTATAGATTATTTGTATATAATGTTAGGATTATTTGCCATTCTTTGTTATGTTATTAATCGAAAAAGGCTTCTGGAGAATCCCAAGAGTCGTTATTTTTTGTTTAGATTCCGCGGTTTCTGGCATATCGCAGTTTTCGGCATTTATTTGAGAGTTATTTGGAGTTTCAATTGGGTTTCCTGGGATTTCCCAGAAACTGTCTGTGTCGTTATTGGTTGATTGTTGTGATATTGGTAATAATTTTTTATTTCTAAGGGGGCCAAAGCAGTTTAGTTTGGTGTGTCCTCTTTGAAAACATCTTTCGCAGCAGTTACTCCATTTAAATAATTTAAGTTTTAGAATGGTGGGGTCTTCTTGACATGAAACATAAATTGTGTTATTAGAGTTAGGCTCTCCTTCTTGTTCGCTAAAATAATAGGTTTGTTCTAAGGTTTTTAACATTTTTCTAGCGGCTTCGTGTTCTCCGTCTTTTATTTTTTTTCGTTTCTGGATTTTGTGATAAATTCGTTTCCGTTTTCTAAATCTTTAACTTTACATTCGACATCATAACGTCTATTACTAGGGGGTCCGGTCACATATATTATTGAGTAAATAGGTTTTGTTAGATTATATTTGGCAGTTAATTCCTCCAAGATTCCTTTAAATAATGGGAATTCGTTGATATTTTTTTTGAAGATTCATTGATTATGATCATTTCTCCTTGTAGTGGGGGTGTGCGAAGTACCACAGAAGTCATCTATAATACATAAAATAATGTTATTATTTTTATTCATAAGCTAATTTTAATTTATCAATGAGTTTTTGAAACCTTTGACCTTCATTTGTGATTAGAATTGCGGTATGTTTATCTAAGAGATCCACAATTTCGTATGGTTCGTGATAATATGTCTCGAATTTGCTTTTCTTAACTTCTCTTAGGACATAAGCTTTATCTCCTATTTTTCCTAAGAAGGGATTTATCTTTTTATCGTAGTTTTGTTTAGACTTAAGCTTGGCTTGTATGAGGTTTTTCGCGGCCATGTTTCTTATCTCTGTTAGCCTCGATATTAATTCAACTAAACAGGAACTGTAAGTTTCAAGTTTTTCTTCTGAAGGAAAGGAAGTAGGAGTTCTAGCTATTTTTTCGAATACTAATTCGAAAGGAGTGAAATTTGTAGCTTCATGAACTGATGTATTATAAGCAAACATACAAAATGGTAGTAATTTGTCCCAATCGTCGTAGTTTTCTGAATATTGTTTTAGGAAATCTACGAGAACTATATGGCTTCTTTCTAGACTGCCATTTGTTTGAGGTCTTTATCCTGGAGTTGTAACTTGTTGTACTCCAAAGATTTTTGACAATTTTCTCATGATTTTTCTTATAAAGCCTCCTCCTTTGTCAGTTAAAATTGACTTAGGAGCTCCATATTTGGAATATAATTCTGCAGCTACAGCGTGTGCTATTGTTGTGGTTGAAACATCCGGGATTGCAACTGCAATACAATTTTTTGATACATATAGTGACTTTTATGTCGCTATTTTGGAAAATTGTTTCTATTATGTGTAAAAATTCTCCTTTCATTAATTCGTCAGTTAGGTCATTCTTTCTGGAAATTCTAATTTCCTTTGAATTTTCTTTTTGAAGGATGATTTTTAAGTTTTGTAATGCATCGAGGACATCTTGTTTCAATAGTGGTTGAAACTGTTTATATTTTTTGTTAAGAAATCTTTTACATCGTCTTTTAAATTTTGAATTGCTGGTGGAATACTAGCAATAGATGTTTCTAATTTTGGCCTGACCATTCGGTTTTTTAGTGGATCGTTAGGTGATGATTGATTTTCTCTATCTTCTTCTTCGGATTCAGAAGTTTCTTCTCTTATTACAGGATGTTTATAAGGTGTTGATATTGCAAGAGGTTAATTAAAGCTTAAAGGTGTTAATGACTCTCTTGTTTGGTCTGCAAAAGTTACATTCTTTCCTTTATATAATTCTTCTGTCGTTTGCTTCTTTTTACTTACGTTATCGCTTTCTATGTTTTGAATTATGTCAGTTAATTCTTGTAACTCTTTGTGAGTACCTTTTAGAATTTCGTTTAGCTTTTCTGCAAAATCCGTATGGCTCCCAGGTATATATTCGTTTGCGGCTTTGTGGACTTCAGAATCGTCATCTCCAACCGATGCATTAAGCCAATTTCTTGCTGGTAATTCTTTTTCTGTTAACCAGTCTTCGTGTTGAGCCATTGATTCATCAAATCGGGCAATTGATTTTTCTAATTCCTTTGCTATTTATTTTCTTACGTATAGGTGGTTTCTCACTTTCATCTGAGTCGGAGCTTGAAGATATATCTTTGGTAATTTTGATTTTTGTGGGTCGTGGTTGGTTTTTATTTTTCTGAGAGACGCGTTGTCCAATTGAGCTAGTTTCTAATAATTTCGTATTTGTATTAGATTTCTTTGTAGGTTTTATGATGCCTTTAATTTTTGTTGGCTGTTTAAGAATTCCTTGTTTTTGAGTTGACGTGTTAGCAATTCCTGAACTTGTGGATGGAGCTGTAGGTTTAGAATTTTTAGATTGTCTGGTCTGTACAAGAATTCTTGATTGCTTCTTCATATTCGGTTCTTCTATTACTGTTTCTATAGGATTTCTTGATAATGCGTCCGCATTATGATTTAGTCTTCCTGGTTTGTACTTAAACTCGTATTCGTAATCTCTTAGTCTTAATCTCCAACGAACTAATCTTTGCCCGGGGTCCTTAATTGAGTCAATCCATTTTAGTGGTTCGTGGTCGCTAACTAATATTAACTTTTTACCGTAAATATATGGTCTAAAATGGTTAACCGCGTAAAGAACAGCTAGACATTCTCTTTCAGTTGTAGAGTAATTTTGTTCAGGTGCATTTAATACTCTTGATAAGTATGCTATAGGTAGGTCTATTCCATCCTTGTCTTGACTGAGAACGGCGCCTACTGCAAAATCTGAAGCATCCGTTGTTATGGTGAACATTTTAGTATAATCGGGATATTGTAGTTTGGGGCTATTGCATAACATAGATCTAAGTTCCTTAAAACTCTTATCTTGGTCTAGTCCTCACTCGAATTTGACGTTCTTTTTCAATAAGTTTGACAGTGGTTTTGCTTTTGCGGAGAAGTCTTTTATGAATCTTCGATATTAACCTGCGAGGCCTAGAAATTGTTTTACATTTCTGGGTGTTTTTGGTGTTGGGAATTGTTCTACTGCTTCTATCTTTTTTGGATTCGATTTAACTCCATCACTACTAATTATGTGTTCCAGATAAGCTACTTCTCTACAGAGAAATTCACATTTTTCGGGTTGTAGTGTCAAATTTGCTTCCTTTAGTCTTTGCAATAATCGTTTTACTTTTGTGCCATGTTCCTCTTAATCTTCAGCATATATTACAATATCGTCTAGGTAAACAAATAATTCTACACCTTGTAATCCAAGTAATACTTGGTCCATCAATCTTTGAAATGTTGCTGGAGAATTTTTTAGTCCCATTGGCATTCTAACGTATTCGTAATGTCCATGTACTGTTAAAAATGCTGTCTTCTGTCTATCCTTCGGATCTAATTCTATTTGATGAAATCCACTTGCAAAATCAAAAACTGAAAAGTACTGTGCTTGGCCCAGTGAATCAATTACACTAGTAATATGAGGCAGTGGGTAAAAGTCACCTACTGTTTTGTCATTGAGAGCTCTGAAATCTATAACTATTCTCCATTTTTTATTTCCCGTAGCATCAATTTTCTTGGGTATGATGAGTAATAGTGAATTGTAAGGTGAAGCAGAAGGTTTTATTGCTCCTTCTGAATTCATTCGAAAGATGACCTTATCTATTTCTTCTTTTTGGGCAGGAGAGAATCTATAAGGTCTGGTATGAATTGGAATTTCGTCTACAGTTATAATTTTGTGTTGTAGTTTATTGGTTGGTTTTAAAGGTTCTCCTGTTAAATGAAAACTTTCGGGAAACTCTCTTACTATGTCTTTGACATGTTCTTGTTCTTCAGCGTTTAAATGATCTAATCTTAAATTATCAATGATAGCTGAAATGCGATCTATTGGTTCTTCGTATTCTTCGTCTGAGGAGTCCTCATCTATTTCTTCACCTGGCAATGGATAATATTCAAAAGGAATGAGTTCCTGGGGTGGAACCTTTATTTTCACATCATTTACTGTAGTGTTTATTGCAAAAATGTGGCATAATCCGTTATTATTGGACACGATGCCTTCTCCTATTATTAATCCTTCTTCTATTTTAATTAGTGGTAAATAACCTTCTTTTACTTCACTATTTGATACTTCAATTGGTATCACTTGTCTACCTCTGGCTTTAATTGTTAATCCTCTTCTTTTGTTTTCTTTATTTTCCACTAAATTTTCTCTGCACGTGATCGATTCTGCGTCTTGAAAGAATATGGGGTTTACCGGATTTGCGTGAGTAACAATAAAATTATGCCAAAAGGAAATTTCGGCCTTTTCTTGTCGAAGATACTCCCGTCCTAATATGCCGTCGGACTGCAAGGGAAATTCTGAAGACACTACTTGGAAGGTAATAGGTTTTTTATTTACATTGACTTGGACTGTTCCAAGTGTGGGTATTTTTACAGGGGCTATTCCTTTAAGTTATATGGCTTCGTTTATTGTTACGTTTAATTCTGGTTGTAAAATGTCCAACTTTATTAAATTTACGTCGGCAGCAGTGTCAACTAATAGTGATGCCTTTGAATTTAAGAAATATGGAGAATTTAAAATTATTACTGGGGATTCTTTGCTGTGTTGGGCTTGGAGGATTGTTCTTGTTTTCGTAGTATCCTCACAGTTGCTTGACGCTCTTGTTTTTCCTGACTCGTCGTCGCGTCTGTCCGTCGAGCTGGATAGGAGTTTAAATGTTTTTCATTATTTGGAGCTGGAGATTGAGCGCGTGGGGGCGTTTTAGATCCTCCATATGAATTATTATGTCCATCTATTCTTTGTGGTTGTGGATAGAACGGATAAGGATGATAGTGCATGAAAGGTGGTTGATTCAATTGATTAGGATAATAAGGGTAAGGTGGATAAAATCCAGCAACTGGTTGTTGCAATTGGGGTAAATTAGATTGCCTTAAGATTCCTATGGGAGTAGGAGAATGAGAACGCGGTATATTTGATTGAGTTTCTGGATTAAAGCGTACACGAGGGCTAGGGCTCCTATTTCTAGTCTCAAAATTAGTATTATAAGTTCTATTTTCGCTCGGCTGCTGATATCTTGATACATGATACGTATAATTATTTTTCTCTGCTTGATGTTGGTGTCTTATTTCAAATTGTAGTGCAGCTTCTACAGCATCTTTCGTGTTTCTTATATTGCGTGCTTCTATTAAGCTCGCAATAGAATCGGGTAGGCCACTAATGAATGCTTCTAAAGCGCAATCGTTTAAGGGTTCTAGCATGTTTTTCATTTTGTCTGTGCCATATGAGTTTACGAGGGCAGAAGTAGCTCCGGCTACCAAAAGAGTTAATCTATCTAGATTCCCCGTTAGTTATATCTTCAATAAATTCTCTTAAAGGCATGTTTTTACCATCATAAATAGGAATATGCATAGTTCCTTGCTGAAGTGCAAAACATTCCGCCATGGTAGTAATCATGGGGTAATTATTGGTAGATTCGTTATCGTCAGTCCTTTTGCTGATTTGATTGCTTATTTTCAAATGAATTTAACTAATTTATTATCTAAATTTCGTTAATAATGTCAAAATTGAAGGGTAAACCTAAAACGCCGGTTATGTCCGTAAAACCAGTATAATTAATAGAGTGGAATTCTAATACCGTGTGATTAACACAAACCTTAGTTTGCCCTAAGGTTTCTATTGTACCTTCTCTGAGAGAGAGTTTTAGTGAAATCAATTCCAAAGAAGGAGTTTAATTCTTTGCATTTTATTAAATTTATGGGTAATGAATGATTGATAATAAATTTTGCTTCAAAATTTTAGCTATTGCTTCAATACTTTTTAAGATTATTTTTCTTTTTGTATCTCTAGTCCAGTCCTCGCCTAGAGAATTTATTTCGTTTTGAAAATAATTGAAATAGCAAAGTTGATCAAGACTAGCAGCTCCTAAAACTGCAATAATGTTAGAATCGCTTTGGTAATCTACCACTTCGAATTTAGTTAAGATTTCACTAAATATTTCTTTTTCACTAGTAAATGAGTTTATTATATTTATAAGTATATTTACTTCACCAATATTTTGAATCTCGTTTTTACAAAGTAAATGAGTTATTTTCTTATTAATATTAACAGAAGTGTTTAGCTCTGATCTTTTAATTAAATTTTTAAATTTTGTAGGGTCGAGAGCGTAATATTTATTTTGGGAAATAATATAATTAGAATTAAATTCACTAGTTGGATAAATACAAGGTGTTTCAGTGTACTTATTCATGAAATTGACTGAATTTATTTTTCTTGTAATGATTTATTATTTGACGTATTAGGCTTTTCTATTAATTCTTAACGTTGTTAGATTTTGAGTTATTTCTTCAAAACCGCCTTTAAATCTGTCTATTATTATATCCTTATTCCAAATTCCGTCTTGAGCAATTATTTTGTTAGTAAAATAATTAAATTGACAAAATTGATCGAGTGTATTGGCTCCTAAGATTGCAATTATATTAGAATTGGTTTGATAATTAATTACACCAAATTTTAACGATACTTTTTCACTTAATTCTCCTTTTGTGTAATATTCGTCCGTTGTGTAAACTGGTAAAATTACTTTGCCAATAGTTTGAATTTCTCTGTTAAAGAGTGAGTGAACTTTCTTTTTATTAATTCTAACAAAAGGTTTTAACTCCGATTGTTTGATTAGATTAATGGATATAGTAGGATCAATAAGAAATCGTTTATTTTGAGATATACAATGATGAGAAATAAAATGTCCACTTGGGTAATTAAAAGAGGAATTAATGTAATTATTCATGAAATTATCTCAAGTATTCTATTTATTAAACCCCTTTAGTCATTATTAGCGCGTGTTATCCACCAAATAAAAACAAAGAAGGCAATATACGTTAAAAAGAAACTAAAATAAACGAAACACATTGGTGATTTTTACTATTTACTCAAAATTGTTTTTCAAATTTTAGTGTATGTATAAGATTCTGAATTAATGTTTTTAGATTAATAGTTTTCTTTTGTATTATTTTTATGGATATTTGTATTAATAGTGTGTCGTCAGTCCGACTTTAATAAGTTCGTACTACTGTGAGACAATTTGCCTAAAGGCAAGATACAGTAGTTTGAGTAAATGCAATTCTTGTCCAAGAGAAAAACGCAGAAAGGACCCCGCACAATTATATGGGAAATCCGGCCCCGGTCAGAATTGGTTGTAACTGAATATTCAGTTTATTGACATAATTAACAAAAACTTAAGGAAATATTTAGAAGTACTACTGTTTTCCCAATAGAAGAACTAAGGATAAATCAACAAATAAACAAAATCTTTAATAATAAACGTACAGGAATTTGAGTACTAACAAAAAAATATAAAAACGTTTTAAACAGAGATACAGAAAACGAAAGTAAAACTATCCTACCTGATAGCTAAAACAATAATGGGTTCTAGCTACTGTGGCACCAGACTCAAAGCAAGAAGACTAGAAACAGGAGGTAAAACTTTGGTAGTGGGGGTATGGCAATGCTCAGTCGCTCCGCATTGCTTATGTTTATGATCATTCCAAAAAATGGACTTCTGCGTATCTAACACACATAAACACGAGAAAATATATTGTACACAAATACAATATGAAAAAATTGTCGTTCGTTTTCAGTGTTGTGTTTATCTTTTAATACAGAGAAAAATGAGTTGGCTATTTGGAAAATTAAAAATCTCAATTTCTGGAGTTTGCCAAAAGACGCAAAAATGCGGCAAAGTATGGGAGAATAAAAAATTGTTTTGCTGTTTTTTGTTCCTGTATTTTTTCTAAGTGTTCGCGTAATATAATTATCGTTGTTAATCACGTTCATTCCAAAATGTGGGAAACGCTCATTAGCTCTACTTTGCCGAACTTTCCCATACTTTGCTGGATTTCGCCCAAACTGTCATTTTCACACCGGTTTTTCCTTCGTGAGCTTCTTCCTTTTTCGTGTTTCGATTGCACTTTAAAGATAATCTCGAATCAAAAGCATAATATACATACGTAAACCACACAGTATAGAAAAAGAATATGTGAGTGATGTGCAGAAGCATCGTGCCGTCGACTTTTCTAAATGAAACGCCTGGTTAAAGATAATTAGAGAAGAATGGGTTATATTAGTTTCATTACATTTTCGAAAATCACATCAAAAAGCGACCTTTTAATGACGTTATCAGTACGGAAACATAATTGAAAGATCTATTTGTTTCGATTTCGGCACCAAAGCTAAATGTTTTTGTTTTTATATTTAGTTTCGATGCAATCCCTAATGTTGGCTTCAAAACTTCAGATTCTTTTTAGTTTTGTAAAATACAACAAAACTAAATAGAGTAACCTTTTAGTTTCGTTGATAGCACGAAAACTTCATTCAGGGACCTTGTAGTATTGTTTCCTGCACCAAAACTGAATAGTTTTTTCGTTTTATTTAGTTTCGATGTCATCCGTGAAGAATATAGTACGGTTAGCAAGAAGAACATTTTCATTTTTCAACCATAATGAATAACCATGTATATAATAGTTATTATTTGCAAAAATAATAAAAAAAAGACAAATGCTAGTTTCCTTTTGTTACATTCACACAAAACATAAGTAGCCCCAGTAACTGCAATTCGTAGTCACTTTAAAAATAAACTTCAGCATGCAACGTCAGAAAAGCATACCATTTTATAAAATATAAGTAATAATTAATACTACGATAAAAATAGTTCATAATACTGCTTACAACAGTAGAAGTATTGTAGATTAATTTTTTATACAAAAATGTAAGCTTCAGAATCCAATTACATACAAGAACACCACTTTTTTAACAAAATATGGAGTTTAAAAAAGGGGTTTGATCTGTAGGGGTTGGTGGTTTATAGGGGTAAAATAAAGGCTTTGAATATTCTGAATGATTTTTAATTATTTCAAGAACTACTTCTTAGTTAGGGATTGATTCATGGGGGTTGGTTATTTTGAAAAGGGCTTTTTCTTTATTAGGAAAAGGTTGGAATACATTTTTATTTAGTTTCAAATGTAGAAAAAAATCTATAAAAGTTCTGAACTACTTTGATACGGTTTGAGTCATGTTTTTGAAAAAAGGGGTTGGTTTTGTCAGTGTTGATCGTTTGGAAAACCACTTTTTTACAGAGGGAATCTGTTTTAAAGCTTCCTTAGTCGTACTTAAGATTAAAATAATGGCTTCGAATAATCTGAATGAGTTTTAATTATTTTAAAAACTTTTTCTTAGTTAGGGGTTGATTCATGGGGGTTGGTGATTTTGAAAATAGATTTTTCTTGAATAGGAATGTTTCTCGAAACGTTTCTAGACATTTTGAGGGTCAGGCAAAAATGTGTTTGAATATTCTGAATGATTTTCAAGTATTTCAAGAACTACTTCTTAGTTAGGGGTTGATTCATGGGGGTTGGTGATTTTGAAAATGGATTTTTCTTGAATAGGAATGTTTCTCGAAACGTTCCTAGACATTTTGAGGGTCAGGCAAAAATGTGTTTGAATATTCTGAATGATTTTCAAGTATTTCAAGAACTACTTCTTAGTTAGGGGTTGATTCATAGGGGTTGGTGATTTTAAAAATAGATTTTTCTTGAATAGGAATGTTTCTCCAAACGTTCCTAGACATTTTGAGGGTCAAGCAAAAATGTGTTTGAATATTCTGAATGATTTTCAAGTATTTCAAGAACTACTTCTTAGTTAGGGGTTGATGCATGGGGGTTGGTTATTTTGAAAAGGGCTTTTTCTTTATTAGGAAAAGGTTGGAATACATTTTTATTTAGTTTCAAATGTAGAAAAAAATCTATAAAAGTTCTGAACTACTTTGATACGGTTTGAGTCATGTTTTTGAAAAAAGGGGTTGGTTTTGTAAGGGTTGATCGTTCGGAAAACCACTTTTTTACAGAGGGAATCTGTTTTAAAGCTTCCTTAGTCGTACTTAAGATTAAAATAATGGCTTCGAATAATCTGAATGAGTTTTAATTATTTTAAGAACTTTTTCTTAGTTAGGGGTTGATTCATGGGGGTTGGTGATTTTGAAAATGGATTTTTCTTGAATAGGAATGTTTCTCGAAACGTTCCTAGACATTTTGAGGGTCAGGAAAAAATGTGTTTGAATATTCTGAATGATTTTCAAGTATTTCAAGAACTACTTCTTAGTTAGGGGTTGATTCATGGGGGTTGGTGATTTTGAATATGGATTTTTCTTGAATAGGAATGTTTCTCGAAACGTTCCTAGACATTTTGATGGGGAGGGAAAAATGTGTTGACCTTTATAATTGTTTTTGGATTAGGGGAACAATGTAAGCTTTAAGTTTACTGTATGGGGTGGTTTTACCCCTGTATGTTTGTACCAGTTGATTTTTAAGTAAAATTTTAAGAACAATTTGTGATCGGGATATTAATAAGTAACTATTTTTCAAGTTACAACCAATTCTGACCGGGGCCGGATTTCCCATATAATTGTGCGGGGTCCTTTTCAAATTAAACACTGATCACTTGAAAACTACCGGAAAGTGATTAAAATTATTAATGTTACAATGATAACACTTAACTAAACAAAACGCACGTTCGGATAATTATTGTCTTGTAATTTTCGGCCTTTTTTATATTAAATTTAATCTCTATTGTATTTTCTAATTTAACTTCTTCAAGATAAAATGACAGCCTTTCCATAAATTTATTACCTGCAATTCCTGATACTGTTGAATGTGATTCCGTATTTATGATATTAAATTTGAATTCTTCGCATAAAATTGGAATAAGAATATTCTCAGAGTTATAATTTTTTGATTTAATAAAAGGAACCAATTTATTTCGTTCTATTAATTTAAATTCTATAATAGGAACGAAGAGGAATTCTACAGATCTATTTTGCAAATAATCTGAATAAATTGTTACGATGTTAAACTTTTTTGTTCAAAGAATAATAGAAATAATTAAAATTAAGAACAATGAATGTTAATGATAATTCGTTTTATTTTCATTATTGTGTACAAGAGTAATTGTTCTATACTTTATTTTTATTATCTAATACTGATTCTGTGTTTTGGAGTAATTTATCGAAAAAATCAGAAAATTCTTGTTGTGTTTTCAATGTTTTTACTTCTAATAATTTTTCTACGGTTTCTAAGGATTTTTCCTGTTGTTTTTTTGAACTTTTCGTCCTCCTCTATTCCTGGGCTTTTTCAAGACTTGGTCCTCGTTTTGCATGATAGTTTAAACTGAAAGAAAAGACATTTTGTCTTTAATTTAGTTTAACCTGTTGTTTTTATGATTAAATAAAAAGAAAATCAATTATTAAAGTGAAACAAAAGAGATTCCCGCCGAACGGCGTAGAACTTCAGTGTATTAAGGTCGAAATTCTCCGAAAAGACGTAAAATAACTTTAATTATGTTTCAACTTAATTAATTTTCAATTATTATATTTAAATTAACAAATTCGCCGAAAAGGCGTAAAATGCTACTTTTAAAGACTTAAGTTAGTGTGGAATGAAATCGTTTTATTAACAATTTTTTACAAAAGCAAAATTGCAAGGTCAAAATTCGCCGAAAAGGCGTAAAATCAACCTTTTAAAACGATTAGTGTGTAGTAAAGTAATGTGTTATGTGATTTGTATATAATATTTGCTGTGTGTTTGTGTGAGTTTTGTCAATCTAATATTTTATCCTAAGTGTAACTGAATTTTAACTTGCACCACGTGAATGGAAAGAAAAGGCTTCATATAACTCCTAACCGCGAGCAGAAACAACAATTATAAGCGTTAATTTTCAATTACTTGCACAATAATCGAGTACAATTCTATCCGCAATTGCCGATTAAAGAAAGGAATAGTTTATTAATTAAGCGTTACTAAAATGAATTTAAGAGTAAATTTTTTTTTTGAAATTTGAATATTTTTGGAATATTTAATATTTATTAACAAAAGTAGCAAATCCCACCGCTGCCACCAAATCAGCTGTTACGCCCGAGCTAAGGTTTAAGTTAGTTTACTAAATAGTTAGTAAAGTGGAGACAAGTTTCTGATTAGTCAAGTTGGTAAGACTTGACATTTAATTTTAGTGTGGATTTGGTTTGACTTTAAAAGAACTACGGGTCCTTGTTAAATAAATTTATGCATATTCCTTTTATGTGATTGTTTATTGGTAACATATAGTTTAATTAATTACAATTACTTACAATTTTGAAGTTTCGTTGTCGATGAAATTACAAATGTGTGACTGCAACCAGGCTTGCGTCACCGTAGTATAAGTAGTATGTAGTTATAAGATTTTCAGTTCGTATTTTAGCACTTTGAAGCACTAAACGACTATTTTAATAGTTGTTTTCACAAACTCTTAATTGTTCTTTCTGACACGGTACCTTGATACCAAAAGAAAGCTTGTTCTCTTTGTAATCGGAAAGAACTTGCACTAATTTTACTAAATTAGTAACAGAATAGTAAAAGTGAACTATTATACGACGAAAGCAATAACTTAAATTTGAGAATAGTGCAAGTCATTTCCTTACAGAAAACAATTATTCTTTTGATGTTTGACACTGATTCTACAACTCAATATTACAATCGAAGGGCCGACTCGACGATACCGTTCGGGTAGAAACACACCGGAGCATTTGACAATTTCTTAAACGTATCAGGGGTTTTTATAGGATTGATCAGAGATTTATTAAACATCAACTCTCAAAATTTGAAATAAGCACGTTCCTTAAAAAAAAGTTTGTAATAACACGTTCCTTATGAAAATTTGTAATAAGCACGTTTCTTATGAAAATTTGTAATAAGCACGTGCCTTATAAAATTTTGTACAAATTCAGGGTTGCATGTTTGTTTTCCTTTTGTTTATTTGTTAATTCTTGAAATTCATACTTTGATTTATCCTATATACGTGACTGTTTATACACACATATAAGAGCTTTTCTATTTTTTTGTGTTTTGAACTTATTATGACTATCTTACCTATTTATTGATTGATTAATGATTATATATCTTATAATTTAGTTTATAACGTTTTATTTTTGTCATTATCGATTGTTAATCAATCATTATGTAGCAGCAGTCGGTTTTATGTAAAGTAGATAAGTGACCGACTGTTGCTTTCCGTTTATTATCTTGTGTGGATAATTGATTATACTCTCACTCTCATGTTAACCGATCTTCATTCATGCGCTTATACACTTCACACATTTATATTTTTAAATTATTGAAATCAGTTTACTATTTACTTTTAGAATTACATATATAATAATGAAAAATTATATTTAGGGATGTAACAGCCCGAGTGCCTTTATTGTATCAGAATTATCAAGTGGCAAAAATTCATCTTTAGAATCAAAACAAAAATTCTTACACAAATCTGGACAATTTGAGATCCATTTTCGTAAGTTAAATCCCCCTTTTGAAAGGAGATTAATTAAATCATCTCTTAATCAAAGTGTTTTTTGAAAAGTATTACCACCTGTCATTACATCATCAACATAAAAATCTTCTCTTAATTTCTCAGCCGCGAGTGGAAATGATTTCTATTCATTATCGGCTAACTGATGTAATGTGCGAATCGCGAGGAATGGCGATGATGAGAGTCCAAATGTAACGGTATTTAATGTATATACCTTGATAGGTTCATCTGAATTTTGACGCCATAATATTTTTTGAAACTTCCGGGCAGCCTCCGCGATTTTTACTTGTCGGTACATTTGTTCTATATCCGCGGTAATTGCATACGGGAAAGTTCTAAATCTCGTAACGATCGAGAAAAGATCGTTTTGAATAGGTGGACCAACTAATAAACAATCATTTAAAGAAACCCCAGTAGAACTCTTTGCAGAACTATCGAACACAACTCTAGTTTTTGTGGTAGAACTTGTTTCTTTTTTTACTGCATGATGAGAAAGATAGAACCCAGACTTAGGATCGTCTAAACCTTTAATCGGCGACATATGTCCTTTATCAATGTAATCTTGCATGCAATTACAATATTGTGTTTTAAGATCTGTATCTTTCGAAAATCTCCTTTCTAAAGCGTGAAAGCGCTGACAAGCGATATTGTGAGAATCGCCTAACGAATCTATTTTATCATTAAATGCGAGATGCACAGAATAGTTACCTTCATTGTCCCTAGAAACATTTTTAATATAATGACACTCTGTCGCCTTCTCTTCCTCGGACCGAGGTTTCACAGCAGATTCGTCTCCTAATTCCCAAAGAATAGGCAATTGTTCATAATTAATTAAATTGCAAGTTAACGATGGTGACCGAGGAGAAACACAACGATCAGATAATATGCAACCTAATTCGGTTTCTTGAAGCATAGCTGATTGACCTGTAATGCGTATTTGACCGGCATATAACAGATCGTAAAAATATTCTGCACCAATTAGAATGTCAATTTCTGCTGGCTCATAAAATAGAGAATTAGCTAAGAATACTTCACTATGTATTTTTATTGAATTCCTATTAATAGCTAACGAAGGCATTTTCTCTAAAATTTCATGAAAAATTAAGAAAGACATATCAATTATGCGATTTTCATACTTCGATTATATTTTTATCGACGTCATGAATTTAATTTCCGAATAAAGATTCTCTACACCTTTAATTTTAATATCTGTTCTTTTTTTCGATAGACCTAGCGAATTAGCTAATCGTTCTGTGATTGAATTACATTGAGAACAAGAATCTAATAATGCGCGACAAGGATGATATTTTCCTGTGCTATCCAAAATGTTAACCACTGCAGTACCTAAAACTACTTGTGATTGCAATTTTCCTTGATAACTGATTAGTGAAGTGGTAGTTGAAGAAGGAGAGTCTTCTTTACCTTCAGATTCAGATTTTCTGATACTTGTAGAAATTTTCCACATTTTGAAAGCAAATGTGAACTTGAACATAGTGGACAAGAGTTGTTTCCAGTTGGAGATTTATTTTCAACCGTGTTTGATAAACAGGTTTGATTTTGCGAATTAGATGATCGTGAATTTGAACCCTTCTTTGGAGCTTGATTTAAATGCTTATTTTCCGATTTGTGAAATGATTGTGTAGTTTCTATTAAAGTTCTACGTTCTAAAAATGAATTGATTTCGGCTAAAGTTGGTAGTTTGGTACTTTTACTTGCCTCTTCCCATTTTTCTCGATTGTAGTTATTTAATTTATCTCGAAGAATATAAATGAACATTAAATCCCAATGTTCTACAGGCACTTCCAGAGCCTTAAGAGCGCGAACATGTTTTTGAAAATTATCCAACAATGTGCGAATAGAATATTCTTTGGAAATATACCTTAATTTAAATAATGCTTCAATATGACATTCCAGGAAAAATCTTCGATTATCAAAACGTGTTTTTAATAATTCCCACGCAATGGAATAATTATCAATAGTGGTTTCTATAGAAGCAATTACTTCCGCGGCATCTCCCTTTAGACAGGATTTCAAGTAGTGAAATTTATGAATCGTTGGTATAGAAGGATTATCATAATACAACGATTTAAATGTGTCATGAAAGGCCAACCAGGAATCGAATCCACCATGAAAGGTGGGAACTTCAATTTTTGGAAGATGAAATCCTGACAAAAAAGGAGTCGAGGATGATGGATTGCTTCAAGGGGGGGGAGTTAGTAGATAAACATTCATTTCTGTGAACAATTGTGTGAGCGTTAGATCGCGCTTGATTTATTCCCTTTAATATATTAATATATTTTTTGTATAACCCGAGGCTATTGTGAAATCTTTCTTCAAAATAAGTTCTTTCACATTCTGGATTTTCAAAGTCTTCCTCATTTGTTAAAACGCTATCTAATTGTGTCTGAATGTGGTCAAACTTGTCCCATAGTTCCAAGTGTTTTTCTAGACCAAAATCTAAATTGAGAATTGAAAGATCAGATTGATCGTTGATAGAAGTAAGAAATTTTTCTGAAACTGTCAACTGACAATTACTTCATCGAAGTAATTTTAAATTTGCTTCTTCTGCCATTTTATCTACTGTAGATTATATTTTCATTCATATATAAATTTATCAAAATCAAGGCACATGAATCAAAGGATCAAAAAAGTTTAGGAAATTGGTTAACTCTTGACTTACTTCTTGATGATTCTCAGCACTTTCCATGAAACCGATGCTCTGCTGATGATTCTTGATGATTCTCAGCATCTTCCTTGAAACCGATGCTCTGCTGATTACTGTAGAGAATACACTTCTTGAAAATATTCTTATCGTCGTACTGTATGATTAGTTTTGACGAATTTGTTCAAACTAAAATGTAAGTTTGATTTCTGAGCCTAGCACACACTAAGTACACCTTTAATCACCACTGGTCAGTCTTTTCTTACTTCTATTTATAGTAATGCCCCTTTATATTTTAGAGTGATCATATTAAAGTTCATAATGTATTATAAAGTGAATAAAACACTTAATAAAAAGGTGAATAAATATCAATCTGTTAATTGACGTTGATGAGTATAACAATTAAATGTTTGAAGAATAAAACTTTAGTGGTACAGCTTGATATTGCATTTCATCAAATCTGACACTACATTAACAGAACAACAGTTCTTTGTGACTCGCGACACTGATATAAAGTTTTTATTTTATCTTCACGAAATGTTTGCACGTGAACAAAGTCGCGAATTCACTTCCAAGTGAAATAAAGACTCACTGATTTATCAATATTTATAGGATTGATTAAAACAATCCGGCTCGAAGGACCATGTTTTATTGTGAAATGAGAATTGGTAATTTAACATAAATAAGATTCAAATTAATTTTGTCTTACAAATTCTCTTATTATAATTTTATTAGATTGTAAGGCGGTACATAACGCTTAGTGTGGGAGCCGATAGTTTGTGCTCGGTGTTCTAAGCTAGACTAACTAACGTTTTTATTTTATTCATACAGTTTTTCAAAAGCTAATATTTGGCAACATCGCATTTTTGATCTGAGATTTGGCAACATAGTACTCAAAAGTGGGTTCAATAAAAAAAGCGGTATATATAAACTCTTTGCAAACGTTTTAAAAGATACAAATAACAATATAATTTTCTTTAAACCTATCATGCCAGTAATATACCTACTCTACCTTTCGTTACAATATTATTTGTAGTATTATTATTTTCCTAGATATTCTATATTTATATTGCATACTTGTAAACTTTTAATCAGATACATAGCGACATAACAAGGGTTGTAGGCTTAAAATAAGTCAAATTTGACCTATAAATGGGTCAGGCTTAGCCAAACAGATCACCTAAATCAAAAAATTCCATTTTTTAAACCAAAATATTTTTTTAGTCTCAATATGGTTCAGAAAAATCCTTGAAAATCTTGAGACAAAAATTTTTTTTCTTTCAGTACTCATTGAAATGAGCTACACTCGATTCTCGTTATAACGACGATCTCGGGGTAATCTGTGAATTCGCCAAAGTTTGTTTTCACCAAAGCGTGAATTGACCATCGTTTGCTGTATTCAGAATGCTCAGTATGTAGCAATGTAAACAAGATATGCAGAATGTCATGCTTGCTCCTGAAATTGAAAATGTCGGTAAATAAACTGCAATTTAAGTGTGCTTAATAGAAATAGATGGCGCAGTAAGAATAATTCTACAAATATTATTAAATAAAATTAAATAAAAATTATTAATAAAAATGTGTTTTAATTAATTTACAAAAATTGTGTATAATAATAATAATCATATTATTTTTACTTCACGAACATAATAATTTTAATTAATTAATTAAATTGTTATTTTAATAATAATTAACACTAATTATAAAAGTATTCTAAATTTATAATTATAAAAATAATTAATATTTTGTATATTCAACTTTAATTTGCAAGAGTACAAATGTACGAAAGAACTTAATCCCATTTTTAATAAATAATTAAATGTTACATCCTGTACAATTTTCGACTTTTTCTATTTTCCCACACAAAAACACATGTTCAATTAACCTTAAAAAGGATCCCACAAGTGTTACACAAAACAGACTCGACAATTTCCAAGTAATCTTTTTCCTAAAAAAACTTGTCGACTCTCAATTTTATTGCTCACAGATTGTACCGTGAAAAGGGCAGTTTCACATTTCATCCCTCTTAACGGTCAAGTTTAACCTTTCAAAAAATACTTTTCTTGAACAAAAATCAAAAGTGTTTCCAAATGTTAAAAAGGAAACCATAAATTGTAAAACAACCTGTTGCCAGATGCTTAAAAAACAGCCTCCTTCAGGACACAGCTGAGAGCAATAAATATGTTAACTTTCTTGAAATAGTAAAATTATTAAAAATAAAATATTATTAATAAATCTAAAATAAGGTACAATACACAATGTCTCTAAATAACTTTCCTTTTTTTAAAGGCATTCTTATATTATATTGCAGTACTGTAAATCATAACCATTCAAATCTAAAATACAATGTCTATGCACCGACTCTAAGATTTAAAGTACTATACACCTGAAATAATTTCAAAATAAAAATAGTTATTTAAACTAAAACATAACCCTAATTTCTGGTCAAAAATAAACAACAACAAAATAATAAACTTAATTAAATAGTAAATAATGATTAAACCAATAATAAATTGTAAATAAATAGGTAATTACACGAATAATTAATATTAACCTTATTATTAAATAAAATAACCAAAAGGTTATGAATATAATAAACAATTAATGGTAAACAAATAATAAATTACTGAAATAATAATTATTAATGAAATTACCGATAAACAAATAAATAAAAATTATTTTGAATAATTAAACTTTAAAATATAATTGATTGTTGTTATTAATAAACAACGAACAAATTACTATCAACAAAATTGTAAAATAAACCAATTTAATAGGTTAGAATTATAAACAATCAATTATTACTCAAACATAACCCTAAAAATTACGATAAAATTATAATTCAAAAAAGTACATATAATTAAAATTTGTAAACAATTAAACTACGTTATAAAAATTAATGTAACATTAGTATTAATTAGTTTATAATAATATTTTGTAAAAACTCTAAAACGTGGAATAATATCCCTACTTAAAGTAAAATCAAAAGACAAAATCCCTACTTTCTGGAAATAGACACTGACCTACGGTACGTCCCCTTAAGTCACACCCCACAATAGAGGGATGGGTCTCGAAGGCCCAATCCTGAAACGACAGACCCTAATTTTCCTTGCTTTTCTCCATTTTCTTTCTACCATTTTCTTTCGGAAAACCAATCCTAAAATTTTCCACCCTCTTTTTCCATCTCTCTAGAAATATTTTCCCAAAATTTGGAAACTCCTTAAAATCTAAGTGGGGACAATACTTTAAAAACAGTGTCCACACAAGACAAGTTAGTTAGTTCTCAATTCAGAGTTCAATTCGCAAGCAACTATCCAAGCAACTATCCAAGGAACTATCCAAGCAACTTTCCAAGCAAAAATCCAAGTTCTTATTTCCAAGTTACAAAAATCCAAGTTCTTATTTCCAAGTTACAAAATTCCAAGTTCTTATTTCCAAGTACAAATTCCAAGTTCTTATTTCCAAGTATAAAAATTCCAAGTTCTTATTTCCAATTTAAAACGTATCTCGAAACAAGTTTTATTTCCAAGTGAAAAGTAGTTCGACAAATTTCAAGTATTATTTCGCGAGTGTCAGAAAATCAAATTAAATCCAAGATTCAACAGTTTTAACTATTTTCTCGAACCATATATCGATATATCGATTATTAATATCGATACCTCGATCTTCGATATATCGATCGATATACCGCCAATATTCGAATTATTCCACGTTTTATAAACGGAATATAAAATAAAAAGTGAGTACCAATAAATTATCGATTTTCTTTATTAAATTCATCTTTCTCTTCTAAACTTTATTCTACTTAATTTCTCAAATCCTATTATTCTACGAAAGTGAGAATATCCTTTACCAATACCAATTTGTTTAAAAACCTTTGTGACTCCTTAACGTGTTACCTATGTAAGAGTCTAGGTTCAAAAACAATTATTATTTATTAAATAATTATTTATTTAATAAATAAAAAAACAATAGTAATTACGATCCGTTCATAGGACGTAACATACTATTAATTTTTGGAGGCCCCGGAGGGATAATTCGAGTTATATTTTGTTAAATTTTCTTCTATTTTGTCTCTATACTATCTAAAATGTGTGCAAAAATATATGTCTTTCGTTTTATCACAATCGTTCTCATGTCCAAATAATAAGTGCAAATTACGTAATTTTCCAAACAAAAACTAGAAATTCCAATAATATTTAAAAAATTTTAATTTTCTATCGAAGTTTAATAATATATTTTTCAATTTAAATCAAAATTTTGCTTGAAATTGTAATATTTACGCTCTTGCCTGCCACTCAACGCAGCAAGCGAAGCCTATTTCGGTACGTGTACATAGACGCTCCCCACTCGGGCAATCTTCGTTCTCTCTTACTCCTATGGCAGCTTGCCTGCCTATAGTCTTTCTCTCTCACTCCAATGGAGCAATAGTTCGTTCTCCCTCACACTCATAGTAGTCAGCCTGCCTAGTGCGTTCTCTCTTACTCCTATTACGACTACGTCTCCCCACAAGTGACGTAGCAGGTAGAGTCCGCGCGCGACTGCTGCCCACTATCCGCGACTCCCGAGCGTTATCTCGCGAACGCGAAGTCCCTCACGGTTTTTAATATCATTTTTGAATTTTCTGAACTCTTTATTTTTTATATATAAATTTTTTTTTTTTCAAAATGGAAAATATTCCTGTAAATCCAGAGTTGTTACAAATAGTCAAGTCAAACTATAAGGAACTTATATATTTGAGACGTCAAGTTAAGGCATTGGCAGAGGAAAATCGAAATTTGAATACTATTGTGAAGCGTTTGGTTAGTGATTCTAATATCCCCGAAAAACAAAATATTATCGAAGAAATCGAATTCGCCTTTACTAAATTGACTATTTAAATTTTTTTGTTTATAATATTTCAAATTTTAAAACAAAGATTGCTAACGGAATAAAATAAATTTTAATCTATGAGAAATTCTAAAATTTTTTTTTCAAATGAATTGAATGTTGTTTCTGCTAGATTAAAAATTAAGTGAGTACCAGTTTAAAGTCGATTTAATTAATTAAATGCAGATGGAATAATTATTATCAATCCAAATTTTTTTTTTAATTATATGTCCTCATGCGGGATTGTATAAGGAAAGAGTTGTGGAATTGAATTATTAATTAGAAAATATTTTTAAAAATTTTATAAAAGTTGTAGAAATTTTTATCTCTTCATTTCTTTTTATTAATTTAAAAACAAAAATGAAAAAAGATTTAATCCAAATGAATATTGAGAAAATTTTAAAACAAGGAATTATTGAAATTATTCCTTCTCCTTATCCTGTTCCAATTCAACAATCTTATAAAAAAAGAATTATTGTAAGATTTTAAAATTTTATTAGTCCCTTTTTCCAAAATAAATAAAAGAAGGAAAATTTATTTCAAAATATTAAAATTTTGAATTAAATTTTACTATTCATACGCGCAGGTACACAATAGCTGCATTAGCGCATGCGTGTCACTGCAGCATTGAATATTTTAATTATTTTAAATAATAGGATAATTAATTTTATTTTTTCTATAAAATAAAATTAATTTAATAATTTCTACTTTCTCGAATAGATTATATCTATTTTTGCAGAATAAGAAAATATCCTTATCCATGGAAAACATTCCTCCTTTAAAAGAAAATTCCTCTAATAAAAGGAAAAGAGGAAATAAAAAATTCGTAACTATTCCGAATAGTTCATGGATGTATTATAATTTAGTAAAGAAACCAATAAAAATTATTCCAACTCCGATTGTTAAACCAATTATAAGAGTACCTATTCAAGTTGAGCAAGAACAACCTCAAAATTTTGAAGAAATCGATTTAACGATAGAAGAAGCCATTTTATTGAGAACTCGCGCCCTCGCGGAAGAAACCCAAGCACGAAATATTATATTCCCAGAAATAATTGACCTAACAGACTAGAATACTGATTTGTTAAAATTTTTTTTTAGTGTCTCAATATTTTACGGCACCCAAGAAATATACCGGAACACAAAGGAAAGCTATTAATAGAAGGTTAGCTAAAGCTAAAGCGGCGAAAGGAGAACCCTGGTTACCAATTGAAGAATTTCGCAGGTTAAAAAGGGAAAGACAAGCGCTGTTACAAACTCTTGAGGCCATCGAAGAAAATCAAATATTTCCACCTCTCCCCAAAGAAGTGGAAATCGAACCACTTCCACCTCTTCCTAAAGACGAAGAAGTGAAAACAATTATTATTCCTCCTGAAGAAAAAGAAAATGATCCCACTTTAATACATCCTAGTGTTTATAAAACCCTTAGTTTAGACACTAAAATAAATTTAATGCGTAAGAATTTATGTAGTCACATGTTAGTTCCTAATCGATGTGTAAATTGTTTAGAAAATTGGAGAAAAACTTATAAAATACCTAAATTATCAAATAAATAAATTATAATTCAAATCTTGTAAATTTTTTTTGTCTCCTTTGTCATTAATTTTTTTTTATTATTATTTCATTTATTAATGAGTGATAAAAGAATTACTCGTCAAGGAGCAAAAGAAGATCCAAATTTATTAGAAGAACTTAAACAATTTAATCCTTTTAATAAATCTGAATTAACACCACGTTCGCCTATGAAAAGTAAAAAGCCTATTTTAGATTTATCCACGAATTCACCAGTCAGTGAAATACATGACGATACTACAATTAAACATATACAAGAAACAGACACACCACTTAATTCAAACATCAAATTTTACACTTCTACACCTAACCAAAAAATTTTAGATTATTCAGATGAATCAGAAAATACCACTATAGTTTCTTTAGATTCGGAGAATTTAAATCAAGTTTTATTAGGAAATAATTTTTTAAATCCAGATTTAAATAATTCGGACCCTAATATAAATTCTAATAATATTCTCCCACACCAAGTGAACATGGCTTTACAATTTAATCAAACTGTCAGTTTGACAGACGCCCTTAAGGCAGTACCAGAATTCGATGGTACAAATGTATCTGTGTATGAATTCATACGGGGATGTTTAGAAGCCAAGGCCATGATAGGAGAGGCAGCGGAAGAAAACCTCACTAGGTTAGTAAGAACAAAAATTTACGGAGAAGCTAGAGAGACCATATGTGGTCAGACGTTTAGAAATATCGATGAATTAACTAATTTCTTACGAGACATATATGCAGTTACAAAAACTGTAAAACAATTATACGGTGAACTAGGTAATGAATATCAAAAGGAAAATGAAAATGTTCTAACATTTGCTAACAGAATCCGCGATATAGGGACTAGAATTTTAGAGGCTCAAAGGGTAGCAACAGATGCCGCGATTACTGACGCTTTTAGAACTGAAACTCAAAATGACGTTGTTGAATGTTTCAAAGATGGCCTTCTGCCTGAAATTGAACAAAAACTAACCCCTCAAGTCACGATAAACGACGTCATTAAGGAAGCTATCAAAATTGAAAAAAAAATTCTTGCACAAAAAGATAAAAGACGTGGAAATTCGGAAGTTAAAATTCACAAAAGAAGAGATATCTTTCAAACGGAAGAACAGAAATCTCCACAAAATAATCAGGACATTGCCACTGTTTCCTGTCAAATTTGCGACCGTAAAGGTCATTCTGCACTACAGTGCTATAGGATTAGACCATGTTCGGTTTGTAATAAGACCGGACATGATTCTAAGTTCTGTAGAACAAGTGGCGCGGAACAATGTCAAATTTGTAGTAGAACTGGACATAATGCCAAAAACTGCTATCAAAATCCTCTTTATAAGAAATCTTTAGAACCGGGTCAAAATGAAAAACAAATAGAATCTAGGGCCCAATTTAGATGCCAAATCTGTAACAATGTTGGCCACACAGCAGCGACATGCAGAAGTTTAAGAAAAACAAATGATATAGAATGTCATTATTGCAAAAAACAGGGGCATAAGATAGCAGATTGTAGATTGCGTGCGTATAATAACAGTATTAGGGATCAGGGAAACGATCAGAGTCCCTATCGCCAGAGCGTCAATCAAGGGACCCTATCCCATCCAAATCGCTCGATCAATCTGACGGAAAGCGAAAACCTTACGTCAGAATTAATACCCTCGATTCAGAATCCTTAAAATACAACCCTTATATCAGTATGACCATAGGTAACTTAACCAAACCTGTAAATCTCTTATTAGATACAGGCGCAGAAGTAAATTTAATAAAACAAAGCGCAGTACCTATGGAAGGAAAAATCGATTGTAAAGACATCTACAAAATCAGTGGTATAGGAGGAGATTCATCGGACACCATAGGTTCTTTTAAATTGAAAATAGCTAATCAAGAAGTAGAATTTTTGGTAATTTCAGATTCTATTTCCATTCCTTATGACGGTATCCTAGGAACTCAATTTTTCTTTCAAACCAAAAGTAAACTGAACTTTAAAAATCAAAAATTAGAAATCGGGAATATAAAAATTCAAATGAAAAGAATGCCGTTAAACAAATTAAAAGATAATCCAAATGTATACTATTCCAAACACGCTAACAATATAGGTAGATTACCTATATTGGTTATCCAACACATGCTTAGTAATGTTGCCACTTCTTTTCTTATTGATACCGGATCTGAAGTAAATCTAATGAAAGAAAAATTGTTGTTCAATGGCGACTGTTATGATTCTAACAAAAAACTAATTTTGAAAGGTATAGGACCGGAAACAATTAAAACTTTAGGTAGCATAGATTTATGCATTTTTGGGTCAGAATCTGAATTTCAAATAATCGATGACGAAGTTCCACTTCCATGCGAAGCTATTCTAGGATCTAGATATTTCCAAGAAAGCGGAGCAATAATCGATTTCGAAAATTCTATCTTTCTTGTAGATAACATGAAATACTGTATAGAGTATAAAATCAGAAACTCCCTGGACAGACAAATTAACGAAACCACTATCCCTGAAATTAAACCTGATTCAAATACAAAAGATTCTAAAAATCCTGACATTAAAAGTATAGGAGAAAAACATGTGTTTCTCCTCTCTAATAACGAAATAAAACGCGATCTAAATATCAATATTTGTGATGACGATTATCCACAAGAATTAGATAAATTTATCCCTGATGAAGAAATTATGCCTAAGGTAGGTTCAAACGACATAAAGGACTACCTACGACTAGACCACTTAAATTCTGAAGAAAAAGCTCACGTTCTTAAATTAGCTAGGAACTACAGAGAACATTTTTTTCTTCCTGGGGACAAACTCACGGGAACAGATAAAATAATGCACAGAATCCCGACTATCGATGACATTCCCGTTTATTCAAAACAATATAGATTTCCCCATTCCATGAAAAAGGAAATTTTAAAGCAGGTCAAGGAATTATTAGATGCGGGAATAATCAAGCCTTCTAATTCTCAATATAGTACACCATTATGGATAGTACAGAAGAAACCTGATTCAGAGGGGAATATTAAATGGAGAGTAGTGTTAGATTTTAGGGCCCTTAACGAGAAAACTCTGGGGGACGCGTACCCATTGCCTAACATCACGGAAATTTTTGATCAGGTAGGGGGCGCCAAATACTACTCCGTTCTTGATTTGGCTAAAGGTTTTCTGCAAATTAAAATGGATCCCAGAGACGCTCATAAAACGGCATTTAGTACACCTTTTGGTCATTATGAATTTACTCGTATGCCATTTGGCCTTAAAACCGCTCCCGCCACTTTTCAACGCCTCATGGATCAAGTCTTAAAAGGGTTGCAAGGAGAAATCCTCTTTGTTTATTTAGACGATATAGTAATTTACGCCAACAGCATCGAAGAACATGACCAAAAACTAAAACTTTTAATAGAAAGGTTAAGTGATGCAGGCCTTAAATTACAAGTAGACAAATGCGAGTTTCTAAAACAAGAAGTTTCTTATTTAGGACACGTGCTTAGTGGAAAAGGATTGAAAGTAGACCCTAAAAAAGTAGAAGCTGTAGAAAAATTCCCTAATCCTAAAAATGTTAAAAATATCCGCGAATTCTTAGGTCTAGCCGGTTACTACAGACGTTTCATTAAAGATTTTGCTAAAATCGCGAAACCCCTTACTAAATTACTACAAAAAGATATAACATTTGAATGGAACGAAAAGGCAAACGAATCCTTCAATATCCTCAAAAATCTTTTGTGTAATGCGCCATTACTTCAATTTCCTGACCTAGACAAACCTTACAACGTAACTACCGATGCATCAGGGTACGCGATTGGAGGAATACTGTCCCAAGGGGATATAGGTAAAGATAAACCCATTGCGTATTTTTCCCGAGTTTTACGTGGTCCTGAAATTAATTACGAGGTTTATGAAAAA
Source organism: Leptopilina drosophilae (assembly GCA_032873175.1). NCBI lineage: Eukaryota > Metazoa > Arthropoda > Insecta > Hymenoptera > Figitidae > Leptopilina > Leptopilina drosophilae. The sequence goes on from CM065483.1 coordinate 37,843,786, forward strand.
GAAGCAAAGGCTATAATTGATTCAGTAGAAGCATTTAGGTCGTATGTATACGGTAGAAAAATTACGATTTATACCGACCATCAACCATTGGTTTGGTTCAAAACGGCAACCTTAAATACTCGAATCCAAAAATGGCGATTTAAACTTTCTGAATATGAATATACAATCATTCATAGATCAGGAAAAACTAACACGAATGCAGACGCCCTTTCAAGAAACCCTATAGAAGAAATTTCAATTAATGTTTTGACCAGAGCTCAAAAGAAAGTATTAGAATCTCATGATACTCAAATCTCCCAGACTCCAGTACCAAATCTCAAACCCCCTTCACCAATTCTAAACAAAGGTTCTAATTCAAAAATTGACTCCACGTCCATACCCAAACCCACAGTGGTAAATCCTCAAGAATCAGAAAAGGAAGAGATTCTTAGCACAAATAAACCTGTGGAACAGGTAACATTTCAAAGATTTCCCAAACGGAATTTAGGTATCCCCAAGCCCAGGTACGAAGAATACGAAAATTCTAAAGAAGAATCCAATGCAGATCCCGTACCTCTCACAAATCCTAAATCTAACCCCCAAGAAGACAGTTCGGACGGTTTTGAGGAAGAATTATTTCCTAAAACAAAACCTCCACAAACCTCAAAAATTAATAAAAAGAGAGGACGTCCAAGAAAAATTCCCATCCAAGAAAAAGATATCGTCTCTCGTGATGTTATCTTTCCAAACCCAAGAAAAAACGCTAGAAAAAGAAGATATTTACGCCATGACTCGGATACCGATTCAGAAGATAGTAGTTCGACTTCTTCTGAAGATTCCCTAAGTTTTACTCCCCAAATTGGGAAACTTAACATAATTAAAACTAGGGAACCCATTCAATATAGACAGGATAATATCGTGTATTTTGTAACCACCAAAGGCTCTCCTTGTGATCTAGGTGCCGAAAAACTGATTGAACACAATAAAATTCCAAAAAAGGGTACCTTTACAATAGGCGAGATTAATGGAGTTAAAAGGAAAAACAATCGCTACCTATTTTCTATGTGTTTAAAAGATGAAAATCCTCAATCTTTATCACAGATCCGAGATTCAATTCTGCATCTATTTAAAGATTTGAAATACATTTTGGAAAGCTTGAACCAAAACGAATTTTCAATTGCCAAAAGTGAAAGAATTGAAAATTTAGATTGGGAAGAGATATTTAACTTGATTAATTTAGTCTTTAAAGGATCAAATATCACAGTCCTGGTCTGTTATGGTACAGTTAGCTACGTCCCTCTTGAAAAGAGAAATGAAATTTTTGAAGAATTTCACAAATGCCCTATTGGAGGTCATAAAGGTGTTAGTAAGACCTACAATAGGATTAAACAACAATATTTCTGGGAAAGACTAAAAGACGACGTTACTAGACGTATACAACAATGTTTAGACTGTCAGTTAAAAAAACTAGTGCGACTAAAAACTAAACAACCCATGGTAATTACGGATACTCCTGGTGTTGCTTTAGAAAAAATCGCAATGGACATAGTAGGACCTTTAAAGAAAACCAAAAAAGGAAACGAATATATCCTCACGATACAAGATCTGTTTTCTAAATTTTGTTTAGCCGTACCGTTATCTAATACCCTATCAAGTACTATAGCGGACGCTTTCATAAAAAAATTCATATGCGTTTTCGGTTCTCCCAAAACAGTTCTAACGGATCAAGGAAGAAATTTCCTTAGCGAACTAATGCATAGAGTATCCAAAAGATTCAGAATAAAGAAAATTCGAACCACAGCCTTCCATCCCCAATCTAACGGTTCCTTAGAAAGATCTCACCATTCATTGGCTGAATTCTTAAAACAGTATACGGACGCAGACAATGAATGGGACGAATGGATAGACATAGCTATGCTAAGCTATAATACTAGTGTCCATGAAGCCACTAAACATACTCCTTATGAAGTAATATTCGGACGATTAGCAAGACTCCCTTCTAGTGATCCTCTTCGAGAAGTTGATCTACTCCCTACTTTTAAAGGATATGTTTCGGAACTAGTAACCCGATTGAACGGAATACAAAAAATAGTCTACGAAAATCAAATGATTTCTAAAGAGAAATCTAAAAATCACTATGATAAAAGAATCAACCCTGTAAATTTCAAACTAGGAGATTACGTATTCTTACAATCAGGTCCGGTTCCTGGTAAATTAGGAGACCATTATTCTGGTCCTTTTAAAATAACACAGCCCTGCAAATGTAAACGTTTTCACTGTCGAATGAACGAGACTATGTGTTTCCGAAGGCAATTTTTATGCTGAACACGAATTCGAAGGTCCAAATGTTCCATCACGTCAAGTTTTTGAGAAAAACGGGGTTGAAACCCCCAAAAAATGCGTTTTTGGCAGTTTTTGAACAATTATTGTGCTAAAACTATATGTGTCAGAAACTTCCCTCTTATAAGAAATTAAAGCGCTAAAGTGGTGCCCTTTTAATGAGCTAATAGGCGAAATTGGATTACATCAAACCCTTAAAGTAGGGGGTGTGTTTATATCTTGGGGTGTTTTGAAATAAAAAACAAAGTGCAATACGCTCATTTTCTTGTAACTTGGTACACAATTAGAATGAGCAAAGCATTTCACACGTAATTTTTGATGTAGACCGGTTTTCAATTTTAAGGGTAGAAAACACCCTATTACGGTTTTTAAAGATGTAATGAGTATCACAGAAAGAATATATCAGATGTTCACAAAATTGTTACTCGGGGGTTTTCGGGGGTCTCTGATTTCAAATATAATGTCAGATTTTAAAAAACTTCAAAATGGCGGATTCCATATGGAGGATGAAGGAATTAAAAATTAAACGGATTTGATTGAAACCCATTCCTCAGGGGTTTTCATTGTAGCTCGGTAAACAAATCAGAACATATTTGTTCACTAAGGTTACATTTTATTAAAATCAAGATCATTTAGCCATTAGAATTTCTTTCTATGTTGCCAGAGTGCACACGAGGAGGCGATCTAAGTTACACTCCAATTATTTTTTTTTGTTATTTTTTAATTTTTGTATTTTTTTGTTTTTTTTTGTTTTTTACTTTAAAAATTTTTTTTTTTAAATAGAACACAGGAACACAAATTAATTTAAGAGAAAACAATATTCTATTTCTCCGACTCAAATGATTCAAGGAGGAAACTGCGCTTCTGAGATTTTCTTTTGTGCTTCAATTCTGGAAATCGCGTTTGAGGGGGACCAGCAGTAATCAGACAACATGCTTGCGTCCCATCTTCCCCTGAGTAACCTTCTCTCCTATCTCTTTGAGATCTTGGTGAAATCTCTCACCTGTTCGTCACTTACACTTCCTAGATTCACTTCAGGAAAGAAATCCAAATGATCAGTTTTAGAAAAATGAACTTTTTTTTTCTGCTCATGTTGCAATTTAATTCTTTGAACTCTCGTAACATGCTCTTCACCAAGTTCTTCAAATTTGGATCTTTTTGATTTCCTAGAAATCCTTTTACAACATTTTTAAAGTCAATCCAAGCTTTTTTCTCAATAGGTGTCATGGTTTTCTCAAAAGTTTTGATCTTCCATTAAGCGCTCTGATCTCTGGTCCAACAAAAAATGCCCTCTTTTAAATTCGCATCGCTTAAGTACGGGAATTTTAAAAAACAAATTATATTCGAAACATTTTCCATCTTTGGGAAGTGCTTTAACATTACTGTTGTTCATTAGGTCAATTTGATATGAAGTGGAGGTAGAAGCATTTTCTTTGGATCAACTAACTTTTCTATAATAACATTCTTTGAACCAGGAAGGTATTAAAATTTTCTCTGGGGTTTCCACTTCTTTCCAATCCATTGCTCAGCTCTAGCCCTACTATCCCACTCACATAAAAAAACTGGGGAAATTTTGTGAAACCTGATTGTTGACCGAGAAGCAAGCTATCACTTTTAAATCCCACAGATCGACCAATTGGTGTTCATCATAACGGGAATTGAGTCAAGGCATAATTTTTAAGTTGTCATATGTTTCTTTCAATTGAACTGAATGAGCTATCGGTATCGACGCATATTTATTCCATTGCTCAAGAGAACAGCTTTTTAAACTTCGTTTTGATGCGTCAATACAATAAACGAAATTCGTCATCAGAATAATCCTTGAGCCCATATTTTTTCAATAGTCAGAAACATTTGTACAATAACTAGAGAGTCCTGTTTTGTGAAAGAAAGGGAGAAAACTCTTTTTCTCGATGGTCTGTACCATGATCAAAGAAGTATTTAAATCCAAAAAAAATTTCTTTTCTTTCAATCTTGATCCAAGTAGTTCTGCTTTTTCTTTTGACAAATTTAAATCTCGAACAAGATCGTTCAATTCGCCTTGAGTTAGATGTAATTGTTTTGTTTCGTCTTTTGCAACAAATTCTACATCAGAGGACTTGTCATTAACCTCTAAATCATTAGAATCTTGATTATCAAAATATGCTGAACTTACTGACATCATCATTTCAAAGGGTGAAGAAGGGATAGGAAGATCAGGTCACATGAGGGATTGGCTTCGTTTACTGCAGAGGGAACCTCTGGGATACTTTATTAATTTCTTCGTTTTACTATTAAACCCATGAAATTCTGTTAAACAGAAGTAACAGTCTCCAGGAGTAAAATGTGGCTCCCGCCAATAAAATCATTGGAGAACCAAAAGGCATAGATACTTCTTCGATTTCTTTTTTCCAGTTTAAGTAATGTTGTATGACAACTATTACAAACTTTGTGAGGAACCCATGACTTATTTGGTTTGTTATTTCAATTGAAAAATACTCTTTATATATTACTTTTACATGCTCTGTTATAGTGAGTTTATCCTTAACTGTAACATATTTTCACAAATAATAGCAAAAGCTATCTGGATCATTAATACAAAGTTTATTTCGATGCATCGTTCTTTAACAGTTGGAAAGCAGAGAAGAATTCAGTATAAATGTCAGAAAGTACTGACGACTCACGAAATAAATTTTTCGGTAGAAGCAAAACAAATGAAAGGTTACGTAAATTCTTTTTCATTTATTTGTATCTACTCCGTCATTTGTTTAAATATAGAAATAATTTTTTCATCCAAGTATTTTTGTCTAATTATACCGTGTTTTGATCCTACCGAAAAATAAATTTCGTGAGTCGTCAGTACTTCTGACAGTTTACTAAATGCTTCTCTGCTTCCAATTGTTTAAAGAACGATGCAACGAACAATAAAAAACTTTAAATTAATAATCTAGATAGCTTTTGCTATATTGAAATATGTTACAGTTAAGGATAAGTCAATACCACTAGATCATGTAAAAAGTCATTTTATAATGATTTTTTTCAATTTGAAATAGCTCACCAAAATAAAATCATGGGTTCTTCATCAAAGTTTGCGTAAAAGTTGTCATACATTTTACTCCTGGAGACTGTTACTTTCTGTTTAACAAAATTTCTGGGTTTATTAGTAAAACGAAGTACCCAATGAATTTGTTGCAAAAGGTTAGACAAGACAACTACATCTAACGCAAGGTAAATTGAACGACCTTGTTAGAGACTTTAAATTTGTTAAAAAGAAAAAGCTGAATACTTGGTTAGAAGATTTAAAAACAAAGGGATTTTTTGATTTTAAATAGTAAAAGGATTTCTAGGAAATCAAAAAAAGATCCAAAATTTGAAGAATTGGTGAAGTAGGCATGTTACGAATGTTTCAAAGAATTAAATTGCAACATGAGCATAAAAGTTCATTTTCTAAATGATCATTTGGATTTCTGTTCCTGAAGTGATATCTAGGAAAGTGTAAGTGACGAACAGGGTGAGAGATTTCACCCAAGATCTCAAAGAGATAGAGAGAAGGTATCAGGGAGACAGATGGGACGCAAGCATGTTGGCTGATTTACTGCTGGTCCCTCAAACGCGATTTTCCAGAATTGAAGCACAAAAGATAAATCTCAGAAGCGCAGTTTCGCTTGAATCATTTGAGTCCGCCAGGAGAAATAGAATGAATATTGTTTTCTTAAATTAATTTGTGGTTCCTGTGTTCTATTTAAAAAATTTTTTTAAAGTAAAAAACAAAAAAAAACAAAAAAAAATACAAAAATTAAAAAAATAACAAAAAAAAATTGGAGTGTATAAACTTAGATCGCCTCCTCGTGGTGCACTCTGGGCATACATAGAAAGAAATTCTATGGCTAAATGATCTTGATTTTAATAAAATGTAACCTTAGTGAACAAAGGCTATTATCTGAGATTTGTTAACCCAGCTACAATGAAAACCCTGAGGAATGGGTTTTCAATCAAATCCGTTTAATTTTTAATTCCTTCATCCGCCATATTGGATCCGCCATTTTGAATTTTTAAAATCTGGACATTATATTGAAAAAATCAGAGACACCGAACAAACCCCCGAGTAACAAAGTTTTGTGAACATCTCGTATATTCTTTCTCTGTGATATCATTACATCTTTAAACCGTTAATAGGGTGTTTTTAGGAGTTTTTTACCTTAAAATTGAAAACCGGTCTACATCAAAAATGACGTGTGAAATGCTTTTGCTCATTCTAATTGGTGTACAAGTTTCACAGAAAATGAGCGTATTGCACTTTTTGTTTTTTATTTCAAAAACTCACCAAGATATAAAACACACCCCCTACTTTAAGGGGTTGATGTAATCAATTTCGCCTATAGCTCATTTAAAAAGGGCACACACTTTAGGCTTTAATTTCTTATAAGAGTGAAGTTTCTGACACATATAGTTTTAGCACAATAATTGTTCAAAAACTGCCAAAAACGCATTTTTTGGGGGTTTCAACCCCTTTTTTCTCAAAAACTTGACGTGATGGAACATTTTGGACTTCGAATTCGTGTTCAGCATAAAAATTGCCTTCGGAAACACATAGTCTCGTTCATTCGACAAAAGCGATGCAGGGCTGTGTAATTAATATTAACCTTATTATTAAATAAAATAACCAAAAGGTTATGAATATAATAAACAATTAATGGTAAACAAATAATAAATTACTGAAATAATAATTATTAATGAAATTACCGATAAACAAATAAATAAAAATTATTTTGAATAATTAAACTTTAAAATATAATTGATTGTTGTTATTAATAAACAACGAACAAATTATTATCAACAAAATTGTAAAATAAACCAATTTAATAGGTTAGAATTATAAACAATCAATTATTACTCAAACATAACCCTAAAAATTACGATAAAATTATAATTCAAAAAAGTACATATAATTAAAATTTGTAAACAATTAAACTACGTTATAAAAATTAATGTAACATTAGTATTAATTAGTTTATAATAATATTTTGTAAAAACTCTAAAACGTGGAATAATATCCCTACTTAAAGTAAAATCAAAAGACAAAATCCCTACTTTCTGGAAATAGACACTGACCTACGGTACGTCCCCTTAAGTCACACCCCACAATAGAGGGATGGGTCTCGAAGGCCCAATCCTGAAACGACAGACCCTAATTTTCCTTGCTTTTCTCCATTTTCTTTCTACCATTTTCTTTCGGAAAACCAATCCTAAAATTTTCCACCCTCTTTTTTCATCTCTCTAGAAATATTTTCCCAAAATTTGGAAACTCCTTAAAATCTAAGTGGGGACAATACTTTAAAAACAGTGTCCACACAAGACAAGTTAGTTAGTTCTCAATTCAGAGTTCAATTCGCAAGCAACTATCCAAGCAACTATCCAAGCAACTATCCAAGCAACTTTCCAAGCAAAAATCCAAGTTCTTATTTCCAAGTTACAAAAATCCAAGTTCTTATTTCCAAGTTACAAAATTCCAAGTTCTTATTTCCAAGTACAAATTCCAAGTTCTTATTTCCAAGTATAAAAATTCCAAGTTCTTATTTCCAATTTAAAACGTATCTCGAAACAAGTTTTATTTCCAAGTGAAAAGTAGTTCGACAAATTTCAAGTATTATTTCGCGAGTGTCAGAAAATCAAATTAAATCCAAGATTCAACAGTTTTAACTATTTTCTCGAACCATATATCGATATATCGATTATTAATATCGATACCTCGATCTTCGATATATCGATCGATATACCGCCAATATTCGAATTATTCCACGTTTTATAAACGGAATATAAAATAAAAAGTGAGTACCAATAAATTATCGATTTTCTTTATTAAATTCATCTTTCTCTTCTAAACTTTATTCTACTTAATTTCTCAAATCCTATTATTCTACGAAAGTGAGAATATCCTTTACCAATACCAATTTGTTTAAAAACCTTTGTGACTCCTTAACGTGTTACCTATGTTATCGAAAGCTGTTACTTTACTTTCTTGTGTTCAGTGATTTGCTTTCATTCCGTCTTAATTAAATTTCCAACAAATCCTAAATTTATTACAAAAACAAAATAAAACTCGAAAGTTTCCCGAACTATTAGACGAGAGTCTAGGTTCAAAAACAATTATTATTTATTAAATAATTATTTATTTAATAAATAAAAAAACAATAGTAATTACGATCCGTTCATAGGACGTAACATAAACGTATATTAATACTTATTTATTTAATAATTAAATTGATAAATGAAATGCATTCATTAATCAATTTATAATTTTATTAAATAATAATTTTTAAATACTACTATTATTTATTTAATGTATTATTTATTTTATACTTATTTTAATTGAAAACCTAATTAAATTTAATAATTTGAAAAGTAAATAACGTAAAATAAATAATAATTATTTAATAATTAATAATTATTTGCAGAAAATTTTTATTAATTAAAAATATTAATTATTAGTTCATTGTAATAATTGGGGTCGTAGCGATTCTAAGGAAATAAACCCTACAAAATAAAATTCTGCACAATTAACTTTACACTATAAAACTGTACACAATATGTTTAGTAAATTTTATTAATTCTATGCAAATAAATTGTACAGGAAAAAGTCCTACACATTAAAATTAAATAAAACAAAATATATTACTAAAATTTTTTAATTCTATGCGATTAAATACTGTACATAAAAAAATTCGACCCATTTTATTTTATTTAAACGGAAATTCTACAAAAAAAAACTTTAAATAGATTTCATTATTATTTTACACTGTTAAATACTACATCAAGAATTTCTACGCGATGTAATGAAAAAAAGGCAATTATTTTTTAAATTACATTTTTAATATCCTACACATTTAAATTGAAAACCAGAAAACTGTACACAATGAAATAATTTGTTTTAGAAATTTTAAAACACTATAATCAAATATATTAAAAAAAAACTCTACCATTAAAATAAAATTAATATAAAATTTTTAATCTAATTTGTTAAATTCTATACCAGAAAATTGTACACAAATTATTTTTTGCAATGAAAAATATTTAATTTTAATTATTATTTGATATTAATCTTTATTTGTTTTATTTAATTTTTAACCCTACACATCTAAATTCAACTCTGGAAAACGGGGCGGTATTAATCCTACACAAATAACTCTACACAAGAAAATTCTACACCGCTAACTGTACACGAGGAAACTCTCAACAGAATTTGAAAAAAAATAATCCTACACAAGTAAATACAACATCTTAAAACCCTACACAGTAAACTAAAAACTAATAAACTCTCACCGTAAACTGCAAACGAGTAAACTCTACACAATCATGAAAAAGTGAAAATAAGATTTTTAAATTATTCCACACAAATAAATCCAACATTTGCAAACTCTACACAGATATAAAAATTAATTAATAGATTCTTATTAGAATACTACACAATTAAATTCTACACATAAAAATTGGGCGATATTAAGCCTTCACAAATAAACTCTACACAAGAAAATTCTACACCGTTAACTGTACACGAGGAAACTCTCAACAGAATTTGAAAAAAAATAATCCTACACAAGTAAATACAACATCTTAAAACCCTACACAGTAAACTAAAAACTAATAAACTCTCACGGTAAACTGCAAACGAGTAAACTCTACACAATGATGAAAAAGTGAAAATAAAATTTTCAAATTATTCCACACAAATAAATCCTACATTTGCAAACTCTACACAAACATAAAAATTAATTAATAGATTCTTATTAGAATACTACACAATTAAATTCTACACATGAAAATTGTCATTAACCATTTTGGTTTATATTTTAATTTCTTCACAATTAAACTCAACATTTGTAAATTCTACACATAAAGGGAAACTAAATAAATCCTACATAAATCAACTCTACACACTCAATGAAAATTAAACTCCACACGAGGTAATTGTACACATGTGTTATTTGTCGTTTTGAAAACGTTTCTCTTTTGCTCCCTTAGTAACGAGATTTAATTGATAAGGAAATTAGTTGTTAACAAATTTAATTGTTTATTTAAATTTTAATTGTTCCAGTGTTTTCTAAATCATTTTCAGACTGATTGTGGAAATTAAAAACATTTTTTGTTATACTTTTTCTTTTGTTACAAAATATTTCTTTCAATCTGTCATGAAATTTTGTCTTAATTTGTTGCTTGAATCAGATTGTTTACAAAAGATGTCAGATTTCATATTTTTTTCTAGTAAGCATATTAGTCTTTTTAAGCTTTTAGATGTATTTACAGGGTTGCCACAGGTCTGGAAAACCGGTAATTGTCAGGGAAATTTATAATGATTCGGAAATTCCATAATAATTTCAAATTTTTGATTTTCTGATACGAGCGGGTGGGAACGCTGGCTAATAAAAATGCTCCAAAAAAATTGTCATTATACTCAAATTAAAGCTCACTTTTTCTTGTTTAATTTCTGAACAAGAGAAGTAATTTTGGTTGAAAGATTAGAAATTTATGCATTTTTATTTTTGACCATTTTGATATTCTTCAAATTTTTGGATTTTCTGATACGTGCGGGTGAGGCTGCTGGCTATTAAAAATCCTCTAAATAAATGCGCATAGTACTAAAATTAAATCTCAAATTAAATCATGATAATTGTTTTTTAAAAATTTTCTATAAATGTTTGAAAGTTATTCTGCATTTTAAGTTAATGCAAGTCAGGGAAAAACTATTTTTTGTAACTGTAAAACCGGGAAAAGTCAGGGAATTTCAAAAAAAAATTCGCATTTTTAAGGGGAGGCACCACCCAAACTTTGACCCCTTTAGATTTAAATTATTAAAGTAGGTTATATTTTTTTTCTTGCACCATTATTAACCCTAAAATATATACAATGGTCAAAAATTTGAAATTTTAATTTTTGAAGAGGTTAGAATTTTTATCTTTTCACTAATTGCATATTTTTGCAAATCCATGCGAGAGGTTGTTTAAAACTATAAAATAAGTTTAGAAAAAAAATTTCGTGAAAAAATATTGAAAATTGTAAGAGAAGATTAATTTTGAATGTTCAAATTTTACAACTTTTGACATATTTCCACAGTCTTAGACTAATAATCTCTTTGAGAATATCAGTGTTTACAAAAATTTATTCGCTAAATGCAAAAACCATGTCGAATAACTTATTTACTAGATTAAAATTTTAACGTATGTTAAAATTTTAACCTAGAAAATAAAATTAATTTTGACAGATGTTAAAATTTTAATATAGTAATTAAGTTCTTCGACATGGTTTTTGTATTTAGCGAATAAATTTTTGTTAACACTGATATTCTCAAAAAGATTATTGGTCCAGGACTTTGGAAATATGTCAAAAGTTGTAAAATTTGAACATTCAAAATTAATCTTCTCTTACAATTTTCAATATTTTTTAACGCAATTTTTTTTCTAAGCTTCTTTTATAGTTTTAAACAACCTCTCGCATGGATTTGCAAAAATATGCAATTAGTGAAAAGATAAAAATTCTAACCTCTTCAAAAATTAAAATTTCAAATTTTTGACCATCCGACATATTTTAGGGTTAAAAATGGTGCAAGAAAAAAATATAACCTACTTTAATAATTTAAATTTAAAGGGGTCAAAGTTGGGGGTGGTGCCTCCCCTTAATAATTAGAAAGACTTTCATTAATTTTCGGAATAATTTTATTAAAAAGTACTTTTTGATATTCACTGGCACACAAAAAATAGTTATTTATGATACAAGTGCGTATAATTTGATTTACGCACGAGTGTCATACAACATTTTTTACAACACTCATCTCTTCCCTTACCGAATTTTGATTAAAAATGATTAAATATAAATTCTTTTAAATAAAAATCATTGTAAATAATAATTCTCAAAATCGAAATTTAGAATAAAATATGATTCTAAAATTCTAGATTTGATTTTAGTTTCTGACAATACTTTGCCAGACTCTTTCCATGCTTTGAAAATTCACATAAATGAAATAAGTCGTAACCATATTCACTTTTGTGGCATTTGTTGTTTATAAACGTTTCTCTTTTGTATCCTTAGTAACGATATTTAATTATTTTTAAATATACCGTTGTCTTATGTGTCAAATTACATAATAAATTAATAATTACATCTAAATGTATTATTAAGTTTAAAAATGGATCAGGAGGGACAAAACGCTATTGTACGAGAGCCAGGTGAAAGGCCTGGTACCTTTAGATATTTTTATCGTGGCTACTGGTACCATAAAGATATGCGACAACAACTATTAAATAGAGAGTTTTTTCGGTGCGCCAGAAGATCGACTGTTGCATGCCCAGGAATTATAGTTGTCAATCTAATAACTGGTGAAATCGAAGAGGTTAACCATTATTTTCATGGGCCCAATCCATACGGCTTATTATTATGTAGGTTAAAAAGAGCTCTACGATTTGAAGTTGTGGCTGCCAGGGGTCCTCAGTCGTTGCGACATATTTTTGATGAAGTTTGCTCAAGGTGTTTTTCAAGTTAATTATAAAGTTACTTAATAAAAAATTAATTTATTTTCTCAACAAATTGAAATACAAATATATTTATATAGTAGAATTTTTCTTGGAAAGTGTTATACTTTTTAATAAATTTTTATTTAACTCGATTAGAAAAAATTTTAATGAGAGCTTAAATCATTTTTAATTCTTAAGATTTAAAGTTGACTGATATATTCTCTTATAGTTATATTCTTGATCGAGTTACTGAAAAATTGCCTATACAAGACAAATCAATTATTACTCTAAAAATATATAGATTTCCTCTTGAAGTGTCACGGCTCATTTCTTTCGAGACCGAAAGATCAAATTTATCAAGATATATGGCAATTCATACGCAGCCTATTGATGAAAGTCTTGAAGAATTTGGAAATCGCCTTCTAGAACTTAATCTAGAAATGACTGAGGGGATTTATCGAGGTGTAATACGAGGCATCGATGGTTCTACTGCGCTTGTATTTGCTTCAGATACAATGATCCGTTTATTAGGAACAGCACAAGTTTTGAGAATGGATGGAACATTCGATGTTAGTATGACTTTCAAATACAATTTTTTCGTTTCATCGATTAATCTACATATATATTTAAATTGAAAACAAAATCCATGTTAAATACTCGTCATTTACTAATTATAGTTTAATATAATTTAATCACTCATTGTGAAGAAGACTATCATACAGTTTTATAAAAGTACACTGTTTTTTTTATTTTTTACAATTTAAATTTTATTATCTGTTTGAAAATTTGGAGTTTTCATTTTTTTAATTAGTTATTATTTTTTATTAATAATAAAAATTTTTATCATTGATACTACGCATTAAAATACTATATATATAAGGAAAAATTTCTCAATTGCCCTAACTTAAAATTGAAAGTCTTCATCAAATCAGGTTGATTTTTGCACAAACTTTAGTACTATAGGAGAGTACTTTATCCACAAAATATTAAAATATTTTATTAAAAATTGTAGAGGGGGGAGGGGGTTAAAGTTTTAGGCAACGTGTTAACAGTGGATTCTTTTAGCTAATGTAGCTAAAAAACAGTAGAGTGGACAAAATTTTGCCCTATATGTTTTCGAAAGGGTTTTTCCTCCTGTTTCGAATTATGAGCTTATCATCGTAAAGCTGCTTAAATTCCGCATCCAACGAGTATAAATACATCAATTTTTATAAATAATTGTTAAATAAACAAATAATTGAAAATTTATTTATTAATTTTTTGAAAAAAAAAATTTCTTTCTTCATTTTTGCTTTAAAATACAGATTAATATGTGTACATTCAATACCGGTTTAGGAAAAAATGACGCTTGATTAGTTTTCAAATAATTAATTATTTAATTAATTAATTAACTAATTAATAGTAGTAAAACATTACTAAAAAATTCAATATTTTTCATGAAAATAAACTTTTCCTAATTACGAGTTTGTCATCGGAAAGCTTACCAAATTCCGCATCCAACAATCATAAACTCAACTGTTTTGATTTTATTTTACAGAAGAATAAAAAAATGTTCCTTTTTCAAAAAATTAATAAATAAATAATCAATTATTTATTTACTTAATAATTATTTATAAAAAACAGTTGAGTTTATGATTGTTGGATGCGGAATTTGGTAAGCTTTCCGATGACAAACTCGTAATTAGGAAAAGTTTATTTTCTTGAAAAATATTGAATTTTTTATTAATTTTTTACTACTATTAATTAGTTAATTAATTATTTGAAAACTAATCAAGCGTCATTTTTTCCTAAACCGGTATTGAATGTACACATATTAATCTGTATTTTGAAGCAAAAATGAAGAAAGAAATTTTTTTTTCAAAAAATTAATAAATAAATTTTCAATTATTTGTTTATTTAACAATTATTTATAAAAATAGATGTATTTATACTCGTTGGATGCGGAATTTAAGCAGCTTTACGATGATAAGCTCATAATTGAGAAAAGTTTATTTGCTTAAAAAGTATTTCATTTTTTAATAATTTTTTACAGATTTTTATTAATTAATTAATTAATAATTCGAAGAAAAAAAACGGCATTTTTTACAAAAGGGGTATGGAAAGTACATATAATAAGCTTTATTTTAAGACAAAAAAAGAGAAAGGAGGAAAAAACCTTTCCAAAACATATAGGGCAAAATTTTGTCCACTCTACTGTTTTTTAGCTACATTAGCTAAAAGAATCCACTGTTAACACGTTGCCTAAAACTTTAACCCCCTTCCCCTTCTACAATTTTTAATAAAATATTTTAATATTTTGTGGATAAAGTACTCTCCTATAGTACTAAAGTTTGTGCAAAAATCAACCTGATTTGATGAAGACTTTCAATTTTAAGTTAGGACAATTGAGAAATTTTGCCCCATATATATATATATATATATATATATATATATATATATATATATATATATATATATATTTATTCTCTTTTATTGGCTTATTGACAACCCAAAGATTATTTGAACACTGAGAAAAAGAGTTGAGCTAGGAACAAAATCGTTTTATTTGTTAATTTTGGTTTTGACAGATTAATTGCGCTAGCTTCGCGCAAGCTTTCAACAAAATTGCAGTAGTTTTACAGGGTTACGTATATACAATTTAATATCTGATTTTATATTCTAGTGTGTACCGCCAAGACCAAATGCGCAGCAACTATATGTGATTCACATTAACGACAGAAATGTGGTTTGTTAATAATACCATCTTTGTTTTAATTCAAATAATGTACAACCGTTTTACACACTAAAAACATAGTCTTCATTTTACCTCATTTTTTAGGCTGAGTTCATAACGTAACGGAATCAGTCACACTAGAAAAAAAACAGACTTTTTACTGTGTACTATGAGTTGAAATTTGAATCTTGCTTATAAATATCCGTAAATTCAATTACTTGTTAACAAATAATTGGAATATTACAAATATTAAATTAAAATAATTTAAAACAATTTTGTGCATATAGTCACTACCAGCTGTATGGATTGTCGCCGAACGTAAAACAAGACAACTGTATAGAGCAATTTTTAACAAGTTGATTGAGTTGGTACCAAATTTGAGAAACAATTTACAAGTTGCTATAACCGATTTTGAAGCAGCTGCGATAAATGCTCTTCGCGATGTGTTTCCAAATGTGACTATTCGGTGTTGCTGGTTCCATTACGTACAAGTAAAGAAATGGATTTATCATATAGTTAATTCAAGATTTTTTCTTGAAAATTATTATTCGCTTTCGCTATAGTGGCTGAACACGAATCTGATATATTGAAAAATCAATCAATATAGCGGAACAAAATAGCAAATCTTAACTGATTGTCTTGAAATTTGTGACTCAAAGCTTTTTTGACTCCTAAATACAAATTTGATTTCAAATTATTACATTCAAATTTGCGGATAAAAAATTGAGGATTATAACATATTCAATTTGAAATTCTAACATCATCTTTATAATCAGCAACATTAAACACCCTTCAGTAATAAGTCTCAAGTAAATCAAAATTTATTTCTAAATTTTGCTTTATTTATTTTGGAGCCATCATTTTGTATTTTGCAATCCTCGAAAATTTGTCTGCATGGACCACCCAACATCGGCCACCGCTGTGGTCTTTGATGCCGCAAGAGCTCGAGCAGCGCTTTAGCAATACTAAAAATTCTAAAATTTTTAAACAGAAATCTTATTATTTGCAATGCAAGTTGCACTTTTTCTTAATCTTCGGAGAACATATCGAGTCTTTTTGACACCACGATTTTTTACGATAACCTTTTTATCTTTGTTTTAAAAATATTTTTATTAAGGGGTTTCAAGTATACAGACTTATTCTATAAAGTTTAAACTATATTTTTAAAAACTTCTTTAGTTTGATTGGATGAGCAGTTTAAAATTGGTTGAGCTTTGAAAAATGGTCTAAAAAAGAGGTGTGTTCTCCGAGGGTTCATTTAAAATAATAGTATTTCGATTTAATACGTCAAATATCTCTTATATACTTGTATTAAGAACCGTTATTGTTGGTCAGGCGTTATTAAGAAAGTGGAAGAAAATGAGACTTTATAATATCTCTCATGAAATTTTGTGGATGTGCATGAGCTTGGCACTCCTCCCAAGTGCACAATTTGAAGCCGGTCTACAAATTATTCAAAGAAGTGCGGATTTGACTGAAGATGTGAGAATCCTACAATTCATGACCTACATGCGCAGGCAGTGGCTACCAAGAGCTGGAATTTTAAGTGTTTATCGTTGTCCTGTGCGCACAAATAATGAGGCAGAAGCAACAAACCGCCAACTTGAAGGAAGATTGGGAAGAAAACCAAATTTTTATAAATTTCTCGGTAATGCGAATCGCCATTTTTACGAATTGTCACTTTTGCTAATCGACATTTTTACGAATGGACATTTTTACGAATTGTCACTTTTGCGAATCGACATTTTTACGAAATGTCAATTTTGCGAATAGCCATTTTTGCGAAAAGTAATTTTTACGAATTGTAGTTTTTGCGAATTGTCATTTTTGCGAAATTCCATTATTGAGAAATGTCATTTTTACGAATCGACATTTTTACGAATTGTCACTTTTCCGAAAAGTCATTTTTGCGAAAAATACAATAGTAAACATGTAGGTAGGGTAAGTGCACTAGTTTCTGCGGCATTCTAGCCAAGACATCTTTTTCATAGAAAAAGAAATATTTATGTCATAGAAATTGAATTAAAATTTTTATAAACTTATTGTTTGTGTTCTTAAGAAATTTTTACAAAAATTAATAGACTATATAATTAGATCATTAAATTAAAATTAAATAATTAAAAATAATATCAAAATCATCTAGTTCTGCGGACTGGTGTCAATTGCTGCGCGTCAGTTTCTGCGACCAAAATTACATGCATTTAGATGTTACTTTGCCAGCAGCGATTGAAGCACATGCATTTCACACGCGTTTTAGTTTCTGCGTTAGGCAGAATTTAAAGTTAAATAATTGAAGTAATTTTTAATAAATGTTTATCTTTATAGACAATATTTTATTAAGTATTGTTCAAAACAATTTTTTCAACATTTTTCCAACACTAATATTTTATTAAATAACAAGTAATTGCACATTTTATAAAACGCAGTAATTAAAGCATCCGCAGCAATTGGTACACTTACCCTATATATAAATTCACTATTGTATTTTTCGCAAAAATGACAATTCGCATAAATGACATTTCTCAAAAATGAAATTTCGCAAAAATGACAATTCGCAAAAACGACAATTCGTAAAAATTACTTTTCGCAAAAATGGCTATTCGCAAAAATGACATTTCGTAAAAATGTCTATTCGCAAAAGTGACAATTCGTAAAAATTGCGATTCGCAAAAGTGCCAATTTGTAAAAATGGCGATTCGCAAAAATGACAATTCGCAAAAATGACTATTCGTAAAAATGACATTTCGCAATAATGTCTTTTTGCAAAAACAACTATTCTCAAAAGTGCAGTTCGGTAAAATGATATTTCGGAAAAATGACATTTAGGGAATAATCATGCGTCCCCAACTGTACTTATTAAATTAATTATTTTTTAATTTATTTAAATGAATTTAATTAATTATTTTTAAAATATTAAATCCTATTATTTTTTTATATTACAATTTTTAGGTACTATATATAAATAAATTTTATCTCTCTAGAAAAGTATATTTAAAATATTTGTTTTAATATTAGAGCGATTGCAAATATATATTACCGGACAAGATCTTGACCATGAACGCATTGAAGAAGGTTTGTCAGTCCGACGTCACAGGAAACCTCGTTTTGTTTTAGATGACATTCACATTTTGGAATGCCAAGACAACTTTGATACAGGAAGGTAGAAAATTTTTCGTTAAACTAAATTACAATAGTCTACATTACAGCTCGGATATGTGACAACTTTTTGCAATGATTACGAAAACTATGTAATATGTTAAGAATTGAGTAGGAACGATTACTACAGCTGTTGTAAGGGGTACCTTTATGTTTGTACTCTTTGCAACAGCTATAGTAATCATCACAAAAGTGGTCATATATCCGAACAGTAATATAGACTATTGTAATCATTAAGAATAAATTTTTCTCTGTGTATGATTCACTAAATGAATATTTAATAAGTATTTAATTTCAAAGTAAAGATACAATATATCCATTTTAAGAATTGTGTTTAAATTCTAATTGCAAAAAGCAGTGAAAAGGATTTTAAAAACTTTTCTTTAAATTAAATTTTTGTTTAAAGGCAACAAAAACACAAAAAGCTTAAGAGAAAAACTATATACTAATACAGTTTATCACTGAAAAAACTAGTTGTTTTTCTCTTAAGCTTTTTGTGTTTTTGGTACCTTTAAACAAAATTCTAATTTAAAGAAAAGTGTTCAAAATCCTTTTCACTGCTTTTTGCAATTAGAATTTAAACACACATTTTTAAATGGATATATTATATCTTCTTTCTTATGATCTAGTTAAATTAATTATAATTTATAATTTAAATTATATAATAATATATGTATTTCTAATACGCTCAGGCTGTCTTTAGAAGATTTCTTAAGAATTGCAATAAGCTTTAATCGAAGGCAAGAGTACGAAGCTCAACTAGCAGTGGGTAAATACTATTTTTAATTGACGAATATGACACTAATATGAAAATGTTCGTTAATTTCTAATTTAATTTCTCTTATTAATACTAAATGAGTCCTAATATTATATTTTTATGATTAAGTTCTATATGCTGAATTTAAATCTTAGAGTAAAAATTAATTTTCATGTAGATAATGGTGAAGACTTTGAGGAAGAAGTCGATATTGAGTTAGTAGATCCTAACCTTATGGAGCCAAATAATAATGTTGCAGGTGTATTTTTTATAATGTAATTATATTAATTTACTTGTCAATCAAAAATATTAACAAGACTTATTTGAAACAAAGACTTCCTAGAGATCGCACAGCGGATGCATCTGCGAATTCACATCGCCAGGGAAAATCGACAGTTAGAAGAGGGTATAAATAGTATTCAAATTTATTAAGCTCAACTTGATTGTAAATATATTAGCATTACTTAAAAAGCAGTTAATATGTTACTCAAATTGCCAAATCTTATGTTAAAAATAGAAATAAAAATATCATTATTCCTTGCATAATAAATGACACTCATAGATGTCGAGGTCGTTGAAGCAGAAATCGAGAATCACAATCTGCATAATTATCGGGGTCGCGGGAGAAGATTAATACAAAGAGGTGTTCAGAATCGTGTTCGCAGAGGTCGGGGTAGATATAATGGAAGAAACGCTTTGAGAAATGTTGCAGGTATTTAGAATAGATAATGCAATAATCACAAAACTCCATTTTTAATATAAAGTAGCCTTTATAAAATCCTTAAAAATGGTCCTTATGCCTCTTCTATGAGAATCTCTGTGAATTCAAGGATTTCTTATTAGTTATCAATTTTTAGTAATTTTTTGTGAAATTAAATAGTGAGATTTTTATGACTTAAACTTGAACAGACCTCCAAATGTTACCTCACATTGAACCGGTTGCGAGAGTACTTGACGGGCCTGCAATTAGAGGAGGTCGAGGAAGAGCACGTGGTAGACCACGAGGGAGACCTCTCAGACGCAGAGGAGGTACTTTTTGAACCCATGAAGAAATTTTGACCAGGGCCAGGCCGCGGATACCCAAAATCTCTTGAAACAGATGGAGCATCCACACTTCGCTCGAACAAGCAGCGTCGAGGCGGTTTTACGTGCCGCTCTTACACGAAGAGAAAAAACTAGGCTTCTCCCTATAACATAATTTCATGCTTTTTCAGGTAGGAGCTTCACCAGATTTCCCGACAAATTTCTTGCTTTTAACGGTTTGGCCCTACTGGCCCATAGGGAAAAACTGTGACTCCCATTCTAATATTGTAGTGAAAATATTAAGGGTTAAATGCACATACTTTCATGGGGAAAAGCCTTGTTTTTCTCTCTATGTATGTATATAGATAATATACTAAATAATAGGAAGCGGCACGAAAAACCGCCCGACACGCTCGTTCGAGTAAAGTGTGGATCCCTCAAGAGAACCTGATCGTGGCCACAGGAAAAAGCCTCAATAAAAATGAGGCCTGGTCAGGCCTAGATTTGGTTCTCCGTTTTAACCAGGCTGTGTCAAGGTCTGAAAATTTCTGCATGGAAAAATATTAATCTCGATAATAAAATCCATTATCTCACGCGTTTAGTACTTATATAGTAATTGATTAAAGCTCGAATAATTTCGAGAACTCGATTTGGTTCGAGATCTTAAGTAAATTCGTAACTTTCTACTTCAATTTTTAATTAAATTTTTCATGTATAAAATTTTTTAAATTAAATAATAAAAAATAATTTTAAAAAAATCACGAACCTAAAAAAATACAATTTATAGTAGCTGAAATCCAACTACCAGCTCCTGATGATGTTGCACCTCCTGAGTTTCTCGATATTCCACAAGAAAATCTTCCCGCAATTGTACCAGTAATTCCTGGCGAAATGCCTATACCGGCTCTTGTTGAAGTGGCACCTCCTGTCTTAGCCGAAATTCCACAAGAAAATCCTCTTGAAATTGTACCAGCGATTCCTGGCGAACTGCCTATACCGGCTCCTGTTGAAGTTGTACCTCCTGTCGTAGCCCCAATTCCAGGACTGAATCCTCATGAAATTGAACTTGCTGAAATGCCAATACCGAATGTTCCTGTCGTGGTTTTACCAGTTCATGCTATAGAAATTCCTTTTGGGCAAGTGGAAATCGCACCTCCAGTTGTAGAACAGCGAAATAACACAACAAGATGTTGTATTTGCTTGTCGGCACCCGCGGAATTTTTGTTTTTGCCATGTGCGCATTTCTGTATTTGCGAAGATTGCTTAAATGATTACAATTCATTGACTTGTCCTGTTTGTCGAAATGAGTCAGTTGACACATTAAGAGTTTTTTACTGATTTCAGAGTAATTTAACTCTAATTATTTTATTTTCCTCATGTTTTGTTAATTTAAAAAGTATTTTAATACATTTAATAAATATGACTGTCCAATTCGCTCAGTTAAAAATAAAAATATGATTAGAAAAATAAATAGTACTTGTTTTTCTGTTTATTTCGAATTTTGAAGGAAATTAATTTTCATAAGTTGGAACTGTTCAACTATGTTACGTAAGTATTTAGTAATTGCAAGAGTTTCTGAATATTTAACGATTTTACACAAAAAATTCACCCATAGATAATTTAGATTGTCAGAAAATAAAATTTTTACATTAAATTTAAAAATGATGTAAAATCTGCGTTTCAGAATTCAGACTTGCAGGTTGACCAACCTTAAAAAATTGATAATAATATGGAACAACTCCAATAAATTTATGAGAATTTTTAAAATTTCACTTATATTTAGCGTTTCTGAATTTTTTAAACCATTTATTAACAAATACAATTTTTTTAAAATAAAAATGTTTGTTCAATTCAAAATCAAACGAAAAGCAAGATATGTGAAAAAACTAAATCGTGTAAATTTACTCCAAATTTATGATATTTTAAATTTTTCTTCTTGATTATCAAAATTGATTAAAAAAAGAAACTCTAAAAAAAACTGTAACTTAAATTATCCATAAAAATATTTCATTTGTTAGCACATAAAAAGTCGCATTTCTAATTTTTCGATAATTCAATTTCAGAATTTGTTTACCAAGAGCAATTGGTTACATGCGCGCGGAGTTTTCATTTTCCGCGCCTGTCGCGGAATCGGATACGTGCGCGTGGAGTCTTCATTTTCCTTTACTGTCGCTGAAAGTTTCTTCTACTCTAGTTTATTTTTCCCAAAACTGTAAATAACACAAATGGGACAACTTGCAAGCCTTTCCGCTATAAATACAAATTAAATTAATTTAATAAATTTGAATACAAAAATAATATCATTATTTTAGTCATGGTTGAGTATGAGTGCCGCAAAATATCTATATGCTCCAATCAGAGTAATTTCCTTAACAATTAAATCTCGTTACTAAGGAGACAAAAGAGAAACGTTTTCAAAACGACAAACAACACATGTGTACAGTTACCTCGTGTGGAGTTTAATTTTCATTGAGTGTGTAGAGTTGATTTATGTAGGATTTATTTAGTTTCCCTTTATGTGTAGAATTTACAAATGTTGAGTTTAATTGTGAAGAAATTAAAATATAAACCAAAATGGTTAATGACAATTTTCATGTGTAGAATTTAATTGTGTAGGATTCTAATAAGAATTCATTAATTAATTTTTATGTTTGTGTAGAGTTTGCAAATGTAGGATTTATTTGTGTGGAATAATTTGAAAATTTTATTTTCACTTTTTCATCATTGTGTAGAGTTTACTCGTTTGCAGTTTACCGTGAGAGTTTATTAGTTTTTAGTTTACTGTGTAGGGTTTTAAGATGTTGTATTTACTTGTGTAGGATTATTTTTTTTCAAATTCTGTTGAGAGTTTCCTCGTGTACAGTTAACGGTGTAGAATTTTCTTGTGTAGAGTTTATTTGTGAAGGCTTAATATCGCCCAATTTTTATGTGTAGAATTTAATTGTGTAGTATTCTAATAAGAATCTATTAATTAATTTTTATATCTGTGTAGAGTTTGCAAATGTTGGATTTATTTGTGTGGAATAATTTAAAAATCTTATTTTCACTTTTTCATGATTGTGTAGAGTTTACTCGTTTGCAGTTTACGGTGAGAGTTTATTAGTTTTTAGTTTACTGTGTAGGGTTTTAAGATGTTGTATTTACTTGTGTAGGATTATTTTTTTTCAAATTCTGTTGAGAGTTTCCTCGTGTACAGTTAGCGGTGTAGAATTTTCTTGTGTAGAGTTTATTTGTGTAGGATTAATACCGCCCCCTGGAAAACTCTACACAAATGAGCTTTAAAGTTTTCCCATATTATTTTCAGATAATATTAAATTATTTTTTAACTCTACGCAATTAAATTTAATACAAAAAACTCTATATAAGTCAATTCACTTCCTACATTATTTTTGATGATAACGCTGGAAGTGTCTTAAAGATGGTAAGCCATATTTTCAATTTCAAAGGCGATTATAATTTGGGCATATCCATACGAAAAGCAAATGTTGGATTACCGATTTTTCTTAAAGTTCGTAATTTTGTAGTACTGGGGTACTAAATAACTGTGCCAAACAGTTTTGCAAAAAAAAATTTTTTTGCAAGATATTTAGATATGAAAAATCGGAAACTGAAAAAAATTACTTTTTTTGAGAATTTTTATTTCGAAAACTATTGATTGTACAAGAAAAAGTCATTTATTCAAAATTGTAGAGAAAATGTCAATTTTTGATAATATTAAAAAAAATTTAAGAAAAATTAATTTTTCAATAATTTGTTTAAACAATAATTTTTTATTGTTGAAAAAAAGTGAAGGACATCATGAAATATTCTAGAAAAATTATTTTTTCAAAATTTGAACCTTTCTTAATAAGTGGTTAAATTTTTAAAGAAGTGTTTTTTGGTGTTTTTGAGAAAAAAATTTTTGAAGTTTGCGCTACGAGGTTTTGTGCGTTGCGCTAACTAAGCAGCGCCTATATCAGTGTATTTTAAAAGATGATATGAGCTTTACTGCTCGCCCCGAATACATTTATTAATCATATACCTATATATTATTAGTATAAACAGTTTAACAATATATTTTTAAACATTAGTTTTCTTTATTAATGTAAAAAATTGTTTCCTTCACACTTTACCCAGGCTTAGGACTGGCAACATATATTTTATTTTAAATGCTGGCGTGTTTAAAAAATTTGTGTTTAATTATTGCAAAACACTTATGCATTAGAAACAATGTTTGAAAAAAAAATTATTAGAAAAATGTTTTAATTTTTTAAAAAATTTTACATACATATTGCAAATAAATTATATAACTGTGAATACAATACCAAAAGAATTTCAATTAATTACATGATGTTTAATATTTGGGAATGGGTGTCGTCGAAATTAGAAACAAGTTTACATTTTATTTCTTTATTTGAAATTGGAACAAAAGAATGGAAACTTCTTGTACCGGTGATTGTTTTACAAGATTTAAATCGTTCAGATATTTCTAATTTTATATTTTGATTGTCTTCAATGGAACAAAAGTCAAACGTAATTGTGTCAAATTTATTTTCCACTAACTGAAAAAAATGCTTTAGGAGATGTAATTGGTTCAGTATCTGGTCTTCTTAAACTTTTACGTCGTATAAATCTCTTCACTGTACCACCAAGTCCATCACAAGCATTTTTTTCATGTGAAGTCGCAAAAAAATGCCATTCAGCTGCTATATTAAAATCATCGAAATGATGTGTTAAATTAATAAAATTTTTTTTATTTTTGTACTGCGATGCTGCACCGTCGGAGAAATAATAAATTTTTTTTTAATTCATCTGAACTATACTTTGTTTTAAGCCATGTAATTAGTCTTTTCTGGAAAAGGTAAACAGCTTCTGTGGTATGTTCATTACATTCAGAAATTATTACAAAGTTTTCAAATTTAGCAATACTATTTTCGTCACGATCAGAACGATAAATTACAAAAGGATGTATCGTTGTTTGACTGTTGTTCCAGTGATGACTCTGTATTGCATTTTGAATAATAAAAGTATAATTTTCAGAGAAATCGCCGATTACAATGTATTCACCTATTTTTAAATTCAATTTTAGATCTTTCAAAAATTTATTTTGATTTTTAGCTATGAAGTTATGTGTTTGAAGTACATTTAATTGCTGCTTGAAGTTGTTAAGAAAATCATTTGCTTCCTGCGTGACCGTTTCTAAAGAAGAACGATCAGTATTTAACCATTGTTGATAAGTTAAGGATTTAATGTTATTTTGTAAGAGAGTTTCTTCTATTTGAGATACAATGTTTTCAATACCAGGGCAAAAATTACACTTTTTGAAATAACAATCTCTTGTTGGTTCAACACAAATCACACTATTTAAAATATCTATATAATTTGTAACTGGAATTTCATGAAAAATATATTTTAAACCATTCAATAATAATTTGAAATTTTGATGGATTTTACATACACATACGATATGTGTTCCATGACTGTCTGCAAGACATTGCTTAGGACGTAAAGAAACAAATTTACTAAATCCTACTTTTATTTCTGGATTCTCCTTTTAAATTCTACATAAGCTTCCTTTACATTACACAAAATTAAATGTTTTTGTAACTTTGCTTTTTTACCATCCTTTTGATGAACAGAAACAACATCTTTTTGACCTGGCATGACACGACTTATTTCCTCGGACAGATAAAAATTTACCACTTTTTCTGATTCGCTATTAGAAAAACTATTACATTCTCTTGCTGGTGGATATGATCCAAAACCATATTCAGATTGAACATTTTTGGCATGCACAGCTAATTTATACGAAATTTTAAATTCTTTTTGTAATTTTGCAATATCCCAAGTAAGGGGAGTAATTGTTAACCAATGGATTTTTTCTCTAACAATTGATGCACTTTCAAATTTTTTTTTAACTAAATTGATCATTTCGCGCCCATCGTCATTCTGAATATATGCTGGATCAAATTCACTTGTAGATGAAATAGAAGAACTCTGACATGAACACAAATTATTTTCATTATCATTGACATCAATTTCAGTACTTACGTAACTGCTTTTTGGTGGATCCAAGCTCTTTGATATTAACAATTTACAAGACATGCAAATATACTCTCCAATATCCGGAAATTTCTCCTTACACAATGCAGTTGGCCGTGAGATATTTTTCTTTACCCAAGAATGTTGAGGAAGTTTGAAGGGATTGCAGCAAATCTTATTATTTGGCATTCTTAACACTTTCGAAAATCACAAAACCAATGAAAAATCACAAGCTTAAAAACGTCCGAAGTGCACAAGAGCAAAAACAAGGGTGACAAAATGTCATTCAGGTAAAAAATTAACCCATAGGAAGGGTCAAGTATAGGGTCGAGACGGGGGCGTTACCGCCCACATCATTGCAAGGAACCAATGGTAAAGTTTTTAAATTAAAAATCAATTAAAATTACATTATAACCATTCCTTTGAAATGTTCATAATGCATTTTTAATTTCTTGTCACATAAATTTACAGGCAGAAACTTAGGTATTACTCAGACTAAGGCCTAAGTAAAGTGTGAAGGAAAAGATTTTTTACATTAATAAAGAAAAATAATGTTTAAAAATATATTGTTAAACTGTTTATAATAATAATATATAAGTTTATGATTAATAAATGTATTCGGGGCGAGCAGTAAAGGTCATATCATCTTTTAAAATACACTGATATAGGCGCTGCTTAGTTAGCGCAACGCACAAAAACTCGTAGCGCAAACTTCAAAATTTTTTTTCTCAAAAACACCAAAAAACACTTTTTTAAAAATTTAACCACTTATTAAGGAAGGTTCAAATTTTGAGAAAATAATTTTTCTAGAATATTCCATGATGTCCTTCACTTTTTTTTAACAATAAAAAATTATTGTTTAAACAAATTATTGAAAAATTAATTTTTCTTCAATTTTTTTAATATTATAAAAAATTGACATTTTCTCTACAATTTTGAATAAATGACTTTTTCTTGTAGAATCAATAGTTTTCGAAATAAAAATTCTCAAAAAAGTCATTTTTTTCAGTTTCCGATTTTTCATATCTAAATATCTTGCAAAAAAAATTTTTTACGAACTTTAAGAAAAATCGGTGATCCAACATTTGCTTTTCGTATGGAACTGCCCATTTACAGAAAGTGAATTTATCATTCGGTTTACAAATATTACACTACCGTCCGAAATTGTGCGAACGCTAACATCTCGAGCTATTAAAAAACACACGCGCACAGAAACAGTGATAACTCGGTTAAAAATGAAGCTAGATGCTTTTTTTTAATTGCTTTGGAAAGCTTATTAAATTTCCAATGAAATGCCACTATTTTAAGATGTATTGTCTAAATAGGAAGCGAGATATCATGTTATGAAGACAAAAAAATAATTCTATTTTTTTCGGAATTTCTTACTCTGACTTTGACTCTTGGCACAGTTTAGCAAAGTTTATGAAAAAAATTGTTACTTTTTCAGACTATTCCTTGTAACCTAAGCTTTAAATATAGACCAAGAATAGCAAAAAATATTTACGGGTTCCCGAGATATTACAAAAAGAGTCGGACCGTGCCAAGCAGAATTTTCAATCATCGATTTCTCTAATTCGCCGTTGAGTCAATTACTTGTCTGTGAAAAAAGTGTCGAAAATTAATTTTACCAAGTACATTCTTACTGGGATCCACTTTTTAATTTAATTTATTATATATCGATATTTAAAAAGTGGATCCCGGTAAGAATGTACTTGGTAAAATAAATTTTCGACACTTTTTTCACAGACAAGTAATTGACTCAACGGCGAATTAGAGAAATCGATGATTGAAAATTCTGCTTGGCACGGTCCGATTCTTTTTGTAATATCTCGGGAACCCGTAAATATTTTTTGCTGTTCTTGGTCTCTATTTAAAGCTTAGGTTACAAGGAATAGTCTGAAAAAGTAACAATTTTTTTCATAAACTTTGCTAAACTGTGCCAAGAGTTAAAGTCAGAGTAAGAAATTCCGAAAAAAATAGAATTATTTTTTTGTCTTCATAACATGATATCTCGCTTCCTATTTAGACAATACATCTTAAAATAGTGGCATTTCATTGGAAATTTAATAAGCTTTCCAAAGCAATTAAAAAAAAGCATCTAGCTTCATTTTTAACCGAGTTATCACTGTTTCTGTGCGGGTGTGTTTTTTAATAGCTCGAGATGTTAGCGTTCGCACAATTTCGGACGGTAGTGTAAATGAGAAGAAGCTATAAATTTTCCGAATCAAATAATTAAGTCTTAAATAAATCTCTATAAGCTCATGGGCTTCATATGTATCGACAGCACAGCTGCCCCAATACAGAAACCTGCTTAATCAGAAAAATATTTTCGAAATTAATTAATAATTTCAAAATTATCAAAGAACTTAGAAAAAAGCGGTAGCATGGTGGGATACGAGCCCACGACCTTTCTATTGCTGGTAGACTGCTCTGACCACTGAGCTACATGCACCCCGAGATTCTCCAAGTTCCTTGAAATATACTATCACTTCCTACATTATTTTTGATGATAACGCAGGGAGTGTCTTAAAGATTGTAAGCCATATTTTCAATTTCAAAAGCGATTATAATTTACAGAAAGTGAATTTATCATTCGGTTTACAAATATTAAATGAGAAAAAGCTATCAATTATCCGAATCAAATAATTAAGTCTTAAATAAATCTCTATAAGCTCATTAGCTTCATATGTATCGACAGCACAGCTGCCCCAATACAGAAACCTGCTTAATCAGAAAAATATTTTCGAAATTAATTAATAATTTCAAAACTATAAAAAAACTTAGAAAAAAGCGGTAGCATGGTGGGATACGATCCCACGACCGTTCTATTGCCGGTAGACTGCTCTGACCACTGAGCTACATGCACCCCGAGATTCTCCAAGTTCCTTGAAATATACTATCACTTCCTACATTATTTTTGATGATAACGCAGGAAGTGTCTTAAAGATGGTAAGCCATATTTTCAATTTCAAAGGCGATTTTAATTTACAGAAAGTGAATTTATCATTCGGTTTACAAATATTAAATGAGAAGAAGCTATCAATTATCCGAATCAAATAATTAAGTCTTAAATAAATCTCTATAAGCTCATGGGCTTCATATGTATCGACAGCACAGCTGCCCCAATACAGAAACCTGCTTAATCAGAAAAATATTTTCGAAATTAAATAATAATTTCAAAATTATCAAAGAACTTAGAAAAAAGCGGTAGCATGGTGGAATACGAGCCCACGACCTTTCTATTGCCGGTAGACTGCTCTGACCACTGAGCTACATGCACCCCGAGATTCTCCAAGTTCCTTGAAATATACTATCACTTCCTACATTATTTTTGATGATAACACAGGAAGTGTCTTAAAGATGGTAAGCCATATTTTCAATTTCAAAGGCGATTTTAATTTACAGAAAGTGAATTTGTCATTCGGTTTACAAATATTAAATGAGAAGAACCTATCAATTATCCGAATCAAATAATTAAGTCTTAAATAAATCTCTATAAGCTCATGGGCTTCATACGTATCGACAGCACAGCTTTTCCAATACAGAAATCTGCTTAATAAGAAAAATATTTTCGAAATGAATTAATAATTTCAAAATTATCAAAGAACTTAGAAAAAAGCGGTAGCATGGTGGAATACGAGCTCACGACCTTTCTATTGCCGGTAGACTGCTCTGACCACTGAGCTACATACACCCCGAGATTCTCCAAGTTCCTTGAAATATACTATCACTTCATACATTATTTTTGATGATAACGC
Source organism: Leptopilina drosophilae (assembly GCA_032873175.1). Taxonomy (NCBI): domain Eukaryota; kingdom Metazoa; phylum Arthropoda; class Insecta; order Hymenoptera; family Figitidae; genus Leptopilina; species Leptopilina drosophilae. Next base: position 37,874,014 of record CM065483.1, read on the forward strand.
AGGAAGTGTCTTAAAGATATGGCTTACCATCTTTAAGACACTTCCTGCGTTATCATCAAAAATAATGTAGGAAGTGATAGTATATTTCAAGGAACTTGGAGAATTTCGGGGTGCATGTAGCTCAGTGGTCAGAGCAGTCTACCGGCAATAGAAAGGTCGGGGGCTCGTATCCCACCATGTTACCGCTTTTTTCTAAGTTCTTTAATAATTTTGAAATTATTAATTAATTTCGAAAATATTTTTCTGATTAAGCAGGTTTCTGTATTGGGGCAGCAGTGCTGTCGATACATATGAAGCCCATGAGCTTATAGAGATTTTTTTAAGACTTAATTATTTGATTCGGAAAATTTATAGCTTCTTCTCATTTAATATTATATTTGTTGCCAAAAATTTTTGTGTAGAGTTTTATTTTGTAGAATTTTATTTGCACGGTTTATCTAATTAAATTGTACATTAAAAAGTGAAAAATATTATATTTATATTATATTAGTATTTAATGGCGTAGAATTAAAAAAATTTATTAGGGGAGAGTGGGGCAAACCGAACCCCCTAACGGTTTTTTGACTCTTGTGACTAAACGAATCAACTGATTTTATTTGTTGAGGGCTTGTTTGAAAGATCATTTAATTGCGCAACTTTTCCCCAGAGACACCTATACTTTATCTTTTATTGTTTAGTTGCTGTGTTAACTTTAAAAAATTTTGCAAACGGTCCGGTTTACCTCACCTCCTGGGGTAAACCAGACCCCCCTGGGGCAAACCGGACCGTTTGTTTTTTTATTTAAAATATTGCATTTACATAATCTACAATAATAAAAAACATAAAGAATCATGTAAACAATGGTTGTAGTAATGAAAACAATAATTCGAAATTGAATTTTAATTAAATAAATATTTTTTTTAATAAATGAATCAAAAAGTTTGTCATTATCAGAGAAACAATATTAAAGGATCCAATTCTCATTGAAAGACAATTATTGTTCATTGTAAGTAAATATTTTAATGAAAAAAACATTTTATTTAAAAATAATTTTTATAAAACTTTAATTCAATGGAAATATCCTATGGCCGGTTTGCCCCACCGAAAACGGTCCGGTTTGCCCCACAGGCTCATTATGAGAATAAATGTTTGTCAAAAAGAAACGCTTTGCAAATTCATGAAAGTTATTCGTGGTAAATATTTCTAAAGTGTGTATCTTCAAAACCCAAGGCCTAATATTTGGAAATATTACACGATTTCCTCAGAATTTCCTTAAGAAAAAATTCGTAAAAGTGTAGAAAAAAAGTAAAAAAAAAACTTTTGCTCCCAGCGTTGTACAAACAAAAGTAAAAAATGGCAAATTGAAAAAAATAAGGTATACTACACATGCTTGTTTTAAATTTCTAAATAGCACTTTTGACAATTTCGCCATTTCGGAAATATTGAGGGGGGTCCGGTTTACCCAACGCAACGGTCCGGTTTGCCCCACTCTCCCCTAATATATTTTGTATTATTCAATTCTAATGTGATGGACTTTTTCCTGTACAATTTATTTGGAAAATTTTAAATCTTAATTTTGTGTGGCTTACAAAGTTCGGCAAAAGCCTGCAAAGTATGGGAAAATAAAAAATTTATTATTTTCTTCAAATTTTTTTAGCAAATTATAAATCTCAATTTCTGGAGCTTGTCAAAGTTCGTCAAAAGTCGGCAAAGTATGGAAGAATAAAAAATTTATTATTTTTTTCTTATTTTTTTAGAAAAATTTAAATCTTTATTATTGGAGCTTAGCAAAGTTCGGCAAAGAATGGGAGAATAAAAATGTATTATTTTTTTATTTATTTGCAAAATTAAAATAATCTAAATTTCTTATTCTTATTTTGCCAAACTCCAGAAATTAAGATTTTAATTTTTGACAAAAAAATATGAAAAAAACAGTTTTTCAATTCTCCCCTACTTTGCCGACTTTTGCCGAACTTTGCCAAGCTCCAGAAATTGAGATTTATAATTTTCCAAAAAAATATGAAAAATATAATAAATTTTTTATTTTCCCATACTTTGTAGACTTTTGCCGAACTTTGTAAGATCCAGAAAATTGAGATTTAAAATTTTCCAAGTAAATTGTACAGGAAAAAGTCCTTCACATTAGAATTAAATAAAACAAAATATATTACTAAAATTTTTTAATTCTACGCCATTAAATACTAATATAATATAAATATAATATTTTTCACTTTTTAATATACAATTTAATTAGTTAAACCGTGCAAATAAAATTCTACAAAATAAAACTGTACACAAAAATTTTTGGCAACAAATATAATATTTTTCACTTTTTAATTTCTTATTTTAATTCATTGCAATTAAATTGTTTATTAAAAAACTCTACGCAGTAAAAATGAACAACGTAGAGCTTTTAATATAAAATTTAATTGCTATGAATTAAAATAAGAAATTAAAAAGTGAAAAATATTGTATTTGTTGCCAAAAATTTTTGTGTGTAGAGTTTTATTTTGTAGAATTTTATTTGCATCGTTTATCTAATTAAATGAATTCACTTATATAGAGTTTTTTGTATTAAATTTAATTGCGTAGAGTTAAAAAATAATTTAATTTTATCTGAAAATAATATGGGAAAACTTTAAAGCTCATTTGTGTAAAGTTTTCCAGAGTTGAATTTAGATGTGTAGGGTTAAAAATTAAATAAAACAAATAAAGATTAATATCAAATAATAATTAAAATTAAATATTTTTCTTTGCAAAAAATAATTTGTGTACAATTTTCTGGTATAGAATTTAACAAATTAGATTAAAAATTTTATATTTATTTTATTTTAATGGTAGAGTTTTTTTTAATATATTTGACTATAGTGTTTTAAAATTTTTAAAACAAATTATTTCATTGTGTACAGTTTTCTGGTTTTCAATTTAAATGTGTAGAATATTAGAAATGTAATTTAAAAAATAATTGCCTTTTTTTCATTACATCGCGTAGAAATTCTTGATGTAGTATTTAACAGTGTAAAATAATAATGAAATCTATTTAAAGTTTTTTTTTTGTAGAATTTATTAAATAATATTATTTTTAATATAATTAAATAATATTTATTTAAATGTGTAGAATTTTCAGGTGTCTAATTTAAGTGTAGAGAATTAAATATTGTATTGAAAAAATAATTCATTTTTTTTGTTTAAAAATATATTGTGTAGAATTTTTTACATTCTCATCACATGAGAAGGTATTAGTTTTATTAAAATTTTGACTTTTGCTAATTTTATGAAATCTTTGCGTTTTGAGGTACCCTGAGTCCGAAAAACATGGTCCGGCGAGTGCGTCTGTCTGTCTGTCCGTCAGTAGACGGTTTTTGTTGTTCCCACGATAACTCTTAAAAACTTACCAGAACGTTTTTAAACTTAACACACTTATAGTTTGTGTAAAAATGAAGGCTAAATTCGTTAACCAGACATTTTCTCCAAAAACTACAAAAACTACGGTAGTTTCAAAATTTTGAAAACACAATTTTTTCAAAATTTAGAATTTTTAATTTTATATTATTTTATATTAGGTTAATACAAACAACTTTCCTCTAGAACATTACTTGATAAATAAAGGAATAATAAATTTAAAGGAATAACAGTTAATCAATTGATTTTAACCTATTTGCACTCTAATATACTTAAAAACAAACTTATACACAAATAAGTTGCAATTTCCAGAAAAAACACTCTCGATATATATTTTTTGTGCGCTTTTTTGACAAAAAATCAATATTCCGACTTCATTATCTCCGACATTTTTGCATATGCAATTTTGTCACCAGAGACTCTTTTTCACCGCTTTGTATCAGCTACAACTTTGCTATTGACAACTTTTTTTTTTAAGTTTTTGGGTCCTACTTATTTTACTATTTTAAAAGAAATTTTTTTTTATTTTTAAAAATCTTAAAACTTTTATTTAAATAATTCAATTATTTATGTTCATTTGCCACCAATTTGCAATAATTTCTCAAAAAAATTTAATAATTTTAATTGGGAATGGTATATAACAAATTTGTTAATTAGTAATAACACGCACCATTTTTACAGTGGGAAAATTCTTGTTGTGGTGAACAATTTATTTTGGAAATTACAGATATTTTTTCTTTTAATGATTTATTTTTTAAAATAGTTTATAAATTTGCGTACTGGTCAGATTAAATCGTGTATTTTAACATATAAAAATTCAAATGCTACGCATTTGATAACTACTATTTTTACAGCTGTGCAAAATAATTCAAAAGAAACTGTTCAAATTTTTTCGCTAAGTTCGAAAATCGAAAATTAGAGTTAGTTTAATTTAAATGTCAAATATTGATCTAAATGACTACAAAATTCGTACCAATCCCAGTGTTGGTCGGCTTAGAACGCTAAAATGGCTAATTCTAAAATTCAACATTTCGGTCGCCTTATTCGAATTTTTGAATTTCTAAAAACCGATATTCAAAGTATATGTCGAATTTTCGACATTCGAAAAAGTCCAGTTGGAATAATAAATATTCGACATTTTGGCGCCCCAAAAAAGAAAAAAAACTCTGGTCAGTTTAAATTTTATAGAAGGTCTAATCTTTTTTTACATTTTTAAAATTTTAACATTCTCATCACATGAAAAAGTATTAGTATTGGTGGAAAATTAACTTTTGCTAATTTTATGAAATCTTTACGTTTTGGGGTCCCCTGAACCCGAAAACCATGGTCCGGCGATGGTGTCTGTCTGTTCGTCTGTCTGTCCGTAGACCAAAAATTTTGTTCCAACGATAACTCTTGAAAAACTTATCCGATCATTTTCAAATTTAACTCACTTAAAGATGGTGTAAAAATAAAGGCCAAGTTCATTAACTAGCTTATTTCTTCAGAAACTTTTTTTTTAAGTTTTTGGGTCAATTAGAATATTTGTATGATAAAAATTCAAAAATTCCATGCTTTTATTTTTAAAAGAAAGCTGAAATACCAGAGTATATTTTCTAGGAGATAAACACTTAATTAAAACAAAAATGTTCGAGTAAATCAACAAAGAGTGAAAAGTTAGCCATTACGCTCCGGTCTACACTACACAAAAAAACTTGATTTTAATACTTTAAGAATATTTTAACATCTTCTGAAAATCACGTTTTTGCTAAGAGAGTTAGTATAATTAAAAATTTTAATCATCAATACAAAAATATACCTTTAAATCTTCTTAATCTCGCAATCATCAGCAAACAAAAACAAGTGATGAGAATGTAATCCTTAAAGTCGTAGTAACTTTAAAAAAAAATATATATTTTATAAAACATATAATAAGAAACAAGATCAAGAAAACAAATAATGCATAACAAATGCAGAATACCGCGAGCGAAGCGAGCCATTTGCGCGCGAAGCGCGCAACAACACACGGAGCGCGACGTGCGAAATAAACGTCAGAGCGCGAAGCTCGACGATCAATATTCGCGCGCCCCGAGGCGCGCTGAAACTTGCGAGCGAAGCGAGCCCCTGGTCGAAGCGCGTATAAGAATGTGTCCGCGCTTTCGTGAGCAGATTTTTAATGTAGTGTTTAACCGTGAAAATTAAATAAATTTTATCTAAAGTTACATTTTATTTAGTTGTAATATGTAGAGTATTTATTTGTAGAATTTATTTATTTAAAAGTTTTTTTAAAACTTGACTTAATTATTTTTTTAAATGTGTAGAGTTTTCTGGTGTACAATTTAACTGAGTAGAATCATAAATTAAAATAAAAAAATTATTATTAGAATTTCCTTTCAAATAAAATAAAATGTGTTGAATTTTTTTATGTACAGTATTTAATCGCATAGAATTAAAAAATTTTAGTGATATATTTTGTTTTATTTAATTCTAATGTGTAGGACTTTTTCCTGTACAATTTATTTGCATAGAATTAATAAAATTTACTAAACGTATTGTATACAGTTTTCTAGTGTAAAAATAATTGTGTAGAATTTTATTTTGTAGGGTTTATTTGCTTAGAATCGCTACGACCCCAATTATTACGATAAACTAATAATTAATATTTTTAATTAATAAAAATTTTCTGCAGATAATTATTAATTATTAATTAATTATTATTTATTTTATGTTATTTACTTTTAAAATTATTAAATTTAATTAGGTTATCAATTAAAATATGTATAAAATAAATAATATATTAAATAAATAATAATAGTATTTAAAAATTATTATTTAATAAAATTATAAATGAATTAATGAATGCATTTCATTTATTAATTTAATTATTAAATAAATAATTATTAATATACGTTTAATTATTTATTAAAAACCGGGTTTAGTTCTTTCGTACATTTGTACTCTTGCAAATTAAAGTTGAATATACAAAATATTAATTATTTTTATAATTATAAATTTAGAATACTTTTATAATTAGTGTTAATTATTATTAAAATAACAATTTAATTAATTAATTAAAATTATTATGTTCGTGAAGTAAAAATAATATGATTATTATTATTATACATAATTTTTGTAAATTAATTAAAACACATTTTTATTAATAATTTTTATTTAATTTTATTTAATAATATTTGTAGAATTATTCTTACTGCGCCATCTATTTCTATTAAGCACACTTAAATTTCAGTTTATTTACCGATATTTTCAATTTCAGGAGCACGCATGACATTCTGCATATCTTGTTTACATTGCCACATACTGAGCACTCTGAATACAGCAAATGCTGGTCAATTCACGCTTTGGTGAAAACAAACTTTGGCGAATTCACAGACTCGATCTCGGAACTTCAAAATCTCGATATTACGACGGAAGGAGAGAATCCTACTTCACGTTCTTTATAAACGTCAAATACGTGCAAAATTTTTCGTAAAGTATGTTTATTTATATTAAAAGTTTCTGAATTATGGAATCAGTTTAATAAAAAATTAATTACAGTAGAGACTCCATTATCCGGACTAATTGATGCAGACACTTGTCCGGATAATCGAGTAAAGTACGAATTAAACAAATTTTTTATTTATAATTTTATGTATTTATTTGCATATGTATCAAAATAAGACTGAAACAAACTAAAACTTTTAAAGTCAACATTAATAAACATTTAGATAGAAATATTTCAAAATATTTACATAAACATTTCCTCAAAATAATTAAAACACTTTCAAACGCAACATTTCGTGTAAAAATTCACGTTTTTACATTTAAAATAGAAGTTAATGGCTTGAGACCTTATAAACTTTATATTAAAAAAAATTTTTTTAATTTTAAATTTGTCCGGATAATCGAATATCCGGATAATGGAGTCTCTACTGTAGTTTTAATAATAATCGGATCAGTAGATTCTATAGGTTAAATAAAGTTAAGGGTTGATTAACTTTGTCGTTTTTTTGAGTTAACCAAAATTTTGGTCACATTAAATTCTAATTAAATTCTAATATGAATGCATCATAATAAGTTATAATAAATAATAAAAGGAAATATTAAAAGAAGAATCTGGAATTCTAATAGCAACATTCAACCGTACCGCAAATGCGACTTACTAGGTTTTTAATTTGGATTTACACGAGTAAAACACTTGTATTTGTTCTATAGGCATGCCTTTTAAATAGTTTAGAAGTTAAGGGAGGGATAATCCTATAATTTGTTTTTGAATTTTTGGTCCAAAATCGGACAAATTTCTTGACAACGCTATTACCATTACCATATTATTATTATCAGATTCGCTATATTTTTCGGGGAATTTACGTTTGAAAATATATATTTATATACCAAATTTGAGATCTCCAGATCAAATAGTTTAGTCACAAAAATTTTACGTAACTTACGTGTTTTATCTTGCTGCTGATTTCTATACACGAAGGAACCGCTTTAATCGGTTAAACTTTCAAAATAAATTCTTTAAATTTTTCTTATTTTTTGTAACATAAATTCATGTAAATATAACAAGAAGTATAACAAGAATAATAATAATTAATAATAACAAGAAGTATATTTTCGACAAAGTGGAAAACGTTTAGACATTAAATTATTAAGCACTTTGTAGTATTAGTATTTTATCAACTGTCATTATTTCAGTCTTACATTTTATCTATTTTTTTCAATTATGTAAGTGTAAACTTGTTTCTAAATAATGCATTTATTAATCATATAGTTTTTTAAAAAATATTTTTATATTAAATAAACAACTATATTCCAATTATCTAAGTTCCTATCAGATAAAATTTTGTTATGTCAATGCGATAATAATTTGTGTTCTTTTCCGTTATATAACATATAAATGCCCTATTATAAATAATGCACACATTGATGGCTAGATAGCATTAGTAACGATGGAGGCTCTTAGCATCATTTTTAGTGCATTATTTTTATTCAGTCCTGTGGTTTGTGAAATAAAAAATAAAGGTTGGTGGAAAAATACAGTGTTTTATCAAATTTATCCTTGGAGTTTTATGGATTCCAATAATGATGGGATTGGAGATTTAAAAGGTATATTATAATTTTGTTTTGGACAAACTATCTTATAATAAAATTTTTAAAGTTAACAGAGTCATATGAATCTCTGACCATGGTGTATTCTCTATTTGGATAAAATTGTTGAATAAATCATTTTATTTTAAGAAGATTAACTTGTTGTTCAATTATATTAAAAGCATAAAGTTTTTCAACCTTTTCATGCCTCTTCATGTACCACTTAAAAATTTTAACATAAATTATTATTATACATTTGAACCAATTAAAAATTAATTTAGCTTGTTTTAATCACTATCGTTACTTCGATTTCTAAACAAATAAAAAAGTACATAGTACGATTATAATTATTATAAATAGTAGGTAAAATAAAACAATAAAAAAATCGGACAAGTGCGAGTTGCACTCGCACTAACATCGAGGGATCCGTACACAAATATTCAAACAAAATTTTTTTAAAATTATTTTAACAATTCTTTTAAAATTAAAAACAAATTAAACAAAATGGTAATATACTATAATAAGATTAGAATAAATATTTTTTTATTATTTTATTTTATTAATAAATTTTTATATTTCTCTGTAATTATACTTATGTTCACCAATCAGGTTCGCTATAATTTTTCTGTAATCTGCACGTAAAACTCAAGATCCTTACCGAATTTCAGCTCACCCGGTTCAGATTTGTAGAAGTTAAGGAGGGGGGACAGGGTCATTTTTTGCAATTTTTTCAAAAAAATTTAATTTCTTTCCCTTCTATTTCGCAAATATGTAGGCCAATCGTGTTCGCTATAATTTTCCTGCAATCTGCACTTAAAACTAAAGATCCCTACCGAATTTCAGCCCACCCGGTGCAGATTTGTAGAAGTTAAGGGGGGGACAGGGTCATTTTTAGTAATTATTTTGACAAAATTTAATTTCTTTCCCTTCCCTTTCGCAAATATGTAGGCCAATTGGGTTCGCTATATTTTCCTGCAATCTGCACTTAAAACTAAAGATCCCTACCGAATTTCAGCCCACCCGGTTCAGATTCGTAGAAGTTAAGGGGGGGACAGAGTCATTTTTTGCAATTTTTTCGAAAAAATTTAATTTCTTTCCTTTCTATTTCGCAAATATGTAGGCCAATCGTGTTCGCTATAATTTTCCTGCAATCTGCACTTAAAACTAAAGATCCCTACCGAATTTCAGCCCACCCGGTTCAGATTTGTAGAAGTTAAGGGGGGGGCAGAGTCATTTTTTACAATTTTTTCGAAAAAATTTAACTTCTTTCCCTTCTATTTCGCAAATATGTAGACCTATCAGGTTCGCTATAATTTTTCTGTAATCTGCACTTAAAACTCAAGATCCTTACCGAATTTCAGCTCACCTGGTTCAGATTTGTAGAAGTTAAGGAGGGGGGAGCAGAGTCATTTTTTGCAATTTTTTCGAAAAAATTTAATTTTTTCCCCTTCTATTTCGCAAATATGTAGGCCGATCGTGTTCGCTATATTTTTCCTGTAATCTGCATGTAAAACTGAAGATCCCTACCGAATTTCAGCTCACCAGGTTGAGATTTGTAGAAGTTAAGGGGGGGACAGGGTCATTTTTAGTAATTATTTTGACAAAATTTAATTTCTTTCCCTTCCCTTTCGCAAATATGTAGACCTATCAGGTTCGCTATAATTTTTCTGTAATCTGCACTTAAAACTCAAGATCCCTACTGAATTTCAGCTCACAAGGTTGAGATTTGTAGAAGTTAAGGAGGGGGGACAGAGTCATTTTTTGCAATTTTTTCGAAAAAATTTAATTTCTTTCCCTTCTATTTCGCAAATATGTAGATTTGTAGAAGTTAAGGGGGGGACAGGGTCATTTTTAGTAATTATTTTGACAAAATTTAATTTCTTTCCCTTCCCTTTCGCAAATATGTAGACCTATCAGGTTCGCTATAATTTTTCTGTAATCTGCACTTAAAACTGAAGATCCCTACCGAATTTCAGCTCACCAGGTTGAGATTTGTAGAAGTTAAGGGGGGGACAGGGTCATTTTTAGTAATTATTTTGACAAAATTTAATTTCTTTCCCTTCCCTTTCGCAAATATGTAGGCCAATTGGGTTCGCTATATTTTTCCTGTAATCTGCACTTAAAACTGAAGATCCCTACTGAATTTCAGCTCACAAGGTTGAGATTCGTAGAAGTTAAGGGGGGGGGGACAGAGTCATTTTTTGCAATTTTTTCGAAAAAATTTAATTTCTTTCCCTTCTATTTCGCAAATATGTAGGCCAATCGTGTTCGCTATATTTTTCCTGTAATCTGCATGTAAAACTGAAGATCCCTACCGAATTTCAGCTCACCAGGTTGAGATTTGTAGAAGTTAAGGGGGGGACAGGGTCATTTTTAGTAATTATTTTGACAAAATTTAATTTCTTTCCCTTCCCTTTCGCAAATATGTAGGCCAATTGGGTTCGCTATATTTTCCTGTAATCTGTACTTAAAACTGAAGATCCCTACTGAATTTCAGCTCACAAGGTTGAGATTCGTAGAAGTTAAGGGGGGGGGACAGCCCATTTTGCGTGGCTGGGACGGACACACGAGTGATTTCATAAGGGTTCCGTCAGTACACCTACGGTGTACGGAACCCTAAAAACGCTGCCAAGTTATATATTTTTATTATAATTTTTGTGCTTACTTCATTCGTTTTCGTAAATCTCGTTGTGTTCATTTCATGATCTCTTTGCTTCCTCATAGAGATGTTAATAATAAAAAGTATAAATTTTGAACTATTATTATTAATTGCTGTAATATTTTTTCTCTTCATTTGATATTTCCACCGGTTTAATACCTCCAGTAAATATGAACAAAAAATGTTCGAGACGCATGCTTAATCCCGAAATCTTTCTTTACCAAATAGTTATTTGATATAAAACTACATAACTTAAAATTGACATAATATGAACATTATTTGATATAAACTTCATTGCTCACAGAAACCATTTACCATAAATATCATTTATTATAGAATTCATTTTACAGAAATATTATGTTACATAAAACTTAGATAACTTAATTCCCATTTAACATAAAAATTATGTAACATAAATTTCTATTCGCATAAAAATCATTTGATATAAAATTCAGTTAACGTAAATTTTATTTGTTATAAAATTCAGGTGACATAAAATTCATTTAATATCAATTTCAATTGGCATAAATGTCATTTAACGTAATTCTCAATTGACACAAAATCCATTTGACATAAATAACATTAGACATAAAATTAGCTTGACATAAATTTCATTTGACGTACATATCTTTCAACATAATTATTATTTAACGTAAAATTAAATTTATATAAATTTCATTTAGTATAAATGACATTTAACATAATTCTCATTTAAAATAAAATTTACTTGACATAAATTTCATTTAGTAGGGGAGACTAGGGTAAACCCGCGCACAGGGTAAGTCCGCTCACTAGCGATTTGACGCTATAAACTTAACTTAGGAAGGAGATATTTGTACTTAACATACAACTAATGTTAACGAACTTTCGTTTAGTTTCATGAATTCGTCATAGAATATGAGGCGGTCAATTGTTTTTAGAAGTGCAAGAAAAGAAAAATGATCTTCGGATTTTTAAGTTTTTCGATTATTATTTTTGAGATTTAATTTATTCGATTAATTCTTTTTTATGCCATTGGATGTCCTTTTTTGAAATATATATGTAGTTTTGTTTGATTTCTAAAAGATTTATTTAAATTTATTCTGAAATTTAAGAAATACATTCGGGGTAAAGTCGCTCACAGGAAGTCGGGGTAAAGCCGCTCACTTATTAAATTTGTGTAGGAAGCCGAATCAGTATAAACAGTATTTCTTTTTTTTGGCGATCTTAAAATTTTTAATATTAAAAATATTTATTAAAAGATAAATAATATTTATTTTCTAACAATATTATAGAATTATTGGGTAATTAGTTGAATATTTGACAGTTTAAATGTCCCGCATTTCGACATTTTTTTCAACAGATAGCGCCGAACTATCAATATTTGTTGGCAGCATTGAGCGGAATCATGTCTATATTAGTCATTACTAGTGATTATTACAACGCAAACAAATAATCAAAATTTGTCGCTGTCTTTTTCGACTAAAAAAATACATTTTCTCCTAATAAAATATTATTTAAATTCACAGTTGCAATTCATGAAACCTATACTTATTATTTAATAAACAAATATTTATTGTTTATAGAACTCATAATTTATCATAAGTAAATCATACTGAAGACGGAAATAAGGAAAAATTTAATATATACAAAATAAAACCTTAAATTTTAAAAAAATTCAAGTGATCGGGTTTACCCCGAGGGGTGAGCGGATTTACCTTGAAAAATTGTGATTTTGAAATTTGGTATATGTGTATTAAAAATTTTTCCTAAGTAAAATGAAAAAGATGAATCAAAAATTCTTTTTTATTTTGTTAGTAGAAATCATAAGCTTTCAAATTATATAAATTAATTTGGACTTGGAGAATAATTTCCTAGGTTTTTATTGTTCTGAAAAAGTGAGCGGGTTTACCCCAGTCTCCCCTATAAATCTCATTTAACATAATTCTCATTTCACATAAAATTCAGTTGTCATAGATTTCATTTTACATAAAGATAATTTGACATGAGAATATAGGCGCGAATTTCAAAATTGGCGAATCACAATGTTGTCGACAATATCTAATTGGTAACTTAAAATTCGCGCAGATATTTTTATGTAAAATTTAATTTGTGTAAAATAATTTTTATGTCAAATGAGAATTTTGTTGAATGACTTATATGTCAAATCTAATTTATGTCAAATGACTTTTATGACAAATGAATTTTAGGACAAAATAAAATTTACAAAATGTATGTTTATGTTAAATGATGTATATGAGTGATTCTCCCGAAATACTCTTTTTTGTGAGTTACAAACAGAAAAGAAAAAAAATTTTGATTTATAGATTAATGCAGCCAATTACATTGAGTTTACAAAAATCTACCACCTCTATAGCATGATCATGCTAACTTTTAGCTTTTAAAGTATATATTTTAAATTAAAATTTACAAAAAAATTAAGAGGTTAAAATTTGGCGCTGGCGTTTTTTATTATATATATTTTTCTATTTACAAAAAATTATTAAATAATGATAATTTATTAATATTATCTATAAATTTGATAGATTTTGAAATACTTACAGTTATCAAATATCTCTTTTAATAATTGTCAAAAATTATTTTTCATACATTTTAGGTTCCCTTTTCACTGGCAGTTTGTAAACAATCGACAATCATATCAATTTTAAATTTTTATTAAAAAAAGTGAGAGGAATGACGGGTGAGAGGAATGACAATTACAACATTTTTTAATTTTATTTAATTGCCAAATAATTTTCCTCCAGCTGAGAATGCCCTATCATGTTTATAAAGAACAACTTTATGTGAAAAAAAATTTGCGATCAATTTATATATATTAATATTGTTTTTATTAGGGGTGAGAGGAATGACGCTTTAGGTTGTGAATCTCTGCTTATGTCTCAATTTTAATTTTTTTAACGCAAAATAATTACATTTTTTAAAAAGTAACTTAAGAAATTAATATTAGAGATGTTAATTTAAATATTGATCACAATAATCAATTAATATCTCTACCCACAGCAAAAATATTGGATAATATTGAACGAGTGAGAGGAATGACGCAGTACTACATGACAAATTTCATTTTCTATATTTAAAAAAACTACACGACATATTTTATTCATATCTTAGAAAATTATTCTTAAATGGCATAACTTTTAGAAAAAATTGATGAAGTACCTATTTTCATGTTTTAAATAATTGTTTTACGTATTGAAAAAATGAAAAGCACTTAGATGACAGGTTAGAAAATCGATTTTGAGGTTGTAAAATATTTTAAAACAGTATTAAACAATAAAATTTTACAACTTTTTCTTGCAGAACATTTAGAAAAAGTGATAAAATAGAGAAATATGACTTGGTATTTTCCCAAATGATTATAATTATTTAGAAAATCTTGACTACATGCAAAATGAGGATTTTTGGAGAATCACCCTTATATGTTAATCAAATTTTACCTCAAATTAATTTTCTGTCAAATAAAACTTATGTCAATTGATATATATGTCAAGAGATTGTTATGTTAATTAAAATTCATATCAATTGTATTTTTACGTTAAATGGAAATTATGCTAAATGCGCGATTTTCATATCAAATAAAATATATGTTGAATTAATTCTATGTAAAATGACATACAAATATATAAACTTTATGTCTAATGTAAATTAATATATATTAATAATTAATATTAATATTAAAAGCAAACTAAAATGCTTCAAACTTGTTACTCGGGGAGAATACGCGATTGTAGTCGCAGAATACGAATCTGAGGTCAGATTTTGAAAATTCAAAATGGCGGATTTAATATGGCTGACGAAAAAATTTTAAATTCATTAAATTTATCAAAGTTTTGTTATTCGGAGGTTTTTGGGGTCGCTGAAGACGAATCTGACGTTAGATATTTAAAATTCAAAATGGCAGATCTAATATGGCTGACGAGTTATTAAAAAATGCTTAAATTTGCCTGCAACATGCTACTCGGGAGTTTCTGAAGTCGCTGAAGACGAATCTGACATCAGAATTTAAAAATTTGAAATTGTCGATCCAACATGGCTAACGATTTATTAAAAAATTCTCGAATTTGACTGGATACGTTACTCAAGGATTTTTAGGGTAGCTAAAATCGAATCTGCAATAAAAGATTATTGAGGTAGAAAATATCGGATCCAACATGGCTGAGAATAATTTTTTGTCTCAAGGGTTTTTGTGATCGCTCAATCAGATTTTTAAATTAAAAAATATTGAGTTTAATGTAGCAGAAAAATAAAATATCCAAAAAAGTTCGAAAAAATAATTTTGTCGCAAATTTGTTTTGTCCAAACATAAATTATACTTTGTGCACAGTTGCAATTATGTGAAATCAGAACTTTTCCATATCTTATATTTAGCTATATTAAAAATAAAAATAATTTATAAGAAAAAATTACAATACGAAAAAAACAAATAAATAGAGAAACAACGGATCTTAGGTACTTTTCGCAAACAAACGAATATTTAGTATAATGAAAATCGGTTATTTTTTATATTCATTTGTCATTGCTGTCATGTTATTTCTCTAAAAATTTGACATTCTAAAAGTGATATAATTTTGCAGTTTTCTTTGCGAATCAGATAATACTTTCTAGGAATTAAAATTTTGATTTCTTGTTTTCATTTTCATCGTGTGTTGCAGTTTTTTCACGCTTTTGCTATAATTGTTTGGCATTTATTATTTTTCTTTACTTATAAGAAAAAGAATCTCACTTTTGTCGCTATTCATTAGCCGTTTCCAATTTCCAGTATAGAAATAAAGATGTCATTCATCTTTAACAATCCCATGAACCACAGAGTCCCATATATGAAGGGTGGCATGACAAAAGGAGTCAAGCAACAATTTCATGATTTTACAGGAAGTGAAAAAAACATTTAAATATTCTATAGGTCATTAAAAAAACCAAAAAAACCCGTTTCGAGATATTATAATGCCTTACCATAGGAAAAACATTTTGATGAGATAAACCCAGAAATTAACGAGAAAAATGAATAATTGTGTATTGTTTTAAGGTTACGTCAATTGCGCATATTTTCTTTTAAAATGAATTATTAAAAAAGTATACCATTTATAGAAAAACAGAGAAATTAATTTCTTAATATTGAATTGAGAAATCGAATGTGAAAAAGTTTTCTTTAAAAAAGTTGTTTGTTTTCGAGAAAATAATGAATTAAGTGATTACTTATAAGCAAGCAGTTCAAAATTTTTAAATTCAAATTATTTTCAAAAATATTTAAAAATAAACAAAAGAATGATATTCATATTGTTTACAATTACATTGAAAATAAAATTACCTAAATATAAAAACATGAAAATTGAACAGTTAAGGTAAAACCTTTTCTCCGTTACTTTTTGTAAATGCTTCTCGTGCACGTCGTTTATTTTTTTCATCTTCTTTTTTATTAATAACTAGCTGTCGTACCCGTCTTCGACGGGTTTTAGTTTCTTCAAATGCATTCAGTAGTGTGTCTACCAGTCTCGAAGGATGGGAAATGGTGGGGAATTTAATTTGACCGAAAAAAATAATAATTAGCTACCTTTAACTATTTCATTAAAAAAATATTACTATTTTAAATCTGTAATTGACTTTTATCATCAAATAATTTTTTTTTAATTTATCTAAATTCAGAAAACAATATTTGTCAATTATTTGTAGAAATTTAATTATAGTATTATAAGTTAATCCAAAATTTACACTAATTTTTGGATTTATAGTAAAGTCGAATTCGAACTAATTGTATCATAATTGCTGAAATCTAAAATAAGACCTATATTGCAAGCTGAATTCACAGTTTTCCCGATTAAATTAAATTCCTGCATATTTACCGTTTTTCCAGTTGGTGGAACCCCTGTTGAGGGTATTGGTAAGAATAAAAACCGTCGAAGAGTATTTTCATAAAATAAGTTAATTTTTGAAGCCATTTCCACCTGGAAAAATTTTGCCAAAGCTGGGAAAAACCGGATAGTTTGTTGAACATAAATAATAATAGACACCCTGTTTAACTTTTGCCTTTACAATGCTTAAAACATCCCTAAAGGTTAAATCTGAAATTAACCGACAGATTAGCTCGGTCGGATAAATGCCTCGCTTGACGGACGTTCTAGGACCAAGGGTACTTGGTTCGCGCCCATTTGGCTTGGATTTTTCCGGCATGTGAGATAATCTGAGCGGGAGGTTTGACGTCGAGGTATAATGACGTGCACTGTCGATTATTGTCCGGTACACACCATTAGAACTCGACTGTCGATAAACCGGTTGTACTCAGGAGAAGGTTTTCTACAGTTTCCCTCTCCTCTGGCGAGAAAACCCATTAGACGGGTAGTCCAGGCTAATGCGAGTACTCCTAATTTTCGAAAGACGTTCTGTAGGCGCAAACTTAGTATTAAGAATTGTGTATATAAGAAAAATTTGTGAAAAACATGAAATTGTAAGAAAACACTTGTATAGCCAAGTATGTAAGGCTGAAGACAGGTGTATAAACCAATAAATAAATAAAAAAAATCTGAAATTAAAATAACAAAACATTTTACTTTTTACATTTTTTTACATTTTACATTTTTTACCAGTTTTAATATTTTCGAAGTTTTGCAATTAAAATTTTTTTGATTAATTAGATAAACAAATAATTCTAGATTCCATTATTTTCACGTCAGAAGTTTATCAGAGACCCCAAAAAGACTACTGAATTAAGCTTGATAGTAATTGGTCTGTCAATTATAATTTTTTAATTTTTTGATATTAAAAACATTTTTATACTTACTTCCAACTTACAGATATAGTTATAGGACAGTATTTTCCAAAATAATGCTAAAATATGACTAAATAACATGTAATATTTAATTACAGAAAGTTTAAAAGTTATACATTCAAGAATATAAAAGTCTGGAAATTTTCTATTTTTTTAATTTTTTGAAAAAAATTTAATATCTCTCGTTCTAATTAATATGTTTAAAAAACTGTAAATTTATTGTTTATATATATATATATATATATATATATATATATATATATATATATATATATATATATATATATATGTTACAAAAGTAATAAGTAAGTATCTAATTAATTTACTGCAATCTGTCAAAATTAAAAAAATTAATTTTTTTTGGAAAAATTCATAATTCTTTCATATTAGTATTATTTTTTAATAAAAAAATTTGTTTATTATTATATGTATATTATATATGTTTAAAATCATTTATATTATTAATAAATTAAGAAATTTATCCCAATCTGAAAAAATTGAAAAAAATTTTTTTTTCAAACTTTTTGAAAAAATTCATAACTTTTGTTCAGCTCAACATTTTTTCATCAAAAATAGCTAATATTTTAAGTTAGACCAATACATAAAAAATGCCAAATTTTACTTTATTCGGTCAAGATGTTTTCAAGTTATAAGCGAACAAAATTTTGCAGACATACATACACACATACATACATACATACAGACAGGAAATTTTCTATTACCATTTTTGGAATCTCCGTTGCTCAAATAAATAAATTATGTTAGAAAAAATTAATTTTGTGCAATGTACAGACAAAAGTCTGATTTTATTAATATAGATTTTTTTCCCGCATCTACGTGGCATTTTCAAATTTGGAAAAATAATATTTTTAACCTTATTGACTTACTGATAATAATATTGACTATGCATCCCTCTGGGCACGGAAACGTCTTTATTCTAGGAACGTTCCTAAAACGTTTTTAGAACGTTTCATGTCTACTACATAACGGCTTAAGAACGTCCAATGTTCTAAAAACGTTTTTAGAACATAAAACGTTTTAAAGACATTATGTAGAGGACATGAAACGTTTTAAAAACGTTTTAGGAACGTTTCTAGAACAAACACGTTTCCGTGCCCAGAGGGATTTCTTTTGTTTTTCAGTTAAGTTGCATTACAAGTAAAATTTTAGGCTATTTTATGATTATAATTTTTATTAAATCTCATTTAAAAACGCAATTAATCAGAAAATCCTTTTACATAAATGTGTAAATGAATTTATTTGATTTTTTCATAAAAAAATTTTGATAAAATTGTTGCTTGACCCCATTTGTCATGCCACCCTTCATATAATATTACCAAATTAATATGTATTGTGTCTAATTAATGGGGCAATCGCAGTTGTAACGTCGCAAATTTCGAATTTGAAGTCAGTTTTTCAAAATTTAAAATGGCGGACCTAAAATGGCGAATTCGAAAATATTAAATTTTATCAGATTTGCTTGAAACTTGTTACTCGGGGGTTTTCGGGGTCTCTGATTACGAGTCTAATGTCAGATTTTCAAAATTCAAAATGTCGGATCCAATATGGCGGTCGAGAAAATAAAAAATCCAATGGATTTGTTTAAAACTTGTTACGCAGGGGTTTTCGGGGTCGCTGATTACAAATCCGATGTCAGACTTTGAAATCGAAAATGGCGGACCTAAAATTCGATCAAATTGCATGAATCTTGAAATTATCCGCCATATTGGATTCACCATTTTAATTTTGTAAATCTGACATCATATTCGTAATTAGCGACCCTGAAAACCCCTAAGTAACGAGTTTCAAGCGTATTAGATAAATTTTTAAATTTTCATAGTCGCCATTTTAGGTCCACCGTTTTGAATTTTGAAAATCTGATTTGAAATTCGGATTCAGCGACCCCAAAAACCTTAGTTTGAACTTAATCATTCAAATCGAATTATGTTTAGAATTTTATTTTTAAGATGGACATATATGGCCACAGACGTCCCAGCTTAAAATCCCCGTACAGGATCCTTAAAGGATCCTCTTGGGATCCTGTACAGGTCCTGCGCAGGATCCCATACAGGATCCCGTACTGGTCCTGTAGAGGATCCCGTACGGGATTTTGGGACAGGGTTCCTGTGCAGATTCCGATGCAGGAACCTTAGTTATCAAAGATTTCTGTAAAGGTTTCTGTACAGGAACACTTGCAGGATCCTGTACAGGAAACTTTGTAAAGGTTCCTGTACAGGAATCTTTGTAGTTTTGAAAACTGCAGGTACTTAAGTGTAAAGGATCCTGTGAGGAACCCTTAAAGGATCCTACACGGTTTCCTCAATTAATTTATTTATATTTTTAACTTCTGCGCAGTAGTTTTCTATGAGTTTCTCGAATGCGCAATACATTTTTCTGTCCAACATTGATATACGAGCCTAACATATTAAAATATAAAGTCTATGTATGTCAAATGTTGCTTAACATAAAATTTTTTTTAAAAATTTCCTGTACAGGACCAGCACGGGATCCTGTATGGAATCCTGCACAGAACCTGTTCAGGATCCCAGGAGGATCCTTTAAGGATCCTGTACGGGGATTTTAAGCTGGGGTAAAGGTGGCAAGGGGTTAAATGCTATTTATGTAATATAAATTGTATGTTTAATTAAATGTATGTCAAATAAATTTTAAATTAAATGTTTTTTATACCAAATAGATTTTTTCAAATGAAATTTATGGTAAACGGTTTTATGTCAAATTACTATTATGTCAAATAAGATTTCAGAAATAATCATGCGTCTCGTAAAAAATGTATGTTTAAAAAATTATAAGTCAAAGAAATATATGGTTAAACTTTAATAATTTATCTCAAAGTACTCTCATTTCATGTCCGCAGGTGAGACCTACAATTTAAAAAAAATTCAGCCCAAAAGCTCTTTATAATTTGGAGATATTTATGAAAATATTATTAGGTTTACACACACGCACATTTATATATACACACACACGGAGTTACATTATTTTAAAATGTCATTTTTGAACTCCTGAGGTCAAATAACATAAAGATATGTTAAAAAATCGAACTTGAAATTTTTTTGGAATTACAATACTTCCTCTATATGAGGAAGCAATTTGATGTTCTTTTGATTTTTTAATGGTTGTCTGAGTTGCGATTATTTGTTTATGCTCATAATGTATGTTTGTAATAGCTGAGAAATCGTTGGAAAATTAATGTTTATAATATTGATATTAATATATATGTGACGCCCCATGGTGAAAGGGACCTTACCTGTAAAAAATTAATTTTGAGTTACTTATATCATTCTATAGTTTTTGAGTTGTTCTTTCATATAGAAAAGTAAAAAATAATTTTTACTTACAGGTTTTTTGTTATTTATGTTAGAAAATGAGCTTGTTCAATGTTTACACGTGGTTATTCAGAAAATTAGCCCCTCTACTTTCTAATACTACTACACTGGCCATGCACGTACAATTCGTGCACTTCGTGTAACACGGACAAGTATCAATGTGTAATGAGTAGTGGGGCTGAATTTCATTGGAACGTCTTAATCAATCAGAGTGGTTCTACTTTAAATGCCTTTTCTGTAAAATTTGTCTATTGCAGCCAAGTATGACGGGAAAACAGCGCATCGGCAGCGAACACCATCAAAACGGCTTACACGGCAACAAAAATAATTAAATACTGTTATTTTTAGTAGCGGGCCATTTTTTTCTCAATGGTTTCTTACACAAAAATGTATGAAGAATACGATAGTATTTTTTAATTTTACATTAAGCGTGAAGAAGACTTTTTTATTAAAATATTATAAATAAATAATTGAAAAAACAATAAAAAATAAATATTTTTTTAAACAAAAAATATTTTTAAATTCTACGTTTCAAGACGAAAAAAGCCGATTTGATTTTGAAAATCGGTTAAAAAGAACTCAAGAAAAAAATATTTTCATTTAAGATTGTTAAAAACTTTAATTGTTAATAACTATAACAAAGGTTTTTTTTGTTTTCAATTTTTTATGACATTACTTTCATCACATAAAAATGAGAATAAAAGATATTTTATTAAAAAATTTTATTTAATTTATCCGAGCCGTTTGGCTAAACCTGACCCTAAAGAGAAAAAAATGTTACGCATTAAGAAGTAGCTACAATAATTTTTTTATGTTTTCGTCGCATACTCATAAATTATGTGTTAATTATTTCGTTCGCAGTTTTATAAATAATTTTTAGCTATTAAAATCCAGTAGCTTCAAACAACAAAATTTTTATTTGAAATTCGGATTTAGGAACTTCTAGGAAGTTTCTCGTAGAACCAAAAATTATTAAAAATTTTTTTTAGTGAAATTATTATTTAAAATAGTTTAAAAAAATTTAAATTATTCAAATTTTGCATTTTTTTAAAATGAAAAAGGGGGTTTAATTAAAAAAATGATCTTCATAACTACAGCACACATGACGGTAAGGCGGACTCGAACCCTCGAAGTCTCATAGGATAACCCTCGAAGTGAGCTGCTAGGATAGCGCTTTATTTTTTTTCATTTATTTTTTTATAACATTCATAAAAATTGATACAACAAGTAACGCAATAAACAAAAATAAGAAAGAGCGTCGCAATCAGGTGTTTTACATGAATTGATTTTTTGAAATGTATTTTCTTTTATCGAACAGACAAAAAATTCGTCGCAACTTCGTCGATGATACGTTATTGTCCTAATATTATTTTAATTAAATTCCATTTCTTTATTCATTAAGACACAATTAAGTTGTTACGTTTTTTTCTATTATTTTGTGTTTTCAGTAAAAAGAATAAAATCGCAAAACGCGAGTCTATAAAAAAACTGAGAAAATATACCGTTTATACAACATAAAAAGGATGGAAGGAATAATTTACATTTTGTTTTTATTTACAATTATTTGCTCAATCGCAGTTTTGAAAATCAATTCTTTCTAATTATTATAATTTGCCATTCTTCTCGAACGTGACCGCGCTTCGCGGTGATTCGCTGTAATGCACCCGCATATCAAGTATATGCACCCGCATGTGCACATATCAAGTATATGCACATGCCGGTCCATATATATGTGGATTAGTTGGTTCTCTATACGATGTGCACACTTTCTTTCCATAACAAAAAACAGTTTAGGACGGCGCAGCAAGTTCACAATTATTACACCCAATAAAAAGAGAAAGAACACTCAATATGGATCTGTCTTTGAAAAATAAAAAAGAGTACTCACTACGAGAAAGGGGGGGGGACCAGGTTGCTTTAATTTCTGGGTTATTAGGGTGCAACCTGGTTTTCATTTAACCACCAATATTTCCTTGCCAGTATAATTCTTCGATTGATTCTTCTATTTCTTTCAGATATTGCTGTTGAGTAACGCATTTTTATTGTTGGGTCATTTTGTAATTTAATTTCATTGATTAATATCTTCATGTCCTTTGCATGTCTCAAAACGTGATATATGATCGGGACACCGCCCTCGCTTATGACGAGCCCCCCCTGTCCAAGGCTATAAATGTTTCTGGCGCTAAGTTTCCTGTTCCTTTAATTTGTTTAGATTATTTTGGTTTGTTTTAAAGGGTTGTGCAATAAGAGGATTGATGGTTTTCTTCGTTGCCCTCGCGATATGATTTCGCATGAGGCCAACGAGGAACACATCGATCCGTGGTATATTGGCTTTTTTATACAATTTTGTATTTGATATGTTTTTCAAAGTTTGTTTCTGCGTCTCGAAACAGTCTTAGACAGGTCCTAAGACAGTTCCTTTCGAAGACTCTCAGCTTCTCCATGGTCGATGTCCCGAACCATATTTGATAACCGTAGGCCAAGATTGGCCTTATTAGCAATAAATAACATAGTATTTTAACTTTCCCATTCAATTTCGAGGACCGAAAGATATTTTTATTTTTAAAAAATGCTCCTCTGGTCTTTTCTATTGCTTTTTCCACGTGTGAGTCAAATTTTAACATATCGTCAATATGAACTCCCAAGTATTTAGCGGATGTAGTGTGTTTTATTTTTTCGATTTTATTTGGTTCCTCAGTTATATTAAATTCCCTCCAATCCTCGCTATTTTTTTTGTCATTTCGTCAATTGTCTCACATTTTTCCAAATTGCAATTCAATTTCCAGGCTTTGAAAAAATTACAAATCTTGTGAAATATTTTTTGCAATTCTGATTGAGACAGTATTATATATTTATTCTCATGATAGATTACGAGGTCATCTGCAAAACCGATGGCCCTCAGCCGGGTGCTGCCATTCATTTCATACATTCTCAGCACCTCGCTCATAAAGATATGAAATAACAATGGTGAATTAACAGCCCCCTGCTGATGGCCGTCATTTAAATTATAATATTTACTAGATGTTTTTTCGTTCAACGAAACATACATTTTCTTATTATTTATCATTTTCCATATTATTGTTAGTAAACATTCTGGTACCCCTATTTTAATTAGCTTATACATAACCCCTTCCAGCCATGCCAAATCGAACGCTTTTTCTATGTCAATGAGGCAGACTGCTATTATTTTTTTTCGCTTAACGATTTATTTATATCGGAGGTAAATTTAGTAATTGCATGTATGGTTGATATTCTGTTCCTAAATCCGAATTGTTCCCCTGGGAGTAATTGATTTTCTTCGACAAATTTGTAAAGGTTTTTATTAATTAGAATCTTGAACAATTTTCCCATGTTTAAGAGAAGACTTATTGGGCGATAACTTGAGACCAAGTGTGGATCTTTTCCCCTTATAAGTATTGGTATAACTTTGGCTATTTTCCATATATCTGGGAAGTAGCAATTGTTTAATAGATTATTAAAAATATCTAATAGATGTGTTATAACATTATTTGGTAATTTTTTTAGTGCTATTGTTGGTATCTGATCTATACCTGCTGATTTTTTATTATTTAATTTGATTATTATTTTTGTAAGTGTTAAATGATTATAGAAAAAGTTTTGGTTGATTTCATATTTAGGATTTGTTGCTAAATTTTTTTTGTCAAATTTAATTAATGGATTTGAATGTGACTCGTCTATTTTATTTTTTATATTAAAATTATCTAAAGTTTTCTTAATTATTCGCTCGAAGCTTTGGCTGCTCGCGATTCTTTTTTTATTATTAATATTCGCCAAGTATTTGGCTAAAATATTTGCTTTATCTATCGTTTCTGTAATAATAATATTTTCACTTTGGGTGTTATATTTATTCAAATTTATTATTTCAGAGTTAATTAATTGATTATCATTTGCCTTTATTATTAAGTTTGGAATATTTTGTTTGTTATTATTTTGAAATATTTATTTTAACTGGGGAAACATATTTTCTAAATCATGTATTGAAATCTTTGCAACTTAGTTTTGCCAATAGTTATTTACATTTTCGTTAAATACTCTTTTTTTAATTTTTTTCTGGTCTCCGATAACGATAGTTTAAGAAATGATATTAATCCTTCATCAACAATATTTCTGCGATTCAGTTTGTGTATTTGTGTTAATAGTTTCAATTTTAATTTTTGTAAATTTTTTATTTCTACATTTATATATCTTGATATAGAATCATTTTGTTTTGTTTTTGGCGTAGTATTGTGTAATTCATTTTAGATATTTAAATTTAGTGTATCAATATAGTTGTCAATTTCATCGTTATTTAAATTTTTGTCTCTTGGGATATTTATATTTATTTTTTGCAAATTAGTTTTATATTTTCCCAATTTGTATTATTAAAATTATAATGGTGTGGTTGGGTTTGTGTAAATAAAAATTTGTCTATGTTGTCAATTTTTATTTTTAATAATAGTGCATTATGATCACTATCATATGGTAGTATTACTCATTTATTGTTGATGGCGTTCGTTATTTTTATTCTCATATCGCTAATCACTAAATCGAGGAAGGAGTTGCTCGAAGGGTATGTTGCAAATTGTGGTCCCGATAAATTTGCTTTATATTTTATTTGGTTTTCTTGGTACCACCTGACTAACGCTGCGCCTCTTGCATTTATTGTGCTATCATTCCATAAGGAATGTCTAGCATTCAAGTCCCCCGCTAGCACATAGTAGTTTTCTGTTATATCTAATTTTAGTTCGTTAAGAAGGTTCTCCGGAAAGTCAATTTTCTTCGAAATTTTACCAAATTTTGGGAGAATATTTATTTTTGTATACTTTATAAGTGGCAAAAACCTCAACACCCCTTACCATGCTAAAAACGTAAATATTCAGGTTTAAAGTTTCAACATTTGCATAGGATTCCACGTGAAGCATTTGAAAATGTAACATTTTATTTAATTGCTGACAAACTTTTCTTACCATTTTTTTAAAAAACTATTATATTGTAGAGTCAAATAAATAGAATAATATGAAGCAGTTTCAAGAGGGTTAACCATGTTTAATTTTTTAATAGAGCACTTTTATGTAGAAACGTCAGGTTGATTTTCCATTACGCGTCAAGCGGTAAAAGAGACAACTGCTGTCACTCGCTTGAGAAAGAGGGAGAAAGCACAAAATCGTTCTTAACTACTACTTAGGTAGCAGGAGTAGTCGATTCGTATAAAATGTGTCGCGCGCAACTGAGCACCACTGAAGAGAACCTCCTTAAATAATTCATTAAGGTCTTCGGTAAAATTTATATTTATACTACCTGTAGAGTATATACTTATTAAAAATAAGTTTTTATTGTTATTATTTTTATTTTTATTATTGATGTTTCTAGGGTAGTTATTTTTGTTTGACAAGCTAGGTTGATGTTTTCGTAGACAATTAGTTTGTTTATTAAAATCGCGATACCACCACTCTTACCTATATTTCTATCATTTCTAATAATTGAATATTTTTGGAAATATAGCTTGTGATTTTTATTAAGCTTTGTTTCATTTATCATTGCTATGTCAATATTGTGTTTTGTAAGTGTGTTTAAAAGGTTGTATAGTCTGCTGTTTGCAATTAGAGAGTTCACATTGATCGATAATATTTTCTATTCATTGAATTTAATTATTTTTTGTTTTCTCTGCTTTACCTTATTACTGTGACCCATTATTGTGATTTAAATGCGATAGTAGGAAATCTACTTTTGTGAATTTTGCTGCACCGTCCCCCTGATTCCATCTATTTGGGTTGATATAAAACTTTTCATCTGTGTCATGAAAGACGTTAATATTGTTTCCAAACCCTCGTTTGCTGTTGAGTTTACATTGATTACGCTATTTATGCTTTTGTTTGTATCTTGTGTATTTTCGTTCATTGTGCTTATCGTGTTCACTGTATTTTCGCTGTTACTTAACTCGATTGTCTCTTTCGTACTACCATCTACAAATTTTAATTCTGTTATTTTCTTTATATGTTGTGAATTATTTTTATTTTTACTATTAAAATTTTCAATTTTATTTTTATTTACGACTTGTGAGAATGAGATTCCTGGTTTTATTAAATTATCTAACATTTGTTGTTTTCTTTCTTTAAGTACTGCTTGATTGTTTTTTATTATATTGATTTTATTTTAATTCTCGATTAAAATTGGACAACCTACCGACAGATTAGCTCGGTCGGATAAGATGCCTCGCTTGGCGGACGTTCTAGGACCAAGGGTACTTGGTTCGCGCCCATTTGGCTTGGATTTTTCCGGCATGTGAGATAATCTGAGCGAGAAAACCCATTAGACGGGTAGTTCAGGCTAATGCGAGTACTCCTAATTTTCGAAAGACGTTCTGTAGGCGCAAACTTAGTATTAAGAATTGTGTATATAAGAAAAATTTGTGAAAGCATGAAATTGTAAGAAAACACTTGTATAGCTAAGTATGTAAGGCTGAAGACAGGTGTATAAAAAACCAATAAATAAAAATTGGACAACCTCTGTAGGACGCCGAATGTCCGTATTTTTAGAATTAATACAATAGATATTTTCCCTTGAGTTATTTTCTCTTTTTAATTCGCAGCCCCCTGGACCATATTTTACCTCGCATTTTACACATCGGTAATCCCTATTACAATATTTCGCAGTGTGCCCTATGCGTTGGCAATTGAAGCATTGTAATACATTTTTGTGACGAACTTTGTTCCACCATACAATTTGATTCGCTAAGCGTGTAATTTTTCACTGTTTGTACTTTTTTCATTCTCCTTATTTCTGTTTGGTGATAATACTAGTTTTGAATTTTTTTGAGTTTACTTCTTGCTTAGGGCTGATGTTGATACTTTTTGTTTTTTATTTTGTGTTAATAATTTTATAAGCGAGTCAATAGCTCCATTTTGGTTTTCGGATGCCGTAAATTCTTTCAAACACTTCACTAAGTCTAGTTTTTCTTTCTTAATGATAATTCTTTTTGATCTTGTGGAGAATGTTGGGCGTGATCCTGGATTCAGGCCCGGTGTCGCCATAGTGTTGTGTAATCACGCTGCTTTTGGAGGGAAATTTATCTTCTCGGCATTGTTTGCAAACCGCAAACTTTTAGATGCACGAATGGTTTTTCCCGAAATGATAGAAACTTGCACTGGGCACTATGCACTTTAGATGTTCAAAAAGAAACAGTTTAACTAAACTATAACGCATGTTTCTACGATTTAATTTCGCGAGTACGTAGTTAAGTGAGAGAGATGTTTGCTTAACCGTCCTGCCTGGACAATAATTCAGCCAAGACTGGATAGCGCTTTATGCGCTCAACCAAATCGCCATTTGACTTTACAGAGTTAGTTTATACCCAGCTTAAAATCCCCGTACAGGATCCTTAAAGGATCCTCCTGGGATCCTGAACAGATCCTGTGCAGGATTCCATACAGGATCCCGTGCTGGTCCTGTACAGGAAATTTTTAAAAAAATGTTTATGTTAAGCAACATTTGACATACATAGACTTTATATTTTAATATGTTAGGCTCGTATATCAATGTTGGACAGAAAAATGTATTGCGCATTCGAGAAACTCATAGAAAACTACTGCGCAGAAGTTAAAAATATAAATAAATTAATTGAGGAAACCGTGTAGGATCCTTTAAGGGTTCCTCACAGGATCCTTTACACTTAAGTACCTGCAGTTTTCAAAACTACAAAGATTCCTGTACAGGAACCTTTACAAAGTTTCCTGTACAGGATTCTGCAAGTGTTCCTGTACAGAAACCTTTACAGAAATCTTTGATAACTAAGAATCCTGCATCGGAACCTGCACAGGAACCCTGTTCCAAAATCCCGTACGGGATCCTCTACAGGACCAGTACGGGATCCTGTATGGGATCCTGCGCAGGACCTGTACAGGATCCCAAGAGGATCCTTTAAGGATCCTGTACGGGGATTTTAAGCTGGGTATATCATATATATTTACTCAAAGACAGAATAGAATATATGATATATAAACTAACCCTATAAAGTAAAGTGACGATTTGGTTGAGCGCATAAAGCACTATCCCAGCAGCTCACTTCGAAGGTTATCTTATGATACTTGGGGTTCGAGTCCGCCTTGCCCTAATGCCCGTGTAGAAAAATCTTCTGGAAAGTCTAGAGTCAAGTCTGGCGCAAACTAGAAATCGTATAACCTCGCAAGTCTGAAAGATCTGATTTGACCCAGTTCTGGTGCTGTTTAGCTACAAGCCAGACCGTAGCTATTTTTTGTCTGTTCTGGATAGTCTAGCCAGAATCAGCTCTGATTCTAGTCAGAATTTCTAAATGACTAAAATTT
Source organism: Leptopilina drosophilae (assembly GCA_032873175.1). Classification (NCBI taxonomy): domain Eukaryota; kingdom Metazoa; phylum Arthropoda; class Insecta; order Hymenoptera; family Figitidae; genus Leptopilina; species Leptopilina drosophilae. The sequence continues at coordinate 37,903,549 of CM065483.1, forward strand.
TGTATTTTGCACGTTCCAGGCTGTAGCGAGCCATGGAAGTCTGAATGATCTTGCCAGACCCAGCTCTGATTCTAGTCAGACAACAAATCTCTCAAATTTAACATTCCTTCCACATAATATTTTCTGCGGGAGAAGATTTTCCAAAAACACACAATCTTTGAAATTTTTAAGATCAATGTGTAGATATAAAAAATTGTAAAGAATACAAAAAATAGTTTTTGAGGTTTGTTGTCTAGAAAAAATCTCTATAAAAAGAATGCCGTTTGAATTCTTAATTTATGTTTACTAAGGAAACCAGAAGGTTCCTCGCAGAATTATTATTAAAAAAATGAATTAAATTTGTTGTAACAACTATAACAATTTTGCGGTAATTTATAGAAATTTTCGCAGTAATTTATGAAAATTTATGAAACTATGTAAAACTAAAGAAAGAACTATAAAATTAAAATAGAAATAGTTAAAATAGAATTTTAACATAGAAATTAGTTCCACATAAATTACAATTAAAAATTTATATTTTAGCAATTTATGGAAATTTTTGCAGTAATTTATGAAAATTTTTGGGATAATTTATAAAAATATGTAAAGCAAAAATTACTACTCAAATTTTGGATTTCAGTCATTTACGGAAATTTTCGAGGTAATTTACGGAAATTTTCGCAGTAATTCATGGAAATTTATGAAACTATTTAAAACTAAAGGAAGAACTATAAAATTAAACGTAGATAATTTATGGTAATTTATGGAAATTTCCATTGTAATTTATGGAAATTTATGCGATAATTTATAAAACTATGTAAAACTTAAAGGAGATATTCCGAGCGGGAGGTTTGACGTCTAGGTGCGACGGTGTACATTGTCGATTACACAATCACACAAAAAAAGAAAAGTGTCTTGACTTAGGGTCGAGACATATATATTCCGATGTATTTCGATGCGCTGAATCCGAATCCGTCATCAGAATTTGGCCAATGGGTCCTGATTTCGCCCTAACCTCAAAAAATACTTTAAAATTGCTAAAATGGTCGCTTTTGAATGATCAAACTTGAATCTAAGCACATATTAGTAAGTTTCTAAGGTCCTTCATTTTTAATAAACTATTCTATAAGCTTTTCAATTGAAAATTCATATAATAAATTAAATCTATCGAACATAACCTCAAAATTATAACTAAGCTTCCAAACAAACAAATTATATCATACACTGGGCAATAAAAATTTTGTAAGCTCATGAAATTTACTATTTAGGTCTTTCTGTGATTACTGATTACGGACCCTATGTCAAGTTTCCAAAATCCAAAATGGCGGATCCAATTTGGCAGACACGATTATAAAAATTTGTTCGGATTTGCTTGAAAATCGTTACTCAGGTAGTTTTCGGGGTCGCTGATGAATGAATCTGACATTAAATTTTTAATTGTTCACCCTTAAATATTTCTAGTAATTAATTTCATGTCGATATATTTATTGTGTGTATTCAATCTTTAAATGTATGCTATTGCTACTTCATGGTTCAGAATCTCTCCTTGTTAGCATTTTTTGCCTGTATCTGTAACCAGGGCACCTCCACGTGGTGACGGTGGGCAACGGATCCATACTGGCTGAGTCCCTGGGTTAACGGCGTTCATGCCGTCATGGCAGATACAGGAAGAAAATGTTTTACGATGCAGGGATTAGGAACCCCAGTATCGGCGTCTGGTCCAGGGTGGGGAAGCGGGCCCTCCGACGTCGTCATCCGGCAACCGTAGCTCTTCATTGATGGGAAACTTGATTGATTAAGAGTCCCATGCTACAAGAAAAGTGACTTCTCGACTACATAATAATTGTAACAAAAGTCCCGATTCCTTTTGTTACATTTGTAGCAAATATAAAGTCAGCTCCCTGCGGAAAAAAATAGGTAAAGAAGTAGAAGATCTGTACGGAAATTTTTTCGGTCGTAAATTATTACACCAAGAAACAAATTGGGTTCCTCATATTGTTTGTAACACCTGCAGACTTATGTTGTATCGCTCAAAAAATTCGAAAGATGAAAAATATCTAAAGTTCTCTACACCCACGATATGGAAGAAACCACGAAATTTAAAAGACTGCTATTTTTGTATGAATTACATCAAAGGAATTACCTCAAAAAATAAAAGTTCCATTACATATATAAATGTGTCAACAGTAATCAGACCTACTGAAATTGATCGAAAAGCGGGAAAACTTGATGTTACTTTAAAAAAATATATCGAAAAAGTAGAAGTCGACAATAAAACAGAAGAATTTAGTAGTGACAGTGATGAAAATGACAATGATGGTCAGGAAAATGAGTTCACCGCGTATTACAATAAAGAAAAAAAGCCAACATTAGTATCGCAACCGGAGCTAAATGATTTTATTAGAGATCTAGGTTTACCAAAAGATGGTGCAGAATTTGCTGCTTCATTTATGAAGAAAGGAACTTCTTGCATCCGAATACGAAAGTGTCATTTTATAGAGATAGAGATAAAGAGTTCCGAAAATATTTTAAGAAAGATGAAGAGACATCTTTGGTGTATTGTAGTGACATAATAGGTTTGATGGACAATTTAAAAGAAAATGTGTATAGAGATGAAGACTGGAGACTTTTTATCGATTCCTCCAAACGTAGTATAAAAACCGTTTAACTACACAATACAAATGTCTACGCTCCTGTTCCAATAGCTCATTCAATACAAATCAAAGAAGAATATAATAATAAAAAATGCTTCTAGAGAAAGGGAATTACCAAAAACAAAAATGGTTAATTTGTGGTGATTTTAAAATTATAACAATATTACTGGGTCAACAATCGGGTTTCACAAGAGAGCCATGTTTCTTGTGTCTATGGAATAGCAGAGATCGTGCTAATCATTACAAGAAAAAAAAATCGGCCTTCAAGAGATTCGTTTAAACCAGGTTCTCACAACGTCATTCATCAAAGTTTGGTAGACCTCGAAAAAATTATATTTCCATTTCTTCACATTAAGCTTGGTGGGATTAAGCAATACGTGAAAGCGTTAGATAAGGACGGTCCATGCTTTATGTACATTGCGAAAAAATTTCCAACTTTTTCTGATGCTAAATTAAAACAAGGGGTATTTGATGGACCACAGATTCGAGTATTATTTAGAGACATGACTTCGTTTCTCAAATGAACGACACTGAAAGGGCAGCTTGGAAAAGTTACAAAGAAGTTTCAACAAATGTTCTAGGAAACAATAAGAGTTCCGCATCTAAACAAATTGTAGCCCAAATGCTTAAAAACTTTCAAAAATTAGGATGTTTAATGAGTTTAAAACTACACATCCTCGATTCGCATCTGAATAAGTTTCCCGAAAATTGCGGACATTACAGCCAAGAACAAGGAGAGCGATTTCATCAAGATATCAAATTGATGGAAGAACCATATCAGGGAAGATGGGATTAGGTAATGATGACTGACTTTTGTTGGATGTTGAAGAAAGAAACGAGTAGAAAAGGAAAAAAAACGTAAGCGAAACCCTTTACATCGGTCATTTGAAGAAAAAAGAACACGGTATAGTAGCAAGACAATGGACTGAAGAGATGTTCCCAAAAAACCGCAAGTAATAAATCTAAAAAAATTGTTAAAATAATAAAGACTGGCAATATTGGATCCGCCATTTTGAATTTTTAAAAACGGACATGGAATTAGTCATCAGCGACTCCGGAAACCCACTGAGTAACGATTTTCAAGCAAATCCGAACAAATTTTCATAATAGTGTCCGCCATATTGGATCCGCCATTTTGGATTTTGGAAACTGGACATAGGGTCCGTAATCAGTAATCACAGAAAGACCTGAATATTAAATTTCATGAGCTTACAAAATTTTTATTGCGCTGTATATGATATAATTTGTTTATTTGGAAGGTTAGATGCATTTTTGAGGTTATGTTCGATAGATTTAATTTATTATATGAATTTTCAATTGAAAAGCTTATAGAATAGTTGATTAAAAATAAAGGACCTTAGAAACTTACTAATATGCGCTTAGATTCAAGTTTGATCATTTAAAAGTGACCATTTTAGCGATTTTAAGGTATTTTTTGAGGTTAGGGCGAAACCAGGACCCATTGGCCAAATTCTGATGGCGGATTCGGATTCAGCGCATCGAAATACATCGGAATATACATGTCTCGACCCCAGATCAAGGCACTTTTCTTTTTTTGTGTGGCTGTGTTATTGTCCGATGCCTACCGCCGAAACTAGACTGTCGATAAACCGGTTGTACTCAGAAGAGGTTTTTCTACAGTTTCCCTCTTCTCTGGCGAGAAAACCCAATGACGAGTGGTCCAGGCAAAATGCGAGTACTCCTATCTTCGAAAGTCGTACTGTAGGCGCATTAGGTTTAAATAAAAATATTTGTAATATTTGTAGAATGGCTATGCTTAATCCAAAAAAGTATCTTGTCGAGAGCGTAAGGCCATAGGACAGGAGTATAAATGAAAATAAATAAATAAAAAATTTAACGTCGGTAATTTATAGTAATTTATGGAAATTTTAGAGGTAATTTACAGTAAATTTACTATGATGTAGTTTACAACAAGTTTTGTTATTTTTCTTTATGTAACATAACACGAAACTTGCAGAAGTTTCTTGATTACACAGTTAAACACTCTTTATTAATTGTAAGTGTAAAAGGTGACGAATTTATTAACAATATCGATAATTCGAAAGGAAAATATGCGAGGTCGATATTGAAGTTTGGCGAACAAAACAAATCCTCAAGGCCGATATTTAATGAACAAAAACATCATTTTTTGACATTATCTCACTTAAATTAATTATTAACAATCTTAATGCAAAAAAATCATGTGGTGTCGACAAACTTTCAAATGTGTCGATTAAAAAACTGCCGCTAAATATCGTTACCTCGCTATTGATATTGTTCAATAACCTAATTAATAATAGACATTTTCCAAACGATTGGAAACTAGCAAAAATTACACTAATCCTGAAAAAAATAAAGATCCTACGCTAGTATCCTCTTCATTTGAAAAAGGGGAGATGACCATGCGAAAATTAATAACGAAGGGTTATTTGTCCCCGAAACATTCCTTTATCTCGGCAAATACAAATTTATTCAAAACGAAAACAATGTTTCAATAATTCGCCGTGGTAGAGTAATAAAATACAACTCGAAAAATATATTAAACGAACCCAATATCCTTCTTCGCTACTTAACAAGTCTACCAGATAGACAAAGTAAAAGAAATTATAGATCTAAACACACAAAATATAATTGGCTAACTTAAATAAATTTATGATGCCTTTAACCCATCTGCTTTTGAAATTATTCAAAGCTCTTTCATTAACTATACGACGGTCACAAATACAAAGTTATTATTGTTATGATATCTTAAAAATATAAACAAATTTAAAGTAATTTTTCGAAATTGTTAAAGTGTGGTGTTGACGGATGTGTGCATTATAATCATCATAACCAATAATACCAGTTTTTATCCATTTTTACTGGTATATATAAATAAGACGATAATTAATTAAATTCATAGAATAAGTACAATGAAAAATGTAAATAGAAGGATGTTGACGAGTTGCTTATGAGTGAGCCGTATTTGACTGTATAATCAAAACAATATAAATTGTTACAACGTTTTTGTTAATTTATTTCACGTTATATAATATTATATATATATATATATATATATATATATATATATATATATATATATATATATATATATATTGTTATCAAAAAATAAATTTAAAAAAATTAGAGTAATAGGCTAGAAGTTGGTTCGATTCCCCGCAATATCAAATTTTATTTAGTTATAATTTGGGTTTATTTTGTGCAGTAAACATTAATTTAATTGAAAGTTAAAAGTTAATGATTACTTTATGTTTGCTTAACATTGAATTTAAAAAAAATTATCATTTGTTTAGTTAAACAAACGATGTTGGAGGACTGCTTTATTGTATTTAGAAAGTATTAAATATCTATCTTGCGGTTGGCTAGCGCTTGGCAAGCCGCCTGTCTAGGATGTCTATTTAGCGGCTGACCGTTTCTAGCATTACACTTTTGGTCCGCCACAGACCAGAGATTCAGGCCAGACACTAGACTAAAAAATAGACGGTCTGATCTGACTCAGGCCAGCGCCAAAAGATTTTTGTACACGCATGTGTGCTGTAGTTGTGAAAATAATTTTTTTAAATTAAACCCACTTTTTTTATTTTAAAACAATGCAAAATTTGAAAAATTAAAATTTTTTTAAACCTTTTTATATCTAACGGATAATATTAGGATATCCTAGAGTTCAGCGGTTTGAATATTATAATTAAAAACCGGGAGAAATAGCTCATTTTCACCGGGAGGACTGGGTGGAAATCGGGAGACAAAAAATTTAAAAATAGTGGCCACCCTAATTGTGTGATCAGAAAGTGTTGTTTTTTGATTCTACATGGAAAAAAAAGTTCCTAGATATTTCAGGAATTATTTCCTAATTCTTGGATACGGTGTAACAACACTGAATTAGTAACGAACATTCAATGGTAATCAATGAATGTTTGACAGAAATTCGGGAACTGTATTAGAAAAAGCTATAAATAGTCCAATAGTCTTTTTTTCTTTACTTTCTCATGTAAAATTCATGGCACTGGCCGCAACTGTTTCTGAAAGTTTCGGGAACTCGTCAAGGAATCATGTTCGCAGAAATGCAGTGCGCACCAGTCTCAACAAGTCTCACAGCCAGTAAGACTTGTGTGCCGTTTAGATTTATTTAACTCATTAACGCCCAAATGACCACAATTTTAACATAAACTTCAACACACGATTTAAAGTATTTCCAGGTAATGAATTATAGCATCAATGAGATATAGGGAGTTTTGGGGGTCGCTCTTCAAGATTCTGGGGTCAAAATAGCGATTCGACCAACAAAAAATCCAATATGGCGGATTTTTTTGAAAAAACACCCAATAAAATCGTTGATTTTTTCTTAAATTTTTTTAGAAGTAAAAAATTTTTTCAAAAAGTATCCAAATTCGATTCAAAATTTATACTCGGGGGTTTTCGGGGTCGCTGATAACGAATCCCATGTCAGTTTTTCAAAATTAAAATGGCGGATCCAATATGGCGGACATATTTTTGAAAAATTTCTTGGGTTCACTTGAAATTTGTCACTCGGGGGGGTTTCAAGGTCGCTGATGACGAATCCAATTATAGTTTTTCAAAATTCAAAATGGCGGATCCAATATGGCGGACTTTTTTGAAAAATTTCTGGGATTCACTTAAAACTTGTCACTCAGGGGTTTTCGGGGTCGCTGATAACGAATCCCATGTCAGTTTTTCAAAATTCAAAATGGCGGATCAAATATGGTGGACTTTTTTGAAAAATTTTTTAGATTCGCTTAAAACTTTTTACTTGGGAGTTTTGAGTGTCGCTGATGATAAATTCGATGTCAGTTTTTGGAAATTTACAATGACGCATTTAATAAGGCTGACGCTTTTTTTAAACAAAATTTGTCGTTCTATTTTAATGCTGTTTCCAAATTTTACCACGTGGAGGTGTACAAACCGACGAATTTTATTTTTTGTTTTTAATTTTCAATTTTTTAAAATTTTTTGTAAGAAATTTAAAATATCTTCTGCAAAAATATTTTTTGAACATTCTTGAATTTTCTGACTCTCTGCCGATAATTGTCAGAATAAGTTTTGTTTTTGTTTATATCAAGCTTCGTGACTTTCTTTTGGGTAAAAAAAGTACGAGATCCTGTTGCAATTTTTTGAATTTACATTTTATGTGCAGTTCCTTCGTTCTTCAATTATGTTCCATATCGATATTCATTTGTTTTTTACCACCATTTGAATAGTCAAGTACACACTTCCATCTCTATCCTATTCTTTTTCTACACAAAACATAACTTATAGTTATGACATAAACTGACATGGGATTCGTTATCAGCGACCTCGAAAACCCCCGAGTATAAATTTTGAATCGAATTTGAATACTTTTTGAATATTGCTGTGAAATTTTTTTTTACTATAATGCATTCACTTTTTCAAAATTTCGATTCCGCCATCTTGAAATCAAAGTTTCTCTATTTTACATTTTGAAAGTAAAACTATTTTGCCCACCAATAGCATACTTTAGAAAAGTTTAAAAAAATTTTTTAGTTCTAAAAAAATATTTTTAAAAAAATCAATGATTTTTTCGGGTGTTTTTTCAAAAAAATCCGCCATATTGGATTTTGTGTTGGTCGAATCGCTATTATGACCCCAGAATCTTGAAGACCGACTCCCAAAACCCCCTATACCTCATTAATGCTACAATTTATTACCTGAAAATACATTAAATCGTGTGTTGAAGTTTAACTTAAAATTGTGGTCATTTGGGCGTTAATGGATTAACTACATAAGGATGATTTCTTCTAATTTTGACATTACCTGCTCCCTATGTAAGAGCATATAAGATTTCTCACACGGAATCTAAACTGTCCAGTTACTACAGTTACTATAATTGCAAACGACGTACGGACATCAAAATCTCATTATATTAATTTCCATGCTGGATCACGAAACTCTTAAAATTCATAAAACACTATTAAATGTTGTAAGAAATTACTTATGATTATATCGACAACGATATTTCACTATTTATGAAAAATAAGAGTGGTGTCCACAACCGAATCAATTTGGATGCCCACAACCAAACTTGACAATCATTTTAAAACATCATGAAAAAAATTTTGCTTGCGAACATTTTTGTGATACTTGGTATTGGATCATAAAATATAACATATTTACTGCGGAAATACGCTTTGAACTTATCATTTTAATTAATTCACTTCGATTTATTTAACATTTAACAATGTTTAAAAATACATTTTTGTTATACTCAACGTGTCGAAAAATTTATTTATGTATAGTAAAAAGCGCATGTGTCTAATTACTTTTGTATTCGCATAGAAACCGACATTAGGTTATAACAATACATGATATTTGTCAAATTAGACAAATCTCATTTTTGTCAAAAGTTCTGCGTGGGTGTCCACAACTAAACCATGCCCACAACCGAACCTCTTCCCCTATTAAAATGTAATAGGTTCAATTGGGGTAAATGTAAACAAGGGGTAAATGTGAACAGTAGATGTTTGAGCTAAATTTACAAATGTAAAGATGTTCTGGGTTTTGCCAATATTTTATTTAGAAATTAAAGTTTTAGTGTTTTTGTATTTTCATTTTCATAAAAATAAATTAGTTAATAAATAAGTAAATGTTTACATTTACCCCGTGAATTCTAAAACTCGGGGTGAATGTAAACAGAACTTGAAGTACATTTTAAAGGAAAATAATTGAATAAATATGCTACTATCTCACAATTTAATTACTTTATCAATGTAAAATTACAGAGAAGTTGAAATTAGGTCTTCTTTCATACCTACTTCGTGTTAGTCAGTTGCAGATATATACCTGCATAGTATTCCATAGTGCATTTACATGTTTAGAATATAGAAAAACGCTTCTTCACGATTGGTAAATAAAACTCAGGTACGCCAGGTTCAAGAAAATTTCATCAATTTTTTAAAATATTTTTTGATTCATCCGCCATATTGGATCCGATATTTTGAAAATTTAAAATTTGATCAATTTTTAATAATATTTTATGTTTCACCGCCATTTTGGATCCACCATTTTGAAATTTAAAAATTCGATTTTAGATTCTTATTTAGCAACCTTAAAAACTTTTTTTACCAACACGGAGAAAAAAGAAAATTCAGATTTCGAACTGAATATAAAACAATTTGAATGATTTGTATTATCGTAGGAAGAAGTATTAAATTTTAGTTCTCTATCCCAAAAAGTTTAGAAATGATTTTCAATTAAGATCAATGCTAAATATCTTAGTAAACGCTAATAGTCTTCTTTCAACAAGTGCAATCAGATTCTATAATTAATTCAAAAATGAAAAGAATTAGCTACAATTATTATTATTTGCATTTCTTTTAATTCAGCTACTCAATTGTTATAAACTTTGCATCGACGTTCACTTCAACGGGGACTGTTCTGTGCGAGAGTCCTTAGATTCATTCCCAAACAGTTTTGAGTAATGCAAAACTCTGTGGCGCGCCTGCGCCCGTGTTAGATTAGTTTCTTCGTTTTTGATATACACGGAAATCTCGGTGTAGTTCGTAGTGTGTGTCGTGCCGTATTAATTGTTTCATTTAATAAAAATTTTTATTTTAAATATAATAGTTAATGCAGTTTTGTGATAAAGTTCTAGTATTACAAATTAACTTAGAAGAATATTTAAGTGAAATGAATATCTCAAAATCTCATTTTGAGGTTAGGTGTGTCTTTATTTTGCTTTTAGGCGTTTATGTAATACCTAATTGTTATTATATTTTATTGGAATATTCAATTTAGGCAATTAAATGTATAGTCTAAAATGAAATAATATGTAACAAATAGAAAATACTTTTAATTTTAAAAATCATCGCATTGGGATTTTTATTTAATCTGTAGATATTTAAATGTAATCTCTTTCTTTAAACGTTTTAAAACAAATAATTTTAGTAAAAATGGCAAAGGACTTGTATTTAATTTTTAAAGAGATTCGACGTTTAAAGATCTAAAGAATAATGAAAATCCCAGTGAGAAGTTTTATATAATTCAAAGTGTTCTAATATTTTCAGTTGTTTCATTTTTAAATTGAATATTCCAATAAAAGTAAATATTTTGACAAATAAAAATAATAATGTAGGTCACTAGAAGATCTGCTCACATTATTGTCAGTATGGGACTCGGCACTAGACTTGCTTTGGACTCCTCCCAGAAGCGCCTTATATCAATGTGATCAGTCTGTTTTGTTCCGCGTATAAGTGTGCATAAGAACGAAAACATGTTAAGCCTACTGACGTGCTTTAAATCTTTTACCATTCATTTCCCTGTTATTTATCCTGGAGCCGCAAAGGTAGACATGTTTGGGAATGAAATCTAAATTACTACTGCTGAACTCTAAAATTTTCAATCGAATTTTTCTGCGTATAAAATACAAAATTTTTTTTTCAAATTTCAAAAAAATTGTATAAATTTTTTTGTGGATTTATTCGGAAATCTTTGTGTCAGATTTTATGTATTAATTACTGCAATAAACCTGCAAAATTTCAGGACAATCCATTAAAATTTGTCTGAGATATTTTGTACACAATATTTTGTGACATACATATACACAATGCACGCTCATAAATCTGGAGTTTTCAAGGAGTGAACAACTCTCATTCAGGGCGTACGCGTACAAAGAATATATTCCCAACAAGAAATATTTGAGAATACTGAGATGAGAGTATTTGGGAATACTTAAGAATGTTTAGAAATATGGAGTACTCAGAATAGTTAGACGAATTCGTGTGGTGTTTTGAAACGTGTTTTCGCAAGAATATTCGTACGAATAATACCCGAATTTTAAGTATGGATATTCAAAAAAAAAATTCGCTCAGAATTTCGTATGAATTTTCGAACGAATTGTCAGCTAAAAATTTCTTTAAAAATATACGGCCAGATTTCCTCACGAAATTCGAGCGAAATGCGAACGGATGAATATAAAATTTTGTTTAGAAAATTCTTATGGATTCCCAAACGAATTGTCAGTTAAAAATTTCTTCAAAAATTTTCGGCCAGATTTTCTTACGAAATTCAAACGACTTGCGAATAGATTAATATGAAAATTTTTTAGAAAATAATGCACAAAAGTTCGTATGGACTTTCGAACGAATTGTCAGCTAAAAATTTCTTTAAAAATATTCGGCCAAATATCATTACAAAATTCATATGAAATTCGAGCGAACTTATTCAGAATTCTTTATATTACTTATTATTCTTATGGATTACCGCACACATCGTCATCTAAAAATTTCTTCAAAAACATTCGGTTAGATTTTCTTACAAAATTCATACGAAATTCGAACGACTTGCAAACGGATTAATTAAAACTTTTTTTAGAAAATTCTGCACGAAAATTCGTATGAGTTTCGTAAGAAAATCTGGTCGAATATTTTATAAGAAATTTTTAGCTGACTATTCGTTCGAAAATCCAAACGAATTTTCGTACAGAATTTTCTAAACAAAAATTTTTAATTTATCCGTTCACAAGTCGATTGAATTTCGTACGAAAATATAACTGAATATTAAAAAAAACTTTTAACTGACGCACAGTGGCGCAAAATGTACTTTTTCGTCCCAAATCACTTTGCAGGTCACAATTTTTGGCAAAAAGGGGTTTGTTTTTTTCTAAATCTTCGTAGATAAATTCTCTATCCATATCTAGAGCCCGATTTTTGAATTTTTGTTTTTGAATCATTTTTTAGATAACAATAAGTATTAAAAAAATCAAGAAATTTTATAAAAATTTTTTTTAGCTTAAGGGGAGATTCCACAGAAATTAACGTTTTTTTAAAAATTTTTTTTATAGGTAGTAAAATAAATATTTCTTAGTTAAACTTTTTTTACAATAAAATACTTGTGTTACAGTAATAAAAACCATTATTTATTTATTTATTTTTTTAATGGAGTCTTAGAAAATGGCTGCCGAAAGTGGTCCCCTCTAAAAGTTGTTTACATTTTTTCTCTGCGACAATTAATCTAAACTAAAAAAGTCAAAAATTTTCTTAATCTATACCATTATGGCTATCGTGTAAACTAGAACAAAAAAAATTTATTGAAAAATAACCAAATGGCAGACTTTTTAATTTTTCTACCATAATTTTGCAACTTAAATTGTTTATAACTTTTATAAATATTAATGGATCTTAAATATCCTAGTTTACACGAAAACTACACATTCAAGGAGCATGCTGTCCAAATTGCAAGTTATTTCGTTGAAAATTGTAAAAATGAGAGTGTAAACAAGTTGAAAATGTGAAGTTTCGAGAAAAACGCGTTTAAAGTTTGAAGGACCAAATATTCAAAAATTTAACTTAAAGTTATATACATAACCTTTGATATGTAACAGTAGACATTTCTTATTACTTAAGAACTACTCTTTTAAGCGGTGCGAAAAGAAAAAATGTAAATTTAAAAATAAACAATTTGCAGTTAGGTAATTAATGAAAAAACATGAATTTTCGAGATGGAAAGGTGATGTTATTCCTACTCTCCTGCTAGCGAGTCTATTCTTATCGCTTCAGACTATTTTTCCCGTATTTTTAGATAATCATACTAACCAAAAATTAAAAAAAAATAATTTCGGTATTCAAAAAAAAATCAGTGGAATCTCCCCTTAATTAATTAAAAAAATTTATCAAAAAACCTATTAAAATAAAGTTCGAGTGTTTCTGATGTAAAAAAAAAGTATAAAAATTTATTAAATTGTTTAAACAATTAATTGTTCTTACTTTTTTCATAAAATGTAATTAGGGATAGAAATTTCTAATTTTTTTTACAATTGTGCAATTTTTCATAAGTGACACATCTACTAATGATAAAAAAGTTAATTAATTAAACATTGTTTAAACAATTAATTGTTGTTATTTTGTTCATAATGAAATAGACTCCTATCAAAAAGAAAGTAGTGTACAATGTCAAAAAGAATATAGAGGATTACTGAAGCATACAAATTTTTTCTGTAAGGTTATTAATTCAAATGATGATAACATGAATGAATCTGGTAATTTATTCATTACTCCCATTCCTTTAATAACGAATGCACATGATAGTGTTAAGGAAACAAATTCTTTAGTCGAAACTGTCTGAAAAAGTGCAGTGGAGAATCAAAAAAATTATCGTGCCAAACAAAAATTGAAAAGAAAAATTAATATTATTAATCATTCAGACGAAGTAGATGTTTCGCCTGTAAAAATAAAAAATAGTCAGACAAAAGAAACAAAAAAATACAAGGAAAAAAAGAAATCAAAAGAGAAGGCAATAAGATCTTTATTTGATGATTCAACAAATGTAATTTCCAATGAATTACAAAAAGGAAATAAAATAAAATCTTTGTTTAATGATAAAAATTTGTTCAATCAAGTTAATGATTCAAATGATGATAACATGAATGAATCTGTTAATTTATAAATTATCTTTGCTTCTATTTCTCCAATAACGAATGCACATGATAGTGTAAAGGAAACAAATTCTTTATTCAAAACTGTCCGAAAAAGTGCAGTGGAGAATCAAAGAAGTTATCGTGTCAAACAAAAATTGAAAAGAAAAATTAATATTATTAATCATTCAGACGAAGTAGATGTTTCGTCTGTAAAAATAAAAAAGAGCCAAGTAGAATACCAAAAAAAATATAGGGAAAAAAAGAAAATGAAAAAAGCTCTTTGTTTGATGATTCGAAAAATGTTAATTCGAATGAATTAAAAAAGAAAAATAAAATAAGCTCTTTGCTTGATGACTCTAAAAATGTTAATTCTAATCAATCTATTGATTTAATAAATACATTTCGTTCACAAAAATCAATCGTTCCTCTGTCAAACATATCAAATGACAAAATTATTTATGAATAAAAATTCTAATGAAAATTATCTAGGAATAATGAATTATTATTGTGATAATTTTCAAGCAAAACATTTTAAAGATAAAAGAGTGGTATTATATTGACTTTTGTGCAATATCCAGAAGAATTAAGAATATTGCTAGAAGGACTTCATACAAAATCAGGTCATCTTAAAAATGATATGAGACTGTATAACAATTCTTTTTCTTTTGCATCTTTAAATGCCAACGTAATTAATTTTAATAACAGAAGAAGAGGACCATTTTGTTACAATATTCAAGGTCAAATTTATTTCCAAATAAATAGTGCTTTATATCCTGATAAAGGTCTTGAAGACCCATGTTTTGGTCAATTGTATATTTACGATCCTGAAGAAGCAATTCGTTATAGATTAAAAAGTAACGAAAATTTGGATAAAGTACTTTCACAAACTATAGAAAATATTATGAGAACTTTTAATGCATACACAAAATCTTTTATGATGAAATCAGAAATAATTAAAATTGAAACTGAATTAGCAAGACAACAAAATTAAAAAATTCCTGAGTTACAATTGTTGTTTACGTTAAAAAAAGGTTTTTATAAAAATAGATATTAAAATCAGTAAGTAATTTCTATCCGAATGTTGAACCGTGGATTTATCTCATATTTTATCCACTCTGAAATAAAGGTTATAATATTAATATGATTCGTATTGATAGTGCTTTCAGATGTAGAAACCATACTATTTCTCGGTCTGCCTATTGTAAATAAGAAATACCTATTAGAGGTAAAGAATTTAATCAATTTTTATATGGGGGAAGATTAGTTTAACAATGGGTTGTTGACAATTATGTAAAAATAGAGAAAGATACATTACGATTTTGTGCAAACAATCAAGATAAATTGAGAAGTGAAACATATCAAGGGCTAATCGATTATTTACAAAATCATGAGTTAGAAATTAATGTACATGTAGAAAAATTCTTATATTGCTATCAACTTTAATAGGATCACCTCGTAATATGATGCAGCAATATCAGGAGACCATGGCTATTGTTGATCGTCATGGCAGACCAGATTTATTTATTACAATGACGTGTAATCCAAATTAGAAAGAAATGCAAGAAAATTTATTACCTCATCAAACTGCTGCTGACGGACCTGATATAGCAACTAGAGCTTTTGCCTTAAAGGTTAAACATCTTTTAACAGTTATTGTTGACAACAAGTTATTTGAAGAAGTGAAGTCTTATGTTTATGTTATTAAATTTCAAAAGCGAGGATTGCCACATATTTTCTTTTGTTATTTATATTGAATGAAAATACTAAATTATTAACAGAGTTGACAGTATTGATCGTTATATTTTTGCAGAAATTCCTGATGAAAATAACGATCCTTCTTTGCATAAAATAAGAATCCAAAATAACATTCATGGACCTTGTGGAGATTGGTGTTTAATTGATGGTAAATGTTCAAAAAAAATTCCAAAAAGCTACCAAGAAGAAACTACAATTGAAGGAAATTGTTATGTTCGTTGTCGGCGAAGAAATAATAATAAAACGCATGAACGACCAAACAGATTTGTTGTTGACAATTCTAATGTAGTTCCATATTGTCCTATACTTTCAGAATTATTTAATTGTCATATAATTGTGGAAATAGTTTTAAGTATCAATTCTGTTAATTATTTATATAAATATAAATTTAAGGGTCATGATGCTGCATCCATTATTATTACATATGCCAATGGTGAGGTGACTGTTGATTACAATGATATTAATCATTAGGAAGAGAATAGATATGTAGGTCCTGTTGAGGCAGTTTGGAGAATTTTAAGTAAACCATTGGGGAAAAAGATAGTATTAGTCGTTTACCCATACATTTACCAAATGAACAGAATGTTATTATTCGTGAAGGGAAAGATAATAACAATGTTTCATTTGATATGCAGAAAAATACAAAATTTGTCGATTTTTTTAAACTTAATGAACGTGATATTTCTGCTCATCAGCATTATTATTCAGAAACACCAGAACATTTTAAGTGGGTAACGAAATGTCTTGAATGAAAAAATAGAGTTCGTAAAGAAAAAGTATTGGGAAGAATGTATTCAGTTAATCCATGTCAATTAGAGTTATTTCACCTTAGATTGTTGTTGCTTACAGTAAAAGGAGTAACTTCTTTCAAAAGTTTAAGAACAGTTAATGGAGTTATTCACGAATCTTTTACATCTGCCTGTTTAGCATAAGGACTCATAGAAGATGATAGTGAGTGGATTAAGACAATGGAAGAAGCTACCTTATGGATGATGCCTCATTCACGTCGACAATTATTTGTAAGAATTCTAATTTATTGTCATCCTGTACATCCTGAAAAACTTTGGAAAAAATTTAAGTGTCAAATATCAGAAAACTATTCAAAACTTGACAATATTGATGCTGAAAAAACAGCATATAAGAATATAAAATCAATGTTATTAAATGAAAGATATAGTCTAACCGATTTTCAGGGATTATTAGACATTAATGAAAATTTATCTGCACAGGTTGATGATGTAAATATTTTTAAACATTTTAAAATAGGAGAGTAAAATTATAATAAATTAAATGTTGAGCAAAAAAATATAGTTGATTATATACTCGAAGTCATAAAAGATTCTTCTTTTAATAGTTCTAAATGCTTATATATTAATGGTTGTGGAGGATCTGGAAAAACTTTTTTATATATTACTTTATGGCATTTATTAAAGAGAAAAGGCATAAATGTTTGCAACATGGCTTTTACAGATATTGCTGACACTCTGCTTCCTAACGGGAAAACTGTTCATAAAGTTTTAGGCTAACCTGTTCCACTGTACAGTGATTCATTTTCAAATTGTTCAGTCAAAAGAAGCACTTTTTTAAAATAATACTGATATTTTTATTTGGGATGCAGCACCAATGGCTTCAAAATATGCTTTAGAAGTTATGGATAAGTTAATAAGAGACATAATAAAATCAAATTAAGTTTTTGGTAGAAAAATTGTTATCCTAGGAGGAGATTTTCGACAAATTTTATCGATAAAAGAACGAGGTACTAAATCAGAAATAATAAATTTATCAATAAAACATAGTTACTTATGGAAACATTTTAAAAAATGCACATTAACAGAAAATATGAGAGCTTTACCAGAGGAAACAGAATTTGTAGATTTCCTACTTAAAGTTGGTAATGTCGAATTAAATGATATAGATGATAACATTTAAGTACCAGAATATATTATTCAACAAAGCAATATAGATATAGCTGAGGAAATATATGGTCATTTAATATCACAGAATAAATTTAAGGAGTTGTCGGGATATGCAATGTTTGCACCTAGAAACGTTGATGTTGGTGATATCAATAAGAGAGTGGTGCGTCTCTTAGACAGTAAAGGTGAAAAAATATATAAAAGTATTGATTCTACTGAAAATTGTGATAATTAATGGAAAATTTTTTGAAGCTTTATTACCAGAATATTTAAATACTCTCTTTCCACCTTCGTTACCACAACATAAATTACATTTAAGAACTAATTTTGTCGTAATGCTTATTAGATATCTTAGTATTAATGAAGGATAATGTACCGGAACGATGTTAATTATTTTAGATTTGTCACATAATGTAATTAAATGTCACATATTAACGGGTGATAAAAGCGGAAATATTGTTTTTCTACATCGAGTAACTTTATATTGTGAAAATTTATATCCGTTTACTTTTAAAAGAAGACAATTTTCTATAAAACTGGCTTTTGCAATGACCATCAACAAATCTCAAGGACAAACAGTTAACAAAATATTTATTGATTTAAGAAGAGATGTTTTTAATCATGGTCAAATGTATGTTGCATTATCAAGAGTGCGATCAGTTGATTCCGTAAAAATATATTTAGGTGGCAATAGCAGTAATATGTATATAAAAAATATGTTTATAGTGAAATTTTGGACTCTACTTATTTCAGTTTGTGTTGCTAAAAAATTTAATATGTTAGTTATAGGCAATTCCACATGAGATTTATTTATGACCTTCAAAATTCGGTTAAACATATTTTTTTCTTAATCTTTATAGAAAAATATGATATACGTATTTTTTATTTTTATTCAAGTTGTCACATTCCCTGTAATCGGAGTCAAAAGTTTTTTGCCTCGTAATGCTATTCAACGCACTATACTTTCCCGCTCAAATTCTTATACTTTTTGTTCAACCTTTACTTACTACCACAAAAACAGTAGTACATGTACTAATTCTCAGTGGTGGGAGTGCTACATAATATAAATAACGTTATAAAATAGAAGCTTTAGTTCATAATTGTAAAAAAACGTGACGGTAAACTTAAAAATTTTTTTGTACATTTTGGTTCGAAACATAAACGTATTTTACATATTAGTTTTTAAAAAAAATCTATAAATAATTTATGTTAATATTTATAAGTTATGAATGTTTGAAATTTTGGTTTTGTAAATGTAGGACTATTTTCAGTAACCTATAAGTCTGAAAATATTGAGTTTAGATAAACATTTTTAAAGAATGAAAGTTTTAGTTTTTTTAACTTTGGACATGATTTTATGAATTTTTTAAAAATTTATTTATACCTTTTAATATAAAAATTTTCCAAAAAGTCCTAGAGTTAACCGATGCATTTAATGAGTTTTACAGAATATTAAAAAATCACGTGCAAGCTGCTCGATTTCTAGGCTACACCTTAATGTGGGGTTTTTTCACAATTTATTATTCAAAAATGTCTACAGCCTATAATTTTTAAATAATTTGAATATTTTTTGTTTTAAATTAATAAGGAATAATTTCTTAAAATATCACTACATGCAAACCTGAAAATGTTCAATTGTTTATATTTTTTTAAAACTTAAAGTTAACAAATTAATTGTGTAGTTTCCATTGAAAATGAATAATTTAGCTAAACAATATTAGCTAAAATTAGTTAACTTTAGTTTCTCCTCATCAAAAAATTTTGTTAGTTCATATTTATATTGCAATTCAACAAAAATAGAAAACATTTATTTTATGTTTTTTTTATAAATTATTAAGAAAATATATGTTTATCCGAATTTTATAGATCATAGTTAAATCTCACATGGAATTCCTCATATGTAATAATTAATGTTAGTACTAAGAACAGACATTTTGAAATTGTCGGTTATATTATTAAATATTAAAATATGAAATAAGAAACATGTAAAGAAAATTCGATTATTTTAAAACATTTAATCATCATAATGGTTGTAATAGATGGTATAAACTATTTCATTCATATTAGTAGTAACTACAAAATAGGCGCGCGTGGCACCCAAAATTAGTTCTAGTCATAAGTAAAATATCTGCTAATGATAAAAAATTATTTAATTAAACATGGTTTAAAGTTGATTTCAGTTCTTTTACACATAAGAATGTATGAAATAGAGAACAAATTAAAAACGTCTAATTCAAAAACACCATAAATTGAAATTAACAATAATAATAATAATTTTTCTATTTTCTGTTCAACTTAAGTATTTAAGTTACAAGAAATTACATAATTGAAAAAAATTGTAAATTTCTATTTTTAAGTACAATAAAATCAAAAATTTAACAAATTATTATCATTATTATTATTAATTGTTTAAACAATGTTTAATTAATTAACTTTTTTTATCATTAGTAGATGTTTTACTAATGAAAAATTGCACAATTGTTAAAAAATTTAGAAATTTCTATCCCTAAATACAGTTTATGAAAAAAGTTAGAACAATAAATTGTTAAAACAATTTAATAAATTGTTATACTTTTTTTCTACATATCAGAAGTACATTTCGCCCCACTGTGCGTCGTAGCACCTTCTATTTCCCACACTTAACACTGAAAAAAAATTTAATTGATTCAAATAAACAAATAATTGACTATTAATAATTAAATATTTAATTGAATCAAATAATGTTTATTAGAGTCAATTAAATGGTATTTGCTTCAAATATTGAAGTTATTGATTCAAATACCATTTATTTGACTCCATCTAATATCTAATAATAATATAGATAATAATATATCTAATATCTAATATTTAATTGATTATAGTCAATTAATCGGTTGTTTAAATTAATTAAATTTTTTTATCAGTACCCAACTCTGCTCCGCACTGCAGATTAAGGTATTATTATAGTTTGTAAGCAGTGAAAAATGAGTTGAAACATTTTTTTCTCGGGAATGAATTTATTTAAAGTAATGAAACGTTTTGCATTATATTATTGACATTTTTGCCTATCAAAAATAAAAAAATTGTTTTACTGTGCTAGTTTCATCACTAGAGGGCACCAAAGTCGTGATAAAAAATAATGAATGATTAATCGGCGGACAAGCTACAGCCTCTCAGGAACATCCGATCTGAAGAAACCAGAGGTGGCTTTAAAGCTGAGATATGTGGTTAGGCATCCCCCCCCTAAAGTCGATTGTCTTTTTTAAAATGAAAGTTAGAACATAAAATAGGGTAAAAATAGTATATTTCGTAACGAGTGCGAGCAGTTGCCAATTTTTGAATAAGCACTTTTTTGGAACAAACTGTAGCTTCGCTTCGCCTACAGTTTGTTCAAAAAAAGTGCTCGTTCAAAAATTAACAACTGCTAGCACAAGTTACGAACGATATTTTTCTTAACAAGGTGCAAAAAAGTGCCCTTTTTTGCACCGCGTTATGAAAATACTATTTTTATAGATTTTTTTTAAACTGTCGCCATTTTTTTATTTTTTAATATTTTTATCCGGGTTAGGGGGATTGCCACATATTCCAACTTTAAAACCACGTTTGGTTTTTTCAAACCGGCATATTAAAACAAATTTTTTTTTATTCTTGATAGACAAAAATGACAATAATCATTACCGAGAAAAAAATGTTGTTTTAATTTATTTTTCACTGCTTACAAAATATAATACTACTTTAAAACAAAATATAATGTTTCCAAGTTATTGTAAATAATTTAAAAATCTATTTTATTTGAAATTATCCTATCTTAAAATCTCTATACTGTCGGCTTGGTGGAAAACTGTACCATTTCAAGAATTCATTATAAACAATACCCTTTCAAATATAGTTTGTTATAAAACATACCATTCCGATAAAGATCTATAAAAGCGTTGTACTAATGAATTTGAGTTAATACATTGATAAGATGTACAAAAGTATATTTAAGAAACCTCTTTTTAAAAATGCATAACCTGCTTATATTATGCCTGGCGACAGTTGACAAACTTGGAAAAAAAACAAAAAACTGTTTTCTCGAAATGGTAGGGGAGAGTCACTACGGTCGGGCCACTTTTTGACTTGTGCCCATAACTTCCATTCTAGGCCAAATTTCACGTTTTCTGACATATGTTTGGAAAAATCTTTAAAGTGGAATCTTTCTTCTGTACATCAGAAAATGTGTGGACAAAAATTAGAAAAGTTATAAACATTTTAAAAAATAAAAAATGTCGTTACGGTCGGGCCACCGTAGAAAATCAATACGATATGAAGGAATATTAATAAAAATGTCCCGTAAATTACAGAAGAATGCTGAAATGCACTTGAAAATGGGAAAAGGAAATATAAAATTCATATAAAAATTAATCTAAAAACATTCTCAGTACACGAAACGTTTATAATACGTTATCGAAGAAGATGTGAAATGAGACTTTTTAAAATGTTTTACGAACGTTTTTCAAACATGAAGATATTTTTCCTACTGCAAAATGACGTTCTTCACACATCTAAATGTAAAAGAAATTCATTTCCGATGTCAGAACGTATCGTAATTGTGAAATTATGCGTCCAACCTGCACGATATAAAGTGACCCGACCGTAAGTTTCGTGTCGTTTTGATTTCGTAGCATACAGACATAAATGCACGATATAAAAACCAAATAACATTCTAAATTTCATCATCTTTGTTCGATATTGAGATGAATGAATGATTAACTCCTGTGTATAGACTTCACGTTATACAATGCTGCTTGTATCAATTTGAATGCCTTTTTGTATTTGACCGTTTGTTCTTGGAAATTTCTCGATGTAATTTCAGTTTTGCAAAAGTGCGAGGAACTTATAGTCGCATAATAATCGACTTAACTTTTAATTGATTAAATTCACAAAATTGATGCCCTTTTTTTGAACTCAAGTTGTTAACAATAGTACTTCATTGGAACTTAATGAAAGTGACATGAAAAGTTTTCTACCATCACTAAAAAGTATTTGCATGCAATGGTACATGGCACCAGTTTGTTATAACTAAGAAATCCGAAGTGGACCAACCGTAAAGGTGGCCCGACCGTAGTGACTCTCCCCTATGTTTTAAAAACATTTACCGAAATGGTATAGTTTATAACGAATTCCTGGAATTGTATAGTTTTCCACCAAGCCGATGATACAGGATTCTCAAAGAAACCCAAGCGGTTCCTGTATAATAGCGAATTCGGTTATCTGCTCTAGAGTGCTCTCGGAGTGCTCTTGCCGGTTCCTTTGTGGGAACCTGCACACGAAAGCTTTATTTTGCCATTCTTGAAGGAACTTATCACTTATGTAGGAACCATTTTTTATTTTGCGTATTATAAAATTTTCTTATCCTTTTTTGGATCCTTCATAGGATCTTTCCGTTAGGGTTTCCTTGTGGATCCTGTATGGACAAAAATATTTTTATCTCTTAAATTTGATTATTATTGTCTTTAATTTTTACGTAATATTCTTCTCTAAATCAATTATTTTGAAAAATTTTTAAAAAAATTTTTTGTGAATCATTTTAAATCCATTTAAAATGGATCCCGTGTATGTGAGGAACGAATTCTGTTTCGAAACGGCTTACGTATTCCAATTGGAATTTATCGCAAATTCTAAAAATTTTTTTTATAAATTTTGGACAAATCATTTTTGTCTGGCGATATTCAATTTACAGTAAAACCATAAAAAAGTTATTAACACTTGTGGAGAATGAACTAAATTTATTATAAAATACTTTATTTTAATATCAGACCAAGCAAATTTTATGAACTTTTCACATTTAATAATCAAAAATTAAAAATTTTTATTTTTCTGTATACTTCTGTTAGTAATGTTTTATACAATTTTTCAATCTCAATAGTGGAAAAAATGTAGTCCACTTTAATAAAAATAAAAAAAGTAATTATTTTTATTATAGGCTAAGAGATCTGAATATCGTAAATAAAAGTAAATTTAATTAACTTACTAATAATTCATTAAAAATTAATAAACACAATTTTTAGATTTAAAGCAATAAGTATATAATATTTTACTTTATTTTATTTATTTTACTTTACTGCTATAGTTAAAAGTTTTTTAGTAATTGTTGTAATAGTAATTTAAAGAATTCAAGAATGAAATTATCATAAAAAATTAACGAAAAAAACAAATTATCATGAAAAATGGGAGGAAAAATGTGATTCACACTTTCTAATCTGCAACGAACAAGGAATTTCCTTTATCTTTTTTTAGTAAGTATCATTTTGAAGTAGATTTCCTTGAAATTGATGGTATAATATAAGTTCATAAAAGCCTAAAATATTTAATTATATATGTGACGCGATATGAAGAAAGGGACCTTAGAAGCAAAAAATTAGAGGTTATGTTTGAAATTTATTAAATGAAAATACAAAAAAAGAATCAACTCTCAATGTAAATCATTAATGTTTAAGTCTTCATTAAAACCAAAATATTAAATAAAAACTGCTTTTAATTTGCAATAAGTAAAACGAAACTTTCAAACAAGAAAAACAGCAACGCTACATAACCTTAAAGTGATTTGCTTCTAAGGTCCCTTCTTCAGATCGCGTCACATATAAATATATAATATTATATTTCATAAATATATACATTAAATAAAATATTAATTCAATTTTTTAATTTTTGTAAGTTCTGAATAAAAAGCCCAAAGTCCTAGTTTTTCACTCAATGATTTTAACATAAAAGTGTTAAACTTAAGATTATGTGTAAGGAGAAAGACATAAATTAAAAAAAGTGTAAAGATATATATTATTAATTAAACTAAATACGAATTACAAATTTACTTTTTTTCTTTTTTGAAACTTAGAGATTGGAATGTATCATGAAAAAGTGTGTTATTTTTTTACGTATTTGGGGCTTCTTTTGATGATAGACTTCAATTTGTAAAACTATTGGGATTTTAAATTATATGGTATTTAAAAAGTAATAAATGCTTATGCTTAAAACACCTGTTTTATTGTTCAACTTTATACGCAAAAGTTAAAATAACATAAAATGTTCTATTAATAATACTAAACGATTAACTTTTATTTTATTAAACATAAATTATTAAAACCAACAGCACCGTGAAAAATGACTTGTATGTATTTGAAATAAATTGATTAAATTCTATCCTAAGAACTGACAGTTTCAAGGTTAAAAATTGTATTCAAACAAACAAGTTTATGATAGAGCTATTATCCCAAGAATAGATTCTTTTATAACAAGATTATTAATGCGCGAATATATCTATTAATCTGCAAAAAATTAATTTCAATCGTTTATCTTTAAACCTTATCTTCCAACGATATAAAATATTATAATGAAATAAGTATATCACTCTGCAGGTCTCAATTTTTTACCAAAATGGGTTTGTTTTTTTCTAAATCTTCGTAGATAAATTCTCTATCGATCTCTCGAGCCCGATTTTTTAATTTTTTATTTTGAACAATTTTTAGATAACAATAAATATTTAAAAAATCATGAAATTTTGTAAAATATTTTTTTAGCTTAATTGATAAAAAAATTTATCAAAAAACCTATTAAAATAAAGTTTGAGTGTTTCTGATGTAGAAAAAAATATAACAATTTATTAAATTGTTTAAACACTTAATTGTTCTTACTTTTTTCATAAACTGTATTTAGGGATAGAAATTTCTAATTTTTTTAACAATTGTGCAATTTTTCATAAGTGAAACTTCTACTAATGATAAAAAAGTTAATTAATTAAACATTGTTTAAACAATTAATTGTTGTTATTTTTTTAATTCACTGAACTTAGGGCTAGAAATTTCTAATCTTTTCTGTATTATGCATTTTTTTGTAACAAAAACATTCAAGTATAAAAAGAACTAAAAATTAAATATTAAAATATACAATTTTTATTTATTTAATAATAATAATTTGTTAAATTTTTCACTTTATTGTACTTAAAAATAGAAATTTACAATTTTTCTCAATTGTGTCTTGTAACTTGAACACTTAAGTTGAATAAAAAATAGAAAAATTATTGTTATTGTTAATTTTAATTTATGGTGTTTTGAATTAGACGTTTTTAATTTATTCTTTGTTTTATACATTCTTATGTGTGGAAAAACTAAAATCACATTTAAAAAAGCGCGCCTTTTATGTTTAACTTCTGATAATATTATCAAAATTCATTGTTTAAACAATGTTAATTTAAATAATTCTTTATTATTAACATATATTTTACTTATGATTATGCTTTACCAAACAGCCTTTTTAAGGGCTACGAGATCTACAAAAAAATTAGTATTTCTAGCCCTAAGTACAGCTTATGAACAAAATAAGAACAATTAATCGTTTAAACAATGTTTAATTAATTAACTTTTTTATCATTAGTAGATGTTTTACTTATGAAAACAACAACAGTTTAATAAATTAACTTTTTTTATCATTAACAGATATTTTACTTACGATTATGCTTTACCAAACAGCCAAACAGGATCTACAAAAAAATTAGTGTTTCTAGCCCTAATTTTGTAGCCCTAAATCCAGTTAATCAAAAAGATAACAACAGTTAATTGTTTAAACAAACTTTAATAAATTTGTTTCTTATCATTAGTAGATGGTTTACTTATGAAAAATTACACTATTGAGAAAAAACTAGAAATTTCTAGCCCTAAGTTCAGTGAATAAAAAAATTACAACAATTAATTGTTTAAATAATGTTTAATTAGTTTATTTTTTATAATAATAGATGTTTTACTTGCGAAAAATGTCACAATTGAGAAAAAACTAGAAATTTCTAGCTTATAAACACAATAACAACAATTAATTGTTTAAACAATTTAATAAATTGTTATACTTTTTTCTACATCAGAAAAACTCGAACCTTATTTTAATAGGTTTTTTAATAATTTTTTTTTAATAATTAAGCTAAAAAAATATTTTATAAAATTTCATGATTTTTTTAATACTTATTTAATACTTATTGTGACCTGCAGAGTGATTTGGAACGAAAAAGTACATTTACATCAAATAATGTAATAATTTTGTATTATATTAATTGACAAGAATTATACAACTCTTTAAATACGAGATTTTTTTTATATTTCTAGCGTCCTATCCAAATTTAAAGCATTTTTATATGGGACGATTCACGTTAAGCGGGCCACCCTGATGGGCAAAATTGAGAGCTTTCAAAAAAATTGTTTTTACCCAAAAATTACTTATACACTACCGTCCGAAATTGTGCAAACGCTAACATCTCGAGCTATTAAAAAACACACGCGCACAGAAACAGTAATAACTCGGTTAAAAATGAAGCTAGATGCTTTTTTTAAATTGCATTGGAAAGCTTATTAAATTTCCAATGAAATGACACTGTTTTAAGATGTATTGTATAAATAGGAAGCGAGATATCATGTTATGAAGACAAAAAAATAATTCTATTTTTTTCGGAATTTCTTACTCTGACTTTGACTCTTGGCACAGTTTAGCAAAGTTTATGAAAAAAATTGTTACTTTTTCAGACTATTCCTTGTAACCTAAGCTTTAAATATAGACCAAGAACAGCAAAAAATATTTACGGGTTCCCGAGATATTACAAAAAGAGTCGGACCGTGCCAAGCAGAATTTTCAATCATCGATTTCTCTAATTCGCCGTTGAGTCAATTACTTGTCTGTGAAAAAAGTGTCGAAAATTAATTTTACCAAGTACATTCTTACTGGGATCCACTTTTTAATTTAATTTATTATATATCGATATTTAAAAAGTGGATCCCGGTAAGAATGTACTTGGTAAAATAAATTTTCGACACTTTTTTCACAGACAAGTAATTGACTCAACGGCGAATTAGAGAAATCGATGATTGAAAATTCTGCTTGGCACGGTCCGATTCTTTTTGTAATATCTCGGGAACCCGTAAATATTTTTTGCTGTTCTTGGTCTCTATTTAAAGCTTAGGTTACAAGGAATAGTCTGAAAAAGTAACAATTTTTTTCATAAACTTTGCTAAACTGTGCCAAGAGTCAAAGTCAGAGTAAGAAATTCCGAAAAAAATAGAATTATTTTTTTGTCTTCATAACATGATATCTCGCTTCCTATTTATACAATACATCTTAAAATAGTGGCATTTCATTGGAAATTTAATAAGCTTTCCAATGCAATTTAAAAAAAGCATCTAGCTTCATTTTTAACCGAGTTATCACTGTTTCTGTGCGGGTGTGTTTTTTAATAGCTCGAGATGTTAGCGTTCGCATAATTTCGGACGGTAGTGTATATATATATATATATATATATAAGTACTTTCGAAATATATGTGGCCTTTTAAAAAATCCAATATGGTGGCCACAGTAAAACCTATAAATGTGTTTAAATTCGAAAACAGAGGCCTAAAAGTGATAATAAAAATAAATTAAATAAAGAAAGCGCCTATGTATTGTCAGTAAAATTAGTATTAGGATACATACTTAGTATTCTATAATTAATAATGATAGTTTGATACCGGTTTTTAGAAATTAAATATAGCGGATCCAATATGGCGAAAAAACATTTTTAATTCTTCAGATTTCGTTGAAAGTTGTTGCTCGGGGTTTATAAGGTCGCTGATACCGAATCTGTTGTTAATTTTTAGAAATTAAAAATGTCGGATCCAATATGGCGGAGAAAATTTTTTTAATTCTTCAGATTTCGTTGAAAGTTGTT
This sequence comes from Leptopilina drosophilae, assembly GCA_032873175.1. NCBI lineage: Eukaryota > Metazoa > Arthropoda > Insecta > Hymenoptera > Figitidae > Leptopilina > Leptopilina drosophilae. The sequence continues at coordinate 37,931,935 of CM065483.1, forward strand.
GCTTGGTGGTTTATAAGGTCGCTGATACCAAATCTGATATTAATTTTTAGAAACAGAAAAAAGTAGCCACGAAAGTACGTCTATTTAATGTCAGTTGCGAGATATAGAAATGAAAACAATCATTATCGACGTCAATGAATTACTTCATTATCAATTGTTTGAACAATTATCTAATTAAGTTATTATTATTTATTCATTTTTTAATAGCGCGCCTCTAAAAATTCATGTATATATATATATAAAATAAGAAATTTTCGGGAAATCATTATCTCAATAATAAATTATTCAAATAAATATTTTTACTTGTAATTTGTTATGTATATTACTTATTTACTATTATTCCTTCAGTAAATTGTAGGTTTTAAAAATGCATTTTCATTTGTAATTTGAAAAAATTTAACAATTAATTGTTTAATTATATAACTATTAAACAGTAGCTGAAATATCGATTGATATTTAATATTAATTGGTTATTATAAATAGCTTTCTAAATTGCATAATTAGATAAATACTACATTCTTCAAGGTGCAATGGAAAAAAGTTGATAAATAACAATCATTTGTTTAAATAATTTTAAGAATAATTGTAAAAAATATAACTTAATGTGTTATTTGATTTATTGATTTAATACTAAATAACACCAATAAATAATATATTATTTAAATATTGTCGTTAAGTTTGTGTTTTAAAAGTGGTTTAAATTGCCCGCGCCATTTGTTTAATTTACGCTGCTGTCCGCTAGATGACGATCATGATTGTTTTCATTTCTGTCTCGCAACTGACATTGAACCTCAATACATTAAATAGACGTCCTTTCGTCGCCAATTTTTTTCTGTTTCTAAAAATTAATATCAGATTCAATATCATCGACATTATAAACCCCCAAACAACAACTTTCAACGAAATAAAAAGAATTAAAAAAATTTTGTCCGCCATATTGGATCCGCCATTTTGAATTTCTAAAAATTAACAACAGATTCTATATCAGCAACCGTATAAACCTCTGAGCAACAACTTTCAACGAAATCTGAAGAATTAAAAAAAATTTGTCCGCCATATTGGATCCGCCATTTTGAATTTATGAAAATTAACATAAGATTCGGCATCAGCAATCCCAAAGACCCCCGAGTAACAACTTTCAAGCAAATTCGATGCATTTAAAAAATCTTTTGTTCACCATATTGGATCCGCCATATTTAATTTCTGAAAACCTATATCAAACTATTGTTATTGCTTATGGAATACAAAATATGTATCTTAATGTTAATTTTACAGCCAATACATAGGTGATTTCCTTATTTAATTCATCTTTATTAGCACCAAGAAGACTAGAGACAGGAGGAGTAAGTTAGCTTTATTCCTACAGAGAACGGTGAGGGCCATGCAGGTGTCGTACTTGGCAAGTAGATGGTGCAGTAGACGAAAATTGGGTTTCCGCGCATATTCATTCCTTCATTGCTCTCAATTTCAACTTTATCCTCACCATTTCAGTTACTTCTGCTGTGTCTAGTCTGCTTAACTATGATCCATACTTGCGCAGTAAACCATTTTTGGTTACTGCACCAAATACTTGCATACAACATTGCCCTCACATTCTACGTTACCCCCACCACTTGAATTACTCTTCCTGCCTCTAGTCTTCTTGATTAGCACTTTTAGGCCTCTGTTTTTGAATTTAAACACATTTATAGGTTATGTTGTGGCCGCCATATTGGATCTTTTAAAGGGCCACATATTTTTCGTAAGTATTTATATTTATATATATGAGGCATTCTTTCTGAACCGTGCCACCCCCTCTCTCCATTACAAATTTGATCCAAAAATCATTTATAATAGCTCAAATTAAAGGTAAAAATGTCTACTTTTTAATGCCGTGTTAAATATTTGTATATATATGCCCTTTTTAAATATTTAAAAAATTCAAAATGCTATTGGTTAGAATACGATGATAACGGTCGCTATTGGTTAAAAGTATTAGCGACAACGCTTGCTATTGGTGCATTGTAAATATATATTGTGCATCGAATTTAAATTCGATGAAAATGCTTATTATTGGTTCTTGCTAAGATGATAACGCTCGTCATTGGTTAGAATACGATGATAACGGTCGCTATTGGCTAAAAGTATTGGCGACAACGCTTGCTATTGGTGCATTGTGTTGAGAGTCAAGCAAGTATATTTATATATATTTTTTTGAATTGAAATTACGAATTAAAGTTTTTAAATGTTAATTAAAGTAAGAAAAATAAATGTTAATTTAAAGTTAGTTAAAAAGTTAATTAAAAAAAAGTTTTTGTTTATTGATAAATTTTTGTTTATTATAATTACGCGAAAATACATCTTTGTGCGCGCGCAGTGATGCTACGCAATTTTTGTTCCCTTCTGGTAGCGTTCGCCTTGCTTTCGGGTGGGATTTCTCTTCTTCAAAATTTCTTGCGAATAAAAAGTTATTGTGAATTAAAAAAGTTTGAAAAAACGAATTACTCGCAAAGTGCATTTTTACAGTTTAAAGATGTGAGTTTTCTTGCAATTTTTTATTTTTATTATGGTAATATATATGAAAGATTTCTTTTATTGCAAATTTATTTTATATATTCTTCATTATTTTGGATAAATAAAGTTTTTAGATACTTATATATATATATATATATATATATATATATAGTTGTTGTTAATTACACTGTGGTGATCCTTTCCTTTCTCTTCAAAATAACTTGAATAGTATATTAGATATTAAATTGTTATATTTACTTAACCTTAAAAATATTAATTTCAATTTTTCGAAATGGTGTTTTAAAGTTATTTACACTGTTTCTTATTCGGTTCGCGAAATATCATTATATAAATATCAGTTCATGTTTTTGGACAAATACATTGAATTACTCATTTTTGTATGGTTTTTGATAATAAAAAGGCTCGCGACGAACATGAAAAGGCTTATCAGGAGACTTATACCTTACCTTATTGACTAGGATAGCAAATTAAAATTTGGTAAGCTTTTATAAAAACCAATTAACAAATAAATCTGAAAAAATCGTACTTAATCTTTAACTGCGTTTTTCTCAAAACGCTGTTTTTTAAATCGGTTGTAGGGATTCTGAGTAATCGGGTGGATGTTTCTATTTATATTTTTATGCATATTGTTAAAAAATATATTCTTTAGTGGGTATACCTAAAAAATTTGAAAAAGAAAATTTTTTAATACTTTTTTTAAATAAAAAATTTCGGGAAAAAAAGGTAATTTTTCAATTTTTTTGTTAACAGTAGTGTCATTTTTTTAAATTTTGATTTTTTAAGGTAATTTTAGGTATAACCACTAGATTAGTATCTCAACTGTAAAAGTTCTTTTGGGTTTTTATTTTAGACGCCCTCTACAGCCTAACATAATATAAAAAATATAATTCTTTTTATTGATTTTAATACTTTAAATTATATTTTTTATTATGCAGAAAGGCTTTTTAACATTTATAATAAAATAATCGAGAAAAAAATGTTGAATTTTGACATATTTTGCACACTTCTCATGAGGAATACCCCTTAATGATTAACATTGAAACACATTTTTATTTAAAAAATTTGTATTTCGATTCAAATAGAAGAAAAAGGTGTGATAAATATTTGTTTCTTATTCATAAATATTCTGTAAATTTGTACAGTTATATGGAAAAAATTTTGCTGAATAATTTGAATAAATTAATATTTATGAATATAAAAAGGAGAACATGTGGTTAGTATACATATAATTTTCAATTCCATTACTTTTTTCTACAAGTGGATAAATATTCCTTTATCAACCACAAGTTTTGATAGAATGCAAAGGTTTTTTTAATTAAAGAAATTTACCAACCTAACTGTTTTTTAGTTTACAAATTTATAACCTAAAAAAGAATTAGATTGAACGTGACATTCAATTAACAAATTATAATTTTAAAAAAATAAAAGTCCTAATTAATTGATTAAATTATTCATATATTCTAACAAGTGTTAATAAGTATAATTTAATTGGTAACCTTCCTGTTGACAGTCAGAAAAACAACAGAATTTTTATCAGTGACATATTTAAGAATATGTTTTACCTTTTATAATATTACCACACTTTTTCTGTTCTTTTTCTGTCAGGAAGAAAAAATTGATTTTCAACAATTTTATAGTAAATCTACGAACAGTGTTTTTTCAAATTAAACTATGTTTTTGTCTGATTTAAAATTAACCTATTAACGCTTTCCCTTGAAGGCTACAGTCAGGGTTTTGAGATAATCTAAAAAACTTAAAATTTGACCCCAAAATTTTTAAATAAAAAAAATCTTCTTTTCAAGTCTTACTACAACTGCCTTATATTTTTGGGGTCGCTGAACCTGAATATGAAGTCTATTTAACCACATCACGCCAGGATGATGGGGTTAGATGGACTTTAGATTCAGCACCCTCGATTTCAAAAACTTAAGTTTGTAATGGTAAGACTTAAAAATAAATTTTTTTTATCCTCAAACGTTGGGGTCAAATTTTTAATTTTTTATGAGATTGTCTCAAAACCCTGACGTGATGGGGTTTCGGGTCAAATTTTGATTTTTTTGTTATCTCAAAATTCTGACGTGATAGGGTTAAATAGATTTTAGATTTGGTTTCAGCGACCCCAAAAACATAATGTAGTCATAGTCTGATCTAATTCTCAGAGCATCAATTTTTTTTTGTGTGCCAGTGTTATGAATCAAGGCTTGAACATAGTTCGAAACTAGATTATGGATCAAGGCTTGATCATGGTTCGAAACTCGATTATGGATCAAGGCTTGATCATGACTCGACACTTTATTATGGATCAAGGCTTGATCATGGATTAAGGATTAATTATGGTTTAAGGCTTGATCTCGGCTCAAAATTCGATTATGGATCAAGGTTTCATCATGGTTCGAAACTTGATTATGGATCAAGGTTTGATTTTTGCTCGAAACTCGATTATGGTATTGATCATGTCTCGAAACTCGATTATGACTCAACTCTTGATTATGGCTCAAGGGTTGACTATATATGACTCGAAATTCGATTCCTACGTAAAAAAATGTTGGCTCCCTCAAGACTCACTTAAGGCTCTTAACTTAGTTGAAGCAAAAAATAATCCTAAATCTTAAGGTCACTCAAGGCTCGAGATTTGGTTGAAACTAAAATTAATCCTAAATCTTAAGGCTCTCCAAGACTCGAAACATGGTTGAAGTTAAAAACTTATCTAAAGCTTATAGTACAGTCAATCTGATATTTTTTATTGAAAAAAATACCTTACTCAAAAAATTTTTAGATTTGATTTTGTAAGAAAACCGTAAGTCGTACTTAAAAATTTCTTAAACAAAAGTTGTAGATGATTAATTTCTCCACATTTTTTCTCATTGGGCTACTACTGTACAAATTAATGTGCGAAAGCTAGAGGGCGCCAAAATTGCACAAAACCAGTGTTGAATGGTTTTTTTATTTTTGATATCGCAAATTATTTTATGTAGTTTTGTCCACTGAACACGATCCCGGGTTTCAAAGTTGTTCTTCACATCAAGATTTTGAGAAAAGTGAGGATAAGAAGCCCAAAAAACGTGTTTTCGAGGGTTTTCAACATTTCTTTTCTCTTTAATATGACCTGACATTTTGTGGAGTCTTTATCCCCACTTTTCTAAAAATTCTAAAGTGATGGGCAATTTTAAGACCCAGTATCGTGTTCAATAACCAAAACTACATTAGAAATAATTCCGATATCAAAAATGAAGAGAAAATTTTTTTTGGTATCTGTTTGCTCAAATGAGCGCACGTCTTGCTGATTGTGTCCGTCACTATGCGCGCACTTTGCTATCTGGGCTATTAAAAAATTCATTTTTGACAGCTAATTTAGTTTGTTGTTGCAATTTATAAGTAATTAAATTCGTCAGCCATATTAGATCCAACACTTTGAATTTTGCTAATTGGACTTTAGATTCGTAATCAGCGTCCCCAAAATCCTCCGAGTAACAAGTTTCAATCAAATTCAAGACATTTTTAAAAATTCGTCCTGCATATTGGATCCGCTATTTTCAATTTGGAAAAGCAGACTTTAGATTCGTATCTAGCGACGCGACACCGAAAACCCCTGAGTAACAAGTTTCAATCGAATTCAAGAAATTTTTAAAAATTAGTTCGTCATGTTGGATCCGCCTTTTTGAATTTTGAAATTCTGACTTCAGATTCGTAATCAGCGACCCCAAAAACTTTAAAATATGTGGTGACCCAAAATTTATGCATCAAATTTTAAATGTATATACTTGAAATTCTAACAGAATTGAAATTAAAATTTTTTAATAAGTCTCTACCCATAAGACATTTTTTTGACATAGCCACAATATAACCAATCACTTCTCTAAATCAATAAAAGATATTTGAAAATTATCACATCAGAGTTCAGAAAAATATTAGTACGAAGATACTTTAAACATCTTAAATTAAGATATTTCAAATAACTTAAAAATAACTACCAAAACATCTTAAATAAGATACTTCTTTTTGTAGTGTATTCCCGGTTGGTTTATTTAAATTGATTCATTCATTTAAGAGATATATTTTTTTAAAGTTGCAAAAAATTGAAATAGCGATAACTTTAGTAAAAAAAATTTATTTCTCTCCTTCGGTAGACTCATCCGTAAAGGCAAAATAAAATGTTTTTTTACATTTTGATTAAAAAAATATATATCATTTATTGTGAAAATTTCACGTGTTCTCACCCAACTTGTAATGTTACATATTATAATGCAGAAACATACATTGTTGAGTCATAAATCTTAATGCTATCAATAGATGCTGATGGTGTCATTAGTTTAAAAAACGCAGTTTACAAAAAATAATTCGTTTTGACAGCTGTTAAATTAACAACTGTTTTGTCGATATTTTAATAGTGATACTAAATGTATTTCGTCAAAATTAAGTTTCATTATAAATTAAAATTTTAAAGTAAACATGTTTAAAAGTTACATTATACATAAATAATAATTAAAGTTAGTATTGAGAAAACACACTTTTTGAAATTGTCAAGTTGAAGTTGAAATGATGTAATGGGCGCGCGTAGAGCGCAAAAATTTGTTCTAGTGGTAATAAATTCTACTTTTGTAATATTTCTCTGCTTGTATGATTGAAAACAATTAATGAATGAGGGAAATGATTTGTCGACAAGACAACGCAAAATCTGTGAACAAATAATGCATTAAAATTAGCAGCATTGCATTGTCGAAATAAGCCCTTGTAATATTTTTTTTATTTTATACAGATTATTGCTTCCCACTTGAAAATTAATTTGAATTAATTTCTATATTCATGTGAAATTTTACTGAGCAAGCCCCATGCAAAAAATGCCCCATTTTCGTACCTCGAATTTTGAAACTTTTTTTATGCCAAATGGTTACATATGATGACCCAATAATCCCTGCAAAATTTCAAGATGAGCATGTGCCCCTTTTCCGAAATACAGGGTGTCAAAGGGGGCCATGTCCAAAAATAGAATATGCAATATAATCGAATAATAATAATATTAAAAAAATCAAACAAAATGGTTCCCTTAAGATTTTCGTTTGCTGATTATGAATCTAAAGTCTGTTTTTAAATTTTCAAAATGGCGTATCCAATATGGCGAACGACATTTTTTAAAAATCGATCCAATCGACTTAAAACTTGTTACTCGGGTGTTTTTAGGGTCTCTGATTACGAACATGATGTCAGTTTTAAAAAATTTAAAATAGCTGATCCAATATGGTGGACGACATTTTTGAAAATCGATCCAATTGTTTTTAAACTTGTTACTCGGGGGTTTTTGGGGTCGCTGATTACGAATCTAAAAGCTGATTAACATTGAAAAATCAGTAACCATTTTTTATTAGTAAATATATTTTTTTGAGCTTACACAAAAAACAAAAAGTAATCTAGAAACATTTATATCTTTAGCGCATCATTTAAAAACATCTTTTTTGAATGTGAGCTTGAGAATGTGATAATAGAGTTCTAATTTTAGTTTAAAAGTACAGCTTGCCTTCATTGGTTGGATAACTTCATCTTACGTTTGTTGGTTGGATACTAATCCCTTATCTTTGTTGATCGGGTTGTCGATTACATCTTGCCTTCATTTGTTGGATAACTTTATCTTACTTTTGTTGGTTGGATTAGTATCTCTTATGTTTGCTGTTCGAATTGTTGATTACATCTTGCCCTCATTGGTTGGATTCTAATCCCTTATCTTTGTTGATTGTAATATTACACCTTACTTTAGATGGTTTTTATAATTATTGCATCTGGCCTTTGCAAGCTGAATTAAGCCTTAAATATTGCCTTCATTCGTTATATTAGATCCGAAATTTTCATTTTTTGAAAACGGACATCACATTCGTAATCAGCGACCCCAAAAACCCCCGAGTATCAAGTTTCAAATCAACTTGATCGATTTTCAAAAATGTCGTCCCCCATATTTGATCCGCCATTTCGAATTTTTGAAAACGGACGTCATATTCGTGATCAGCGACCCCAAAAACCCCCGAGTAACGATTTTTAAGTAAATTGGATCGATTTTTAAAAATGTTGTCCGCCATATTGGATCCGCCATTTTGAATTTTTAAAAAGGTACTTTAGATTCGTAATCAGCAGACGAAAATCTTATGGGAACCGTTTGGTCTGATTTTTTTAACATTATTATTATTCGATTATATTGCATATTCTATTTTTGGACATGGCCCCCTTTGACCCACTGTATTTCGGAAAGGGGGGGCACATGCTCACCTTGAAATTTTGCAGGGATTATTGGGTCATCATATGTAACCATTTGGCATAAAAAAAGTTTCAAAATTCGAGGTACGAAAATGGGGCATTTTTTGCCGAGGCTCTTTGTATTAATTTTCTTTATTCATGTGAAATTTTACTGAGCAAGAGAATATGCACTATCTTTTGCTTTTAAAACGTGTACTTTCTTTTGTTTTCCTTTAAAATAATGATCAGCACTGATTTTTATTTGTTTTTGTTTGACATTTGTTAATGTTTTCGCCACAACATAGTTGACATCACATTATATTTAAAGGGTTTTTTTCTATTGCAAATAGAATTTGAACTAGTTAAAATCTAAAACTTGTCTTAAATCTAAAACCGTTTAGATGGTCGGTTTTTTTTTCGTTACATATCGTATTTGTTCATTTCCTTGTATGAGTAATAGTTTTATCGTTCTATTTTTATTTGTTCGTTTATCTTTCGTGTTTTGTTGTTAATTATGTCCAAATTACACACTATTCGTTGCTGTAATCCTTATGGGACTGTTGGTCACAAAGGAAAAAATTTGAGATCACTTTCCGACAGTATGAAGAAAAAGTTTTCTAACTTGTCTTACAAGTCTAAAATTTGTGCTGATTGCAGATTATCAAAAAATAATCAAAATGATAATGAAACAAATGCATCTGAATCTTTTAGAAATCATTCACTTGATAGCAATTTAAGCGTCGAAAGCTGTGCATCACAGGCGAAATTTGATACAAATGCAGGTAAGTTCAACTTCTCAAAATATAATTCATTCGATTGCAATATAAGCATAAGTAGCAATGCATCCACTGTTTCCATGAACTGCGATTGTGAGAGTATTGATATTGATCAGGAAGAAGTAAGATCAGAGCAAGAAATTGAACTGGAAGGTCTTATGGATGATTTGAAACAAAAGTTTTCAAATTTAGAAGAAAACGATCCAAACAGGTTATTAATACTAACAATACATCGGGTCACATGGAGTGCTTGAAAGATTGCCAAAGAATTTAACTGTTCCAAGAGGTTATCTAAAAGAGCAAAACAAATGAGGGAGTTGAAAGGTGTTTTAACAAATCCTACAGCAAAGTCAGGAAACACGTTTCCTGATTCTATTATTCAAAAAGTGGATGAGTTTTACAATAGTGATGCTAACAGTAGAATTATGCCAGGAATAAAAGATGTCATTTCAATAAAAGTTGGTGGTGTTAGAAAACAAGTAGGGGAGAGGGCCCTAAGGTGGTCACCCATCTTTTGAACGATTATAGATTTCAAATGGAATTATATATAAAGGTCAATAAGACGGCGTTTGAAGCCTTGTCTTATAACCTAACTTCCTATCATAAAGTTTTTTTCATTTCATTTATAAAAAAAAGTTATGTCACTTTTTAAAAAAAAGTTGAAAATTCGACTTTTAAAAAAGTGGCCCCAAGGTGGTCAACATACGAAAATTTACTAAAAAGTTATTAAAAAATTTAAAAAACGTATTATTAAGTTGTTTATTTAATATTAATTATTTTTCAGGATCACAGAAATATATTACATATTTTTTTTGCCCTTTGTCCTTTCGTCAAAAATAATACTTTTTGTGTATGCATTAGACACGTAAAATTTTGAAAATAATTCTATTTCATTATTATTCATCATAAAACTTAAAAATTGATAAAATTCACATTCACAGTGATAAATGTTGATAAATATAGCGTATAAACACATTTTCATAAAAAATCAAAAGTAACCACTTTGTGGCAAAAAAGTGTCCACCTTAGGGCCAGGACACAATTTTTTAAAAGTTAATGAAAAAATTTTTTAAAGCACAATATTAATTATATTCATTTGGAATATTATTGGACGCTATATAAAGATAATTATAACGATTTTTACTAATTTAAAATGGTTAATTTCGATGATTTTAATACCCTGAGAAAAAAATTTCTCGATTATTTAGAAACAAATTTTACAACGTTTACATTACAAAGAGACTCAAACGACTATTTACTTTAAAACTTTACTAAAATCTTTGTCTTTTCAAATTTTCACCTTTGCCGGTCGGACCAAACCCTTGTCTCACCTTTTCCTGTCAGACAAAGTAAAATTTTTTTGGGTATTGGCCACCACTTTTTTCAAAATCCTTGTTTTATTTTTGGTCTTTTGCATATGAGTCTTAAACTTTACCTTTCAAGCTTTAATTTAAGACCTTATTGAAGTCTAGACACGTGAAACGTTCACCTGACGTACTTGACGTCAGGTTACAGAGAAAAAAATTTTTGAATACCCTCAAAAACACGTTTTTTCATGTATTTACTCCCACTTTCCTCAAAATTCATATTTTTTTGATATCCACTGCAATATCAAAAATTTTAAAAAAGTCGAATATTGGATCGATATTGGGTATTTGATCCACCATTTTGTATTTTTTAAAAATGATGTTAAATTCTTAATCAGTGCTCTCTAAAACTCTTAAATACAAAATTTCGTGAAACTGTCCAGTGTCTCATATAGTCCGCCTAATTAGAGCCTCTATTTTGAATTTTGAAAATTTGACATCAGATTCGTAATCAGCGACCCCCAAAACCCCCGAGTAACAAATTTCAAGCAAATTCAATTGAATTTTAATTTTACGTCCGCCATTTTGGATCCACCATTTTGAATTTTTTTAAATATTAAAAAAGGGCCACACGGCATTAAAAAGTAGACATTTTAACCTTTAATTTGAGCTATTATAAATGATTTTTAGATCAAATTTGTAATGGAGAGAGGGGGTGGCACGGTTCAGAAAGAATGCCTCAAATATATAAGTAATTTTTTGGTATAAACAATTTTTTTGAAAGCTCTCAATTTTGGCCATCGAGGTGGCCCCCTTAACGTGAAATGTCACATATACAATTTTTTTAATAATTTCATAGTCAGGCATTTTTTATTCACATTCACATTAATCATTGTAGCTGCCTAATTAATTTGAATTAAAGATACCCCTGATTAAATAAATAAATAAATTATTTATAGATAAAACTTCGTACATGACTAGAGTTAAATTAAAGTTTCTCTTGAAACATGTGGATGCCAAAACAGTTATTTACTTTAGCGATGGTGCTAAACAGAATTTTAAGAATAGATATCAAATGTGAAATTTAATGAATCACGAAAAGGATTTTAGTGTAAACGCTGAGTGGCATTTTCATGCTACAGCGCATGGTAAGAACGCATGTGATGGAGTAGAGGCTGTTTTCAAACGGGAAGCAACACGCGAAAGTTTATTAACGAAGCCGACAGAGGCTATTTTGAATCCTACGTCACTTTACAACGTTCACGTTACAAAGAGACTCATACGACTATTTACCTCAAAACTTTACTAAAATCTTTGTCTTCTCAAATAATAACATTAACAGAAAATATTTGAAGATACTAACTAATATACAAAAATTTTCTTAGGGTGACCACCTTAGGGCCCTGACCACCTTGGGGCCCTCTCCCCTAAATAATATCTACTTTACCAATAACGTTTTCTATTTCCGCATTAGAAGTTTTTGTTTCTAGGTCGATTAGAATTTCTATTTTAATGTTTTAACAGTTCTAGTGTGTATAGTAAAAGGCAATTTCGATGGAGGGATAAATGTTTTTTGTTTTGGTAAGTATGGAATATGATTTTTCATAGTTTTTAATAACAATTATACTTTATATAACAAAGTACGAAACAAAATGAAAAATACGTCTTAAAATGTTCTACGAATTTAAAAAAGAATTAATTTTTTTTAAGTTCGTAGAACATCTTAAGACGTATTTTTCATTTTGTTTCATTATAAAAATTTTTAATTTCTCTGAAATAGCGCAAGTTGAAGTGAAAAATTTAATTAAGTTTATAGTTATAAAAAACAGTTTTCCCAAATATTTGGAAAACGATAATAGATGGAAAAAATTTTCATAGGAAAAAACGATGAGCAATAAAATTTCCTGTAAGAATATGTATTAAACGTGCTCTTTTATGATTTACCTGTTTATTATGTCTATTATTTTTTTAGTATAAGATAATTATAAAGTATAATTGTTATACTAGAACTGTTAAAACATTAAAATAGAAATTCTAATCGACCGTAAATCTCTTAAAGAAAACGATTTTTGCGGCATCTATTAATCGAATCGGAACTACGTGGACAAGCTAACTTGAGTTACCTAGAAACAAAAATTTCTAATGCGGAAATAGAAAACGTTATTGGTAAAGTAGATATTATTTACATATCACTTTACCATAAATATTTATTAAATGTCAATTATTTATTGTTCAATTAGTCTTATTAATAGATTTAATTCATATTTTTACGTTCTTTTAAAAATAGAAACTATTTTTTCCCTAATTTACAACGTTTCCAGTAAGTAAATACAAAAAAACATTGCTTTAATATTGCGGTGGAATCGTCACACATTTAAGTTAATTATTAATTATTTAGAGCTTTCTTTGTAAAAGTATTTAAACAATTTTACTCTCTTATTGTTCCTTTTCAATTTCCAATAATTTTTTCATCAAATTCTGTCTATTAACGACTTATAAAGCCGTTTACCAAATGTTTTCCAAATGTATCCCAAATGTATACCCACGTGGGGAGACATTTGGTAAATCACTTTGCCAGGGTTAATATCGAATCACGATTCGAGCGAGATAATAGTCGCTCGTAACACTCTTATCTGCAATTAGTGCGCTGAAAATCTGCAGATATTCTGTTGTAATTCTGGTCGTTTAAAAATACTATAGATATATATTATTTTATATTGAAAACTAACAGATTTATGATTATCCTGCTCAGAAATCGATGTCGACTTCCTTACGATATCTCTAAGATATTTAGTGTCATTTTTATTAACATATTAATTATTATTAATTATTATTATTTTATTAACTTATTCTATTTATAATTCCTGGGTAATCCAAACTGCCGTTCTTTAGGATATCCGAACGATTTCCGAACGATTTCCGATGGATATCTCTATAACATCAATAGTGTTTCCAGAGGATGATTTCATAATAACCTGGGATATCTATTGATAACAGTATATGAAGACCTCCACGAAACAACGATCTATGGCATATTTTGACAGCAATGCAATTGCAATGAAAATATGTGCATGTTTTATTGAATTTTGAGCCAAAATAAATGAAATCTTGTAGTTAAATAAATAGAGAATATGTTGATTGGTTCTCATTAGATATTGTGGTAGCAATAACGATTTATGGCAATTCAAAGTTGAAAATTTTAAGCAATTTTGAATGTGCCATGCATCGTTATTCCGCGGAGGTCTTCATATAATAAAAATTGTAAACCTGGGGGTCGATTACGTAATTTCACTTTTACTTTCACACTCACAAATTTTTACTTTCACTTTCACACTCACAAATTTTCACTTTTACTTTCACTTTCACACTCATATATTTTCACACTCACATATTTTCACTTTTACACTAACAGATTTTTACTTTCACTTTCACACTTACATATTTTCACTTTTACACTCATATACTTTCACTTTCACACTCACATATTTTAACTTTTACTTTCACACTCATATATTTTCACTTTTACTTTCACACTCACATATTTTCACTTTTACTTTCACTTTACCACTCACATATTTTCACTTTCCACTCATAGGTTTTCACTTTCACACTTACATATATTCACTTTTACTTTTACACTCACAGATTTTCACTTTTTCTTTTACTTTCTCACTCCACAGATTTTACCATTTACGTTCAATTTTACTTTCACTTTAACACTCACAGATTTATACTTTTACTTTCACTTTAACACACAGATTTTCACTTTTACTTTTACACTAACAGATTTTTACTTTCACTTTCACTCTCACATATTTTCACTTTCACGCTTACAGGTTTTCACTTTTATTTTCACTTTCACACTCACATATTTACACTTTCACGTTCACACTCACAGGTTTTCACTTTCACAGATTTTTTTCACTTTCTTGGAAGCTATAATGTGTAAGTGAAAATTTGTGAAAGTTAAAGTAAAAGTGAAAATCTGTGTGTTAAAGTAAAAGTAAAAATCTGTGAGTGTTAAAGTGAAAGTAAAAGTGAACGTAAATGTGAAAGTAAAAGTAAAAGTGAAAATATGTGAGTGTGAAAGTGATAGTAAAAGTGAAAATACATGAGCGGGAAAGTGAAAGTAAAAGTGAAAATTTGTGAGTGTGAAAGTGAAAGTAAAAATTTGTGATTGTGAAAGTAAAAGTAATAATGAAAGTAAAAATGAAATTACGTAATCGACCCCCTGATGTAATGATGCCTCAATATTGCCTGAAGATGAAACTGGCACCTAGTTATAAGCATCCACATATTTTGCGAGAAAATATTTACAACAAGTTAGACAATCGATGCGTTCACACAATATTGAATTGAATCACTAAAGTTTAAAATTCATTTAGCAGTCAATTTGCTTTTTTGTATATTATCAAATGAATTCAGTTAAATAGAAATTTACACTACAGTAGGATCACCCAATAGTGCAGTTTAGAATAGTGCAGTCATTAGTGAATTAAGTTGACGAGGGGTTCCGGGAGGCAAAGGGTGACGTCACGTCATCTGTAACGTCAAATTACAATACACGGACCTGAGATATTTTGGTTTATGCACTCTTCCAACAGGGCACAATATTCCCGACAACTGCACTATTCAAAGATCCTACTGTCGTTTGTATTACTTAAAGAATTATTTTGAATGCGTTTTCAGACCGTCTTACATACTGTCGGTATGTCAATTTAGGATGATAGAATAGAAATTAAAATTTTTATTCCAGATCCTTTTCTAGTTAAATAAAAATGTTAAATAAAAGTGACTGAAATTTTAAATGGAAAATACGTGTAATTTTTCGTGGAAATCACAAACAGTTTTTTCTAGCTTATACAAATTTATTTACAATTCTCTAACTTTGAGTTCTTCTAGTACATGATAAGAGGTAAAACTTCAAATTTTTCCAAAATTTTTTGACAGTATTTGCTCAATTTACTAGCTTGATGCATATGCCCCTATCACAGTAAACAGGACTATATACTAACCCTTATAGATGCATACATTTATTCATTCATTTAAATTTGACGAAACAAGTTACTAAGAGGTTTTCGGGTCGCTGATTACAAATCTGAGGTCATTATGAAAAAAATTCAAAATGGTGGATCCAATATGGCGCACATAAAAAATAAAAAGTCATTCAATTGGACTGAAACTCGGTACTCGGGGATTTCTGGGGTCGTTGATTACGAATCCAAGGTTAGTTTTAAAAAATTCAAAATGGCGGATCCAATATGGCGGACATAAAAATTAAAAGTCGTTCAATTGAACTGAAACTCGGTACTCGGAAGTTCTTGGGGTCGGTGATTACAAATAATTTTTAAAAAAGTCATTTCTAAAAATTTTTAAATGTCTGAGTCAATATCGCGGTTATTCTTACACGTTCTGAGCTTTTCTAAGAATTTAAAAAGAAAATTTTTAAACGCCATTGAAGGCTGAGTATCTCTGCCTTTCAGAAGAGAGAAAATTTTTTCTGGAATTTCATATAAATAGTTGATTAAGAGGTCCTTCTTAGTTTTAATATGGGCTATACAAAAAGGGACTACAAACAAGCAAAAAAATTAAAAACCGAAAAAAATAAAAACAAAAGAATGGAACTAAAATCACGTCACGTCTTTGCCGCCAGTTCCGGTAAACGCTAAGAACGAGTAAGAATAACCGCGATATAGACTCAAACATTTCGAAATTTTTAAAAATGACCTTTTTTAAAATTATTCGTAATTACCGACCCCAAGAACCTGCGAGTACCGAGTTTCAGTTCAATTGAACGACTTTTTATTTTTATGTCCACCATATTGGATCCGCCATTTTGAATTTTTTAAATTAACCTCGGATTCGTAATCAGCAACCCCAGAAATCCCCGAGTACCGAGTTTCAGTCCAATTAAATGACTTTTTATTTTTTTATGTCCGCCATATTGGATCCGCCATTTTGAATTTTTTTCATAATGACCTCAGATTCGTAATCAGCGAAAACCTCTTAGTAACTTGTTTCGTCAAATTTAAATGAATGAATAAATGTATGCATCTATAAGGGTTAATATATAGTCCTGTTTACTGTGATAGGGGCATATGCATCAAGCTTGTAAATGGAGCAAATACTGTCAAAAAATTTTGGAAAAATTGGAAGTTTTACCTCTTATCATGTACTAAAAGAACCCAAACTTAGAGAATTGTAAATACATTTGTGTAAGCTAGAAAAAACTCTTTGTGATTTCCACGGAAAATTGCATGTATTTTCCATTTAAAATTTCTGTCGACTAGAGGCACGTGTTAATATTGTTCGATTTGCTTCACACTTTCAGGAAATTTTTTTTATACCTTAATTAATTTTTTGGAGTGAGACCGAAGATTTAGATTTTTGAATGGGTTAATCATAATTTTTTCTCGTTCCTTATAGAAAAATATTAAATACGTATTTTTTTATTTTTCCATAATTGCTAAAATTTTCGAGATATGAATTTTCGAAATTTTGGATTTTTAAAAGCAGACCTATTTTTAATAGCTTATAACTTTGAAAGTATTGAGTTTCGAAAAAAGTTGTCAAAGAAAGAAAGTTATGGTTTTTCTTCAACTTTTAAAAGATTTTAAAAAAATTATTTTTTAAAATTTTTTAGAAAAAAATTTTTTTTTTTATAAACAAATTAATTTATTTTTAATTTAGGCGCGATTAATTTTTATTTTTTTCTTATTTATTTATACCTGCCAATATACAGAAGATTTTTTAAAAAGATCCGAGAATCTTATGTTTAACCGATTCTAAAATGTCATAGAAAAATTTCACGTATATTCAGGTATATTTTCCCATATATTCATAGATAGCTAAGCGTACTAATAATTATTTTTCAGTACAGCGTATACGTATACGTATTTTTTTATTTTTCCATAATTGCTAAAATTTTCGAGATATGAATTTTCGAAATTTTGGATTTTTAAAAGCAGACCTATTTTTAATAGCTTATAACTTTGAAAGTATTGAGTTTCGAAAAAAGTTGTCAAAGAAAGAAAGTTATGGTTTTTCTTCAACTTTTAAAAGATTTTAAAAAAATTATTTTTTAAAATTTTTTAGAAAAAAAATTTTTTTTTTTATAAACAAATTAATTTATTTTTAATTTAGGCGCGATTAATTTTTATTTTTTTCTTATTTATTTATACCTGCCAATATACAGAAGATTTTTTAAAAAGATCCGAGAATCTTATGTTTAACCGATTCTAAAATGTCATAGAAAAATTTCACGTATATTCAGGTATATTTTCCCATATATTCATAGATAGCTAAGCGTACTAATAATTATTTTTCAGTACAGCGTACTGAAATACTACTCATATTATGTACTAGCACGAAATAATAAGGTATGGACATATCAGTGCGATACTAGTATAATAACGGTACGTTATACGGATGGAATTATGAAATTGACAAAGTTCTCCGTACGAGTATAACAATAAGAACGATACCAGTACGCCAAACTAATTGAGATTTTAGGTTATCAATTTACAATCAATGCTTTTCCGCCATTATCTGTACGACATACCATTATAGTACTTAGTACAGTGCGAAGGTACATGTCTGGTATATTATTAGTACGCTGGTTATCTGGATTTATCTGGGTATATATATATATATATATATATATATATATATATATATATATATATATATATATATATATATATAGAGAGAGAGAGAGAGAGAGAGAGAGAGAGAGAGAGAGAGAGAGAGAGAGAGAGAGAGAGAGAGAGAGAGAGAGAGAGAGAGAGAGAGAGAGAGAGAGAGAGAGAGGTGAATATTAGAGGTGTGAAAAAAGCCCGAAAACCGACCGGGTAATTTTGAGCTTTTCGGGTCAGGTCGGGTAGAGCTTAGTCAGTTCGGGTTCGGGCCGAGCCGAGCTCGGGCCGGGTCGAGCTTGTTTACATACCCAAAATCTTTTGGATACCCTACCACATTCGGGTTTTAAAAATTTTCGGATACCCGACTACATTCGGGATTTCGAAATTTTCGGTTACCCGACTACATTCCTGTTCTTGAAATCGCTTAACCATGCGTTAGCCAAGATCAAATCAAGATTATTTATTTTTGTAGTGCACACAAAAATAGGATGCCAAACTTGATCGCATAGTTTTTTAAGAATTTAAATAGTTAATGGTTTTATGTACTTGAATATAAATTCAAAAAATAGAATATTTAAGTCATAATAAATGTTATTACAAATAATATGAAATATAAATTATAAATCTCGAATATAGTTAATTAGACAGTCCACGAAACAATTAGAGATTGTTTTTCTTGACTTCTTTACGGACGATTTAAAGTAGGAGTGACAATACTTGAAAATTAAAATCTGATGTTTTATTGTCTGCCAATAATGCAGATTTTGTATGTTCGAAGAAAACAATGCAGTAAAGTTGTAACAAAATTCCATTTTTTCCAATAAAATGCAAATTAGGTATTTTTATTTGTGTTGTATGAAAAAATACTACAATCAATACTTTTCCTCTCAAGTGTCTTACTTATTTTTATAAGTCTTTTGGTTCAATAATAGAATTTTGTCCTAAAAAGTGAAATGGCAGTTTGTTAAAATAAACTGTATACCTATATAAAATGAAGGAAGTGAGAAAATTTTTTCAAAAGGAGTGAAAAATATTTCTTGAAATGCAAAAAAAATTATTCTTTGTGTTGTCTTTTGAAAATGTTAAAAATCGTAAATTGTCACTGAATTTTCTTTTTCACGTTAAATATTGTACAAAAAAACAAGAGAGGTTACAGATGCAATTTTTTTAATTAACAAATTAAAATCTTAAATAAATTTCTGGAAATTATTAAAAATAATTACTTTATAGAGAAATTATAGTAAAAATTTTAGAAAATAATTGAGTATTGAAAGAATTTATGAAAATAATTAAATTTTATAAAGTTTTAAATTAAAATTTTTAAAGAAATTAATTTTGAATAATTTTTATTAAAAATGTTAAAGAATTTAGTTATTTATAAGTAATTATTATATTCCGAAACTGACATCAATTCCAAGGTATATAAGCTCACATCATATTTAACCCTTGCCTTTAATCTCTTTTCTCATCTTTGTTTATCATCAACAAAGAAAAGATATTCACTTTGGATGACTTATGAATTGAGAAATCTCATTAAAGAGAGAAATAGGATTAGAAGAATTTTTATAAGAACTAGAAATAATTTTAATTATTTAAACTATAACAAAATTCGTAACTTAGTTAATACTAAAATCAGAGATGCTTCTAATAAATCTAATTATAATACATTAAAATAGAAAAGTACTTCCGATGATACATGGCACACTCTCAGAAAACTCAACCTTATTCCTGACAAAAAGAAATCTTTTAATAACAGTTTGCACATAAATTTTTAGATGTATTTTCTAATAACCCTATTTCTATTCCCTCATTTATTCCTAGTTCCTCCTTTCCTTCTATAGATATTTTTGATGAAAATAAATTTTTTTGATGATATATCACCGGATACTTTCTTAAAATGTCGTATCAAATCTAATAAAATGGGTCCGGATTATATCTCTATTAAAAAATTAAAAATTGCTCTAACAGTCATTTTTCCGGTATTATTGCACATTTACAATTATTCACTCCAAACTGGGATTTTTCCAGATATATGAAAAATGAGCAATGTAATTCCTATACCTAAAATTCCAAATCCGAAAAATGTTGGAGATTACAGACCAATTTCTAATATTTGCACATTATCAAAACCTTTTGAACAAATCGTTTGCAGTCAAATGACATCTTTTCTATTAAGTGACAACTTATTAGAACCGTTACAGTCAGGTTTCAAAAAGAAACATAGTAGTTGCACGGCTGCATTAAGATTTACTAATGATATCAAATGTGCTATGGATATTAAAAATATAACAATTGATGTATTTTTTGATGTTTCAAAATCTTTCCCTTCAGTAAATCATTATCTGTTAATTGATAAATTTCATTCTTTTCATATATCCAAGTCAGTTTGTAATTGGATTGAGTCTCACTTGAGTTGTAGATTTCACAGAGTAGTTGACAGATTGGGTGACAATTCTGATTGGGATAGACTTAAATGTGGTGTACCGCAAGGTGCCTCACTTTCATCTTTATTATTAAATTCATTCATCTCAGATCTTGGACGTGAACTTAAATATAGCAAATATCGTAAGTATGCGGAAGGTTTTAAAATTTATATTTCTGGACCATTGTCATCTCTTCCTCAGTTACTGAAAAATTTGCAAGTTGATATTAATTATAATAAATAGTTAAATTGAACGATCACTCCGAGTCAAGCAAAATAAAATAAAAGAAATTCAATTCTTTTTTACGTTTCGGCAGCACAGCTGTCCTCTTCAGAACTAAAATTTATTATAAAAAACAAAATATTACAAAAATTTTTACAATATTTTAAATTAACAACAAAAAATTAAAAAATAAAATATATACCGAAAAAAAGAAAAATTTAGAAATATAAATTAAGTCAAGCACATCTTTATCGCTACGGTTACAAAATGACCCTAAACAAATATTCAGACAAATACGAGAAAAACGATGTACAATTTTTCGAGGTCAATGCCCCATCGGTAAACAAAAACCAAGAAAGAGAAATGTCGAGGTAAACTGAAAAGACAGCTGATTACAAGTCTTTCTTTTCATTAAGAAAATGAGTATAATAACTACTAAGTTTTAATGTGTCATCTTTTTTATTAATTGAATTTTTTTGTAAGTTAATATGGATCATTTCAGAAATTAAGCGTTTTTTAAATGAACATTCTCTATCTAGTACTAAAAATCCATCCCAATCAAAATCATGACCAAGTGAATTGATATGTTCAGCAACAACATTTGTTTTTGAGATTTTGTGCTCATTAATACGAACACCCACCATTCTTTTGGTTTGTCCAACCAAAAGAACCGTTCTGCATAAGATGCAGAACAGTTTTTGCATCCTATTTTATATACCGAGTTTTTGATTTCAGTTTTTTTACTTTTTTCTTTTCCTTTAATTACCAAGTTGTGATTCATGTTCTTATTATTGATTGGGATAGTTAAAATATTGTACTTTTTTAGGAAAGATGAAGTTTTTTCATAAAGATTGGGAACATAAGGCAAGAAAACTTTCGGTATCATTGTGTTAACTGAATTACTTTTGTTACATTGTGAATTTGACTCAATAAAACACATACGTTTCTTAATATGCTTATTAATAAATTCAATAGGATAATTATTATTCATCAGTATTTTTACGATAAATTCAATATTTTTCTTGTGGAATTTTTTATTCGAAAGTTTTATTGCCCTATCGACAAGATTGGATACTATGACAATTTTTTGAGAAAAAGGATGTTTTGATTCATAGTTAATTGTTCGTCCGGAAAAAGTTGGTTTTTTATACCAATCAGTTAAAAGTTTATTATTTTCTTTAATTATAAGAACATCTAAGAAGTTAATTGTATTATATATTTCAGTCTCATTTGTAAATTGTAATCTCTCGTCATACCCATTATACGTGTCAATCATCTCATGAACTCCATTCTCTGGTATGCAAGCAATAATGTCATCAAAGTACCTAAAAAAGAAAATCGGTTTGAACGATAATTTATCATTACAAACCGTTTCGAGGTCATTTATAACAATATCCGCAAACAATCCAGAAATAGATGAGCCCATGGGTGTACCATATATTTGATGATAATATTTATTATTAAATTTAAAAAATGTGTTGTTAAAAAGAAATTGACAAGCGTCCAATAAGTCATCAAGAGGTATATTTACATTTTGTGCAATGACTGAATAACGTTTAATGATAGAATCACGAACATGGTTGGAGCCAACGTTCGTAAATAAAGACGCGACATCCAGGCTAATGAAAATGTGATCATCAGGAATATCAAGATTTTTTATTCTATCTATGAAATCAAAACTATTTCGTATGTGAGATTTGGCTTTTGGAAAAGAATCATTTAATATGTTATATACATGCTTGGAAAAGAAGAATGTCGGCGAACCAATCGTGGAAACAACGGGTTTAAGGGGGTTGTCTTTTTTATGTGTTTTTGGTAAACCATAAAATTTTGAAAGATTTGCATTAGTTTGTGTAAGTTCAATGTCATTATACTTCCTATTCAATATTAATTATGTTAATTATGTTAATTAATTATGATATTAATTATGTTCAAGAGTAGGCAAAAAATAATGGACTTGCTCTTAACTCCAGTAAGAATCAGGGCCATGATTTTCTCAGCATCAAATAATCCAACTAAAGAATATTTAACAACCCTTTCACCTTTTATCGTGGGAGATAATCCCATTGCATTTAGCGATACTGTAAAAGATCTTGGTATTACGCTTGACCGCTCCTTGACTTGGAAGGAACATGTTCTTGGAATATCGCGAAAAACTTATATTATACTACAACAGTTAAATAGAAATAGAGATTCAATTCCAACCTCAAATAGATCTTTACTGGGAAAAACATTAATACCACCTATATATGATTACTGTTGTGCTGTATATGATGATATAACTCAAGAACTAAATTGTAAGCTCGACATATCTTTAAATGCTTCTATACGATATATTTATAATATACCTAAATTTGAGCATATCACATCATACAGAATTAAGAGCAGACTATTAAATGTTGCAAGTAGGAGACAATATTTTATTGGATCTTTAGTATATTCAATTATTCATAATCAAAGTCCTTCATGGTTATATAAACTTTTTGATTTTAAACATCGCAAGGAAACAATCAGTGGTAGGCTTCGAGAACGTAATCAGGTTTTAAACATTCCTTCTCATCGTACTTGTATAATGCAAAGATCATTTATTATAAGAGGTGCGAGACTATGGAACGAACTGCCAATTGAAATTAGAAACTCGTCGACTCCTTTTATTTTTAAGAAACTTTTCCTTAGTTTTCTTTTCAATTCTGAAAACCAATTATTTAATATAACATTGGTGAATTTCATATTATTTCATTTAATGGTTTAATTTATATATGAATTATTTATGTATTTTTGATATTAACAGTTTTAATATCTTATTAATTTTTCATAGCTGATTTATTATTTTCAATGTTAATTTTTTATATATATGGCGGGGGAGTGGGGCAAACCGGACCCCCTAACGGTTTTTTACTCTTGTGACTAATAGAATCAACCGATTTCATTTTTCGAGGGCTTGTTTGAAAGATCATTTAATTGCGCAACTTTTTCCCAGAGACACCTATACATTATATTTTATTGATTAGTTGATGTGTTAACTTTAAAAATTTTTGCAAACGGTCCGGTTTGCCCCACCCCCTGGGGTAAACCGGACCCCCCATGGGGCAAACCGGACTGTTTGGTTTTTTATTTATAATATTGCATTTACATAATCTACAATAATAACAAACATAAAGAATCATGTAAACAATGGTTGTAGTAATGAAAATAATAATTCGGGATTGAATTTTAATTAAATAAATATTTTTTTTAATAAAAAAATTAAAATGTTTGTCATTATCAGAGAAACAATATTAAAGGGTTCAATTCTCATTGGAAGACAATTATTTTTCCTTGTGAGTAAATATTTTAATGAAAGAAACATTTTATTTAAAAATAATTTTTATGAAACTTTAATTGAATGGAAATATCCTATGGCCGGTTTGCCCCACCGAAAACGGTCCGGTTTGCCCCCACAGGCCCATTTTGAGAATAAATGTTTGTCAAAAAGAAACGCTTGGCAAATTCATCAAAGTTTTTGGTGGTAAATATTCCTGAGGTGTGTACCTTTAAAACCCAAGACCTAATATTTGGAAATGTTACACGATTTCCTCGGAATTTCCTTAAGAAAAAATTTGTAAAAGTGTAGGAAAAAACTAAAAAAAACTTTTGCTCCCAGCGTTGCACAAACAAAAGTAAAAAATGTCAAATTGAAAAAATAAGGTATACTACACATGGTTGTTTTAAATTTCTAAATACTTCAAACTTGTTACTCGGGGGTTTTTGTAGTCGCAGAATACGAATCTGAGGTCAGATTTTTAAAATTCAAAATGGTGGATTCAATATGGCTGACGAAAAATTTTTAAATTTATTAAATTTATCAAAATTTTTTTACTCGGGGGTTTTTGTTCGCTTTCACGTGGATCATGGTACTCTGTGGTTCATGGGATTGTTAAAGATGCATCTTTATTTCTATACTGGAAATTGGAAACGGATAAATGAATAGCGACAAAAGTGAGATTCTTTTTCTTATATGTAAAGAAAAATAATAAATGCCAAACAATTATAGCAAAAGTGTGAAAAAACTGCAACACACGATGAAAATAAAAACAAGAAATCAAAATTTTAATTTCTAGAAAGTATTATCTGATTCGCAAAGAAAACTGCAAAATTATATCACTTTTAGAATGTCAAATTTTTAGAGAAATAACATGACAGCAATGACAAATGAATACAAAAAATAACCGATTTTCATTATACTAAACATTCATTTGTTTGCGAAAAGTACCTAAGATCCGTTGTTTCTCTATTTATTTGTTTTTTCGTTTTGTAATTTTTTCTTATGAATTATTTTTATTTTTAATATAGCTAAATATGAGATATGGAAACGTTCTGATTTCACATAACTGTAACTGTGTACAAAGTATAACTTATGTTTGGACACAACAAATTTGCGACAAATTTATTTTTTCGAACTTTTTTGGATATTTTATTTTTCTGCTACATTAAACTCACTATTTTTTAATTTAAAAATCTGATTGAGCGATCACAAAAACCCTTGAGACAAAAAATTATTCTCAGCCATGTTGGATCCGATATTTTCTACCTTAATAATCTTTATTTGCAGATCCGATTTTAGCTACCCTAAAAATCCTCGAGTAGCGTATACCAGTCAAATTCGAGAATTTTTTAATAAATCTTTAACTATATTGGATCGACAATTTCAAATTTTTAAATTCTAATGTCAGATTCGTCTTCAGCGACCCCAGAAACTCCCGAGTAGCATGTTGCAGGCAAATTCAAGCATTTTTTAATAACTCGTCAGCCATATTAGATCTGCCATTTTGAATTTTCAATATCTAACTTCAGATTCGTCTTCAGCGATCCCAAAAACCCCCGAATAACAAAACTTTAATAAATTTGATGAATTTAAAATTTTTTCGTCAGCCATATTAAATCCTCTATTTTGAATTTTCAAAATCTAACCTCAGATTCGTATTCTGCGACTACAAAAACCCCCGAGTAACAAGTTTGAGGCATTTTCGTTTGCTTTTATTGTTTTTCTTTTTAATTTAACCGTCATATTAAAGACACCATCTTGAAAATCAAAAGGTGCCATATTGTAATTGAAAGTAGACATAATAACCTACATTTTAAGCCATATTAGAACTATTTTTATTAAAATCATTTTTGGACGGATGGGGTCTTCCTCTGACGGAGAATGCCCCATATATATAAATATATATTTCTTGATCATATGCGTGTTTTCTAATAATATGCTTTCAGTTGCAAAGTTGTAACACAAAGCTCTTTCGCTAATTGGATTAATGTCAGTATTTTCACTCTCAACTTGATTGTTATTTAGTTTATAATATACTACTTACTATAAGACTACGGTGTAAATTTTGGTTTTTTTTCTTTGTACTTACAAATTTGTGCTTAGTAGTAGTATATAGCAATTTATTCATTATAAATATAATTGTATCTATTTACTTGTTTCTTAGTGAGCTATTTAGCTCTAGAAACTATCATAAATAAATAAATAAAAATATTTAATATATATAGGCAAAATGCAACCTGAAAAATCTCAGTGGTTTATTGTAGTTTTGGGGGCTCCTTATAAGAGCCCCAGAATTTTCTCTCGATTATCAATTGCAAAAAATAGTGTAAACAATCGTCAAAGTTTGGAAAACGTGGTTTTTCGATGACCGACGCAACGGGTTACATTTTAGAGGAAAAATTTGTTATTGAAAGTTGTAGAGCTGGGAAATAGCTTTCAAATGACTGGTCGTACGTTAAAGACGGTTAATTAGTTTAGTTGCAACTGAACTTAAACCATTAAAAATAGCACTTTTTTAATTATTTAATAACTTTGTTAATAATTATCGAATTTGTTTATAATTCACCAGGAATATTCTCCTTGCGAAGCTGAATAAATCCTAAAAAAATTAACTCGATCGGACAAATAGTTTATGCATAATTCCATTTGTTAACTAAAAACATGTAATGTTGCAACGAAATTTCCACACTTTGGACCTGAGAGTTTCTTTTTTTAAATTACACTTCAGGAGTCAAACTTTCATCCAACTTTAATGAAAATTCGATATTTTTTATATAAATGCATAATAATGGAGATTAAAAAAAGGTACGTTTT
This sequence comes from Leptopilina drosophilae, assembly GCA_032873175.1. Taxonomy (NCBI): domain Eukaryota; kingdom Metazoa; phylum Arthropoda; class Insecta; order Hymenoptera; family Figitidae; genus Leptopilina; species Leptopilina drosophilae. The sequence goes on from CM065483.1 coordinate 37,959,151, forward strand.
TTGGTCATTAACAAATGGAATAACTCAGTCAACTTTCACTTTATCACTTTGGTCTAAACGGAATTAAATTTAATGTGTTTTCACAAATCTTTTCCAAAAAAAAATCCGACCTAACTTCAAAGGTGGGGGAATTAGTTTTTTTATTTCAAAACTTTCTTGACTAGTTAATTATTAATATTTTTAAATGAAATTTGCACCACCTACAGTTTAATAAATGTATTTTATGAAAAAAATTGATTGTTATATTTTATGCTTTTATTTTTCATTTATATCAAGTAAAAATACATATATGTGACACGGACAGTTAAAAGGGATCTACGACCCGAAAAAAAGATTTCGAGAAAAACGACTTCGAAGTTTACCAAGTTAGTTTTTTCACACTGTTTTTTGTCAAAGTACCAAAATTTGAAGTGAAATTGTGAGAAAACTAATGCAGCTAGAAAGCTGCGGTTTATTGCGTTGGAAAGAGCGGCTTATTTACTATAATAATAAATAAAAAAGTGAAAATCGATTTTTTCGGATCATAGGTCCCTTTTAACTGTCCGTGTCACATATAGTTTTTTCAACTCTTGGACGGCAGAGTCGGGAACTCATTGTCAGTGGTGCTTGGTTCTCGAAGCTACAACTGAAATCAGCCGTTCAAATTTACAAAAATGGATATATCTTCGTTAATTATTTAAGTGAAAATTGACTAAGTTATTATATTTGTTTATGACAAAAAACGTAATCTTTTTTAATCTCCATTATTAGGCATTTATATAAAAAATAAACTTTCATCCAACTTAAATGGAAATTCGATAATTTCCATTTAAGTTGGATGAAAGTTTGACTCCTCAATTGTAATTTTAAAAAAAGAAATTCTCAAGTCCAAAAGTGTAGAAATTCCGTTGCAAAATTACATGTTTTTAGTTAATAAATGGAATTATGCATAAACTATTTGTCCGATCGAATTAAATTTTTTTCGGATTTATTCAGCTTTGCAAGGAGAATATTCCTGGTGAATGATAAACAAATTCGATAATTATTAACAAATTTATTAAACAATTAAAAAAGTGCTATTTTTAATGGTTTAAATTTCATTTGCAACTAAACTAATTAATCTTTTTTAACGTACGACCATACTTTCAATTTGATTAACTTTACTTATCAATATATTAAAAAATATTTTCAAAGAATCCAAATTTTGAAACTCCATAACTAAAAAAATATTTTATCAAATTAAAAAAAAATAATATTTACACTTCCACTAATAATAGTAACATTTTAGAAAAGTTTAGAGAAAATCCATTTTTTTACCTGGGCAGTCAAGGAATTTTGACCCATATGTTCGTAATTTGTGGTTACACTGAAAAAATAAGTATCTTATTTGATATCTTAACCCTGTGCCCCCCACCAAATGTGCTGATTTCTAAATTCGATTTCAAACTCTTATTATTGAAAGAAAAAAATTATTAAAAATTCTGCAGGCACATACCCATATGTTTTTGGGGTTGCTCTTTCGAATGGCGTTGTCAAAATTTCCAAAAAGTGCCATTTAACCCTTATTTTTTTCAAAAATACTCAAAAAATACAAAATTTTGGAAAGTAATTGTTTTTTAGATCCAATTTTAGTTAGTATATTAATTTTTCCAGGTCACCTAAGGTATACAAAACGTGTTCCCGATAGTTCTAGTTTAAAAATATGCTTTGCGTTTTAAGATTTTTTGTTTTTATTAATTCAAAATGGCGCCTGAAAATAAAATTTTTTTCAAAATTTAAGACAGGATGGACAAAATTTTCAAAAATTGTTGAATTCGCTTGAAACTTGTTGCTCGGGGGTTTTTGGGGTCGCTGATTACGAATCTGAATTCAGATTTTCAAAATTAAAAATGGCGGACCAAATATGGCGGACGACAAATCTAAAACTTTATCGTATTGTCTTCAAATTTGTTACTCGGGGGTTTTCGGGGTCGCTGATTACGAATCTGAATTCAGATTTTCAAAATTCAAAATGACGGATCCAATATGGCGGACGACAAAGTTAAAACTTTATCGTATTATCTTCAAATTTGTTACTCGGGGGTTTTCGGGGTCGCTGATTACGAATCTGAATTCAGATTTTCAAAATTCAAAATGGCGGATCCTATATGGCGGACGACAAAGTTAAAACTTCATCGTATTGTCTTCAAATTTGTTACTCGGGGGTTGATATTTATGCATTGCTATTTAGATTTGTCGTCAGCCATATTGGATCCTCCATTTTGAATTTTGAAAATCTGAATTCAGATTCGTAATCAGCGACCCCGAAAACCCCCGAGTAACAAATTTGAAGACAATACGATAAAGTTTTAGATTTGTCGTCCGCCATATTGGGTCCGCCATTTTGAATTTTGGAAATCTGAATTCAGATTCGTAATCAGCGACCCCAAAAACCCCCGAGCAACAAGTTTCAAGCGAATTCAACAATTTTTGAAAATTTTGTCCATCCTGTGTTAAATTTTGAAAAAAATTTTATTTTCAGGCGCCATTTTGAATTAATAAAAACAAAAAATCTTAAAACGCAAAGCATATTTTTAAACTAGAACTATCGGGAACACGTTTTGTATACCTTAGGTGACCTAGAAAAATTAATATACTAACTAAAATTGGATCTAAAAAACAATTACTTTCCAAAATTTTGTATTTTTTGAGTATTTTTGAAAAAAATAAGGGTTAAATGGCACTTTTTGGGAATTTTGACAACGCCATTTGAAAGAGCGACCCCAAAAACATATGGGTATGTGCCTGCAGAATTTTTAATAATTTTTTTCTTTTAATAATAAGAGTTTGAAATCGAAGTTAGAAATCAGCACATTTGGTCGTTAAAGGGTTAACATAAGATGTAAGATGGAAAAATGGTATCTTACATCTTTAAATAAGATGTTTTCGAAAGTATCTTACAGATTTTTAAGACGCTTTATACATCTTAGATATTTTTTCTATCTTAAAAAAGTAAGATACTTCTGTAAGTGTTTTAAAGTATCTTAAATTAAGATGTTTCTGTCTCAATAAGATGTTTAGCGATAAGTTACCTGTGAATTGTAAGATGCGAAAAAAATTTAAGTTACTAAAACCTAAGATGCACAAAATATCTTACATATAAGCCCATAGTTAACCTCAAAACTTTTTCCCCAAAAAATATGTTGCAAAATGTGTACGAAGATACTTTAAACATCTTAAATTAAGATATTTTTAATGACTAAAAAGTGACTACAATAACATCTTAGAAATGACTACCTAAACATCTTTGAGATCCCAAGATAAAACTTACAGGACATGTAAAGCACATTTGCCCTAACATTTCGTAAATTTTTAAACGGATTTTTAATTTTTGAAAATTTCAAAAAAATTTTTTTTTGAATTTTTCTTTTTGCTTCCTCGTGAGGAAGCTTTGTAGTCGTTTAATTTACAAAATTTTTAAAAATACTTTTGACAAATTTTCTTCTATATGGGACTATGTTATATAAGACCCTGAACAATTGTCCGGATGTATATATATATATATATATATATATATATATATATATATATATATATATATATATATATATATATATATATATATATATATATATATATATATATATATATATATATATATATATATATATATATATATATATATATGGGGCAAAATTCCTCAATTGTCCTAACTTAAAATTAAAAGTCTTCAAATCGGGTTGATTTTTGCACAAACTTTAGTACTATAGGGGAGTACTTTATCCACAAAATATTAAAATATTTTATTAAAAATTGTAGAGGGGGGAGGGGGTTAAAGTTTTTGGTAACGTGTTAACAGTGGATTCTTATAGCTAATGTAGCTAAAAAACAGTAGAGTGGACAAAATTTTGCCCTATATGTTTTCGAAAGGTTTTTTCCTCCTCTTTCGAATGGTGTAAAAAAAAATTTTTTTATTAACAATTTAAGTTAATTTTTTCAAAATTAAAAATATTTTTGACTTTTTTTTTGAAAATCGGCATTTTTTTTTCTTTTTTTTTTGCCTTAAAATAAAGCTTATTATATGTACTTTCCATACCCCTTTGGTAAAAAATGCCGTTTTTTTTTGTTTTCGAATTATTAATTAATTAATTAATAAAAATTTGTTAAAAATTATTAAAAAATGAAATACTTTTTAAGCAAATAAACTTTTTTTAATTATGAGCTTATCATCGTAAAGCTGCTTAAATTCCGCATCCAACGAGTATAAATACATTTATTTTTATAAATAATTGTTTAATAAACAAATAATTGAAAATTTATTTATTAATTTTTTGAAAAAAAAAACAATTTCTTTCTTCATTTTTTCTTTAAAATACAGATCAATATGTGTACATTCAATACCGGTTTAGGAAAAAATGACGCTTGATTTGTTTTCAAATAATTAATCATTTAATTAGTTAATTAACAAATTAATAGTAGTAAAAAATTACTAAAAAATTAAATATTTTTCAAGAAAATAAACTTTTCTTAATTACGAGTTTGTCATCGGAAAGCTTACCAAATTCTGCATCCAACAATCATAAACTCAACTGTTTTTTTATAAATAATTATTAATTAAATAAATAATTTATTATTTATTTATTAATTTTTTGAAAAAGGGATATTTTTTTATTTTTCCTTTAAAATAAGGCTTAATATATTTACTTTCGATACCCGATTAGGAAAAGTTACAATATTTTTTGTTTTCGTATTATTTATTAATTAATTAATAAAAATTAGTAAAAAAAATTAATATTTAAAAAAAAACTTTACTTAATTTTGAGCTATCCAACGTAAAGCTTAACAAATTCCGCATCCAACATGTCTATTTTTTATTAATTAATTAATAAATAATACGAAAACAAAAAATATTGTAACTTTTCCTAATCGGGTATCGAAAGTAAATATATTAAGCCTTATTTTAAAGGAAAAATAAAAAAATATCCCTTTTTCAAAAAATTAATAAATAAATAATAAATTATTTATTTAATTAATAATTATTTATAAAAAAACAGTTGAGTTTATGATTGTTGGATGCAGAATTTGGTAAGCTTTCCGATGACAAACTCGTAATTAAGAAAAGTTTATTTTCTTGAAAAATATTTAATTTTTTAGTAATTTTTTACTACTATTAATTTGTTAATTAACTAATTAAATGATTAATTATTTGAAAACAAATCAAGCGTCATTTTTTCCTAAACCGGTATTGAATGTACACATATTGATCTGTATTTTAAAGAAAAAATGAAGAAAGAAATTGTTTTTTTTTCAAAAAATTAATAAATAAATTTTCAATTATTTGTTTATTAAACAATTATTTATAAAAATAAATGTATTTATACTCGTTGGATGCGGAATTTAAGCAGCTTTACGATGATAAGCTCATAATTAAAAAAAGTTTATTTGCTTAAAAAGTATTTCATTTTTTAATAATTTTTAACAAATTTTTATTAATTAATTAATTAATAATTCGAAAACAAAAAAAAACGGCATTTTTTACCAAAGGGGTATGGAAAGTACATATAATAAGCTTTATTTTAAGGCAAAAAAAAAAGAAAAAAAAAATGCCGATTTTCAAAAAAAAGTCAAAAATATTTTTAATTTTGAAAAAATTAACTTAAATTGTTAATAAAAAAATTTTTTTTTTACACCATTCGAAAGAGGAGGAAAAAACCTTTCGAAAACATATAGGGCAAAATTTTGTCCACTCTACTGTTTTTTAGCTACATTAGCTATAAGAATCCACTGTTAACACGTTACCAAAAACTTTAACCCCCTCCCCCCTCTACAATTTTTAATAAAATATTTTAATATTTTGTGGATAAAGTACTCCCCTATAGTACTAAAGTTTGTGCAAAAATCAACCCGATTTGAAGACTTTCAATTTTAAGTTAGGACAATTGAGGAATTTTGCCCCATATATATATATATCACAATTAAAGCTGAAAAATTCGCATTTTTCTCAAAAAATGAGTTCTTTCCGTAAAATTATGTTGCTGTATAAGAAAATCTTACTCACTTATTTTTAAAATTTTATTCTTTGCATCAAGACGGATCGATTGGTATATATTGTATTTAAATTTATAAAATTAAAACCAATTACAGACACAAAATTTTCAGTTTTAATAAAAATTCATTTTTTCTTAAGAATCATGTTGCTGTACAATAAAATGTTATTATTTATTGAAAAATAAATCTAAAATCTTATTCCTTGCATCAAGACGAATCGATTGATGTATGTAAAATATATATTCTATTGAAAATTATAGAATTAATTACAATTAAAGATGAAAAATTCATTTTTTATTAAAAATTTTATTTTGTTCATTTAGGATTAAAACAAATTTTATAAATATTTTTTTGATTTTATAAATATTAGATCGTATCGTATTTTTTGTTAGTGCTTCCTCCACGAGGAAGCAAATTTTTTTGCTGATCGTATAGAGGAAGCAAAATGTTCATGTAATGAACATCTGGATTTACAACTTGTTTAAATTAATTGGATTTAAAAATATACTTAAAACCAAAGAAATCCTTTTTTTTAAATCCAAAATCGGTTAATTAGTACCAAAGTTATAGAACTTTAAAAAAAGACAAAAATTTTGAAAATGCCATATTTTTGGTAATTTTCAAAATTTTGAAAAATATTTGGTGGAGTTGCTTATTACTATAAAAGTAATAAATTTACAAAAGTACAGCCAAATTCCAACAAGTCATGAAAATAAGTGTGTTAAACTGACGTGGAATCCACCTATAAGAGAGAAGTCGAAAATTTAATTTAAATGTTCAGGAAAGTTTTAAGTTAAACTTTAAGAAAATTTGACTATAAACATTTATTTAAGTGGGACATTTGAATCTTTACACAATTTCCACTAAACTTTGCAAGTAAATTTTTCGAAGTTTGCAAGTAAGTCTTTAATAAATCAGGAAAGTTTTGGTGCTGTGTGGGGGTAAATGTAAACATCACTGTAGTTAAGGGAGGTTTAAGAAATAAGTTATTTCAAGCATACTACTGTTTTAAGGGATGGAAAAACTGAAAAGAAACTCTTCGTAGATGTATAGTAAATTAACCAGTTAACTGATAATGTATCATATAAAATAAGCAATCAATCATTACAAAATTAGTAATGTAAAAACTTGAATAACTTCAATAAATTTTAATAGATTTTCATTCAACTGGGTAAAAAAAAGTTTTTAAGGTTGCTGAATAAGAATCTAAAATTAAATTTCTATATTTCAAAATGGCGGATCCAATATGGATTTTCTTTAAAATGTAGTTGAAGTTCTGTTTACATTTACCCCGAGTTTTAGAATTCTCGGGATAAATGTAAATACTTAATTATTTATTAACTAAATTGACGAACATCAAAGTCAATTTTTGTTAAAGCATTAATAAGAATTAGAATTTTTAGTTTCATTTTATAATTTATTTTTATGCAAATGCGAGACAGCATACTAAAACAGTAAAATTTTGATTTTCAATCTTCTCGGCGTTAAAAGATTTTGGGGTAAAAAGTTTTGAGGTTAACTATGGGCTTCTATGTTAAACACTTTATGGATCTTAGTTTTTAATAACTTACAATTATGGCCCATCTTATAATTCTCAAGTAACTTATAGCTAAACATCTTATTGCAACAGAAACATCTTAATTTAAGAAACTTTAAAGAACTTACAAAAGTTTCTAACTTTTCAAGATGGAAGAAATATCTTCATCGGATATACTTCCGAATAAGGGGGACCTCCGATTTCAATGAAAATTGGTATACCAACGTAATTTGATGCGCTGATTACGAAAATGATAATGAAATTTGGCGCAAATTTCATCTTTATGGTGAAAACCATAAAAAAACCATACAAAATTGTGGTTTTTTGCCTATAATTCGTAAAAAACGAAAAATATTGAAAAACTTCTTAAACAAAAGTTATAGATCCCACAAAAATACACATTTTATGTTCTTATCATTATTTGCTAAAATCCATTATTTTCCGAGAAAAATGTAAAAAACCATAAAATACTATAAAAACGGGTGTGGTGGCCTTGAAAAAGGCCGATTGACAAAATTTCCGAAGGTTTAACGGTTTTGTGGCCTTGAAAAAGGCCGATTGATATAAGTGCCATTTTTTTTAGTTTTTGTGGCCAGGGTAAGCAATTTTAATGTCCGCAATTAATTGCGAAAAAGGATCGGCATTTAATTTGCAAACCTTTTCCGCCACAAATCTCACAAAGGTGGTCTGCAAGATTATGCTTGCGAACACCTCCTTTGGAGAGACATCGTCTCATCCATCTCCAAGAGGATTCAATATTTTGGGTGTGGGCACCAGTAGTAGAGTCTACAAATTCCTTGGAATGATTCACAGTTTTGTGAACGTAGCCACATTGTTCCAAATCAATGTAGCCCTTCCAACAATCAGTATGGATTTCTGTTCCGACAACAACGTGCTTTTCAATCAAGCCGATTAAAGTAGTTTTGTCTCGTTTGTTGTCGGGACAGATTTCCAGTCGATAGTTGGAAGAATGTCCTCTGTGGATCATTCCGAGGATCCATGAACCCTCTACTACTCGACCTCTCTCAAACTTTCGACGACCGATTTTGCATTCGTCGATCTCGACGATTTCGCCCTCACCTCCAATTTGACCCTCTTCTAGGAAGTGTTCGTCTAGAGCAATCATGCTAACCTCCCGACAAAAAGAGAATCGATCTGCAATGGTTTCAGAAGAAATATTTTGACCTTCAACAATACTACTCTCACGAATAGTTTGTTGAAAGTCAAAACTTACCGAGAAGCAATACGTCACCATCATACAAGAAGCCGCAGAGATGTGGCATTGTTCGAACCACGTATTCTCTGCGACAGTATGATGATGACGATATTCCCCTTTTTTCTCGCAAACGAACTGACCACAAGTGAACGCTGATTCAGTCAAAGTCATATTCTTCTTATGCTTTGAACAAAAGCGTTCACTCGGGATCAGTTCTACATCACGCAACCATTGCAGAGTCGATTCTCTATTTTGAAAAATGACACTTAACGCGAAAATATTATATTTCAGGTCCATGATATTTTAGACACGTTCGTGTCAATGTGCTCAATGAATATGCGCGCTCCTTGCGGCTGGATAGTACACCTCGGCCGAGTCCCCTTTCTATATTCACACGGAGAGATGAAGAGAGTACACGAGCTCAATGCGGAATCGAATTGGTTCTGGGTTGTGTACCTTCTAGTACCAACTTGAAAGTCACTTTGACTCCCTTTCTATATTAAAACGTGTAAGGAATTTAGGTGCGGCGGGCTTCGCCCGCCTCTGGGTGGTATGCTATTTTATGGTTTTTTACATTTTTCTCGGAAAATAATGGATTTTAGCAAATAATGATAAGAACATAAAATGTGTATTTTTGTGAGATCTTTATCTTTTGTTTAAAACATTTTTTTAATTTTGCGTTTTTCATGAGTTAAATGCAAAAAACCACAATTTTTTATGGTTTTCACCATGAAGATGAAATTTGCGCCAAATTTCATTATCATTTTCGTAATCAGCGCATCAAATTACGTTGGTATACCAATTTTCATTGAAATCGGAGGTCCTCCTGATTCGGAAGTACACCCTCTTCATCACTGCTAAAACGTATAAAGCATCTTAAATATCAGTAAGATGCTTTAGAAAACATCTTAATTTAAGATGTAAGGCACCATTTTTCCATCTTACATCTTATTTTAAGATATCAAAAAATACCTATTTTTGCAGTACCTTATTTGTAGTTAACAGGCAGTAAGACTAAGGAGACTCCACTAATTGCTATGGAAGTGAAACCATTTGTCGCATTGAAACTATATGTAAGAACGGTAAGAACGAAAATTATAGTTTTCGCGCATGCGCACATGTAATATATTTGTCACTGTCTTTCTTACTAACCCAGACAACTGAGAAAATCATAACAATCTACAAGTTGAGAAGGTTATGTTAAATGTTTGTGATTGTTGTGCGTTTCAGGAATATTATTAATAATAACTATTAATAAATTGAAAAAAATAAATTTAATATATATTTATATGTGTATACAAAAATATATGTGACACGGACAGTTAAAAGGGACCTACGACCCGAAAAAAAGATTTCGAGAAAATCGACTTCGAAGTGTACAAAGTTAGTTTTTTTGCACTGTTTTTTGTGAAAGTACCTAAAATTAAAGTGAAATTGTGAGAAAACTAATGCAGCTAGAAAGCTGCGGTTTATTGCGTTGGAAAGAGCGGCTTATTTACTATAAGAATAAATAAAAAAGTGAAAATGGATTTTTTCGGATCGTAGGTCCCTTTTAACTGTCCGTGTCACATATATTAAAGAGTGTATATTTTTCAGTGGTAAGTAATATATTAATAATATAATTTAATATTTATATATGTTCCGAATAAATTTTTTTGGTATATAACTACAAAGTGTTTTATTCTATGCGGAATCAATTGAAAAATTCGTAAATAAATAATATTTACGAATTTGTAATTTACTTTAATTATATACTTTATAAATAAAAAACAAAAGCAAAACAATCATTGTAACATGATGTTTTGCATCCTGGAATGCAACAAGCCATAATTTTGTAATTTTATTCTCATACAAGAAAAACACTGGAAAATAAAATAATAAAGTTTGGAAATAATTCGTTCTATTACTCAAAATAATTTTATAAATCATAAATATTAATTGTAATGTAATTAAATCTAATAATTGTAAGTATTATAATATTATTTAATCCTACCTACATATAAAATTCTACTCCAACAAAATATTTTATTTTAAGAAACATGTGCCAAAACACAACCATAACCTTTTGATATGTTTTTGTTTTCTCACGTGCTTATATTTTACGATTTAAAAAGAGAGGGAAATATACGCATGTACTGCGCATGCGCGCAGAGTATAAGTTTTATCATTCTGCGAGTATAGTTCCCCTACAGAAAAAGGTTTCATTTCTGAGAGACTTTACACAGTCAGTGCAGTCTCCTTAGTCTTACTCCCTGGTAGTTAATTTGTAAGTATTAATTTTCCAATTATCAAATAAATATCAAATAAATTTAATTCTACTTACATATATGTTTATTATTTTCCATTATTATTACAATATTTCATCTTTTATTATTTATTTAATAGCATCTTTATTGTTTTTTTATTTTTTGTTAAAATTTTTTTTAATAAACACATTAATTTTTTAACTGTAGGTTATATTATATTAGTATAAACTAATTCAGGACATGTGTAGTACTGGAATCCAAAAATAAACGTTTATTTTAAAAAAAATACACTATTAATTTGTTAACTTTGGTTGAAAAAGAATTATTTAAACAATTGAATATTTCAAAGTTTGCATGCAAAGATATCTTGAGAAATTATATCCCTTTATTTTAAAGCAAAGAACACTGCACTTAAATAGATGAAAAATTGTACGCTGTAAACAGTTTTGAGAAGTTAATTATTAAAAAATCCCTTTGTGAGACTTGCAAACGATTTAAACAAAAAATTGTTAACTCACTAAACTTATCAGGCCTATTCCGGGTCTTTGTAGAAAATCTTCTGTATATTATAAGGTATAAATAAATTTTTAAAAAGTAAATATTTTCGGACTTATAAGCTACTGAATATAGGTCTACAATTACAAGTTCACAGTTTTGAAAATTCATATCTCAAAAATTTGACCTCCAAAAAAAGAAAAAAAAATGTATTTGTTTTTTTCAATACAGAATAGAAAAAATATTTTTGAGCCCATTTTAAGAGGTCGACTGAAGTCTTACGTGGAACAGCCCATATATTACATTAATAATTTTAAATATATATTGAAAATTATTATTTATATAGGTCTACAAGGTTTGTTTTAAGATATCGTATTGGTTTCCCATGTATTTTTGTGCGCTGAATACGATCCCGGTCTCCAAAATTGTGTATCACGTCAGGATTTTGAGAAAAGTTCAGGATTTTCTAAGTTTATAGCTTAGAATTATTTAGACATCTTAACACTTCAGAGAAAACTTTTAAAGCAAATTTGGTGGGACGGGGATTCGAACCTGAGACCGACGAACGCACGAGATTTACTAAGCAACTACCTAACCAACTACGTTAAACGAGCTATTATTGACGGAAAAAATTGTTACCCTTAAGGAGCAAGTTTATAAAATTTTCGTACCTTAAGAGGAAGATTTTTTTTCGTCAATAATAGCTCATTTAGCGTTGTTGGTCAGGTAGTTGCTTAGTAAATCTCGTGCGTTCGTCGGTCTCAGGTTCGAATCTTCGTCCCACCAAAGGGTCTAGAGGGGTAAGTATGCTAAAGTTGCCCTCGCACCAAATTGGCTCATATTTGCACCATGTTTTGATATCCATATAAAAATAAAATTCTGAAATTTTCAAGTCCCCATGTGTTTTTTCTAAGAGTTATGGAGGGAGAAAGAAATATCAAAAAACTTATTTTTCTCAGAAGCTATTCGACCGATTTAAATTAAATTTTGATATGTTATTTATCACGTTAATATGAATTTCAAAAAAAAAATTCAAATTTTTTTTTCAAAAATACCAAAAAAAAATCAATTTTGGAATTTAAAAAAATTTTTTTTTTGGTTTTTTTGGGTACACCTCAAATTTCTTTTTTAAATTATACCCTCAAATGTCCCCTTAAACACAAATTTTTTTAAAAATTTTTTGCAGAGGTACTAAGGGGTGAAAATATTAAAAGTTTCCAAAAAGTAACCATTTTCTCAAAAACCAATCATTTTTCTGAAAAAATTCTTGACCGATTTGAATAAAAGTTGAATATGTTATAAATCACTGTAATATAAATTCATTAAATAAAAATTTGAAATTTTTTTTCAAACATACTATTAAAAAAATGGGTACTTTTTGGAAACTTTAAATATCTTCACCCCTTAGTACCTCTGCAAAAAATTAAAAAAAATATTTGTGTTCAAGGCGACATTTGAGGGTATAAATTAAAAATGAAATTTGAGGTGTACCCCGAAAAAAAATCAAAAAATTTTTTTTTTTGAAAATTCCAAAATTGACTTTTTGGGGTATTTTTGAAAAAAAATTTCGAATTTTTTTAAAATTCATATCAACGTGATAAATAACATATCCAAATTTCATTTAAATCGGTCGAATACTTTCTGAGAAAAATGTTTTTTTTATTTTTCTTTCCCCCTCCATAACTCTTAGAAAAAAACACATGGGGACTCGAAAATTTCAGAATTTTATTCTTATATGGATATCAAAACATGGTGCAAATATGAGCCAATTAGGTGCGGGGGCAACTTTAGCACACTTACCCCCCTATACCCTTTGTTTTAAAAGTTTTTTCTGAAGTGTTAAAATGACTAAATAATTCTAAGCTATAAATAAATAACTACAATAAATTATATAAATTTAAAAAAAATTAATTTCTTAACCTATACAGGATCCTACATAGGAAACTATATAAATTCTTATAGGTTTCCTTATTGAAAACTACATATGATCTTATATAGAAACCTATAGAAATTCTATAGAAAGAAGCAAAGTTTCCTAAAGGAGTCTATGTAGGAATCGTATAGGAATCCATAAAGAATCCTATAGGAAGTTTTCTACATAGGAACTTACATAGGTTCCTATAAAGAATCCTATAAAAATTTACATAGGATCCTTATCGGTTTCCTTGTAAGTACCTATGTAGGATTTTCTAGTAGGGTGAATTCCTAGTGCTTTTCATAATCTAGAGATATTTATAAAAATGTGGTCCTGAGGTCAAATAACATAAAAATATATATAAAAATCGAATTCGAAAAACTTTGGTCTAGGCCTAAGCACAACTGTTTCGCGAATGTCGTTCGCGAACACAAATCATGAGTTTGAAAAGGACAGATATGTATTTGTGTCCTTTTCTATTTCATGTACTTCGTTCGCGAAAGACTTTCGCGAAGCTATTGTGCGTTGGACTTATTACATTACTTCTTCTATGAGAAAAAATTTAATATTTTTTATCTTTTAGGGATTACAAGCAAGTTGGAGCATTTTATTGAATCTGGAGTAGGTGCAATATGGTTATCTCCAATATTTCAAAGCCCGATGGTCGATTTTGGATACGATATTTCAGATTTTCGAGCAATCGATGAAAGGTTTGGAACTATGAGTGATTTTACGGAATTAACGTCAAAAGCAAAAGCACTAGGTTTGAAGGTAAACAAAATCATATGATTAAATAATGGTACATTTTATTTTGGCATATTACATTTTTGAGGTTGAGCGATATCGAGTGCGGTAAAGAAGTAGAAGATCTGTACGGAAATTTTTTTGGTCGTAAATTATTACACCAAGAAACAAATTGGGTTCCTCATATTGTTTGTAACACCTGCAGACTTATGTTGTATCGCTCAAAAAATTCGAAAGATGAAAAATATCTAAAGTTCTCTACACCCACGATATGGAAGAAACCACGAAATTTAAAAGACTGCTATTTTTGTATGAATTACATCAAAGGAATTACCTCAAAAAATAAAAGTTCCATTACATATATAAATGTGTCAACAGTAATCAGACCTACTGAAATTGATCGAAAAGCGGGAAAACTTGATGTTACTTTAAAAAAATATATCGAAAAAGTAGAAGTCGACAATGAAACAGAAGAATTTAGTAGTGACAGTGATGAAAATGACAATGATGATCAGGAAAATGAGTTCACCGTGTATTACAATAAAGAAAAAAAGCCAACATTAGTATCGCAACCGGAGCTAAATGATTTTATTAGAGATCTAGGTTTACCAAAAGATGGTGCAGAATTTGCTGCTTCATTTATGAAGAAAGGAACTTCTTGCATCCGAATACGAAAGTGTCATTTTATAGAGATAGAGATAAAGAGTTCCGAAAATATTTTAAGAAAGATGAAGAGACATCTTTGGTGTATTGTAGTGACATAATAGGTTTGATGGACAATTTAAAAGAAAATGTGTATAGAGATGAAGACTGGAGACTTTTTATCGATTCCTCCAAACGTAGTATAAAAACCGTTTAACTACACAATACAAATGTCTACGCTCCTGTTCCAATAGATTATTCTATACAAATCAAAGAAGAATATAATAATAGAAAATGCTTCTAGAGAAAGGGAATTACCAAAAACAAAAATGGTTAATTTGTGGTGATTTTAAAATTATAACAATATTACTGGGTCAACAATCGGGTTTCACGAGAGAGCCATGTTTCTTGTGTCTATGGAATAGCAGAGATCGTGCTAATCATTACAAGAAAAAAAATTGGCCTTCAAGAGATTCGTTTAAACCAGGTTCTCACAACGTCATTCATCAAAGTTTGGTAGACCCCAAAAAAATTATATTTCCATTTCTTCACATTAAGCTTGGTGGGATTAAGCAATACGTGAAAGCGTTAGATAAGGACGGTCCATGCTTTATGTACATTGCGAAAAAATTTCCAACTTTTTCTGATGCTAAATTAAAACAAGGGGTATTTGATGGACCACAGATTCGAGTATTATTTAGAGACATGACTTCGTTTCTCAAATGAACGACACTGAAAGGGCAGCTTGGAAAAGTTACAAAGAAGTTTCAACAAATGTTCTAGGAAACAATAAGAGTTCCGCATCTAAACAAATTGTAGCCCAAATGCTTAAAAACTTTCAAAAATTAGGATGTTTAATGAGTTTAAAACTACACATCCTCGATTCGCATCTGAATAAGTTTCCCGAAAATTGCGGACATTACAGCCAAGAACAAGGAGAGCGATTTCATCAAGATATCAAATTGATGGAAGAACCATATCAGGGAAGATGGGATTAGGTAATGATGACTGACTTTTGTTGGATGTTGAAGAAAGAAACGAGTAGAAAAGGAAAAAAACGTAAGCGAAACCCTTTACATCGGTCATTTGAAGAAAAAAGAACACGGTATACTAGCAAGACAATGGACTGAAGAGATGTTCCCAAAAAACCGCAAGTAATAAATCTAAAAAAATTGTTAAAATAATAAAGACTGGCAATATTGGATCCGCCATTTTGAATTTTTAAAAACGGACATGGAATTCGTCATCAGCGACTCCGGAAACCCACTGAGTAACGATTTTCAAGCAAATCCGAACAAATTTTCATAATAGTGTCCGCCATATTGGATCCGCCATTTTGGATTTTGGAAACTGGACATAGGGTCCGTAATCAGTAATCACAGAAAGACCTGAATATTAAATTTCCTGAGCTTACAAAATTTTTATTGCGCTGTATATGATATAATTTGTTTACTTGGAAGCTTAGATGCATTTTTGAGGTTACGTTCGATAGATTTAATATATTATATGAATTTTCAATTGAAAAGCTTATAGAATAGTTTATTAAAAATAAAGGACCTTTGAAACTTACTAATATGCGCTTAAATTCAAGTTTGATCATCTAAAAGTGAGCATTTTAGCGATTTTAAGGTATTTTTTGAGGTTAGGGCGAAACCAGGACCCATTGGCAAAATTCTGATGGCGGATTCGGATTCAGCGCATCGAAATAAATCGGAATATACATGTCTCTACCCCAGATCAAGACACTTTCTTTTTTTGTGTGGCTGTGTAATGCGTAATGTCTATATTCGTCGATGATCTATTATTCATCCTGCTGTGAGACTTTCTCGCTCGTCTAAACACTTTATTACTAGCCTCTTGGGCTTCTTCTGAAAACCATCCAATTGGCAATTTGAAATACCCGATGATATCGCTTCCATGCATGAAAATTTTGTGGACACTTGGTGGTAATTTATACCAAGAATATAATTCTAAACACAACTTAGCAGTGTCTAAAGCATATAGTCGAAATTTTTCAGAATTAATCATTTGGTCACACGAGAGAACTTGCAAAATATTATGACACTTTTTCATAAGATTAGCATCTAATCCAGTAATTTTTGATACAGCATCAGCTTTTGCAAAGAAGGCTCGAGCAACATTCCCTGTATTTGATGTTCCACTTCCTTGCCTAACTACATCTACTGGTAGTGATAGTTATGATTTTAATAATTCTTGAATTTTCTTTTTTCTTAATTTTTTGAAACTTTTTTCTTCAGCTGTTCTGGCGGATCCATTTCTAAAATCTAGATTATATGCAACATGCAGAAAATATTCCAAAAACTGAATCCAAGCATGTAATGTGGACAATCCGAATTTGTAAAAATCTTCATTAACTTCACTTATTTGTATCAGATAAGTATTCACTTCCTGCAGCAATTCAATGTAAAATTTATATGTCTCCTTTATTAATTTATTACTTTCTTTTTCGAATTTAAACATTATAGGTCGACAAAAGTGAACTGAGGAAGGAGATTCATTTTGCCATATTACTCGATCTTTAACTACCAACTGTAGTGGAACCAATGAAACAAAAAACACAGCATTGTCAGAAAATTGATTTTTATTATTTAAATTTTCA
Organism: Leptopilina drosophilae; assembly: GCA_032873175.1. Taxonomy (NCBI): domain Eukaryota; kingdom Metazoa; phylum Arthropoda; class Insecta; order Hymenoptera; family Figitidae; genus Leptopilina; species Leptopilina drosophilae. The sequence continues at coordinate 37,976,572 of CM065483.1, forward strand.
TCGATTTGATCAATATCATCATTCCATATGTTTTCCCTCTTGGCCCATTTTTGTCGAGTAATTTGTTGTCCAGAAGCTCCGTCCATTCCCCATTTTCCTATAAATAATAGCTTTTCCGATTTTATTTTTTCTCGTTCAATAGGATTTAAACTATTTAGTATCTGATTAGTTGTGTGAGTTAATAACGAAATAAAATCGATACTTGCTCCAGTTTCTGTTACTTCAAAATTTTCTAAATAACATTCATTTTTCATCGCTTTAATTTTGTAGTAAGGAGGATAAATCTTATTACCATGAATGTTAGCATTATGAACCCTCATTTTTTCATACTTCCTTTTAGATGAATCTAAATCAACATACATGGCTAATAATTTTTTTATTTTCAGTATTACCATCATTGTGAATAATTTGATTCTTTGAAAAGTTGGAATCATGCTTATCTGAAAGACTTATTTTGTTAAATGCTCTGCGTAACTCTTCCAAGTTATGATTTTTGACAATCTCATTTACTCGTCTCTCTTTCGTCTTTGCGGATGCTTCATCGAAATTTAAACGGGGACGACGACGACTTTTCACACAAGACTTTACAGTACTCGGAAAATTTGTCAAAGTTTTATTAAATGTGAGATTAGTTTTCTTATTTTCCTCAAATGTAACTTCAAAATCAGCTTTTAGAAATTCTTCGTAGTTTTTTATAAAAATGTTTTTTGTTCTTGAAACTTTTAACCATTTTCTGTTATACTGTGGCAAAAAACTGTCAACTAATTTCCTTTTTATTGATAAAAGCTGAGTATCTGAAAAGAAGTTTGATGTTTTTATTTGCTTGATAATAATATCTGCTTTGTTTTTGTTAATATTTCGTACATCATTATTCCATATTATTTCACACAAAAATAAATTTGTTACTTTGTACTCCATCTATAAAGCAAAATATGTTTTATATCTTTTATATTTTTATATTATTTCACATAAAAATAAATTAGTTACCTATAAAGCAAAATATATTTTAATCCATAAACTGCAAAAGTCTTAGAAAAATTCACGATTTCAGTAAAAAAGATACATAATATTCAGTTATTAGAAAACAGAAAGTACATAGTTTAGCTTATAAGTATTTGACATTTGAAATTTGATTAAAAACAAAAGGAATCGTTTCTTAGCAGTATTAGATTTTTGTATTAGTTTATTTGTTATTAACGGAAATTAATTTTTTTAAAGAAATTGCAATCAATATTAAAAATAAAATTAGATCTTTGTATTTAATGATTACTGATTTTCTTTTCATTATTAAGTGAAGTAGAGAGTAACAAATTTAAAATTTATGTAAAATAATTTGAAAAAATAATAAAAAGATAAATAAAAGGGATTAAATTAGATATTATTAATTTAAAAAATTTTCTTAATTTTAAAGTAATGCAATATCAATGTTAATTAGTAAATGTAAGTTATAATATTATGCAGTATTCGAAACTGGAGCAAGTATGTCAATATCAAGTAATATGGCAAAATGTATCATCTTCCTGATAATACTTTTTCCAACCGCGCTTAAATTCGAGTATAAAAACTCATTAATTGATAAAGGAGACATAAATTTTTCTCTGAATTGAAGTAGAAAATTAATACATATCTTTTAGAAATGGATAACAATAAGATATTTTAAGTGTCTTTTGTTTTAAATAATACTATGATTGATGGAGAAGTCTATAGTGTACTAACCGATTATAAGACAATCAATTGCTTTAATATTTGTAACGTTGTTTAGAAATTCATAATTTATATATACAATTACGTTTAAAAAATTGAAACTATTGATTTATTACAACAATCGGCTATTAACACCATATTTTAATAAAATCTAAATAGAATTTTCGAATTTAAATCAACTATTTGAGATTAATATTAATGATAAATATTTTTAGGCAGTGATGGCTGGTAGTGTTAACCTTCCTGAGTATTTTTTAAAAAATGCATTAAAATCGGTTGAAAATTGAGAAGTAGGCAGATTTTTGTCCAAAAGTAGTCACTTTTTTCCCACTGTGGGGTGGTGCAGGCAAAAGCGAGTACTTCTAATTTAAAGTAGTTCTAATAATTCTTTTTTATAAAAATGCAAATTCTTCCAATAAAACGTGTAAATAACTTTTTCAATTAATAGATTTGATACATATTTCCAAATATATTTTAGAGAGCCTTTTGTGTAGGTTAATTTGCATTTTAATACCTTTTAGAACTCTAAAATGTTTAAATTAATTTAATTGCTTAAAATGTTTATAGGTTGTTCTTGATTTAGTACCAAACCACACCTCTGACAAACATGAATGGTTTCAAAAAAGCTTAGAAAATGTATCACCATATAATAATTATTTTATTTGGAAACAAAACAAAACGGCAAATACGCCACCAAACAATTGGATAAGTGTGTTCAGTGGTTCTACGTGGACACATAGTGACAAGAGAGGTCTTTCGTACTTTCATCAATTTGAATACCGCCAACCAGATTTGAATTATGCTAATCCATTGGTTAAAACTGAAATGGAGGTGAGTTGAATAATAAATGTAATTAAATAGTAAAATACAATAAATACACAGTCCCTCAAAAAGCATCCGCCGATGTAGACTAATATACTTTAACATTATACTATTATTATATTATATATTAATGTCCCAGTTAGAAAAGAAAGTACACAGATAACCCAGTAAACAGAGGCATACTGGGTACAATGCATTGGCTTATTGAACAGGCTGTCTGCTCAATTGTCCAACGCGGCATTTGGACAATAATTTGGGTGGTTGTTCAATGAGCCAATGCATTATGCTAAATAATCCAAAACTTATTTCGCGCTTAAAACTGAAGAAACACGACTTAATTGTTCAGGGAACTTAAAGGAACGTTAAATCATTGATAAACACAAAGACCAGTTATAAAAACAATTATAATAATAAGAAATCGCAATATTTCGGAAGTGTCAGTTTTCTACTGACAGTTTACTGCTGTAATTATAAATTCTGTCGGCAAATGTTATGAGTTTGATAAAGAATAATTCTTTTTACCGACTCTTAATATGTATTTCAACTGATGATACATGACAATTTTTATTTCCTTTACAATTAGAAAACAACAAAATTTTCTTAACCTTACCCGTGTGGAAATTTGTCTCGTATTTGCAACTTAATGATAGAACGTCCAACGTCCTTCCGGCAGGACCAAAATGACTCAGGTGAGTCCGTCCGAAATCGCTAAATAAAACTAACATGGATCGACGTAAACAAAAAGTAAAATATATGGTTGGAAAGGGGATGAAACAAGCTTTCAGAGCATGTAAATGTCGAGCTTGTAAGTTCAAACCGAAGAGCAGGGTAGCTTAATGAAGTTGAATTTTCCAAAAATTCATATAATTTTTAGTCACAAAATGATGAAACCCATTCCTGCCGGCAGGACACTTTTCGCTTTGTTTAAAAGGCTACCAAGCCTAGGCATATAAATTTAGAAACTTGATATTTACATCATTGGAAAGCTTGTTTCATTACCTTTTCAACGATATATTCGTTTTTGTATTTATCTGCTTCCATATTCACTTTATAAAGCACATTTGAAGTGAGTTTTTATTCAATTGGCCGCAATTTTGCTGATTACCATTAAAAATGAAATTTTTTTAAATTAAACAAATAGGTTTCATGCTTTGAACGTTTCTGAAGAAAAAGAGACTAGACCGGCAAAAATATATTGATTTTTGTGGATTTTACATTAATTTCACGAAAATTTGTTTTTTTCACTTTTTTGAAATAGCAAGTTTGAGGGCTTTGAAAAATGGTTTAATATTATTATTTTAAAAAGTCAAATATATCGATTTTTTCGTCTTTTCGTCTACTTTAATCCCAAGGAGTTCCGGAAAAGAAAAATTTAATTCCCTTTTTTTAAAGCCTTATTTTCGGAACATCCTTCAGGCAGGACGGGCGCTTGGACGTTCTATCATTAACGGTATAGTTTTACTATTTACTGTATAGTTCCGGTATTGTTAACTGTTATAGAAACTGTCTAGAAATGTAATGCTACGATCATCATGTTTTTAGATAATTTTACTATATCAGAACAATCTTGTAAATCTTTATTAAAACAATATTGTACATCTAGAACAATTTATCTACATCCGAAGCAAATGCCGGAATTTCCAAGCCTTGGCTGTTAATTGAAAACAAATATTGGACCCATATTAATAACCAATTATTTTCCAGCACTATAAAATTAAATTAATGAATGGTTATTTCTTGGTTACCAATATTAAACCAACGTTTAAGAATGAAATCGTCTCTTCTTATATAGAACTGAGGTGCGTTCATGTAACTCTCACTTTCACTTTTCACTCTTACTTTCACTTTCACTCAACAAATTCTCACTTTCACTTTTCCATCTCACTTTCACTCAAAAAAATTCTCACTCTCACTTTCACTCAAAATAATTCCCACTTTCACTCTTACTTTCATTTTAACTCTCACTTTCACTCAAAAAATTGTCAATTTCACTTTCACTCAAAAATTCTCATTTTCACTTTCACTTAAATAATTCTCAATTTTCACTCTCACTTTCACTTAAAAATTTTCACTTTCACTCTCACTTTCACTCTAACTTTCACTCAAAAAAATTCTGACTTTTCACTCTCACTTTCACTCAAACTTTTAATTTAGAATTTGAATGCAAAACACTTTTAATGTTGCCAAAATTCAAAAACTACATGAAATACATTCAACAAAAAATAAATTTTCATGGAATTCAAAATTATTTTACTCCACCTTTAGATTAATTCAATATTCAATTTTCTGTTTTAATGTATTGTTTTACTTTGTTACTATAAGGTTTGTTCGGCTTTTATTTTTTTTCTAGATGTTTTGTGTACTTCATAGACTTTGCTGAAAAAATGACATAAATAAATATTAGTAGAAATTTTATGGAATCTTATGTTTAGTAAACGATCGAATTTTTGTTATAAAGTTCGAAAAGTTCTTTTAATACTAAATATTTATATATGGGAAAAGGATATATGCGTGTAACTGATATTTTGTTTCATAGCGCTTGCTTTTTCGAGTAAAAACTAAAAATCTACACAAAGTAGTAATAATTGCTCTGATAGATAATAAAAGTTGCTTCGCTCAAAATATTAATTGCTCAGGACATTTTAAATATTACTCGGCTTTTAATAACATTTATTAATTTAATAATAACATTTTAGTTTAACATTTAATTATTAACATTTATCATTTTTAATAACATAAATTCAAAAACCGGTTGGACGCTCGGACGACACGCGCAACTCTGGGCTCCTCACTGCTACCCGACTAGTACTAGCGCGTGTCGTCCGAGCGTCCGACCGGTTCTTAAATTGGCAGCCTTAATTGTAGACCTATATTCAGTAGCTTATAAGTCCGAAAATATTGAGTTTAGAAAAAAGTTGTCAAAGAATGAAAGTTTTGGATTTATTTCGACTTTTAAGAAATGTAAACAAAAATTTTTTTATAAAGAAATTAAGTATTCCTTTTAAAATATACGTTTATTTTTGGATTCCAGTACTGCACATGTTCTAAATCAGTATATATTAATATAATATAACCTACAGTTAAAAAAAATTAATTTCTTTATTAAAAAAAATTTTCTTTTACATTTCTTAAAAGTCAAAATAAAACTAAAACTTTCATTCATTGCCAAATTTTTCCTAAACTCAATATTTTCATACTTACAAAATATAGGGAATATATATATAAGTAGAAATATATTTATTTTATAATTAGAAAATTAATACTTTGAAATTAACTACAAGTAGGTAAAAATAAAATATTAATATTTAAAATAATTAAATCTTAATTTATGAACAAATAGAAATTTTTTTTTACTATAATGCATTCACTTTTTCAAAATTTCGATTCCGCCATCTTGAAATCAAAGTTTCTATATTTTACATTTTGAAAGTACAACTATTTTGCCCACCAATAGCATACTTTAGAAGAGTTTAAAAATTTTTTTAGTTCTAAAAAAATATTTAAGAAAAAATCAATGATTTTTTTGGGTGTTTTTTTCAAAAAAATCCGCCATATTGGATTTTGTGTTGGTCGAATCGCTATTTTGACCCCAGAATATTGAAGAGCGACCCCCAAAACCCCCTATACCTTATTGATGCTATAATTTATTATCTGAAAATACATTAAATCGTGTGTTGAAGTTTAACTTAAAATTGTGGTCATTTGGGCGTTAAAGGGTTAAGTAACCATTCATTAACTACATAAGGATGATTTCTTCTTATTCTGACATTACATGCTCCCCATGTAAGGGCATATAAGATTTCTTACACTAAACCTGAACTGCCCAGTTACTACAATTACTATAAAACGACGTATGGACATCAAAGTATCATTATACTAATTTCCGTGCTGGACCACGAAACTCTTAACATTCATAAAACACTATTAAATGTTGTAAGGAATTACATATGATTATATTGACTACGATATTTCACGATTTATCAAAAATAAGAGTGGTGTCCACAACCGACTCAATTTGGATGCCCACAACCAAACTTGATGGTCATTTTAAAACATCATGAAGAAAATTTTGCTTGTGAACATTTTTATGATGCTTGGTATTGGATCATAAAATATAACATATTCACTGTGTAAATACGCTTTAAACTTAGAACTTTAATTAATTCACTTGGATTTGTTGAACCTTTAACAATGTTTAAAAATACATTTTTGTTATATTGAACTTGTCGAAACATTAATTTATATATAGTACAAAGCGCAGTTGTCTAATCACTTTTACGTTCGCATAGAAAACTACGTTAGGTCATAACGAATACGTGATATTTGCCAGATTAGACTAATCTCATTTCTGTCAAAAGTTATGCGTGGGTGTCCACAACCGAACCATGCCCACAACTGAACCTCTTCCTCTATTATAATCATATTTATACCTGTTTTCAAAATTGGTAAGATGTCAAGATATATAACAAAAAATTAAACTCAGGTGCACAAACTTTTACTAATTTTAAGATAACTAATTTTAGTTATATATAGTTATAACTTTATCATATGTACCATTATGATGTTAGCTGAAAAACTTGTAACATACTAGTAACTGGGATACTGATTATCTGTGACCAATGAGGAAATTGTCTAACAAGTTTCTGGTTGCCAGCGTATATAATAAAATAAATTATTAATAATGCATATTTTAATATTATCAACATTTAAAAAACTGAAAAAACGAAAGTTTTTTAAAAAAATTACAAACTAAATTTACAAAAAATAAAAATTTCTCAATAATTGATTAGCAATTAAATACATTTGTTAATACAAAAATAATTTGTTGAGAAATTGAGAAACTAATAAAAGCATAAAAAATCAACATTTTTTTCTGTAATTGACAGAAAAAAAGACGAAGATTATTAGATTAATTTTATTATTTTAATAAATATTTATTATTCTTTAATTAATGTTAAATGTATACATGTTTGTGATAATATTAGAAACAAAACAGTACATTTTCTACATGCTAAATATTACTTGATAAGTACAGTTCACTATTTTTAGAAATAGACATAATATTTTAGCATAAATATGAAAATCAATGATTGTTGTAGTATGCGAAAATTTTTATTCGTTACTTTTTTCATTACTTTTATAATATATATATATATATATATATATATATGTACTGATCCTGTACTGACTGCCAGTATTACAGTACTGACTTCAGTACCAAGTCAGTACTAGGAAAACCCTGGCTGGTAACGCTGTCCAGTACTGACTTTAATCCGACAATCATTACTATGACAGTACTGAAATTTCACTGGCCTAACACAGCTCAAGTACTGATTTGTTAAAAAAATGTAGCTTTTTTACGGAACATTTAGAACATGCGCTCTGATAAAAATTTAATTTCTATAAGCATATATTAGCTTATTGTATCTATTTTCAATATATAAAAATAATCACAGCCCTGCAAATTTGGACTTTTTTTGTGCAAATAAGATGGCTCCAGGTGTTTCCGAAGGCATTTTGCGCGCTGAACACGAATCTGGGTTCTGATTGATTTTTAAGGACCTCCGTAATGCGTTTTTTTTCTCTTGCACCCCTTGACATATACCCACCCCCTGCTTTAAGGGTTCATGCAATCAATTTGGCTTTGGGCTCATTTTAAAGAACAAAGATCAATTGTCAATTTCTGACAATAGCGATGGTTCTAGCACGTCAGTGTTTAGCTCTACAATTTTTCAAAAATGTCCAAAAACGCTGTTTTTAGGGGTTTCAACCCCCTTTTTCTCGAAAACCTGACGTGATGGAAAGTTTTTGAACCCAGATTCGTGTTCAGCGCGCAAAATGCCTTCGGAAACACCTGGAGCCATCTTATTTGCAAAACCCATGCAGGGCTTGTTTGACCGTATGATATATTTTGTTTAATAATGTTATTTAGAACTTTTAGAATTATTATTATTAATAAATAATGAAATTATTAATTAATTATTCACTAGTATATTTTTTAATGAATTAATTTTTCAAAAAAAATTGTCCTTTTTTTAACAAGTTCTTTTTTAAACATTTTTTTTAATTTTTATATTTAATTAAATTAACAAATGATTTTCTTATTTCTCATACATATAATCATATATCATCATATAAAAAAATATAAATGCACCTTGCCAACACAACCTGGACGAACACGCTACTTATATTCTCAGATCAAGCCTATCATTAGTCGAGTGCTATATAGTTAATGTTAGAATTTTTCGCTGATAGAATATTTATGAAATATGAAGATTTTGACTATATTAGCACATAGTGACATCTATTAAATGTCAATTGAATTCTTTGGTTTAGAGTTAGGTGTTACTTATGATAATTACTTCTATATGGTTGTCGATAATAACTATCAATTTTTCAAATAATTTTAAACTAAAAAAATTAAGCTGAGTGAACGAATGCACTGTGCATCTGTGAGGACTCGAACTTCAGTTCATAGCTGCCTGTCGCGGACCTACTTAACAACTTATTATTATATTTTTATAACATACATATTAATTTATAATTAATAGCAAATAAATAAAATGTTAATTTTGAAAAATATTTTAATAATTAATAAATCAAACGGTGTTGTTATTAATATTGGCCGGTTTAACGGCCATTTTTTAACTTCTCCGCAGTAGGGAAGAGTCTCCAGTTGTGAGACATCGCTTAGGTAGAGTATACGTGCAGCACCTCCGCATACGCGTATAACCACACGGCTCGCCTACGAGCGTAACAGGGTCGAGATACTCCTCAACCACCAGCGGCAAGGCATATACCTCGCCTACCCACCCACTAGGATCATGGTAAATCTTCGTGGGCCCCTGGGTAGGAGGCGGGACCTTTCTAATCCCTTTTTACTCTGCAGGTAACCGCCTTAGTTGTTGACTGCAACTCACTCAGCGAGACGCAAGCGCCTCTTGCTCAGCATACAAGCTATCAATCACTGACAAGCAGGGAAAGGAAAAATGCTTTTGAAAGCGTTAAATTTCTTACGTTAAGAAAGACAACGCACAGAATGCAAGAAGACGGGTGCCAACGTATTGGAGAAGCAGTTAGTTGTAGTCGTACTGACCTCGATAACCCCGAGAAGTTAACAAGGCCAGGCCAGTAGGTAATTGGAAAGTGCTTCTTTAGTCGTCTCTTATGAAACGTGATCGCCTCCGGATTTACTATTCTTCTGCCGGTAAAACACGGCCCCGAAATTGGTGGGTCCCATTCCAATCGACGTCACCAAAAACGGGCGTACTGACACTGAGGTATCCCGGGTAGGCCACACCCGCAGGACCAAAGTCCCCTGTCGGATGGCCCTCGATCATTCGACTTGCCGCAGGCCTTACGACACAGCCAGCTGGAGCTCCGGGACTCGCCAGTCCCCGTAGAGACTGATCTCCCTCCTGAAGGACTAGACTCTAGAGGATTCACCGGGCTTGTCACGCTCGTAGAGCTAAAGTCGTTCACTCTCCTCTGATGCGACCGCGATTAACCCCTGCAGCCAGGGGGGAGTAGGGCTGGCACCGGGATTCTCACACCCGTCAGGCATCCCGAAGGATGCCACCCTTTGGTGCGACCGCTTTTAGATCCAACTGCCCGTGATGGCGATACAGCAGCCCCAGACACGCCACTGGTTTGATATTAAAGATAAATCTTCAACCCATAGACTTGTTCAAGTCCCTCGGAGTCACGAGGCCCGTAGAGGTTAGAGGTGGGGAAAAACCCTAACCCCCCTTGTAAGGTACACTCGGGTTGCACCGGGTCCGTCAGCGCCCGTAGGACCGAAGTCCCCCCTGATGCGACAGCACCGTCCCTGCTGACTGGTAGGTCTAAGGGCAACTCAGGACGTAGGGCGATCTTTCGCAGAAGATGGCTCTGACACCATCCTCCCTACTAGCCGCCCGCCACGACGCGACCGAGTTAGTCCCAACGACTTGTGGAGACTCTGTAACCTCGGGAGCGCCAACTCCTGTAAAGAGAAAAGGAGCTCCGACACTCCCTTTCTCTCCCTTGAGGTGGCTTGGTACCCTCAAGAGCGCCAACTCCCGAAAAGAAGAGACTTGCCGAGCCGACACTGCGACGCGCATCATCATCATAAGCCACTGCTCTATAGGAAAGCCCTGACGAACCGAGTACTAACCGCAAGCAATGGCGCCACTCCGAGCCTCATTTAGTCGCCTTTTACGACAAGCAGTCGATCGCAGGGGGCCTATTCTGCACCCGGACCCCCAAGGCTATCCAGTTATAAGACAGTCAATTTTTTTTAACATGCAATATTAAAAAGCCGATTAGTTTATATAAAAACATTTCTTTTTATATGAGCTAACTTTTTCGTGTACGCCGAAACGGATTTATAAACTGTATTTGTTAAATACCAAAACTGGGTGTGATAATCGACAAAAAAGCGTTTTTTCAATAAATGCAAAGTACTTTTTTCCAAGTTAATTAATTTGAAAAGGTAAATGTAATGCATTTCCTTTAGTGTTTTCCCTATATTTTGTGATGCAATATTGCATTGTCCCAATCTACGGTTAAAAATAATTGAATTTTTCGTTTTCAAAATAGCGCCAATTTCTGGGTGTGAGACACAGCATATCACCAGTTATGAGACAGTTTCGACAGCCATTTGGGCAGCATAAAAAATACGACTTTGCAGGCATACTATTTAAATATTTTTTTGTTTTTTTTCTAGTATTTTTGAGCATGTCAAGTGGAAAAAAGTTAATTGATTCAGAAGAAATCAGGTTTAATGCTCTTGTTGAAGCTATTTAATTGTGTTTATTTTATAGTCATATTTTGGCGAATAAATATTATTATTTAGTATATAATAATATATATTATTAATATATTTAATAATTTCTACTAAACATAACGTTTTATATCAAACTTATTAAAGTTTAGCAATTTTTAATGAGTGCCTCATAACTGGAGACATTTTTTTTAAATAAGCGATGTGCTCCGAAAATGTATCGTAAAATTTCTTGAGTTCATCGAAACACTATACTTTCTTTTAATAAAAGTTACGTATAGCTGTTACCTCTCGAACGGTGTATTTTATTTACAATTTGGTTTATACGTTTACAATTTACGGGTCAAAAATAAATCCCGTCTCACAACTGGAGACTCTCCCCTACTGATTTGGTGTTAAGACAGTTTTCTACCAGTACTGATTTTTACTTTTTAAACAAGGACATAGTACTGATTCGGTTTTGGAGTCAGTAATCTCCCTGTACTGATTGGGTATCGAGAATCAGTACCGAAGATCAGTACTGAGTCAGTATTATGCTGGTGTTTAACTCCGTCCTAACTCCGGACATTTCTACTTGGGTAAATATTAATATTTTTGTATTACAATAAGTTATAATTGATCATTTCAAAGGCTCAGCGTAATTGTCAATTTAAATTTAATTTGCAATTTACCTTTTGAATGAAAAAGGTACCATAATTCATTACATGAATTTTCAATTCAATGTATAATTAAAACTTAAACAGAAAATGTTATCTAAAAGTTTAGACATGTAAGAAAAACTTATAAATATTATTCTAATAAATAATTTTTAAAAAAGTTATTGTCGATGTTTTAAATTTTATAATTAAAAATGCGAAGATTAAAAAATGTTTATCAGAATATTTATTAAAAAATTATTTATTAACAAATGTATTTAATTGATAATCAATTATTGAAAATATTTTATTCTTTGCAAATTTAAAGTTTGTTATTTTTTATAAGCTTCCCTTTTTTCATTTTATTTTATTAAACTGTTAATAATATTAAAATATGCATTATAAATAATTTATTTTATTATATATACTTACCATCATTTTTTATTTATCAATTTACTTTTTTTATTTTGGTACTTTATTTTGGAAAAATAATTCACTTATTTTGAATAAAAATAATTTAAAAAAATCTTTTACACTATACAATAAATAATGAATAATTTGTTTATGTAAAGAATGGAATTAATAAATAAATATTTTTAAAAATTAATAAAATTCTTACAAATTTCCAATTGATTTAATTAATTAAATTCGCTCTTTTTATTTCTGAAAAAAGAAATCTACAATCATGTATTATCAGTTGAAAAACATATTAATCTAATCTAATCAATTACCGAGATCAAGCTGGATATTCCCAAAAAGGAAAGTTGGCACTCAGATTAGAGAATCCATTGTACCAAGCTCCAGCTTGCTCGTTTACAACACCCATTAGAGTCCTGTTCTTCTCCAGAAGTCCAGTATTTCCTCTATAGATAGGTTGCTCACCTGCATAGGGTCTATAATTGCTTGACCCCAGCTAGAAAGTCTGTCAGTAAAAAACTGACACTTCCGAAAAATCACGATTTCTTATTATTATAAAAGTTTTTATAACTACCCAGATAACCAGCGTACTAGTACTGTATCAGCCATGTACCTTCGCACTGTACCAGGTACTGTACTGGTATGTCATATAGATAATGATGGGAAAGCATTGTAAATTGATAACCTAAAATCTCAATTAGTTTGGCGTACTAGTATTATACTCGTATTATACTTTGGCAATTTCATAATTCTATCCGTATGACACACAGTGGCGCTAAACGACCAACTATTGTAACAAAAAAAATCTTTCTTTTAAGTTACATATGATTTTGTTGGTTGACAGAAGAAAGTCAGGTTAATTTAAAAATCTGTTTTTGCATATCTCGTTTCATTGAAATATTTTTATTATTCTTGCGAATGATATTTTTAAATAAAAATTTAAGGTATTTAGTATTCAAATAAGACTGATAAAATAAACAAGTTAACTAATTCAATTAAATAAACCAATTTTTTACAGTATTTATTTCAATTCTTTGATTTCCAATTAAATTTGTCTTCAATTTATAATTATGTTTCTCAATAATTAAATGTACGGGTTTTTATTTTTACTAATACATTTAAAAGCGCTTTTGTACCAACCTGGAAAAATGGAAATATCCAGGAATTTAATTTGACCAAGAAAAATTGGGAATAAGCCGGGATTTTTCTTATCAAATTCAAAAAGTTTGATTATATTAATTTGATACAATTAGTTCAAATTAAACTCTACTAAAACTCCAAAAATTGATGGAAATTTTGAATTAATTTTTAATTCATTAATTAAAGTACAAAAAATTAACGAATATATTGTTCTCTGCATTTATATAGGTTAAAAATAACTAATTTAATAATAAAAAGTCAGTCACTGACTTAAATAGTAACATTTTCCTAATGAAATAGTTACTGGTAAATAGTAATTATTTTTTCCGGTCAAATTAAATTCTCGGCTGTTTTCCAGTTTGCTAGACATAGGAACTGTTAAATGTACACTCGAATCTTAATATAACGAGAAGTGAGGGATCCGAAAATCTCAATATTACGACGGCGAGAGGGAGCCCCACTCATAAACAATTTATTTGTGTGAAGGTAAGTAACTGTCATTAATGTCATGTGCAAAACAAACGACGCTCAAATGTTTTCACATAGTGGTGATAAAAGAGGAGAAACGTTGTAAGTATATTAAATAATATAAATTAATAATTAATTAATTAATAATCAATAATTAAATAATATAATTTTTATAAAAATTTTTTTCCAGGTACTTTATACTTTTTCCTTGATATTTCTATGGTTTTTCCAGCTATTCCAGAAAGTGTAGCAACACTGTTATGTCGTTTTAAAACAATTCTCTATATTATCTAAAAAAATGAAAATAATTTTCACGGTTTCGGTTTCTAAATAAAAAATTGTAATTGGTAAATATAAGTAAATAAATTTTCTCCCTTTTTTATAAAAATAAAATAATTAAATATTTTATAACATTGATAAAAATTGTCTTTGGCAAATCAAGGTTATTATGTTTTCCTAAATGTAAAACATTTTGATCAGATAAACTATTTTTTTAATTTTATTAAATTAATTGGTAAATTTATTTTATAAAATTGAAAATATATTCTTAGAAAAAATATATAATACATTTACATTAAACGAGATATGCAAAAACAGATTTTTAAATTAACCTGACTTACTTCTGTCAATCAACAAAATCACATGTAACTTAAGAGAAAGATTTTTTTTGTTTCAATAGTTGATCGTTTAGCTCAGTTGGTTGGGTTGATTGTTTTCGTTTCGTTGCATTCCATGTCAAGTGATCCAGGTGTGGAAAAATTTTTCTCCAATCGTAGCAAAACTTGGGGCTTTTGTAGTAATACAAAGAAATTGGGAGCACGTCCTTACTTCTATTTAGCTGCTGTAAGGTTATGAATGTTTTTCGTGAAACATTATCAACTTGTTCCTTCCACGTCAACGTACGGTTTAATAATAAACCAGGATTCTTCACATTTTCTTTATATAAAATAAGAATTCCCTCTAATAGAAGAAGAGAAAGATCCAGGAGGATATCGATTGTAGGTGAAGCTGAATAACTAAACATCATTGCATGTGTTTTACTCGAATTTAAAATAAGTGCATTACTTTTCGCCTATTCAGCGACGTGATCAATATCCGTTTGCACCATTTTAAGTAAGTCAGAAAGTGAACTCAGTAGACCCGATAAATAAATTTTAAAGTCGTCTGCATACTTATGAAATTTACAGAACTTTAGATCTTTACCAAGATTGTAAATAAAAAGATTAAATAATACAGATGAAAGTGCTGCACCCTGAGGAACACCACACTGAAATCTATCCCATTTTGAAAAATTGCCAGTTCTATCAGTGATTCTCTAAAATCGCGAATCAATATAATTCTTAAACCACTTACATACGGTCAACTGATGGAAAAGCTCTCGAAAAATAAAAAATGACGGCAACAGTAATAAGTTTCGATTCCATCGCAAGCTTTATGTCAGAGGTGAACTTAAGCGCAGTAGTACAAGTGCTGTGTTGGACTCGAAGTCCTGATTGAAAAGGTTCAAATAAACAATTAGTAGACAGATAAGACCTAACCTGTCTACAAACTATTTTTTCTAGAGGCTTTGATAAGGCACAAATGATAAATGTTGCTCAATAGTCACTGGCTGTTCTAGGATTATTTATTTTAGGAATAGGCCGAATATTGCTAGTTTTCCATATATTAGGAAAAGTGCCAGTTTGGAGAGAATACAGTAGAATTCCAATTATCCGGATTCCAATTATCCGGACATCCGATTAACCGGATTGCTGACAACGGGGCGACTTTTCGTGGCGAGTGCACGCGCATGGGCGCTGCACTTACGTCGTAAGCGCGAACTTGTACTCGTACTCATTACCGACTCCTAGCCGAGGAGTGGGGACTATGTAAAGTGCTAGAAATGCGTATCTTTTTCACTAAGGAGCGTTAAAGAACGATACGTATTCTTTCTCTACAAGTTTTTGATGCGAGTGAAAAGTAAAGTGTTATTCCTTAGCATTTGTACAGCGTACAGTTTTTGTGTGAAATGTCGACTAAAAGAAAACGTGTAGTGCTTTCTATAAAAGATAAAGCGAAAATAATTGAAGAATTAAATAAAGGAGTCTCTAATAAATTTTTGGCTGAATCTTATAATGTAGGAACATCGACTATTTCCGATTTAAAGAAAAACAGTTCTGCAGTTTTAAAATTTGCTTCTGATTTGGAGTGTACTGATGGAAGCCCGTCCAGAAAAGTTATGAAAACTTCTCAAAATAAAGAGCTTGAGGCGTCAATGTTTAAATGGTTTTTGCAGCAGCGTTCAATTGGAAATCCTCTCTCTGGGCCCATTCTTTGTGAAAAAGCAAAAATGTTTGCTGAGAAGATGAATCATTTATCCGGATTTAAAGCAAGCGACGGTTGGCTGCGTAATTTTAAGACTCGACATGGCATTCGTGAACTCGATTTGTGTGGGAAAAACTCTCTGCAGATAAAACTGCAGCGGATAAATTTATTGGAGATTTTAAAACTGTAATGGAACTTTACGATGCCGAATTTGTATACAATGCAGATGAAACGGGTCTTAACTGGAAGGCATTACCTCGTAAAACTTTAGCTTCAAGGAGAGAAACAAATGCACCTGGCCATAAAGTTAGCAAAGATCGTGTGACAGTTCTTACTTGTGCCAATTCAACAGGGAATCATCGGCTTCCATTACTCATGATTGGGAAATCCAAGAACCCAAGAGCTTTTAAGAACGTTAAAAAGCTTCTACTAGTTTACAAGAACCAAAATAAAGCATGGATGACAACTGCTTTATTTCTGGAATGGTTTGATGAAGTGTTTATCCCGGAAGTTAATAATTATCAAAAAAGTTAGGTAAAAAGGAAAATGTGTTGCTTCTCCTAGATAATGCACCTACCCATCCTCCAGTTAATTTACTGGAAAGAGAAAATGGTCGTTTCAAAGCTCTTTTTCTGCCACCCAATGTGACCAGTTTGCTGCAACCGATGGATCAAGGTGTGATTGAATGCATGAAACATCACTACAGGAAACAACTGCTTCGTAAGTTACTATTAGCCGATGAAGATGATGAAGGTACTGTAGCATACCATAAAAAATTGACATGAAAGACTGCTGTTACATGGTAGCTGATGCATGGACTTCCGTTAAAACAATATCGTTAAAAAGAGCTTGGAATAAAATTAATGGAACTTCAACAAAACAGCAAATACAGTCAGAAAAAGAAAAGACAGGGATGAAGAAAAACGAGGAAAGTTCTGAAAAAAGTGACGAAGACACTGACTCAATATCGGCCGAAGACCTGCAGAATATAATTGTAAAAGTTCCAGGCTGTTCCAAGTGTAATGTAGATGAGGTTAAGGAGTGGGTGCTCTCTGATTCAACAGACCCTGGATTCCAGTTAATGAGTGACGATGAAATTATCGAAAGCACAATAGAGGAATCTCAGCACGTGGATGAAGAAGATGACAACGATGCTACAATTGGACAGGAATCAGGACCTACTGCCAGTGAAGCATTTGCTTCTTTTGAGACTGCCTTAAATTGGATGGAACGCCAACCTGAATGCGACCACATAGAGCTTCTTGCCATCAAGCGTTTAAGAGATCTGGCTGCTCGAAAGCGAGTTTCTACATTAAGACAACTAACTTTATTAGAAATGTTCAAGTAAAATAATTTATTTTCTATTGTAATAACAAAGTTTATAATATTTCGATGGTTATAGTTCAAAAATTTATTTAAGAGATTTGGCTGCTCGAAAGCGAGTTTTTTTATAAAATTTTAAATATTATTTATGTTTATTAACCATATTTTATTTATTGCAGTGCAAATAAAAGGACTTTAAATCACAAATTAATGTCTTATTACTCAACATATATAATTCTTATGCCCATTTCGATTATCCGGATTTTTGCGTATCCGGATCGGGTCCGGTCCCAATTGATCCGGATAATTGGAATTCTACTGTATCGCACTGGTGTACATGCCTTATTATTTCGTGGTAGTTTTTGTGTGTTTATCAATAATTTAACCTTCATTTGAGTATACGGCTTATTCAATAAGCCAATGCATTGTGCCTAATATGCCTCTTTTTACTGGGAACATTTGTTAGAAACAACAAAACTTCTAAATGCGTTCAAAAAAACTTAACCCTTTCGTACCTCCGGTACATATATGTATCAGTTAGAAAATTTGACGTAACTTTTATAAAATTAAAAAAATATGTTATTATAATGGCTTATATTATTAAGGGGTTACATACCTTTTTGGAACTCAGAAAATCGAACAAATTTTAATTTCTTATTTTAAAAGTAGATATTTTCTAGAATGTTTTATTACATTTTTATTGAAATCAGTGCATTAGAACCAATGTTATTGATATTTTTAGCGCGGTACTTCTCAGAGGTGAGAACAGAACCTGAAACTTTAAACGGTATTATCTCTGAATCGTATTTTTTAAAACTACTGTTACGGTGTGTATGATTTCTCCAAAACCGCTGAAGCGATCAGCTTGAATTTTACAGGGTTTCTTTATAGCTATAATAACTAGTTCGTGAACGAAGGATTTTTTTTAATTTTAAAGAATCATTTAAAGCTTTTAACCTCAATTTTTACCAATTTTTTTTAATGAGTAGTGCCTATTAATACGCGTGAATTATTACGAACATTCCAAATTCTAAGTTTTATTACTATAATTGAAATTATTATTAAATAACCAAAATTTTAGCTTTTAATTTATTTTAAAAGGACAAACTAATGTATTTAATTATTTTATTATTAAGTTGAACTTTATTCATAATATGAAAATAAATATTTATTTTTAATTATATAACAAAATTAAATTAAATAATTATTTGAGGTTATATCTGTAAATCATATTTTTTATTTATTTAACGAAAACTTAAATAATTATGCATTGCCATTTAGTTCCTTTTGGCTGTTTTGGAGGTTTTGAATATCTTGGAGAATACTTTTTTATTTTAGCTAAAAATTATAATTTTCATTGCGTTCGCTACAAGTATTATAGGGTGGATTCCACGTCAGTTCAACACACTTATTTTCATGACTTGTTGGGATTTGGCTGTACTTTTGTAAATTTATTACTTTTATAGTGATAAACAACTCCACTAAATATTTTTTTAAAATTGTTAAAATTACCAAAAACATGGCATTTTCAAAATTTTTGTCTTTTTTTAAAATGTTAGGGAAAATGTGCTTTACATGTTCTGTAAGTTTCATCTTGGAATCTCAAAGGGATTCAGAGTAAAAAAATAAAACGTAACCACAAATTATGAACATATGGGGCAAAATTCCTCAACTGCCCAGGTAAAACAATGAATTTTCTCTAAACTTTGCTAAAATGTCACTATTATTAGTAGAAGTGTAAATATTAATTTTTTTAAAATTTGATAAAATATTTTTTGAGTTGTGGAGTTTTAAAATTTTGATTTTTTATAAAATATCTTTTTTTCGATTTAATATACTGATAAGTAAAATTAATCAAATTTAAAGTACCCTCTAAAAAAAGTATTGGGAGGGACGGGATTCCGCATTGCGAGTGCCTACCTGTCAATGCGGTATTCGCGAAATAGCGCATTGTGTGTCGTGGTGAATGTGGTATTCAAGGGGTCCCAATGCGGTGCAAGTTTTAAGCTTTAAAAAAAAGAAAATAAGTGACAGGAGTAAATAATTAGTGTCAGTTGATTAAAATACGAGTTGAAGGAATGAAAAAATACTAATAGTGAGTGTAAAAATGAAGTTTCAAGAAAATAAGGTAAGATTATCTGTTAAATATAAGTCCAATGTGGCATAGGATTTTATCAATGCGGCACATAATTGGTATACAGTTCGCGGAGTGCAGCTGCGTTCTCTTCTTTACCAACAGCGGATTCTTTCTATTCAAATGATAATTTTGAAAATATATTTCATTTATTCTATTTAAATGTAAAAAATGATTGATAAAAATTATTAACAAATAAGAGTGTAATTTTAAAAGTATTATTAAATTTTGATTTTTTATTAAAAATAAATATTGAAGTAAAAATTTAATAAATAATATTTGATACATATTTAATTTAACTGATATTTTCAAATAAATAAACTTCAAAGATTAAAATATATAAATATGTACAACTCCAAAAATTGTTTTTAAACAGGTTTAAAATACACTACCGTCCGAAATTGTGCGAACGCTAACATCTCTAGCTATTAAAAAACACACCCGCACAGAAACAGTGATAACTCGGTTAAAAATGACGCTAGATGGTTTTTTTAAATTGCATTGGAAAGCTTATTAAATTTCCAATGAAATGTCACTATTTTAAGTTGTATTGCATAAATAGGAAGCGAGATATCATGTTATGAAGACAAAAAAATAATTCTATTTTTTTCGGAATTTCTTACTCTGACTTTGACTCCTGGCACAGCTTAGCAAAGTTTATGAAAAAAATTGTTACTTTTACAGACTATTCCTTGTAACCTAAGCTTTAAATAGAGACCAAGAACAGCAAAAAATATTTACGGGTTCCTGAGATATTACAAAAAGAGTCGGACCATGCCAAGCAGAATTTTCAATCATCGATTTCTTTAATTCGCTGTTGAGTCAATTACTTGTCTGTGAAAAAAGTGTCGAAAATTAATTTTACCAACTACATTCTTACTGGGACCCACTTTTTAATTTAATTTATTATATATTGATATTTAAAAAGTGGATCCCAGTAAGAATGTACTTGGTAAAATTTATTTTCGACACTTTTTTCACAGACAAGTAATTGACTCAACGGCGAATTAGAGAAATCGATGATTGAAAATTCTGCTTGTCACGGTCCGACTCTTTTTGTAATATCTCGGGAACCCGTAAATATTTTTTGCTGTTCTTGGTCTCTATTTAAAGCTTAGGTTACAAGGAATAGTCTGTAAAAGTAACAATTTTTTTCATAAACTTTGCTAAGCTGTGCCAGGAGTCAAAGTCAGAGTAAGAAATTCCGAAAAAAATAGAATTATTTTTTTGTCTTCATAACATGATATCTCGCTTCCTATTTATGCAATACAACTTAAAATAGTGACATTTCATTGGAAATTTAATAAGCTTTCCAATGCAATTTAAAAAAACCATCTAGCGTCATTTTTAACCGAGTTATCACTGTTTCTGTGCGGGTGTGTTTTTTAATAGCTAGAGATGTTAGCGTTCGCACAATTTCGGACGGTAGTGTACCATTTCGTTTTATTCAATTAAAATACAAATGTTTTTAATTGTCTGAATTGAAAAGATTTTGTTAATCCATACAGAAACACGGTTGCAGCATTGGAATTACCATAGCAATGTAATGCTAATCATTTTGACAGCTGAGCCTTTACGCTCCCTACTTGCTTCTGCCCTCTGCTGGCAAAATGGCTGTAACACACGTCTTGCCGCCTGTCATTACATTACTTTCGTAATTCCAATGCTGCAACCGTGTTTCTGTATGGATTAACAAAATCTTTTCAATTCAGATAATTAAAAACATTTTTGACAAATGTACGCTGTCAGATTTTGTAAATTATTATTATTAAATTATTTTAAAAATTACCATTTGAACAGAACCTCTTGAATACCGCATTCACCACGACACCCAATGCGCTATATCGCGAATACCGCATTGAGAGGTAGGCACTCGCAATGCGGAATCCCTTACCTCCAAATACTTTTTTTACAGGGTATGAATAGGGATTTTCAAAGGGGTTTTCACGAGCTATAAGCTGGTAATAAAAAAAAGTTGTTTTCTGTCAATTTGACCTTGAAATTGAAGGTTAAATTCTTAATTTCAATATACAGTAGAACCCGGTTAAAATGATCCTGTTTAATACAATTTCCCGCTTAAGACGTTCATTTATGGTGGTCACTGCTATTAAATACATACATTTTATATCCCATCTAATACGTTTTCCCGCATAAGACGTATTCTTAGTGCGACCCCCTACAGAATCGTATTAACCAAGTTCTACTGCATCTCAAAAATTCTAATGGTCCTACTCTGATTTATACATGGCTCATAGAAGAAAGGTCACCAGCTTATACCCCGTGAAAACCATTTTGAAAATCACTATTCATACTTTAAATTTGGTTAATTTTACTTATCAATATATTAAATCGAAAAAAATATATTTTCAAACGAATCAAAATTTTTTTTGAATTTCTTTATATTAATTTAAACTTAAAATATACTTAAAACCAAAGAAATCCTTTTTTTTAAATCCAAAATCGGTTAATTAGAACCAAAGTTTAATAACTTTAAAAAAAAGACAAAAATTTTGAAAATGACATGTTTTTGGTAATTTTAACAATTTAAAAAAAAATATTTAGTGGAGTTGTTTATCACTATAAAAGTAATAAATTTACAAAAGTACAGCCAAATACCAACAAGTCATGAAAATAAGTGTGTTGAACTGTCATGTATCTTATTATTTATAATTAAGAGACATTTGTTTTTATTTAAACAAGTTATTTATTTAAATGAATGTGTAATGATTACATGGTAGCGTCTTATCTTGAACTGAACTTGGTTATTGTTGATCTGGTGACATAAGCAATGTTACTAGATGTTACTATAGAGATGTAAGATACCAACTTAATATTTAAATATATCACATCCCCTTTCTTTAAAAAAGATTTAAATCTATTTAGATAAATAATCATTAAGATACGAAGGCTTTTTTACAACTCTGCCTGAACGTGTTGTTTTTACATTGTCTGATACTTCAAGATCTACTTTATTTTTTACATTGATTAAATTTTTCGTTGTGTCATTGTTATTCTTTACAATAATTGTTTTTTCGATATTATTATTTGTTTCGAAATTTTCACACATGTTGTAATTGTTTAGATCACCAGATATAGGAACTTTATACAGGAATTTCCTGTTTCTTTCAATTTTGTTGCCATTCTCTAATTCTACTTCATATGATCTTGGTCTTTCTCAAACTTTAGTGATTTTAGCAGGTAATAATGACTTATTCATTTCTTTTCTAACAAATACTTTGTCGTTGATTTTACAAGGATTTAATTCTTTTGAATTTTTGTCGTAGTAATACTTTTGTTTAGACTGTCGTTCTTCTAATTTACATTTTACTAGATTATTTTTTTCAACATTTTTCTCATCGATTTTAAATGGCAAAAGTCCTCTAGTCTTTCGATTAAACATTAATTCGTTTGGTGACTCTAATTCATGTGTTATTGGCGTATTTCTATACTCTAAGAGTGCAAGCCATGGATCCTTACTTTCTACTTCTATTTTCTTAAACATGTTTTTTATGATTCCTATATGTTTTTCAACCATTCCATTTGATTGAGGATATCTAGGACTAGAAGTTTTACTAATAAAGTTCCATGCCTTTGCAAACTCTTTCATTTCGCAACTATTTAATTGTGTTCCATTATCGGAGTATACAATTTTTGGTATTCCATGTCGAGCAAATAATGATTTCAGAATTGCTATAACTGTAAAACTACTAGTATCTTTTAATTGCGCAACTTCTACATATTTGCTAAAATAATCTATTACCAATAACCATTCTGAATTTTTGTAGTGAAATAAGTCAATACCTATTTCTTGCCATGGACCTTCTGGTACATCTCTTACAATCATCGGTTCTTTAGTGTTTTTTCTTTGATGCGAAATACATGTTACACACTTAGATACTAAATCTTCAATTTGTTTGTTTATATTAGGCCAATACAAAATTTCTCTTGCTCTATTTTTACTTTTTACGATACCAAGATGAGGATAATGAATTTTCACCAACATTTCCTTTCTTAAATTAGAAGGAACTACTAATCTATTACCTTTAAAAACTAACCCATCAATTACATTTAACTCATCTGCGAACGTAAAATACGGTACAATTATTTTTGGAACTTGTGATTTATTCGATGGCCAACCATTTTCTATAAATTTTATTAGCATTTGCATTTCCTCGTCCCTAGATGTTTCAAATTGAAATTTCTCTTTTTTTTCTAACGATATTGGCAATGATTGTAACAACAAACAAACTTGTTTTTCTATTTCTTCTTCAAAAGATTCATTATTGTTCTTTAAGTAAGCACGAGACAATGCAGCCGCCAATAATAATTCTTTACCTGGCTTATATTTTACAATAATGTCGTATTTTTGTAATCTTAGCTTAATTCTTTGTATACGAGCAGGGCAATTATTCATAGACTTTCTGAAAATGGACTCAAGCGGTTTATGATCACTTTCTACAACTACTTGTTTACCAAAAATATATTGGTGAAATTTTTCACATCCAAAAGCTATTACTAAAGCTTCTTTTTCTATTTGCGCGTACCTTTTTTCTGTTTCTGTTAGGGCTCTACTAGCATAAGCAACTGGTAATTGGTCTTGTAATAAAACTGCACCTAATCCATTTTGTGAAGCATCTACACTCAAAGTTACTTCTTTATTGACATCGTAATATTTTAAGACAGGATTTTTTATTAAAATTGATTTTAATTCATTAAATGCTTTTTCTGTGTTTGCATCCCAGATCCATACAGAATTTCTTTTTATTAAGTCTCTTAAAACTGAATTTATTTCTGATAAGTTTGGTATGAATTTACTAACATAAGTGATCATTCCCAAAAACGTTTCTAGTTCTTTTTTATTTTTCGGTGCTTCCATTTCCGCGATTGCTTTAATTTTTTCATCGTCCACTTGAATTCCCCTTTCAGAAAATCTATGTCCCATATATTTTACTTCTTCGACGTCTATTTTACATTTTTGAAAATTAAATTTTACATTTCTTTCCTCTTCTTTACGAAGTACTTTTTCTAAACGCTCATTATGTTCTTCTATGTTTCGTCCCCAGATTAAAACATCATCGATATAAATTTTTACACCTTCTATCTCGCCAAATATTTCTTCGAAACATCTTTGAAATACTTCTGACGCTGAACATATGCCGTAAGGCATCCGCACAAATTTATATCTGCCAAATGGTGTATTAAAAGTTAAATAATCAGAGGTCTCTTCGTCTACAGCAATTTGCCAAAATGCACAATCTGCGTCTAATGTACTAAATATTTTAGCACCAGTCATACTCGAACATAAGTCTGTAAATTTAGGAATATAATAATGCTCTCGCAATATGTTCTCATTTAATGTAGTTGGATCTAATACAACTCGCACGCTTTCATTATCATCTTTATACTTTTTAATCATAACAAACTGATTTACGCATTTTGTAGGTTTCGTTACCTTTTTGATTACTCCTTTATCTAACATTTTATCTAATTCTTTTTTCAATGGAGATTTTAAAGTCATTGGAACAGGTCTACAAGGTTCTATGCTAAATTTGGCATTCTCTTTTAATTTAATTTTATATTCGAAATCTGATATACATGTTTTGCCATTAAATACATTTTCGTACTTTTTTAATAATTCGTCTTGATTCATTTGAGACTTTTCAATATTATGAACTCTTTTTATTAAATTTAATTTTGTTAAAGTTGGTAATCCAATTAAAGTAGTGTTCTTATCACATTCTACGACAGTGAATTCACGTTTGATTTTTTCTCTATTTACAAATTTACACTCTAAAAAACATTTTCCTATCACTTTAAGACTACTTCCTCCATAAGCATCTAATTTTGTTGTTGTTTTTATAATTTCTGGATTACCCACTTTCTGTAAATCATTTACCGGAATTACATCACAATGCGAGCCTGAATCTAATTTTACTCTCAAATTATAATTATCGTTAATCTTTATTGTTTCATACCATTCATAACTTTCAATTTTATTTTCAGTTATCATACCAATAAACATAGAATCATCCTCAATTGACATTTTGTTATTTAATCTAGTTTCTACACTTTCTACTTTTTTATACTTACAAACCCGTGCAAAGTGATTTAGGCGTTGACAAGCTGCACATTTCTTACCGTAGACAGGGCATTGTCGAAATTTATGGAATCCGCCACATTTTCCACATTGTTGTCGTTCTTGACCCTTATTGTAATCCTTTTTCTTATATTCCATTTTTGATTGTTGACTATATTCCACTGCATTTTTTGATGTTGAGCGATTTCCTTCTTTTTTGTAGAATTCCTTTTTATCGATGTTCTTTTTTACTGCGTGTACTTTTGCTTCTTCATTTAAAACTTTTATTTGTTGATTTGCCAATTCCGCTGCTTTACACATATTTACACATTTTGTTAAATCCATATTATCCTCTCTTAATAATTTATTTTTTAATTCGGTGTCTCTTAACCCACTTATTATTCTATCTTTTATTAAACTGTCTCTTAATTCTCCAAAGCCACAAGGACCACTTAACTTTTTTAAATCAGTAAGGAATGATGTGAACTGTTCACCAGATTGTTGCACTCTGGAGAAAAAAATATGTCGATCAACACTTTCATTTGCTTTGGGGGTACAAAAATTTTCAAATGCATCTATCACATTTTTCAAAACTTTGCCGTCATCTTCCGATAATCCAAAAGTATTGAATTTTTCCAAAGCTTCATCACCTATAACATGTAAAAGAACTGCAACTTTTCTCTCTTCTGGTTTTGAATCTAAACCTGTTGCTATTAAATACAGATTAAATTTCTGTTTCCATTTCGTCCAATTCTCTTTTACATTTCCTTCGAATGATAGTGGTGGTGGACATCTCATTGACGATTCCATTATTTCCATATTTTCTTGATTCTCGTCTGTTTCATAAAATTCTTCGTCTTCGGAATTCGAATCACTATTTGCTTTTCTTAATTTTGGTGGTTGTGAATTTTGCACTAAATTACTATTGTTCTCGACCACGTTTTCGATTTTTAGGTTAGGTGGATTATCATCGCTTTCGTTTTTTATATAATCTTGTTCATTTTCACTCATTTCTCATTTTATTAACACTAATAATATTACTATAGTCAGTATTACTAATAATACTGAACTTGGTTATTGTTGATCTGGTGACATAAGCAATGTTACTAGATGTTACTATAGAGATGTAAGATTCCAACTTAATATTTAAATATATCACATGAACTGACGTGGAATCCACCATAGGTAAACAAACACGAACCACGAACTGCCAAAAAACCATCACAACTATATTTTAGGTTGTGTTACACAGCGTAGAAATAAACGCATGTACGAAAAATCCTGTGTCCAATTCTACGTTTAAAATTAAATAATGAAAACGTTTAAAACATTACATTTTTTTTAACTTATAAAAACTAATGTTATGGCTTTAATTAAAAATAACTTAACATTAAATATTTGTTCACAAAAAGCATAAATATATTTATCTTAAAAAGTAAGTGTTTTGGTAAAACAGCTATAGCTTCTACAATTGTTAATATTTTTTCAGTTTTAAAGTAGCTAAAATTTCATGACAACATGTACTACCCATGTAGAAATTTCAATGTGGTACTGTTAGGGGCCGTAGAAATTTACCCAAATAGGTCAAATTGCTAGGGACCCCACCAGTTTCATTACGCAAAATATTGTAGGGTCTGTTAGTGGAAAACTAATGTGGCCCGAAGCAGGAACCCCTTTTTGAAATATTTGTATCTCTGAATTTTAAAAATATGTTGCCGACATAACCGCTATACAATTTTTCTCTCCAATTTTTTTCCACACGAAAAAAAATACGTGAAATTTTCATTTACTCAGCGCTTGACTTTTGGATAGGACAAAAAGTACTAGAAAAATTCTAGGACTTTTGCAGGACAGTTCTAAAAGCAGTTAATAAAAATACCTATCACCTTGCTTGAGAATTTCAGTGCTGACTGTCAAAAAAATTTGTAAAATGAAAAAAATAATTTCCACTTATTCCTACAGTGTTTCTGAAATTCACGTATTCGTTCACATTTTTGGATAATTAATTACACAGAACAATGAACAATTATTGTATGACTTTTAGATGTTTATCAACACTCGCGAACTAACCTATAATACACATGTATTCGCGTATAACTTAAATATAAACACACACTTAACACTTAAAAGTATGAAACGAATTATTTTTATATACTACATGGCGAAATATTTCACAACCTGTGAGACATGACATTTCACTGAAAACTTATTCATATGTATCATTCTGCTATGTGAAAGTAATATAAAAGTGGAAACAGATGATCAGCTCACATTTACCCATGAAGGAGGATAATGGAACGGTCACAGCTCGGCTGCCTGGCTGCCTGCCTGCAGGTCGTCATGGCAATACATAAGAGTAAGAGAGTCAGACAATTTAAATTATTCGTCTCCTCTCTCTTACTCTCGTGGCGGCTGCCTGCGCAGGCAGGCAGCCGAGGTGTGACCATGCCATAAGGAGATGAAACGCCTGCAGTATGTTGCAGAAAAAGTTGACACCAAAATGGGGGGTCAGAGTAGTGCGGTTTTTCTCTCCCTACTGGTTACAGCGCTCACAGTGGTAATTTTTTAAACTAAATGGTCACGTGATCTAAGGAGAAAAACATAAATATAACCTCAATGTTTTTGTAGTGAAATGACAGCAAGAATTAATTTTAATATTAACATAATATTATTTACTCATAAATTTATTATTTTATACTAACTTTTCATTTTTATTTCCAATTTCAGTCATAAAACTCGTTCAAACCTTAAATATAACCCGATTCATTCAGCTGTCATCTCATAAATGTCATAAACAACCGTGTAGCAGACGATACATTATAATTCTGTATTTTCCCTCAAGGGGCGCTCGAGACAGTAGGGAGATGAAAACTGCACTACTCTGACCCCCCTATTTGGGGGCCAATAAATATAGGCCGTTTCATCTCCTTATCCTACTTCATGCATTTACTTTAAGAAGAAACGCACAGTGCGCATACTCTACAGAATTTTCGAGGGCAGTCAATTAATTTTTCACGTACTTTGCAAAACTGAATAAATGACTTTTGGTTAAACTTTAAAAACACTGTTGCCATACTAGTACAAGAATAATTCTAAAACTTTTTTTCATTCTTTTCCTGATTTTTTAAAATCATTCACAATATTCTGTGACAACCCAAGTGCGAAAATCAACGTGGCTCTGTATTGGCAAAGCTGACATCGAGACAGCTAGATCTCGGCAGACATTAATGACCCAATATTGGATGCCATCCCAGCGGGCACAAAGACAAAAACGTTCTTTGAACGTCTGTAGAACGTTTAATGTCTGCCAATTTAAGTTTTAAGAACGTCCGAACGTTCCAAAAATGTTTCAAAACGTTCGGACATTCTTAGAACGCAAATTGGCAGACATTAAACGTTCTACAGACCTTCAAAGAACGTTTTTTGCCTTTGTGCCCGCTGGGATTACTCTCCCAGTGTTGGCAAAATCTAAAAAAATATTTTTTATTTAATTAACTAATTAATTTATAATAGTTATACGGCTTATTTCCCAAAGATAAACGCAAACTTACAAATATTGGAAAAATTCTAACCGCTCGCGAGGATGGGTACCTGAACCTGATGATGCACAAGTTATGAACGATATTTTTCATAACAAGGTGCAAAAGAGTGCCCTTTTTTGCACCGCGTTATGAAAAGGTTTTTATTAGTACGCTACACTAGCCGATACTGTGCCATTATTGGACCGAGCTACGTCCTTATATTGGCAATTATAATTTGCCATCATAGATATAAAATGTTAGACATTAATGTGCCATTCATGGGCCAAACTACGCCCCAATTCTGGCAATTATAATTTTCCATCAAAGATTCAAAACTTTGGCCTTTAAAGTGTCACTAATGTGCCATTAATGGGCCGATCTTCGTCACATCACTTTCAATAAAATCGAATTTTAAAAAATTTTAATATGCTATTTTAATTCATGCTATTTTTTAGAAAATTAAAGAAAAGATTTTATTGAACAAAATGTTCTTTTACATTTATTTAAGAATTTAATTGTAAAGTTATTTGAAAAAATCAATAACTTCTTTTTTAAATAACTATTTAATGGAACTTTTTCAAAAAAATTAATTCTTCAAAATTGCCAGTTGAAAATATAGAAAATTCAAATTTTCAAATATTTTAATTAGAATCCTTTTCAAACTTATTCAATTATTTAAATACAAAATAAATAATTTATTGATTAACTGAATGATTCTTAAAATTGAATTCTCTTAAAAAATGTTATCAAATTAAATTGTTATTAATGTACCTTTAATGGACCGATCTTCATCATATCACTGGCAATTGAATTTCGCCATTAAAGATTGTTTACACAGCCACACAAAAAAAGTGTCTTGATCTGGGGTCGAGACATATGTTTTCCGACGTATTTCAATGCGCTGAATCCGAATCCGTTGTCAGAATTTGGCCAATGGGTCCTGGTTTCGCCCTAACCTCAAAAAATACCCTAAAATTGTTAAAATGGTCACTTTTGAATTATCAAAATTGAATCTAACCGCATATTGATAATTTTCTAAGATCCTTCAATTTAAATAAATTATTCTATAAGCTTTTCAATTGAAAATCCATATAAAACATTAAATCTATCGAACCTAACCTCAAAAACACATCTAAGATTCCAAACAAACAGATTATACCATACACAGCGCAATAAAAAATAGGTAAGCTCATGAAAGTTACTACTTAGGTGATTCTATGATTGCTAATTACAAATCCGGTGTTAGTTTATCAAAATTCAAAATGTCGGATCCAATATGGCGGACATTATTATTAAAATTTGTTCGGATTTGCTTGAAAATCGGTACTCGGGGGTTTTCGGGGTCGCTGATTACGAATCTGACGTTAAATTTTTTATTGATGATCCCTAAATATTTCTAGTAAATAAATTCAAGCCGATTACATTTATTGTGTGTCCAGTTCTTAATAGTATTAAATCTTTAAATGTATGCTATTGCTAATTTATAGTTTAGAATCTCTCTTTGTTAGCATTTTTTGCCTGTATCTGTAACCAGGGCACCTCCACGTGGTGACTGTGGGCAACGGATCCATACTGGCAGAGTCCCTGGGTAAACGGCGTTCATGCCGTCATGGCAGATACAAGAAAAAAATGTTTTACGATGCAGGGATTAGGAAGCCCAGAATCGGCGTCTGGTCAGGGTGAGAAAGCGGGCCCTCCGACGTCGTCATCCGGCAACCGTAGCTCTTTATTGATGGGTAACTTGGTTGATAAAGAGTCTGATGCTACAAGAAAAGTGACTTCTCGACTACATAATTGTAATAAAAGTCCCGATTCCTTTTATTATATTTGTAGCAAATATGAAGTCAGCTCCTTGCGGAAAAAAATAGATGAAGAACTGGAAGAGCTTTACGAAAATTGTTTCGGTCGTAAATTATTACACCAAGAAACAAATTGGGTTCCTCATATTATTTGTAATTCCTGTAGACTTATGTTGTATCGCTCAAAAAATTCGAAAGATGAAAAATATCTCAAGTTCTCTACACCAACGATATGGAAGAAACCACGAAATTTAAAAGATTGCTATTTTTGTATGAACGACATCAAAGGAATTACCACAAAAAATAAGAGTGCCATTACATATATAAATGTGTCAACAGTAATCAGACCTACTGAAATTGGTCGAAAAGCGGGCATACCTGCTGTTACTTTTGAAAAACATGTCGAAAAAGTAGAAGTCGACAACGAAACTGAAGAATTTAGTAGTGACAGCGATGAAAATGACGATGAGGAAAATGATTTCACCGAGTACTGCACTAAAGAAAAAAGTCATTATTAGTATCGCAAACGGGGCTAAATGATTTTATTAGAGATCTAGGTTTACCAAAAGATGGTGCAGAACTTGCTGCTTCATTTATGAAGAAAAGAAACTTTTTGGATCCGAATACGAAAGTGTCATTTTATAGAGATCGACATAAAGAGTTCCGAAAATATTTTACGAAAGATAAAGAGACATCTTTGGTGTACTGTACTGACGTAATAGGTTTGATGGACAATTTAAAGGAAAATGTGTATAGAGATGAAGACTGGAGACTTTTTATCGATTCTTCCAAACGTAGTATAAAAGCCGTTTTACTACACAATACAAATGTCTTCGCTCCAGTTCCAATAGCTCATTCCACTCAAATCAAAGAAGAATATAATAATATAAAAATACTTCTAGAGAAAGTGAATTACGAAAAACATAAATGGTTAATTTGTGGTTATTTTAAAATTTATAACAATACTACTGGGACAACAATCAGGTTTCACGAGAGAGCCATGCTTCTTGTGTCTGTGGAATAGCAGAGATCGTGCAAACCATTACAAGAAAAAAATTTGGCCTCCAAGAGTATCGTTACAACCAGGTTCTCACAATGTCATTCACCAAAGTTTGGTAGACCCCGACAAAATTATATTTCCATTTCTTCACATTAAGCTTGGTGGGATTAAACAATACGTGAAAGCGTTAGATAAGGACGGCCAATGCTTTAAGTACATAGCGAAAAAATTTCCAACTGTTTCTGATGCTAAATTAAAACAAGGTGTATTCGATGGACCACAGATTCGAGCGTTATTTGGAGACACTAATTTCGTTTCTCAAATGACCTACACTGAAAGGGCAGCTTTGGAAAGTTACAAAGAAGTTTCAACAAATGTTCTAGGCAACAATAAGAGTCCCGACTATAAACAAATTGCAGCTCAAATGCTGAAAAACTATAAAAAAATTAAGATGTTTAATGAGTTTCAAACTGCACATCCTCGATTCACACCTGGATAAGTTTCCTGAAAATTGTGGACATTACAGCGAAGAACAAGGCGAGCGATTTCATCAAGATATCAAATTGATGGAAGAACGATATCAGGGAAGATGGGGTGAAGCAATGATGGCTGACTTTTGTTGGATGTTGAAGAGAGAAACGAATAGGAAAGGAAAGAAACGTAAGCGAAACCCTTTACATAGATCCTTTGAAGAAAAAAGAACACGCTACAGTAGTAAGACAATAGACTGAAGGGATGTTCTAACGGTAACAGAATTAATAAAGGTATTATTTTAAATATGTTGAACGGAACAAGGGGTTATTTACTGAAGAGTATATTAGAAAACAATTCGTAAGACTTTAAGATTATAAAAATTGATATAGAATTCGTTATCAAAGCTCCCGAAAAACCGCGAGTAATAAATTTTAAAAGATTGTAAAAATAATAAATACCGCTATATTGGATCCGCCATTTAAAATTTTTAGAAGCCGACATAGGATTTCTTAATCAGCGACCCCAAAAGCCCCCGAGTACCGATTTTCAAGCAAATCCGAACAAATTTTAATAATAATGTCCGCCATATTGGATCCGACATTTTGAATTTTGATAAACTAACACCGGATTTGTAATCAGCAATCATAGAATCACCTAAGTAGTAACTTTCATGATAATGTTTTATATGGATTTTCAATTGAAAAGCTTATAGAATAATTTATTTAAATTAAGGGATTTTAGAAAATTATCAATATGCGGTTAGATTCAATTTTGATAATTCAAAAGTGATCATTTTAACGATTTTAGGGTATTTTTTGAGGTTAGGGCGAAACCAGGACCCATTGGCCAAATTCTGACAACGGATTCGGATTCAGCGCATCGAAATACGTCGGAAAACATATGTCTCGACCCCAGATCAAGACACTTTTTTTGTGTGGCTGTGTAAACAATCTTTAATGGCGAAATTCAATTGCCAGTGATATGATGAAGATCGGTCCATTAAAGGTACATTAATAACAATTTAATTTGATAACATTTTTTAAGAGAATTCAATTTTAAGAATCATTCAGTTAATCAATAAATTATTTATTTTGTATTTAAATAATTGAATAAGTTTGAAAAGGATTCTAATTAAAATATTTGAAAATTTGAATTTTCTATATTTTCAACTGGCAATTTTGAAGAATTAATTTTTTTGAAAAAGTTCCATTAAATAGTTATTTAAAAAAGAAGTTATTGATTTTTTCAAATAACTTTACAATTAAATTCTTAAATAAATGTAAAAGAACATTTTGTTCAATAAAATCTTTTCTTTAATTTTCTAAAAAATAGCATGAATTAAAATAGCATATTAAAATTTTTTAAAATTCGATTTTATTGAAAGTGATGTGACGAAGATCGGCCCATTAATGGCACATTAGTGACACTTTAAAGGCCAAAGTTTTGAATCTTTGATGGAAAATTATAATTGCCAGAATTGGGGCGTAGTTTGGCCCATGAATGGCACATTAATGTCTAACATTTTATATCTATGATGGCAAATTATAATTGCCAATATAAGGACGTAGCTCGGTCCAATAATGGCACAGTATCGGCTAGTGTAGCGTACTAATAAAAACCTTTTCATAACGCGGTGCAAAAAAGGGCACTCTTTTGCACCTTGTTATGAAAAATATCGTTCATAACTTGTGCATCATCAGGTTCAGGTACCCATCCTCGCGAGCGGTTAGAATTTTTCCAATATTTGTAAGTTTGCGTTTATCTTTGGGAAATAAGCCGTATAACTATTATAAATTAATTAGTTAATTAAATAAAAAATATTTTTTTAGATTTTGCCAACACTGGGAGAGTAATCCCAGCGGGCACAAAGGCAAAAAACGTTCTTTGAAGGTCTGTAGAACGTTTAATGTCTGCCAATTTGCGTTCTAAGAATGTCCGAACGTTTTGAAACATTTTTGGAACGTTCGGACGTTCTTAAAACTTAAATTGGCAGACATTAAACGTTCTACAGACGTTCAAAGAACGTTTTTGTCTTTGTGCCCGCTGGGATGGCATCCAATATTGGGTCATTAATGTCTGCCGAGATCTAGCTGTCCTATTTTTTATTGCGCTGTGTATGGTATAATCTGTTTGTTTGGAATCTTAGATGTGTTTTTGAGGTTAGGTTCGATAGATTTAATGTTTTATATGGATTTTCAATTGAAAAGCTTATAGAATAATTTATTTAAATTAAGGGATCTTAGAAAATTATCAATATGCGGTTAGATTCAATTTTGATAATTCAAAAGTGACCATTTTAACGATTTTAGGGTATTTTTTGAGGTTAGGGCGAAACCAGGACCCATTGGCCAAATTCGGACAACGGATTCGGATTCAGCGCATCGAAATACGTCGGAAAACATATGTCTCGGCCCCAGATCAAGACACTTTTTTTGTGGCAGTATTAACTTTGACAATAACGTAACGTTATTGGGGCAAGCTACGCCCCAATACTGGCAATTATAATATGCCATCAAAAATACAAAATGTTTGCCATTATAGTGCCATTAATAGGCCGATCTTCATCATATCACTGTCAATTGAATTTTTCCATTAAAGATTTATTAAATTTGCCAATAATGTGACTTATTGGGTCAAGCTACGCTCCAATACTGGCAAATATAATTTGCCATCAAAGATACAGAATGTTTGACATTAATGTGCCAATAATGAGCCATTACTGGACCGATGGTCGGCACATCACTGGCAATTGTCTTTTGCCATTAAAGATTGGTCAACTTTGTCGTGAATGTGCCATTATAGGGCCAAGAGCTGGCCCAGTCTTAAAAATTTTGAAAATCTGACCATCGGCGCCATCATTGGCCCGGCAATGTGACGTTTTGAACACCAGTAATAGCATAGTAACTACTGCCAATTCTCGGCAGACATTACTGAACCAATGATGGTCCGTTTTTGCAGTCTTGGCATTTTGCACTTGGGAAGTAATAAATTTATAAGATTCGAAGGTTATGTTGTGTATGTATACTAATAGGGTCCCTATCGGCACTGACTGGAACCATTATAAAGGGTTTATTTCGTATGCCAAAATCAGGTTTTCCGGACAACTGTCCAAAAAGCATTATGATATAATTTTATTGTTGAGGAAAACTATTGCGGACCAAATAAATACCCTATTAATATCTGGGACTATTATGGAAATTTCTACACGGGTATCTGGTACAATGCACATTATTTCAATAAAATTTTAATGAGAACTCTAAAAATAATTATGAAAATCACTCTTTTTTGTGGTCGAAAAGGTATGTAACCCCTTAAGGACCATTACTAGTACATGTAAAAAAATAGAAAATCACTTAATACAGCTATAATTATTTTAAACAACAGATACAATATTGATAATTCGTAATTGCATTCTAATGTACAAAAAAAAACAAATGTTCTTTTTCATTAATATTTATTTGTTTGCATCAAATTTAAGAGAGACATGTTTCCTTTCATAATTGAGGAGCTAGATTCTAGAACCGGTTCTTTGCTCGAAGCACAAGCGCTAATACTAGTCAGCGAGCAGTGAGCCACTCACTGACACCCGACTGGTATTAACGTTTGCGGTTCGAGCGAAGTGCCGGTTCTAGAATTAGGTTCTCAATTGTGTAAAGAATTTAATATCCCACTGCAATAAATGTTTATCGTCCATCTTATTGCTTGCAAATTTATCTTGAAACTTTCCTGGACATTTAAATTATATTTTCGCCTACTCTATTATTAGCCTAAATTTTCAGGAAAGTTTCACGGTAAACATTTATTAAAGTAGGATATTTAAATCTTTACACAATTTTCACTAAACTTTGCTAAACTTGTTATCTTTAATAAATTTTTAGAAAGTTTCGGTGCTGTGTGAGTTTAAAGTAATTTTGGTTGATTCATGTTGTCTATTACTCATAAAAATTTATTGTTTAAATATATTTACAATAAACTA
Source organism: Leptopilina drosophilae (assembly GCA_032873175.1). NCBI lineage: Eukaryota > Metazoa > Arthropoda > Insecta > Hymenoptera > Figitidae > Leptopilina > Leptopilina drosophilae. Next base: position 38,013,129 of record CM065483.1, read on the forward strand.
CAAAAATGTGAAAGTTGAACTTAAACAAAAACGTAAAATCGCACAGTGCATAAAATACGCTGATCTACTGACGGGACCCTCTGACACATAACTGCTGAGAAGATGTCGATCTTCTCAGCAGTTATAAAAAATTTTTAAATTAAAATTAGCGACGATTAAAAACAATAAGGAATCTGTTAACTGTGAATTGTAAAAATTGTGATCAATTGATTCCTTCTATAAGGGCTCTGAAGAGAATGGAGTATATTATATGAATTCCCCATGAAACATTTGTTTATTGTGGACTCTACCTCATCGCGTGACATTCTTTTGCTGCTAATCTGCATTCGTTCTAAAGATTCGACAAAATATTTTTATTATGATAATTAAAAATTTTTTTAAAATAAATTTAACGGATCTTGGTTAACGAAAGAGAAATGTAACACAATTTAACAAATCAGTTAACTGTTTTTAAAATAAACTTAAAAGTTAAACCGTTCACGAAAAAATTAATGGAGTTAATTAACGATTAACGCTTTTTTGTTCACCTTTACTAATAAATTTTTTTAGAAAAATTATCTTAAAAATTAAAAAACATTATAACATAACTATTTTAGTGGTTTTTGTCTAGAAAAAATCATAATAAAGAGGATCCCATTTGAATTATAATTTATATAAAAATTATTTAATTTTTATACTTGGATGTAAAAATATTCAATTAGAACTTTTGCAATGACTATAATAAATTTTTTAAAATGAAAAAAGTGTATTTTTTGCAAATTTTGCACTAGAAATTACTCTTAAAACGAAAATATTTAATTTAATAATGCAACTTCTTTTTTGTATTTAAAGGGTATTTTTACACAAACATAAAAAGAAATATTTTTTTGCACAGGATGTAATTAAATTTTGGTTAGATAAAGGTGTCGATGGATTTAGAATAGACGCAGTGCCCCATCTTTTTGAAGATGACAATCTTACCGATGAACCTAGATCTAATATAGCCAATGCAACGGATAGAGATTATACCTATTTAAATCACATTTATACTAAGGATGATCCACGTACTTATGATCTCGTCCAAAGCTGGAGAAAAGTTGTGGATGACTGGTCAAATGAAAGAAATGAGGATGAAAAGGTAATATAATATTAGTTTCTTAAATATAATGTAAAATTGTGTATTTAAGTTTGTCATTTTATTACCGACAAAGCACAATATCTAGGTGTAAGTTTGTGATGTATCTTATACGTAAGGCTTGTAAGTTTACGCGGTATGTTTGTGGTAGACATAAAGTGAACTAAAATGTTCCGCCCTGATAGTAAGCTTACCTTGACCTTTACTTGTAAGCTTACTATCAGGGCGGAACTTTATTTTCGAGAATTTTTTTAACAATACAGTTTATATATATATAGGGTGTCCCAGTCAAGGGTGTACATATTAAAGAGGCATAATCTACTGAAAAAACTAACACGAAAAGTCCTTTGCACTTTTTAAATATTTTCAGTAGTTTTTCCGTAAATCTCAATTAAAAAATCAAAAACTACGCCTTGCTATTGGACGTAAAAGCTCAGTGAGACGGTAGGCGGGGCGTACTATTGCAGCGTTGGCTTGCCTGGGCGTGTACCAGCAGCGCGCGTAGTGTGTCAATTTAATTTTTATTATTATTGAGTGTTTATTTAACACCAGGTTTGTGTTTAAATAACACTGTTTAAAACTAGAAACAAGAAATTATTGTCAAAAATTTATTCTACGCGAGCTGATAGTACACGCCCAGGCAAGCAAACGCTGCAATAGTACGCCCCGCCTACCGTCTCACTGAGCTTTTACGTCCAATAGCCAAGCGTAGTTTTTGATTTTTTAATTGAGATTTACGGAAAAACTACTGAAAATTTTTAAAAAGTGCAAAGGACTTTTCGTCTCAGTTTTTTCAGTAGATTATGTCCCTTTAATATGTACACCCTCGACTGGGACACCCTGATATATATATACCCAAAGAAATGATTTATTTGAATTAAATAAAATTTATTTGAAACAAATAAGAAAGGATATTTGCCAGAGAACCAACTTAACTTTTATTTAGCTCAAATAATATTTTTTATTTGAATTAATATATTTCGTTTAAATATCCATTTTTATTTGAATGAAAAATATTTTATATTTTCTTTAAATATATTTTATATTTAGAACAAGTAAAAACATTTTTCATTTTAATAAATCCTGTAAGCATTCTGAAATATTAAAATTCACTTATAACCTTCAAATAAATTTAATAATCACAATCAATAATGAAACTCTTAATATTAATTAAAATAAATGTTTATTTTTATAAGAATATTTGTTTAATAAACTCAGATCTTCTCAGTCATTTTACTTTACTTTTCAACTTCATATGTAAAAGTCCACTGTCACATTTTTCTTACAAAATCTCAAATAAGACACTAAAATGTAAATGAAATCACATGCAAATCTGATACTTTGTACTAATTAATATTTTCACTTAAAAAAAATTCTGTACTTAAATTAATTAAATTTGTTAACACATTTTTCGCACAAAATCTCAAATAAGACACTAAAATGTAAATGAAATCACATACAAATCTGATACTTTGTACTAATTAATATTTTCACTTAAAAAAAAATTCTGTACTTAAATTAATTAAATTTGTTTCATAATGAATTCATATTGAATACATTTCTTATACTTATACGCGTTAAACTGTTAAAAGCAAAACATCTTATTGTTTTACTACAGTAATGCAATATGCGCAGGTGTCTACTTATAAGTCAAACAAACATTTATTTAAATCAAATATATTTTTTATTTGCTACAAATATACTATTTTCTAAATTGCAAATAAATATTTAACTCAAATATATGTTTTATTTATGTCAAATATAAATTTTATTTAAAACAAATAAAAAGTCTAGTTGGTTCTGAGACAAATATACGTTTATTTAAGTCAAATAAAATACATTTGGTTTAAATAATAATTTTCTCTGGGTGTATACCACTGTAGAATTTTCAAAAAATCGAAATTTTTTTATTGGCTTAAAAATTACTGTGATCCCTCTAGAATAAAAGGCAAAAGGTTTCATATCGATTTAAAATGTTTTTCTATGAAATTTCGTGCTCTTCTCCGAAAACCGGCTGCTCCGATATGACCGCATGATGTTAAGTTGTTACCTGCTCGACGGGTTCTGTACGGTACCTTACTATTTCATTTCTAGCTTTGGTAACACATTTATATTATTTATTAAAACAACATTTTATTTGTAATAACATTTATTACTCATTAACAAAATTATTATTTCAATTTGGATTTTATGTAGTGTTAAAGCTGAGAAAATGAGCTTTCAAATAATATTTTTTTTGAACTTTGTAACTTCAATAGTAAAGAAAATACAAAATTTTTTGTAAACCTTTCAATAGCTGTAGGGTGGGCAAAAGTTATTGAGCGGCACTGTATGCTGTCCTTCCGATTTAACGGTGTTTTAAAAAGAAGTAATACATCCATTAAAATATTATGAATTAAAAACATTTTTATAGATGTGTTTGGACTTTTGAAAACGCTGTAAAACAATAGGGATATGAAATCATGACGTCACTAACAAACATGGCGGTCGACAACGGGGTCAAATTTTAATAAACACACATGTTTCAGACTTCTTTTTAATTATTTTTTATATAAAAAGTTGAATAAAGTTAATTGAGGAGCTAAAATGAATGTGACACAGAGTCAAAAGCTCTTCGGAAGTCTATAAATAAAGCATATGCAGATGATTTTTTCAATCTTAAACGAAACTGCAATGCAGATTGTAAGGTATATATATTATCCGCACAATTTCTGCCGGATCTAAAACCATTTTGAGATTCTGGTAGAAGCGAGTTCCCTTCGGCCCATCCTGATAGTCTGGTAACTAAAATTTGCGTAAAAATTTTAGCAATGTTGTTACATATGGTAATACCTCTATAGTTATTAGGATTTGTTTTTTCACCTTTTTTATACATTAATGTGATGATTGCCCGTGACCAGGCCTCAGGAGCTCGCTCCTCTTCTATAATTTTATGAAAAAATGAGTGAATTCAAAAGATCCAGGTTGGTGGTAAGTTCTTATAAAATTCAGCATTAATGCCGTCCATACCTGGGGCTTTACCGATTTTACATTTGTTAAGCGCGAACACAATCTCCGCGAGCGAGATTTCTCCATCCAGCTCAGGTACGCTTCTATTAAAAAAACTCACATCCAAGTTTACTCGATTCGGATATGCAGAGGTGTAAAACTTTTCCCACTCTTTTATTGTTATTTGATTTTTATGAAATTCCCTTTTACCTCTACAGGTTGCCACCGCAGCCCAAAAAGATTTCGCGTCTTTTACATTAATGAATTTATCCTGAATTTTTTGTTCATAATCTGCTCGTTTTTTAACTAACAAAGACTTATAATTGGCTTTTGCCACTGACACACACAGTCTACCGGTAGCATCATATCCTGAATTTTGCCATGCTTGCACTTTCTGTTTAATTTCTTTTTTTTAAATATATAACTCCCTGTCGAACCATGGTTTCTTATATTTTGGTTTGGAATTCAAATAAGTTTTTTTTGACATACCCAAATATTCTGCCGCCTCAGTGATTTTACTAGTCAATAATAAATTTCTCTTATCAATTGACAATGAATCTAAATCCTTAGCTAGTGGCAAAAATTCAGGACTTTCCAAAACATCAACATATTGCTCTTTCTTATTCAAATCCCATTTCAGCCGATCAACAGAACCGCCAACGAGACCAGACTCAGCGCAATCTTTCTCTACTTTAGAACAATTAGCTGATTTAAATATAACTTCTATCGGAAAATGATCTGAATCAACAACTGAAGTTCGAACTAAAAAATCATCAATTATTTCCAAATGCGCAACATCTATCCAAGCAAAATCGACAACGCTGCAGCCCGTCCCGCTAGCGAATGTATAGTCACCCCTTTTATCACCCCGCGATCGACCGTTCAATAAAACAAATCCGTTATTACACATGAAATCGCTCAACTCCAAGCCTCTCTTATTTATAACTGTATCGCAAGAATTCCTCTCACATGCTAATTCAGAATTAAAAATGTTCAATTGTTCAAACTCAGAAAGTGTTCCAAGTCTGGAATTAAAATCTCCACCTATCAGTATTGACAAATCTTTAAAATCACATTGCAAGTCATCAATTACAATTTATAGCATTTCGAGTAGTATTACTAATTCAAAAGAGGGTTTAAAATATAATGTTCCGAGAATAAAATTAAAATTTCCAATTGTTACCTTAATAAAAAGCCAGTGGACTGATTTTTCTATTACTATTGTGCTAAAATTAGAGTTAAACATTACAGCAAGTCCTCCAGAAGCTCTTCCAGTATTGCGTTCTCTTGAAGCCGGTGAAACGATGCAAGCCCGTGAGGACCAGCATGCCGGAGATTTGACACTCTCTGCAATTACCCACGTTTCGGAAAGTGCCAAGACTGTTTGCCTATTTGAAATTCCTTGTCCATTATCCTCAGCATTACTCAAATTGCTCAACCCATGAACGTTCCAAAATATAACTGACACGCCTCCTAGTCGTTTTTTGACATACCTGGTTGATTCTTATTTGAGCGTTCAACCTGAAGCACCAGCTGACCACTTTGTGAGTTCAAGATGTACCAATTTTCATCAATTTGTATTGCTCCATTTCTAACTCGAGCTTTTTTTCCATGTTGTCTGGCCTCTCGAGCTTTAGATCTCAATATTTTCTCAATTTTAGCATCTTCTGGTGTTAAGTCTGGATTTATATAAATATGGTTTTCTTTTATTTTTTCTCTCTTTGTTTTTAAAATAGTTAGTTTTGCTTCTCGTGATTGCAACATGATTACAATCATAGGTTTTTCTTCAGAATGAGAAATCATCTTCGCCTCTATTATTTCGTCCATCAATCCAAATCTCGTGAGTAAAAAATTATTAAGCTCTATTTTCATATTATTTCTTGAGACTTTTAGGCCGCTAATTATTAAGTTGTTCTCACGGTTACGGCGTTCCTGTATTTTAAGCCAATTTGCCTGATTGTTTAGTTTGTTAACAATCGCTGTAAACGGACCATCCGGATTGTCCGGATCAAGACAGGCCTCAACGTGAGCTAGACGGGACTTAGTAGCAGGATCTTCACTATTAAGAGGTCGCATTTCTAGAGCAGCTAGTCTTGAATTTGTGTTCGATAATTCCTGTTGTATCCCACTGATTTGTTTCTGGAATGCGTCACGATCAGCATTTATACGCTCAGTAAGAGTGCTTATAATTCTGTTAAACCCTTCATTCATATATTCCTTGAGTTGGTCTCGCACTTCAATCGTTGACAATTCTTCTTCTTTGGTGTCCATTATTTTTATTGAATTTAATCGTTTTGGGGAACTGGCAACAACGGCCAGCTCTTGTATTTTCCTTTTGCGGTGAGTTTGAGTTGGTGAGCTATACAGAAATCCGTCGATCTTGTGTGTGGTAGCAAACCCTTCCTTCAGCGCGCGAGATAGATGTGTTGGTCTTCCCCTTCCTGTCTCTGACTGTTGGTTAGTGTTATCACTCATACCACTTTGTACGTAGGCTTATCAAGACGTATGCGGGGAGGTGGGAGTTCCAAATCACACAAAATATCGCCAAAATATGCTTTCGAGAGCTATAGGTTATTTTCAGTTCACAAAAAAACCTTAGTTTTCTTCCTTATTTCACAGATTATGAAGCAAATCACTACACAGCACTATACATAAAATTCACAGAAATCCACACTGCACTTCCAATTTGAATGAAAACTATTTTTTCTATCAATTTATGGTAAATATTTTAGAGCAAATCTAACACATGTCTAGACTTAACTTCGCCACCTAGCGGAATCTCGATTTTTAAATATAAAACTTGCGAATTTAGAAATTATTTCATGTAAAATATCAAAATCGACCCCGTTGTATTACTTTAATTTTCTGTCACCAGAATGCGTATCACAGTATTTCAGATCCCTATAGACAGTACAGTCGGGCCGCCGAACTGCATGGTATCCCAGAAATAACCCCTCCACTTGATTTCAAACTGCACGCTGATGAATTCATCCCCACTTTCTAATTTTCAGGACCGTAATTACATATTTATTAAAGGGGATTTTAATTGCGATCATAGAAAAAATATATTTCGCGTTGATGACAGATGTTTTATTTAAACAATTTTTACTTCAATTTAAAACTTCACTAATCACTTCATATATTCCAGATTCAATTTAAAACTGTCACTGAAAGTTATTTGAATGATAGCACTTTCAATTAAACTTTGAAAGATAATTTTTGTAAACAAAACAATATTTGCAGATGTTACTATTTTAATTATAAGTATTAATAATAGCATTCTCTAAATTTGAATTAGTAAAAATGTTTACTAATTTGAATTAGTGACTGACTTTTTGCTTTTTAATTAGTAAGATTTACTAATAGTCATTTCTACTAATATATTAGTAAAGTTTACTAATTCAAAAGCAAAAAGTCAGTCACTAATTCAAATTAGTAAATATTTTTACTAATTCAAATTTAGAGAGCAGTTTATAAATACAACTAGAAATTCTACACCAAAAACGTTGTATACAATTTGAAATTATTTTGTAATTTACTAAAATTTTTAATTCTGGAAAATAATTTCAATTTCTAAATAATTTTACATTTAAAATTAATTGAAATCATAAAAATATATACTATTCTCAAATTGATAAATGGTAGAAAAAATTTACATTTTTTAATCAAAATATGTTGCCTCATAAAATTAAAAAAAATTCACTGATTTATCCAAGTCATAGAAAAGAAACACTGCAAAAAATGGCGTCTAAAAATAAGACGTTTAGACGTTTATAAACATCTTATGTAAATAAGCGTCTTGAATGAAAAACATAACCCCAAATACATGCATTTTAGAAGGCAAATAAAACGCTTATAAACGTCTTAGAAGTGACCACGTAAACGTCTTAAACCAAGACGCTCTTTTTTACAGTGAAATAATTTAAATATATCAGTAAATTTATTTTTAATTTTAAGAGGCAAAATATTAATAAAAATTACTATTTAAGTTATAAATAACATTTAATTTATATTATAAATATAAATAAATTCCTATAAAAATAAATATATTATTGTAGTATACATATTATATAAATATGTACATATTTATATGTATCTACAATTATAAAAAAGTTACATACATTTAACAATTTATATAAGCATACCGTCTTTGTTTTTTATTTTTTAACTTTCAAATATACGGCACTGACTTTAGTAGCGCCACCGTACACTGTGGAGGACTTAGAAACTAAAGCCAGCGTGCAGTTTGGCGACAGCGTTCACTTTCAAAGCGTGCAGTTCGGAGGCCCAGTCGGGCCTCCGACTGGTATTTGTAAGGTTAGGTGCGCTGTCACAAGCGTTGTGCGCAGACGTATTCGAAACAAACAAAATAGAATGGCTAAAATAGTCATACCGTATCACAGTAACAAATCCAACAAAACAGTATGGCTGTTTTAACCAGAATTCTCACAGTAATCACGAAGTTTTTCTTTCAGTGCTTAATAAAAATAATTCATACGCATTTAATAACACTGGTCGACAAAAAGTTACTTTTTCTTTGATTCAAAGATCGGACAGTGATATTCTTATAGGATTTTCATCGCTAAACACGAATATGACCTCCAAAAGTGCTCATCACGTCGAGATTTTGCAAAAAATGGACTCACAGTTTCAAAAAACTGTTTTTTTATAACGTGTAGTGAATGATGCCGACATGCTAGAAGTCTCTAATTAGGTTTAAATTAAAGCTTGAACTGTCAACTATAAGAATCTAATCGAAAAAGTTCTGAATCAGTCAAACATTTTTATTTAGCACAACTGTTTTATGTATGCGCGCGCTCTACTTGTACTTATAGAACGGTACACTATATAGCATTCTTACTTTTAAATTTTATTTAGGCTATTTATTGTTATTTACACTGAAAAAAAATGTATTTTATTCAAATAACCGATTATTTGTCTATAATCAAATAAATATTTACTTATATCAAATAATTTTTATTTGAATCAATTAATTAGTATTTGCTTCAAATACTGAAATATTTGATTCAAATACAATTTATTTGCTTCAAATACTGAAATATTTGATTCAAATACAATTTATTTGATTCAAATAAAAATTATTTGATTCAAGTAAATATTTATTTGATTATAGACAAATAATCGGTTATTTGAATCAAATAAATTTTTTTTTCAGTGTATCATTTTTGGAATCGCTAATTAATACGAATTTTGAAACCACCATTTCGAATTTTTAAATTCTGACTTAAGATTTGTAATCATTGATCTCGAAAATCCCCAAATACCAAGTTTTAATCAAATCCATTAATTTTCATCATTTATATGTTCGCCATTTTGAATTGTTTAATAACGACCTAACATTCAATCATCAACATTCAGCAAGCCCATAAATGATAAATAACAATAAATAGCGCAAATAAAATTAATAAGTATAAGAGTGCTATAGTGTACCGCTCTTTAAGTACAAGTAGAGCGTGCGCGCACATGAAAAATTTGTGCTAAATGAAAATTTTTGACTGATTCAGAACTTTTTGGATTTGATTCTTATAGTTGACATTTTAAGCTTTAATTTAAGCCTAATTAGAGACTTCTAGCACGTCAGCATCTTTCTCTACACGTGATCATAAAAGGACAAAAACAGGGCTTTTGATACTTTCAGTCCATTTTTCTCAAAATCTCGACGTGATGGGCACTTTTGGAGGCCATATCACTGTCCGATCTTTGAATCATTTTTCGTGTCGACCAGTGTAATTAGTGCATATTCGTTTTTGAATTTACGGATGCGTCTTGTTTATCCCGCAATTAAACAAAAAATATCGTGTGCAATTTGCTCGTGCGGCAATTTTCGAACTCGGTCAGAAATTTACAACTTTTCTTCCTTGCCACACAATATACTATTCTTTTAGAATCTTGTGAAATTTTTTAAGAAATTGTTATTTAAAGTTTCTGTGTAATTTTTGAAGAATATTTTACAAGAGATAAAATACCGAATATCTGCTGCCCAAAGTAAAAACCTAGTAAGTCGCATTTACCGTAAGGTTCAAACTCGCTTACCGTTTAAGCCACTTTCATCTTAACGGCAAATGCGACTTACTAAAAACTTTGGGCAGCAGATATATACTTTTTTACTATATATACATATATATTGAAATGCAAGCGTATTACATGGAATCAATTCTAATTGTCATAACACTTATTATTTTTTACAGGTCATTATGACAGAAGCATACACAAGTTTAGAAAATACGACGAGATTTTATAATTATGGTTCACATATTCCATTCAATTTTAAATTTATTACGGATGTATCTGTGACATCGAAACCAGAAGATTTTAAAAATTTAATTAATTCATGGTTAAGTCATACACCAGTAAATGAAGTGGGTAATTGGGTAGTAAGTATATATATGTATATAACTTTATTTGTTTCGGACCACTCGTCCATACAAAGAGTTGACTTGATTCGTCCTTATCAATTGCAATTTTCTTATTATGATATTCCTAATATTATAACGACATGCTTTATATAATAGTTTATTATTGTTTTCACTCCATTTGAGTCCGGTTCGTTTAAAAGGTTGATACAGAAATTAATGTTATTTAGATTTAATACCTTATTTTTAAGGATTATTCTTAAATTGTATTTATTGGTTTATCTAATTTGAGCAAACACCTTAATAAAAAAGTGGTAATTTCAATTTTAAGTCAGTTGGAGCTTCCTCTCTCAAAGTAAGATGAGGAAGTACCTGAAGAGAACCAGAATTTGACAGGGAATTTACATCTTCTGCTCGCAAAAGATTTTCATAAGTTTTTAATAATCGCACTTTGTTTCTTTGGATAAATTCAAGATTCCATTCAATAGTTTCTCCCATATCATCGAACATTTTTTTAACTTGAGCGCACCAATTATATTTAATATTGTAGTTCGGTGAATTCAATTGATTAATTAATTGCAGTAAACAGAATTTGAGGTATCTTTCATTTCCCATACTTAATATTTTTTCAATCAGGTTGAGAGTGAGTTTGAATACTTTGTTCGTCAATTTAAGTATACCTGTTTCTAATCTAATTGCCTAATTAGAGGTGTTTTGCAGAAGCAACAGTAATCTTTTATAAAAAATTGTTTGCGTTTTTTTCTATTTCATTGAGGTATCTGAGTTCCCATATCTGTACTGCATAGAAAAAGGTGCTACTTACTAAGGAATTGAATTAGCTTAGGTATTGAATTTATCTTAGGTATTGGTTCCCACGAGCTTAACTTTATTCTATTACTGCGGACTAGGTTGCTTATCTCAAGGTTTCTCCTGATGATGCTGTATAAGTTTGAGGTATTCTCAAATAAGTGTAGCTTTTTACAATTTCTATTTTTTTATTCCCATACATAAATTTAATTTTTTGGTTTGATGTGCAACCCCCTTTTTATAAATAATAATTTTTTTCTCGTTCACTTCTAACTTATTCTTTGTACAATATTTATATAAGGCCTTTAATATTTTTTAGTGCTGCAGGAGAATCCACGAGCAATACAATATTGTCCGCATACGCGAGCAAAATAATTTCGTTTTGATGACCCATGAATATCCCCCTTATTCCTTCTTCCGTCAGAAATTTTTCCAAGCCTGACAAAAAAAGGGAGAACAAGATAGGACTAGTTTTTTCTCCCTAGAGTAAACCTTTGGTTACTTTTACTGGATTTGAAGTACCGTATTCGTTTTGAACTGAAATAGTTGCTTTGGAATAAAAATCGATTAAAATTTTTGTCATTTTGTAACTTAAACCTAATTATATAATTTTCCCCAAAGCAAATTATGCGAGACGGAGGGGAAATTATTACTGAAGTCCACGAACAAGGCAAACATTCTGTATTAAGGATTACAGTACAAAGATATTGTCGATGCAGCTTCGGTTTTTTCTAAATCCTGATTGAAATTCAGGAAGCAGATTTTCATTCTCCGCCCATCGGACAATTCTTTCGGTTAAGAGATTTGAAAATATTTTTGTAATACAGTTGACCAAATCTATGGGGCGATAGTTTCCTGGTCCTTGTTCTTCACCTTTTTTATGAATCATTTTTAGATTTATCTTAGACCAATTTTTTAGGACTTTTTATTCCCTTAAAATTTGGTTAAAAAGATTCCTCACAAAATTAATCCAATTCGCGGGAAGATTTTTGAAAAATTCAAAGGAGACTCCATCTGGGCCCAGAGATTTGCTATTTTTACTTTTTCTTAAGGCAGTGATGATTTCTAAAGCAGAAATAGAGGATTCTAATATAGCGTTAGTTTCTTCAATTTGTAAGTTTGTTAATATATTTTCTGTCCTGTGAGAATCATTTAATTGAAATAAATTAGTAAAATATTTATTCCAGACATGTAATTCAACAACATTTTGTTTAGTGTTATATTTTTTTAAATCCTAAACTATTTATGATTTTCCAGAAGGATTTAGACTCTCTACATAATCGTAATTTTTCGAAAATTGAATTTTTGTGGAATTCCTTTTTTACCGCTTATGTTTTATAATATATTCTTTTAAAGCATTGTACTCATTTATCGTTTCTTCGTTAACAAAATTCTCTTGTTTTCCTTTTTGTAATGTTTTCTTTAAGATTCTTTTGAATATCACGCATTCCTGATCATACCAAGGCTTAGAATTTCCAGTTTTGTTATTAATTTTCGATGTTATACCTATTAAATTAGCTTTCGAGGATATTGTAAGTATTAAATCGTCAGCTAGTTAATTAATATTTAGGGGATCACTCGGTGCGCTGCAAGGAAGAGAACTCATTATTTCAAAGAAATCGAGATTAAGGTCATTCTTCCATTTTAATTTATTATTCGGTTGATTAATTTTTTCTTTTTTTGTAAGGTTATAAAAATTGGAAAATGATCCGATTTTGTTATTATCTGAAGGACTTCAAAATTTTTTATTTCCTAAATTGCTAGTAAATTTACCCAAGTTATATCGTTAGTATAATTTGTTTTTTTTGTTATTTAAAATGTATAAGTGTATTGACCAAAGCGGTCTCCTGGGAATCTACCATTTAATACAATATAACAACCGATGGTAAATCACGGTGGTGAGACTCTGTGGCCTGCGATTACCGGGGTTAAGCAACAGTCAGTACGGTTAGTGTTTGGATGGGTGACAACCTTGTTGCCCGCTATCGTCCGGTGTTTTTCTCACTACTTTCGTGATTTATCAAGCGGAAGGTTTGATGTCATGGTATAATGATGTGCACTGTCGATTATCGTCCGGTACACACCATTAGAACTTGACTGTCGATAAAACCGGTTGTACTCAAGAGAGGTTTTATACAGTTTCCCTCTCCTGTGGCGAGAAAACTTAATTAACAGGTGGTCCAGGCGAATGAGAGTACTCTTAATAAAGCCGTCTGTAGACGCAAATTAGGTGTAACGTTTAGAAATTTAAAATGTAGATGATTAATTAGAATAGATTAATAGATTGGTATTCATTCTTGATTAAATAAATTATATCGGAAAATTTAATAAGAAATGATTCTATATTTAAATCGGGTTTCAAGTAGGTGACTCCTAGTATAAATTTATTATTTGTTGAATTAATCTCAACAAAAATATTTGTTCTGACATTTTAATAACTTTGTGTTTAGGGGAGAGTGGAGCAAACCGGACCTCCCTCAATATTTCCGAAATGGCGAAATTGTCAAAAGTTCTATTTAGAAATTTGAAACAACGATGTGTAGTATACGTTATTTTTTCAATTTGACATTTTTTTCTTTTGTTTATGCAACGCTGCGAGCAAAAGTTTTTTTTTAGTTTTTTTCTACACTTTTACGAATTTTTCCTTAAGGAGATTTTGAGGAAATCGTGTAATATTTCCAAATATTAGGTCTTGGCTTTTGAAGGTACACACCTCTGGAATATTTACCACCAAAAACTGTGAAGAATTTGCAAAGCGTTTCTTTTTGACAATCATTTATTTTTAAAATGGGCCTATAGGGCAAACCGGACCGTTTTTGGTGGGGCAAACCGGCCATAAGATGTTTCCATTGAATTAAAGGTTTCAAAAAAATTGTTTTCAGATCAAATGTTTCTTTCATTAAAATATTTACTTGCAATAAAAAATAATTGTCTTCCAACGAGAATTGGACAATTTTATATTGTTTCTCTGATAATGGCAAACATTTTTATTCATTAATTTAAAAAAATATTTATTTAATTAAAATTCAATCCCGAATTCTTATTTTCATTACTACAACCATTGTTTACATGATTCTTTATGTTTTTTATTATTGTAGAGTATGTAAATGCAATATTATAAACAAAAAACAAAACGGTCTGGTTTGCCCCATAGGGAGGTACGGTTTACCCCAGGGCGTGGGGCAAACTGGACCGTTTACAAAAATTTTTAAAGTTAACACAGCAACTAAACAATAAAAGATGAAGTATAGGTGTCTCTGGGAAAAAGTTGCGCAATTAAATGATCTTTCAAACAAGCCTTTGAAAAATGAAACCGGTTGATTCGTTTAGTCAAAAGAATAAAAAAACCGTTAGTGGGTCCGGTTTGCCCCACTCTCCCCTATATTTACTGAAGTTCAGCGCGATAAGAAGACCACCACTCGCTTTTCCCTTTCCGCCGATTTTACTGCTGGGCTTGTGATTAAATTGAAGTTGAATGGAGGTGCCATCCTTTCACGTTCCAGAAGATTATTTTGCAATGGGGATTGTTCAAGTTAAGTTATGTTTTTTTTCCATTTTGAGATTTTAATTGTTGTTTCGTTGCTGTTTTCGTACTTGAAGGGGTTAAAGGGATTTTAAATGCTTTATCGATGGTAAAGAGTTTCGCAGTTTTTTGTTTTTTAAAGGTTTTACTTTTATTTTTGGAGCCTGGTTTTCTTTCTCTTTTGGACCCACTGGTCGTAGAGGTTGCAGAAGATGTGGATTCGTCACTATCGGAGGTGTAAGTCGTCTCTTTCTCTTTAGAAATTTCAATTGTTTCTAAAATTTCTTTACTCCCTCGATGTTTAATGTTCTAGAATCGACAGTAATGTTTATCCCTTTGATAGTAGCTTCTTTTCCATTTGCCAAGAAATCTTTATATTTGGTTAAGATTTCTTAATTTTTTGCCTTCCTTCTCTTTCCTCCTTCGAGATTTCGTTGACCATACTATAGTTCAGATCCCATAATATTTTTCTGCCTTAAAGGAATAGAGACTTTCAGCTTGTATTGGTAAACAATAGCAGTATTTGCCATGACCCTTTCTGCTTACCCAGTCTTCTGACATCTGTGATACTATCCGGTGGTATTTTAGAATTTACTTTTCGAACAATGTCCAGAAGAGTTGCGAGAAGATATTTGTTTTCTTTTATCGCATTGGGGACTTTATACAATACAACGTTCTTGCTTCTCTCTTTGTTTAACAAATAGCTCATCCTACTTTCATTGAGATTTACTTTTTCGGTCAACAGCGTTAGTGGTCGAGAACTGGTCAGTGTTGCCAACCCACTCTCCCGAACTTTCCTGTATTTTTCCACTTTGATCACTTTAAAAAAACTAAGCACTTAATCAAAAAGTGGGCCTTTAGCGTAATATAAAACACACAAAACGATTTCTGCGATGACAATTTACAGATGTAGGTGACTTGATTTGGGAATAAAATGGCCGCACAACAGAAAGGTGAAGTAATGCGGCATGTTGAAAATTACAAAAATAATATTTTGCAATAATAAAAACTAATGTAAAGAATATAAATAAAGGGGTTTTTGTTTATAAAAATATACTTAATATAAAATATGTTAAATTAAAACGAAATTATTTTTTTTTAATTTTGTAATTCATTAAAATAATTTTTTAAAAAGATTAAAAATTAAAATTGCTAATTAGTATCTCAAGAGGTAAAATTTCTTAAATTGTAATAAATAAAAATATTATAAACGACAAATATACAGAATTTTAAAAATTAAAATATATCTACAATCTATTGAATTTTTTTGTAGGGAAATAGGTTCGGTATTATTGTGCATTATTAAAAATGCAACAAAACTAATTAAGTAACCATTTATTAACTACATAAGGATGATTTTTTCCAATTTTGACATTGCATGCTCCCCATGTAAGGGTATATAAGATTTCTCACACTGAACCAGAACTGCCCAGTTACTACAATTACTATAACTACGAATGACATACGGACATCAAAGTCTCATTACATTACTTTCCGTGCTGGACCACGAAACTCTTAAAATTCGTAAAACACTATTAAATGGATTTTCTATTTCGGTATAACTTTTTAAAATTTGAAAATTACATGAAAATGTTTAAAGTATAAGTGATATTTGGGCGTATTTTTTTAAATGAATGCTGAGATTTTAGGCTAAGCTTTCCGTATAATGAAATTTTTATTAAAGCAATAACGACAAAGTTAAGTAACAAAAAGTGATAAGTGATCCATTACGCCTGGTCTCCCCTACTTATTCTATTATTTTTTAAGCTCTTTATCTATAGGCAACCAATTCATAAGTTTATTTTTGACATTATTATATAATATTATTACTCGGTTGTTTTAAATATTAAACATAGAATTTAACGATCATTCCGAGTCAGGTGTGTAAAATAAAACAACAATAGTTGTTTAACATTTGGACAGGGCGACTGCCCTCTTCAGAAACTATAATTTATTTAACAAAAAAAAATAATTATAAAATTAAAATACATTTTTTAAAAAAATAAAATTAATTACAAACTTATTTTTAACCAATTTTTCCGAAAAATAAAAAAAAATTATACAAGAACATGTAAAGAAAGCTTCTTTTTGCCCCGGGTGTGAGAAACCATATCATCCAACTTGTATGGAAAAATATTCTATTATATTAGGAGTAAGAGTAAAAAAAGTGTTGTGGTGACCCCTAAACACCTTAACCCCAGTAATCCAGACCAACCTGTGATGATTTCTATTGACCAACTGAGAAGTGTGGTGAGGGAAGAATCTGATGGGATGAGGGAGTCGATGTAGAGAGGTCCATATCATCTTTATCTGACCAAATTAGTAAACAAAATGACAGATTAAAAAAATGTGAGTCAAATATCACGAATGTTAATTCTCGCCTTGATGTTTTAGAAAATGTTTCAGTGAACTCTAGTAAAAATTTGCATGATATAATTTTGCCCGCATGCCTTCAGGAGTGTGAAGATCGCCTCTTGAGAAGAAATAATTTATTGATGTTTGGCCTTAAAGAGTTTATGTCTGAGAATAATACAAGTACGAAAACTAATGATTAGCTGCTGTCACTAGAGTTCTTGACATCATAGCACCAGAATTGGTGAAGCCTAATTCCTGTAAAATTACAAGACTTGGTTTATTTTCGCAGACGACAACGAAGTCAAGACCTGTCAAATTGATCTTCTGCGATCCCAGCCTTCCAATGTCAGTAAGAGAATTCTTCTTCGAGAACAGGCAACTGCTTCTATCAGATTTGAAACCGGTAGTGATAGCACCAGATCGCACGAAGCACCAGCAAGCCGAAAATCAACGTGTGAAGAGGGAGTTGGAGAAGAGAGCTGCGAAAGGGGAAACCAACCTAGTTGGTTTCCTTCATCTTTGTTTAACATTTTTAGAAGTGATAAGGTTATCCGAAGAGGGGGTGGTGTGCTTTTGGCTGTAAATAATAAATACAAATCTCAAGTTATTGATATGTCATCCGTGCAAATTATAAATAAGAACATTAGTATAATTGGAGTCATGGCTTCAAAACATACTTTTACCTTCGTTATTGTTGTAATTTACATTCCACCGCAAACATCATCAGAGGAGTTTGATGTTTTTTTACAGCACTGAAAGATATCAACGCACTAAATGCTTCTTCTACTTTTGTTTTTGAAAACTTTAATGTTCAATTTTTTTCAGATTGTTGTTTAAAAAAGAAGTTTGACACTAAGTCGTTTATAGTGTTTAATTTTTCACAATTCTACAACTTATCTCAGGCTAACGAAATTATTAACTCCAATAATAGAATATTGGATTTACTTTTTACGAATGTAGTATGTAATGTTTCCAGTACACCTTTACCTCTCGTTCCTGAAGATTATCATCACCCTGCATTATTGATTGACGTTTTCTTAAGTTCCAACCATAGATTTGAGTCTTCCAGTTTTTCCGTTGTCATACCTACTGCTCAACCTTCATTTAATTTCCGAAAATGTAACCTTGCCTAATTGTATGTTTCTTTGGTGTCAGTTGATTGGTCTTATTTGGATGGGTGTGAGCCTGCTCATACGATGTGCGATATTTTTTTTAATGAATTAAACATATTATTATCACTACATGTACCTCTAAAGAATGTTCAGTTTCATAGTAGTCATCGCTATCCACCCTGGTTCACTAATGAGATAATTAATGACATCCAAGCGAAAAATAGGTTTTTGAAAAGAAGTAAAAATAAATTTGAATATTATAATTTGCAAATCAAGCTTTTATCGACAACACTACATAAAAATATTAGAAAACAATATCGTCTTTATATGTCTAATATGGAGAAAAACTTATGCTCTAATCAAAAAAATTTTTGGTCTTATATTAATAAATCACGCAAATCTTGTAATTTACCTGACATAATGTTTCATGATAACCAGAAAATTGATAACCCACAAGCTATTGTTGATGCATTTGCTAAATTGTTTTCGACAGTAAATGAAAATTTTGAGCCCAGTTCTTATAATCCTATTGTAAGTGAAGTAATTCCTTACCTTGATAGCAATTATTTTCAACTTACTAAAAATAATGTTCTTAAAGCAGCTAAAGCATTAAAACCATCAACTACTGCTGGACCTGATAGAATTCCGAGTTACATAATTAAAGATTGTGCTACTGTTTTGGCAGGTCCATTAACATGTATTTTTAACCTATCCTTAAAATTTTGTGTATTTCCTTTGGTGCTCCACTATTTACTATTTATATTAATGACATTGTAAATAGGGTTCAGTCTATGATTTTATTATTTGCTGATGATGTGAAAATATTTAGACGAATTAATTCTATTTTTGACGCTGTCATATTACAATCTGACCTTAATGCAATTCTTCAGTGGTGTAAAGAAAATAAATTAGCACTAAATGTATCTAAATGTCAAATTTTAACATTCCATAAATCTAACTATCCATTTCTTTTTTCTTATCATTTGGATACATTTTTGATGTCAAGAGTTACTTCTACTAAAGACCTTGGTGTAACCTTTTCTTATGACCTATGCTTTAATGATCATATAACTTCACTAGTTGCTACTATATCAAAGTCACTTGGATATTTTTTAAGATCATCAAAAAATTTTAGAGATACTAAAACTATGACTTTATTATTTAATGCACTTGTAAAATCACCTGCAGAGTATGCAGCTATTATTTGGAATCCATGTTTTAAAAGGTATTCTAAACCTATTGATCAAATACAGAAGCGCTTTCTTAAATTTTTGTCTTTCAAAAATGATGGCTTTTATCCAAATCATGGTTGTGATTATATTACATTATGTCAGAGATTCGATTTCTTTACACTTGAAGAACGACGAATAATTGCTGCTACCATGTTTATTTTTAAAATAATTAATTATCACTTTGATTGTATTAATGTTTTAAATACAATTAACTTTAAAATACCTCGTTTGACTTCAAGATATGAAGAACCTTTTTACATTTACCGTAATGACCTATTTTTAAATAATAAGTCTCCGATTTTCTTTGCGTGCTATCACATTAACCAAATGTTTCATAAAATGAAACCTGATATTGATTTATTTAATATATCGATGAATAAATTTGTTGAGTGTGTGAGCCGATACATTGTTATCCTACGTGAGCACTGATAGACTATTACTACTACGTTGATTGATTTATTTTTTTTTGTTTGATTTTTTTATGATTTAGTTACCCATTTATGGTCCTACGTTGGACTGCGGGGATGTATTTAATAAATAAATTTAAAAACGTTCCAAAAGAACGTCTTAGTCGTGACGATTACAATTGGACACTGGTGAATAAAATGTGTATAATTTTCGAAGTATAAGTAACTATTGTGAGGTGAATGACCGTGTCAGTAAACAAAATTCAAGAAATGTCAAGGTAAATCAAATTAGATTAAGAATATTTCATTTATAAAGTGATTATAGCATTTAATAAGATTTTGTACATCTTCCTTTTTATTAACCGGATTTTTTTGTAAATTAATGTGAATCATTTCTGATATTAAACGATTTTTGTAGTTTGCTTCTTTGTCTAATATAAGAAAATTGTTCCTATCAAATTTGTGTCTAAAAAATCATAGTGAGTAACAATTACATTAGAAATTGAATTTTTCTGTTCTTTAATACGAACACCTACCATTCTTTTTGATTGGCCCACATAACATGCAGAGCAATTGTTACAATTAATTTTATAAACAGTATTAGTATTTTCAGATTTTACATTTTTATTCTTGCCTTTTTTAACAAAATTATGATTCATGTTTTTATTTTTGTAAGGAATTGATAAAATGGCATAATTATTTAGAATGATCGGAATGATCGTTAAATTCAATGTTTAATATTTATTTTTGACGTTAAAACTGTCAAATGTATAGGCGAAAACAATATTGACGCTTGTAGAAAAATTGTATTATTTCAAACAAATTTTTAAAAATTCTTATTTCATAAATAATTGCAATAAAAAGCACCTTTATATAAGTTTTTGTTTCTTCTCTTTCCTTTTGAATTATCAAACACTTTCTATTATTATGAAACTTTTTATTTTGACAATTTTTTTAAAAAGTAATTTGACACTTTCTCAAAAAGAGCTCTTTATCGTAAATGAGTATTAAATAAAGATGAAAAAATGTTTAAAATTAGAGATTTATCTTGATTAAAAGTTAATTTTTAATTACTTGAATTTAAAACAAATTTTCATTAAATATTTTGGATTTAATAAGTATTTGAAGATCCATAATTCTTAATTAATAATTGATTCTCTTTCTCTATTTTTACTTAAAAAATTAAAAACATATCCTCAAATATTTTGCTTCTGAGGTACCTTTCTTCGGAGCGTGACACATATTATGTTAAAAATAGTTAACACAATAAAAATACATATAACGAATGTTGCCGAAAAGTTCTTTGACCATATCAATTTACCTACTAACCAATTTTTGGGAATCTTAAAGTATTATTTGAAAGGTCGAAACATTCAATTTTCATGACTTTCTCTCTACAGACTGACCTTAGCAATATGTGTAGACACACTATTTTTATGGAATAAAAATCGACTTTAAAACAATTTAAAAATATATTTAAAGTTAATTTTCTCTATACGGGCTTCAGGGATTATTTTCTTTTTAGTCTTAAAATACTCTAGAAACTTCACAGATTCAAAATCCACAAGATAATTTCGAGTGCAGAAACTTTCTTTTGTGAACTTAATTTAATGTTTATCCTATTCAAGAATCAAGTGTCAAATTTTGGTAAATTTTGACTAGTTTTGAACTATCTCGATTATTGGGATAAAATTAGAAACCTATAAAAAATCTATTAAATTAGAATATAAATTACAATAAATCCAATACTTTCTCTGTACAGACTGATCTTTAGAAATATGTATAAACACACTGTTTCTTTGTATTCAAAGTCGACTTTTTAAACAATATAAATATATAAAATTAAAAAATACATTTATAGTTACATTTCACAAAAAGGGCTCCTGCGATTATTTTCTTTTTGGTCTTAAAATACTCTTGAAACTTTACAGATTCAAAATCCATAAGAAAGTTTCGAGTGCAGGTACCTTTTATAAAAATCCTTTTCAGGCGCACCGTGGCCTTAACAAAAGTTGACTATGATTTTTTATTTTCGTCAGTTTAGTTAATAAATAATAAAGTGTTTACCCCGAGAATTTGGAAACTCGGGGTAAATGTAAACAGAACTTCAACTACATTAAGAAAAAAATGTAATAAATTATTGGATCTACCATTTTGAAATTTAAAATTCGATTTTAGATTCTTATTCAGCAACCTTAAAAACTTTTTTACCAAGTTAAATGAAAATCTATTAAAATTTGTTCAAGTTATTCAAGTTTTACATTACTAATTTTGTAATGGTTGATTGTTTATTTATGATACATTATCATTCAACTGGTTGATTTTTTTATACATCCACAAAGAACTTTTTTCAGTTTTTTCATCCCTTAAAACAGTAGTATACTTGCAATAACTTGTTTCTTAAACCTCGCTTATTTACAGTGGTGTTTACATTTACCCCGAATTTTAGAAAAATTTGAAAATCTCGGGGTAAATGTAAACAGTCAGTGTTTGATAATTTAAAAGGAAAGAGAAGAAACAAAAACTTATATAAAGGGTCTTTTATTGCAATTACTTAAGAAATAAGAATTTAAAAAAAAATTTGTTTGAAATAATACGATTTTTCTACGAGCAACAATATTGTTTTCGCTATACAAATTGACAGTTTTAACGTCAAAGCATGTGGTTGAGTGTTTATGTGTGACTACACGAACAGCGGTGCTCGTTTGTATGCGTGCAGTTTTGATCGTTTGACTACTAAATTGTAAACGCGGCACAAAGAAAATATCATTTTACAAATATAGAAAATAAAATTTTGACGTTAACTTTTCTTTTGTGCGGCCATTTTATCCCCAAATCAAGTCACCTTCATCTGTAAATTGTCATCGCAGAAATCGTTTTGTGGCTTGTAGAAACATCGTATCAAGACCAATAGTTATTTTCGTATCAAGGGCGCAAAATAGGTGATTGCGACGATGGCGAGATCACCTTTGCGCCCATAATGCGAACATAATTTTTTGTCCAAACTGCATGGAAAGCATGGCATTGATGGCACGCTCATTTTAGTTAAAAATTAAACTCTATATAAATGTTGACTCTTTGAAGTCTATAATGATAAACCTAGTGACACCTAGTGATTTACCTAGTGCAGGCTGTCTAGGTGTCAGGATGACAAGTCTCCTGAAAAAGTGCCAGGACGTGATAATTTAGTTACTTTAGTTTTGTGTCGACTCGAAACTAAATTCAGTTTGTTAATTTAGTTTCGTGTTGACTCAGAAACTGAAACGAAACTAAACTTTGGAGACGGTCCCTGGTTATATTATTTTCTATTATGAGCAATAAGCTTTATTTTTATTAATTTCTACAGAAAAATACAAATAATTAACATGCGGGCGTAAAATACTTTCAGAGCGGGCGGAAAATACTTTACCGCCTGCTTGTGTTAGGTCAGCGGGCGGTAAAGTATTTTCCGCCCGTTTCCCCTACTCCCTGGCAGAATGTGCTACTTTGCGCCCGCCTTAAGTGCCCGAAATAACATTCTTTCCGTGCAGGTCAGACAAAAATAAATTTTTAATAATTCTTTATTTAATTTTATTTTAAAGATTAAAGATTTTAAAATTAAGAATACAAAATCATTTTTCGATTATTTTTGTACACAATATACTGAACTATCTAAAAATACCACTGTCGGAATTTGTATTGCAAGTATTTAGGTTCTGTATCATAGTACTTGATTCCTTATTGTTTCTGGAAAGCTTTCTGCATTGTGGCTATTGTCATTTCTAATATACTAATAGCTAGATAATTGAAAAAGTAAAAATACTGTGCAGATTAGCTAGAATAATTCTTAATACGTAATTTTCATTTTTTAAAGATAAGTATATATGAGGCATTCCTTGACAAGTAATCCAGGGGTCTTACGGTTTAATGCTTATTTCGATAATTTTTTACTCTTAAACTATTAAACATAAAAATTTGGAAAGGTTTTTTCATGATCTTTCGATTGAAAATAAGCATTAAAAAAATTTTTTTTTTGACCCAAAAAAATCAAAATTAAAAATAAATTTTAACTTTTGGGGGGAAAGGTCCCATTTTTTTAAACGAAAGCTGAGGTTTTTTCATAAAAGGATTATATAAATGAAAAAGTGGGACAAGAATGTTTAAACATTGAAAAACAGAGGTTTCTACTCACCGGAGCGCTCTATAAACCAGGTTTTTAACTCTGTTTACGAGAAAATTCATTTTTTCAATGTTTAAACATTCTTGTCCCACTTTTTCATTTACATGTCCTCTTAGGAAAAAACCTCATCTTTCGTTTAAAAAAATAGTACCTTTCCCTCCAAAAAATAAAAATTTATTTTTAATTTTGATTTTTTTGGGTCAACAAAATTTTTTTTAAATGCTTATTTTCAATCACGAGAGCATGAAAACACCTTTCCAAAATGTACCTTGCCAAATTTTTATGTTTAATAGTTTAAGAGTAAAAAATGATCAAAATAAACATTGTACTGAAAAACCCTCGGATAATATTGGACTAGGTAAAAAAATATTTTAACGAAAAATTAATATCTATTAGTACTACAAAAGCCCCAAGTTTTACTACTATTGGAAAAAAATGTTTCTCCACCTGGATCACTTGACATGGAATGCTATATATTAAAATACAATAATTTTTTTAAATTACTGTTACATGGAAATTCATTTGCAAGAATTGTTTGTTATTATTCTTATTACGATGCAAATATTACTAATTTGTTATCAATAAACATAGAAAGATAAAATTAATCTTTATAAATATGTTAATAAAAAAACCCCTAAACAGAGTAATGGTACAGAGTACAAATATTTAATATTAATTATTACATATTATTAATTCTTATATATATTTTAATATTAAACAAAAATATATTTATTTATGTTCTATTATGATGTAAAAAAGCAATAATTTATTAGATGGGCAATCATGACAGACCTCGAACAGAAAGTCGATATCCTGGAAGAAGTGATCAAATGACAATGCTGGCTATGATTTTACCAGGTGTTGCAGTAACATACTACGGTGAGGAAATTGGCATGATCGATAAAACTGATATTACTTGGGAAGATACACAAGACCCTCAAGCATGTAATGCTGGCAAAGATAAATATCAATCACGCTCTCGTGATCCAAATAGGACACCCTTTCAGTGGGATAACTCAAAAAATTCAGGTACAAAATTTTTTTCATATCATCAAAAAAGAAGATACTAGTTTTTAACTTCTGTAAGATGTTATTCTGCATAAGAAAAATCATCGAGAAAATTAATTTAATTATTCACTTACAAATCGTGAGTAAATTCAAAGTTTGTAATATAAGAATTGAACTATCACATTCTCTGTAATTGAATTCAAAAGTTTGTAGCTTTGCCTTATGCAGTACTAAAACTTTCCTAAAAATTATTTAAAGACTTACTTGCAAACTTTATAGTATTTACTTATTTACAATTGTTTAAATAAATACTTGCTTTTATTCATTTAACTCCTTGGCTCTTTTCGTTGACTGCACGGTCTTAATACCGAGTTATCGAAAGTCCAATAAGAAAAAATATTTATTAATATTCTATTGAAACTATCCAATAGGAATTAACACCGAGTGAATGCCGAAATCAGTGTTTATATAAATCACTTCCCTCTGGGCACGGAAACGTCTTTATTCTAGGAACGATCCTAAAACGTTTTTAGAACGTTTCATGTCTACTACATAACGGCTTAAGAACGTCCAATGTTCTAAAAACGTTTTTAGAACATAAAACGTTTTAAAGACATTATGTAGAGGACATGAAACGTTTTAAAAACGTTTTAGGAACGTTTCTAGAACAAACACGTTTCCGTGCCCAGAGGGTTAAGAACTAAGGTCATTTTTCAATTTTACAACTAATTCCGTTAGGAAAAAACATGAAAATATTACGTAACAGTAAAAATTAAATCCTAATTTAAAGTAAGTCTTAATTTCAGTGGTGACTGTTATAATTTTAAATCATACAAAATCCATTGCGTAAATTCAGCATTGACTGTCTTAAAAATGTTGCATCTTAATTTAAGACTGTTCTCCAATCTTAATATATAACTTTATTTTTATCGTGCGCAAAGAATGTGATACTATTATTTTTAAAATATTGTAGCTTCTTCGGCAAACCATGTTTTTGCTAACAAAGTAAGTAATAAAAAATAGTTTCACATTTTTAATGAGCAAGATCAAAAATTTACATTAAAGTCTACTGAATCTCGCAATGATCAACAAACAAACAAAATGTGACGAGAATGAAATTCCTAATGTCGCACTAACTTTAAAAAAACATTTTATCAAACGTTTAATTAGAAACAGGAACAAGAACGTGAATAATACGAACAATAATATGTCCGCTCGAAGGGTGGGCAGATTTTTATTATTAAATTTATAATTAAATGCTTATTAGTTTAAGTTTTTAAAAAATTATTACTGTTTTGTTAAGTAAAAACGTCTATAACTCACACCCGCTTTATGGTCTTTTTCCCGTTGTAATGCATGTTAAAATTAATGCAAAAATAAATTAATGTTTGTTTCAACAAATATATCTTAAAAGAAAATTTTCTACGGTCGGAGGAATTGAACCTAGGTTGCACGCATCAGAAGCAGTAACACTACCACTATGCCATCCAAGTCTCAATGAACAGTTTTCAAAAAATGCTATTTAAGTTGCATATGCCCACATATCACGATATCTTGCTGTAAGTTTGTGGTGTGGATTACACGTATAGTTTGTAAGGATAGGGTTGTATACTTGTAGTAAACTTAAGGTAAACTTTAAATTTCAGCTATTACCGTAAGCTTACAAGTAAAGGTTATTATAAACTTACATGTAAAGGTTACTGTAAGCTTACAAGTAAAGGTAATGGTAAGCCTACAAGTAAAGGTTATTGTAAGCTTACAAGTAAAGGTTATTATAAACTTACATGTAAAGGTTACTGTAAGCTTACAAGTAAAGGTTATGGTAAGCCTACAAGTAAAGGTTATTGTAAGCTTACAAGTAAAGGTTATTATAAGTTAACATGTAAAGGTTGTTGTAAGCTTACTAGTAAAGGTTATTGTAAGGTTGTGATAAGTTTACTAAGTAAAGTAAATCTTTACAAAATAATTTATAATATAATTAAAAAATAAATAAAAAATTTTTTAAAAAAAATTTTTGGTCTTGCTCCATTTTGGAAATCTAACAAGTCGTTGAAAATCTTGAAAACAAATTTGGGAGGACTGGGATTCGAACCCGAGATCGACGCGCATAAACCTAACATTCTAACTAACTGAGCTAATTAGGGAACTGAAAAAAAACCAATATTGCATGACTAACTAGAGTTAGTCATCCTCTTGGTTCACCTTAAAAGCAATATTGACTTTTTCTTTGTCAGTTCCCCACTTAGCTCAGTTAGTTAGGATGTTAGATTTATGCGCGTCGATCCCGGGTTCGAATCCCAGTCCTCTCAAATTTGTTTTCAAGATTTTCAATGGCTTGTTAGATTTACAAAATAAAGCAAGACCAAAAATTTTTTTAAAAAATTTTTTATTTATTTTTTAATTATATTATAAATTATTTTGTAAAGATTTACCTTATTTAGTAAACTTACCACAACCTTACAACTTTATAGTAACCTTACCACAACCTTACCATTTAAGCTTACAATAGCATTTACTTATAAGCTTACGGTAATGGCTGAAATTTAAAGTTTACCTTAAGTTTACCACAAGTATACAACCCAATCCTTACAAACTATACGTGTAATCCACACCACAAACTTACAGTAAGATATTGTGCTATGTGGGTCCATTTGAAGAGAAATATTTTCTTTGATCAAGAACACCGGTATTGTGTTAAATAAAAAAACTTTTAAAGTGAATGAATAAAATTATTTGATTTAAGTTTTTGATTCAATCCTTTTTGGTACTACGGATAAGTAAAATATTTGTTTGTTATAATAACATATTTACTTCCATCAAATACTGAATTATTAATTCAAGAACTCTATCCAATGCTTATAATTTCTTGGTACAAAAAAATAAATTTCTCTCTACAAATAAATATGTGATTGATTCAAGTAAATTGTGTCAAGTAAATGCATGTGTAGGTTAATTTGAAGTAACAGAAAAATTTAATAAAAAATTGTTTGTTTGTAACATTTTTTAATTTAAACAATATTGATGTATTGAAGGAAATATTGCTTCCTTATGAAGAGAATTTCAATGGTTGTTTTTAATAATAATTTTAAAAGTATAAATAAATTTTTTTTGGATGATATACTGCCGAAAGCAACATAGCTCCAATTTTTTTGAAACTTGGTATACTTACGTAATTTTGTGCCCTGATTACGAAAATCATAGTGAAAATTGGCGACTAGGTCTTCTTCATGGTGAAAACCATAAAAGCACCATAAAAATGTGTTTTTTGCGTTTAAGTACCAAAAATCCCAAAATTGCAAAAAATGGTTTAAACAAAAATTGTAGGTCTTAGAAAAACACATTTTTTTTGTTGTATACATTTTTTGCAATACTGAATAGTTCTCGAGAAAATCGTGAAAAATCATAAAATACCATAAAATTGTCGAAAACGTGATTATTAGCTCCAATTTTTTTTAAACTTGGTATACTTACGTAATTATGTGTCCTGATTACGAAAATCATAGTGAAAATTGGCGACTAGGTCATCTTCATGGTGAGAACCATAAAAAACACCATAAAAATGTGTTTTTTGCGTTTAAGTACCAAAAAACTCAAAATTACAAAAAATGGTTCAAATAAGCGCTGAAAACTATAAAATACCATAAAGTCTAAGACATGATTTACAGTTCACATTTACCTCATTGGCGCGGCGTTTGCTGCTCCTCCGTTGACCTGAAAATTAGAGTGTTCATTTTAATTGCATAGTGGAATACAGTTCACACTTACCTCATTGGCGTTTTTACTCCTCCTTCGACCTTAAATTAAGAAATTTAATTTCAATTGTATAATCGATTATAATTCATACTTACTTCACTGGCGTTTGCTGATCCTCCGTCGATTTGAAAAGCAGAATAATGGATGAGAAGTATAATTTGGTCAAATTAGGTCGTATTTTATTAAACCGAGAGACAACTTTGGAATGGCTGCGTACTGTTGAATTAATACCCAAAACAAGATACTGCCTAAAACATAAAAAGTCCATGACTTTATACGAAAACAGATTAGTCTGTGAGGAGTTTATTTGTCGGTCAAATAAAGGGTCAAACGTACATTCGAAGACTGTGGCAGAGAATTCTTGGTTTGAGAATTGTCATATTCTTGCAGCCACGTGCGTCTTCGTGACTTACTGCTTTTCTATTGGCCTCAATTTTGAGCTGAATATTCGGGAAAGCAGTGTCATCGAGAACCAAACTGTTTTCACAGAAACTATCGCCGACCGATTTTCATTCTGTCGAGAAGTTTGCATGATTTCTCTTGGATAACGAATTTGCATTGGAAGGTAAAATTGGTGGTCAAGGGAAAGTTGTGGAAATCGACGAATGTAAAATCGGAAGGCGAAAGTATCAATGTGGTAGGGTTGTCGAAGGATCCTGGATATTAGGCTTCATAGAGCGAGATAGTCCTGAAAACTATCGGTTGGAGATCTGTCCTGAAAACAAAAGAGATAAAAATACCTTATTGCAATTGATTCAGAAACATGTGTTAGTAGGGACAGAGATCCACACTGATTGTTGGAAGGGCTACTTCGATCTTGAAGATCATGGGTATGTGCATCTCACAGTCAATCACTCAGTTGAATTTGTGAATAGTGAAACTGGTGCTCATACCCAAAATATAGAATCCTTATGGCGGACAATGCGACGTTTTTTATCTCGGGGTGGAATTCACAAAAACAAGCTGGACGAGCATTTGTGTGAGTTCTTGTGGCGACGCCGAGTTAAAAAATTAGCTGTTGATCCATTTACTCAACTGATCAGCGATATAATGACAGTTTATCCTGATTATGTTAAATAATTTAGAAAAAGAGAATAGATGTCAGAAAAATGCTTTTCTGTAAATTCATTTTATTTAAAAAAAACATTTTTTCATTTTATTTTTTTTAATTAAAAAACATAAATAAAAAAATAAAAAAAAGTTCAAACTTAGAAAAAATACAAAAAAATGCACTTCTAAATCCTCTTTCCGACCTCCTCGTGGTGAAGTGCGTGAGTAGGTAAAATTTTTAGAATTTAACCAAAACTAATGGAAAGAGTCTTCCTTTGCAAAACCCGGCTCAGATTTAGTCTTCTTGCTTTATTATATAGAAAGGGAGTCAAATCAAATTTCTAGTAGATCCAATTAGGGTGCGGTGGGCTTCGCCCTCCTCCGAGTTGTCTCGTTCTGGGACATCTTAAAAAAAGTATTTCTTTTTCTGTTGTAAGAGGCATTGGTTCTGTATTTTTAGGAGTTAAATGCAAAAAAATTATTGTTATGGTGTTTTTTATGGTTTTTATTATAAAATTTTAATTTTCGAAAATTTGCAATGTGATTTTCTTGATCAGCTCCCTGAATTACATAAATGTTACTGTTTTTCTTTAAGAATAATTCTGTGTTATCATTAATTCGTATTCTAGACAATTTTATGGTATTTTATGGTTTTTTACGATTTTCTCGAGAACTATTTAGTATTGCAAAAAATGTGTAGAACAAAAAAATGTGTTTTACTTAGACTTACAATTTTTGTTTGAACCATTTTTTGCAATTTTGGGTTTTTTGGTACTTAAACGAAAAAAACACATTCTTATGGTTTTTTTATGGTTTTCACCATGAAGATGACCTAGTCGCCAATTTTCACTATGATTTTCGTAATCAGGGCACACAGTTACGTAAGTATACCAAGTTTTAAAAAAAAATTGGAGCTATGTTGCTTTCGAAAGTGCACTCTTCTTTTAATTCTGTCTGATATCATTTCTTTTTAGTTCAATAACTTTCAACTTTAATAAAATGTTTACAGGTTTTTCAAATGGCACTCCATGGCTTCCTGTAAATAGTAATTATCATTATTTGAATCTGCAAAACCAGAAACAAACGGAAAATTCTCACTATAAAGTTTATCAAGCTTTAACCAATTTAAGAAAAATATCTCCTGCACTTAGAAATGGTACTTTAAATATGATAACAATAGAAAGTCAAATATTATTAATAATCCGACATCATTCTAATGAAACAATATCACTGATTATAAACTTTTCGGATATGGAAAGTAGAAGTATTAACTTAAAATCACATTTACCAAATGCTGATAAAATGACTACTGTTTTGAAACTCGCTGGATCGAATTTACCTGGACTTAAATGGGGGTAAGTTAGTAATTTTTTGTACGCACTTCCTGATTAATACAATACATATAAAGATCGAGTATTTTTGAGCCGAGCCTAATCAGTTCGAGCTCGCGAGCCGAGCATCATAAAAATCTCGAATAATTTCGAGTTCCTGAATTTTTCGAGTGCTCTATTGAATTCGAGCTTTTAAATTATTAGATAAACTATTAATTAGAAGTAAATTTCGAATTTAACGGATATACTGATCGTAGAAAGTCGTTAGGTATTAAAATAACTTACTAACTAACCTAAGGCATTTAGGGGGAATTCGATATTATCTACTTATTATTTTTTAAATTTTTTTATAAGCTCGAATTTAATCCTTTAAGGACGGAACGGATACATTTTAGAGACAATTTTCAACGGTAATTTTTTTGTAGAGCAGGGGCTTAAAAAATTTTGCAAAATTATTTCTTACATCTAAAATATCGCACTTTCAGAATCTGCACTCAAAATTAAAAAAAAAATCAAAATCTAAAAAGTTACTGCTATTTTTTTTTAAAACGTAGTTTTTTGAAAATGAATTTTTTTCGGAGGTATTGAGTCCGAAATATCGCGCCTAAAATTCAATTTTCTTTATAACCCAGCGGGCACAAAGACAAAAAACGTTCTTTGAACGTCTGTAGAACGTTTAATGTCTGCCAATTTACGTTCAAAGAATGTCCAAACGTTCTGAAACATTTTTGGAACGTTCGGACGTTCTTAAAACTTAAATTGGCAGACATTAAACGTTCTAGAGACATTCAAAGAACGTTTTTTGTCTTTGTGCCCGCTGGGAATATATCTTTCTCGTGTTCAAAAATTTTAAAAACACTCAAATTCAGTTGAAACTATTTACTCGGGGGTTTTCGGGGTCGCTGATTACGAATATAAACTTAGTTTTTAAAAATTCAAAATGTTAGATCCAATATAAATATTTTGTGCCTTTTGAAAATGCCGATTAATATAGTAAGTCCACTTACCTGCAAAAAAGCACGAAAATTTCGTAATATTTTTGTCTCGAAAATTGTCTGTTCTTATATAAAATAAGTCGCGCGAATTTTTGAAAATGAGGAAGTCTTTGAAAAAAATATGAAAACAAATTCCGTTAAATTAACATAAAAAATATTAAATTAAACATAACGTAAATATTTTCAATTAAAAATTAATCCTATTTTTCAATTACTCAGTTTATAAATATTTATAAGTGAAAGAATAGTAAACTAAAATTTTTGAATATTATAAATAGTGTTTGTAATAATTAAGAATTTAATAAATATGCAGAATATTGTTAATCCTGATGTTATTATTATTATCTTATTATAATTATAATGAAAAGGTATAATGATTGCAATAATTTATAATGTTATAATACTTTATGATATAATTTTTACTTTTTAAATTTATAACCGTCCTTAAAAGGTTAATTTTATAATGGAAAATTCGAAGAAATACAGTATCGACCAAAAATCTTCAGTCCACTCATTTTTGAAAGAATGAAAAAATTTTTTAACATAAAATTTATGAAAAATCAATTTTTTTTTATTTATATTTTAAAGACGATAAAATTTTGAAAAGAATAAGAATTCACACAAGTTATTTGGCAAATATTATTTCAAGATATTCTTAAAAAACCGTCATTTTCAATGTTTTACAAAAATTTGAATAACTTCTAAAATAATAAAAGCTTTTTAATAAACTTAGGCTTATTTCAGAGATCATTTTCTACGGAATAAGAACTACTTATACTCATTAACCTGTAATTTTTTTCTTGAAATAAGCATAACGTCAAAGTTGGGAAAAAAATTGTGAAAATTTGAAATACATGTTTTGTACTAAAAACTATTCTAATTATATAAAACATGATATGGTATAGATTTTTCAAGAAAATTTAATAAAAAAATATGTTTAAATTTAAAAATTATTTTTCTTTTAATAATATTATTTAAAATTTTTCGAATTTTTTTGTTCAACTTTGACGTCTTGCTTATTCCAAATAAAAATTTACAGGTTAATGCCTATAAGTAATTCTTATTCAGTGAAACATGATCTTTAAAATAAGCCTAAGATTATTAAAAAGCGTTTATTATTTTAGAAGTTATTCAAATTTTTGTAAAACATTGAAAATTACGATTTTTAAGAATATCTTCTACAAATTTTGGCCAAATAACTTCTATAAGATCTTATTCTATTCAACATTTTATCGTCTTTCAAAATATAAACCAAAAAATTTTTAGTTTTTATGAATTTTATGTTAAAAATTTTTTTTCTTTCCTTTAAAAATGAGTGGATTGACAATTTCGGACGGTACTGTACATAATTACAAATATTCGACAAATTTTTAGAGAACTTGAATGCACTTGGGTAGCTTACACATCAAGAAATATCTAACTCGGTCTGACCCAACTTCCCGGACTTTTTGCATACCTTTAAGGATCCGTCATTTTGAATTTCAGAAAACTAAGTTCATATTTGTAATCAGCGACCCCAAAAACCACAGAGTAAGAAATATTAATCAAATCCAATGCATTTTTGGAAAATTTGTCCGCTATTTTGAATTTTTAGAAAAATTTTCAGAATCACGTTTTAAAAAAAATGGATGTAACTTTTTAGATTTTGATTTTTTTAAAATTTTGAGTGCAGATTCTGATAAGTGATGTTGACATCACTCTTTCAGAATCAGATGAAGGAATAGTGTAGATGAATAAGGAATAGTTTTGCTGGATTTTTTATGCCCCTGCTCTAGGAAAAAATTACAATCGAAAATTGTCTCTAAAATGTGTCTGACCAGTCCTTAAAAGATTAATCGAAAACTTGAATGGAATCGAGTACTCGATACATCGAGCGAAGCTTCCTGGTAAGAAGCGTAGAATAGAAAAGAATTCAATATCCAGAAAATATGCTTAAAAACGAGAAGTTTGAAATATTCTAAATACGAGATTCACCTTGGAGCTCTATTTCACGGGAACCATCAAAATTTCAAAAAATCAATTCTCGATTGCTCGCGTCGATCAGGAGATAGAAAAGAAGTGAAAATTTTAATTTTTTTTAATGCGCAAAGTTTTATAGTATTGCAAGTTCTTGAAAAAAATATGAAGTTCTATTCTTTTGAATTGACTGCTACCGATTCTAGGTAGTCAATTCAAAAGAATAGAATGTTCAACGAGTAATTCTGAAATGTTTATTCTTCTGAATTGACTGGATCGAATTTTAGAAGCGCATTAAAAGGTATAGAACTTTGGCAAACAATTTGAAAAAGCCTAATTTTTCTAATTGTCTGTAAGAGCTTCTTCTAGTCTTAAAATAAAACCATGAAGTAGAATAAGGAGATGAAACGGCCTTTATTTATTGGCCCCCAAATAGGGGGGTCAGAGTAGTGAAGTTTTCATCTCCCTACTGTCTCGAGCGCCCCTTGAGGGAAAATACAGAATTACAATGTATCGTCTGCTACACGGTTGTTTATGACATTTATGAAATGACAGCTGAATGATTCGGGTTATATTTAAGGTTTGAACGAGTTTTGTGACTGAAATTGGAAATAAAAATGAAAAGTTTGTATAAAATAATAAATTTGTGAGTAAATAATATTATGTTAATATAAAAATTAATTCTTGCTGTCATTTCACTACAAAAACATTGAGGTTATATTTATGTTTTTCTCCTCTGATCACGTGACATAATAGTTCAAAAAATTACCACTGTGAACGCTTTAACCAGTAAAGAGAGAAAAACTGCACTACTCTGACCCCCCAATTTGGTGTCAACTTTTTCTGCTATAGGTTGAGTCCACAATAGGCACTTTTCTTAAAGCGATACATACCCTCTACATCGGTTTCCATTGTTCGAACAATAGAAATCGATGTAGAGGGTATGCATCGCTTTAAGAAAAGTGCCTATTGTGGACTCAACCATATACTGCAGGCGTTTCATCTCCTTATCCTCCTTCATGAATAAAACGCAGTGCATTATGTTTCGCGTCGTGTGAATTTCAATGTAACTTCAGTGCTAAACAGCTAAACTATTAAAATTAAATATTCAAACAAGTGAAAATATGGTTAAAAGACGCAAAGTGCTTAAGATAAAATATAAAATGCTCTTATTGAAAGAAATTTTCAAGTGATCAACGTTTAAGTTAAGTTTTGAAACCTAACCTCACTTTTTAGTGGAATCTTGAGTGGTACACGGAGAGAAAAATCAGCCTTTTACAGTATAGAAAAATTTACATTTAACGCACAGAACTTTTATATGCCACATAGGCGTAAAATTTGAGTAATTTTAGTACAACGTAATGCCTATTTACCAGGAAACTTTTCAATGCTAATAAAGTTTGTCAATATAGCCTTTTATTGTATACTTATTATACTTAAAATTCAGCGACGCTACGCTGAAATTTCACGTAACATCGTCCTACTACGATTGCAGAAGTTCTATGCTTTTTCGGTATTACACTCTTGCAACTAGCGATTAGGCCACGCCTACCTATACTGTTTGAAGTAAGTGTAAGTGTGAGTGAGTATTTACATACAAATGTGCGTGATTCGGTAGTAATGTTCTCTTACTTGTGCATACACATATTTTATAAAAATTATATTTATTTAATTTTTATAACAAGTTTTTATTTAATTATATAACTGTGATAATGTTGTTACTAATCACATCATGTAATAAAGTGCTAAATTTTTGAAATCAATTTTTTTGATCGAATTTAATTAAAATTTAAATTTTATATGTAATTTGTGAAAATGATTTTTACAATTAATTTATAAATATAATACGGATTCTTAAAAATCTCTCTGGAAAAACAATCAAAGTGCTGAAAAATTTTCAAAAGCAATATTTTTAAAAATAAGAAATTCAATTTTAAATTTGACTCATATTTGTACGCTAAAAATTTTAAATGGAGATGTTTGAGATAATACAATTTATAGATAATTAATTCTTTAATTTTATTAATTAACTCTGCTCGAGATCAAAACTCAGGACCTATCAATTGCCGGTTTATTGCTCGTATTTCAAAAAATATTTTTTTATAATGTGTCTATGCTATAATTTAAATTAATAAAAAATTAAAGTTAGGTACTAATTTCTATCTATATCTATAAATATTATTATTCTGCTTTAAATTTGAGAGACATATTTTACTTTAAAGATTTAACATATTAATTACATAAAAGAGGCACTTTTAATTATTTATATACGAATATTATTCTGGCAATTTAAAAAGCAACTTTAATAATATAGGTGAATATATATAAAAGTTAAGCGCGCAACAAATAAAAATATGCCTGGTAGGCGTGGCCTAATCACCAGTTGCAAGAGTCTAATACTGAAAAAGCATAGAACTTCTGCAATCATAGTAGGACGATGTTACGTGCAATCTCCGCGTGGCGTCGTTGCTATTAAACCACACTTTTCATACTATAGAAGCATATGTACTACGGATATTTAGTACGGAAAAATATTACGCTAAAAATTCTCAATTCTTTGCTCCATTGGCTAGAAAAGTTTATACAAAAGTAGTAGCAGTCTATTTCATGCTATAAAGTCTTGATTTTTCTTTCCGTGTAGTGAGTTGATTCAGTGGAATAGAAATTTTTACTGATCTTCTGTACTTTCTCTTTCTTTTGAATGCGCGTTTCATATTTTTGTTAAGTCAATTCAGAATAAGAGATTTTTGTGAAATTTTTGGTGGTTTCCGTGGAATAAAGCTCCGAGGTAAATTCGCCTATTAAGAAGAATACAACTTTTGAATTCTTTTCAATTCTTTACTTCTTATCGGGTCGGGCTTGGCTAGTAAAAATTGCAGCTCAGGTCGTCAATAATTATCACTCATCATGATGACATACCCTTTTAATTACAAAATGTCAGAATTGAAAATTCAAAATTTCGTCCTTTATACGTTAATTAGAAGAGGCTAAACTCGAAAATAAGTAAATATATTTATTAATTACTTTAAAAAAATAATGAATAAATATTGGGTCAAAATATATTTTAATGTTTTCGAGGTCGCTGATTACGAATCTGAAGTCAGATTTTCAAAATTCATAAAGGCGGAACCAATGTTGGGGACCATCATTTGATGGCATAGGCGAAACTTTAAAGATAGAAGTCACTCATGCTAGGGTAAACGCACCAATTGTCGAGGGTAAACCTTTTTCTCGAGTCAACAAATTCTGTTTTTGACTTAAACATGGAATTTCAATTTAAATGTCGAAAATAATTAGTACTATGGTTTTTAAGTGTTATAAATGTTAAAGATAGTATATTAATATTATAATTACAAATAAATTAAACAATTTAGGTAATATTTTTGGTTATCACCATGGTAACATCGACAAATGGATCAGGCTCGGCAATTGGTGCAGTTACCCTAGTTTACAAGCAAAATCAGAGAATACAATTTTAAATGCAAAAAGTTTTTATAACTTTCCAAAGGACCACATGAAAGTTACTCAAATTTTCTTTTACAATAAACAACAACCTGAGAGAGTTAAACGATCCCTCGCAAGGAGATTTTTTGCAGCACCTGCTGTTACAAAAATTCAAAAAACTTGCAATATTATATTTTTGAATATTCAATTCTGACATTTTGCAATTGAAAAGGAGTGTCATTACGAGTAATTTTCTGTTCATAACTTGTATTTTGATTGCATACAATTTTCGGCACAGCTTTGGGCCGTTTGACGTGAAACGTTCCATGTAGACAATATATTGTATAGTTATTCGTAAATTCATCTTACAATTTCGCCGCTCTCAATCATTAGTATTATATTTGAAATGTTAGATCTAGTTACGATTTTCAAAAAATTAATTTTTTTCTTTTTGCTGTTTCCTGAAGTATATATATGAGCAATTTCACGTAAAAAACGGATACGTTTTTTACAATTTACCTCAAGATATCCTTACATGCAAACTTTGAAATATTCAATTGT
Source organism: Leptopilina drosophilae (assembly GCA_032873175.1). Lineage (NCBI taxonomy): Eukaryota > Metazoa > Arthropoda > Insecta > Hymenoptera > Figitidae > Leptopilina > Leptopilina drosophilae. The sequence goes on from CM065483.1 coordinate 38,051,298, forward strand.
TTAAATAATTTTTTTTTAACCAAAATTAACAAATGAAAACTGTATTTTCCTTCAAAAATAAACGTTTATTTACCTTTTGCGTTACTGCACATGTTCTAAACCAGTTTAAATTTATATAATATAACCTCCAGATACCCAGACAGCACGTAAGCTTGCAGCAACCTTGTGGCAAGCTTGAGGTAAGCTTACGGTAAGCTTAAGTGCTGTCTGGGTAATTAATAAAGCATAAAATAATTGAGGAGTAAGTTTTCAAAACCTGATAAATCCAAATTTTGTCATTTCGAGAAATTTATACAAATGACAATTCTCACATAACCATTAAAATTATCTTTAATGTTGAAAAATTGTAATAAATTATTCATTTTTTAATATTTTTTCTATTTGAAATGCTATGTTTGTAATTAAATTATATTGTAATAGGGAATTTAAAGGTTTTGGTAATTTTTTCTAATAAAAAGATAGAAATTAAAAATCATCAAGGTTAGGCCAAAATATTTTTTAAACTGAAAATTCTTTATTAATAAATTTTTTTCCTTAAATTGAACAGAGATAGATGGATTTCTAAGGATTTAAATATTTTAAATATGTGTTTATCTTAATTTTTTTTAAAAATGGATTTATTAACTTTTGAAAAATTGCTCCTCAATTTATCTCAACTGTTATAAACAATACTAGTTAACAAATAGTTAATACAAAAATAAACTTTTATTTTTAAAGGAAAATACAGTATTCATTTGTTAACTTTGGTTGAAAAAAATTATTTAAACAATTAAATAATTCAAAGTTTGCATGTTCGGATATTTTGAGGAATTATTCTTCTTTAATTTAAAGCAAAAAACATTCAAATATATTAAAAATTATACGTTGTAGACAGTTTTCAAAAGATAATTGAAAAAAAATCCTCTTGTGAGGCTTGCACATGATTAAAAAAAAACACAGCCACACAAAAAAAGAAAAGTGTTTTGATCTAGGATCGAGACATATATATTCCGATGTATTTCGATGCGCTGAATCCGAATCCACCATCAGAATTTGGCCAATGAGTCCTGGTTTCGCCCTAACCTCAAAAAATACCTTAAAATCGCTAAAATGGTCGCTTTTGAATGATCAAACTTGAATCTAAGCGCATATTAGTAAGTTTCTAAGGTCCTTTATTTTTAATAAACTATTCTATAAGCTTTTCAATTAAAAATTCATATAATATATTAAATCTATCGAACGTAACCTCAAAAATGCATCTAAGCTTCCAAGTAAACAAATTATATTATATACAGCGCAATAAAAATTTTGTAAGCTCAGGAAATTTAATATTCATGTCTTTCTGTGATTACTAATTACGGACCCTATGTCAAGTTTCCAAAATCCAAAATGGCGGATCCAATATGACGGACACAATTATAAAAATTTGTTCGGATTTGCTTGAAAATCGTTACTCAGGGGGTTTCCGGAATCGCTGATGACGATTTTCCATGTCCGTTTTTAAAAATTCAAAATGGCGGATCCAATATGTCAGTCTTTATTATTTTAACAATTTTTTTTAGATTTATTACTTGCGGTTTTTTGGGAACATCTCTTTAGTCCATTGTCTTGCTACTATACCGTGTTCTTTTTTCTTCAAATGTCCGATGTAAAGGGTTTCGCTTACGTTTTTTTTCCTTTTCTACTCGTTTCTCTCTTCAACATCCAACAAAAGTCAGCCATCATTACCTCATCCCATCTTCCCTGATATCGTTCTTCCATCAATTTAATATCTTGATGATATCGCTCTCTTTATTCCTCGCTGTAATGTTCGCAATTTTCGGGAAACTTATTCAGATGCGAATCGAGGATGTGTAGTTTTAAACTCATTAAGCATCCTAATTTTTGAAAGTTTTTAAGCATTTGGGCTACAATTTGTTTAGATTCGGGACTCTTATTGTTTCCTAGAACATTTGTTGAAACTTCTTTGTAACTTTCCCGAGCTGCCCTTTCAGTGTCGGTTATTTGAGAAACGAAATTCGTGTCTCTAAATAATGCTCGAATCTGTGGTCCATCAAATACCCCTTGTTTTAATTTAGCATCAGAAACAGTTGGAAATTTTTTCGCAATATACTTAAAGCATGGACCGTCCTTATCTAACGCTTTCACGTATTGCTTAATCCCACCAAGCTTAATGTGAAGAAATGGAAATATAATTTTTTCGGGGTCTACCAAACTTTGATGGATGACGTTGTGAGAACCTGGTTTAAACAGTCAACCTATCAGCACATCTATATTTACAAACATGAGATGAAAATAAAAAGTGAGTGTCTACAGGAGAAAAAGGAACACTGTCTGCTACTACCAATTTAAGTCCGTTGACGTCTAATCTTTCAATGTGTGAGTTATCGTTGAAAATCTATGTCAATAGAGCAGTTACAGGTTGGTTTCTCCATTCTGACGACGTGTTTGTAATTGTTTCCCTTACCCAAATCTCCTTTAGAGCAGCATGTTTCTCGCTTTTTTTGCATCTAGTAAAAGGCGCACATATGACATGCGCACGCTCTTCTGTCGCACACACGACTTTTAGGAGACGTGGTTTTCGCTGTAACTGATGAATAAAACCAACTCTAAAAACCTGTATATCAGAAAGTAAATTAGCTGATATATTCCCATACTAGTCTCTAAAACAGCGCGCCCTATTTTCTCTTCCTTTTTCTATGACAACTTTGTGAAAATGATTAATTTAAAACATTATATTTATATTTTTAGGATAGGATATAAAAATTTCTACAAAACACAACATACCTATAATTACGAAACTTTACAGTAAACTGATATATAGACATTTAAAAATAGTTCTACTGAAAATCAGCAATGTAATGTAACATAATTAAAAGTACATAAAAATGCCATCTATTTTGATAAATATTTATGAAAACTGAACAGTATAATAATACTGAAGTTTGTAAGTACACCCTGCAACCCAACCAGTATTAGAGAGTTCGTCAGTGCGTTGATTCAGTTATTTGATCTAATCGCTCAATTAGTATAATATTTAAAATAAGTATAAAACGTGTAATACTCTTTAATAGCTTCTATATATATATATATATATATATATATATATATATATTTGTGTAATGCAACATTCCGAGACGTAAACTGGGATTCAATGCTTAGTTCCGCGACATTTGACTACTGCAAGGACGGTCCCGGAAAAAATTTCAGCATAGAAGTTACTTCCAGGACCGTCTTCAAAGTAGTTGTTACATATGTTAAGTAAATAATTTGGCATTAATAATGTTGTTTTACGCATTAGTCATGCTTTTTCAATCACAAAGTGTTCAACAAGTTACTAAGTCACTACAAAACTAGAAGATACTTAAAGAAATTATATTTATTCTCTTTATGAACAACAGGTAAAATATGGAAATTTTTGGTAATTTATAAAATATACGAAACGGTCAATTTCGGGACCTATCTTAAAAAGTTGAGTCATACAGAACCTCTAATAAATATTATACAAAAGAATTACTTATATTATTACTATCAACGAAATATTAAAATCAAATGTGACTCATGAATAGTCACTGTGATCAGTTATGAAAATGTATATTTCAGATTAAAGGCAATCTATAGTAAATTATAGCAAAATAATATTAAAGCAATGACAACATAACCAAGGCAGAATACAATTAATAAACTTCTATGCAAGAAAATTACTATAAATACGAAATGAAAAGTCAGAGAAAGTACGCTTTCTATATACAAAAATTAGACATGCCAGGATTCAAGTTTATACGAACCAAGAAGCAGATTAAAAATTGAGCAGAAAGTATAATCATCTCATAAAGCAAGTAAGCGTATATTTTAGAGGCAATTTCTGATGTAGAACGATTAATTCCAAGACATACTTTTTTGTCCATTGTTTTAATTAGTTTTGTTTAGTGCCATGGAGCCTTGTAGAATAATTTTGAATAATACCATTAACATATTTCCAAAATTTTGATTTCTATTTAAATTTTTTAACTAAATGCAAAGTGGTTAAAATAATAGTGTTTTTTTACAAGATTATAAAGTAATTAGGCGACCATGCTGAATGCACAATGAATCTGTAAACAGTACAAGCGTATATTTCAGGGACAATATCTGACGTAGAACGTTTATTTCCAAGACTTTATAACATTGTGCACTGTTTTATTCCAAGACTAAATTTAAACACGTATAGTGCAAATAAGAATTTGAAATTTTTATAGCTAGTAGTATGTTAACATTTAAGTTATGAAAGTCGGATATAAACCTTTAACAAAAAATTTTAACTTATCATTTAAAGAATCATGTTTAAATATTTTGTCATAAAAATACTTCCTAATTAAGTCCTTTCCTACACAAAAAGTATCTGAAAGCTCTGATTACTTTTCTCATAGCACTGATTTCTGTGTGGATTAAAAAAATCAAATTTCGAAGCTCTTAATGCTCTTCACACAGAACTTATTATTGTCTAGACATTATAGACCTATGAATACAGCACTGATAATTTTGTTTCAAGTTATGATTATATTTCTTAGAGCTCTGAGTACTGTATAAAATTATTTTTACAGATTACTAGGCAAAAGAATGATTAACTTTAAATTAAAAATTAGATACCTAACAATTTTAAGTAACTTTTTAGGGCCAGTTTTATCAATGAAATAACAAATCTCTAAAAGTTCTAAACTTAATGTAGACCTTTATTAAAAGTAAATAACAGTGGGCTTTTTAAAAGATTGGCAGATATGTAACATTATTTATTTGAAAAAAATTTTTTTTAATAACGTTTTATACAAAAATACAAAAAGTACAGCTTTTAAAACTAATTTATTGAAAAGCATGTAGGATAATGATAAGTTTTTTATAACAAAAACAATTTATTATATCCCTTTTTTATATACAAACAACTGTACTTCATTCTTTAATATTGAAAAATAATTCTCTACAAGTACTGACAGCTGTAAGAAAAGCAACCACTAATTAGAGCAACATATTTACAGCAATATTCATAGCTCTAAATAGATTGTTTTTGATTAATGTGCGTAAAAACTCTAATAACTGTCAAGGATAGTAGTGATTAATTTCTAAACAGTAATGAGTACTGTTTAAAAAGAATACAAAATATAAAAAAACAATTTTAAAAAAATTTCTTTTTTTGAGCATATTCAATTTTTAATCCACACAGATTTCCTACTTGTATAATTTTACCTATATATAAACTGATTTCAGTAATGAATGTTTGTGCTTTACCACAATAATCAATAAAAAATAAATATTCTAATCTTTACTGATCTTTACGTTCTAGATTTTTGTTTCAAGAAAATAAAGCAAATATAAATTATTTAAATAAAATTAAAGTTTCAGTACACTAACATCTACATGGCGATAATTTCCAAAACCTACAAAACGACTGTTTTATTTACGGACTTAAAAAATTTTATGGAGAAATCTATTATAGAAAACAAACTTTTAAATAACTAATTCAAAAATAAATAGTTTCGGTTTATTAATATTAAAAAACTTATGTATATGTATATGGAATAATGACACAATTTTTAGTTAATGATTGTACCCCTGGTAAAAATTTCGAACTAATTCCGGATTAAATACGGACAGATTAGTACGGATTAGTCCGAAAATTGTACGAAAAAGGTCCGAAAATGATCCGCGATAGTCTGATATCAATCCGAACGAAAACCTGAATCCGAAAACACTCCGGAGTAATCCTGAATGTCTACGAATTCAGCCCGTAATTAGTCCGCAACAATCCGAATTTATGACCGGTGAAGAATTCTTCTAAAATAAGTACAGAATTATCCGATATCAATATGTAAAGAATACGGAATCAGTTCGCAACAATACGAGTTTAATCTAGTTAAAAAAAACTTAATCTGCAAAATGTCAGGAGCAATTCGAACTCTGTAAGCAAGAAGTCCGGTATTAGTCCGCAACAATTTGAAACTAAGTGTGGCAAAATCCTATTCCGAAAGAAGTACGAAACAATCCTAAATCTGTATGCTAAGAATCCGAAAATTGTCTGCAATAATCCGCCTTTAATCCAACTAAAAGGTATAATCCGAAACATATACAAAATAATACGAAATCAATATGTAAAGAATACGAAACCAGTCCGCAATAATCCAAATTTAATCCAATTAAAAGATTTAATCTGAAACAGGTATGTTTCGGCGTCAATCCGAATAATATTCGATCAAAATACGACAGTCCGAAAATAAATCTTATTATTAGGGTAAAGTGCGGATAGATGCCCCCCAATTCGAAAATTACATCTAAATTCAATAAATATTGATATTTTTAACCGACTATTCGATTTTTCTACACTATTACTATTTTATCATTAACATATGTAAAGATCAAATACCTAGAATAAATAATAAACGAATCAGAACGAAAATACGAAAGGTCTGCATTTGGCCATATATCCCACCTGGGTGGGTAAGACGCCCCCTGCTGTAAGTTATTATCATTTATTACAACAATTATTATAAAAAATGTAAAACGCGGATCTAATATGTTTCTCTGATTAATTTGAGACAAGAAAATAATTGCAAATATTTTCTTACGTGTTAAATAGCCTTGATTCTTGTAATGAAAAATTTTGTCCAGTGGTTTGAAAATTTTTGGACACTTTTAGCAATCTGAAATTTTCACATTATTATAACTAATAACCGCGAGGTACCAGCGGGCTGGCACTTTGCAGAAAAATTGTTATGACCAATAGGTATAAAAAAAGCCAATAATACATAAATATTGTTCCTTCTATATTGGAGATCTGACAAAGGGGGCATCTATCCGGGAGGGGCATCTATCCGCACTTTACCCTATAAGAATTTGTAAATATGTACAATCCACAGACAGTTCAAAACAATCCATATTCAATCCAATTCAACGATTTAATCTGGAATGATTTTTTTATAATATTGAATTGGTATATTAAATACAATTTGTATTAAATGCCGATAAATTCAAACTATAATTATAATTTCGTATGACAAAAACCTGACCAAAACCAGATTAATTCCGCATTTAATAATTTTACATTTGCAAGTTGCGTATTATCAGACTAACTTCGGACTAGATCGGACTAATTCCGGATTCACTGGTTATACACAAACCGCATTGAGTTTGAATTTATCCGGACAAATTCCGAGCGACAAAAACCTGTCCATAAGCAGACTGTTTCGGATTAGCTGCGGATTCACAACTTATCTGGATTATTCTGCGTTTACTAGTTGCATATGATCTAACTAACTACAGACTAAACCGGACTAATTACGGATTCCATAATTATAAAAAACGGTTTTGATTTTAAACTTAAATCATGGTAAAAAAACTCCTCAATAAACCGCATTGTTGCGGACAAATTCTAGATTAGTCTGAAATCGGTCCCACTTTTTATTCTGGGTATTTACTTACGGTAAATAAAATATTTAATTCTGCAGTCAGTTTGTTTTTACAAATTTACTAGTAGGTATTATTAGTTATCTTGTGTCAATATTAAAATTAACACTGATGTGTTAGTTTCTTGTCATTTCTTTTCGTTGCACTTCATAAGTTCTATTATGAATTTGAACTTCCATGCGAGCGTGGTATAGTGGTTAGTGTATTCGATTTCGGTGCGATATAATGTTAGATAGGTGTAGGTTCGAATCCCCAAGCGTTAGAAATTTTAAGTTAATGTAAATAAAATTGCGATAGGTAAATCGAAAAATATGATGAATGTAGCATAAAGTAATAATAATTAATATGTAAACTTGTATAATTATTTTTTTTATTAACATTCACTAAATTGTCCGGACTAACTTTTGACTGTTTCGGACTAATGTTGGATTCACTAGTTAAAATTAACTGATTAATTTCGGACTTCATCGGACCAACTCCGGTTTCACTAGTTGTTCACAGAGCGTATAGAATTCGGATTTCTCCGAATTAATTGCGGGTGACAAAAACCTGACCATAAACCGCATTGTTTCGGACAAATTTTGGATTAGTCCGAAATCTGTCCGGTTTTTTAACCAGGGACATTAGTAACATTGATATTTAAAGTAACTTTTTAATTGAACGTTGTTTAGTGTCAGGACATTTTTCAAATCAAGTTTAAAAAACTCTAGTTTAAGTACTCACTTATAATTAAAATTATTAAAAATTAAATAAAGCAAAATAAATTCTGAACGTTCTGTGCATTCAATCCTGCTGAATGTACAATAAATTTTTAAACCAAGCAAGCGTATTTTTCAGGGACTATTTCTGATGTCGAACGCTTATTTCCGAGACCTTATAACATTGTGCATTGTTTTATTCCAAGACTAAATTTAAATACGTAATAAAGATAAGAAATTTTAAATATTATAAATCGTAGTTTTTCAACATTTTATTTATGAATCCTAGATGTAAACATTAATAAATAATAAAAGTAATCTTATAAAAAATCGAGATCAAATATTTTGTAATAAATTTATATTATGAATGTTAAGTTGTTTTCTATGTTTGTAATGAAATGTGACATGATAATTGTAATTAGTGTTAATGCTTTGCAATAACAAACAAGAGAAAATAAATTTTCTAATATTTATAAAACATTACGTTTTAATTTTTTCTTTCAAGATTATAAATCAATTTTGTGACTAGTTTCGGGACATTTTCCATCTATATAGCGATTATTTCCAAGACCTACAATAGACTCAAACGACCGATTTATTCCGGGACTTGAATAATATTTTGAATAAATGTATTTTATGTGAAACAAATTTGGAAATAACTAATTCAATCATAAACATTTTCGCATTATCAATATTAAAAAACTTATGTATGAATATGAAATAATAACACAATTTTTAGTTAATGATTGTACATCAGTAACATTGATATTTAAAGTAACTTTTTAATTGAACGTTGTTTAGTGTCAGGACATTTTTCAAATCAAGTTTAAAAAACTCTAGTTTAAGTACTCACTTATAATTAAAATTATTAAAAATTAAATAAAGCAAAATAAATTCTGAACGTTCTGTGCATTCAATCCTGCTGAATGTACAATAAATTTTTAAACCAAGCAAGCGTATTTTTCAGGGACTATTTCTGATGTCGAACGCTTATTTCCGAGACCTTATAACATTGTGCATTGTTTTATTCCAAGACTAAATTTAAATACGTAATAAAGATAAGAAATTTTAAATATTATAAATCGTAGTTTTTCAACATTTTATTTATGAATCCTAGATGTAAACATTAATAAATAATAAAAGTAATCTTATAAAAAATCGAGATCAAATATTTTGTAATAAATTTATATTATGAATGTTAAGTTGTTTTCTATGTTTGTAATGAAATGTGACATGATAATTGTAATTAGTGTTAATGCTTTGCAATAACAAACAAGAGAAAATAAATTTTCTAATATTTATAAAACATTACGTTTTAATTTTTTCTTTCAAGATTATAAATCAATTTTGTGACTAGTTTCGGGACATTTTCCATCTATATAGCGATTATTTCCAAGACCTACAATAGACTCAAACGACCGATTTATTCCGGGACTTGAATAATATATTGAATAAATGTATTTTATGTGAAACAAATTTGGAAATAACTAATTCAATCATAAACATTTTCGCATTATCAATATTAAAAAACTTATGTATGTATATGAAATAATAACACAATTTTTAGTTAATGATTGTACATCAGTAACATTGATATTTAAAGTAACTTTTTAATTGAACGTTGTTTAGTGTCAGGACATTTTTCAAATCAAGTTTAAAAAACTCTAGTTTAAGTACTCACTTATAATTAAAATTATTAAAAATTAAATAAAGCAAAATAAATTCTGAACGTTCTGTGCATTCAATCCTGCTGAATGTACAATAAATTTTTAAACCAAGCAAGCGTATATTTCAGGGACTATTTCTGTTGTCGAACGCTTATTTCCGAGACCTTATAACATTGTGCATTGTTTTATTCCAGGACTAAATTTAAATACGTAATAAAGATAAGAAATTTTAAATATTATAAATCGTAGTTTTTCAACATTTTATTTATGAATCCTAGATGTAAACATTAATAAATAATAAAAGTAATCTTATAAAAAATCGAGATCAAATATTTTGTAATAAATTTATATTATGAATGTTAAGTTGTTTTCTATGTTTGTAATGAAATGTGACATGATAATTGTAATTAGTGTTAATGATTGCAATAACAAACAAGGGAAAATAAATTTTCTAATATTTATAAAACATTACGTTTTAATTTTTTCTTTCAAGATTATAAATCAATTTTGTGACTAGTTTCGGGACATTTTCCATCTATATAGCGATTATTTCCAAGACCTACAATAGACTGAAACGACCGATTTATTCCGGGACTTGAATAATATATTGAATAAATGTATTTTATGTGAAACAAATTTGGAAATAACTAATTCAATCATAAACATTTTCGCATTATCAATAATAAAAAACTTATGTATGTATATGAAATAATAACACAATTTTTAGTTAATGATTGTACATCAGTAACATTGATATTTAAAGTAACTTTTTAATTGAACGTTGTTTAGTGTCAGGACATTTTTCAAATCAAGTTTAAAAAACTCTTGTTTAAGTACTCACTTATAATTAAAATTATTAAAAATTAAATAAAGCAAAATAAATTCTGAACGTTCTGTGCATTCAATCCTGCTGAATGTACAATAAATTTTTAAACCAAGCAAGCGTATTTTTCAGGGACTATTTCTGATGTCGAACGCTTATTTCCGAGACCTTATAACATTGTGCATTGTTTTATTCCAAGACTAAATTTAAATACGTAATAAAGATAAGAAATTTTAAATATTATAAATCGTAGTTTTTCAACATTTTATTTATGAATCCTAGATGTAAACATTAATAAATAATAAAAGTAATCTTATAAAAAATCGAGATCAAATATTTTGTAATAAATTTATATTATGAATGTTAAGTTGTTTTCTATGTTTGTAATGAAATGTGACATGATAATTGTAATTAGTGTTAATGCTTTGCAATAACAAACAAGAGAAAATAAATTTTCTAATATTTATAAAACATTACGTTTTAATTTTTTCTTTCAAGATTATAAATCTATTTTGTGACTACACGGAGAAAATGTAGAAGCATTGAGTACTTTTTCTCACAGCACTGACTACTGTGTGGATTCAAAAATTAACTTTGGAAGTTGTAAATGATATTCGCATAGTAGTCACTACTGTGAAGAAAGTAATTGCTACTTTTCTTGACAGTTGTCAGAATTTTGGCGCACATTAGTAAACAACAAAGCATTCAAAGATGTGAATATAGTAATGAATGTTTTGCTCGAAGTAGTGAATGATTTTTTCACAGCTCTCAGTGCTGCGTAGAATTATTTTTCAATATTAAAAAACAAAAGAACATATTTGTTTTGAAATAGGAATAATACACTTTATAATTTGTTATCGTTGTCAAAGCTTTGAATTAAATGTTGTATCTTAAAACAAGGCTGCTGTTCTACCTTAAAATAAGACTCTTTTTGTAATGAAATTTTTAAATTATTAAAATTATCATTTGGATTTGCTTATAATTTCAACTATAAATTTTAAATCTTTTACTTTTTTTTAATTGGTATACTATAGAAAATGCCTATTTTAATTAAACTGATATCTATATTTTTCTATTTACTTATTCGAACAATTAATATTCAATTGATATAAAATTTAAATATTATTTAATACATATTACAGAATCTAAAGACTCTAAAATTTGTTCTGTAAGTTAAAATTATAGCTTGAAATAATTAGGCTTCCGTTTCCGGTACCGTTTCGGTGTACACGCGTTTGGAAAGGGTTAAGATTTTTTTGAGAAATTTAAAGGTTTTAAAAAAAGGGTGGGTAGTGTAGAGTGTTGAGTGTGTAGTGTAATTTGCGGTAGTGTAAAGGAAAGGTATGTTTGTATAGAGTAGTGAATGTATGAGTGATAAAAAAGGTAAAAAAGAGAAGTGTGTTTTGTGAGGTTAGGTTGCTTTAAGTGAGAGAGAGGAGAGAGAGACAGTGGAAAATTTTGAGCGTTTGAGTGATAAGGTAGATTTCTGGAATGGCTGAGTTTGACTCAAGTAGTGTTAGCGAGAATGAGAAAAAGGCGCGAGTATTTGAAAGGGGGATAGGAAAGAATGGAAAAAAGATGACATGTGAGGATTGCATGGATTTGTTGGAATTAGTATGGATGTTAAGGGATACGATGGATGAAGGAGCTAAGAGAGTAAAGGGAAATTTGATGGATATCGCTGAGGATGGGGAAACAAGGGACGAAGAGATAGGGGAAATTGAAGAGGGGTTGGAGAAATTGCAGGAAATGTGGAATGAGTGGGATAGTAAGTGGAAAAAGGAAAAGGAAAGCATGTGGAGAAGAATGAATGGATTGGAAAAATTTATAAAGGAAGTGAATGAGGGGACTGAGAAAGTTGAAGGAAGTGAATATGAGGGTTTAAAGTGGAAAATGGGAGATTTGTCAAGGCGAGTGGATGTAGTAGAAAATGAAAAAAGGAAAAAGAATGTAGTGATCAGAGGTATGAATGTAGGTGTGTTGGAGGGTAAAAGAGCAGTGGAAAAAGTGTTGGCGTGGGTGGGGGTTAATGTCTCAGTTAAAATGGTTCAAGCGTTAGGAAGGGAAGAATATGGGGTACCAAAGTTATGGTTGGTGGAGTTGGGTAGTGAGGAGGAGAAAATGGAGGTGATGAGGGTGAAAGGAAGACTGAAAGGAAGTGTAATAAGAATAGATGAGGATAGATGTTGGAGAGAGAGAAGAATGTTATGGCTGTTGAGAGAAAGAGCGTGGACGGAGAGAGTGAATGGGAAACAGGTAAGAATGGATAAAGATTGTATTTGGGTGGATGGGGTAAAGTATGTTGTGAGGGAGGATACGGGTGGAGTGATGGAAGCATGCAGAATGTGATAGATAGGGATAGGCTGGGAATGAGGTGAGAAGATGTTGCTTGGGTGGATGGATGGATGGGTAAAAGTGGATGACTGGAGGATGTAAGAGGTGAGAAAGGAGTAGAAGGTTTTTGAAAAAGGGTGGGCGAATTGGGTCGAAGCCAGCATGTTCATGGAAGGAACTGGAAACGGAAGCCCGGCACTGGCGAATTGTAAGGTTGAGAGAGTGGAGAGAGTTGCGAGTAGGTTGAGTTGTAGATAGGTTAAGTTGTATGAAGAGAATGTTTAGTTGTAAGGATTTTTGTAAATATAGGTTAAGATTATTATGTATGTATTTGGGAGTCTCGAACCCTACCTATTGTAGGGAGAGTAAATAAACTAATAATAATAGCTTGAAATAATTAAATTAATAAATATTTACTTTTCATGAATATAAAAACTAAATTTAATTATAAGAAAAAAACAATAAGTTATGGACTTCCTTCTAAAATAATCGTTTTAAAAAACATTACTTATTTTATTAAATAACAGTTACATAACTCTGTAATTTTCTTTAAGAAGCTTATTGTTCTTAACCTTTAATAAAGCTTAATTTTCGTTAAATTATAAAAGTATCGTCAAACAAGAATACATATTAAATTAAAAATTTGTAGTTATTAATCATTTAATTGATTAAATTGGTATTAAGCATTTGTTTAAAATTATCTATTTTATAATTCAAGGTTAAGCGTTCTTTTATCTACTAATTTTCAAACATAATTTTACGCAGTACTGAGAGCTGTGAAAAAATCATTCACTACTTCGAGCAAAACATTCATTACTATATTCACAACTTTGAATGCTTTGTTGTTTACTAATGTGCGCCAAAATTCTGACAACTGTCAAGAAAAGTAGCACTTACTTTCCTCACAGTAGTGACTACTATGCGAATATCATTTACAACTTCCAAAGTTAATTTTTTAATCCACACAGTAGTCAGTGCTGTGAGAAAAAGTACTCAGTGCTTCTACATTTTCTCCGTGTAGTTTCGGGACATTTTCCATCTATATAGCGATTATTTCCAAGACCTACAATAGACTCAAACGACCGATTTATTCCGGGACTTGAATAATATTTTGAATAAATGTATTTTATGTGAAACAAATTTGGAAATAACTAATTCAATCATAAACATTTTCGCATTATCAATATTAAAAAACTTATGTATGTATATGAAATAATAACACAATTTTTAGTTAATGATTGTACATCAGTAACATTGATATTTAAAGTAACTTTTTAATTGAACGTTGTTTAGTGTCAGGACATTTTTCAAATCAAGTTTAAAAAACTCTAGTTTAAGTACTCACTTATAATTAAAATTATTAAAAATTAAATAAAGCAAAATAAATTCTGAACGTTCTGTGCATTCAATCCTGCTGAATGTACAATAAATTTTTAAACCAAGCAAGCGTATATTTCAGGGACTATTTCTGCTGTCGAACGCTTATTTCCGAGACCTTATAACATTGTGCATTGTTTTATTCCAGGACTAAATTTAAATACGTAATAAAGATAAGAAATTTTAAATATTATAAATCGTAGTTTTTAAACATTTTATTTATGAATCCTAGATGTAAACATTAATAAATAATAAAAGTAATCTTATAAAAAATCGAGATCAAATATTTTGTAATAAATTTATATTATGAATGTTAAGTTGTTTTCTATGTTTGTATTGAAATGTGACATGATAATTGTAATTAGTGTTAATGATTGCAATAACAAACAAGGGAAAATAAATTTTCTAATATTTATAAAACATTACGTTTTAATTTTTTCTTTCAAGATTATAAATCAATTTTGTGACTAGTTTCGGGACATTTTCCATCTATATAGCGATTATTTCCAAGACCTACAATAGACTCAAACGACCGATTTATTCCGGGACTTGAATAATATATTGAATAAATGTATTTTATGTGAAACAAATTTGGAAATAACTAATTCAATCATAAACATTTTCGCATTATCAATATTAAAAAACTTATGTATGTATATGAAATAATAACACAATTTTTAGTTAATGATTGTACATCAGTAACATTGATATTTAAAGTAACTTTTTAATTGAACGTTGTTTAGTGTCAGGACATTTTTCAAATCAAGTTTAAAAAACTCTAGTTTAAGTACTCACTTATAATTAAAATTATTAAAAATTAAATAAAGCAAAATAAATTCTGAACGTTCTGTGCATTCAATCCTGCTGAATGTACAATAAATTTTTAAACCAAGCAAGCGTATATTTCAGGGACTATTTCTGTTGTCGAACGCTTATTTCCGAGACCTTATAACATTGTGCATTGTTTTATTCCAGGACTAAATTTAAATACGTAATAAAGATAAGAAATTTTAAATATTATAAATCGTAGTTTTTAAACATTTTATTTATGAATCCTAGATGTAAACATTAATAAATAATAAAAGTAATCTTATAAAAAATCGAGATCAAATATTTTGTAATAAATTTATATTATGAATGTTAAGTTGTTTTCTATGTTTGTAATGAAATGTGACATGATAATTGTAATTAGTGTTAATGATTGCAATAACAAACAAGGGAAAATAAATTTTCTAATATTTATAAAACATTACGTTTTAATTTTTTCTTTTAAGATTATAAATCAATTTTGTGACTAGTTTCGGGACATTTTCCATCTATATAGCGATTATTTCCAAGACCTACAATAGACTCAAACGACCGATTTATTCCGGGACTTGAATAATATATTGAATAAATGTATTTTATGTGAAACAAATTTGGAAATAACTAATTCAATCATAAACATTTTCGCATTATCAATAATAAAAAACTTATGTATGTATATGAAATAATAACACAATTTTTAGTTAATGATTGTACATCAGTAACATTGATATTTAAAGTAACTTTTTAATTGAACGTTGTTTAGTGTCAGGACATTTTTCAAATCAAGTTTAAAAAACTCTAGTTTAAGTACTCACTTATAATTAAAATTATTAAAAATTAAATAAAGCAAAATAAATTCTGAACGTTCTGTGCATTCAATCCTGCTGAATGTACAATAAATTTTTAAACCAAGCAAGCGTATATTTCAGGGACTATTTCTGATGTCGAACGCTTATTTCCGAGACCTTATAACATTGTGCATTGTTTTATTCCAAGACTAAATTTAAATACATAATATAGATGACAAATTTTAATTACTATAAATCGTAGTTTTTCAACATTTAATTTATGAATCCTAGATGTAAACATTAATAAAAATTAAGAGTAATCTTATAAAAAATCGAGATCAAATATTTTGTAATAAATTTATGTTATGAATGTTAAGTTGTTTTCTATGTTTGTAATGAAATGTGACATGATAATTGTAATTAGTGTTAATGCTTTGCAATAACAAACAAGGGAAAATAAATTTTCTAATATTTATAAAACATTACGTTCTAATTTTTTCTTTCAAGATTATAAAGCAATTTTGAGACTAGTTTCGGGACATTACTATCTACATATCGTTTATTTTCAAGACTTACAATAGATTGGATACAATTCAATAGTTGGAGAAATCTATTATATTAATTAAATTTTTAAATAACTAATTCAATAATAAACATTTTCGGTTTATTACTATTAAAAACTTTACGTATGTATAAGGATTTTTGAAAGAAGTTTTATATAATTATTCTGCATTAGTAACATTGATATTTAAAGTAAATTTTTAATTGAACGTTGTTTAGTGTCATGACAGTTGTCGAATAAAGTTAAAAAAAACTCTAATTTGAGTACTTTAATATAATTAAAATTATTAAAAATTCAATTAAGCAAAATAAATTCCAAACGTAGATGGATCTTTGAATGAATTTTTAGTTAATGATGCTGCATTAGTAACTTTAATATTTAAAGTAACTTTTTAATTTAACGTTGTTGTGTGTTATGATAGTTGTCGAATAAAGTTAAATAATTCTAATTTGAGTTCCGTGAGAAAATATTTTTTTGATGCTTATCATCGATGGCAACTTCAGGAACCTTTGGGATTATTAAAAATTTGATTTCAAAGACAATTTTTGACATAAAATATTTATTTCCAAGGTATTACATTTTATGCATTGTTTAATTTCAGGAAAAAATGTTTAACATATATTATAGATAAGAAATTCAAATATGCAGAACATAATCGGCTTAAATTGGAAAGAACTTACATTTATTCTTTAGATTTAAAATATATATTATTTTATAATTATTTTGCATTTTTTAGGAATATTATCACAATAATTGTTTCATTTTATTAAGATAACAAATATTAATACTACATTTTAAGGTTTGCTTAATTAGAAGTAATTTAAAAATAAATTTAGCTGTAACTTTAGTTTATAATTTTAACCAAGGATTAACTTTTAAGATTTTTTTACGCCTCTCTCCATAGTCGTACGCAATTTCTACTCCTGCGGGTATATTTTCTTTAGCTATAAATATAAGATGAGGAACAGATTTAATCTCTACTACAATAGGTTTCAACTGACCCCTTCGAGAATGATTAATTAACCTTCCTAATCTATCTGATTCTTCTGTAGCATCTATGCAGTAGGCTTTACTTTTAAAGTTAAAAAAAAACAGGTAGCTTTTCTTGTCCTTATTCTTTTCTAAATCTTTATCAAGTTCAAAACCCAATTTAGCGTCAATTAATTTTCCAGAATATTCTACAACGAATTCATTTTTAATAAATTTTCTTGTTGTAACAACTCCACGCCCTTTGTCGGAAAATTGTTTTATTTCTAGTCCGTCTTGTGACATAGAAACAATTTTTGTATTGTAAGCCGAATGAGTTGAAATTGAATTTAAATAATTTTTATTTTTACTGCGTGTAGAATAACCTATAAAAACAAAATTTTAATTACATTACACTTATTATTATAATTTTTGGTTACAATATAACATAAAAAACTTTTGATAATAAACGAAAGGTGTTTTATAATATTTCTTAAATAACAAATGCACGTTTTCTGCAAGTTAAGAAGTTTGTTGGGTATTGTAGATATAACAATACAATTGACTTAAAATAAAAACCAAGGATTAAAGAAAATATTCTCTTATATTTTTTCATAAGTAATCGAATAATTAAGGGTATAGATCAAATAACTGGAGCAACGATCAGACGATCATGCTCATACTATTTGGTGAGCGCCTTTGTTACGTTCACAAACTACCCCGCTGGAATTACATATTGCGCCCGAACTTCGATCGTGTTATTTGATCTCGACCCTGAATCTGACTAGATCTAAATATTATCTTAATTTATACATTTATATCGATGCAAGAAAAATATTTGTGATCTTAATAAGTTAGCAAATTAAATTTGCATATAACTATTTTTAGTTAACTTATGAAACATATTCTTTTATCAATGTGATTTTAAGTTTTCTGACACTTCTTTACATTGATAAACCGGTTATCAAAAATAAAATAATAGTTTTAAAAAATGTTCAAAACGTGATAAAATAAAGAAAAAATAAGCATTCTTAGCAATTTAATAATTGAGAACGAAATTTTCGTTGTTGGTTATTTAACCAACTTTTTATTTGAGCTGCTGTTCTGTTATTCAAAGATGGATTTTTGTGACGAACAGATTCAATGAGGTTTGAACTGGGTAAATTCTTTTCTTTGATGCAATATCCAAATTTCTGTAAAACGAGTTTTTTCTCACCTTCTGACCAAGGAGTTCTTTTCACTGATCCGTTCGGAGATGCTGCAAAAGAATATAATTTTTTTTAAATCGGCAATACACAGTTAAATATATTTGGTCAATTTTTTTATTTTTAAAATATCAATAATTTCGTAATTTCTGGTCGAATGAGGTTCAAAAATAGTTCAATCAAAGCGTTTTTTAATGCTCAAATAGTTGTTTATGAAACTTTTTAAATTATTTATACATTTTTTAACAAAATTCAAAAAAATATTTATTTTTCAAAACTTTAGATTTTAAAATATTTTTTTTATTAATAGGAAATTGGAGGCGATTTTAAAATTCTAATTACTATCAATCACTGATATTATTATAAATAGTTTCTCTTACTAGATCTCTTTTTTTTCGTGTTTTTTGATCCTTCTGAGACAGCCAATTCTGGATCTGATCTTTTGCGTTTATTAAGTTTTCTCAACTCTTCGTTTTCCACTTCTCTCTCTAAATTGAATTCCGAATTGTTTGCGGCAACACATTCTGCAAAAATATATTATTAAATTATTGTATTACATTTGAAAATTAAAACTTTTAAAAATATAATCGATTTTCAAAATGCAGAAACACTACTGATTTAAAATCTTTAAATATGAAAATAAAATAAATATTCTAGTTGGTCAATCCCAAAAAAATGAAATGTTGAAACTTAGTGTATTTAAATTTATATAAAATTAAATTCTTAATATTCAATATTCACTTTTAAGTGTATATTAATTATTTACATTTAACTTACCACCAGAAGAATTCTCTTGTTCAACATCAGGTTGATCAAGTTCGCCCTCACTCTCAGTTTCCGATTCTTCAACAATTAAGTCCGTACCTTGAGCAACAAGCAATAGTTTTGACATGTCGACAATGTCTTTTTGGATTGTCGGTTGTCGATAAATCTTCTTATGTATCTCTTTGTCGTGCCCCATGAAGTCCGCTAAAGCCAATACGTCGTTTTCCGCCAATTTTAAGCCTGTGCACACAGTGGCAATGTGCTTTCTCAGTTGTGTACCTCGAAGAGACAAAGGATTCTTGGCTCCACAGTCATTTGAAAATCTTCTTAATAGTTCGCACGCTCGCAAATATTTGTGTCTATTCTTGTTTAATCCAGGTAATCCAAATACAAATTTATTTTCAGGTAGTACTCCAGCTTTCTCGCGAAGTTTAATTAATAAATTTATACATTTTTCAATGTCACATCTTACTAGAACTGGGACGGATCGATTTAGCTTACCAGATATTTCCATTCTCGAGTACATTTTCGCTAATTTTAGACAATGTTTGGGCAGAGTAGTAAGTTTGCTGTCAGTTTCTGTAAGACACTTCTTATTTTGGTAATCGGCAATAGTGATCCGTTCAATTTCTCCTGATCTACGACGATTGAACAATTGCAAAGAAGTTAAAACAACTTCTAATAATGCCAACCAATCTTCAAAATTAAATGATTGACACAAATTATCAAATAGACTCTGCATCTTGTTCTGTAAATAGTTACATAATTTTCTGATATCTTCTTGGGAAGGCAGCTCGAGTTTCTGTTTATTACTTTTTCGAATTTCTGTCGTTGTTTCAATCGCCGTTTTGTTCATACTGGCACCGTAATCTTCAGTCAATACTTTTAAAAAATTCTCTACGTTAGTCTGCTCCTCCCTTTGACTCAATTGAATGGTTAAGGTTACGAGTCGCCCACCCAGAGTTTTCAATAAAGAAAACAAACTTGTAACTATTGTGGGTGTATTATATCTTCTTTTATTCTCGTCATATCCAGCGAGATTTCTAATAGCTTGTTTCGTATCGTCGTAAAATTTTGGATGAAACACCGAACGCATATCCTTTACTTCACTATTCAACTTCTTTAGCTCTTCCAGAAAGCGACCAAGAATCCTTATTCTGGCACGAATCATGTCATGTTGGTGTTGTTGAGATCCATACTTGTCACACATTTTGTTGCCATAAGCAATAACCAGTTCGTCGTATCTTATTAAACGAACAATAGCATCTTCTCTTAAGACAGGAAAAATATATTTTCTTAACAATTTGCAAGCAGAATGATGAATCCGGCCTGCAACTTGACGAGACATTACTTTAATGCATCTACTACCATTGCTTACAACACCTGAACATTTTCTGACATGAACTCTAAGTGTATTTGTAGAGTAGTAACCTTTACAAGATGGACAAGGCTGAAAATCAGTTGCATCTCTATTTACCTTACTTGATGGCCTTCTACATACAAACAATTTTCCTGAATTTACGCTAGATTTAGTATTATGTAAATGATCACCGTGCTTTCTCAATGTATCAATAATCTTTATACGCTCAGGATTTTTTACCGGAAGATCTTTAAATTTTTTTACGTCTGCTTCGTTGCCGTGTACAGATTCTAAATGTCGCGGTAATTTAAAATACAACTTCTTGCAGTATAAGCAGCAATGCTTTTTTCCAGATCCGCTCCTACCTCTTGATTGTTCTACATCTAAATTGACGTCATCAGGAGCATCGACTGGTATTTCCATCGAAATGTTGTACGAGCTGTTAGACTTCGTAGAAGTGTTTTGAGATTTACTTTTCGACGTATAGCTACTATGACTGTTATCAGATTCGCTGTCACTGTCGTTCTCATGATTAGAAGGAAGGTAATCCTCATCTGAGCTACAATTATCTATTTCTTGGTCGATCTGCATGGATTCTACATTTGATTTATTAGAATTAAGAGAGTTATCTAGTTGGTCAATAAAACTTTCCACTAATTCTAAATTAATATTCTCGCCTACTGATGAAATCTGACGGATAATTTCTGGACTCGAATAAAACTCTTTATTTAAAGGAGTTTCTTCTGTAGGTGACTGA
This sequence comes from Leptopilina drosophilae, assembly GCA_032873175.1. Lineage (NCBI taxonomy): Eukaryota > Metazoa > Arthropoda > Insecta > Hymenoptera > Figitidae > Leptopilina > Leptopilina drosophilae. Next base: position 38,072,820 of record CM065483.1, read on the forward strand.
CGAAAAATTTCTAAACTTACACGTTCTCCATTTAAATTTACTTCAATACTTTCACCTGTAGATTTAAACTGACTTACAATTTCTGGGTCTACATTTTCCTTTGTAATATTCACTTCAGTAATTTCGTCTGCAGACTCAAGCTGATTACTGATTTCAGAATTTTCGCTAATAGATTTGGACTCACGACTATTATCTGGACCTACGTTCATTTCGATTAAATCAATTTCTATACAGTCCTTAACCGAATCAGATTGACGATCGACTCCTGGAATTACATTTTTTTTACTGTCAACAATCACTTCAGTAATTTCATATTCAGACCCAAGCTGACTATCAATTTCAGGACTTGTTATTTTTTCATCAGAATTAATTTGAATATTATTGTTTATAGTTTCAGAGTGACAACTTGGAGAACAAGACTGACGACTTTCATCTGCATTTGTGTTTATCCCACTTAAGTTAACGTCGACGCCTTCCTCTACCACATCAATCTGTCGATCTACTGATGGATGTATATTTCCCCTTTTGTTAACATTAACTTCCATGCTCTCGTCTACAGGCTCCAGCTGACTATGAATTTCAGGACTACTAATTTTAGGATTTTCTTTTTTTCCTTCACAATTGATTTGAATATTTTCACTTACAGATTGAAACTGACAACTATTTTCTGAAATTGTAATTACTTCGCTTGAATTCTCATTAATACTTGTTGAATCAATCTGAAGACTTATAACTGATCTTTCAGTTTCTGCGTTTGAGTTGATTTCTATATCTTCCCCTACGATATCAAATGGATAATGCATTCGTGGACTTCCATTTTTTTCAAGGATGCGAGTTACTGGTACTTTTGGTTGCTCCTGATTTAAATACTTGGCAAATTCTTGCAGCGCCTCTTTTTTATCTAGAAAGAAACAGAAAATTAAATAAACGATTAAAACATATCAATACTTATGCTGCAACGATAGTTTTATCTATATTAATAAATATCAGACTTTTCTCTGTGCATAACTTAAGTTTCCTGCTTAATATATTGTTTAAAAAAATCCAAAAATGTTAATAGAAGAATTAGGGTGTATGTGTATATTAGTTTGACTTACTACATTTGCCATATTCGATTAAAAATGTTAATTTGAAAAAATTTTGGACATTCATATTTCTTGTCAGATAAATGCGAAATTGTCTGTTGCTCATTTTTCTAGATAAATGTAACACAATTACATATTCCGAACATTGCAAGTAAATAATTATTAAATTTTCCTACTTTATAATTTTTTTCAAAAATGTACTATTCTTCGTCTTAAGAATAATATTTAATATTCTCCCCCACTTTAAAATCATATTTTATGAGAAATAGTAAATTATTATTATTGACCACATAAAGAATGTCCACAACTAGCAAGGAAATTTTTTTTATAATCACAAGTTTTTCTGGTGTTTATAGACATACAAAATTACATTTACTTAGTAAAATATAATAGATGTACTGAGAAAAATTTCTTTGTTAAATAATATTGACCAATTTCAAATTTTCTGTCCGTTTTTCTGTTATGATTATATATTATTAGTAAATATATAATTGATTAAGGGTACTTATTAAAAAATTATTAACGCTGTTATCGTAATGAATTATCTATCTTCCTACTACTTTAATACAAATTTTCCTATAGTGTCGCCAGCAAATAATATTAGAATGTTGCACTTACCGTGAAAACATGCGACCTTTGCCATGTAATTGGAACCAGCACAACGAAATACGAAGGAGTCATCTTTAATTTTCTTACAGTCTTTTTTTTCAATAACGTCGTATGTGAGACCCCCGTCCCAGCTTAGCAATGCAAACATCGTATCCTAAAACATTCTTAAATTACTTATATATCGTATTTTATTGTGAACAATTGTAAAAATTTCAATTAAGCAGTCACTAAACACTAATATCCTTATATCACTGCTACCATTTATTTAGGGTATTTAAATTTTTCAAAGCACTATTATAACATAAAACACTTGTAAAAAATTTAATTTTTGTTTCAATCAAAGAATATTCTTTTCGACGTGTCGACGACTTCAGGTACCTACATATATGTATAACATTATAACCCTAAACAATTTTTTTCAATCAGGTAAATATGTTACTTGCACTAATTTTTTGTTATACATTTATTAAAAAACAGTATAATTAATTCTTTAATAAAAGAAAATAACAAAATAATGAGACATTTAATGAAAAAGTCGTGTTCGAAATTTACTTCATGGAAAATAGTCTGTAATAACGTTACTTACCTCGGATAATATTTAACACTTTTCAGTTAAGTTATCTAATAACATTTAACATATGACATTCGGACAGTTTAAACATTTGTAAAATAATTTTCCATGCCGAAAAAATATTTTTTGTGATAGCGTCTAATCCTTTTCCTTTCTATCCTTTCTAAAAAAAGACATGGGCAAAAAGAATCGAATGCACTCGAAAGTGTAAAGGCCTCAGCACAATAGAATCTTTAACCGGAACCGCAATCGTAAGCGTAAGAATGAGTTAGAGAAGGATAAACAATATACCTATCCTTCTTTAACTCATTCTTACGCTTACGGTTACGATTGCGGTTCCGGTTAAAGATTCTATTCTGCGTAGGCCTTAAGGGGATGTCAAAGTCGATGGGATTTTCCCATTGAAGCTCAATGCAAAAATCCAATCGACTTTGACACCGCCTTAAGGGGATCCCACATATCAGCAATGCAGATCTAAATTGATAAAAACTCTGCAACCGCCTTTTCTTGAAAATTGTATAATATTATGCCCTATCAATTTAGGAAACTCATTTTCTATCATAAATACATAGGATGAATATTTTATTTGTTGTAATTATTAGAAAAAATTATTTTTCAAAAATTAAATATGAGCAGTTTCCAATAGTCCAAACCACCATAACCACATTTAACAGCTGTTTGGTGGTACATTATTTTGCAATGGAACCAATAGATGGCGCCAAGTGTACCAGAAATGATAAATTGTTGATTATTTTTAATTTTAAATTAAAAACAATTTAATATAATGTCTTGTTTGCAAAAGAAAATTGATTAATGGTAAAAAATATATAAAATAAGACAATTTCGCAAATATATTTAATTTTCCAAGTAAAATATAAGTTTGTTTTGTTGTTTTTAAGGAAATTAAAAATTTAAAAACCTTTATTTTTTTTGTAACAATTACAAAAAAAGAAATATTCATCCTGTGTATTTGTGATAAAAAATGAGATTCCCAAATGGATATTGCATAGTATTTTATATTTTTCAAGAAAAGGCGGTTGCAGTTCTTTTTATCAATTTAGATCTGTATTGTCGATAAGTGGGATCCCCTTAAATCGAAAAGAATAAGCATCGGTAATATAAATAGAAGGGCGAACTCATGTTTCAAAATGAAATTGTTAGTTAGTGCCATAAAAACTCACATGTATTTAAGAGATGGAGCTGCAATCGCACTGTTTATCCATCATAAAGGTTCTGCCACAACTCTTTAATAAGAAGATTTAAATAAAAATTTTCTTTTTTAATGTTATTATATATTTTATTCACTTTTATTCATATTAATTAATTTAATATTAATTAGTTAGATAATTAATAATATATAATAATAAATAAATATATATTATTTATTACAATTAATTATTATACAAAATAATTATAATTAAATTTTTGATTAAATCAAATCAAATTTTAATAATAAACATAAAAATAAGAAATAAAATAATTATTCTAATTTTATAAAGACACCTTTAAGGTGGCTACATACTTATTGTGCTTATTTGTATTTGTACATTGCATGTATTTTCGTTAATTTAGTATATAATTTTTTATTTTCAAAATTACGTTAATTAGTATATAATATTTTATTTTTAATTAAATAATTGAGTCGTCGGATCTTATAACGACGCATAAAATTCTAAGGCGATATTAGTTTTCGCGTTTTCTTCAAAAACTTTAATAGATACGAAAAATTTCAATGAAAGAAAAAAGATGCGCAAGAAAATTTCCTATTCAGAAGCAATTAAAAAAATTTTTTTAAATTAATTTTTAAACTTTCAGGGGTCAACTAATATCGCCGTGAAAATTTTATGTGTCGTTATAAGATCCGACGACTCAATTATAAAGATTAAATCTAAAAGAAAATATTAATAATCAAAATAATTATTTACAATAATAATGATTTTTTATTCAGTTTCTTTGAAAAAAAATATTAATGAAAAATTAAAATTTATATTAAGAGATTGAAATTACTTCTAATATTAAATATTATTAATATTAAAAATATATTAAATAATGTATTTAACTTTAAATTGAGTAAATGTAACATATCATATGTAAGGTGTGAGTAATAGTTTCTTATCAAGTCAGTTTCATGAAAGTCATATTTATTATATAAGCTTTTCGATCATCTTCAGTATTACTAAAAAAATGTAATAAATGTAACATATTTGCATGATTATAACTGAATTTTTAAATATATAAATAAATTTCATAACACAAATAAATTTAATGTAAACATGTAAAAATTGTTTAATCATAGGTATTAAGTATTACTCTCTTCAGTTAAATTAGAAGAAAATTATTAAAAATTAAGAATTTAAAAAAATTAAGAAAAGCATAGCACAGAAGCAACGGAGACGGCGGAAGGCCGTCGGAGGCGCTGGTCTCGACTAGAATATGGCGACAAGCAGTTACCAGCAACGCTAGGATGTGCGATTCTACTCGATTCCATTTAGAATCGAGTCGATTCCTCTTTCGAGAATCGATTATTTTTTAGGATAGAGAAACGGAGAATCGATTCTTTTGTCTACAAGAACCGTATGTCGATACCAGTCGCAAGTAGTAAAATTTATGTAATATTAAGGCCTATCTCCAATAGGATCCAAAAACGCAGAGTTTTGGGAACCTATTGGAGAAAGGGCATTAAGGTACCGTCCCTTGTCTGCGTGAAAACGGGAAACGTAAAACGTTTAGCCAATAACATCTTCCGATCCAATGGAAATCATTCTAAAAGAAAATTTTTATTGGTTGAAGGTTTTCCATTTCCCGTTTCACGCAGCCATGGGATGGTACCTTTAAGGTACCGTCCCATGACTGCGTGAAAGCGTCGGCGTAAAGCGTAAACCATGTGAGTGAGTGAGAACGTGATATCAGTTCATCTCTTTCTATCGCACGATTTCTGCTTTACGCCGACGCTTTTACGCCGTCATGGGACGGTTCCTTTAAAGGCGGTTGTATACCTCAAGCTGTTTCTACAACTTTTTTTTTCATCGACATGAGCGTGAAAACGATGCGCGCGCAACTATTTTGCATGGTTTTAACAGTGCATTTTGTTCGTGTCGATGAAAAAAAAAGTTGTTGTAGAAGCAGTCTTACCGATTCCGAGTATGTCCCCGTCGTGCAAGCAATTTTCCGATGGAATGAGTTTTCTAACCAAGAAACCCAACTTAGAAAATTGTTTGCATGGCGGGATAATTTAAAAATGTAAGTAATGATCAGTCATTAGTGAAATATATTATGTAATATAATATGAATAAAATGATTTTCTTGAATAAAACCAATGTAAAATAACTTGTGAAAAAGTGTAAATGTTATGAGAAATATGTTTAAATAAAATTACATGGAAAACTCCAAAAAATTTTAATTCCAAACATTACCTTTTCTGCAAACATCGCCATAATTACAGCTTTTATTTTTTAAAAATATTTCTTGTAACATTTTCACTTCTTTATTATAATAATTTACCACAAATATATTTTAAATAAGTTTTATTCAAGAAAATCATTTTACAGAAAATGACTAATTACTGATCATTACTTAGGTGTATTTTTAAAGTATCCCGCCATGCAAACAATTTTCTAACTCAGAATCGGTGATGAGTACAACCGCCTTAAGAAAATAAAAAAAATTGAACAAAAATCGCCATGAAAAAGCAAAGTGTTAAGAGAATGAATAAAATAAATTATTTGACAATATTAGATCCGCTATATCGTTTTTTTGAATTTTAATTACTTTTTAACTAACTTTTTAAATGTTGACGTCAGATATGAATTCAGCACACTGTGCACCAACACAAATCACATTTTCTCTAACTTCTTGTTTTATAGGTTATGTTGCGATGTTGAAATCGTTTAAATGGAGATCACGTGACAATTTATAAAAGGACGTAAATTACCAAGCAATCTTCTTGTAAACAACTACGTAAATGAAATTGACGCTTGTATACTTCCACGTTTCTGAAGGCCAAAGCACAATAGGTTCGCGAAAGTCGTTCGCGAACGCAAAGCACGGGTTAGAAAAGGACAGTGATATATTTGTGTCCTTTTCTAACGCACGCATCTCGTTCGCGAACGACATTCGCGAACCTATTGTGCGGTGGACTTGAGTATCTTTAGAAACGTGCAGAGGTTTTTCTAATTTTGATTGGCTGTGCTCATAGAAAAAACCCAAAACTTCCAATTTTTCGGATATTCTCTTTGAGCATAGCCAATCAAAATTAGTCAAGCACTTTACTCAAAAACATGGAGTTGTATAAGCTCCTTCAATAATTCTTTTTCTTTTAATTAACAGTGTAAATTACCTTCGGTAGTTTACGTTTCCAACCCTGGACAACACGAACCGTAAGGTGCCGTCCCATGTCTGCGTGAAACGGGAAACGGAAAACGTTCAACCAATAAGAATTTTCTTTTAGAACGATTTCCATTGGATCGGAAGATGTTATTGGCTAAACGTTTTACGTTTCCCGTTTTCACGCAGACATGGGACGGTACCTTAAGGCTGGAGTCCCATGATAGCGTTTTGCGTTGCGTTTTGTAACTAGGCAATGAGTGTGAGAGAGATGGAGATATATGTTTGCTATATTTGCACTCATGGCCTACTTACAAAACGCAACGCAAACGGTGCCATGGGACTCCAGCCTGCATTTTGGTTACATCACGTGACAAAATATATTAATGTAAATTACGTAGAAAACTCTTGACGTAAAGTTACCGTCCCATGACGGCGTAAAGTAGAAATCGTACGATAGAAAGAGATGAACTGATATCACGTTCTCACTCACTCACATGGTTTACGCTTTACGTCGACGCTTTCACGCCGTCATGGGACGGTACCTTAAATTACCAAGTAATCTACATGTAAACAACTACGCAGATTGAGGTGCGACCCTCTGTACCAAAAACATAAGTTCGAATGCTTATTATACCGAATTTACAATTTAGAACTGACTAGATACACGAATTCTAAATAACCTAAATTGCATATTGAAAGCAATTTAAAAGTCAGGAATAATCATTTCATGTATTCTTCATAATGAAGAATATTAAATTCATACTAATTTTTTATCCACAAATTGAAATTATTGTAATTTTTATTTATTTAGAATTTCCACTTTGACTACATTTTAATAGTTTGAAAAGAAAAATATCAGAATTGAGATCTAATTGAAATATAATGGAGAATAAATATATATATTCACTGAATTAAAAGATTAAATAATGATTAAATGTTTGAATTTAATAAAAACATATTGTTGAAAAGTTGCAGTGCGTATTATATATAATTTTTATTGATAAGAAATATAATAGGGCAGAAATTCAATGTGATCGAATTTTAACAATTGCGAAATTTATTTGTCCGATTTATAATTTGGCAGAATGTCAATTCAATCAATTTTATATTTTCAAGCAATTCAATTTGGCAGAATATCAATTTATCAGAAACACTTTTTCGTAGAATGTTAATTTATCAGAATTGTAATTTTATAGAATATTAATATTGCCAAATCTTATTTTGGTAGAAATCTGTTTTACCAGAATGATCAAATGTTTGAATCGTCAAAATTTCTAATTTCATTTTTACCTAAAATCAATATGACGTAAATATTTGGCGCAAATTTTAAAATTGACCAATGAGAAATCAGAATTTTAAAATTTGCGCCAAATATTTACGTCATATTGATTTTAGTTAAGGTACCGTCCCATAACGGCGTGAAAGCGTCGGCATAAAGCGTAAACCATGTGAGTGAGTGAGAACGTGATATCAGTTCATCTCTTTCTATCGTACGATTTCTGCTTTACGCCGACGCTTTTACGCCGTCATGGGACGGTACCTTTAAAAATGAAATTAGAAATTTTGACGATTCGAATATGCGATCATTCTGATAATGCAGATTTCTATCAAAATAAAATTTGGCAATAATAATATTCTACAAAATTACAATTCTGATAAATTAACATTCTACGAAACAGTGTTTCTGATAAATTGATATTTTGTCAAATTGAATTTCTTGCAAATATAAAATCGATTGAATTGACATTCTGCCAAATTATAAATCGGACAATTAAATTTCGCAATTATTAAAATTCGATCACATTGAATTTCTGCCCAATTATATTTCATATCAATAAAAATTATATATAATTCGCACTGCAACTTTTCAACAATATGTTTTTATTAAATTCAAACATTTAATCATTATTTAATCTTTTAATTCAGTGAATATATATTTATTCTCCATTATATTTCAATTAGATCTCAATATTCTGATATTTTTCCTTTCAAACTATTAAAATGTAGTCAAAGTGGAAATTCTAAATAAATAAAAATTACAATAATTTCAATTTGTGGAAAAAAAATTAGTCTAAATTAATGTTCTTCATTATGAAGAATATATCAAATGATTATTCCTGACTTTTGAATTGCTTTCAATATATAATTTAGGTTATTGAGAATTCGTGTGTCTAGTCAGTTTTAAATTGTAAATTCGGCATAATGAGCATTCGAACTTATGTTTTTGGTACAGAGAGTCGCACCTCCGCAGATTACCTTAGGTAGTTTACGTTCCCAACCCTGGTGTCATATGAAATAGCAGGTCCTGAAAGACACCGATATGTGACTATCTCGAAATAAACCGTTGTATACAAATATAATATTTTTTCTTGCATAAATTTGCAAATTATTGAATAAGTATTTGCATTCATATCTTCTTCTGTACAAAAAATACGATATAAAGTGATCTAAGTAATACTTTGATAATTATCAAGTAGTACCCAAAGAATAACAAGAAAATATTCTTTTCTAAAGGTAACAGCAAGTTGATAACTCGCAATATTTTTTGTATAACGTTACCAAGCAATGATCACAGCAATATAATAATGTTGTTTAAATGCAATCATGCTTATGTTTACACTTATACTTGAGATATTTAATGTGCTACATTAAACAAGTACCTTTTCCGTTTCGTATTGTTTAAGCAGGACATTTCTTTTGTAACATAACAAAATACAAATGCAATAAATATTGTAAAATTTCATACTTTCAATAAACAACTAAGCCAATTTTAGTTGTTACGTTAATATCATATCAAACTATTACTTTCAATGATAAACTGTTTTATGCAGACAAGAATATATTTCGAGCATAAAATGACTTAAATTTACATTAAAACTACAGTACCATTTTCTCTTACTTTTTAAATTTTTCTGTGACTCTGAGTTTCTAAAAGTGTTTGAGAGTTCAAATATGCTGTTTAAAATGTAAAATTTATATTTTCAATATTAGCCTATGTTTGGCTATCATGACAGATGTAATAACTTAATTGAAATTTTTTCTATATTTAAAAAAAGAGCTAGTTGTGCATAGATATACACAACTAATATGCTTTTTAACATTGTGCCATTGTAAATTAAATTTTCAATTGCATATGAAACGTAACTTACAAAATTTAAATAAATAGGGTTTAAACACGTCAAAAGTCATTGCACAATGCAATCCACTGAAATGAATGTCCTTGAACAAAACGATGGGTAGCTAAAATTGTCTCTGAATTTAGCGTTTTATACAAATATAATATCTTTCGATGAAAAAATTCCAGATAAGAAGTTGTTTACCATGAAACAAATTTTGAAATTTAGAATCAGTATTTGTATTCTTATCTTTTTTTATTCAAACGATATAAAAAACAAGTTGTAAATCCAAATGTTCATTACATGAACATTTTGCTTCCTCTTTACGATTAGCAAAACAAATTTGCTTAACTATAAGTATATTTAATTTTTAAATCATTTTTAATACAATTTAACATTTATAAAATAAAGTTTATTCGTCTTAATAGAAGGAATACAATTTTCTTATTCAGTAATATAAATCAAAATAAACAAAAAAATTTTCAGTAAAAAAGTGAATTTTTGAACTTTAATTATAATTAATTCTATAATTTTCAATAGAATATATACTTTATATACATTAATCGATCCGTCCTGGTGCAAAGAATAAGATTTTGGAAATAAATGAGTAAGCTTTTTTTATACAACAACATAATTTTGTGGAAAGAACTGATTTTTTTATAAAAATGCGAATATTTCAGCTTTAACCCCTTCACAGTTCAGTGAAAATGAAGTTTCTGTGCCATAAATGTTAAAAATTTTTTTTTAATCATAACATTGACATATTTTATGTTTTTGGGGTCACTGAATAAAAATCCATTGTTCAAACTTCAAAAAGTCAAAATAGCGGCTTCAAAATGACGACCAAAAAAATTTTAAAGTTAACGAATTCCTTAACTATAAAATTTTTGTAGTTGTTATTTTGAATTTTGAATTTTCGACCACAGATTTGTATTCAGTGACCCCGAAAACTCCCGACTAGGCATTTTCAGACAGATCACATCCATGCCTAAGCGCCGTAAAGTTACACAAAAATGTATCCAACTTTGGTCAACGAAAACTTGTAGGATTAGGCTTTTATTTTCTAAATTTTCAAACCGTGAAATTGACCCAGCTCCTATATTTAAATAAAACGAATTTCGGTAATCATCCCAAAACATACATACTTGTCTACATACTTCTCAGTTGTAAAAGAGGAAGAACAATTATAGAGAAGAAATATTTTTTAATGTTTTATTAATTTCGAGTGAAAAATGAGGTTTAGCATGAAAATAGAAAACAGGATAGAAAACTTTATCTAAAAATGAAACAAGTTGTTCATATCATGACCATTAAGCTTCCTCCATTATATAGATATTCTTGATGTAATTCACGCATTTTAGATTTCAAAATATTAAAATAAATTCTGAAAAAATGCAAAATTTGAATTTTTTGTGAAAAATAGAAATAGCAATTAATTTAATAAATTTGTATAAAATGTATACTTTGTACCCTGGTTAAAAAACCGGACAGATTTCGGACTAATCCGAAATTTGTCCGAAACAATGCGGTTTATGGTCAGGTTTTTGTCACCCGCAATTAGTCCGGATAAATCCGAATTCTATAGGTCTGTGAGCAACTAGTGAAACCGGAGTTGGTCCGACGAAGTCCGAAATTAATCAGTTAATTTTAACTAATGAATCCAACATTAGTCCGAAACAGTCAAAAGTTAGTCCGGAAAATTTAGTGAATGTTAATAAAAAAATAATTATACAAGTTTACATATTAATTATTATTACTTTATGCTACATTCATCATATTTTTCGATTTACCTATCGCAATTTTATTTACATTAACTTAAAATTTCTAACGCTTGGGGATTCGAACCTGCACCTATCTAACATTATATCGCACCGAAATCGAATACACTAACCACTATACCACGCTCGCATGGAAGTTCAAATTCATAATAGAACTTATGAAGTGCAACGAAAAGAAATGACAAGAAACTAACACATCAGTGTTAATTTTAATATTGACACAAGATAACTGATAATACCTACTAGTAAATTTGTAAAAACAAACTGACTGCACAATTAAATATTTTATTTACCGTAAGTAAATACCCTGAATAAAAAGTGGGACCGATTTCAGACTAATCCAGAATTTGTCCGCAACAATGCGGTTTATTGTGGAGTCTTTTTTACCATGAATTAAGTTTGAAGTTAGTCTGATAATACGCAACTTGCAAATGTAAAATTATTAAATCCGGAATTAATCTGGTTTTGGTCAGGTTTTTGTCATACGAAATTATACTTAATTATAGTTTGAATTTATCGGCATTTAATACAAATTGTATTTAATATACCAATTCAATATTATAAAAAAATCATTCCAGATTAAATCATTGAAGTGGATTGAATATGGATTGTTTTGAACTGTCTGTGGAGTGTACATATTTACAAATTCGGATTGACGCCGAAACATACTTGTTTCGGATTAAATCTTTTAACTGAATTAAATTTGGATTATTGCGGACTGATTTCGTATTCTTTACATATTGATTTCGTATTATTTCGTATTTGTTTCGGATTATACCTTTTAGTTGGATTAAATGCGGATTGTTGCAGCCAATTTTCGGATTCTTAGCACACATATTTATGATTGTTTCGTACTTCTTTCGGAATAGGATTTTACCACACTTAGTTTCAAATTGTTGCGGACTAATACCGGACTTCTTGCTTACAGAGTTCGAATCGCTCCTGACATTTTGCAGATTAAGTTTTTTTTAACTAGATTAAACTCGGATTGTTGCGAAGTGATTCCGTATTCTTTACATATTGATATCGGATAATTCCGTACTTATTTTAGAAGAATTCTTCACCGGTCATAAATTCGGATTGTTGCGGACTAATTACGAACTGAATTCGTAGACATTCAGGATTTCTCAGGAATATTTTCGGATTCAGGTTTTCGTTCGGATTGATATCAGACTATCGCGGATCATTTTAGGACCTTTTTCGTACAATTTTCGAACTAATCCGTACTAATCTGTCCGTATTTAATCCGAAATTAGTCCGAAATTTTTACCAGGGTATAGATCAATCGATTCGTTTTCTTGTCAGGAATGTAATTTTGACAATAGTTAATGAAAATATTAATAAATAAAAAAGTTATTTCCAAAAATACAAAAAAAAAATTTTTAATTTTGAAGAAATTATGTAAAAAAAATTTTGTAGATATATTCGGAAATCCTTGTGTCAGATTTTAGGTATTAATGACTGCAATAAACCTGCAAAATTTCAGATAAATCCATTAAAATTTGTCTGAGATATTTTGTACACAATTTTTTTGTGACATACACACACCCATACACACACACACACATACACACATACATCTGGACATTTGCTCAGAATTTTATATACATATGTTCTAGATAAAAATGAGTCCATATAACCTTCTTTTGAAAAATTGAAAATCGTCACGAATGCAAAGCTTCCTCGTGAGGAGGAAGCAAAATCAATTGAATCGTGAATTTAAGTAATGGCTTTACCCTGACAATTATAATATAAATTTTCTCAAACTCACTGTTATTAAGTACAATTCTTTCATCACTTTTTTATACAAAATAGCATCTAGTTACCACGAAAGAAAGCTGGACTGATTTAATTAAAGACGTTTGAAATAAACAGTTTTTGTGCCTCCTGTGAAAATTAAAAAAATACCGTACTGAGCCCTTTTCAAAATTAACGATTCAATTATTTGAAAAAGTTTTTTAACAAAATTGGATATCTTTTCACAAACATTTAATTTTGCAGATTCAACATAGGTCCATTTTTTCATACATAAATTCACCTGTAACAACTTTGTAATGGTCCATCGATGTCTCATAAATTTAACGAGGGACATTCTACAACAGCCTTATGAAGTTGTATCGTGTATTATTCATCTCTAATGTTGTTAATTTTGTATCGGTCCCACATTACTATGAAATGGTGATGAATCGCTTCTCCTGTATGTTCAGACCAATTGCCTAAGCCATTGCCGTTTTCTTTCGTTTCTAAACTCTCTTAAAGGGAGTTTCGAAACGATATAAAACGTCAATTTTTCCGTTTTTGAACTAAATAGCTTAGGCTATTGTTTAAACTCTCTATATGAGAGTTTAGAAACGACAGAAAACGGCAGTGGCATAGGCTATTCGTCTGATCTGGCTGGAGGAGCGATTCATCACCATTTTATGGAAATTTCGGACAAATTCAAAATTGAGCCCCTGGATCGTAGAAGGGCATGTAAATTTTTCTTAGCTAAAATTAAAGACCTTCTAAACACTCAAAACTTAGTTTTTGTCTTTAAATTTTTTTTATACGCAAAGACCTTTCCTATAAGGATATGCTTTCAAAATATTTAAAGACAAAACCGAAGTTTTGAGTGTTTAGAAGGACTTTGATTTTAGCAAAAAAAAATTTACATGCCCTTCTACGATCCAGGGGTTCAATTATCAATATGGGAGATAGAAGATACGCGATACAACTTCGTAAGGCAGTTGTAGAATTGTCCTCGATAAATTTACGAGACATCAATGGATCATTACAAAATTTGTAAAGATGGATTTATGTAAATAAAATTTTCTATCCTTTTTTCTATTTTCATGATAATACTAATTTTTTACTTGAAGTTAATAAAACATAGAAAAACATTTCTTCACCATAATTGTTTTTTCTTTTTTACAACGGACAGGCAAGTACAACCTTCATCTGCGTTTATAAACTAGAAATTAACTTAAACATTTTTTTTGGGCGCCATTTTGAAGCCGACATTTCGAATTTTGAATTTTCGACAACGGATTTGGATTCAGTGACCTCGAAAACCCCCGAGTAAGCATTTTTAGACAAATTCGTTAACTTTTAAATGTCTTTTTTTTATGGCCCCATAGAGCTCATGGACATACAGGGCACGACATTTTTATGGCTCTATATAGAGCCCAGTGACAGTAAAGCTGAGTCCAGAATGAGGCAGGGTGCGCATCGATGTTCATAGCTATAGAGATACTACAGCATGCTTCAGTATCTCTATAGCAATGAACATCGATGCGCACCCTGCCTCATTCTGGACTCAGCTTAAAGGCGTTAATTGTGATTAACTCTATAAATTCTCATACAATTTATACTTTGTATATATATACCAATCGATTCGTCTTGATGCAAAGAATAAGATTTTATTTCGAAAGGTTATTTAAATTTATTTAAACTCAATATTTTAAAAGTAAATAGGGGAAAGTCCTACAGTACCGGCCGGCATCCAGTACCGGCCAGTTGCTATTTCTAAGAAACAATAGCAAATGACGCCGATATTGAATGCGCTTTTTATTTAATATTTTATCACGAACATTTACCCCTCTCGTGGATAATCTGCCTCGGCCTGACAACTGTCTGTGGAAAGATTACTGATTTGCGTCGGAAACGCAACTAACACAACTAATGTTTCTTGTATAATTTCTAAAGTTTGCGGACGAATTATAATTAAGTAAAACCTGGAATTTATTGATAATTTATGTGGCTTTTAGAAAAATATGTTTTGGTTACCCTTTACTCGTTTGTTTTTTTTTATTATTATAAATAACAATAAAATTCGTTTTCTACAGTACCGGACACTGTCAATAGTTAACTACTAACCATATTTTATTGCTTTTATGATGACAATCAATGAAAATGATGAAGAGACGAAGAAAGAAAAAGGCACCCGGGATTCTGACAATATGCAGAAAGCTGTAAAAAAAAGTTGTTAAAAATTGTAATGAGTGCACGTCAAGCTGCAGATTAGGAAAAGACAAGTTGTCTTTTAATCTCATGAAGAAGTTTGAATACAATGTGGGAATTGTTCATGAAGCTTGTCACGGCATATCGGAGCTTTCAAACCAATATTTGCGATTATTGACTTTTGTTTAACTGCCAACATTTATACTAGCCGGTACTGGAAGCCAAATTTTTAAAGACTGCTTTTTGAGTCTTTTAAAATTCTATTGTTTAAATTAATTATTACTCAACAAAATGGTATTATATTTTTTTTATTGATAGCTTATTACGTTCTAAAAACATATCAATAAGTTTTTAAAATGCAAGATAAGCTGTTTTTTTCTTATTTTAAATAAACCTTAAGGTGACGGTACTGTAGGACTCTCCCCTAATAATAAAAACAACACTTGCAAATAGTTTTTTTAAAAAGTTCTTTCTTTAAAAGTTATTATCAACTTAATTTTATAACACCTATTTAAAAAAAGAATTACTTGAAAACTAATGGATAGAATTCGTTAAAAATTGGACAAGTTCTTTAAAAAATCTTACATTTTAAAATTCCAATTCTAACTTTTCAAATATCATGCGTCTTGTTTAAATTATAAAATATTATTATAAACAAATTAAAATTTAAGCCTGTTCTTAATGAGATAAATAAATTTTCTTTCTAGGATTTTGTTCTAGGTATAATTTAAAAGTATTACCAAAAAAAATTTTAGGGCCCGCATTTTTTTAAAAATTACAGCTATTCTTGTTAAACGCCATATTGAATCCGCCATTTTGAATTTAGTTTTATTTAAAATTTTCAAAATTATATTTTAAATGCTTTTAAATGACACTTAACAAACAAATTTAAACAAATTCAACGAATCTAACGCGGCAGTGCGACCGCCCGCGAAACTGCCACCACCATGTATTTATTACAGCGCGTATTAAAAATAGCTGTAATATGTAAATAAAATGCGGGTCCTAAAATTTTTTTTGTAATATTTTCAAATACTACCTAGAATAAAATGCTATAAAGAAAATTTAATTATCTCATTAGGAACAGGCTTAAAAAACTATTGGTACACTTCAGAAAGTCTTACTCAATTTTTTATATCTCTTTATAAGTTTTCATGAATGTCTAAATCTCCAAATATGCTGTGTAAAATGTAAAAATTATATTTTTAATATGTGCACACATACACAA
This sequence comes from Leptopilina drosophilae, assembly GCA_032873175.1. Classification (NCBI taxonomy): domain Eukaryota; kingdom Metazoa; phylum Arthropoda; class Insecta; order Hymenoptera; family Figitidae; genus Leptopilina; species Leptopilina drosophilae. The sequence goes on from CM065483.1 coordinate 38,089,472, forward strand.
CTAATATATTTTTTTAAATGAACCTATTACAAATTAAATTTGCAATTGTATATGCAACGTAACTTAAACAGTTAAACAGGTTTAACACACGTCAAAAGTCCTGGCACAATGCATTCCTCTGAAATGAATGTCCCTGAAGAAGACGATGGGTAACTTAAATTGTCTCTGAATCAAGCGTTCTATACAAATATAATATCTTTCCTTGTAGAACTTCATTTAAGAAGTTTATTAACAGTAATCTAAGTTTGAAAATTAATGAATGAGCATTTGAATGTTTTTCCATACAAAGAATAGATCGAAATGTAATTCGCGTAATTGTTTTCTACTTATCCAGAAGGAACCAAAAAACTATTTAGTTTTGTTAAAGGACTTTTCGTGTGCAATAAAACCAAATTCAAATGTTATTAATATTTTTTAATTATATGCATTTAATAAACATTTCTGTTTCTAATTTTTGCATTAATTTCATATATCAACAAAAACATCTTTGATGTAAAAATTTCCGACAATCAAAAATTTTGCAAATGTCCAAATAATTTTGTAAAATAAAAGTTTACCGAGTAAAATTTGAAACGAAAGTTTTTGTATTCAATTGTAACAAATATAGAATTTAATTTAATGATTAACATAATCAGCTAATGAAATCCAATTATTCGGCGTAATAAAAAATTTCTATTTGAAGCAATTTTTTTATCTTGGCTTCAATACTTTCATTATTTACAAGTTAGAAACATTATTGACGCCAAGATCTTAATATTGCTTCAAATATAAATTTTATATTAAGACGAATAATTGGATTTCATTAGCTGATTATGTTAATCATTGAATTAAATTCTATATTTGTTACAATTGAGTACAAAAACTTTCGTTATAAATTTTACTTGGTAAACTTTTATTTCACAAAATTATTTGGACATTTGCAAAATTTTTGCTTGGCGGAAATTTTTGCATCAAAGATGTTTTTGTTGGTATTGAAATACTTTTTGCATTATTAATAAAATTCTAGTGTATATTATAAATCTGTTTAGTAGTTCCGGCTCTACGTTTGCCTAGATGTCAAATCCATTTTTTTAGAGAAAAATATAAATATTTTAATATTTGGATTTTTCTAAAAAAAATAAAATTTTTTGACATTTAGACAAATGCAGAGACTAAACTTCTAAACGGATATGTAAAATATTCTAGAATATTTTTGATTGGATTAGAATCTCGATACTATATTGCAGGAAATATTAATAGACTTTGTATTTTTTGAAATATTTGGATTTTTATTTTTAAAAAAATGAATTTTTCGACATTTAGACAAACGTAGAGACTAAGCTACTAAACAGATTTGTTAAATATTGTAGAATATTACTGATTAGGGTAGAATCTTGATATGTATTGCAGGAAATTTTAATACATTTAGAAGTTTAGTCTCTGCGTTTGTCTAAATGTCAAAAAATTAAAATTTTTTAGAAAAATCCAAATATTTTAAAAATTACAAAGTGTATTAAAATGTCCTGCAATATATATCAAGATTTTAACCCAATCAATGAAATTATAGAATATTTTACTCATCCGATTAGAAGTTTGCTCTCTGCGTTTGTCTAAATGTCAAAATATTCAATTTTTTGAGAAAAATACAAATTTTTCAAAAAATACGAAGTGTATTAAAATTTCCCGAAATGTATATCGAGATTTTAACCTAATTATTCATATTTTAGAAATCCATTTAGGAGTTTACGCTCCAAGTTTGTCAAAATCTCGAAAAATCGATATTTTTTCGGTTTTCCTAGCTTAAATTCTATAAAAGGATCAAAAATATTTACATAAACTTGACAGAATTCTTTCATTTTTGATTCTTTATCCCACATAAAAAGAATGAGCCAAATCAGTTGATTGCGTTCATCCTTTGAACAATAAACTGTTTTATGCAGTCGCAGAAATATGTTGCAAGCATAAATCGTCTTGAGTTTTCATTAAAGCAACAGCTGTGCAATTTTTTTTATTTAAATTTTTCTGCATATCTTTGAGTGTCTGAATTTTTAAATATGCTGCGTAAATTGTAAAAATTATATTTTTAATAGTTGCAAACATTTGACTCTTATGTCAGATCGAATAACTTGACTACATTTTATTCTATATTTTAATAAAAAGACTTAATATATGTGCATAGATATACACAACTAATATAATTTTTTACATGAACCTATAACAAATTAAATTTCCCATTGTATTTGAAACGTAACTTACAAAATTTAAATAAACAAGTTTAACACACGTTAAAAGTCCTGGCACAATGCATTCCTCTGAAATGAATGTCCCTGAAGAAGACGATGGGTAACTTAAATTGTCTCTGAATTAAGCGTTCTATACAAATATAATATCTTCCCTTGTAGAAATTCATTTAAGAAGTTTATTACAGTAATTTAAGTTTGAAAATTAATGAATGAGCATTTGATTGTTTTTCCATACAAAGAATAGATCGAAAAGTAATTCGTGTAATTGTTTGCTATACTTATCCAGAAGGAACCAAAAAATAACCGCTGAAAATTATTTTCTACAGATAACAGAATGTTGATTCGTATACCACTTGCAAAATTTTTGTTTAAAGTTAACATAGTATTATGCTCAAGTATATAGCGATGTTTAAAAGTTATCATGCAGTTGATTAAATTTATACTTGAGATAGATATAACAAGTACTTCTTTTACTTAGTTTTGTTAAATGACTTTTCGTATGCAATAAAACAAAATTCAAATGTTATTAATATTTTAAATTATATGCATTTAATAAACATCTAAGCCTATTCTAATTATTGCATTAATTTAGTTAGTTGCAAACATTTGTGACTCTTATGTCAGATGGAATAACTTGACTACATTTTATTCTATATTTTAATAAAAAGACTTATTAGATGTGCATAGATATACACAACTAATATACTTTTTTACATGAACCTATAACAAATTAAATTTCCCATTGTATTTGAAACGTAACTTACAAAATTTAAATAAACAAGTTTAACACACGTTAAAAGTTCTGGCACAATGCATTCCTCTGAAATGAATGTCCCTGAAGAAGACGATGGGTAACTTAAATTGTCTCTGAATTAAGCGTTCTATACAAATATAATATCTTTCCTTGTAAAAATTCATTTAAGAAGTTTATTAACAGTAATTTAAGTTTGAAAATTAATGAATGAGCATTTGATGGTTTTTCCATACAAGGAATAGATCGAAAAGTAATTCGTGTAATTGTTTGCTATACTTATCCAGAAGGAACCAAAAAATAACCGCTGAAAATTATTTTCTACAGATAACAGAATGTTGATTCTTATACCACTTGCAAAATTTTTGTTTAAAGTTATCATAGTATTATGCTCAAGTATATAGCGATGTTTAAAAGTTATCATGCAGTTGATTAAATTTATACTTGAGATATAACAAGTACTTCTTTTACTTAGTTTTGTTAAATGACTTTTCGTATGCAATAAAACAAAATTCAAATGTTATTAATATAATTTAAATTATATGCATTTAATAAACATCTAAGCCTATTCTAATTATTGCATTAATTTAGTTAGTTGCAAACATTTGTGACTCTTATGTCAGATGGAATAACTTGACTACATTTTATTCTATATTTTAATAAAAAGACTTATTAGATGTGCATAGATATACACAACTAATATACTTTTTTACATGAACCTATAACAAATTAAATTTCCCATTGTATTTGAAACGTAACTTACAAAATTTAAATAAACAAGTTTAACACACGTTAAAAGTTCTGGCACAATGCATTCCTCTGAAATGAATGTCCCTGAAGAAGACGATGGGTAACTTAAATTGTCTCTGAATTAAGCGTTCTATACAAATATAATCTCTTCCCTTGTAGAAATTCATTTAAGAAGTTTATTACAGTAATTTAAGTTTGAAAATTAATGAATGAGTATTTGATTGTTTTTCCATACAAAGAATAGATCGAAAAGTAATTCGTGTAATTGTTTGCTACTTATCTAGAAGGAACCAAAAAATAACCGCTGAAAATTATTTTCTACAGATAACAGAATGTTGATTCGTATACCGCTTGCAAAATTTTTGTTTAAAGTTAACATAGTATTATGCTCAAGTATATAGCGATGTTTAAAAGTTATCATGCAGTTGATTAAATTTATACTTGAGATATAACAAGTACTTCTTTTACTTAGTTTTGTTAAATGACTTTTCGCATGCAATAAAACAAAATTCAAATGTTATTAATATAATTTAAATTATATGCATTTAATAAACATCTAAGCCTATTCTAATTATTGCATTAATTTAGTTAGTTGCAAACATTGGTGACTCTTATGTCAGATGGAATAACTTGACTACATTTTATTCTATATTTTAATAAAAAGACTTATTAGATGTGCATAGATATACACAACTAATATACTTTTTTACATGAACCTATAACAAATTAAATTTCCCATTGTATTTGAAACGTAATTTACAAAATTTAAATAAACAAGTTTAACACACGTTAAAAGTCCTGGCACAATGCATTCCTCTGAAATGAATGTCCCTGAAGAAGACGATGGGTAACTTAAATTGTCTCTGAATTAAGCGTTCTATACAAATATAATATCTTCCCTTGTAGAAATTCATTTAAGAAGTTTATTACAGTAATTTAAGTTTGAAAATTAATGAATGAGTATTTGATTGTTTTTCCATACAAAGAATAGATCGAAAAGTAATTCGTGTAATTGTTTGCTACTTATCTAGAAGGAACCAAAAAATAACCGCTGAAAATTATTTTCTACAGATAACAGAATGTTGATTCGTATACCGCTTGCAAAATTTTTGTTTAAAGTTAACATAGTATTATGCTCAAGTATATAGCGATGTTTAAAAGTTATCATGCAGTTGATTAAATTTATACTTGAGATATAACAAGTACTTCTTTTACTTAGTTCTGTTAAATGACTTTTCGTATGCAATAAAACAAAATTCAAATGTTATTAATATTTTAAATTATATGCATTTAATAAACATCTAAGCCTATTCTAATTATTGCATTAATTTAGTTAGTTGCAAACATTTGTGACTCTTATGTCAGATGGAATAACTTGACTACATTTTATTCTATATTTTAATAAAAAGACTTAATAGATGTGCATAGATATACACAACTAATATACTTTTTTACATGAACCTATTACAAATTAAATTTCCAATTGTATTTGAAACGTAACTTACAAAATTTAAATAAACAAGTTTAACACACGTTAAAAGTCCTGGCACAATGCATTCCTCTGAAATGAATGTCCCTGAAGAAGACGATGGGTAACTTAAATTGTCTCTGAATTAAGCGTTCTATACAAATATAATATCTTCCCTTGTAGAAATTCATTTAAGAAGTTTATTACAGTAATTTAAGTTTGAAAATTAATGAATGAGTATTTGATTGTTTTTCCATACAAAGAATAGATCGAAAAGTAATTCGTGTAATTGTTTGCTATACTTATCCAGAAGGAACCAAAAAATAACCGCTGAAAATTATTTTCTACAGATAACAGAATGTTGATTCGTATACCACTTGCAAAATTTTTGTTTAAAGTTAACATAGTATTATGGTCAAGTATATAGCGATGTTTAAAAGTTATCATGCAGTTGACTAAATTTATACTTGAAATATAACAAGTACTTCTTTTACTTAGTTTTGTTAAATGACTTTTCGTATGCAATAAAACAAAATTCAAATGTTATTAATATTTTAAATTATATGCATTTAATAAACATCTAAGCCTATTCTAATTATTGCATTAATTTTATATTGTGCTTATCCTTTGAACAATAAACTGTTCTATGCAGTCGCAGAAATATGTTGCAAGAATAAATCGTCTTGAGTTTTCATTGAAGCAACAGCTGTGCAATGTTTTTTATTTAAATTTATCTGCATATCTTTGAGTGTCTGAATTTTAAAATCTGCTGTGTAAAATGTTAAAATTATATTTTTAATAGTTGCAAACATTTGACTTTTATGTCAGATGGAATAACTTGACTACATTTTATTCTATATTTTAATAAAAAGACTTAATAGATGTGCATAGATATACACAACTAATATACTTTTTTACATGAACCTATAACAAATTTAATTTCCCATTGTATTTGAAACGTAACTTACAAAATATAAATAAACAAGTTTAACACACGTTAAAAGTCCTGGCACAATGCATTCCTCTGAAATGAATGTCCCTGAAGAAGACGATGGGTAACTTAAATTGTCTCTGAATTAAGCGTTCTATACAAATATAATATCTTTCCTTGTAGAAATTCATTTAAGAAGTTTATTAACAGTAATTTAAGTTTGAAAATTAATGAATGAGCATTTGATGGTTTTTCCATACAAAGAATAGATCGAAAAGTAATTCGTGTAATTGTTTGCTACTTATCCAGAAGGAACCAAAAAATAACCGCTGAAAATTATTTTCTACAGATAACAGAATGTTGATTCGTATACCACTTGCAAAATTTTTGTTTAAAGTTAACATAGTATTATG